>CM028137.1:556676875-558062500 GCA_016271365.2 Neoceratodus forsteri | reverse complement strand
AATAATGGCCAATATGAAGGGAGCGCAGGGCCCGGAGAGCCCATCCTCCCACTAACATGTACCACTTACCAGTTAAATTACACTTTCTGAAAAATAAGGGACTTTCATGTCAAAAAACTCTATTAATGCATCAGTTAGGGGTTAGTAGCGCAGCAACAAAAGCATAGAAAAGTGGTGTTAAGGTTATAATTCCTACCACCCCACTTCTAACCCCCCACCCCCTCACACACCAACAGGCATCAGGGTGTGCATTGGGGTCATTGTATTTCTCACCTCATTCTCCTATAGTGCACCACATCAGCTTGTTTACACATGGAATGGGGTGATAGTTGGGCCGATGACCCCAAAGCACACAACAATGCCTGTTGCTTTGTGGAGGGTGGGGGGTTCAGGTTGGGGTGGTAGGGGTGCTAAACCTAACAACACATTTCCATGCTTTTGTTGCTGTGCTATGAACCCTAACTGATGCATTAATGGAGTTTTTTGCAATGAATATACATATATTATTGGGGCAAGGTCGCACCCCTATAGTTAGGGTTGAGTAGGCACTTTAATGTTAAACCCAAATTGTTGCACATTAATAACTTTGCAACCATTAAACGGATTTGCTTGAAATTTGGAATGTGCAGTCTGGTATGGTAGATCTCTTGATTTTAGAAGCTATGTTTTGGTTGGACTTATAGTTTATGCACAGCAAAACACTGAAAAATGCATTTTTCACCTCTTTTAACATGTTTTGTGCCCACTGCGCTTCAACCATACAGTTTGGTCTTTTGATCTGAAATGTGGAATGAGGGAAGATTTTAGACAAAGAACAATCCAGCATTGGTTAGGTGAAAAAATACTAATCCGTTCAAAAGTTATTTAATTTTTAATTTTGGGGTTCTGAGCATGCTCAGTTCACTCCAAGATTTATATGTATGTTTTGCAAAAGAGGATTGGGCTCATGGTCAAGGATTTTGTCAGCTCACTAAAGGAGATTTAAAAAATCCAAGCTTGTGAGGAAAACATCCTTGTCCACAAGCCCCCATCTTGTTTTAATTTTTTCCCCAAACAAAATGCTGTAGCTTCCTCCACTGGTGACTTTTTGTTGCAATAATGCATGGGCTTTGTTCAGGGTGATGCCCTCTACAAACCTTTTTTTTTGGTTTGCTACATTGTGGCCAAAGAATGGCAATTTTAACTTTTGAAATTCTTTCATGACTCACATCTGATTTTCTTTCACGGGCTGATAAAATCACAGTCTGTGAGCGCTGATCGACTTTCACGAGGCAACAAAATCCTTGACCGTCACTTTGTGACCAGATGGTCCTTCTTGCGGATGAGGATTGACTCACAGTCTAGGATTTTGCTGCCTCACAAAAGAGGATTTTCTCATGGGCTGGGATTTTGTCAGCTCACATAAGGGGATTGGGTTTTTGAATCCTCTTTTGTGAGCTGACAAAATCCTAGTCTGTAAACTGTCAAAATCCCAGTCCATGAGCAATCTCCTTTTGTGAGGTAAGAAAATCCTTGGCCATCACTTTGTGACCATATGGCCCTTCTCGCAGATGAGGATTGACTCACAGTCAAGGATTTTGCTGCCTCACAAAAGAGGATTGGCTCATGGACTGGGATTTTGTCAGTTAGCAAAAGGGGATTGGGTTTTTGAATCCCCTTTCATGAGCTGACAAAATCCTAGTCCGTGAGCTGACAAAATCCCAGTCCGTGAGCAATCCCCTTCTATGAGGTAGCAAAATCTTTGATGGTCAAGGATTTGTCACGGACAGAGATTTTGACAGCTCATGAAGGAGATTGATCTCACTGTCTGGAATTTTGCTACCTTGTGAACTAGGATTTTAAAAAACTTTGCCATTGCACTATAAATAGACAGTTTGGTGTTTTGACTTGAAATTTGCAGGGTATTAAGGGGATGCCCCAGAGATGTGAATTATGCTATTTAGGTGTTGAAAAGTTAACTGGTTCCATAGATATGGCATCACAAAGTTTTTTATTTTTCCCATAGGATAACACTGAAGTGCCCATAGCGAGTTGCAGTGCCCATATCTCAAAAACAAAGTGAGATACAGATTTTTTGCTACCTTCAGCTTAGTTCATTAGGTGAACTAATCTGAAGAAACAGGTTTGGAAATCATAGATTGCACCAGCAGTGGAATTTTCTTCCTATTTGCTATGGTTACGGATATATTGGCAAAAACGTGTTACAAGGGTTCTAAGGGTACCTTTTCAGCACTTTTTAGTGCCCATAGCTCATAAATGATGTGAGATACAGATTTGGTTGACTTATCTCATGGACATCTTGATGTCATGATTACAACACTTGAATTTTTTTCCTAGCTGCTTTGGTTGCTGCGATACTGGCAAATTAGTGTTACAAGTGTTTCTTGCCCTATAGGGCTGCTGTATGGCTCTGTGTATGTGGGAGCACAGGGCCTAGAGGGCCCAAGCTCCCACAGATGCATATAATTATGCAGAAATGGGCAGCTCGGTGGGTGCACGGAGCCCAACAGCACATGCTATTTACTAGTTATATTACACTTTTTCCAAAAGTATGGAAATTCATTACTAAAAACCTTCATTTAATGCATCAGTTATTGTTAAAGTGACAAAAGTGGGGAAAAGAGACATTAGAGTTCAACCCCTAACCCCCACCCTCCACAGACCAAAAGATGCCACGTGTGTGCCATGGGACCGTAAGGCCTTACTTTCACCTCATTCTCCTCTACAGTATCATGTCAACCTGTTTACATATGGAATGGGGTGAGAGTTGGGCCTTGCAACCCTGTGGCACACCCTGGTTTCTGTCGATCTGTGGAGGATGGGGGTGGGGGTTAGGGTGAGGGGCTCAACCCTAACATCTAATTTTCCCACTTTTGTTGTTAAACCCTAACTGATGCATTAAACAAAGTTTTTGCAATGAATATATATATATATATATATATATATATATATATATATATATATTATAGGTGTGATAGCAACCCTATAGTTAGGGTTGAACTTCAATGTTAAACTCAATATTTGGCACTTTAATAACTTTGCAACTGTTCTATGAATTTGCATGATATTTGGCATGTGCCTTCCTGTCGGGTAGATCTCTCGATCTGGCAAGTTTCATTATTGTCAGATGTGCAGTCTCCAAGTTACAGATAGGTGAGAAAATCATATTTTCTCTCATTGACTTTGCTGGGATTTTTCTTTGAACTTGCCTACAGCCCAAAGGGTTTGTTTTTGGGTATGAAATGTTCAGGGTAGAAAGGGACTACTCCACAGATGTGCCTTTTGCTAGTCAGGTGAGAACATATATTAAGCAGTTTTCAAGTTATTGCAATTTAAAAAATTGAAAAATTGTTTTTGAGCATGCTTAGTAAACACTTCAAGATAGCTGTATGAAACAGAATAGGAATCCTGCTCCATATGGAGAAATTCATACTTTGTATGGCTGCCATCTTGTTTTCAGATATGCCCCCCTTCAAATTTTGAAACCTCCCAAAATGAGATTCTGGGGAGGAATCATTACATGTAGCTTGCCTCGTGGGACCCCCTTTTGTGCATTCTGCACTTTACGGGATGAAACATTCCCATAAAATGTGTTTTTTAATCATTTAAATCCTACTTTGTATCTGCATAATACGACTGTGGATCCCATTTCCATATACTGAGATATTACTCTATGCAGAATCCTAGATCATGAACTGGAAAATAGGATAATGTTAAAAAACATTTTGTTAACTTGGGGTGTGCAGTCCCCATGTCAGCACTAGAGGACCCCACCCCTACCAGTATGGAACACTGGGGAGCCCACTCCCATTGTCCCCAACACAAAACAACCATGGCTGACAATGGGGAGCCCAATCCCCATGTCAGTGGTAGCCCCCAAAAAGCATGTCAGACAATGAAGCGCCCAATCCCTGTTTCAGCAGTAGCACCCACCAAAGTGGGACAATGTCCCCAGTTATAGCATGCCTCCTCCATCAGCACTTTCTGTCTAAAATAAAGAAAACAGTCCCCAGACGTCTTTTTATTTAAAAATAAATCCTGTGAAATAGAAAACGGTCCCTTGCAATCTCCCCACATCCCCCCTAGCCATCCCTATCATCCCTCTGTGTACCCACCTCCCTGCACCCCCTTACCACATACTTACCTCTGGAGGTCGGGCACTGTCCTCTTCTGTGGACCTGGACATGTCTGCACTCTACAAAGCCAATCCATGAAATAAAGAATCAAGCTAAAGTGTAATGGCAGTCAATGGTGGTTTGAACTTAGGTTGATGTCTTGGGCATTTTTCAACATTTTTTCACCAAATTTTCAACATGGGCTTTTTGGGACCCCCACCTCATGTACACATTCACTGTCATCTCATTAACCTGACTCATAAGGTGGTTTTGCTGTCACTGCGTGGAATCACCTTTCAGGATTGATTAACACAATGACAGTGCCAGTGTTCATGAGGGGAGGTCCAAAAAAGCCCATGTTGAAAATCTGGTGAGAAAATGTTGAACAATGCCCATGTTATGAGTGTGTTATGTTCGGTTTTGATGCATGCTCATAACTGCACCAATTTTTAATATTTTTACTCCTGATTTTCAACATTGGCATTTTTTCACACCTCCTCATGAACAGTACAGCTGTCATTTTTCACGTCCTGCCCAAAATTTGTTTTCGCACCTCTGGCAAAGAATGGCAAGGTCACTGTGAGAAATCAACCTTCAGGATGGATTAGTGAAATCACAGTGCCAGTATTCATGAGGGGAAGTCTCAAAAAAAGCCCATGTTGAAAATTTGGTTAAATAATTCCAAAAAAATGACCTCATTACAAGCGTGCTTTGCGCAGGTTCTAAGTACATGCATAACTTCAATAATTTTTCATATTTTCACTCCAGATTTTGAACACTGCCATTTTCACACCTCCTCATGAACATTATGCAGCTGTCATTTTGACATCCTGAACAAAACATGTTTTCACACCTGTTGCGCAAATGACACGCCCACTTTGCAAAATCACCTTTTGGGACAAATTAACAAAATTACAGTGCCAGTGTTGAATTTATGGGTTCCCCAAATGGCCATGTTGAAACATTTGTTAAAAAATTCCTGAAAATGCCCATGTTACATGCGTCCTTTGAATTTATTCTACGCATACACATAACTTTAAAGATTTTCGGATCCTGCACTCCAACAGTAAAATAAGGATACTATTATCCTATCTTAGAAAGAAGGGAAATTCATTCCCAAAAAACTATGTTAATGCATCAGTTAGGATTTTTATTAAATCATCAAAAGCTAGGCAATTCATTGTTAGGGTTCCCACCGCTACCAGCCCCCCCATCCACACACCAACAGGCATCGGGGTGTGCCATGGGGTTATCGGGCCCAACTCTCACTCCATTCTGCTATTCTGTACCATGTCAGCTTGTTTACACATGGAATGAGGTGAGAGTTGTGCCTGAAGACCCCATGGCAGACCCCGATGCTGGTTGGTGTGTTGAGGGTGGAAGGGTTGGGGTGGCTTGGTAGGGCTGAGAACCCTGAGGGTGGGATGTTATGGTTGGAAACCCTAATATCTAATTTCCCTGATTTTGTTGCTATGGTATTCACCCTAACTGATGCATTAACGAAGTTGCTGCAATTACTTTCCCTTCTTTTTCAGATAGCATAATTCTATCTTCATTTCACTGTGGGTGCGCAGGGTCCTTCAGACCCTGTGCTCCCATCTCTCCATCCAGATAGTACAACAGGACTCTGCAGTCTCATCCGCACATCCAGATAGTAGAACAGTATCCATATGTCACCGTGGGAGTGCAGGGTCATTTGGATCCTGCGCTCCCATCTGTTCATCAAGATAATACAATTTTATATGTTTTTTTCTGTTATAGAAACATCATTTGTTATTAAGAAATATAAGTAACAGTTGCATCAATAAAAAAAGGGCAGAAATTAGCTAAAAAAACAGGAATTTTGACAGTATTTAAATTAGGAAAAAAAAGTGTAACTCGTTAGATTCAAACCCAGGATGTTTCAAACTGTAGCTCTGTGTGCTACCCACCATACCATTGCAGCACTGTCATTGAGTTCTGCTTTTCTGTGTGTTACTATCTGTCACTGTGGAGGCGGAGAAATGTTGAAACTAAACAAAATGGTTTCTAAAGCAAATTGGACAATTTTTGTAAACAATACCACATCTTTGGAAAGAAAATGGTCAAAAAATGCACATTTTTTTGCAAAAACAACACAAAAATGTTTGAGAACACTCCCTGGTTTATGAAAATGGAACACTTCCATTTCCATAGACAGTACTTGATAACATGCGAAAATTGGAGAAAATGTTCAAAAAAGCATCTTTTTTCTTCCAGTTCCACAAACAATACTTCGTAACATGTGACAATTAGAAAAAATGGTTGAAAAAGCACCTTCGTTTCCCAAAAACAACATGAAAATGTTTGAAAATGCTCCCCCCAGCCTTCTGAAAATGGGATGCTTCCATTTCCACAAACAGTACTTCTTTTTCGGAAAAGAAATGTCCCATTTTCACAAAAAATGCCCCATTTTCAAACAAAAATGGCACATTTAAAAAATGCCCAGGCCATCCCAGTGGCGCTGAGGGCTGAGGCACTGGTTGCCTTACCTCATGCTAAGCCGGTGAGCCACATTTGGGAACGAGCATGGACCATCAGGAGTTGGCAGGGGTGGAGAGGGATTGAGCATCTGAGGGACTACTCTCCCTCTCCAGGGAGGGGGATTTCAGTAGTCAGTGTGCTTCTGACCCCAGGTGGTGGCTGGGGGCTAGAGCACTGATACTGCAAGAAGGAAATGAGTGGGGCAGGCACCAGGAGGAGCGCATGTGGACACATGCACGCCCCCTCCACTGTCATCATTGCACAATGCACTTTCATGGGAGAAACAGGAAAAAGATCCCAGGTCATGCCAAATGAACAGCCACCCTCTGCAGGTCCTGACTCAAATGGCACAACCCCGACAATCTGGATCCTATTTGAGGTGAGTAGAATTGGGGGCTCCTCACTGTCCTGCCACAGAGGGAAAACCATGAGGCATGTTTAGTACATTTTTTCTGCTGTTGCTCTTTCTTTTCTATACAGATATCCATCCAGGACTGCTAGCTTTCCACCTTTTTGACTCTTCATGAAACACACTGCCATTTTTGGAATATCTAGTTTGCTTGCTGTTAATCACATTTATAAAGCCATGCCAATTACTTTGTAATTACATTTACGATGGGAATGTAATTACATGTTTGAAGGGACTGTAATTACATGTTTGAAGGTACTGCAAATTAGAACTGGTGATTTTTTGCAGGAATAAAGATGCCTAAGGAGGGAAGGGAGAATCATTGGAAATAATAACCACAGCGATTTTGAGATTAAGGTAGGCACTATTATGGTGGCAAGCTATTATGGGAAACATGGTTATATGTAAATGCCATCTTTAAAATCGCTATTTCGCTCAAGCTATATTTGCATGCACTATTTAGGGTACACAATTTTGACATTAAATCAGAAAAAGATACACTAAAAAAATTCCATATTTTCACAAAAAATGCCCAATGTTCAAACAAAAATGCCCCATTTTAAAAGAAATGCCCCATTTTTGAACAAAAATTTCCCATTTTCGAAAAGATGCCCCATTTTCAGAAAACAATTCCCCGTTTTTGAACAAAATGCTCCATTTTTGAAAAAAATGCCCAATTTTCAAACAAAAATGACCATGTTCACAAAAATTGCCACAATTAAAAAAAAAATTAGTAAAAAATTCAATTTTTGTCCTGAACACTTAACTTTTCCAATAGGAAATAATGGGAAATTTAAAAGTTTAATAACTTTTCAATAGATTAATATTTTTTTCACCAAACCTTCAAAAGGCACATCCATGACCCAAATCATTCCTACCCTGAAAATCTAAGCACACAACATAAAGCTGTTTTTGAGATCCAGTTGTAGAAAGAAATCTCAAAAAAAATCCAGATGTTTCTGTTTTTGCAACACTTTATATCTCAGAAACCACTTGACCAATTCCCATGACATTTGAGACCAACCATTCAAGAGTATGCATGCCAAATCTTAGGCAAATCTGCTGCGTGGCTCCAAAGTTATTAAGCTTCAAGCTTTGGTCTTTAACACAGCAGTGCAGTTTCACCATATCTAACTATATATATATATAAATATATATATGTATATATACACTATATATATATATATATATATATATATATATATATATATATATTCATTGCAAAAAAACTCCATTAAGTCATCAGTTAGGGTTTACAGCACAGCAACAAAAGTTTGGAAATGTGATGTTAGGGTTACATCCCTACCACACCCCCACCCTCCACACACCAACAGGCATTGGGGTATGCATTGGGGTTGTCAGCTTAACTCTCATCCCATTCCATGTGTAAGCAAGCTGAGGAGGTGCAGTACAGGAGAATGGGGTGAGAGTTAGGCCCAACTACTCCAACGCACACCCTAATGCCTGCTGGTGTGTGGATGGTGAGGGGGTGGGGGGAGTGATAGGGGTGTCACCCTAACATCACATTTCCAAACTTTTGTTGCTGTGGTATAAACTGTAACTGATGCATTAACAGATTTTTTTTGCAATGAATTTCCCTTCTTTTTGAGAAAGCGTAATGTAACTGGTAACTGGTATGTGTTAGTAGGAGCGCAGGCCCTCTGGGCCCTGCATTCCCTTCATATTGCCCATTTTTTGCATAATGGTATGCATATGTGGGAGAGTGGGCTCTATGGGCCCTGCGCTCCTACTTACATATAACAACGAAGCTATACAGCAGCCTACAGGGCAAGGAATCTTTGTTACAGTAATTTGCCACTATCTCAACAACCGTAGCAGTTATGAAAAAAAGTCAAGTGCCATTGTAATCATGACAGTGTAACCTCCACATGGGATATGTCAATAAAATCTGTATCTCACAATGCTTACAAGATATGGGCACTGAAAAGGCACACTTGGAACCCATGGAACACGTTTTTGTCAATATCTCCATAGAGATAGAGTAGAGAAAACATTCTACTTCTGGTGTAATCCATGATTTCCAAACTTGTTTCTGCATAAGCTTTAAGTTGCAAAAAATCCGTACCTCGCTTCGTTTTTGAGATACAGTCGCCAAAAGGTGTCACGGGTGCACAATGTAATCCTATGGAAAATTCCTCAGTTTTGGAATGCTGTAACTTGGGCCCTGTTGAATGTTTTGGTACCAAGCCACCAAAAGGCACATCTGTGGGACCAGAGCACTGCTAGATATACAGTACAGTGCAATACCCAGAGGCAGACATGGGGCAACTGTGGGGGGGCAGTGGTCCTTCTGAATGGGGCAGGTGCTCCACTGGGGGGCCATAATAACTGGCCCAGTGGGGGCTGCCATGTGTTGGGGCAGGGGCATTGGACCATACAAGGGCAGAGTGCAATGTGTTAGTTGGGGGGTTGCCTGCTCACAGGCTGAATGGATGGGTGCACCACCTGGGTGCAGTTCCTCAATGGTTACCCCGTGTGCCATGATGTGCAGGCACTCACATGATCAGCTGCCTCAGCTCTCCCCTTCTGCCCTGTGAGCTGGGGCGGCATGGAGAGCTGCTTCCCAGTCCCATTGCATTCAGTGAGTGGTGTCTGTGGGGGCATGCAGTGAGTTATGGCAGGGTCCCTGCTGCCATAACCTGCTTCACACTATGCCCCTTGTGGACTGCATTATACACTTTTGTGACTGGTGTGTAGTGCCAGCCTGCCCCCGGCATGCCCCCTGCCCACCCCCAGCACAGTGCTGTCCAGGCGACCAAGGGGTTGGGCATGCAACTGTCTTGTGCCCGGGTCATCAGTGCCACACAGGGTCTGCATGACTCCACTCCATGGCATTCACATGTATCATTGCCAATGCACCAGGTTTACACGGCTCGTTGGCATTGTGCCTAGGGCCCAAGATCAGTTAATTAAATTCATTTATTTCCACTGGTGTTTAGTAAATGTAAGAACCTTAAATTTATTACACCACCTGTGTCAATTATGCACTTTCTTACATCTACTACTTACACTTACACTAAGTACAAATTCAGCTTCCCTCAGTCACTCACAAGACATACCAGTAACATGTACAAACCAGGGAAAGCACACTCTCACTCTATGCCAGCTCCTTCTCAATGTCACATCTACCTTAATAAGCAGTAACCCAAAATACATAGCAAAACAGTTATTTTTTTTCCATTCACTCCAACCTGACTGCAGAAAACATGCTCCCTTTCTTTCTTCCCTCCTCCCAACAGCTTTGCCTCTCTGTCCCCTGTTCCAGTTCTTTCTCATGGTCTCCCTCTTAAAAGCAAACCATGTTACTCAGAAACAGAACCTTTGCTCATAATATTTAATTCTATCCTGACATTCTTTTTATCTCTTCCTTCCAGCATGTCATCTCTGCTGCAGTGCTCATTCTGTACCTGCTCTCGCTTGCATCTTTGTCCCCCCCCCCACAGGCTGCTGCTCCTTCCCTGGCACCAATTAACAGTTAAAAACTGCAAAAAAATATATATTTAAACTGCTGCTTCTCACTGATTCCAGTTCCTTCACACATGAAATGGATGCTGGCACTGAAAGCCTTCAGCCACAGCGTCTCACCTTTCCCTCCACCCATGGTCTTTGCTACTCATATCTTCTACATTCCAAATATAAAAGGCAGGATCAACCAGATAAATTAACTACAATAATAATAACAAAAATAAAGCCACACTAAAACTACACTGTTACCCTCTCACTCTCATTAACTGTGAAATGGAGCTGCCATGTTTTTCAAAACTTCCGGGCTTCCCACTTAAAAATCACAGTTCATCAAGACGTGCACTCTGAACATAGGGATGTCATATCCCTAGTAACCATGATGGCATACAACCTGCTCAACAATGCAGAGTAATACTCATCAGATCATAAATAAATCCCTTATAAATCAGATTTTTAAAATCAAATCCACGTTAAAAGGGGCACCATCAGCCCTTTACTTACTTTTTTTGCAGGTATTCCTATAGGTGCCTACACTACCTATAGCAATCCATCTTGTGAAGCAACAGACACACAACAATGTATTCCACTCAAAAATATTTACCTTGGGTCAGCCCAGTAGCACTGAGGATTGAGGAGCTGGACTCCACACCTGGCACCATGGCGACCCATGTTTGGGAGTAAGCGCAAGCCACTGGGGGTCAGCAGGGAGGGAAGGAGAAGGGGAAGGATTGAGCTTCCCAGGGACCACTCTTCTTCTTCTTGGAGGGGGTGACCACACATCGGTGCATGCCTGGCCCCTAGTGGTGGCTGAGGGCTGGCACACTGACACTGCAACAATTGGGTAAGAGGCAGGGCAGACACCTGATGGGGTATGTGCATGGGACCATGCTTGGAGCCATCACTGGTGTCCCTGCTCACTCTGCCTCTGGGGACCAAGTACAAGAACACAGGAAAAAGGGGCTCCTGGTCAGGCAGCATGAGCTTCTGTCCTCCACGGCACTTTCCTCAAATGTCTGGATCCGTTTCAGGTAGGTCAAGTTGAGGGCTCCTTACTGCCCTGTCATGGAGGGGAATCCATGGGGGATATAGAAGGGAGGTTGGCCTGATGTCAGGGCATGGGCTGGGAGGACGGTCAGGATGTACAGCCAACCAGGGGACCAGGAGAGAAAAGTGTAGCAAAAAAAAAATTAACTTTACTGATTTTACACCTTGTCACTTCAGTCCCATTTTCCATGCCTGATGCCAAAGCATGATCACATTTGTAAATGCCGCTGAAATCCCAGATTTGTCTACTGACCATGCAACTCAGACTCAGCTAAACTTCTAATAGGAGAAAGAAAGATGAACTTGGGAAAGTGTTTCTTTTTTTAAACAGCTGCTCAAACTTAGATTACAGGTGTCACATTCATGAGGTGGGGTAAATAATGGCTACCTTGAAAATTTGCAGTCAAAATATTGAACATTACCAAAGTTATGAGAGAAGGTAGAAACATTTCAATGTACTCTCATAACTTTGTTTTTTTAATAGTTTTACCCTAAATTTTCAACATAGCCTTTTTATGACTGTGCCTCATGAACCTCGTAGGTGAACATTTTTAAATCCCAACCAAAAATGTAATTTTGTACCACAAGTGTGAAAACACATTTCAACTGGGATTTGAAGAATTACAGCTGTCACATTCATGAGGTAGTGTGGAAAAAAACAGCTATGTTGAAAATTTGGATCAAAATATCAAAAATGACCAAGGTTATGAGAGAACGTTAAAAAATGTCAACATACACTCCTAATTTTGTAAATATTTTTACCCCAAATTTTCAACACAGCTTTCGTACGACCCCAGCTTATGAACAAGGGTGGTGAAAATGTTCAAATCCCACCTAAAAGTGATTTCACATAGTTACCATGAAATCACATTTGAGATGGATTTGAAAAATTTCATCACCCTGGTTCATGTGGTGGGGTCCCAAAAAAGGCCATGTTGAAAATGGGGTGTACAAATATTAGAAAATAACAAAGGTCTGCATAAAAGTTTAAACCCCACTGAAATACAATACAATAAACCAGACTTGCCTCATTTTCTCATATCACATTTTTCAGTGCCAGCGGTAAGATGTGTCTTCAATAGGAGAGTGGATCTACATCATGGAACAAGTTCAGGTGAGTCAGAGTGCATGGGTGTGTGTGGGCTGGTGGTTGCTGAGTGGAGTCAGTGTGGAGTGTGTGTGAGTCTGGAGGGGGTTAGATGGCCGATGGACCATTTTCTTTTTAAAGATTAAACTGAAAAAAAAAATAAAGAAGGGATAGTTTTCTTTATTTTAGGGGGACCCCAGTCAACGGGGGACTCTAATGTTGGGATGATCTTTTAGGCCACTTGGGTAGGTACCCCAGTGTCACCATGTATATTATGGGAAGACAATAGATGACTTGAAGGGGAAGGGGGCAAGAGGAGCAGTACTAGGGAGGGCACCACAGTGCACCTATTACAGTATATAATTATAAGATGTTAAATATTGAAGAAATAAACATTGGGAAGGGGAAAGGGTGACCTGGAAGGGAGGGGGGAAGAAGTGATGAGCACTTTTTCTGCTTAAGAAATATTAGAAAGATAGATAGAAAGATAGATAGATAGATTGATAGATAGATAGATAGATAGACAGACAGACAGGCAGACAGAATGTGTGTGTGTGAGAGAGACAGAGAGAGAGAGAGAGAGAGATCAGGGGATCAATGGCTCACTGCTCCAACTCAATCCGGCAACATGACTCCAGCTATGGCTTCAATATTCAAGAAAGTCCCACTCACAAAATAAGAGTTTGGACTTAGTTTTCTTTCCACAGTTCTTTCATGAGTTTTTATGTAAGAAGAATGGTTCTTTCATATGCTCTCACGAAAGAACTGTGAGGAGAAAACTAAGTCCAAACTCTTTTTATTTGAGATGAGGTTCTACTTTCATGAAGCTCAGATCTTACAAAAGAAAAATGATTCTTTTATATTATCTAACAAAAAACCTGTGTGAAAAAAAAACAAGTCCAAACTCTTCTTTTGTGAGCTGAGGTTCTTCTTTCACGAAACTCATGAAAGAAGAATAAGGAGCCCTCCCTAAGCCTTCTACCTAGGATCTTAGGGATGCCCCAAAACCATATCTTGGGGTTGTTTTTCAAAAACAAACTCCAGAATCAACCTAAACAAGTTCACGTGTTTGTTTTTCTCCAGGGCATAACTGTCGTGGGTTTTCAAGTTTTTTTTTATAAAAAACAAGATGGCTGGCATACAAGAGAAGTTTTTTTTTTCTCATGAAAGAAGAATTCCAGCTCACAAAAGAAGAATCTTCTTTTGTGAGCCAAGAATGCTGCTTTCATATCACACATATAAATGAAAGACTCTACTAAATCTTCTTTTATTAGTCAAGAATTCTGCTTTGTATCAGACACAAAAATGAAAGACCCTACTGAGCATGCTCAAAACCAAAATTTCAAATCATTATAACTTGGGAACAGATGTTCATTGGTCAGCTTGTCCCTGTGGCCCAACTCAGGGAGGTAATCCCAGGGAACCCTACCAGCAGCAGTGATGTTGCCAGTAATCTGGATCAGTTTCCATGAAGGGGGTTCATCTCGGTGGCCCCGCATTGAGGGGGTAAGCCAGAGCAGCCAGCAGCTGTGGTGCACGAAGTGGGGAGGTAGAGTTTGGTAGGGGTACGGGCAGATGATATGGAGTCTGGGCCAGAGAAAACAAACACATTATTCTAGCTAAACAGGACCAATTTAGCTCCATTCTGGAGATTATTTAACAAAAATGGCCCTGAAATATAGTTTGGGGACATCTGCAAAAACTTTACAGAGATTTGTTTTGTGAGCCAAAATTCTTACTTCATGATTCTTATGAAAGAAGATTTCCATGTCACAAAAGAAGAATCTGGGTACACAAAAGAAGATGGGGGACTTACTTTTTTTCCTCATTGTTCTGTCATGAGCTTACCTGCTTCTTTAGTGTTTACAAAAGCACTTACAAAAGAAGAATCTGGGCTCATGAAACAATTATGAAAAAACACAAAATCCACCCCCTTCCTTCATGAGCTAAGATTCTTCTTTTGTGAGTTCTTTCATGACCACAAAAGAAGAAGGTCAGCTCACAAAAGAACAATGAAAACACATACATAAGTTCACCATCATCCTTTATCATGAGAAAATTCTTCTTTTGTGAGTTCTTTTGTGACTCATTGAAGAAGATAGTTGGGTCCTGAAAGAGGGGGGAATTTAATTTTTCTTCACAGTTCTTTCGTAAGGTCAAACAAAAGAACCACTGCTCTTTGTGTAACCTCACGAAAGAACTGACCATGGACCATCTATTTAAATATCTATCTATCTATCTAATTTTTTTTTACTGTTAAGTGTACCAGGGTGCCCACTCCAGTACCAATTCTTTCTCCCCATCCTCCTAGGGCACCTACTCCCTGTGTTGTTGTTTTTTGTTGTTGCTTGTTTGTTTAAAGAATAAGTGGACTGGGGTGCCCATGCCCAGTACTGTTTCTCTTGGTCCCTTCCCTCTTTGTCACCATCCCCTCTTCTGAATACATGTGGCAGCAGCAGGGTGCCCAACCAGTACCAACGAACATCCTCCCCACTTTGGGGTGCCCAATCACCAGTGTTGGCTTCTGTCACCCTGCAATAAAGAAAAGTGACCCTTATTGATCTTTTCTTTTTTTCCTAGCCTGTAAAAAGGAAAACACTTCCTTACTGATCCAACACCTCCTACACCCCTTCACCCATTAAATATTGGTGGCAGCACTAGGGTGCACACTGACAATGGTGACAAAGATCTTGCTGACACTGTGGTGCCCAATCCCCAGTGTTGTTTTCTGTCTCCCTACAATAAAGATAACTGCCCCTTCTTGATCTTTTATTTTTTTTTCCAAAACAGAAAAGTTTATTGGTGATCTGTCCCCCCACCAATAAAAAATAAAAAAGATCTCTCACTGATCTGACTCCCTCATATACCCCCCACCAGTTACATATAGGTGGAAGCACCAGGGTCCTACCCTCTGTACCACTGAAGATCATGCCAACACTGCAGTGTCCAATTCCCTATATCAGTTTCTGTCCCCTTACAAAAAAGAAAACTGTTTCTCATTGATCTTTTTGGTTTTGTTCCCTAAAAAAAAGTTGATCCATAATCTGCCCCAACACACTGTCTGTCTGTCTGTCTGCCTTACTGTCTATCTGTCTGTCTGTCTGTCTGTCTGTCTGTCTATCTATCTATCTATCTATCTATCTATCTATCTATATCTATCGATCTATCCAGACTGGGGTGCCCACCCTAGACCTGCTTCTCTTGCCCCCCTCCCCTCCAGATTGCCCATTCCCTTCTTATGTGTGGTGGTAGCAGACTGCCCACTGAGATCCTCCTGGCACTGAGGTGCCCAATCCCCAGTGTCAGCTTCCATTGCTCTACAATAAAAAAAAAAATCATCCCTCATTGATCTTTCTTTGTTCCCCTGCTAAAAAATTTCCATTGGTGGTCTGCCCCAACACCACCACTTGTCTGTCTGTCCATCTACAGTATCTGTCCATCTATCTGTATGCCTATCTATCTATGTACAGTATCTATCTGTCTGTGTGTATGTCAGTCTGTCCATTCATCCACCTGTCTGTTTCCCTATCAATCTACTGTCTATCTATCTATGAATCAAGTGGACAATGGTGCCCACCCATTACCATTTCTACTACTTCCCATGTTGCTTGTCCACTTGTTATCTGTGCAGCACCAGGATGCCCACTACAAGTGGTGCTGGAGATTCTCCCAACACAGAACTGTCAAATCACCAGAGTCAGCTTCTTTCCCCTTACAGCAAGGAAAACTGCCCCTCACTGATCTTTATTATTTCCTTGTGGAAAAGACAACAGTCCATTGGTGATCTGACTCCTCCCAAGTACTCCCACTCACCCAGACCCCCATTTAACACCCACTACCCCCACACACCCTCCCTCACCTGAACAGATCCCAAAATGTAGATCCACTCTCCAACTGAAAATACATCTTGCAATTGGAACTGATGACTACAATATGAGAACATAAGTTATGAGCAGTTTAATGGATTTCAGTGGGGTTTGAATTTTTATTCACAACATTGTCATTTTTGAATATTTTTATACCAAATTTTCAACCTGAGCTTTTGGGACCACCCTCAAAAGAAAGGGTGCTGAAATTATGCAAATCCATCCAGGGGGGTAATTTCACAGTCACTGCACAAAATCATCTTTCAGGTGGGATTTGATGATTTCTCAACTTTTCACTCATAAGGTGGGGTCTTAAGAAGGCTATGCTGAAAATGTGGGGTGAACATACTGAAAAACAACAATGTTATGAGCGTGTGTTGAAATTTTTGTGTATGCACACTCATAAATTTGGTACTTTTCCATGTTTAGACCCCACATTTTCAACATAGTCATTTTTTCATACAGCCTTATGACTGTGACAGTTGTTATTCTTGAAATTCTGCCCAAAATATGTTTTTGCACTTGTGGTGCAAAATTACATTTGAGTCGCTCGGTATTCCAAAATTTTCACCTACAGGACTCATGAAGTGGGATCATAAAACAACTATGTTGAAAATTTGCAGTCAAAATATTGAAATCCAACAGTGCTATGAGCATACATTGACATTTGTCTATGATGTCACATAACTTCCTTAATTTTGCATATTTTTATCCCTAATTTTCAACATAGTCATTTTTCTCACCACCTGATGATGATGATAGCTGTCATTTTTCAAGTCCTGGCCAAAGTGTGTTTTCATACCAGTGGCGTACAATGACATTTTAGTGAGGATTTCAACATTTTCATCTAGTGGGTTCATGAGGTGGGGTAATAACAAGGCTATGCTGAAATTTTGTGTACAAGTATAGTAAGATGCCCAGATTATGAGTGACCATTGCAATATTTCAACATTCACTTATAACTTTGCTAATCTGCAATATTTTAATTCCAGACTGTCAACGTAGCCATTTTTCGACACCACCTAATAAATGTGACAGGAGTAATTTCTTAAATCCTAGGCAAGATATGTGGTGCAAAAAACAGGTTACTCACCTGTAACAGTAGTTCTAGGAATGATATATTTTTTTATTTTTTTTTTATTTTATTGAAATCTAGGATTACAAATACCTTTGAGCAGGAACTGCTCGTTTACAAAGGTTCCACGTCGAAGGAATGGGGGGTAAATGTGCCAAATGTTAGGTAGCATGACATAACCAGCCAAGGGGCAATCTTGGAAATAAGCACTGCAGGTGAGAGGGAAGGGGTATGCAGGCAGGAAGGCCATTGTCAGAGGTAGAGGGTGAGGGTAAGAGCTCTAAGGGGGGGGGAGGGAGGGGGAGAGAGAGAGAGGAGGATAAAGTCAGGAAATGCCAGGGGAAGGAGAGCAAGGGTAGGCAGGTAGATGGAGGCAGCGGGAGAGAGAGCTTCAAGACTGAAGTGGAGGGCAGAACGGTGGGCCCCGATTAGGCGAGGCAGTCACAACGACTAGTTGAAATTAGATGAAGTCGAGTTGTTCTTAAAGGGCCAAGAGCAGCAGCAGTAAGAGTTCTTTGTTGAGGTATTTGTACACTACTGTGGTGCTCTGTGGGCAAGGCCCTCTGGCCCATAGTGATCCAGCATCCGGGGACAAGGAAGGCAGTTGTTGTGAACTTCTGGGTTCTCTGGGTGCTGTGTGGTCAATAAGTAGCTTTCAATGCCCGGGGCATGACTCGAGGAGGACTTTTTGGCCAAGAGGCAGATTTGATACTGTATCCGGCTGATGAGAGGTAGTCATCCTGCCTGAGTGTACAGGTCACAAGTGTGTGTAAGTTGATCAGCCCCAGTTAGCAGCCTGCATGCTTTGTTGAGTGCAACTGTAATTCTGCGGAGGGCAGAGGCGGAGGCAGAGCCATAAATTGCTAGCCTGTAATCGATGATGGAGGTGACAGAGCTGTTGATAGCCAACCGGAGAGTGTCAGGAGTTATGCAGTGTTTGTGCCTATAGAGCAGGCCTATCACGGATGTTGGTGGCTTTGGCGACAGAATCTATGTGCGATGGTAGGACAGTGAGCTGTCCAATGTGACACCTAGGTATTTAAAATCAGGACGTGTTCAAGTAAGGTCCCTGTTTGGTTTAGGATGGTGAGGTCATGGGATTTGTACTTGCTCCTGGCATTGTAGAAGGTCATAACCTTTGTTTTGCTGTAGTTCATGACCAGTTTGTGTGACTTGAACCATTCTTCGATGCGCATGAATTCAAGCCGTAATTGTTTCTCAAGGAGCTCTGCATTTTGGTGGTTGGTGAACATGACTGCGTCATCGGCGTAGAGCAGTAATTTCTGGTGACAGACACTGGGAAGGTCGTTGAGGAAGAGGCTGAAGAGTAGTGGCCCCAGGATGGACCCCTGTGGGACCCCTGAAAGGACTGGCTTTTCTTCCGAGGTAACACCAGCAATCCTAACCCTCTGGACCCTCTCCCCAAGGTAGCTTGAAAACCAGAGCAGTGCTTCATTGGAGAGCCCAATGTTTGATAATTGCTTGAGTAGGAGGGCGGTTCAAGGTGCATCGACAGACTTTCAAGGTCGATGAACACTGCCCCTACACAGTTTCCTTTGCTCATGTGGTGTATGGATGAAGCCTGTGAATTCTAATAGTGTAGTGGTGGTACTGTGCTTTTTGGAAACCATGTTGCTCAGGACACTGGATGTCGTATTTTCCAGGTACTTGACTAATTGGTCTGAAGCGATCGCTCCAGGGCCTTAGACAATGGAGGGAGGATGGACATAGGTCTGTAGTTGGAGTGCAGTGATTTGTCTCCACTTTTGTGTACCGGTGTGATGGTCGCCTGTTTCCAGCGAGATGGGAACTGGGACATCCTTAGTGATAGATTGAGGACCTTTGTCAAGGGTTCAAGGACTTCTTCAAGGACAAGTGCTAACAACTTCAGGTCAATATGGTGTACATCCACACTTTTGGTAGATTTCTTTTCCTTTAAATCTCTGGCCAGAAGGTCTTCAAGCTGGCCTCTCCCACCTATCTGGATGGTACCTCCCTCAGCACCTCCCTGTGATGTCAGATCTTACCCACCGGAAGCAAGATTCAGTGTGCCACTTGCCTGGGGAGGTTGGGTGGGTTGTGTGGATGTACACCATATACCACTTCTAGAACTACTGCTGTAAGTGAGTAACCTGTTTTTCTAGGGATGTAGCAATGATGTACTATCCACACTTTTGGCAAACTCCCAGCAGTTCTCCAGGGAGGTGGGGTCAAGGCCCACACCTCCTACTTAGGGAACAGAGATTGGTGAACTAAGGCCCCAAAAGCAACATCTTTTTTTTTTTTTAGTTTTTGTTGACCAGGTAAGTGCACTAGACAAATCCTGCCTATTTTCAGGCATGACCCGGGGGAGGGGGATACAGATGAATGCCAACTGACATTGAACCAGATTAAGCTGTGGTGGCATTTTAGTAATGAGGAAATGTGACCAGGACACAGGAAATTCTCTACTCTTTTTCGGAGTAAGTGCCATGGGATCTTTAACATCCACCTGAACTACCACCAATCCAGGCAGATGGGACCTCGGTTTAACATCTCATCTGAAAGACGGCACCTCAGAAGTGCAGCACCCCTCTCATGCTGCACTACAGTGTCAGTATTGGGATATTAACCCAAGTGCCAGATGTGGGAACTGAATCCACAGCCCTCTGATCTCCCGGCCTCAGAGGCGAGTGTGCTACCTACTGAGCCACTGACACTGGCCCAATCTTGGCATGACTCAAGGTCAAAATGCAAATGGGAAATGAAGGCATGTGCTGACTTCCAGGTAGCAGCCCTGCAGATCTCCTGGATAGGGATATCCTTGAAAGCAGCCACTGAGGCAGTGGTATGTCTGGTGGAATGAGCCCTCAGCCATATGGGAGGCTCCTTACCAGCCAACCTATAGCAGCAGTTGATGAAGAATACAATCCACCTGCCAATAGTCCACTTAGAAACACAGAAACATAGAAACATAGACTTTGATGGCAGATAAGGACTGCTTGGCCCACCTAGTCTGCCCATTTCACTACCTACCTACAGGATAAGCTGCAGATCCTAGTTAACCAACAGCCTATTTCTTCCTATCCCCACAAATATTGCCTTATGTCTGTACCATGCATTCTTGAATTTTCTCACAGTTTTAGACCCCACAACCTCCTCAGGAAGGCTGTTCCACATGTCAACTACACTCTCTGTTAAAAAATATGTCCTCATATTGCCCGTGATCTGCCCCCCATCTTCAAATTGTGTCCCCTTGTTCTTGCACATCTCTTTTTCTGAAAGATGCTACCCTCTTGGACTTTGTTGATTCCACTGAGGTACTTAAAAGTTTCTATCATGCCCCCCCCCCTTTCCTCAAGGGTATACATATTATGCTCCTTTAGTCTCTCCTCATATGACCTCTCTTGCAGACCCTGCATCATTTTAGTTGCCCTCCTCTGGACTATCTCTATCCTGTCTATGTCCCTGAGGAGATGGGGTCTTCAGAACTGGACACAGTACTCCAGATGGGGTCTTACCAACTGTCTGTACAGAGGGATATCGACTTCCTATTTTCTGCTGGTGATGCTTCTCCCTATACATCCCAGTAGCCCCAGCCCTCCCTACTGCCTTCTCACATTGCTTGCTAACCTCAAGGTCATCTGATATGATTACCCCTAGGTCCCTTTCCATTTTTGTTGTTGTTACTACCCCCCATTGTGTAACCTTCCCCTGGGTTGTTGTTTTCCAGGTGCATTATTTTGCACTTCTTTGCATTGAATCCAAGCTGCCATACTTCTGACCATTCCTCCAACCTTGCCAAGTCCATCCTCATCCTTTCTACACCTCCTTGTGTATCAGCCCTGTTGCAGATATTTGTGTCATCTGCAAAGAGGCATACTTTGCCTTCCAGTCACTCTGAAATGTCACCTAGTACTGAACCCTGTGGTACCCCACTAGTAACCCTGCTTTCTTCAGAGTGGACTCCATTTACAATTACCTTCTATGTCCTGCTGTCCGGCCAGTGTTTTACCCAGACTACCACCCTGGGACCTACTCCCAGGCTGGTTAATTTGACTATTAATCATTTGTATGGGACTGTGTCAAATGTCTTGCTAAAATCTAGGTAGGCCTTGACCACAGCCCCTCCCTGGTCTACTACTTTGGTCACCCAGTCAAAGAAATCAATTAGATTCATCTGACATGACTGTCCCACTGTGAGCCCATGCTGCCTTGGGTCCTGTACCCCACAGGCCTCTAGGTACTCAATAATTCTTTCCTTCAGAAGTGATTCCATCACTTTCCCTACCACAGAGGTCAAACTGACAGGTCTGTAGTTTCCTGCCTCTGTCTTGGTCCACCTTTTGTGAAGGGGAATCACATCTGCCTTCCTCCAGTCCTCAGGCACCACACCATCCTCCCAGGATTTGTTAAAAGGGTAGTCAGTGGTGTCACTAGTTCTTTTGCTTAATTCTTTTAGAATTCTGGGGTGAATTCATCTGGCCCCATTGCTTTGTCCACCTTCAATTTTAAAGAGTTCTTTCAGACCCTTTCTTCTATGAAAGGACTGGATCGACCCCCCATTCAGAGGCTTCTGTTAATTGGATTAGGCACCTCCCCACCTCCTCTTTGTGAATACTGAACAGAAGTATTGTTCAGTATCCCTGCTTTTTCACTGTCCCTCTCTGCCCACCCACTGTCCATTCTATTCAGCCTCACTATCCCTCCTTTGTCTTTCTAGCTCCCTGATGTACCTATAATAGGTTTTATCCCCCTTCTTAACCAAGTTGGCTATCTTTTCCTCAGTTTGGGGCTTTGCTATTCTGACTTCCCTCCCTGCTTCCTTCTGCCTTAACTAGTACAGCTCTCTGTCCTGCTCCTTCTGTGTTTCCTTATACTTCCTGAATGCTGCCTTTTTCCCCCTGACCTTCCCCGTCACCTCTTTTGAGAACCATAGTGGCTTTTTCTTTCATTTTGATTTATTTGCTTCACACAAAGGCTTGTTGCCCCGTGATGACAGTTCTGATGTTTCCCCATTGTCGCTCCACCCCTCCTACTAGCCTGTTTGCTAGTGCTTTTCTAAGGCACTCTCCTATCTTCCCATAGTCAGCCCTCCTGAAGTCCATTACCCTCACTTTTGTATGGTTTGACTCTGTAGCTGAGTTTATCATGAACCACACTGTTTGGTGGTCACTTGTTCCCAGATGGCTACCCACTTCTAGATCTGAGATCCTCTCACTGTCTCCATTTGAGAGTATAAGATTTAAGATTGCTCTCTCATGAATGGGTTCCAAAACTATCTATCTGAGGCATGCCACCTGTAGGGCATTGTGAATGGCTCTGCTCTTGGATGTGGCTGCAGCAAAGGTGCATCAGTTAACATCTGGCATATTCAGATAGATTCAATAGTATCTCCCCTTTCTCTGCCATCCTCTTGGACCTTGTGGTGCCTAAGGATGCCTTCTATCATATTCTTGTCCATTCCCTCCCCCTGACATGGGGGTCTGTATATAACCCCTGTGCAGATTGTGGTGCCATTTCCAGTCTCTAAGGTGACCCACAGTGCCTCCTCTCCTCCCTGTTTACTCTTTTGTTCAGTTGCTTTTGCCCCTTCCCTACATGAGAAGCACCCTCCCCTCAGCACCCTCCCTGTCTCTCTTGGGTTGTGTACTCCCTAGTATGTTAACATTCCAGTCACGGTTCTCTGTATACCATGATTTTGTGACTGCTACAATATCCAGGCATCCCTCTTCCATCAAGGCCACCAGTTCTGGGAGCTTGTTGCCCGGACTATGGGCATTGGTACTCTTTACCCTACATTTCCTGATGGCCTTACCCCTTTTTGCCCCATTCCTGTCCTTATTGGCTTTGTCACTTTCTCCATTTACCCCTGCTCTTTTCCTATTGACATCTCTATCTTAGTGTTTGCCTCACTTTCTACCCTGATTTTTTTTGGAGGGCTAGGATTTCCCTGCTCCTTTTCAGTGCCTCCCCCCTTGGCTAGTTTAAATGCTTGCCATTGAAGCATTTAAACCTATCACCTAGGATCCTGGTTCCCCTCCTGCACAGATGCAGACCATCACGCCAGTATAGGCCTGCATCACTCCAGGTGGACCCCTAGTCCCCAATAAAGCCAAATCCCTGAGCTCTGCAGCAGTTTTTCAACCAATAATTGAATCTCATGGTGTGGAGCACTCTAGTTTCACCTAAGCCATAGACAGGCAGCACCTCCGAGGAAAGTTACCATGCGTGCTACTTGTCTAAGGCCCCTCCCCAACTCCACAAACTCTTCCTGCACTGCTCTTATCTCTTTCTTAGCCAGGTCATTTGTCCCTAGGTGGACAATGACATCCAGCTCCCTCCCCTGTGCAGCTGCTGCGGCGATCCTGAGGATTCGCTCCCTTTCTCTCCAAGCCATGGTGCCAGGCAGGCACCTTACCTCCCTCTCCCTTCCTCCCGTCAGTCCTACCTTCCTAACAATGGAGTCCCCACCAGGAGTTGTTTCTTTCCCTGTGGTGGGGTCCCATGCCACCTTCTGTGGGTCTACTTTGTGGAGGTTCCCAGCATCCTCCTTGGTCTCCACTGTGGGTGCCTCCATAGAGGAACCACACTTTACCAGAACAGCATATGAATTGTGGAGAGGTACAATTGGAGGGATGTGCCACTGTTCCACCACCCTCACCCTCACCCTTCCTGAGCCCACTGTGGTCCAACCGCTCCTCTTTCTTGGCAACCTCTGAGGCAATGGCAGTGGCCCTGGTGGTCCCTAGTTGGGAGAGGAGGTCCCCCAAATCCTGGCCAACTCAGCCTGGAGATGAGTAACCTCCTCCCTCAGACAAGTGAGGTGTCTGCAGATGGGACAACACTGCATCCTCCACAGCATCTCCCGGAAGACTGCTGCTCCACAGCCACTGCACTGCACCACTCCCAACATGTCTTATTTCTGGCCCCTACTGTGTTGTTTGGAATACTTACTCTTTCTTCTGTTTATTTACTTAATTTTTCTCTCTACTTACTTACTGCTTCTGTGCCCTTTAAGCTCCTGATCTTCCTGTTCTGAGACAAGAAGATCCTTTATTTCTCAACTGTCTCCTTACTTGCCCAGAGGCAGACCTCAAGCAGCTAGAGGGGGATGAAGAGCTGCTCATTCCCTTCTAGGATGGTGAATCTTTGGTGGCTCTGTGATCACTCACTTCCTACTCCCAAACAGGAAGTTTCTGTTGTCAGTCAAATCCTGTGCCTATAAAAGTAGAACTGGCTTAGGGTGAGGGGGATGGAGGGAAGGGAGCTGCTGGTCTGCAAGATATGGCTTCAGAGTAGGTGAAAAATATTTGGTGAACCTCTCCCTGAACTCCAGCCAAGCACTCCTTATGATAGGCAAGCAGTCACCTCAGGTTCCAAACATGGAGCCTGTGCTCAGCCTCCAAGGTGTGGTTGTTGAAGAACACTGGGAGATTCATCACCTGGTTAAGGTGAAACTCCAAGATAACCTTCAAGAGGAACTTTGGGTTGGGGTGAAGGACAACCTTGTCCCTATGATAGACCAGGTAAGGAAACTTCACTAAGAGTGCCTGTAGCTCACTGATCCTTCTGGTGGATGTGATAACCACCAAGAAGGTGGTCTTCCACATCAGGTGAGAGATGTTACACCTGTGCATCAGTTCAAATGGCTTGTCTATGAGCTTTGCCAACTTAGAAACATAGACTTTGATGGCAGATAAGGACTGCTTGGCCCACCCAGTCTGCCCTTTTCCCTACTTATTGGATAAGCTGCAGATCCTAGTTAACCAACAGCCTATTTCTTCTAACCCCCACCAGTATTGCCTTAAGTCTCTCCCATACATTCTTGAATTCCCCCACTGATTTTGACCCCATGACCTCTTCAAGGCCATTCCATGTGTCCACCACCCTCTCCATGAAAAAATACTTCCTCACCTTACCTCAAAGCCATTCCCCCTCTATCTTCAAATTGTTCTTGTTCTTGCACATCCCATTTTCTGAAAGATGCTACCCTCTTGGACCTTGTTGGTTCCCTTGAGGTACTTGAAAGTTTCTATCATGCCCCCATCTCCCTCCTTTCCTTGAAGGTATACATATTAAGCTCCTTTAGCCTCTCTTTGTGTGGCTTTTGGTGTAGATCCTCCACCATTTTAGTTGCTCTTCTCTGGACTGCCTCCATCCTGTCTATGTCCTTGTGGAGATGGGGTCTTCAGAACTGCACACAATACTCCAGATGGGGTGATAACAACTTCCTGTTTTCTACAGGTGATGCCTCTTCCTATACATCCCAGTATCCCCCAGGCCTTCTTACTACCTTCTCACATTGCTTGCTTACCTTTAGGTCATTTGATATGAGTGACCCTCGGTCCCTTTCCACTTTTGTTGTTGTTAGTACCTCCCCCCTTATTGTGTACTCTTCCCCTGGATTTTTGTTTCCCAGGTGCATTGCTTTGTACTTCTTTGCATTGAGTTTATGCTGCCATACTTTTGACCATTCCTTCAACCTTGCCAAGTCCCTTTTCATCCTTTCCACCCCCCCTTGTGTATCAACAAGTCCAAGCAACAAGTCTCAAGGTGGTTGTGGTTCACGCACTAGAGGGGGAAATGTGGTCAAGGCCTTTAAAAAAATCCTAACCATCTTCTTCTGCACCACTGATGGCATACTAGCCCATGCCCAGTAAATAGAGATGGCTGCCAGGTGCACCGTAAGGGTTATAGACAGAAGGTCCAACTGGAAGAGGGACCAAAGGTAATCAAGAATGCTAGCCACTGAGCAAGTTAAGGGTCAAGCCCCTTGGTCTGGCACCAAATGGAGAACCTCTTCCATTTGAAGGCATAGCATTTTCAGGTTGACTCCTTCCAAGAAGCCTCAACCACAGTGTGGACATCTTCAGAGTGACCAAAAGCATTGCACTCTTGCTGCTCAGGAACCAGGTTGTCAGTTGCAGGGTTTGAAAGTTTGGATGGAGTACCTTCCCCTGATTGCATAAGAGCAGGTCCTGGCATAGAGGAAGATGCCATTGGAGCCTACAGCTGAGACTGAGGAGATTGGAGTACTAGAACTGGTGGGATCAGTCAAAAGCCACCAGGATCATCTGTGCCTTGTCCCTCATGGCTTTGAGCAGCACTGTGTGGATCAGAGGAAAAGGAGGGAAGGCATACATTAGGCCCAAGGTCCAGGTCCTTGAGAAGGCATCCCCCTGCAGAGCTCTCTGCTGAGGGGGGTTGGCACAATACAGCCTCCGCATTGCACTCTCCATGGAGGCAAACAGATCCACTAGAAGGGAGTCCCACCAGGAGAACAGACTGTGCACTACTTCCTGATAGACAGACCACTCATGAGATACCTCACCCACCTGGCTGAGGGCATCTGCAAACTGATTGGACTTGCCAGCCACATGGATGGTCAGGAGATCAGTGTTCAGGCTAAGCACAAGGGTCCAGCTGTGGAAAGCATCAATGAACAGAGGAAGGGAGTGCGTCTCACCTTGTTTGCTGAGGTAGTACATGGTCATGGTGTTTTCCATCTGGACCTGAATGACCTGACCCTGAATGTGTGGAACAAAGGCTGTCAGTGCCAGCAAGCTGCCTGAAACTCCTGCATGTTCATATGGCATAGAAACATAGACGTTGATGGCAGATAA
Source organism: Neoceratodus forsteri (assembly GCA_016271365.2). Classification (NCBI taxonomy): domain Eukaryota; kingdom Metazoa; phylum Chordata; order Ceratodontiformes; family Ceratodontidae; genus Neoceratodus; species Neoceratodus forsteri. The sequence goes on along the minus strand of CM028137.1, from coordinate 558,035,311 downwards.
GGACCACAAGGTCCATCCAGTCTGCCCATTTCTTTTTCTACCTTATGAATGTGCCATCAGCCTTTGCTCTGTCAATGGTCTATCTATTCATACTCATCTGTATTGCTCCTTTATGCTTATCCCATGTCTGTTTGAAGCCCTGCACTGTATTCCTATCCATTACTTCCTGAGGTAGGCTGTTCCATGCATCCACCACCCTTTCTGTGAAAAAGAATTTCCTCACATTACCCCTTAATCGGCCTCCCTTTAATCTCATACTGTGTCTTCTTGTCCTGCTGTTTTTCTTATATTGAAACATGTTAGACACTTTCACCTTGTTAATGCCCTTAAGGTGTTTGAATGTTTTGATCATATCACCTCTCTCCCACCTTTGCGCTAGGGTATAAATATTGAGCTCCATTAATCTGTCCTCATATGTTTTCTGATGCAGTCCTTGCACCATATTGGTTGCCCTTCTCTGGACTGCCTCAATTTGGTTAATGTCCTTGTGAAGGTGTGGCCTCCAGTACTGCACTCAGTACTCCAGATGGGGCCTAACCAGTGTCTTGTAAAGAGGGATTACTACCTCCCTCTTCTGACTTGTGATACCCCTACTAATACACCTAAACATCCCCAGCCTTACCTACTGCTTGAGTGGTCTGTTTGGATGGTTTCAGGTCATCGGTGATGATGACGCCCAAGTCTCTTTCTTCCCATGTGACTGCCAGCAACTCCCTTCCTAGCCTACAGGTGGCTTCAAGGTTTCTCTTCCCTATGTGCATGATCTTGCACTTCTTTGCATTAATCTCCAGTTGCCACTCTTTTGACCATTTTGCTAGTGTATACAGATCTCTTCTCATTCTGCCCACACCATCTGGATTATCTACTTTGCTGCAGATCTTGGTGTCATCTGCAAATAGACAAACATTACCCTCCAGTCCATCTGCAATGTCACTGATGAAGATATTGAAGAGAACTGGCCCCAGGACTGAACCCTGAGGTACCCCACTTTAGACTTGCATCTCTTCTGACTGTATACCATTTACCACCACTCTCTGTTTTCTGACTGTCAACCAGTTTGCCACCCAGTTGACCAACTTCTGACCCACCCCGAGCCTACCCAGCTGATTAATCAATCTTCTATGTGAACAGTATCGAAAGCTTTGCTGAAGTCAAGGTAGGCGACATCAACTGCTCCCCCTTGGTCCACCACTCTGGTTACCAAGTCAAATAAATATATGAGATTAGTTTGACAGGACCTTCCTTTTGTAAACCCATGCTGTCTTGGATCCTGTGCTCCTACGTATTCCAGGTGTTGCACTATCCTTTCCTTAAGGAGAACCTCCATAATCTTGCTCACTACTGAGGTAAGACTGACAGGTCAGTAGCTCCCTGCCCCCTCCCTGCTTCCACTCTTGTGGAGTGGGATCACATGAGCCCTTCTCCAGTCTTCTGGAACCTCTCCTTTTCTCAGAGACTCACAAAACAGATCTGATAATGGTTCTGCAAGTTCCACCCTTAGCTCCTTTAGCAACCTGGGATGTATGCCATCAGGTTCTATTGCTTTTTCCACCCTGAGCTTAATGAGCTCTTATAGGACCCTTTCTTTTGTGAAGGGACTTGTGCATACCTTCCTCCCCCCTGTGTCCATGGTGCTGAGCTGTGGACTCTGCCTTTCCTTTTCTTCAGTAAATACTGAGCAGAAGTATCTATTTTGGATAGATTCTTTTACATGGTCCTCCTCCGCACACGCCCCCTCACCCCCTTTGATCTTAGCAATACCCCCTCTGGACTTTCTCCTTTCACTAATGTATCTATAGAAAGTCTTGTCACCTTCTTTTACTGTTTGTACTAGTGATTCCTTGGTTTGGGCCTTTGTCTGCCTTACTGCCTTCCCTGCTTCCCTTAGAGCAGTTTGGTATGCCTCCATGTCTTCATCCCACTGCGTTCCCTTATATTTCCTGAAGGCCAGCCTTTTGGCTCTGACCTTTTCTGCTCCTGGTTTTGAGAACCAAAGTGGTTTCCTTCTTCTTATGCACCTCCTTTTCTCTCTAGCACAATGGGATGTTGCTTGAAGTATTGCATCCTTAATGCTTGCCCACTTTGCCTGTATCCCCTCACCTGTATTTCTTTTTGCCAGGGCTAGCTTAACTCTGTTGGCCATCTTATCAAAGTCAGCTCCTCTGAAGTCCCATATTTTTACCTAGGAATGGGATGATTTAGTTCTAGTGGCCAAATTGAACCATATCATGTGATGGTCACTGGCCCCCAGGTGACCTTCTACCTGGAGATTTGTGATCCTTTCCCTGTTAGTCAGTACTAGATCTAGGATAGCCCTGTCTCTTGTGGGTTGTTGTACCAGTTGTTTGAGGCCCTCCCCAGCAGGGAATCCACCGTGGTAAACAGTATACAGTCAGAAGAGATGCAAGTCACAAGTGGGGTACCTCAGACATCAGTCCTGGGGCCAGTCCTCTTCAATATCTTCATCAGTGACATTGCAGATGGACTGGAGGGTAAGGTTTGTCTGTTTGCAGATGACACCAAGATCTGCAACAGAGTAGATGATCCAGATGGTGTGGGTAGAATGAGAAGAGATCTGGATAAACTAGCAAAATGGTCAGAGCAGTGGCAACTGGGGTTTAATGCAAAGAAGTGCAAGATCATGCACATAGGGAAGAGAAATCCTGAAGCCACCTACAGGCTGGGATGGGAGTTGCTGGCAGTCACAAGGGAAGAAAGAGACTTGGGCATCATCATCACCGATGACATGCAATCATCCACGCAGACCTCTAAAGCAGTAGGTAAGGCTAAAGGGATGTTGGGGTGTATTAGTAGGGCTATCACAAGTTGGAAGAGGGCAGTAATAATCCCTCTTTACAAACCACTGGTTAGGCCCCATCTGGAGTATTACATGTAGTACTGGAGACCACACCTTCACAAGGACATTAAACAAAGTGAATCAGTCCAGAGAAGGGCAACCAAAATGGGCTTGTTCATCTGAAGCTTGGAGACCTTGGGATTCCTCTGGATGGAAGTAACAGAGCCCAGGGTGGCACTGGACTTCTCAATTCTAGTAAGGAATCCTTCCACCACTGGCCTGAACACGTTGGTGCCCAGAAAGGGGACATCTGCCTACTTGTGCTGGGTGTCTGACATGAAGGTAGAAATCCACAGCCAAGCCCTGCAGCACATGCAGCACATACTGGGCACAGGAATCACTGATGTCTCAAGAGAACTCAAATAAAATTAAATCAAACTTTATTTGTAAAAAGCACCTAACTAAAACCATAAATACAATAAGTTAAGACTCATGATTATAACAGTGGCATTAAAAATCAGGGTAGCTAGGCTAAAAAGATGTATTTTCAGAGCCACTTTGAAGCTTTGGACTGTCAAGCAATCTCGCACCTGATGAGGTAGAGAATTCCACAGGGTGGGGGCCATAAAACTAAAAGACCTAGCCCCAGATGTCTTTAAATGAATCCTGGGAATCTCGAGCAATCCCTCATTGGTGGATTGGAGAGGGTGGGAGGGACAGTAGGGGTGAAGGAGATCTTGCAGGTAAGCAGGTCCCTGGTTGTAGGACTTTATAGATCAGCAAACTGACCTTGAAGGTGATTCACCACTGTACTGGCAGCCAGTGCAGTCCGCGGAGCACAGGCGTTATATGATTGGTCCTAGAAGTACTAGTCAGCAGCCTGGCTGCTGCATTGTGCACAAACTGCAGGCAGCAGATATCAACCCCCAGTAGCCCAAGGTACAGGGCATTGCAGTAGTCAAGGCGAGAGGTAATGAAGGCATGGACCAAGGTTGGAAGATCTTTGGAAGGAACCAGGTGCTTCACCCAGGTGATATTCCTCGGATGGTAGAAAAAGGTTTTGACAACTGCCGACACCTGAAATTTAAGGGTCAAACAGTCATCAAACATAATGCCCAGGTTCCGCAACCGGTCTGAGGTAGTTAGCTGAACACCCCTAAGCCATAGACCTGAAGGTGATCCTGCCAACAAACCTGCCTCCCGGCGACTTGGGTCCACAACCAACAAATTAGTTTTTTCTAGGTTTAACTGTAGCCAGCTCACATTCATTCAGTCCTGGATCACGGTGAGACAGTTGTTAAATACCGAAACAGTATCATCCTGGCCAGGCACAAAGGACATGTACAGCTGAGTATCATCTGCATAGCAATGAAAACTCAAGCTGTACCGCCTAATAATTGTTCCAAATCACAGCATGTACACTGCAAACAACATGGGCACCAAAATGAAGCCCTGCAGCTCCCCGCAGGATAGGGGGAGTGATGCTGAGGAAAAAATCCCAGACACCACCCTCTGGGTCCTATCCTCGAGGAAATACTAAAATCATCTAGGACCGTACCAGACAGTCCACAGATGAACCACAGGTGCTCCAGCAGCACACCACAGTCTACCACAGAGAGATCAAGAAGGACCAAGATGGAACTGGTCCTTCGATCTATCGTAATTAGGCAGTCATTTAGTACCCAGACAAGAGTGGTCTCGATACTATGTCTCTTCCTAAATCCAGATTGGAGAGAATCATAGACATTGTGGCTGGTCAAAATATCATCCAGCTATGATGCAATCACCTTATCAATAACCTTACCCACAAAGGGCAGGTTAGAGACAAGCCCGTAGTTGGCCAGACAGTCCGGGTCCAAGGAGAGTTTTTTAAGAAGGGGCTGAACCACGGCCTCCTTCAGAGGATCAGGAAAGATCTCCCTGTCCAATGACAGCCAGACTATCTCTTCAAGGAATAGGCTGATTGTATCCACACAGCCCACCAGGGGACATGTGAGGCCTAGGTCCAAACTACAGTTGGTCGGACACAACAACTGGATGACCATCACATTGTCATTGATTGTGGGAAGGCTGAAGTCACATCACACAAACTGGGTGTTCGACATCTTCTGCTGCCCACTGCAGCTCCCATTAGAAAAGGTCAAACAGATGCCAGACCTGATTGTGGCAACCTTATCTGAAAAGAATCGAGCAAACTCCTCACACCATTTTTGAGAAAAGGCATTTCCAGGCTGTAGACAGATTGTACTGCACAATCTATCCACAATCCAGAAAAGCTGATCTGGTCAATTCTGTGAAGCAGCAATTTCCCTGGAAAGGAATTCTGCCTTCTTATGGGTAATTGCTGATTGATAGACCCCATAGTGGTCCATCAAACTAAGTCTGTTACACTCCAGGCCTGACTTCTGCCAACACCTCTCTAGCCTTTGTACCACTCTCTTCAACTCCCTCAGAGTCTCATCAAGCCACGGACACCTGGGGTGAAGAGTGAGGGGATGAATTTGAACAGGAGCAATGGAATCCAGGGCCTCTTTCACCGCCTTATTATAGGTAAATACCAGGTCCCCTGGATCCCTGCATTCACTTGGTAAACCCAATAGGTCCAGCACCACCATCAGGTCATCTGGGGAAACACCCCTCAAAGGACGGTACTGGACCATCTCCATAGAGGCCGGCCTACTGGCAGGGGGCACAGAAGAGGGCACATAGACTTTCTGGGCCATGTAATCCAATTTCTTGGATTTTTGTTGGGAGGTTTATCCACATCCCTGACATTGCTGATGTGCTGAAACAACCAACCCCTCAGCTGAGTGATGTTCAGAGAAACCTGACAGGGAACCCATAGGGACTGCATATTTACAGGCCACATGAGCCGACAGTGCAGGGCATGAGGGAGGGTTCTGTCAAAGCTCCAGAGCAGGGCTGTGAATGGCCTTGGTGTCCGGGAAGGCAACCCATGAGGAGTCACCTCAGTCAAGAATTTTGGTCAAGGGATACTTGGCCCATTTTTGAACAGAATCCATCTGGATCCCGGTAGACTCTGACATTAAATGGAGCAAGCCGCTGCAAGAAGTGAGACTGTGCTCTATAGACAAATCCTCCCCTGATTCAATGTCCACCAGATGAGAATGCAGTGAGGAGCCCACAGATCCAAGAATTTGCTGAAATGTGGTTGACCTCCCAAATCCCCACTGACTCTGTGGGATCTATTGAGAGTAAGTGACCGACAGCCGACGAGGAAGCCTGAGAGCAGTATGGGCATCCTTAGGAGTGGGACCATACTTCAGCTGCTCAGGAGGTGGCTCCACCATGATGGGCAGGGAGGCCAGAACAGGCTGAGCCAGAAAAGGATGGGGCTTCGGTGGTGACAGCTACAGAAGAGTAGGGGTAGAGGCCAGAATTGGCTTAACCCTGGATAGCATGAGCTGCTGCCACATTAGCTCTTCATAGCACTGGCACATCTTGCATCAGAGCCTCTCCTCATCTAAGGAGGAAGAAGAAAAAGAATAGTCGTGGCTCCACTTGTCCTTGTGCTGAGAGCAACAGCGTTGATGTTGGCACAGTCTGCTCGACTCTGGGCTACAGAATCTCAACTTCAACCACCTGGGAACCCGATGGCGAGAAACAGAGAGAAAGCCAGTGACAGCTGGGACTCCTCTGAGAGAACAGGATCCTGAGGGTTAGGGACCAGATCAGGAAGTTGGTCCAACCCTCTCTGGGAGGTGACAGGCAGAACCAAAGTCCTAGAGATTGAAGTATCCACCTCTTCTGCAACAATACTCCAGCCAGCTCAAGAAAAATCTCAACAGCTTGGCAGATGGGCAGGACAGAGAGAATGTGGAGAAGCAGCTGAAGTCGAAAGCTCCAATGAATTGTGGTAATCTGAGGCCCATGAGTGCTTGTGATCCAACAATCATTGGCCAGACCATTTTTTAGACTAATTTTTACAAGATTTAGATGATTTTGTACCTTAGAGTGAACCTGCCCAAGGATGGGAAGGGACTGATGCAAATCTTGGAATACCCCCATAAAGGTTGGCACCAAAGAAAAGTGGTATGAAAGACAAAGCCAAACAGGCATGTTCTGTTGCCTGAGCTGCTGCCTCATCGAAGGCAGCAAGTTGTTCAGTGGATCCTGCAGCCGCGGAGATCACCCAGCGGGTGTCTTTAGATTGAACAGGGTGGTCCCGTTCATCTGAGTGCCAAAGAAGAAGACAAGCATGCCAGTCTTCCCAAGTAGTCAGATGTAGAGTGTGACAAAGGCCACAAGCCTGGGGATTGTACTCATGGCTCAGGCAGTAGGCACACAAGGTGTGCAGGTATATCTGGTACATCTTCTGCCTGCAGTCACACCATTTAAAACTGGACACCAACTTTGAGTCATCCATGATGGTAGGAAGTTTTTGAACAGAATTCGAAACCAACTTGAATATTGTGAATGTTTTTTGAAAGCAAAGGGCCTACTCAAATACAGTATACTTTCTTCTTCTAGTGTAAAGGAAGATCTGAGGTCACGGAGCAGTGCCAAGGGCATTGCCACCTGAGTGGGTGGGAGGAGCCAACTTGAAGACCTTCCAGCCAGAGATTTAAAGGGAAGGGAATCTGCCATAAGTGTGTATAGTACACCATATCCACGTCCCTAGAAATGATGTTTCAAACAATACACTATAAATGCTACATGTCATGTTTATAATGGGAGTCATAAAACAACTATCCTGAAAATTTGGGGTCAAAATAAAAAAAAAAAGTATAATTCTTAAGAAACTTTTTGTGAACTTCCAGTCTTCACCCCAGCAGCTATGCTTGCTATCTTGGTGACTTAGCTACATAAGGTGAGGGTGGTTGGATGCTGTTGTTATGCATCACCCCCACCAGCCAGGAAATGAAAGCTGCTGGGTTGCCAGCATGGGCCCGGGTACCACATAGTGAAGACAACTGTTCTCTTGGCATATGGCTCTGCACTTGTGGGTGGCAGAGAGCCCTGTGCACTGGCTGAAAATGGTCTCTTTACCCTGTGTGTCTGTATATCCAGCTACAAGGAAGTGCAGGGGCCAGAGGGCTCTGTATTTCCTCAGCCCATCAGACAGCCCTATGAATTCTTGGCATCAGTTGCTGCATGGAAACTGTAGACAGACTGAATGTTCCCTTAGTGTTGGACCCAAAGAGCTTTGTGCATCTGCAACTGTTCATGGAGGTTCAAAGAGACCTGCATGAATGAGGATACAATATCAGTATCTCAACAAGAAAGAAAATTATTTGCAAAAAACTTTGTCAATGTACCAGTTAGGGTTCAAGTTAATGCCACAAAAGTAGGAAATGTGGCATTAGGGTTTCCAACCCTAATTCCCCATCCCACCTCCCAAACAGTAAAAGGAAAAAACATTAGATTTTTGGGTCTCCATGGTCTTGGCGAATCTGTGGTGGGGTCTTCCTTGGGGCTGTCAACCCTATCACCATAGGGTGTTAGCTGAATTAGTTATTTGCACCCACTACTACTGACTTACTTGACCTACCAAGAACAGAGTTCCCTACAGAACTGTGGACTTCCCTCCAGAGGTCCCCACAGACACTGTCCTCCTACTTTATGGTCTTCACTGAATGGCGTTTGCCTCTCTACCACATCATCAATGCTGCCCCTCCCTTCCCCAGGCAGCACATTTCCAGCAAACTTTTAAACACCACAGCATTTGTGCCCAGAACAATGTTACAAAATGCAGTGTACTTACTATTTCAGCAGAATTCAGCACTAGTCAGTCCGAATTGAACAAACAAACTCATGGGTTCTGTTCTGAATCCCAGTCTACAATTGGCCTATTTGCTGTATGGAGCCACCCGCTCTTGCAACACACACATAAAGACTCTCCCTGCAACAGAATTCCATCCCAGCAGGTCTAATCTCCCTCAGTTATGGAACACTTTAGCTCTGGATGTCTGCCAACCACAAGTTTCCCCACTGTTAAACATTCACTTAAGTTACCCCTCACATCCTGCTGCAACTGTCCCTTAGTGCACTTATTGTTTAAATTGTCCTGAATGTTGCTATTATTTTAATTGCACCCCTTTGTTGATGGATTTTGAGTTGCACCTACTATTACAATGAATGTATATTTTATTACACATTTTAGAAATTTTAGGTTTAACATTCATGGATGATGAATATTGTGTTATATCCCTTTGCAATCCTTCCCCCTTCCCCAAGTTGCATCTGTATATGAGATTTCAGTATCTTTGTATGTTTACCTTGTAAGGCGTTTTCAATAAGTAAATAAATGAGTTGACAGAAATGCCCTGTTAACAAGAACAAGTGCTGGCAAGATAACAAGAGGCTACAGATGGAAAATGGTGAGGTGAAGCTTTAGGAGGGACAAAAGGAAATTCTTTACAGGAAGGATTGTGAAGAAATGGAATACTGTACATTGTCAGAAGTAGTTGGTATCAAGTTTGTCTCCAGCTCCAAACATAGGTGGGATCAGCACAGGGGAATGGTAGAAACCAAAGGAGGAAGCAACAGTGAGCAAAAAAACAAAGCATTGTTCACTTGGGAGCTTAAGCAACAGGTTGGTAGAAAAGAGGTCAGGAGTTATATTTTGTTTTAACTGAAATATTTGAATAGTTTGTAAGTGAAATTAGTTCTATGTGTTAAAAATTATTACCTTCAATTTGAACTGTTAATTGGGCTGTGATATTGTAGGTTTGGGGATAGTTGTTTGGCAGGGAAAATTAGAAGGACATTTAAATGTGTTGTTTGCCTGGTGTTAGGGGGAAGGGACATTAGCTGCAATTAACTTGTCTTTAAACAGGAATTACCTTGGCTTTCATTGTTCACTTGGGAGCTTAAGCAACAGGTTGGTAGAAAAGAGGTCAGGAGTTATATTTTGTTTTAACTGAAATATTTGAATAATTTGTAAGTGAAATTAGTTCTATGTGTTAAAAATTATTACCTTGAATTTGAACTGTTAATTGGGCTGTGATATTGTAGGTTTAGGGATAGTTGTTTGGCAGGGAAAATTAGAAGGACATTTAAATGTGTTGTTTGCCTGGTGTTTGGGGAAGGGACATTAGCTGCAATTAACTTGTCTTTAAACAGGAATTACCTTGGCTTTCATTGTTCACTTGGGAGCTTAAGCAACAGGTTGGTAGAAAAGAGGTCAGGAGTTATATTTTGTTTTAACTGAAATATTTGAATAATTTGTAAGTGAAATTAGTTCTATGTGTTAAAAATTATTACCTTGAATTTGAACTGTTAATTGGGCTGTGATATTGTAGGTTTGGGGATAGTTGTTTGGCAGGGAAAATTAGAAGGACATTTAAATGTGTTTGCCTGGTTTGTGTAAGAGCCCTCCCTCCCACCCTGTTTTGTAGGCTTTCTTAAATACTGAAAAGCCACTGGGGGTTGGGATTGAAGGGCTGAGTATTTCTGTTTGGGACTGAAATTTGAAGCAACAGGAGTTGGTGGGCCTGTAACATCATACGGTACCTGGTGTCTGCTTACACACACTGTTAGTGGGACTGAACACATACTGGACTGTATGTGTTTGTGAGACTTGGGAACTTTGTTGGTGGGGTTGAAATTGGGTTTGTAAATAACTACAGTCAGTATAGAGAAACTGTACTCCAGGGGAAAGGGACTGAGAAAAGGGGGTGTGCTATTATAAACAGAGGGAGATAATCAGGGTGGCCATATTCCACCATGGCAGGCATCTTCGGAAGGGTTGTAGGCTGCACAGGCTGTGGGATGGCAATAATTCTAAATTGGGCCTGGAGAAAGGAGGCTGCCCCACTCTGTAGACAGCTATCTTGTATCAGGAGAGGTATATTGGTTAAGGAGTAAGCTGTGGGAGCTGGGAGGTGTCCAAGGATAAGGGTGTGGATATGGGCAGCAAGGTGGGGCTGAGGGGAGGCTGGAGCACTCTGAAATTACAGGACATTATGCTACAGCAAGCAGAAGGGGGATATTAGGGACAGAGGACCCTTAGATAGGGAAGTTGATGCTAAGGGGAAAGCATACAGGGTGAACATTCTGAATTCAAAGAGACTGGAGAGGGAAGAGTCAGGAGGGGCTGTTGTGCGGAAGCCTAAAACAGCAGACTGTGGGAAGGGAGCTCCTAAGGTGAACAGTGCAAGAGAGGAAGAAGAGGGTCAGTTTAGAGATGCAGTCAGGGGAAACTCGGGTTACTTGATGGAGGCTGACATAGAGTGTCACAATAAATTTGAGATACTAAGCATCCTAGAGGGGGAGGAAGGGGTTGGTGGAAATGAGGAAACTTATACAGAGGCCGGGGGGAGGGAGTCAGATACCCATAGGGCATCACAGACCAGCTATGGAAAGGATAGACATAGTCCCAGAGGGAGAAGGGAAACATATATGTTACAAATGGGAAGATGCAACATATTCCAGACATGAGGAGGAGAGCATGATTGGAGAGAAACTGGGAGACAAGGAGGTGGAGAGGAGCCCCTTCAGCAGGGGAGGTCAGTACCAAGGATGGGGGCCCTAGCTAAAGGGGACCCACAGAGAGCCTCTGGAGACAGGGGTACTATTACAAGGGAGGGATGGTGGTGCGGGGGAAGGGGAAACCATCAGGGCCAGGATAAATGGTTCCAGATAAGAGAGGGTTAAAGGGACACCTATTCAGAGGGGTTTGATTTAGAGTGGGCAAAATAGCAAGGGAGGCAGAAAGGGAGGGTGACAAGGGGTCTCTAATAAGGCAGGAAGACTCCATGAAATTGCGATCATGAATAAAGTGGGGGGCTGAGAGGGCATAGTGGAGGTAACCATAAGGATGATGGTGTGTTAAGGTTCTGTTACTGGGAGACTCAAGATTAAGGGTATCCATTGGGAGGGACAGGGGTGGATGCCATAGCCAGGTGAAGGTAGTGAGTATCTCTGGGCTGAACAGTGCACAGAGCAAAGTTCATGGTGTATGAAATGGTTAGGGATTGTGGAGGAAATTGGATTTCCTGGTGCATTTGGGAACTAATGATCTAGAGGAAATAGCATTTTGGAAATCCAAGCAAGGTTCCAAGAACTGCAGAGTCTGTCGGGATAATGGATGCTAACATTTCCTTTTGGAGATATTGCCAGTACCAAGGCCTCAGTGGAAAAAATGAAGCTCACAGAGGTTAATGACTGGCTCAGAAGTGGGGTGAAAGAGAATGGGTTGGGGTGTTAGGGAACTGGAATGGAGTTTGGGAGGATACGGGACTATATGCCAAGGACAGGTTTCATCTTGCCCCATTAGGGAAGGAAGTCCCAAACAGGGGTTGCTCACATACAAGAAAGGTGGGCTTAAACTTGTGAAGGGGGAAGGATAGGAGGGGCTATCAGAAGCCCTCCCTCCAGATGAGGGAGTAGCCTTCAAGCCCAAGGGGAGGGGGAAACAGACTGGAGGTGGAGGTCAGGAGGAGCAGGAGGAGGATGGAAGTATAAGGAATCTGGGTGGGTTCAACAAGGAGGATCAGGATAAGGGGTGGGGTTAGTGTTAGTAATGCCAGGAGCTTGGGAAACAAGTTGCCAGAGTTCCAGGCCATGCTGTTCGGGGGTGGATGGGTGGCAGTCATGGAAACGCACAACAAAACCATGACTGGGACCTAAATGTACGGGGTACACTATGCTTAGGAAGGATAGAAAGGAGGGCAGAGGGGTGGAGTGGCTATGTTCATTAGAGATGACATAGAAATTGCTATGGTAGAAGAGGCAGAGGGAAACGTGGAGGCCTTATGGTATTACCACGATCCCCAGCAGGAGATAAGGTCAAGCTGGGAGTAGTATATAGGCCCCCCGGGATGAGTGATGTTCTAGAGGATGGTTTGCTGACAACATCATTGCCCAGTGTGGTCCAAAAGGAAGGAGTGGTGTTGATGGGGACCCAATATGCCAGGTACAAACTGGGGAACCATCTCTCTACAGTGGCCAAGGAGCAGAGGCTGCTGGATGGCTTCCAGGATGTGTTCTTAACACAGCATGTGATGGAGCCCACAAGGGAGGGGCATGTCCTGGATGTGGTCTCTGGCAGATGGGGATCTGGTAAGGGACATGGTTGTACAGGACCCCTGACTGGGAGTGACCAATACTGTCTGGTTTCAAATAAGCATTGGGGAAAGTGGGGTGAGATCTAGGACACTGGCAGTGGACTTCAGGGGCAGACTTTATGGGCATGGGGAAATATTCTCAAGATCACTTGAAGGGGTTTACCTCAACGCACAAGTGCGAAAGGAGATGGGAGGTCATAAACGGGGACTTCTTAGAGGGCAGTCAGGATTCATGCGCTTAAGTTGAAACGTAAGGGAGCAAGGTCACATAAACCATGCTGGTGGTCCAGTGAGGTCCAGGTAGCAGTCAGAGAAAGAAGGCGACACAAAAAAATAAAACAGCAAGAGGGGATAGGGATAAGGAAATGTACCAGCTATCATCTAGAAAAGTCACCGTATGGTGAGGGAGCAAAGTCCAGTAAAAGAGCAACGGCTGGCACAGGGATACATGGAGGGGAAAAGGGTTCTTCGGTACATTGGGGAGCGGAGAAAACTAAGGGCCATCTCAGCAGATTGAGATCCAAGGAGGGTGGGTGGAAGAGGCGAGGGACCAGGCAGAGGTATTTAACGAGTACTTTCCTCTGTGTTCACTAGGGAGGGGATGGGATATCTACAAAGCAAGGCACAAAGGGATAGAAGCGCAGGAGGGGATCAGGGAGCAACAGAAATGGAGCAAAAGGGAGGGAAAGGTACCCAGGGTGTCACATCTGGATAAGGATAAAAGACCAGTAAGGTGGAGGGACGGATGATGCCATCCCGCCAAAGGGTGTGGTTTGCCCTCAAGGCCCTAAAGAAAGACAAATCTCCTGGGCCAGATGGCATTCATCTGAAAGTACTATGGGAATTGGCGGACATACTGGCTGCACTCGGCTGAGCTTTTCAGCAGGTCACTTGAGACAGGAGGTACCTAGGATTGGCGAGAGGCACATGTGGTACCAATCCATAAAGGGGGTCGAGGAAGTACCAGGTAACTATAGACCCATCAGTTTAACCTCGTGGTGGGAAAATTAATGGAGAGTATACTAAAGGAACGATTGGGGGTTTACTTGGAGGAGGTGGGAGGTCTGGATAGTCGGCAGCATGGGTTTGTGCCAGGTAGATCATGTCAAACCAACCTTGTGGAGTTCTATGAATGGGTAACATCAGAACTGGACAGGGGTAAGCCTGTGATGTATTATTCTTGGACTTCAGCAAGGCGTTTGACTCTGTCCCCACAATGGTCTGGTGGAGAAACTGATGGGGTTAGGAGTAGGCCCTTTGATGGTCAGATGGATTGAAAACTGGATAGCTGGACGCACTCAGAGAGTAGTGGTCTGGGGAGCTCTCAACCCTACAGAGGTTGGTAGTGGGGTACCACAGGGCTCGGTCCTGGGTCCAATCCTGTTTAATGCATACATATCGGACATCAGGGATGGCATAGGTGTGAAATGAGTCTCTTTGCTGTTGACTCCAAGATGGGAGCAGTAGTTGAGGGAGAAGAGGGAGGTTGGCCCTGCAGGGACCTGGACACCCTGGAAAGCTGGGCTCACACATGGAAATTAAATTTCAATATCACCAAGTGCAAGGTGTTGCATCTTGGTCGGGGAAACCCTAAACACAGGTACACCCTGGGAGGGGAGGCACTGGAAGCCTCAACAGGGGAAAAAGACCTAGGGGTCATAGTGGATACATGTATGAATAACTCTGAGCAGTGCAGGAGAGCAGCTAGCAAGGCAAACAGGATGTTGGGATGCATCGTAAGGGGGATCACCTCTAGGAGCAAGGAAGTGATTCTGCCGCTGTACAATGGACTGGTCAGACGACACCTTCAGTAGTCAAACTGGAGACCACACTTGAAGAGGGACATACAGCCCTGGAGAGGGTACAGAGGAGGGCAACAAAGATGATACGAGGGCTAGGGATTTGACTTACGAGGACAGACTTGAGGAGCTCTGCCTGTTTTCATTGGAGGAGAGGAGAGACAGGGGGACGTGATTGAGGTCTTCAAGTACCTCAAGGGAATAAATAGGGTAAACATGGAGGGGATCTTTAGACTAAAGCAGGGAGGCATCACCAGAGGGCATGGTTTGAAGTTGGAAGGTGGATGGGTGAGGGGGGAAAAGAGGAGGAGGTTTTTCACTGAGAGGGTGGTGGACCCTTGGAATGCTCTGCCTGGTGAGCTGGTTCAGAGATCCACAGTGGAGGGCTTTAAGAGAGGGTGGGACAGACACAGAAAGTGGATGTATCAGATGATGGCCTGTCCCGTGGGTGGGGGTTGGGGATGGATGATAGGGGTTTCTGGAGCACAAGGGATGGGAGGGTCTCGGCACCCAACTAAGGATCTAGGTTCGAGCAGACTCGATAGACCATAAGGCCTAATCTGCTGGCAAATAGTATGTTAGTATGTAAGCCCAGGCAAGAGCAACAGGAAATCTACAGAAACCCTGTGTTTATCCCCAAAATGAAATCCATACTGTTCTTCTTCATGGACTATCTCACTAATACCTCCCTCCCAGGACCAACATGCTAAGGATGTGTTGCCCTCCCCCTCTCAAATAGGACAACCAGGAATCTCTTTGTGAAAGACTGACTGTTTACCTCCAGTTATATGCAGCCTGCCAAAAGCTGCAGGATGGTTGTTTTTCATACCTTCTGGTTGCTGGGAGCTTCTATGCTCGGATCTGGGTGCGCCAACTTGACTGATTCAACATGATGACCATTGCTGATGGGTATGCCCTCTATTATAGCTTGCGCTCAAAGGTATTTTCCGAATCACTAAATAGATAAAAAACATTTTTGGCTCAGCACTGTTTCAGTTTCAGATTTAATCCTCTTGGAGCACTCACAAAATTATGACCATGGAACTGGTACAAGTACTGCAAATTCATGGCACTCTTGAAAAGAGACATGTGCATCCTGGTTAGCTTTTTGGACTCCAGTTTGTATAAAGATGTCTGTTAAGCCATGCATACAGATTTACTTAAGTAAGTGTTTTTAAGAAATCCAGTGCAGTGTTTTTCTTCCCCCATGCATTTATGTTTTTTGTTTTTTTTATAAGTCACAAAGGCAATAAACTGGTTGAACAGAACAGATGCCAAATACCATATCATAAGTCAATATAGTAGGTTAAAATGTTACTGATCTGTTATACATTTCTGTCATTCATTAAACTACAGCATACTGTTTCTCAGAATTGCTTATGGTAATTTATTAACGTACCATAGTGAACAAATTATAACTGTATCTTTTTGACATCAAATGAGATTATGTACATTGTGTCCCAAGTATATACTGTAGGTTTGAATTGGAATGTACCACCAATCACTGCTCCTTTGAAATTCTTTATTAAACACACCAACTAACCTAAAAGTAACATAACCATGGAGATAGTTGCTCGTCTAGCATTTTGTCTGTTTATATATACTCACTATGTCCACAGTCCCAGTGAATTAGGTGATCAAGTAATACAGAGCAGTCATCTGCAAAGCTATACAAAATGTCATCCCCCACCAGCTCCAAACAAGTAACCACCTCCTCCCTCACTCCCTCCAGTAACCCAACCCCATATTTCAAAGAATCACCTTTACCACCTCCAGCACCCATCCACCCTTCTTCCCATGCCCCAAAAAGGTAACGCACACAACTGGTGTGGTGAAAAGAAATGTGCTGCTCCCTCATACATGTTTTTGGCTCACCGTCAGTATTCAATAGTGGAATTGGGGGGGTTACTTGCCTGGAACGGGTGAAGGCATAGAATTGTGCATCGCTTTGCATGTAGCTGCTTTGTGTTACTTACTACCTACATCCCTGGACAGTATGGGGAGAGGGAGGTGGATGCCTGCCAGGGGCTGGGTGGAGGGTATATATCTGAAAATGATCTGGGAGGAGTTGCATGGTGGGTAGGTTTTAATTGACAAAAAAAATGCTTTTTTTTTTCAAAACTAAGTGCACACTTGGCTTTTTTTTTAAACAACAAACTATGCCTAGTGGCACTTCCCCAGCACTTTTGCTGCTGAAATGTCTCTACATGTAGTATTCGCCAGGTGAAATATTTACTTTGCTAGGCCACAAACTATGTGAACTGGCACGTCGCACTATGCAAAGTTGGTAAACTTTGTGTAGATTTCCGTGAACCAAATTTTTCAAACTTTACATACACTTCTATTGTCAACACTGTCTTCTCTTCATCTTGTTAAATCACTGTGGAAGAGAACACAGTGGGAGTGATGAATACCATTTTTTCTCCAAAACATTGGTTGAACATTTTTAAGTCTTTTCTTCTTCCATATGATTTGCTAGCATGGTTTTTATATGGAAATCAACTCTGTAATGATTTTGGGATTAGGTACAATTGTATTTGTGTTGTGAGAATATATTCAGAATATATTCAATTTACATATTCCAGAATTACTTTGTTCTGAGGCAAACTGTTGACAAGTAGCTATAAAATGGTAACCTCAAGCATCATAGGTTCCCATATTCTAATTAAAAGGAAAAAAAAGATGCTTGCTTTTCTTAAATCAATTAAAATGGATCTGGCAGTTATACAGAAGACACTTTTAACTCCAGATGAAGCACAGCATTTAAAACTCATGGTTAGGACAAGTATTTTCAAGCATGTTTAATACCAAAAGAAGGGATGTTGGTATCTCGTAACATAAAAAGCTAAATTTTATCCCTGATAAGGTAATCTCAGATCCTGAAGACAGATGTGTACTAGTAGGTGATTAAACAGATGGGATTCTATTTGTTTTTTTTATTTACTATGCTTTTTGGCTGCTCTGGACTGTCATGTCATCCACCCTGGTCATGGCCCCCCTTCACGCTTCCACCTCTTAGATCGCTGGAGCTCTCCCAGCCACCCCTGGCTTGCCCCCCAGAGGGTGGGGTCACAGCATTGTCATGCTTATCAGTGCCACAAAACTGTAACTGGTCAGGAGAGCCTGGCTAGGAGGCTAATTGAAGCCCGGGGCAGGGCTTCAAGGAGACGGCCATAGCAGGGTTTTCTCCTCTTAAGCTGAGGTGGGGATGTACAATGACAGCCAGTGTCTGCCCAGCCCCAGAGAGAAACTGGTGTTGATGCAATGCAATGAACCCAGCCTCCGCCAGGTGTAGCTTCTGCATCAAACACTCACCACCCTCCCCCCGGAGAAGGAGAGCTGTCTCGTGGACACTCAATCCTTCTCCCTCCAGCTGGCCCTCCGACTATCCCAAGGCTGTTCCCGAACCTGGGTCAACGGCGTCGCAAGTGGAAATTCAATTGCTGCACCAGCAGGCCGACTCAGATGGGATTCTGATTCTCCTACTAAATGTGAACACCCCTAATGTTGATAAACCAGAATTTTTTAACTGTGATCTCTGATGCAAACTCTAGCTTCCAGATTTACTTCTTTACAATGGATGGTGATGTAATCATAACTACAGATTATTTTCTAGACAGGAATAAAACACTTGTAGGTCCAGTTCATAAGATGGCATCATTACTTCAACAGTCTTTTTCAGACTTGGGTAAAATGTGGTGATTTTGGTGCTGTTGGTCCCCATTCTCCACCCCACAGATGCCCCCTGAATCTGCTCTCCCCACTTGTTCATCCCCTGTAAGTTCCATCCCCACTCCATTGCACAGCTGGACACCCAGTTAGTGTATCAGGTCAGCGATTTCTACTTCTTGGTCCATGCTGTTTTGCTGGTCATGGTTTTTCATTTCACTCTTTTTCCTTCACTGTTGTTTGTTCACAATGTTTTGCTGGCACTGCTTTCACATGGAACCATTCCATTTACCACCACCTTTTTTGTCCACTCTCATAGCCCATAAAAATTTTCCAATTTTCTAAGCTATCCTTCATACCTAGGTCCCTTAAATTCCTTGCAAACCTGCTGTGTGGCATCAAGTTGAAGGCAAAACTGAAGTCTGAATAGAGGGCAGTCTGAACCATATCCACTGCCTGCAGCACTGAGTGGAAGAAGCCACTGAAATTTGCCTGGCAAGACCTCCATTTGACAAATCTATACTGCCTTCTCTCATGCAAGTCACTAATTTCAAGGAATCCTACAATCTGATCCTTGATGATAGGCTTGAACAACTTCCCCTTGACTATCACACCAGGCACTTGGGTTAAATCCCAATACTGGTACTGAAGTGCAGCATGAGGGGGTGCTTCACTCCTGAGGTGCCATCTTTTGGATGAGACATTAAACTGAGGTCCCATCTGCCTGTTCTGGTGGTAGTTCAGGTGGATGTTAAAGATCCCACGGCACTTCTTGGAAAGAGTAGGGGTGTTTTTTTTATTAAAGGTAACAATACAATATACAGAACAAAAAAAAAATATAAGATACTTTCAAATCAGCAAAAAAAATTGTACAGACAAGAAAAAAGGAAACAAACATTTCATCATGCAGAAAAAATAAACCAAAAGGAAAAAAAAAGGAAAACACAAAATATTGGCTGTACAATAATACTATATACCATATACCTACTGGATTTCACTAGGTAATCAGTTACTGTGATATAATCTTATGGTCCTTGGAGACATTTAAATTTAAGGAAACAAGAGAGACCTTTATACCATGAGTTGGTTGCATGCAGGCCATATTTTTTCACTTCCTTCACCCTAGTAGTTCGTCATGCATTTTCACATAATGTTCTGAAAACCATAAATGGCATTTGTTGCTGCCTAATCATCCATTGTACGCAGGCATTCCAAAGATAGTATTTTAAAACCACAAAACCCACAGATAAAGTGTCAGCATTATATTTTAATAAGCTATGTCTATAATTCCCAATACCAATGTTTCATATGTAAGATTCTGTAACCAAGGTAAATTCCATGCATTAGCCAAGAACAACCATAGGTTACTTAAGTAAACACAATGCAGCACAAAGTGTTCCATTGATTCTTTAGGGGTACCACATCCCATGTATGGACATATTCGTTCTTCCACTGGTTTATGTTTGTTGTTTCCTCTAACATACAATCTTCCATAACTACTGAGCCAGACTACTTCCCACGTAGGTTATGGAATTCTTTCTTCAGTTAACATTTTCAGAACTTTATCATTATTTTGTGGCTGACAATGTTTGAATTCTGGAGCAGATGGTCCAGATCTATTTAAAATATATTGATATAGTTGTAGTCTAGAGTGCCCCAACATAATCTTTTTTGATACCTTTCATTTATGTTTCTGTACTGTAGATTTCATTGATTCTGGTATTAACAAGTGGGAAGAAAATTTTTGGGGGAGGTCTGTCCATTTAGTGACATAGGTATTCCGATTATTCAGAAACCACTTATGAACTATGGTGTTTGTCTTGGTCCATGGTGCCTTTATAGAATGAACCCAGAACAGTGAATGAAAAAATGTGATAGGGTCGATTATTCCCAATCCTCCCTGTCCCCAAGGTAGATACGAATAACCCCGTTTAACAGGGTTGAGACAACTACCCCATAACATACTATTATTAGAGGTTGGTGTATAGATCAGTTAGGTAAGCTACAGAATTAGAAGGGGTGTATAATACACTCCATTAGTTTCCTCAATCTAAGGTGCAAAATCTATGCTAAGATTTTAAAGTCTCCATTGAGCAGACTAATTAGTCTCCAATTCTGAAATATCGATCGATCTCCAGACTTGAACAAAAATATGGTCAGACTTTTTGAAAAATGGGATGGAACTGAATAAAATATGTATATGGTCGTTCAAGACAATATGCTAGCTCAGAGGAAAAGGTTTTGTAAAAGTCAAAAGGTTGACCATCTAAGCCCAGAGCAGCCCCTAATTTCGGGGTTTGAATCAACTCTAAGATTTCTTGATAAGAGATATATTATGTAAGGGAGTCAGTCTCTTGAGTGCAGAGTGAGTGTTGTGCCAGATTTGAGAGGTAAGATCTCCATTCCTGAAAATGGGTATCTCCCCCTGCACTGGTATCACCAATGACTGAGAACAGATCTTGGATAGAGGTAACCAGAGAACCATCCACTTTCCTAAGACCAGAGATAGTATACACCTGTCTACAAGACTTACAAGTCTCACAGGGTCCAATATCGGAAATTTCTGGGTCACATAGGATAGTTCTGTATGAATAGAACTAGTCCTATCATATTGCAAGTCTCGCATTTGAAGTTTTATGGTATTAGTCTGTGCACTGAGGCTATCCCCCATATTGGGTGTTAAAGATAATAAATACTGAATTTTTTTCTTCAGTGTTAGATATTTGAAGTAATGGGTTCTAGATTTATGTTTTTCTTGTTGCTGGAAAAAAACAGCTATGTCTGTCTTTGTTTGTAACCACCAGTCTCTCACGTCATCATTTAGATCTATTACCGAGGCTCGGGTGGCTAACAACTGTCTGACCATAAATTGCGTGGGTCTGAAAGAGTGTGTTTAATTTCCACCTTGATTTGATGACTGGGTGAGTAATCTCTGAACCCAGAGATATAATGATCATCTAATGGTCTGAAAACTCAACTGGGCACACGTTCCTGGAGGCAACTACCAGATGTTGTGAAATAAAAAGATAGACTATGATGGCAGTGTATTGTGCTCTTTTGTAGGTAAAGCACATGGGGGTTAAAATGTAGGAGTTACAGTTAGTGTGGCCTGCAGAAGTAGAAATTTTTTAAAGCGAGAGAATCATAATACACCTTAGTATGGAGATGTGGTCCCTTAGGTACTGTCAGACTGCAATTAAAGTCTCCTCCAAAGATGAGTACCCTTGCCGTACATACATAAATAAGGCTGAATTTTTAAGACAAAAGTTTTGTTCTATCAGCCTTGAGTTGGGGGGCATATATGTTAATTAATCTGCAGGGTTCCCCATCACAGTACCCATCCAAAAGGAGGGCCCTCCCTAGTATAAGCTCTAGAATCCAGAATAAGGAAAATGACTCCCCTTGAAAAGGAAACCCACTCCGTCTGCCCTGTCAGTCCCAAATAACCACTAAGATGGACCCCATGGCCATTCCAACTTAAAGGCCTGTAATTGAAATACTGATGCCACACTCAGATGCCAGCCACAGAGGGTCGTCATTCTGGCAATGTAGATGATTGTGAAATGGATTTAGCATCCCATGTAGGATCTGGCACCCAGAGTTCTACACTATCTCGAGTCCAACCCACTCCATGGAGGGTTGAATCAGTCCAGGGTTGCTCTCCTTCAACATGAAGCTCTAATTCAAATGCCTGTTTGACAGCTGTGGTGGTATATGGGAGGGGGGAGAAGTCAAATGGGATGTGCTCCTGTGGGGAACAAACAGTGTCTGTGGCTATAATATTTCTATGATGTAGAACCAAATTCTCTCTTTTCTTTCTGGAATCTTCTGATTTTCATTTTTGCCCAGCTTCTTCTGACAATGAGTTTGTATGGCGCCCCCGGTCACGCCCAAGGGCCATGGAATCATTATTTGAACCTAATGGAAGAGGTACTGCAGTGTATGTAATGGTGGCTGATTTAGAGACATTATGGGGAAGTCTTAGGCCCAGGGAAGGATTCCCGTGTAATGCTATTCCCGACTTTTTCCCTAAGAAGTCGGATGACAATATAGGTTTATTCCTGTTCTGGGTACCCTTTATTAGTTTATCCACAAATGCAACATGTTTTCCTGCAATATGCTTTGACATTTCCTGTGTCTGCACACTATCATCCATCAGACCTCTACCAGTGGTAGACAGCTGTCTGAAAGAAGTGGGTCCCACCTCCCAGGGGTTATCTAAGAAGGAGACCCTAGGTAAGCTAATGGGCGACAACTCCTTTCCTGTGGTTGGCTTAACATTTTGCTGTGAACTAGTAAAAGTAAAGACAGTAGCAGTATCTTGATTTTTTTCAGCAGTTTGGTATGAAATAACTGAAGCATTTACTTGCCTGGTGTCAGTGGGAACCCGTGTCAGATTTTCAATGCTTGTCATTGGAACAACCATCGGAGGCCCTGTAGACAGGTGTGGTAACTGTACTTCATCTGTAGAATGTACCAAAGCCTGTTGGAGCTCCTGCCGCTATTGCCAGTACACGGTTTCTTCATCTTGTATCATACATTGTATTTCCAAAAGGAGATTTGTTAGTAAGGGCAGTAGCTTTCCATACAGTTTCGGGATTGTGCACTCTCAAAGTTTGTTTCATCTCTGAAATATCTGTATCCTTAAGATCAGTTGCATCAAAACATAAATCGATTTCAGCAGGAACTGTGGCTAGGTTAGAGACCAGGTCCCCAGCCACCTCAACATCCATCTCTCTCTGCTCCTCGACCAGAGTGGCCATCGCACAAGCTGACAGCAGCTCTCCCATACATTTCAGAGTAGGGGAATTTCCCCTGTGCCCTGACCAAATTTCCCCCCATTCACTAAAAATATCACCAACAGCTTAATCTGGTTCAAGGTCAGTTGGTAATCATCTGTGTCCCCCTTCCTCGGGTCATGACTGACATTAGGCAGAATTTGTCTAGTGCACTTACCCAGTCAACAAAAACGTAATAAATAAATAAAATATTCTTCCAGCTGTGTGACAATCCATATGAAAAGTCACCTGGTCAGTAAGTCTCCTTCAGAGGGGAGAATATTGTATGTACTTTACAGCACATATAAGCTGGGATCTCAGTAAGTAGCCAGAGCCAGTAATTGACAGCACTGTGCTTAAAATTTTGGAAATTAGTATGTCTGTAATGTTTATGGACTTTCACATTTTTGGAGATCTTTAGGTGTTACATTCAGGAAGGGTGAGGAATGAAAGTTTAAGGGATGTTAGAGATAGCCTTCTGGAAAGAGCAGAAAGTACTGTACAAATTCAATAAGCAATAAGGAAAGAAACTGTTGGAAGGAGTATGGGCTCAAAAGTTGAGACTGGTAATGGTATACAATTTTGCAAGGCACAGTGGATGCAAATGTATGTTTTATAAATGAGAACTCACACCAGATAACTATCTCAACTGTAGTAACAACTTTTCTTGCCTGATAACTTTACAGCCAACAGTAAGAAATCTGATTTTGTATTGAACATTTTATATCTATCCTTTACCCACCACTAGACACTATAGGATTAAGGGTTGCCTTTCTGAAGGTCTATAGAGATGACTCAAAAAGAATAGGCATTTACCTGCCATTGTTTCCAAGAGCAGACCCTGTAGTGCAGTACCCAAAGCCCTGAGTCCAACTGGGCCGAGTGGGCATCCTTTACAAATCCTTCTGTCTTGCCATCCTTAGCTGTTCTCTCCATACCTGTCACTGCACTATGTGTCGCCAATGGGGATAGGCTTCCCTAGTGCCAAGACATATTTGCTATACAGAGCTGCCGACAAGGATGAAGCACTCTAAGCTACAGATAAGCACTTTCCTGCTACTGGAGTGCATTTGTCTCCTGCAGGATTAAGCAAGAAATTCTTGTCAAAAACTGTGATAAGACCATTTAATTTGTTATTTGACAAGTGACACTGTACCTCCAATGTTTGAGTACAGACTTTGGCTCAGAACTTTCCCCTCATCCCGAATAGTCTGTTTTTCCTCAAAACGTATCTCTCCTTCCTTTTGATAGCAATATCAATGCCTCTTCTCAGATGTACAATCAGCAGTGCTCTGAATATATGTCCTTGCTCTTTAGTACTCAGTATCCCAAAAGCATGCTCTCTATGTATTTCAATCTCGAAATTCAGTTTCCTGAACTTTGTTTTTACCTTTGTTTTACCAGGAGAGACGCACTAAGTTGAAAGCTTGTTTACAGGTGCAACCAGGGAGTACAAGGAAGTTAAGTGACTTGCTCAGGGTCACACATTATGCAAGTGGGGGCTGTGGGATTCAAATCCAGGTCTCCAGGTTTGCAGCTCAGAGCCTCAAACCACTGCACTATACTTCTCTATCAATTGGTTCCAGAAAGTAATAGTTCCAGTAGTATCACCAAGCGATTATTTTATTCTTTTTTTCACTTGTTTTGAAATGCCACTGTACAGAGAAGTATGTGTATGTTTCAAAATAACAACTTTTGGGTGAGGTAGGGACTGTTTGTAGTAACCAGGATCCATATTATAAGAGCAATGGCACACCCTGTGGCCTGTACTGAGATCATAACAACTGTAGTTCCTGCAATAAAAATATATTTTACTTTTCATCTTACTTCAAAGCAAAACCTATATGTATGTTTCTGTTGCTATAATAATACTGAGTTTGAGGTCTATGAGGTAATAACCATATCCTGATGGCTCACAAACACCAAAGTTAAAGTTGTTGAAAGTCATTAAAGGTTGAGTGAAACTGTTGGCTTCCTGACATTGATACTAGCAAGCTGAGAAACCTATAAACGCACTGTAAAACTTTAGATGGTGACATTTTGCAACTGCAGTTAGGAACAGGTGAACTTCTATTTGTAGACTTCAAATCTGCATGTTTCATAGAATGCGAAAATGAAATCCACAAAATAGGCGCAAATTTGTGAAGTTGCTACAACAACTTTAAAGTATACAATGGGACTTAGTGACATAGACACCTACTAATACTAACATACTAAAATGCCAGTAGAATAGGCCTAACGGTCTTTCATGACTGCTTATTTGGTCAGTCTCCACCCTGGGAGCTGACTTTACTGCCCCCCTCACCCCCTCTGGCTGCTCATTCCCAGTCCTGGATATTCCTGCTGCACAGGACTTTGCTTCCAGAACCCTTCCCCTGTACCTGTCCCACACCCTCTTGAACCCCTCCACAGTCTCTGTCTCCATCAGCCCCCTAGGCAGCACATTCCATGGCTCCACCACCCTCTCAGTGAAGTAGCACCTTCTCCTTTCTCCCTTGAATCCCCCCTCCAGCTTTCACCCATGCCCTCTAGTTGCCCTCCCATTCCTTCAGAGCACCCTGACTGCTCCTCCCCTATTTAACCCCTTCATGTACACGAAGACCTCTATCATGTCCCCCCCAGTCCCTTCTCTCTTGCAATGTGTACATATTTAGCTCTTCGAGCCTCTCCCCATAAGGCCTGTCCCCCAGACCCCAGATCATTTTGGTTGCCCTCCTCTGGACCCTCTCCAGGAGTTCAATGTCCCTCTTTAAGTGTGGCCTCCAAAACTGCATGCAGTACTTGAGGTGTGGCCTCACCAAGCAGTTATACAGAGGGAGTATCACTTCCCTCCTTCTGGATGTGATCTCCCTAGCGATGCATCCCAGCATCCTGTGGGCTTTGGCCGCTGCCCTCCTACAAGTCTCAGAGTTGTTCATCTTGACATCCACCACCACCCCAGGTCCCTCTCAGCCATTAAGACTTGTAGCATTCCCCTCAGGGTGTACACCTGGCCCAGGTTGCTGGCTCTCAGATGCAGTACTTTACATTTCCCTGCATTGAACCTCAGCTTCCACTTTCTAGACCACCTTTCCAGAGCCTCCAGGTCCCCCTGTAGGGCCACCATCCCTTCCTCCTCATCCACCACTGCCCCTAGTTTTGAGTCATCTGCAAAGAGACTCATCTCACTCCTGATACCCTTCCTTACGTCAGAGACATAGGCGTTGAACAGGAAGTGCCCAAGGACCGATCCCTGAGGGACCCCACTAATGACCCTCTTTGGGGATGAGACTATCCTGCCAACCATCTGGTCCTGGAGCCAATTGCCTATCCATCTGATCATCTGGATCCCCACCCTCATTTCTCCCAGCTTATACAACAGGTCCCTGTGAGGAAGAGTCAAACGCCTTGCTGAAGTCAAGATAGATGACGTCCACCTATCTACCCAGGTCCAAGGCACTCGTCACCCAGACATAGAAATCCACAAGGTTTGTCTGACACGATTTCACTGGGATGAATCCATGCTGTCTATCATCCAGGCTCCCCGACTTTTCCAGGCCCCACCCAGCCTTTCCTTGACAATCCCCTCCATCACCTTGTGCACCACCAATGTCAGGCTGACAGGCCTGTAGTTCCCTGCCACCTCCCTTGATCCCCCCTTGTGGATAGGCACTACATTTGCCACCTTCCAGTCCTGGGGCACCCACCCTGTCCTCAGAGGGATGCTGAAAAGCTCTGCCAGGGGTTTCGCCAGGACATTCGCCAGTTCCTTCAGCACTCTGGGATGTAATTTATCCGGCCCCAGTGCTTTGTCCATCTTAAGGGACCTGAGGGCTTCCCTCACTCTCTCTGCCGTGATTTTCACCTCCACTACCTTGTCCCCTGCTTTGCCTCCCCCCTCCTGCCAGTGATAGCCCCCCCTCCCCAGATCCACCAATCGGCAAGGGTCCCCCCTCCTCAGTTTCACCATCTCCTCCCAATGTATAATGCAGCCCCTCCATTTTTATTTATTTATTTATTTAGTTTTTGTTGACCAGGTACATGCACTAGACAAATCCTGCCTATTTTCAGGCATGACCCAGGGGAGGGGGGATACAGATAAATGCCAACAGACCTTGAACCAGATTGAGCTGTTGGTGGTATTTTTAGTGAATTTTCCTTGGTGAAAACTGAGGCGAAGTACTCATTTAGTACCTCAGCCTGCTCCCCCAGGTCTTGTGCCCATCCCTCCCCTGTTTTAATCCTGCTAATCTACCCCTTCATCCTTCATTTTCCCCAATATATCTAAAGAACCCCTTGTTCCCTCTCCTAATTTCCCTGGCCAGGTTCTGCTCTTTCCCTGCCTTAGCCACCTTCTCCACCTTAGTGGCCCTTCTGGCCATCAGCTCGTACTCCTCTCAATCCCTTTCACTCCTTGAGCACTTGAAATGCCTATAAGCCGCCTTCTTTCCCCTCACCACCTCCTGAACCTCCCTGATCAACCAGCAGGGTTTACAGGCCCTACTGCATTTTCATCACACTGTTGCAGAGGTGCTGATAGCATCCTGCACCCCCCTCCTGATGATTTCCCACCTACTGTCAGCATCCATGTCTGGCCCAGTCCCATCCAAATGCTTCTTAAGGATCCTTCCCATTTCCTTGAAATCCGCCCCCCTGAAGTCAGTTACCTCTGTCTTTGTGCAGCCTTCTACCCCTCCTAGGTCCAGGCAGAACCAGATCATGGCATGGTCGTTCCCTACCAACAGGTCCCTTACCTCCAGGCCCCCAATCTGGTCACTGTCTGCCAGGACCACATCCAGTATCCGCGCCTCCCTGGTCGGTTCCCCCACCTGCTGAGTTAGGAATGCATCCTAAAAGACATCTAACAACCTCTGTTCCCTGGCCACTGAGGATGTCAGTCTCCCAGTCCATTCCTGGCATGTTTAAGTCCCCCAACACCACCACCCTTCCCCTGCCCAATCTGTAGTGTCTCCTAACATCTGCCACCAGACTCTCCTCCAGCTCCTCCGCCAGCGCAGGGGGTCTATACACCACTCCTATTTTTACTCTCTTGTCCCCCCTTGTTATCAAGGTGACCCAAATCGCCTCCACAGTTCCCTCTGCCTCCTCCACCCCTCCTATGCCAATGCAGTTTCTGAATATTATTCCTACCCTCCTCCCTTTTCTTCCCCCCCTGTCCTTCCTGAACATGATATAACCCTCCAGGTTCAGGTCCTAGTCATGCCCTGTGGTGGCCCAGGTCTCAGTGACCACTGCCATATCCACCTCTTCCTCAGTTAGCATCGCCTGGAGCTCAGGCATTTTATTGCCCAAGCTCATATGTAGTGCCAGAAGAGATAAGAGGTTCGTCATGCTTCACCACTCCTGCTTCACTGTACTAACAGAATGGAATTCCCTACCTACCACATTATGCATGATGCCAGTTCAGTCCATTGATGAGCAAAATGTGGCTAGGCTTACCCTGAAGGCATGTACTATCTTCATAGCCACTGTCTCCACTGTTAGGCTGTTCCACAGGTTCACCAACCTCTGGGGAAAACATGCCTCTTAAAAGTGTAGTACACTTTCATATCTTGCAAATGTTATTTGTTTCCTTGTCAACATACAACTCTTTTTGTGCAGCTGTTGGGGATATATATGTTTGCTTTAGTTTGTTTCCGCTGTGCACACCAGCCCCTGTAACTAGCCGGGGGGGGTCTCCATTTTCTGATTGTTGAAATCTCATTGTGCCTGAGAGCTGCATTAGCATATGAGAACAAGATGTGGCAAAACATCCACAGCAGTGATGCAGTAAGTAAACCTCTCCACTCAGAGTAGTGTCCATCCATCATCGTCCTATGCTTCCTGTCACAAGCTGGTCAGCAGTCCACCTTGAGTATGCCTCCTGTGTACCACACTGGTGTACTTTGCTCAGAAGCTTGCCATGTGCCACAGAATCACTAGCTACAACGAATTCCAGATAGAAGGACATGTGTATTTCATGTTCTGCATGTCTCATGTTTGTGGATATGATATGAGGGTATCTGAACATTTTTATAAATAAAACATGCATAATTTTGTCTGTGTGTTAAAGGGGCACTGTCAACCCTTTTTCATCATATTAGTTCTAATTAAAAACATGTTTTATAATTGCTTATGTTCTCTAAAATTCATTGATGTTGCTGGTTGTTTCATCTGCTTCCCTTCCTAACTGAACTGAAATGCATGTCAATTGAGTAATTGTACCCAACCTTGTTTTGTTTAAAATCCTTGATCTACTCTTATTTCATACTTCCTGTACATGAGAACCTCCCCTTTCACAAACAGTGCAGCCACTCATGATACAACACCCTCCTCTTCTCTCAGTGCATCATGAATGGCTAGACTATGTTGAGGGTGTTCCCAAGTCCAGGTAGGATGCAGTAGTAGTGGGTCAGGGACTGTAAACAAATTTGTTTGTGTGGTAACACCAGTATAACGTGCTGTCTGTTTTTACATAAAAAAAGGAATCCGAATCAAACTACCAGCTCCATCTGCAATCTCTATAGAATGTGACCAATCATAAACTAGAGACACTTTGAAGCCTAAGGGTGCTGACAGTGTTCCTTCAACCCTTGATACAGAAGCACTTGTCACTACAACAGTGGCTTCACCTGTGTTCTGGGAGTGTACGAACAGCAAAGCAGAGCTGTTCTGGCATAAAGGAACACAAGTGACTCATCTGTATACTGATGAGTGCCTCTGTAACCTGTGCTGCCCCACTATAAATCCTACTGTTGGGTCCAAAGTTCCCTTGTTTATAGTCATCAGGCTTAATATCTCATGGTGAGTCAGTAGAATTCCTGGTCTCCTCTATAGGTGGGTTTGATTGGTGCTGCCCACTGTAGAAGCTGTTGTGTGCTGGTTGTCACAGTAAGTGGCTTGGTAGAACCTATGTTTGGGAAGCAGGATGACCCAGTGGTTAAGAACACTGAGCTGCAATCTTGGACAACTAGGTCTGAATCCCACATGCACCACTTGAATACTGTGCGACCATGAACAAGTCACTTTCACTTC
Source organism: Neoceratodus forsteri (assembly GCA_016271365.2). Classification (NCBI taxonomy): domain Eukaryota; kingdom Metazoa; phylum Chordata; order Ceratodontiformes; family Ceratodontidae; genus Neoceratodus; species Neoceratodus forsteri. The sequence continues at coordinate 558,005,223 of CM028137.1, read as the reverse complement.
CCTCTGCTTCCAGGATGCACCCAGAAGCATGCCTTGGCTTTGCGTGCCTGGCCAAAGCTTGTAAAAAATAAATGTTGCTGCCAGTGGAAAAAGGCAGCCCAGTTTCTCCATATTGTAAGATGTCTATGTAACTTAGTCAAAAGTTCATGTATACATTTAAAAAATATTGACCATGCAGATCAAGCATCAGATAAGAAACATAGAATTTGATGGCAGATAAGGACTGCTTGACCCACCTAGTCTGCCCATTTCCCTACCTAATGGATAAGCTGCAGACCCTAGTTAACCAACAGCCGACTTGCTCCTACCCCCCCACTAGGATTGCCTTATGTCTGTCCCATGAATTCTCGAATTCCCCCACTGTTTTTGACTCCACTACCTCCTCGTCAGTTGTAAAATTTGCTGTAGAAAACCTATTTTATATTTTTTGTATCGTTACTGCTAGTTTATTTCTATTCTTAAAGCAAACTGACACCCCAGCAACTCTGTTTTGTTTGTAAAATGGTTTAGTTCTAAATGTCAGCAGTGGCTTTCAAAGACAGGGAATAACACTCCGTGATTTGGATTACTGCTGTGATGTGTGAATTTCTCATTTACTGATTGTTGGCTGTACTGTATCTTTCAGAAGGGTTCATTTTTTCAAATATATTTTGAGAGAAAATCAAGTTTCATTGCATTTTATTTGGGAAAGTTGTTTGCTATTGTTCTCTGTGTGAAGGAGGAATAGGTACATCAAACCTGCAGTCAGACTTGTTTTCTTTTAACTGAGACTTGCTCCACTGCTTAGGATCTGGTGCAGTGAATCAGCAGTGCATTGATCAGCTGGGAGAAAAACAAAGATGCGTAACAATAGTGATGCATGACATCATTTGAGTAAAACAGAAAAGCAGGACATGCTAAAGAGGCGATGATGCAGATTTGCATTAGCAGTGGAATCTCATCACCTCATTGGTATGCATGAGATCACTGCACTTGCTCTCTCATTTTCTTTCACTACCCCTTTTAGTTACCAGGCATATTTTAGTCTGATTGGAAACTACTTGGCACTTTTTTTCTCAGCGGCTTTGGTGACCACCCGAGACATGCCAGCTCTCCCAACATAGTTTTCCTTTTTCAGGCAGGTCCGGTGCTCATTCCAGACCTGTCAGCTCCCTCCTGCCTCATTTTTTTAGAGCACCCATGTTGAAAGACAACCCAGTTTACCCTAGATTGTTCATGTACAGGCCAGTAAGCCTCACATCCATTGTGAGAAAATTAATGGAGACAATCCTGAGGGAGAGGCTGGTGCCCCTTCTGGAGACCAATGGACTGCAGGATGTTATGCAGCATGGGTTTGTCATGGGCAGATCCTGTCAGACCAACCTTGTAGATTACTATGACTGGGTAACTAGACAGTTGGACAAGGGCCATGCAGTGCATGTCCTGTTTCTGGACCTAAGTAAGGCATTCAACTCAGTGCCACATGGGAGGCTGGGTAGCAAGCTGGTAGGTACAGGCTCAAGGGTGAAAATAGTGGGATGGGTAGTAAACTGGTTATAGGGAAGGCAGCAGAGGGTGGTGGTGGTGGGAGGGGAGCTCTCATTTCCGATGACAGTGACAAGTGGAGTACCACGGGGCTCAGTGCTGGGACCGGTGTTGTTTGGGTAGTTCATATCAGACATCTCAATGGGCATAAAGAGCAAGATCAGTTTGTTTGCAGATGACACCAAGATTGGAGCAGTAGGGGACAACCTAGGAGGATGGCATGGGTTGCAGGATGCTCTGTCAAAACTGGAGACCTGGTTGGACACCTTGCAGTTGGGGTTCAATGCCTAAAAGTGTAAGGTGCTATATTTCAGGACAAAAACCCTAGAAAGAGCTACCAGCTGAGGGGAAGGGATCAGCTAGCTGTGACAGAGAAGGAGAAGGATCTGGAGATGGTTATAATGGGCTCAATGAACAACTCAGCACAATGCAGGAAGGCAGCTGCAAAGACCAACAAAATATTGGGTTATATTGCCAGGGATATATCTTCAAGGAGAGGGGAGATGATCCTGCTGTTGTACAGGTCACTGATTAGGCCACTTCTGGAGTACTGTATGCAGTACTGGAGACCATACCTGAAGAGGGACATTAAGTTACTGGAGGGGGTGCAGTGCAGGGCAACAAAGATGATCCATGGACTAGGGGACATACCCTACATGAGCAGGCTGAGGGAATGAAACATGTACTCACTTGAGGAGAGTAGAGACAGGAGTGATATGATTGAAACCTTCAAGTACATAAATGGAAAAAACAAGACAGGCATGGAGGGGTTATTCAAGTTAAGTGGGGGTAGGGACACTCGAGGTCACGATCTCAGATTGGAAGGGGGAAGATTCAGTAGGGAAATGAGAAAACACTTTTTACAGAGAGAGTGGTGACTGGGTGAAATGCACTGCCTGTGGAAGTTGTATCCTGTAGAATAGTGGACTGCTTCAAAATAGGATGGGATAAGGTAAGAGAGAGGGTCAGGAGAGGGGAGAGAGAGAGGCAGCTGCAGTATCAGGGTTGCTAGCTGCACACTCAAGCAGACTTGATAGACCATAAGGCCTTTATCTGCTGGCAAATTCATATGTTCGTATATATGTAGAGAGAGCATCCACATCACAAGAGAGCCCAGTGTACCAAGGATCAATCCTGTAGAGAGAGCAGCAGTGCCACCAGACAGCCTAGCACACCCAGGATTGCTCCTAAAAAAGAGAGCACACACCATGCCTTCACAAATGTCATCATTCATGTTTAAGCCCCCCCCCCCAAAAAAAAAAATGGTGCTTACCTGTATTTGGGCTCCCAGCCCCAAAGTAATTTTTTCCCATAGGATTCTGCACAGGGTTTTAAATAATTGATTAGCAGTTGTTTTCTTGGGACAATGCTAACTGTACAGAAAGTATTTATATAGGTTTTCTAGAAGTGTTATGTTTGTTAAACACAGTGAGGCAAGTGCTATGCATTTTCACAATGTTTTAGCACTTTTATGAACAAAAACGCAAATCAATTTTTGGAGTTAAATAAATCCCTGCTGCATATTTTTTTATCCTCCAGCTTAAGGGTACAGTACATCGTGTGCATGCTGGATGGGTAGCAGAATGCACCAGTAGCAACAAGTGATCAGGAGTTCTGGAAGGAGTCACACCAGGACAGACACATCTTCTTGGCCAGAGCCACAAGACTACACCAGGGGTAGGACGCAGTACCTTAGCACCAGTAACAATGTTTTTACTGGTCTCCAGACCACAGCAGCTTACTTGGACCAGTAAACCGATGAATTTAAAGGGGATACAAAACACAGTACAGAGGGCTGAGTGCTCCTAACTAACAACCCAAAAAAAAAGCACCCAATTAAAGAATGACTTCGGGGCCCACCACAGAAAAAGGTGCTTCAGCATCAGGTCAGGCAGTGGGACCAGAACCAGGACAGTGTAGCCCTCTGGAGGTTAGTGATCAGTGGCAGGAGACTGCAAACACTGCAATATAAAGGACTGTGAAATGCAAGCAAATAGAGCTGCAACCATGCTGAATCAAACCATCTGACCTCACAGAGACTCATGGGAAAAGGTTAAAGGGGAGTACAGAAGCTAACCAGTAAAACTGGATCTATCAAGTGTTTGCAACAGAGAAAAAGTATATGCATGTTTTGCATGGCTGGGTTTGCAGATCTTCATTGTTAGCCCGGGAGATACTGCACCGATAAGGGATTAAGCTGAACTGAGTATAAAAAGTAGTGATGACTGGAAATTAGGGTTTGTCTTTGCCAGAACTGTGAGTATGTGGAATAAGTAAGCTTTGGAGCTATGGCTGCCAGGACTTACAAACCCAGGGCTAGATTCACAAAACTTTGCCCTGGCACAAACCCAGTTTTCTGTGAGCAAGCTGGATTTTGTGCTGATTTGGTATTCATAAAAGCTTATTTTGCGCTCTCATACCTGGTCTGCATTGAGGTAAAGTATGGAGGAGGCTGTAATTCAAATGATGGTAAGGGACCTGCATATTGGTGCTGTCCCATGCACAAAGCATTTGCTGTGCAAAAGGGCTTTTTGCAGTGTCCTCTTACGTGGAGCAATACTGCTGACTGAGATCTTGCTTTAATCCCCCAGAACTGTAACTGTTGGAGGAGGTACTGCAGTGGCCACTCCCCACCAATTCTTGGCCCATATGTAAAATTCTTCCCTGTTGCCAGTGGTTCCCCTCCCAGTGATCGCTTTTTGCTGGCCCATGAATGTAACAGTATCCTCTCTTGACCCCCGTGATCACCGATCGCTGGCCTGTGAATGTACCAGTATTATCCCTGGTACTAGTGTTCTCCCTCATGATTTCCAGTACCTAGCCTGAGCACAAAACATCCACCCTGGTACTAGTGATCACCCCCAGCAATTGCATGACTGCTGATCACCAGCCTAAGTAGAAAAAATAAGTCTCCCCGTGTCCAGTTTCACTCCCCTCACCCGCACCCATGCCCGATGGACAAGTACTATTCCCTGGTATCCAGTGGTCCCTCCCCCCACCTGCTCTGAGATCCACTGAAAAAAAACATGAAACATATTCCCTGGCATCTTGGCATCTAATGGACTCCCCTCCCTATCCCTGATTCCCTGTAAAATAAACAAACATCCCTTCCCAGGCATCTATTGGATCCCCTGGCCCCCACCCTAGCAGGTAGTGCCCCACCAGCCCACTCTCCTCAGTCCTGAACCCTAGCCAGCAATCAGCACAACCATGGCTGGCCACTGACTGAGCTGTCAAGGAGCATGTACTGTATACAATATGCACCCACTGTGTCAGTCAGAGACAGCATACTGTATATAGTGCAGTAGTAGTCACAGACATGGTCAGATATTTCCAGGTATTTCGCAAAATTTCTAAACAGTTTCTCTCTGCTGCCCCCACTGTGGAAAAGCAGAAAGCAGGAGAGTTCTCTAGAAATATCAGAAATTTCAGAAAATATCTGACCATTTCTTTGACTGTTACTGCGTGCTCCTTGACAGCTCAGTTGGTGGCTGGCCATGATAATGAGAGAAGAGTTGTACCAGTGAGCAACTCAGGATTGGGATGGGGGAACAGGTTGTGGGGTACTGCCTGCTGGGGTATGGGTGCAGGGTGTCCACTAGATGCCAGGGAAGGGACGTTTGTTTATTTCACAGGGGACCAGGGATGGGAGGGGCGCTAGACACCAGGGAATGGATTTCATATATTTTACAGGCGATCAGGGAGCAGGTGGGGGGAAGGACCACTGGACACTAGGGAACAGTACTTGTCCATCGGGCATGGATGTGGGTGGGGACCCAAGGAAACTTGTTTTTTTCTCCATGGGCCAGCAACAGGCAATTGGGGGGCCACTAGCACCAGGAAGAATGTTTTGTACTCAAGCTGGGGATCGGAGATCATGGGGGGACCACTAGCGCCAGGGAGAATGCTGTTGCATTCACAAGCTAGCGATCAGCAATCACGGGGGGGGGCATCCACTGGCACCAGCAAGAATACTGTTACAGTCACAGGCTGGTGACTGGTGGTAATGGGGTGGGGAACCACTGGCTCCAGGAAATATTCTTTTTTTTCCTGGGGGCAGTGATAAGCAGAGGGAGGGGCCACTAGCCACTAGGGATAGTGAACTATCTTACTATTGGGCTAGCAATCGGTGAGGGGGCTTGCTAAACTATGTTGTGGCCCATGTAAATGGGCCCATAATGGGCATAAAAATAGTCACATAGCATCTTGGATGCCCAATAGGCTAATTTACATGGCTGCTATTGTGAATTCTAAATAGCGTTCCTGCACTATTTTTTGGCGGTCCATTCTCTGGAATGCATGTCGGAGTGGAGCTAGTGGGGTTAGAGGTAACGGGGTAGTGGTAAGGAGGTTAGCACTGCTCTGTCCAGGCCCTATTCATAGTCAGATGCTGCAATTGTATTATCCAACTGTGAATAACAGCATTTGACAAATGGGCAATCGTAAAGTGCAATACAAACATTTGCATTGTGCTTTGTCATTTTTTGAGAATCTAACACCTGGTAGGCTGTTTCTGTGTGTGCACAACAGTCAAAAGGAAGACAAAAACAGTTCCAGTGATTGAGAGCAAAAAGCCAAAAGGTGAAAGCAGTGTTTGAACTGAAAAAAACAGGACTTTGTCCCACATAGGCAGCAGCTTAGCTACAGACTACAAACAACAGAAGCAACTGCCTAAATTGGCTTCCAGAATCCCTGCATCTTCAGAGTAGCAACCAGAAAGAGGACAATGGCGAACTGCAGAAAGCCAGCCTTCAACTAGAAGAATGTTCAGCATCTTGAAAAACAGCTAGTCATCTCCAGTGGTATTCCGTAGATGTCAGAACCATTACTACTGGGGTTCTGCCCAGTAGCTCAGGGTTTGGACATTGTGTATTGCCCTAAAGGACTAAGTACTCAGTGCACAGTGTAATAAGGTTAAGCCTAGGTGAAGACCTGTGGAAGCCCATTAGAGCTCTACCTTGTGGATTACAAAGGGGGACCCTCCCCTTTGCAGCAAGTTAAAGGAACATTATTGTTATTTCCAGCTGTGTTTGCAAAAGCTACAGATACAGTAGAAAAAAGTAAACCACTGAGGCCTCTGATATACCAGCACCTACTTCTATCATGAGTATGATACCCGCTGCAACTAAAGAGGCCTATCACATATGACCTGTGGGGATAAAGTCAGGAAAACCTGCTAGGAGACAGAAACTCATTTATGGGAAGAAACAGAGTGGGATTTGAAACTGTATTTTATTTGGTTCTGGGGATGATAGTGACGTGTGCAATAAAACAGGTACCACTTTTGCTACCCAGGGTGGAGGCACCACCTCACTGGAAGATAACTGTGTTTTATGTAGTAGTGTAACAGGAACCTGGGCTAGCCTCCTTGCTGAGGTCTAAGGTGTGGACCTCAACGGCCCCAGATGGCAGCTACGCGTCTCTTGTATCAGATGATTTTGTTATTCCACAAGTGGAAGTTCAACATGTCTTCTAGCTTGTTACAGGTCTCAGCATTCCTGGAGGTGGTGAGACTCAATAGAGAATAGACTAACCTTGAGACTGCATTATAAAGAGTATCAAGGGGCAACCGACCTAAGAGGTGATTAGTGCAGGGAGAAACAGACCAGCATATGTCTTCTATACAGTGGCAGATTGTTTTATCTTATCAGTCTACAGGCTGGTGAAGTGTTATCCACAGAACAGTTTGAGGAGTTTGACAAGTTTTTCCTTGGCAGCAATTTTTTCTTATCAGAACCTGGATCACTCCAAATGGGCTTTATTAGTTCAGCATGATTCAGATGCAGTCAACTGTTTTCACTTCACATGTTTGAAGTGATTTTCAGCTGATACAGGCTGGATACATGCTTCATTTGGTCTCTGAGTTGTGTCTCACTTACTGTATGCTGGCCTGGATCCTAATCAATTGTTGGGTAATTGCCAGAAGGTCCTGGGCACAGTTATATCGGAGAGTCTCAGGTTCTTCTTAACACAGGGTATCTTTCCAACTGTTCTAATGAGGACAGTGGTGAAGTTTCTCCTTAAAAATTTCTATGGACCCTGACATCCTTTCCAACTGCAGACAGTTCTCAAAGCACCCTTTTTTATTTATTTATCATTTTTCTCGGGAGGCCTCCATCCTGTCTCTGCCCTGGTCATGGCCCCCGAAACTTCCACCAACCGCCAAGTGCTGCAACTCCCGGTTACCCCCGGCTTGTCCCCCGGAGGGTGGGGCCATGGCACCGGTTCCCCTAATTCTGGCATCGTGGAACTGGTATCTGGTTGGGAGTGCAGCGGCAGTGGCTAATTGAAGCCCAGGGGAGGGCTTCATGTAGACGGAGGCTCTCCCCTCCATTTTCTTTAGTTTTCCTCTGAGGCAGGGACATGCAATGACATCCAGCGTCTGCCCTGCCTCCATTGAGTGTGAGTGCCAGTCTTGACGGACCCCTGGCCTCTGCTAGGGGTCCATCATGCACCGGACACTTCCCTACCCTTCCCCCAGAGAAGGAGAGCTGTCCGTAGGATGCTCAATCCTTCTCCCCCCCAGCCGGCACTCCAGCGACCCAGGTCCATTCCCGAACTAGGGTCACCGGCATTGCAAGAGGAAATCCAACCGCTGCACTGGCTGGCCGGCCTAAAGCACCCTTTTTTGAAGAAGATGGTTAAGAAGGTACTGTAGTGGTAACTAAGCTTGAATCACATCTGGAGAACTACACCATCTATGAGCCTTTCCAATAGGGATTCAGACAATGCCACAGCACATGCACACTTATTAGGATGCAAAATTTCCTCCTTCTAGCTAGAGATAAGATTGGAAAGAACAATTTTGGTTCTCCTCAGTCTCTCGTTAGTGTTAGACACTATAGATTATGGGATTTTGTCAGATCATCTGCAGCACTGGGGAGAACCTACTGGCACCATTGTGATGTGGTTTGTCCTTTCTCTCAAGCAGGTTGCAACAGGTCTTTCCTCATGCCTTGCTGCCCTTGACTGTGGAGTGACTGTGGCATGCCTCAAAGCTCAATTCTATCTCCATACTTTTTGAAGTGTATACACTACCCTAAGCAGAAGTTATTCTGTGGCATAATTTAGGGTTTCATTGCTGTGCTAATAATACAGTTATATTTGTAATTTGCCAATGGGGAAGGAAATGCTGCTAGCTTGTTGAGCAGCACAGCAGCTATATATGAGATATTAATGACTGGATGGCCTCCAGCTGGTTGAGGCTGAATTTTGGCAAAGTTGAGATGCTGTTGATGAATGCACGTTTTTGGAGGATGGCAGGAGTTGGTGGGATATGGAGGGGTTATATCTGAAAGCTGCTCCTTTCATGGCAGTGGATAGGCTTAAGAATCTGGGTGTCATCATGGACTGCAAGTTGACACTAAAAAATCAGGTATCAGCAGCAGTCCATGGGGGATTTTTCCATCTTAGGAACATCGCCATGATCAAACTTTATCTGAGACCTGGGGACCTGAAAACACCAGTACATGCCTTCTTTACATCTATGGAAAATCAAAGCAGTGCTCTATTCCACTGGTGATTTGGAGGTTTGCTGCAGTGCTAGCATCTGGTGCAGAATATAACATACAGATTGCTTACTGAAGTGTGTCTCTCTGAGCATCTTGGTGATATGGTATGTCACTTTTAAGATAGGTTTATTAACAGGCAAAGCCCTACATGTTCAGGGACCAAGCTACCTGAAGGAGATCTAGTAGCCATATGCTTCTAGTCACCACCTTCACTCCTCTAAGGTAGGTCTATTGGCAGTCCCTATTTGTGTTTGAAGCAGTCTGGAAACTGGGCATTTTTGGTGGGCACACTTTTACTTTGGAGTTCTGTGTCTCGATATTGGTGGAAGACTGGATCAGTTCAAAAATGGTTTCAAATATCACCTGTAAAAACAAGTCTGGAGTCAAGACTAAAACACTTCTGTAAATGTGCAGTATCTTGTAGTTGTATTGTTGCCTAATTTTTAGCTGATTGTGGCCTAGCTTGGAATTAATTTTAGAATTAGTTTAGGAAACATTATACTGCTGTGTATGTATTGCATCTTGTAAGGCACCCTTAGACTAGGGGATATGGCATCAATCAAATCAGCTACATACTTACTTAAGAACCTTGGTGTTATTTTTGATGAGGGTCTGACTCTGAAATCTCAGGTATCGACCATCATCGAATCCTCTTTTTACCATCTAAGGAATATCACCTGGGTGAAACACCTGGTTTCCCCGGATGACTTGACTATTCTGGTCCACGCTTTTGTCACCAACCACCTTGATTATTGCAATGCCCTCTACCTAGGGCTGCCTGGGGTTGATATTTGCTACTTGCAGCTAGTGCAAAATGCAGCGGCCAGGCTTTTGACTGGCACATCTAGGGCCAGTCATATTACACTTGTGCTGTACAAACTGTATTGGCTGTCTGTTCAGTGGTGAATCACCTTTAAGGTTAGCTTGCTAACCTTTAAAGCCCTACATGGGCAGGGGCCCGACTACCTGAAAGATCTTTTAACTCCAGACCATACCCTCTGTCCTTTCTGATCCACCAACAAGGGATTGCTAGAGATTCCTAGGGAGCACTTGAAAACTTCTGGTGCCCGGGCTTTCTCATATACAATGCCTACCCTGTGGAATTCTCTACCTCGTCAGTTAAGAGACTGCCTGACTGTCAAAAGTTTTAAAACCAACTTAAAGACCTATCTAATTCAACATGCTTTTCTCTGATTGTTTTTGATTGTTTCTTCAGGAATCTGATTATTTATAACTTTTGTATTCATTTGTTGCATTTTTACTTATTGTATTTACGTTAATTATTATTTGCTTGCATTGTGTGGTTTTATTATAGTATTGTACAACACTTTGGTACTTGAAAGGTGCTTTATAAGTAAAGTTTACTTACTTACTGAGTTGCTTTATTTACTATAGGGCCATCAGTGGGCATATCAGTGGACTCAGGCAGCTTGCTGGAGCAAATGTTACCAGTTGTTCTATTCAGTGCTCGAATTACAGGTGGGCCTGAGGGGGCTGGGCCCCCTTACTTTTTGGGAGAGCCCCCTGAGTTCTGTTCAATTGAAAGGTGCTGGGAGAGCCATGTTTCGACCTCCTTATTTCTCACTGCTGAAGCTACCGATCTCTATTCAGCCAGGAAAAATAGTAATTAACACCATGTTTTCCCTTTTAACAGCCATCCAGGAAAACAATAACCTCCTCTAACCCATAGCCACACAACTGGCATCAAAGTAAGTTGAAGCAACATCCCTAGATAACAAAAACTGGATCTTTTTCAACAGTTTGTTACCTGTGCTCTGTTGAGCATTTACCTGGTAATCTTTTTTGTTTTCACTGTACTATCACCCTGTAATTTGCTCAGTTTTCCTTTGTTTTTGTTTACATTTCTTCCATTTGCCATGTTGAACTGGAACCCTCTGCTGCCAACCACACATGTGTACGACTTGCAGTACTGCACAGGGACAGCAGCAGTGTGCAGCACTGGGTCCCACTGAAGTAAACAAAATACATGATGTGACATGAAGGGGGAAGCATGGCTGAAAATTGGACAGCAGCCATATTTACTGTGGCACCACAAAACTGGAAATTAATCACTTCCTCGTTCTCTAGTACTGCTGCTTTAAGTGATACTTAGATAGATATTTGTCCAAAACTGTGTTTGCCCAACCCCAGTGCTCTTGCATTTGTGCTGCTCTCTCCCTGTTGTACTGGCTGCTCCTCCATCAATTTAGTGTTTACATAGTCTGCCCTCGCAGTACTGCCGGTCACTCTGAGGAGGGGATGTAAATTCATTGGAGGATGCTGGGAGACACTGGGACAGAATGCTTCCCATTGGAGAGAGTGCATCAAATGGTTTACAACATTGGTTAATGCTCTCACTCTGATACGGGTACCCACAATTGAGCTGCAGCAGAAAAGAGAGCCAAAGTGCACTTATTGTGGTTCAAGAAAGTGTCTATGAAGCTGACTTTGCATCACATCAACATGTGTGCATGGTTAATGCACTGCAAAGTTGACAATGTAAACAAACCTTAAGTGATAGCATGCCATTGCTTGACTGCTTTGGTGGCTGCTTTCCTGGAAAACAAAGAAATAAAAGCCTCCAGCAGCTAAAAGTAGTATCCACAGCCGGCACCAAAGTTAGTCCTTCACAGATATTTTAAAAAGGTGATAGTCAGAGAGCCTTATCTTTATCCTTATTTATTGTAAAAAAAATGCTGCTGTGCTTGCCTTCTTTGATGTACAGTGTGACACCTCCTTGAATGAGCACATCTGAGGGTGTTCATTTCAGTTCAGACTATAGTTGACTTAAACCAGAAATAAAAGTAGTAGCTCGTAGCCCCTACACTGAGCCCCTGGTAACAACTTATTTGTTCACAGTTGCTGAGTTGTGAGCAAGAGAGAGAGAGAGAGAGAGAGAGAAAACAAGCACAGTTTCAGAAGCCCAAAAGATTAGTGTGGCACCTCTGCTGTACTGTATGTTGAAATCAGATTGCTGCTATCGGTTCTGCTGGAGGAGTCTTGTTATTTTAAACATGATAAGAAAATCAGGAGCACACAACTCAGACAGTATGTATCTATGTTTTTTTTTGTATAAAAATGGAGGGATGGGCAGGAATTAGTATGAGTAAGTCAGGAATCAGAGGAACTTGGGGCAGGCAGGCAGTGCTAGCTGGCTGGGGCTGGAGTGTGGGGTAGGGACAGATGTGGAGCTAGACTAGATCCTGGACCCTCTGGCAGTGTCATCACAAGTTGCCACCATAGAAAGAGCTGAGAAAGCGAGCATGATCCTTAATGGGCCAGGGCTACACTCTTTTGGCCTCCTCAGCCTGACCTTGCATATGGTGTGTGTGTGTGTGTGTGGGGGGGGTACTTTAGCCTCCAGAGCCCATGTGTGGTAAGGCAAATTTGGGGAGTGGGGTACTTGTCTCCAGTACCAATATGAAGTAAGGTAAGGTAAGGAGCCTAGCGAAAGTATTTTTTTTGTCTCAAGAGCCCATGTAAAGTAAGACAAGGTTGGTGGGGGAGTTGTGTCTCCAGGCCCCATGTGAAGTAAGGCTAGGTTGAGGAAGGGAGGCATTTATTTCCAGAGCATGTGAAGTAATGTAAGGCTGGAGGGCATGTTTGTTTCCAGAGCCCATGTGAAGTATAGTAAGGCAAGGGGGGGTTTGCTTTGTGTCTCCGGAGCCCATATGAAGTAAAGCAAGACTATGAGTGATGTGTATTTCAGAAGCCCATATGAAGTAGGGCAAGTCTAGAGGGTGTTTTATGTCTTTATGTAAAATAAGCCAAGGCCGACGGGGTGCTGTATGTCTCTGGAACCCATGTCAAGTAAATCAAGGCTGGCATGTGCCATGAGTCTCCAGAGTCCATGTGATGCAAGACTATGGGAGGGATGCTTTGTGTCTCCAGAACCCAGATGAAATATGTATATTATAGAAAACAGATAGTATGCTGTTTTCTCCTACTCGAGTAATGCATCCCAGGTGATTTGCATAGTGCATTTTAGGCGTACCTGCAACAGTCTCAGATTTTTGACCAGTAAATCAATGAAAGCTAGCCTGTATTTTTGCAACATGACAGAAGCTTGGTACTAGAACTAGGAAAAGAGAAGAGCTTATGAATTACGGCTATTTTGGATAGTGGTGTCACTGTGTGAGATATGTGTGTGTGTGGGGGTGTCAAAATAATGGGACTCCTGAAAATAGGGAGACCTGGAAGGAAATACTGCATGTGTTAGGAAACAATGTTACTCTCACTGTCTCCAAAACCTGCCAACAGTGACCCACTGAGAAAATGGGACAACATGCCATTAGCCAGGGGCTTCATTTAATTATTTATGGATAATGGATTTGACTCCTAATCGTGAAAAATGTGGGTAAGTTTGAATTTTGCAGGCGCGGAAGTCAAAAAATTGTGCAATATTTTTCTGAATGAATGGGGGCATGGAATTACCTGTAATGCATATATTACAAAATTGTCTCTGACAACATCATATTGGCTTCCAAAGTTGTAACCTGGGAAGTATTTTGACTTTCCTCAAACTGGAATTACTTTCAAATGTTGACCACTGAAGTTTTTGATATCTTTCATCTAAAATTAACTGAACCTCATAGACCATAATATACATCAATCTTGTTTAAGAAATAAAGTGGGTGGCATGTGGGTGGGTGTCCTATTGTTAACTAGTGCAAGATTCATTCACAAGTTTAATTTAATTTTTTAATACTCGAACTATCATCATAAGGCACAAATACCCTTTGGTTGCCCCTTAATAGGAGCTGACTGGGTCCCCTCCCTTTGTTTTCATTGCCTGCTACTCTAGTGCTTTGCTACTGTGTCCCTTTTTACAGCTGCAGTGGGTGTAGCCCTGCAGACATTTTGCTTTGAGAAAAGGACTCCCTGCATAAATTACCTTCCAAACAACATGACAGAGTGTTAACAATAGTGTCCCATGCTGAAGCCTCATTACTAGGCTGCCTTTGTTTATATGGGAGCTTGAGAACATTATTTTTCCTCTGACTTAAGAAGTTAATTGAGCCTTCCCCAGTACTGCCTTTTTTTGCAAGTTGAAACCTCCTCTAACAATTAAGCCCTCCCCAGTACTGCCTTTTTGCAAGTTGAAACCTCCTCCAACAATTGAGCCCTCTCCAGTACTGCCTGTTTTTGCAAGTTGAAACCTCCTCCAAAGTGTGTTATGGGACTTTTCTTTGTTTGCTAAGTTTCATTGCTTAATTTACCACCTTTTGCAAACTGAGAAACTCTTGCTTTGCTGGTATCCCCTCCCCCACTCATTCAGAGGTGTGAATTCCTTTGTTAGACATTGGATGACCCCAGCTGCAAAAGTATTCACATGTCTTCAAGAACTGTCTTCTACACAAGACACAAGCAACTGAATCAAAAGTACATAATATGTTGATCAAAATGGAGGAGCAGAATTCTGGGTAAAGTGACACAATTTATATACAGATTGCATGCAGCAGTAACTGCTTCTGAGATAAACTGATGTGTCTTCTGCTATGCCATGGGGGGAGAAGCATTGTTGGAGCAATCACAGACTTGTTTTTTAAATAACTGCCTGTGTTTCATGATGTTTCCAAACTAGTTTATATAAACCATTCCAGTGCCGCATATATTATTTCATTTAAGGGCTACTCGAACAAACTATAAGGTTCTGCTCCATTTCCGTTACTTAGTACTGGTGCAAAAACTGAAAGGAGCTAAGAGGGATAGCAAAATGAGTGCAGAAAAAACTACTTTAAACAGTGACATGCTTAAACACACACACACACACACATACATGCAATACCCTAAGCAGAACACAGATGGATAAGGTACCAATATTTAGGAGACATATTACACTTACCCAAAGACTTGCAGTGTGACTCCTGGCTGCTGTGTTCTCTCTGCTGTAGCTGAGCTGTAATAAAGACCATGTAACAAGACACTGGCCTCCTGCAGGGGCTATTAGACATCAGAGCAAAGGGCACTCTGGGAAGACTCTCTGGGACAAGATGCAATAAAAGAAATCTGAATTGCAGTCCCCCCAAGGGCCATAAAATAGTCAGGACAAGTTAGAAAGAAACTCCTCTTACAGCCTGAGCAGAAAAAAAAAACACTGGGATGAAGAACAGAAAAAAGGTAATACTTTTCCTGATTTTAACATGCAATTTTTCTTTAATAATCCGCAACAAGGTGTGGGTTGGGCTGGGATTAATCCACACCTGGCAAGTGACCAAAAACACCAGGCATGCATACAGTAAGTCCCAGTGCATTCCACACTGCACAGTGGATTACTGTGATTGTATAACTAGTGGGAAGTAAAGAATTCAAAAAATAAATTAAATACTCAGTTTCTAGAGTGGAGCATAGGTGCAAAGGAGATGAGGGAGTGAGCTTACCTTTAGATGTCAGCTGTCTAGGCATATCCCTGTCTAAATCAGTCTTATCTTAAATAAAGGCAGTAGCCATTTCATAGAACCATGAGACTGAAGCTGATTCTGCAATTAATAAAGCAGTGCTGGGCAGCATATAGCTAGTTAAACTCTGACACCAATTTCTGTTTCAAGGTTTTGTGAAATTTCTTCTGCCTTACTTTATTGCTTTGTTGCAGAGATGTCAAAATTGATATTGCAGGACTGCTGACAGCTGGGTAGCTCTTCACACCTACATAGAAAATAATTTATAAGACATTATATCCTGATTTGTAAGGTTGTTATTCTTTGGTTTCTTCCAAAAAACGTTGCTTGTCATCTTAACAAATTTGAATTGAATAGACCAGAATCTTGGTCTAATTTAAAGCAATTGTATGACACATGTTTATTACTCAGAAATCCTCAATGCAGCACTAAATACAGAGAATACTGGATAGGCAACTATGCACAACCAGTATCTTCTCTCACAGAGGGGTTCTGATTTTCTCTGACCAGGAGAGCCTGGAAGGCCCATGGGAATCAGAACCCTGAGATGACAGAACACATTGGTTATGTATAAAGTTGCTCATCCTATATTTGTTATAGCGTATAGTAGTACTATGTGAAATGTGTCCACTGTGTTTTTTTTTCTCTCTTGTATAATGAAACTGACTTGTGAAGTCTCTAGAGGTTCTACCAACCTTACTGTGAAGAAATACTTCCTTGTGGTACCCCCTTAGTCTACCCTTTTCCAACCTCATGTCCCTTTCCTGTTTGGCAACCATCAGTCCTCCCCCCCCCCATAATCCTCCCCTGGGTTCCTGCAACCCAAATGCATGATTTTATACTTTTTTACATTAAATATCAGCTGCCGCACTTTGGACCATTCCTCCAGTTTACGTAGGTCCCTCCTCATTTTTTCTACCTTTTCCGGAGTGTTCATCCTGTTGCAAATCTTGGTGTTATTCACAAAGAGGCACACTTCCCCCTCCAGCCCTTCCACAACTTCAGTTTTGAAGATATAAAACAGGACTGGGACCAGGACTGATTCCTGTGACACACTGCTGGTCACACTCCTTTCCTTACATTGAGCACCATTTACCATGACTCTCTATCTTCTATCATTCAGCCAGTTCCTAACCCAGTTTACCACCTTGTGACCCACTCTCAGGCTGTTTAGTTTGTTCACAAGTCATATGTGGAATGGTATCATAGACTTTACTAAATGCAATTTATGTTGATATTTAAGCCCATGAAACACCCTTATTTAGTTCATGCATTTGCAGCCATAGTGGCTCTGCTAGAATTTGCTGTTCTTGTGCTCAAATTAGAATGGCAGCTAGTATGATAATAATCCATTGCATAAGCTACCTTGCTTGTCCACTTCTTGTGACTGGGGTGTGGTGCGTAACTTGTAGACAGTGGGCTGGCAAATTATCCTGGGGGGTTGGTGCTGGTGGAAGAAAGGGGTAATTAACAAAGAGGGTAAGTGTGATCTGGGGATCTGTTTTCATGGACTGTGAGAGAAATGGGGAGTGAGAAGCAATCCACTTTACAAATGAAGCAAATAATGCAATTCCATAAACAGTTTAATTTGTAAGCCATTCTTGCAGGAAACAGTAACATCCTTATCACAGAATGTTTCATCCTGGTGGGCTTTAACATATCTTACTTGGTACTAAAATGGAGGAAAATGCACAATTTTCAGTAATGTTTTGAAAATGTTCCTGGGGAGGCATGCCCCCAGACCCCCCTACTTTTGTGAGGATTTCTGATGGAGTCACTTCTGAAGGAAAGAATAGTTGAGTACCTAGAGGCCAGTGGGGCACAGGTTCCAAGGCAGCATGGGTTCACAGCGGGAAAGTCATGTCAGACGAATCTAATAGATTTCTTTGACTGGGTGACCAAAGTAGTAGATCAGGGAGGGGCTGTGGACATGGCCTACCTAGACTTTAGCAAGGCATTTGACACAGCCCCACACAAAAGATTAGTAGTCAAATTAACCAGCCTGGGAGTGGGTCCCAGGGTTGTAGCCTGGGTAAAACATTGGCTGGACAACAGGACACAGAAGGTAATTGTAAATGGAGTCCACTCTGAAGAAAGAGGGGTTACTTGTGGGGTACCACAGGGTTCAGTATGGGGTCCAGTCCTTTTTAATGTCTTCATAAGTGACATTGCAGAGGGACTGGAAGGAAAAGTATGCCTCTTTGCAGATGACACAAAGATCTGCAACAGGGTTGATACACAAGGAGGCGTGGAAAGGATGAGAAGGGACTTGGCCAGTGGCGGAGCTAGAGGGAAGGCTGGGGGGGCAGTCATCCCTCCTGGCTGCCCTAGTGTGAGTAGCAGTACCCCACCACCAGCTTTATTCACTATGCAGTGCCCACTGTGGAGCCCATGATTGATTGAATTGCCCCCCCCACCGGCTCCCAAATGCTCCCAAACCTGGCTCTGTCACTGGACTTGGCAAGGTTGGAGGAATAGTTAGAAGTATGGCAGCTAGGATTCAATGCAAAGAAGTGCAAAATAATGCCCTGGGAAACAAGAACCCAGGAGAAGAATACACAATGGGGGGGGGGGAGGTAGTAACAACAACAAAAAAGGAAAGGGACCTGGGGGTAATCATATCAGATGACTTTAAGGTTAGCAAGCAATGTGAGAAGGCAGTAGGGAGGGCTGGAGGTATACTGGGATGCTTAGGGAGAGGCATCACCAGCAGAAAACAGGAAGTTGTTATCCCTCTGTACAGACAGTTGGTAAGACCCCATCTGGAGTACTGTGTCCAGTTCTGAAGAACCCATCTCCTCAAGGACATAGACAGGATAGAGGCAGTCCAGAGGAGGGCAACTAAACGGGTGCAGGGTCTGCAAGAGAAGCTGTATGAGGAGAGATTAAAGGAGCTTAATATGTATACCCTTGAGGAAAGAAGGGAGAGGGGGGACATGATAGAACCTTTTAAGTACCTCAGTGGAATCAACAAAGTCCAAGAGGGTAGCATCTTTCAGAAAAAGAGACATGTAAGAACAAGGAGACACAATTTAAAGATGGGGGAAGGGCGGTGCAGGGGCAATGTGAGGAAGTATTATTTCACAGAGAGGGTAGTGGTTGCATGAAACAGCCTAAAACTGTGGGAGAATTTAAGAATGTATGGGACAGACAGAAGGCAATTCTTGTGGGGGGGTAGGAAGAAATAGGCTGTTGGTTAACTAGGATCTGCGGCTTATCCTGTAGGTAGGGAAATGGGCAGACTAGATGGGCCTAGCGGTCCTTATCTGCCGTCAAAGTCTATGTTTCTATGTTTCTGCAGTCACTTTTCACTGACTCTGTACACACCTCCAAATATGGGCCATTGCCTCCTCCCCCATCTTTTTCATCATAATTCAAGCACTGGTTCTGTTGTATATTAATATAAGGGTGGTCTCATGTACATTCTTAGGATGTGAGAACAGAAAACAAAATGTGAACAGTTCCAATCCCCTAAGAATGTACAGTAAGTGTGTCACTTTTTGCAACCATGAAATTGGTCCCTGGATCAATATTTAAGCAATAAGATATGACAGAGTGTGCATAGTGGTAGGATAATGGCATGACTTGGGTGTGTTGTGAGGCATGAGGCATCATTGAGAAGTGCCTTTATTCCATCACAATGCACACCACAGTGTGTCTTATTCTGATTGCACAATTGGTCCAAGTTTTTTTTTTTTTAAAGGGAGGGTGAAAAATGCACGACAATACAAAAAAAGAAACATTTGTATGACATTCAAAAAAATATTCATCCATTGGCCTGGTGGTACTGAGGGTAGAGGCGCTGGATGCCTGACCTTGTGCCATGTTGGTGAACCAGATTAGAGAACGACCTTGGGTCACTGGGGAGCTGGCATGGGGGGGAGGAAGCTGGATCTAGCCACCTAAAAGCAGCTCTCCTCTCCAGGGGAGGCTGCCCCCATAGTTCCATCACCACCTGGTGGAGGTCCGGTGATAGCATACATGGGAGGGGGCAACATGAAGTGAGGGCATCTCAATCACAATGTGCATATACCGCCACAGGCACACATTCATGCTGAGCTGGGGATGGGAGAAAAACAGGGCACAAAAAAATCCTACAAACTACTAATTAAAAAAAATCTTCACCCACCCCAGCAAAATAGTCCCAGCACATCCCAGCATTGACATGCCATCTCATTTTTAAATATTATGCACAGAAAAATACATTTATTTTGAATTAGCCCCTAAAGCCTCTATTTTCCCATCCCATCCCATTTATCCATGTCCTCACCTTTCTTTCTTTCTTCTTCTTTGTATTATTCCTTTCCTTTTTCCCCACCTTGTTTCTTTTCTGTCTTTCCCACATTCAATAGATGGAATGTTTACTAAGGATGGAATATAGAAATCCAAATCTATGCCCAATTCTACTGGTGGAATGCGTTCTCCCACAGTCACACAACAGACCTCAGATGGAACCAGGGCTTTTGTTTTATCTGTAGCAGGTTAAACAGCACATATTTATCTTGTAAGCAGGTCAGGATGGGGGAGGGGCATTCATGGTCAGCAAAGAAACACCACAAATTAAAATTATAACTGTGGTAGTACTTCATTTTTTTTAATTTATGTATGTGTGTATGAGAAGAGAATTAGGAGGGCAAATAACATTTAATTCTTATTTTTAAAATTCAAGGCACTTTTATTATTAGGGCCTAGTTGAAGGTTTTTAGCAAGTAAAGGTGACAGATATATTTGTGCTGGCAATCAGGAATGTGTGGTTAGTATTGATTGTATTGTGAAGAGGATGCTGGATCTTTATCCAGTGCTTTTGTGCAAGCAGCACTGGTAAAGATGGCTCTCATTAGGTTTTGCAATTTTTAAAACACATTTTACTACAATGTATGATTACTGATGAGCTCAATTACTGACTGAACTGGCACCACTTTCCAAGAAATACAAAACCCACACATACCCCCATAATGCAAAGCATCATGGGACGTATATGCAAATCACCGTGGCATTTCCAGTTGGTTCAGTTTTAAGCCAGAATGCATGGTGCTAAAGAGCCTCTCTTACACAGTCTGCAGAGCGCACAAACAAAAGACATAGACATATGTTTCATCCTACCCAGAACTCATCATTATGCCTCATCTATATCACACCCCAGAGGAAATGAACCAGAGTCTTAAGTTGTTCTTATGGGTTTGGGTCATTGTGAGCCCAAAACAGCAAGCTAAAAGACAAAGAACCTCAGTGTGTTGAAGCACTGAGGCAAGGGTTACCCCCAAAGTGCATTAACAATAAAGCAAAGTTTCAAAGAAATGAATCAAAAACAGTCCCTGGGATTGAGGGGTTTAATTGTGCAGTCCATCGTTGCAAGTAAATTGCATCCCCTCCCCTCACTTTTGAGTACTTGTACACTGTGCACCTGTGCTCCCTAGCAACAGATGACAGTGCTGTTAATATATACAGCTACTTCCTCTCTCTACTGATTGGGGTGGCAGTCCAGTTAGCAGGTGTGTGGGTTTAAAAGCTGACCCCTCCTAGACGCGGTGGCATCTGTAGCGGTGGCCCCGTGCGGCAAAGTGCAGACAAGTGAAGTGGTGTCTGAGGGAGTGTGGCTGACTTCCTCTTGACAACAGCAAGTGCACAGTCCATTGCCTTGTACCATCAAGCTGAGCAAGGAGAAGGAGTAAACACTTTGAACAGTCTTCCTGTTCTCCATTTCTGATGAGCAAGAGTTGTGACTGCATTTAAACAAAGAAGCTAAGTAACCGTTACAAACTACATCCTGTCTGCATGGTTAATGTGTCACTGCTGCTGCTGGAGGAACTGATTTGCCATTTAAGTTTATTGCCTACAATATTCGCATGTGAATTGCACTGTGTGCTGTGACTGCAACTGAATTTGGAGCACTTTATTATTTACTGACTGGTAGTTTTAAGTGCTGTTGCTGCTGCTGGAAGAACTGGCATATGCATTTGTGTGCTGCTGAATTTAATTACCTGCACTCTGTATTTGACTTGTGTTGCTGCTACTTTATTTGAAACAGTCCCTGGGATTGAGGAATTTAATTGTGCAGTCCATCATTGCAAGTAAATTGCACCCTATCCTCTCCCGTTTGAATACTTGCATGCTTTGTACCTGTGCTCCCTAGCAACAGGCAACAGTGCTGCTGATACAGTATATACAACTGCTCCCCCTCTCTGCTGATTGGTGGTGGCAATCCAATTAGTGGGTGTGTGAATTTGAAAGATGGTCCCTTCTAGACGTGGTGTCTGTAGCGGTGGCACCGTGAGGCAAAGTGCGGACAAGTGCAGTGGAGTCTGAGGGAGTCAGAGGGGGCAGGGGTGCTAGTGCTGTGAACTGCATTTCTGTTTTAACATAGGGTTAGTAATTAGAGGCTGTAACTACGAAAGGTATTAGGGTTATGGTAGTTAGCTGCTGCATTTTATAATGCTAGTATGTATGAGCAGGTTATGTCTTTATACTCCTTTATTAGGGAACGGAGCCGAATGTGATATAAGTGATTTTACTATGTCTAACTTGAAACCTAGTGGGTTTGTTTGTTGGCCTACTTGTATAATCTATATTGGGGGTAGAGAGTTGTTTTATTTAAGTGGATTATTGTTGTATGTTTTGTGTAAAAATAATGCTGGGCATGGAAAGGGAAATGTAGATTTTGTTTTAAATTTGTTTGTTTGTTTTGGATTATTATTGCTTGCAGGAGTTCTTGAATCAAATCCTGGTCTGGCTGAGTAGATTAACTCTACTGCCTCTTCTACTGTCCTGTGGCATGAAACGCATGGCCTTAAATTGTTACATTTGAATTCTTGGTGCTTATTGCCTAAACTGGCCAAAATTGAAAAGATGTCCAATATTTAAAAACATGATTTAATTTTTATCTCAGAAACTTGGTTGAAATCTAACATAGGGGACAATCTGCGTGTATTCCCAGGGTATAATATGGCAAGGGTTGATAGGAAAGGGAAAAAGAAGGGGGGAGAGATTGCAATTTAGTTTTAAGGATCGTTTTCAGATTTCTGTAGTTTTAAGTAGTGTGGATAATGAATATGTAAATGATAGGCTGGCATTGTGTTTGGTTTTGGGGGGCTGCAAGTATGTTTATTTAAGTTGGGGTATATAATCCATCAGATTGTGGTTTAGAGGGTCTGAAGCAATTACTTGATTATACTGCTAAATTCATGGGGGGACCAGATTGTGTAATGCTTGGTGACTTTAATGTTAATTGGGTACAGTCTGATAAACTGGGTTTGGAGAGTTTATTGCAGTCTTTTTCATTGGTTTCAATTTATTTCTAATTTTTTAAGGTTTAACGCAGTTACTGGTAATCATTCTATTCTGGATTGGGTGGTCACTGGCAGTCCTCAGAGAGTTCACTCTGTTGGAGTCCTATCTGAATCTGTCAGTGATCAACAAGCAACCTATTGTGTATTAAACTTCAGATGCCCTAAAGTTCCATCTCATTTGTTACAGTTTAAGAATTTTAAGCATGGTAACATGACTGCCTTACATAACTGCATGGTGGGTATTGATTGGTCCTTCTTGGACTGTATACCTGATCCTGATAACGCTTTTGGCTTTTTCTGTAAGGTACTTGTCCCTATCCAAGATATGTTTTTTCCTTTCAAAAAATTGAGAGTCCGTGGGGAACATAATACATGGATTATGTCAGAAATTGAGGACTGGATGAAGGCTAGAGATATTGCTTGAGTTAATTTTAAGAATGTGTCCTCTTAGTTTTTGCTGGACAGATAAAGGTTCATTTGGAACAAGGTGTCTTTTCTGGTTAAGGATGCAAAGACCTCTTTTTATAAGAAAGCATTATCTGATAAATTAACAAATTCAAAACCATTTTGGGTATCAGTTAATCAATTTCTGTCCCCTAAGGCTGGCTGTGATATTAGGTCATTGCAAGTTCCCTCTGGGGTAATTACAGATTCTGTGGATATTTCTAATCATTTTGGTTCACAGTGTTCTGATTTATCAAGGTATTATGAATTTGGTCTTAGGATATCAAATTCTAAATCAAGCAACCCCCTTAGAAGACCCCCTTTTTATTTCCATTCTATTCTATGAAATGAAGTTTATAAGTTAGTATTGACTATACCAGATACATTTAATGACTGTGGGAAAGGAGTAGACTGCCACTTTATTAAATGTATAGCTCCTTACATTGCAGGTCCCTTATGTTCAGTCTTTAATTTAAGTTTAGTTATTGAATCTTATACCTGTAAATGGAAATGCCCCAGAGTTGTTCTCATCCCCCCAAAAATTGGGGCATCTGGACCTGATAAATTCTGCCCCATTTCTATTCTCAACCCTTTGAGTAAATTATTGGAAAAAATTGTAAACAAACAAATGACATCTCATCTGCAGAAAAATGATATGGTATGTCCTGAACAACACGGATTTCGGTCTAATCATGGAATAGAGACTGTCTTGTTCAGGTTCATGGTTGCCGCCCTTGCAGTTTTGATAATGGTAGCTTGCTTGGGGCAGTGTTCATGGACCTGACCAAGGCATTTGATTTGATAAGTCATTCATTGCTTTGTATTCGACTAGGTGAAATGGGATGTTTCCGATAAGGTGGTTGCTTGGTTTCAGGATTATTTATCTAATCATTCTCTTTATGTTTCTATTGGTGCTTCTGTTTCTTTTAGTTTCCCTATTCACTCTGGCGTTCCTCAAGGGTCTATTCTGGGTCTTCTTTTGTTTTCTCTGCTTATGAATCCTTTACCTACTGTTTGTTTAACTTGTGGCTATCTTCTTTATGCGAATTATCAGATACTTTTTACTCAATCACAGTGCTTGGAGTCCTTAATATTTCATTTACAGCAAGACTTTACATCGGTTTGCCATTGGTTCAGTGAGAATGCTTTGGTTTTAAACTCTTCAAAGACCAAAGCCATGTTGTTCAGGACACCTTTTTACTTACAGAATAATCCTAGTTTAGTTGTATATGATGCTCAAGAAAGTATCCTTGTGCAAGTACATGAATTTAAGTACCTAGGGGTTTTATTGGACACTGGTTTATCCCTTCAATCTCAAATAAAATCAGTTTGCTGTAAGATAAATCAAAAATTGGGTGCAATGTATAAACTGAGAAAATATTTTGATTCTGAGACTAGAAAGGCTATTGCAATTGGGGTGTTGTTACCCCAATTAGATTATGTAGCAAGTCTTTATTATAATTTGTCTTCTAGGGAAATCCATTCTTGTCACACTGTTTCCTACCTTGAGGTCATAAGAGATGATACTCCCAAGATTCCTTTCCTGCTTGGAGCATGCTATATCCTCACCCCCCCCCAAGTGATATGTTGTTCCAGGGTTTTCATACCCCATATGCATTATCTTGTACTTCTTTGCATTGAATTTCAACTGCAAAACCACTGCCAAACTCATTTCTCAGATCCTACCCAAAATGTGTTTAAACACTTATGGTGCAAAATTGCATTTTAGCCATTGTTTTATAAATGCCACCTGTCATACTCAGAAGTAGTGGTCATAAAAAGATTATGCTAAAAATTTGGGGAAAAATGTGAAAACTCTAAGTTATGAGGAAATGAATTGTTCCAACATTTACTCATAACTTTATTTTTTGTAGATTTTGGCCCCTAATGTTCAAGACATCCCTTGTGTCACCCACCTTCTAAACATGGCAGGTTTCATTTTTTAAATTCCCTCTGAAACTTGTTTCCACAGTCCCACAGCAAAATTACATTTCAGAGTTGGATTTTAAAAAATCCACTTTTATTGATTATAACATCAGGTCACACAAAGATTGTTGGATGTTTGGGGTGAAAATATGGGAGCTCACTTAAAAGTAGAAATTGCTTCTCTGCTGCCCTATCCTGGGTAATTACAGTCTAACAATGTGTGCAGGACACCATTGATAATGTGATATTGCATTTCTTCTGCTCTATCCTGGGTAAATATGTAGTAAACAATGTATACAAGCAAGACCTGGTACAGCAGCAATACTTGCAGTGAACATTTGACATTGACAAATGCTTGTTATTATTTAGTAAAGGTAACTTATTGTACTGAATTCAGTGTAAGTTTGTGTGATGGAAACAGGTATTTTCTGTGTTAAGGTAATTAGGGCTGCTTTACAGCACTAACATAACAGCCAGAAATTTTAAAAAGGTTTCTGGCAGGAATGAATATCTGGGTTGTGCTGCATCAGTCTTGATATTAAAAGTGCCGGCTGCAGGGCTGTTGTGCTATATAGACAAGGGTCCTGACCAATTAGGATACAGAAAACTCTCTACCCTTTATAATGTCACTTATAAAGATATTAAAGAGGACCAGTCCCAGTACAGATCCCTTAGGCCAACTGGTCAACATGTCTTCTCCAGAGTGAACACCATTTGCCACCACCTTTGTTGCCTATCCCATAACCAATTTCTTATTCATGTTACCACCCTCTGACCGACCCCTATGCTGTCGAGCTTCCTTATGAATCTCCTGTGTGGAACGGTGTTGAAAGTCTTACTGGTATCTAGTTAGGCCACTTCCACTACTGCACCTTGGTCTAATTCCTTGGTCACCCACATTCTTTTGACATGACCCCCACCCCCACATGAATCCATGCTGACTCAGGTCTTGCAATCCACTGGATTCAAGATATTACACAGTCCTTTCCTTCAGCAGTGATTCCATTAACTTTCCCACCACCGAAGTCAGGCTGACAGTTCTATGTGATAACTGTGACTGCCAAATGGCAAGCTGTGTTACTGTAACATCAGAGTGGTGAAAACATTTTCGACACTCTGACATCCTCGGCGCATGGAAGAATGGAGCCGGGGACTTCGTTTTTTTGCTTTCTGTGGGGCTGTGCCACCCACCTCCCCCACATGGGAGAGCTCACCCCGCCCCTCTACTAAAGGATTCTCAACCCAGGGGGTGCATGTCGGGGGCAAAAGCAAAAAGCAAGTTTCAGGCCAGGCACAACAAAGTTACACTAGCGCCCAGACCCAGACGTGAACCCAGTACCTCCCGCACCACAACCAGAGGCCAACCCCTGATGCCATGATGCAGCTCAGCAGCCAACTGCCGCACCACCCCCTGCCCCCTCCCAGCCCATGCTCACCATACACGCTCCCCCTCCGCTTATGTGTGTGTGCATATATATATATATATATACATATATCATGACATCCTGTCACGCAGTCACCCACCCCACCACATCTGGTCACCCTACTCCCCCATCATCATTCGGGCTTTCACCCACAACGTGTCGCCATTTTGGATGGCACCTTACTTTAGGCGCCAACATCACAGGCTACCCAGGCTGATGGGCCTGTAAATTATCAGCCTCCTCCGTGCTACCACATTTGTAAAATGAGACTACATATGCCTTCCTCCAGTCCTCCAGAATAACTCCTGTTTCCAGTAAGCTGTTAAATAGGACTGTCAGAGGTGC
The DNA here is from genome assembly GCA_016271365.2 of Neoceratodus forsteri. Taxonomy (NCBI): domain Eukaryota; kingdom Metazoa; phylum Chordata; order Ceratodontiformes; family Ceratodontidae; genus Neoceratodus; species Neoceratodus forsteri. Next base: position 557,978,365 of record CM028137.1, on the reverse strand, counting down.
AACCAGTAGCACCCTGAGATCCCGCAATACCTTGGATGTACCCCACCTGGCCACACTGCATATCCACTTTCAGATTTGCCAGTCTCTTCAGGATTCTCAAAAGAAAAATGACAACTGTCCACCTCCCTCCCTGCAAAGCTCTAGTTACTTTTTGATGGCCCCTTTCCTTCTCATTCATCTGTGAACACTGAGAAAAAGTACTTGATCAGGATATCTGCTTTTTCCTGGTCCTCCTCTTTACAGTTCCACTCCCTTTCCCTTATTAACCTTACAATCCCTTCCCTGATCTTTCTCTTTTCACCTACTGTATATACCTACAAAATTTCTTATCCCCTTTCATTACAACCTGGGTTATACTCTCCTAAGTCTGTGTCTTCACACTCCTTATTGCTTTCCATGTCTCCCTCTATTTGACATTATACACCTCCCTAGCCTCCTCCCTCTGCATCTCCTTATACCTTCAGAATGATACCCTTTTAGTGTTTACCTTTTCAGATGCTTCTTTTGAGAACTGTAGGGGCCTCACTTTTGTTTTAGTTGGCACACAAGTTTATTGCCATCACTATGCCCTCCTCTAGCTTCATCCACTGTTCCTCTCCCACCCAGTTCATCCCTCCCTGCTGGGTCATCCCTGAGGAATTCACTCATCTTTTTAAATTCTGCCTTCCTGAAGTCCAGGACCCTCACCCTCGTATAGTTAGATTCCACAGTCATCCTTATGTTGAACCACACTGTACAGTGATCACTGATCCCCAGGCCACCTCTCACCTTGATATCTGCAACACTGCCCCTGTTAATGAGCAACACATCGAGTATTACCTCACCACAAATGGACTCCCTGACTAGAAGGAATGCCTCCTGCATGGAGTCCGGGATATCCCTGCTTGTAGCACTGCCTGAGTCGTGACTGAAAATGGACCCTGGGACCAGTGTACTTACCCGGTTATCAAATGCATAAATGAAAAAAATAAAAGTAAATTAGCTGAAGCTACAACTGGGAGGATCTACATCTGCCAGAATGAAGTCCACTTCCAACAGTACCTTCCTATTTTCTTCTGTCTTCCCAGTGGCTTCTACCAGTACCTTATCTAAATCATTCCCCTGTACTGGAGGTCTGTAGATCATGCCAGTGTGAGTAATAGTTGTTTCTTGTCTCCAGGGTGACCTACACGGTACCTCTATCCCCCCAGATTCCTTGTATCTCCATTGTATTTATGCTTTCCCTCAGATAAAGAACCACACCCCCTTTTCTTCCCACCCTGTCCTTCCTGAATCGAGTATAACCTGGTATGGCCATGGCCCAGTCATGCTTTTCAATGCACCATGGCTCGGTAATGGCCATAGTATCCAGGTCAGCCTCTGGGTCTGGAATTTGATTTCCTATATGTCTAGCATTCCTACACATGGCCCTCCAGGTTTTGTTACCATGTTGCTTGCTAACACCCTTTCTTCCATTTTGCCCTTCCTTCCCCCCCCCTCTCTTTTTAATGCTCTCCTTCCCATACCTCTTTACCATCCTGTTTCTTTCAATAATTTGCATTCTGTGGGATTCATCTACCTTTGGGTCCTCCTTATTTTCTATTCCAGTCTGTGGGTGGGTACTTTATGCCTCCCTGATTCCTTCTGCCACCCTCTCAGCTACTTTAAATGTTCATCAAAGCAATATTTAAACCATCTACTGAGATCTATAGTTCCCCTCCCAGATGGATGCAGGCCATTACTCCTGCATAGCTCCTTATCCCTCCCATAAGTCCCCAATCCCCAGTGAAGCCAAACCCCTCCTCTCTGCACCATTCTTTGAGCCAAGAGTTGAAGCTCATCATGCAGAGAACCCTTTCCTCTTATCTGTTACAGACAGGCAGCATCCCAGCAAAAGCCTCTGAGCATGCTACCAGTCTAAGACTCTTTACTAGCTCCCTGTACTCCCTCCTGCACAATCCCTGCCCTATCACTAGCCAGGTCATTAGTCCCCAGATGGACAATGACATCCACTTCTCCCTCCCACTCTGCCTCTCTAGAGATCCTCAGGATCTGCTTACCATCCTTTTGGGCCATGGTGCAATACCTCCCTCTCTCCCTTACTTGCTATTCCCAAAGCATTCCCGCTCACAGTCGAGTTCCCATCAGAAGCTGCTTCCTCCTACTCTGGGGTTCTCTACCACCCTCCTTAGTGTCTCTATTACAGAGGAACCTGACATCCTCCTGGGCCACTATCATGGGAGCCTCTTACTGAGAGTCCCCTACCCATGCCTGAGTGGTGTAAAAATTGTGTAGTGGTACCAGTTGTGGTATGAGTCCCTGACCCACCACTCTTACCCTTCCAGAACCCACCACAGTCTAGCCACTCCTCCTCCCTGGCATTCTCTGAGGTAGTGGTGGCAGACTTGGTGGCCCCTGGGTAAGGGAAGAGATCCTCCATATCCTATCCAACTCGGCTGGAAGTCTGGTGACCTCTTCACTCAGTCCAAAGAGGTGTGTACAGATGTTGCAACAACACAGTTGCCATAAGGTCTGTCTGAAAATTGCCACCCCACAACTACTTCACTGCACCACTTCCAGCATTCCCAAGTCCTACTCTCTTTGAGTCACCTGGAAATACTTTCTACTCCTACCCCTGATAGGGTGTTTCTAGTGTTCCCCTTGTTTTCTTGCTTTACTCCTTTAAACTTTTACCCTAGATAGGGTTTTGCCTTCTATGCCACTCAACAAATAATCCCTCTTGTATGAAGTGCTCAGCTCCTTCCTTTATCCCTTACCTTTCTCTGCATTTTCCCACTAATGGAAAAGTACTTTCACCTTCACCTAGCCTTTTGCTACCTCGCCCTAGTTGCTGTTAGTTTTTCATTATACCCTCCTTAAATCCCTTTATACCCTTACTTTAGGTAAGGTGTTCACCTATTCCCAGTTATGATCTACTATTTGCCCTCCACCCTTCCCTACAGTGAGTGTTAAAACAGGAGTGACCTGGAACCTTACCTTAGTTGACCGGCAGAGTCCCTTGCTTTCCTGTTTCCTTCTGCTGGTGCTTGCTGATGTCTAAGGTGGTAGTTACCTGTTCCACTCCTTCACTGTTCTACTCACTCACTGGGACATGAACATGAATAGGACACATCAGGATGGAGTCCTTTTCTAGTGCTCTGTAAGAAAGCACTAAGCCTCTCAGCTCCACCCCCACCCCACCCCCAAGTACACACGAGAGCCACAGGGCTTCCTCAATCTACTCAATCCCAAGATTAACCTCCTGAGCTTGTTCTCGTACACAACCTGTCACAGTCCTAAAGACAAGTTTCAAAGTGCCCTAGACACAGCCTACAAATCTTTTTTCTCCCCACTTACCCTGCTACTGTTAGTGTGAAGGGAAATGCAGTATAAATAAATGAAATATACTTTTATACCTTTAAAGTAAAGCTACATGCTTGCAGTCCTCCCTGTCAAGGAAGTCTGTTTTCCCAACTGTGCTTGAGCACACCGTGGTTAGTCACTGCAGAATTATCAATGACCACAGAAGGTTCTAAAAACAGAAGTGACGTAGAAGCAATATGAGCAAGACTTGATCATTAATTTCTCAAGACTTCTGTCAGACACAAGGGAGTCATATATCTCATTTAGAAGGGCATGCCATGGGCTATGACTGAGTTAAATTTCATAAATGTTCCCTTTTAAATTAAGACAGAAGATCATGTATGTTACTTTAAAGAGAAAAAACAGTTTAATTAGTTAGTTCTTCATTATAGTCACTTTATGTAATCTGTTACTTAATTTACTTCTGCTACTTTTAAAATGTTTATACAGTAATTATTCATACCCATATTTTATACTTCTGCTATTTATTTTTTTTCTGCTGGTAGTGCCTTTTAATTTAAATATCTGAATATTTAAATGTGTTGCTAACTCCAGGTGTAGGGCTGTTGATTGTGATTTTTATGCAAATTGCAATTTTCCTGGGGATCTAGTCATGTAACTAGGATATTGAGATTACCTGTCACTATACCCATAAGATAAACTACAACAAGTGTTGTGTCTCTTGTTGAGGTGTACTCGAGCAATCTGGGACTCGGTTGCTTGACTACACCACAACCAGAGACACAACAGTGAGTGGAATGGGAGCAGGAGAATGTGCTAGACAGTGAAAGGAAAACAGATGGTAAATGATGCACAGTGCTAATCATGTCTAAAATAAATCCAAGCAGAGTGGAAAGGGAGCCACGATGAGTGCTGAATCAGTGGCTTGAGTACACCTCCTAAGAATTAGAGTGGTATGACAGCACTAATGAAATAAGGAAACACCACCATCTTTAACTGCAAAAACTAATCAGGGTGCAAAATCTGACTACTAGTTAATAAAAACAGGGGATGAATTTAAGTTATATAGACATGTAAACAACCCATGGAGAAACTGGATGTCACATAGAAACTTAGAGCTTGCAGTTCCCTGCACCAGTACTAAATTTTTTATTTATTTTATCTATTTAGTTTTTGTTGACCGGATAAGTGCATTAGACAAATCCTGCCTATTTTCAGGCATGACCCAGGGAGTGGGATACAGATGAATGCCAACTGACCTTGAACCAGATTAAGCTGTTGGTGGTATTTTAGTGAATGAGGGAAATTTGGCCAGGACACCGGGGAAATTCCCCTACTGGCTGCTGGTCAGTGGCTGGTAGGGACTCTCGCTGACGTCAGCACCCGACATGGCAGACGTTCCTGAGGTCGGGATGGAGGAGGAGGTGCAGGAATGCAGGGGAGAGAGCTCTGTTGCTCTTGCTATGCTAGGGGAAAACGCTATTGCAAGTTCGCTTTTAGCAGCTCAAACTTTACCACAATCGCCAGTTCAACATGAGAGTAAGCCTTTTTCGACACTTACTGCGGTGCCTTCTATTTCGGATCCATTGCCTGTTCTTCCTTTGCCCAGCGACGGAGATTCGGCTACCGGAGATCTTAATACGCAAATTCAGGGAAGGAACTGCTCTTACGGGAGATGGTTTCCGGAGGACCATAATAGCGATGCACCGTGTACGACGATTTAGTGAAGCAAACAATCGGGCTGCAGGAAGGAGGAAGTATCAGTGGCTCTGCAGACTGGTCGGAAGAAGTGGCGCTTATGGAGGCCGTTGGAAGAGGAATGCTTCGGGAGTTTGGGCTCCTGATTTGGACTGGACCGCTTTCGGGTAGGAAGACACCTGAGCTAATTTCACAACGTTCCCCACAGCCATCTACTGAGGGAGGGTAGGTGGACTTGTGACTGAACTCCCTGATGTTTCTGCTGGTTCTACGGGCCCTACTACCCCCTTACCAAGCCACACTTCCAAACCCACAATGTCTGAGTTATTCAAGTCGAAGTTGGAACAAGCCCCTCGTCGCAACGCTGTGCGTTTGAAATATAGAGGGGGTTTGCAGGAGCACCCTGATAGATACTATGTGTTTCAACAACTTCTGCAGTCTAAAATGGGTTTTTGTGCCAAGGATGTGTATGCCCTCATTCATGTCTCTGGGGAAGATTCCTTTGACATTAGCTTTCAAACTAATGCCCTTATGAACAGATTCTGGGACAAATATGCTAACCCAAAAATCACCCGTGTGGCTCCTTTTTTGCCATTCCGTTAACTAAACCATTGATTAGGTTTGTCACAATTATGTTCAGAAACGAGGGGGTTAATGTCAATGATATTTACCGATGGTTGCAATCCAAATGTGAGGTTTTGGGGCCACCTGAAGCCCTTTTGGATATTGAAGGCATTTGGACAGGGGGATGGAAATTTAAAGTGAAATTGCTACAAGTCAATTCTGAGATTATTCATTTGCCGAACAGTTTCTTTTTGGGAAAGGATAGAGGAGTTTGCTTTTATGGGGGGCAACCTAAGGCTTGTTATAAATGTGGGGATAGGACACACATCAGTAGTGTCTGCGACATGATGAAGTGTCCTTTATGTGGGGGTTTTGGGCATTCAGTGGACATGTGCACAAATATCTTCCAATGTAATCTTTGTGAAGCAAAGGGCATGCCTTCCATCAATGTCCCTGGGCTAGGCACAATTGCTCTTGACGGTTTAGACCAGGATGGTTTGCTTCGAAATGCCAGGCCAAATTGCAAACTCCGGGTGACAAGGTACCCTCCCCAAAGCAAGCTTCTGTTTTACCCGGCTCACTCCCAGATGCTGCTAAGTCTGTGCCACCTGTGGTTACTGACCCTCAGGATACTGTACATCCGGTCCCCTCCATCAGGAGACAGCCAGAGTCAGGTCTCTATTATGCCACCCCTTTTGAAACCATTAAAGGCAGGAGGTTCACTAGAGCATCCTCAAACTGCCCCAAATCAGTCCAGTGGTAACTGAAAATTTCTTTTCCCTTCAGGATGTAGTTAGAGACTCAGATATGGAGTCTGAGGCCTCTCATCATTCTGAAATTATAACTGACGAGGACGTATAGTAAATCTACAGAGCTTGCTAAAGATAGAAAAGGAAAAAAGGAAAGAAAAGGAAAGTAAGCCAAAAGCGTAGTTCATAAGTCATCCCATGGCCTCTTTGAAATTTGCTTCTTTTAATGTGTGTAGCCTAAAATCCTTTCAAAGGCACATATCCATATTTTCATATCTTACATTCCTGAAGTTGAATGTTATATTTTGCAAGAAACAAGGGTGTCTTCCATTTCTGAGGAACACAGATTGAAAAGATTATGGACCTTGGCCCATCTTTTGGTCTTTTGGTACTGAAATCGCGATGGAGTCGCTTATATTATTTGGTGATTCTTCTTTAAAATCACGGTTATTGATTTATCACCTGGTAGAGCTCTTATATTAGACTGCTCATGGGTGAATATCTTTTCGCTTTCTAAATGTTTATAGCCCGCAGACTAAAACAGGTCAGATTAGCTGTTTACAGACATTAAACCATATTTATTCACCAGGAAACATTTAGTTTGGGAGGAGATTTTAATTGTTCCTTGATATTCAGCTCCGTAGAAACACAAGGGAAAAAGGTTTATTGACTCAAATGCATTATTAGAGGTGTAACGGATGCTGGGCTTACGGACGCCTTCCCGTAGCTTACACCTCTACGTAATGGTAATACTTACCATAGACATACATTTGCCACTAGGATAGATATGTTTTTACTTCACACTATCTTCAGGTTTTGTCTTGTATTGCAGTTCCGTGGAATTCTCTGATCACCATATCTTATTTTGTACTTTGTCTTTACGAAATCTTCCTCCTAGATTACATTCTTGCATGTCACGGTGGAGGTTGAACACTTCTTTTCTCTCAGACCCTGCTTCTTTTCTAAACTGGAATTTTTTTAGCTGCAAAATCTTCTACTTTGGCTCTATTTTCCTCCCCATATGAGTGGTGGAAACAATTTAAACTTGAGGTTAAACATTTATTTCAGACCTGGGGTAAGACTAAGGTGCAGGATGAATATAGGACATATTTAGTTCTTAGAAACCAGTTATATAGACTCATGTCATTCCTCCAAACAATCATGACCTTTTTCTTTCTCAAATAAAGAATATTTACAGCAAATGAAAACATATCAATACAATAGAGCCAAGTCTTTGATCTGGAATTTCGTTTAATTTCAAAAACTCTCCAATGGCTGATCCCTTTCATGCATGTAAAACACACTTACGGAATACTATCATGACTGGTTTACTTGATGCTAATAATGAGCTTATTACCACTGATATAGGTATGCTACATGTAGTACAGCATTATCTTCAGACTTATTTTTCATCCCCACAGGTTCTTTCTACGGATTCTCTCTCAAGTACAGTTTTTTCTTCTCTTCCCCATCTGCCTTGTGATCTGGTCCGGTCTTTACAACTACCTATTTCCACTTCTGAGGTGATTGAAGTCGTTAAACAATTGAAGCTCGGATCTTCCCCTGGTATAGATGGGATACCTAATGAGTTCTATAAAAAATGCATAGAATACATGGGTTTTTTTCTTCCTATTGTGTTTAACTGTTATCTGTCATCAGGGATCTCCTGCCAAGATTTTTCAATGTCCTTAATGACTTTCATTTATAAAAAAGGGGATAAAAACTCGCTTTCAAATTGGAGACCAATTTGTTTACTAAACAGTGATTATAAGATTTTATCTAAAATTTTGAATAATAGATTGGAGAAATTGGCTAGGCTTTTAGTTCACCCTGCACAAACGCAGTGCGATAAAAACTAGGAAAATCCAGCATAATCTCTTTTTGCTTCGAGATCTTTTGCATGTCGAGCTAATTTTTTTTCTTCAGAATTGATTAGTGCCTTGATCAATCCAAAGCGCTTTGATGCAGTCAGTCATTCTTATTTGTATTTTGTTCTTTCTGCTTACGGAATTCCTGATACTTTTGTACATTGGATTTCTCAGTTGTATAAACCGCAGTCTCAGTTCCAATAGTAAACGGCCTGTTAGGGGAGAAAGTAAAATTTCCGAGGTGTCAGACAAGGATGTCCCTTAAGCCCTTATTATACACTTTCATTCTGGATCCAGTGATTAGAAGCATTATTTGAGACACTCTATTTCAGGTATTGCTCCTTCTGCAGACCTGGAAATGGTTAAAGTTACTGCCTTAGGATGACGCCACCCTTCTTTAGCTGACTCAACCTCTTTGAGAAAAGCCTTAGAGTTTTTCTTTTCTTTAGTAGATACTCTGGCGCTCTCTTAACATCACAAAAGTTTTGTTATGCAATTGGGTCCCTTTGTTCCGGACTTATCGAACTGTTTTGATATTCCCTTAGTACCTGGGCCTCAGAAAATACTGGGTGTCTGGTTTGGGATAGATAATATGGAATTCTATAATTGGGAAAAGCAGTTGGGATTAGGTGAACTTAAAGTTCGTCAGTGGAAGAGCTGGAAGTTTGGAAAAAAAAAAAGAGTCTTAATCATTAAAAAATTTGTTTTGCCCATTTTTCTTTATCTAAGTCACCTTTTTCCACCCCCGCTTTCGTTAGAAACTAGGATTTATAGTATTTTCTTTCAGATGTTATGGGGCAATAGATTAAACCCTGTGAAGAGAGAATACACGTATCTCAGATATAGAGAAGGTGGATTACATATGATTAATCCTGTAATTTTTTTTCATTCTGTTTTTTTTATTTTCCTCCTTTTCATTCATTTGTGTGCACGCTCTTCCTTGGCAATTCTGGATTAAATCTATATGGCACAAATATTTTTTAAATGGTCTCTTTTCCCCTAGAATATTATTATCAGATGGTTTACCACATTATGGTGTCTCGCGCTTTGAAGAAACTGTTCAAATGGAAGATTCCCTTACATAAATTACGCTCTTTACATAGAAAATCCTTTTATGAGTACATCGTATGATGTACAAAAAGTAATATTACTCTTTCCATCTTGCTCCCCATCTACTATGAAGTATGCATTTGGTAAATTGACTGATAATAGAATTCCAGTTAAAATTTGGGATATCATGTGGATCTCTGCTCATGGTCGTTTAGGAGTTCGGGGAAATCTAAAGTATAAACCAGTGACTGATAGATATTGTTTAAGACCAGATTGTATTAATATTGAAGAAAGCCAGTCTCATTTCTTTATCGACTGTCCTGCTAGTCAGAGGTTTTGGGAATTTGCAGCTAGGCACTGGAATATGCCACACCTACGGTTAATTTCTTACAGTACTCTGGTATTAGGTGATTATTCTGGGAATTGGGGCTATACCATAGAAGCACGTTGAATGTTTTTGCACTCTTGCAATATTATTTATGGCAAGCTCATGAATTATTTGTGTTGCAACAACTTCATACGAATTTTGATGTTATTCTCTCTGCTGTTGTTGCTGACTTACAAACTGTTCGTTTTCAGGATGGAAAAAATTTTTCCAGATCTTATGTCATTCATTTATGGAAAGCTTTTTCTTTTTGTTAATTTTTCGTTTGTTTCTTTTGCAATCTTCAGATATTTTTTGTAATGTTTCAACTGTTACTTTTTCCTATTTTGTGTGATGTTGTGTTTCTTGCTTAATAAAGTACCCCTACTCTTTTCAATAAGTGCCATGGGATCTTTAACATCCACCTGAACTACCACCAATCCAGACAGCTGGGACCTCGGTTTAATGTCTCATCCGAAAGATGGCACCTCAGAAGTGCAGCACCCCTCTCATGCTGCACTACAGTGTCAGTACTGGGATATTAACCCAAGTACAAGATGTGGGAACCGAATCCACAGCCCTCTGATCTCCCGGCCTCAGAGGTGAGTGTGCTACCAACTGAGCCACTGACACTGATACTAAATAACCAAAGAAGAAAGAGCAAACTACTCACCATATGAGTAAAAGGTTAAAAATATAAAATTTACTCATAAATAATCAACACCTTGTTTAAATTTAAATCTGAATATAAGTATGTTGAGCAAGGACCTCAGACTGTTTCTTAACTTCATGTCTATTAACTTGTACACATATATATGTATTAGCAGGCATGGAGTTATAATGTTGCAAGACATTATGCCAGATGGCAAAATCACACTGCCAATACAGCGTGATTTTTGCCATGCATCATAAATCTTTTTTTTTGTGGGGGGGCAGGGTTTTGCTCCCCAAACCTCCCCCCAATAAAGATTCTCAACTCCAGAGGGGGGTTTAACTCGGGGAGCACACAAATTGTTAAAAAAATAATTAAAGTTTCTGGGACTGGGAATCAAACCTGGTCCCAGGCACAGCGCCTGGGTTCCTCATTGCAGTGGCTCAGTCCATTGAGCCATGGCAGCTGCTCAGTGGTACCCCATCCCAGTAGAGGTCTTATCCTCTGCCTGGGATGTTTTGAGTGGTGCAATACTAAGTACAGCAATATTCTCGGTATTGCACCACTCGCTGTAAGCTACGGCACTGTTGGGGTTTAGCCTTAATGTTGTACGCTATTAAGCTTGCAAAATTATGACCCAGTAGGGTATTAACACTATGTATAGGCAGTAATATTATGATGGTAGTATAACACAAAAGGTGCTGTTGTTGGCGGTTACCATGGACACCAAAAAAAGTATAAATGATTGTAATATGAGTAGGTAATTAAACTCTGATGAAGATGACTATATGTCAGAAACCTCAGCTTTGAACCGTGGTTGATCCAAGTAAGGTTAACACCCAAGATGCTGCACAAAGTGGAAACTGGATTATCGGGAACAAAATAAGCAGCTACGAATTACCCTCCTTCTTTAAAAATCCCCCCAAAAGTACCATTATAAAGGAGAGGGAAATGGATGCAGCAATTGAGCCAGAAGCAAAGGAATAATAAACAGACAATAATGGAGCAAGGGAGCAATGGATTAACAACGCAACCATCAGAACTTTGAAACTGTTACCATAAGATTTTTTCTGGTGTTGTTTTCAGTGCCCCAGAGGGCCAGCACAGATAAGTCTGTATACTCTTTAAATGTCATTCACACTTTTGTTCTAGTCTATAAATAAAAAGGTTTCACACTAAGAAACTGAATTTGAGTGTGTCTTAATTTAAAAGAGTATGGTTTCAACTGCAGTGCCGCTATGGCGGCTCAGCAAACGCTCCCAGAAAGTTTCATTTTCCCTGAAACTGGCACCTTAGTGTCTCTGTGGGTGTTATATAAGCCTTTAGGGCAACTACATATTATAGACATACACAGAGGTTTTAGAGCACAGACAAAGAAACTGGCAAACATTTGTTGAAAACTATAACTACTTTGCCATTGGTTCCAGAAGAAGAGGGGGAGGCCTTGCTTGTCCTAGGGGGTCCCGGTGTAGGAGTTGGAGGGCTGGGCTTTTCAGGACCCTCAATCTGGGGGGCTGCCCATCCTGAGTAGTTGTTCTGGTGAGCAATGTTTCCTGTGAAGAGGATGTTGCTTCTGGATTTTGGATGTTGTAGAGTAAAAGGTCAACAGGACAGATTGCAAAGGAGTTTGAAGATTCTGGTTGACTGGCATGATAGCTGATATTTTGTGATTGCCGGGGTGTGAGGTCAGAAATCCAGTTGGAAAGAACTTTCTGGTTAGTTGGTGGGTGGTGACAGCCCCACCTTGCCCAATTTATCAAACTAAAAACTGTGGCTGGTTTAACCTCATTCCGTATAAAACTCATTCTCAGTGACTCTGGATCCTGGACATTATATTTTTAAGAAGGTTTTTGTTTTATTTTGGGGGTAGGAGGGAGGTAGTTTTATTTTTATTTTATTTTTATTATTCTTTGTTTTAATTTTTTTGTGCTTGGATGATTTGTGGTTTGACTGTTTTGGGGAGGATCCATTGGCATGCATTGGCAGGGGGCTCTCCCGGTCAGGCACTAATCTCCCTCTGAGCTCCACAGCCTCCAGCCCTTCATCTGTCCTCTTTTGCCCAGTGTAGTATATGGGCAATGTCGAGTCTTAGGGATTGTGTGAAGGAGGCAAGGTGGGGGCCATGGACCTGAAGGGAGAGAGGAGCCTGGGGGTTGGATTGGGGTGCTGGGGCCAGAAGATGCCTTGGGACAAAATGGGTTCCTGAGAGGGTTCCTCCCTGTCTGGTACCCATACCCAAGGGTTTGCCTTAAAGTGGGCAGGTGCTGCAGCTGACCTCAGTGATTCATCCTACTCAGGTGGTGTGATGCAATGCCAAGCCCATTAAAAACAAGACAGCAGTGATTGCTGATCTTGTTGGGTCATCAGACCTAGCTTGCATCACCGAGAACTGGCTGGACAACAATGCTGACCCACTGTTGGAGGCAGTATTCTGGATGGGTTATTGGTGATACTGTACATCGTCTGAGGAAGGATCAGAGGAGTGGGGTGTTGCCATCTATTTTAAAGAGAAATTGGATCTTGTAGAGGTTCCAGTGGGGGAGGCTGGGTCCTTTGAGTGTATCATGGGTGCAGGTGTGGGGTACAGGATTCTTCTCATCTACCGTCCACCCAGTGGTGAGAAGCAATTCCTGCAGGAAGTCACTGACTTCATTGACATGGTTTTGGAGTCCCCCAGATGGTTGGTTCTGGAGGAATTCAATGCCTGTGTTGATGACAAAGTCTTGCAGTTTGGTCAAAATGTCTCCCAATTGATGACTTAATTGGGCTGCACACAGGGTGTCACATCTGTAACCCATATTCACGGTCACTCTTTGGAACTGGTCTTCCTATTGGGGTTGGAGACCTCTGACCTGGTGGTGGAACCAGTTAGATGGTCGTACCATCACTCTATAGGGTTCAAGTTCCAGACACCGCTTATATGCCTGCCCCTATGGAAATGGTCCGGTACTGCCCTTTAAGGGATTTGACCCCAGATGACCTGGAGGTGGTATTGGACCTATCAAGTTTTTTGAGTGTAAACATGGATCTAGAAGACTTGGTGGAAGCCTATAACATGGCTGTGGCAGAGGCTCTGGATTCCGTTGCTCATGTCCGTGTTCATCTACTCACTCTTCGCTCCTGGTCCTCTTGGCTTGAGGGGACCTTGAGGGAGCTGAGACAAGTGGGACAAAGGCTGGAATGATGCTGGTGGAAATTCAGCCTTGATGCTGACAGGCTTAGATTGATGACCCATTATAAGGATTATAAATCAGCCATATCCCATAAGAAAGTAGAGTTCCTGTCTGGGGAGATCACCACTGCACAGAATTGACCACCTCAACTCTTCTGAACAGTTTACAGGCTGTGCAGTCAAGCTTGTCTTCAGTCATAGACAGTGTTGTCACAAGAGAAATGTGTTGAGTTTGCTCGATTCTTTGCGGAGAAGGTTGCTGACATCAAGTCTAAAATCCATATGGCACGTTCTGTTGGGAGTAGCAGTGGTCAGTGGGAGGTTACCACTCAGTTTGTCTGGTCTGACTTCAACAGGTTGGCTATTGAGGATGTTGTGTGGATTGTCCAACAGCTGTGGCCACCCTCTGTAGTTTGGACCCAGGCCCAACTAGTCTTCTAGTGGGGTATGTTGAGGTCATCAGCCTGGTCCTAGCCAAGCTAGTTCAGTGCTCATTAGAGATAGATGTGTTTCCAGGCACCCTGAAGGAGTCTGTGGTAATGCCCCTCCTTAAGGAATCTTTTCTTGACCCAGATTGTCTGAATAGCTATAGACCAGTCTCTAACCTTCCCTTTAAGGGGAAGGTTATTGAGAAGGTAGTTGTGCTTACAGTTGGATGTCCATCTTACTATCTACGACATCTACGATCCTCTCCATTCAGGACTTTGGAAGAGGCACAGCACTGAGATGGGCTTTTCGGGTACTCAATAACCTCCTGATAGCAAGGGATCAGAGGACTCATTCCATCTTGGTCCTTCTTGATTTCTCTGAGGCTTTTGACACTGTGGACAGTGGTTTGTTGCTAGAGCATTTGTGGTTCTTCTGTGAATTATCTGGTATGGTCCTCTGAGACCTGCCAGAGAGGAAAGAATGGAACCATCTGAGAGTGGTATCTGGGATTTTTCCTTAGATCCAGTCTCCCTGCCTTATGGGGTACCGAAGGGCTCTGTGATTTCACCCATGACCCCTCCGAAGGTCGACAGAGTAGGAAGACAAAGCCCTTCCTTACTGCTTACAAGCCACAGCATACAGTTGTAGTTGGCTCCCCCCTGAGGGTTGAGAGGACAGGAAGACAGAGCCCTTCCCCACAGCCTACAAGTCACAGAATACGGGTACACTTCTGGAATCTTCACTCCAGACAGGACAGGAGGATTCGGGCAACATTTCTAAAATTCAAACTAGATCATTGTGTCTTTCTAACTTGTACTTTGTGGCTTATGTGCCCCTAATTATTTATGTTGCCATACATGTACTGATAGACTTTATTTAACAAAATTATCGGCACATAAGCATGTTTTATTGCTTTTTAGCCAAGTACCTTAATTTGTAATTAACCAATAATTGAAAACTCATCAAATAATGCCTGTTTTCTGCAATCTAGCTGAGTACTTTAATGTGTGAATTGTGAACAGGAACAACAGCAAATAAGCCTGTTTTCAGCATTTTAAACGAGTACTTTAATTTGAATTAGTCTTACCTGCCCAAATTGCTTAAAAGGTTGTGTTAGCAATGCTTCATTTAAATATTTATCTATGTCTTTAGTTTCTTACATTTATACTGTGTTAGCTAAATTTTGGTGGTCCAACTCAGAAGCTTTACTGCGCTGAGCTGAAATAACTCTCTACTTTGAAAGCAGAGTCAATATGGAGAAAAAGTAAAGTCCACAGTACACATTTAAATTAATTCCCATAGCTGAGCCAAAACAGAGAAAAAGAAAGTCTCACAGCGGTTACTTTACTGCAGTTCACATCAAGTACATCTCCAGCAGGCTCTCTCCCGCACCTCCCATCCCCATTTCTCCAGCCCCTCCTCCAACCCTACCTGTATTAAATGCTGTTTTTTTCCTCTGTTTCCTCAGCAGTAGTCAGCTCCCACCAAGGGTCAAGAGGGCAGGAAAACAGAGCCCTCCCCCACAGCTTACAAGCTGCAGCATACAGGTATGCTTCTGGAGTCTTCACCCTGGATGAGAGAGGAGGATCCCACTGACGTGCCATGTCAGCTGCCCCCCCCCCCACCACCAACCTTGGTGGAATGAGACTAAAATAGTAGTTGTCATGTGATGGCTACAGCCTATCAGCTATGTTTCCCATTAGCAGTTATCAGCTCTTGCCTCTAGTGACCACTATCATTTCTGCTTTATCCCTTTCACAGCTGTGCTACCATGCTGCCTTACATAATATGCTGCCTTCTTCAACTAACTTACCTTCCCCCACCATCATCCCCTCCCTTCTAGCCTTCTCCCTCTACTGACCATTCTCTCCTCACCCACTTATCCACCCCCTTTCAATTCACCAGGAGTCCCCCTTCCTATCACCTTATGGTCCACCTTTATGCTAGGCTTTCTCCTCTCTCCCCTATTCTCCCTGGTGTCCCAGACCCTATCCCTTTCATCCCCCTTTACCCATTCATACACCCTTCTCTGCTTCCCTCCCACCTCCTTAACCTTGATGTGCTATTCTGGTGTTTAAACCTCCATGCACCACCCTCCATGTGCTGTTCTGGCAGATCAAATCACTCACTCCTCACCCTCTTTCTCCTCTCCTTGCTCTCTGGCTGGTGACATACATCCCGATGCAGGCCCCTCCATGCCACAACCCACTGCCCCCTCATGCTCGACCTTCTCAGGACTGCCCCCTTGCCAGACCTCATGCTCACTTCCCAAGGGCCTCCGCATCTTTCATCTTAATGCCAGGAGCCTCCTCCCCAAAATGGATGCCCTTAATATATGGTTCACCCAGTACCACCCTGATGTACTCGCATCTCAGAATCCTGACTATCTGCCAAAATTATTAACTCCTCCCTTGCCATTCCTGACTAAAACATAATCCATCAGGACAGAGGTAAGCGAGGTGGGGGGGTAGCCTTGTATATCAGGCAATCCATTTCAAGCTCAATAATTTTCAAGGAACCCTGCTCTCCCTCCCATCCACTAATCCATTGTTGCTCACCTATCCTTTCCTTCCTCTGCCCCCCTCTACATTGGGGTGCTGTATGCCCCACCAAAGGCGGCGCCCGACTCCATCGTCAAGGCTATCTCTTCTATCTTCTCCAGCACATCAAATGGTGAACTCATGCTATTAGGTGACTTCTGTCTTGATTGGCTCTACTCATCCACCAAACCTACCACCCTATGGATGGAAGCTCTCAATCTCTCCCAGTTAATCCAGGAACCAACCCGTCTAAACCACTGGTCCCAAAACCACTCCCTTCGCGAGTGGATTTTATCCACACATCCCCACCGGATCTCTGTCTTAGGAATCCTTTCCAATGCCCTTAACGACCACTGTCTTACCTATTGCATTTGCAAAATCCTCTCCCCTCACTCCCATCCCCAATTTATTTGGTCTCGATCCCTACACTTCCTCAACGATTCTGCCCAGCAGCAAGATCTCACTAATATGAACTGGCTACCAGTCTTTTCCACATCAGATGCAGTCCTTGTCCTATCCCAGTTCTATGATATCTTCAAGCATATCTGGAACCTCCATGCACTCCTTGGAAAAACTAGGATAAAACACTACCACCACCCCATGATCACCTCTGACCTCATAGCCATGTGTCATTCCAGGGACAAGGCCTGGAGGCTATATAAAGCTACCCATGCTACAGAAGATCACCAGTCTTACAAATATCTCAGAAATAAATGCATCATGGCCATCCGGCAGTCCAAGTCTTCATATTTTAAAGCCCAACTTACCCAGAACCTAAATTCCCCTGCTTCTTTCTGGAAAGTGATCAACTCCCTTCTTGACCCCCCTTCCAAACAAGCATGTCCAGTCCTTATAATTGATGGCAGCTCTGTCTTGGACCCTGCTTCTGTAGCTGAGGTTTTCAAAAAGTTCTTTGTCTCCTGTGCCCTGCCAGACTCTCCCCCAACCCCTTCCATTTTCTCCCTCGACTCCCCTGAACCATCCTCCCCCCGGGTTCTTCTTTCCTCCTTTCACTCCACTGGAAGTTTGGAATGCTTCCATCTCCCTTAACCAGTATAAATCCAGCCCCGATGGTATGCACCTCAGACTGCTCCATATCTCCACCCCTGCAGTAGCTGCCCCCTTGATGCACATACTGAATCTCTCTCTATCCACAGCTACAATTCCCAAAGCCTGGAAATTGGCCAAAGTCCTCCCACTGCACAAAGGTGGTGAATCCTCCTGACCACTGAATTACAGGCCCATCTTGCTCCTCCCCTCCTTTACTAAAGTCCAGAAATCCCTCAAACTGTTCAAGTTCTCAGACTTTTCTCCTCCAGCAACTCCCTTTCACCCATACAGTCAGGATTTCATAATCACCACTCCACCATCATCACTCTGCTGTGTATTACTGACTCCATCCTCACTGCCATGGACAATAGTCTAATCAGTACCATCATCTTCATCAACTTGGCAAAAACTTTTGACTTTGCCTCCCACCCTCTGCTTCTCCATAAATTTAGCTCCTTTGGCATCACAAAACCCACTGTCACCTGGTTCCACTCGTACCTCCAAAATAGACAGCAGTCAGTCCAAATAGGTGTCTCACTCTCCTCTCCTCTCCTCTTCCTATCCTAACAGGGGTCCCACAAGGCTCTATCAGTGGCCCATCCTCTTCTTTCTGTTCATAAATGAACTTCCCTCCACCTGCCTCTATTCCAACGTGCATTTTTACACAGATGACACTATCATCTATGCCTCTGGCCCTTCCCATGACAGTGTTCTCACCAACCTCCAAAATGGCTTCTGCCAAGTTCAGTACTGGTTCCTGGAAAATCAGCTTAAACTCATTGCCAACAAAACTGTCACCATGGCTTTTGGATCCAGACAGAAGCTAACCTCCCTTCCTGCCCCCCCCCAGGGATCACCACCCTGGAAGACTCACCCCTTGAGCTGGTCCCAGCTTTCAAATGCCTGGAAGTCTGGCTGGGCAGCTACTTCAACTTCTCCATTCATGTTGCGACTATCTGCACCAAACTTTAGCCCAAACTCGCGATTCTCTATCGTCACAAATCCAGCCTCCCTCCCCCCCATTCTAGCTCATACTTAATCTTGCCAATGATCAACTATGCCAATGTTGTCTACAGTATGGCCCCAACCTCTTCTGTCTCCAAACTAGACATCCTTCTCAACTCCTCCTGCTGCTTTGCCACCGCCTCCCCCCACTTACTCATCACTGTCTCCTCTATGCACCACTCTCCCTGACCCCACTCTTCCACAGGAGAACCATCCACAGTGCTTCCCTCATAGAAAAATACTGGTTTGGTTCCCTCCCCCTCACATTACTTCCAATCTTACCCCAGCCAGTTCCCCTAATTACTCTCTTCACCACAGGGATTCACACATTTTGCGCATCCCCCATACTCACACTGGTACTGGCCAATCTGTCTTCCCATACCATCTCTCTCTCATCTGGAATAATCTTCCCTCTGACCTCCATCTGGCTTCCCATCTTTCATCTATTAAATGACTCCTCCACTCCTTTCCACCCCTTCCTGCCCCAAGTGCTCCCAAGGACCCAGAATGCTCCTCCCACCTGCCCCTTAGCTCCACTCAAATGTTTCTTCCCTAGCCCCCCTACTTTGTGTTTCTCCATGCAAACCATTTCTTCTCTAGCCCCTGTTCAGTGTTTCCCATGTCATGCTGACCAGTGTTGTCTTCCCCCAAGTCTTAACCCACCCCTGCTCATGCATAACCCTTGCATCAGGAGCCTCAAACGATCTCAATATATAATTTCTAGCCTGCCAAATGTAATCTTGCCTTTATTCCTGTGCATATAATTTGTATATATTGTATTGTATAATTGTCCTTGTATATATTATTGTAATCTATTCATTTCGTAACTCTATTCCACTTATGTGTACACTTTGTATCTGGGTCGCACCTGGAAATGTGCCTTGGCTCAGTGTACCTTTTCCAGTCATCAATTTTAAATAAATAAATAAATGTTGTTTGCAGTGTACATGCTGCCATTAGAAGACATTGTTAGGTGGTATGGGCTGCATTTTCACTGCTATGTTGATGACACTCAGCTCTACATGTCCTTTGTGCCTGGGCAGGATGATCCTGCCTCAGTGTTTAACAGCTGCCTGGCCAAGATCCAGGACTAGATGAATGCCAGTTGGTTGAGGATGAACCCGAATAAGACCAAGGTGTTGGTTATGGACCCAGGTCATCAGGCAGAGGGGACATGGGCAGGGCAGCCTACTGGGCTTTGACTTGGGAGCAGCCAGCTAGTGACCTCTAATTAGGTGTGAAATCTGGGCGTTATTCTTGATGGTGGATTGATGCTCAAGTTTCAGGTGTCATCCATCATCAAGTCCTCATTTTCTCATCTTAGGAATGTCACCTGGATCAAGCACCTGGTCCCACCTGATGACCTTCCAGCATTGGTCCACGACTTTGTGACCTCTCACCTTGACTACTGTAACTCACTATACTTAGGGCTACTGGGGATTGATATTCACTGCCTGCTGCTAGAGCTGAATGTGACTGCCAGGTTGTTAGTTGACTTACCTCAATCTTGCCATGTCATGCCTGTGCTCCACGGCCTGCACTGGCTGCCTGTTCAGTGGTGTGCCACCTTCAAGGTCAGGTTACTGACCTATAAAGCCCTACACGGACAGGGACCGGGTTACCTGCAAGATCTTCTGTCCCTCTATTGTCCCTGCTACCCACTCTGCTCCACCGACGAGGGATTGCTAGAGATTCCCAGGGTCCATTTAAAGAGTTTGGGTGTGCAGGCATTTATGTTTGTGACCCTGACCCTGTGGAATTCTCTACCTCATTGGATGAGGGAGCGCCTGACTGTGGAGAGTTTTAAGTCTGCATTAGAACGGCATCTTTTTAGCCTTGCCTTTTCCGATTATGAATTAATTTATTGACTTGTTGATTGATTACTGTATTTTAATTATTGTCATTTATTTTTTTAATTATTATACAAGTGTTTGGATACATGGTGACTTGCACATTTTAAAAATTAAATAAGTTGAAGAGAATACCAAACTACCACCAAACTATAACTTTTCAGTCCACTATTGTTTGATGACTACATTTAAATTTTGAATAAATCTTCCTCCCCATTCTGTCCTCTTATGTAAGTTTTGTGTATCTTGGATTTTAGTATATAGTAGTGGGTTTGTAAAAGTATGCTCTGGCATATATAGGATTAGAGATTCTGGTGTTTATATTACATTGTATTGAGATACATGAAAATATGTTTTTAATAGGTTACCATTTCCAAGGTGGTGCAGAATGGCTGTGGACTCAGGCCAAGAGCATAAAAACTTACTCACAGTATCAGGAAAGCTCAGTTCCTCAGTCTCAAATTCCAAAAAAAACAAACACACCAGTTCAGTGTCTTGGCTATCTTTATTGTAATAAAATAACAAACCCCAGCAGGGAGTTTTCTGAGCATACTTTCCCTTTCCTTAGACTGTGATTTTTAAGAGCTTGTAACATGTGGATATTTTCGGTCATGTGGTGTTCTCCTTCTATAAAAACCATGTATGAGATTGATGCTGGTTTACCTTGATAGAATGGGACTGAGTGTGAAAATGTTCAGCTAATAGAACAGGGGAGAGTGCTACTTTTATTTTGTTCAATAAAATATTTTAAAGTTATCCTGCAACCAAGACTAATCTCTTTATCTAGTATCAGCATTTGTGTAGCACCTGTCTTCATGACTTCATGACTTTTGATTTACTGTTGGTTGGCTCCAAACCTGGAACTCCCTAGCGGTTTCTGTGTGATTTGGAGCATCTCAAGTCAACCAGCCCTCATATGAGACAGCAACAGCACTATGGCCCCCATCCTACAGAGGTGGCAGCAGCAGTGAGCAGCAGCATTACAACCCCCATCCCTGAGGGGTGACAGGGACAACAGCAGGAGCAGAACTGTGGCCCTCATCTCTCAGGGTTGTTGGCAGCAGCAGTAACACTACGGTTTCCATCCCTCAGGGTAATGGCAGCAGCACTGCGGACTTCACACCTGAAATGCTCTCTTATTCAACATGTCCCTCTCTACCACCTCAATCTCCCTTCTTTGGAAACAGGCCAGAGTTGTTCCCCATCTTAAGTCAGGCAACCCTAAACTCGTGGACAATTATTGATCATTCTCTCTCAAGTGAGCAAGATCCTTGAAAAAAATGATCTTTTTCCAAATCTCTGACCACATCACAAACTATGAACTGCTGTCTCCTGACCAGCAGCTTTCGTAAGGGTTACAGCACTACCACCATGCTGGCTTGTTTCACTGACCATGTCCTAAGGAAAGAGGATGAAGGCAAACTCACTGGGGGCTATATTTGTTGATCTCTTGAAGGTGTTCAACCTAGAAGATCATGATCTTCTCCTCTGTAAACACAATTCATATGGCTTTTCTCTGGGTACCACAGCCTGGTTTAGAAATTACCTCTCTAATAGATCCCAAGTGGTCTGCACCAGAGGGGTCATAGCCAGCCCACTACAGGTCCTTAGAAGTATCCCACAAGGGTCCATACTAGAACCCATCCTCTTCTCATCAACTCTCTACTTGGTGATGACCCAGGCTGCTACAAGGTCATGTGCATGGATGATCTTACTGAGAGTGACAAAAGTCTACAAAATCTATCCCTCTCCCTCTCGGAGGATTTTGTTTCCACTCAAAGCTGGTTCACATCTGACAGACTCCTTATCAATGCTAAAAAAAAAAAGATCATGCTATTTGGGTCCAAGCCTAGGCTTGCTAAATGCTCTGCTGGACAGACCAACTGCTTTGCATCCTGGCCCAAGACAGATCCCCTCTTGAGCAAATCACTAGCTTCAAATATCAGGGAGTTACCCATGACCCTTCAAAGATCACATCAGGCTGGTTGTTAAATGTGTTAACCAGCAGCTGGGTATTTGCTACCACCTAAGGTACCTCATGACCCTCAATATGCATTTGGCCATAGGACAGGGCAAGCTCCTGCTCCTACCCCTACTGGATTACTGCTCTCCGGCCATCTCTCAAACCATATCTTATCACCTCTCACATTTCAAGACTACCTTCAACAACATCTGCAGATTTGTCACTCTTGCCCCGTGCAACTCCCAGCACTGCACAATTTACATGATGCTCAGTTGGCTCTTCCCCCAGACTTCCTTCTGGGTGTCCTAATCTACAAATCCCTCCATGATGGTGCTGCTTGCTCCCTGTTAACCAGACTTCTCAGTTTCAAACATGGCACACAGGCCCTGAGGTCATCCTTACAATGTCTCCTCAACCATCCCCGGTCCACTACTGACATGGAGCAGATGGCTTTCTCTATCACTGCCCCAAAGCTCTCGAATGGCCAACCAGCTTCACTTCATTCATCAAGTTCCATTCAGTCATTTAAAACAGACTTTAAAAATGTTCTTCTATCGAACATGCCCTGCAATTGCAATTCTTGATCATTAGGCAAGTGTCTTCATTTGTCAGCCTCTCACCCCACTAAACTATAAAGGCCTTTCCTCACCCACTTTCATATGGAATCTGTATTTTACTGTTGCACTGTCTTATATGTTTTACCCTGACTTACACTCTATAAATTGTATGTTGTTGACTCATATATTTCAACTTATACAAAGTTGGTAACTGCAATTTTATACCCATGTAGTGTATGTTATGTGCAGTACTGAATTGCTGTATTCTGTGAACTGTTTCTGTCGTGCAGTGTGTTGTAATTGCCCATGTGTTTTTCTCTTATTTTACTGTATGTGCCATCTTCATGGCCTGGGTCATGCCTGAAAATGTTACCTGGGACCGATGCACCTACCTGGTTAACAAATAAATAAATAAGGGTGATGACAGCAGCACTATGGCCCCTATCCCTGAGGGGTAGCAGTGACAGCAGCAGGAGACACATAACTATGGCTATCATTCCTCAGGAATATAAGCAGCAGCACTATGGCCCCCACCTTTCAGGAGTGACGGCTCTGCAGCACTATGACCCCCATCCCTCAGGTGTCATTGTAGCAGTACTATAGCCGACAATCCCTCAGGTGACATCAGCAGCACTATGGCCCCATGTCTCAAACTGGCAGTGGCAGCAGCAGAAGCACTTTGTCCCCCATCCCTTAGGAGTGATGGCAGCAGAACTATGGCCCCTGACTCTCAAGTGTGGTGGTACTAGCAGCACTATGGCCTCCTGTCCCTCAGGGGAAATGGCAGCAGCAGTATCACCCCATCCATTAGGTGCGATGGGTGTAGCAGCACTATGGCCCACATCCCTTGGGGTAACTTCAGCAACAGCACTATGGTCCTCAACCCTGAGGTATGACAGCTGCACTATGGCCTCAATCCTTTGGTATGTGAGGATAGCAGGAGCACTGCAGCTCCCATCCCTCAAGGATGACTTCAGCAGCAGCACTATGGTCCTCAACTCTGAGGTGTGACAGTAGCACTATGACCTCTATCTTTTGGTATGTGAGGATAGTAGGAGCACTGCAGCTCCCATCCCTCAAGGATGACTTCAGCAGCAGCACTATGGCCCCCAGCTATGAGGTGTGACAGCTGCACTATGGTCTCAATCCTTTATGATGTGATGATATCAGGAACACTGCAGCCCCCATCCCTCAAGGGTGAAGCAAGATGCACTACAGCCCCCATTCCTCAACTGTGACAACAGTAGCAACAGTGCAGTCTGCACCCCTCAGGGGTGATGGTAATAGTAGCAGCATTACAGTCCCCTTCCTTCAACACCCACACACCATGTGCCCAAGTTACAAATTTCGGGATCTTTTAGCTTGTCAGAACTCAAAAGTCAATGAAGCCAAACCACCAGATGCCAAGGTGAACTCCCTCGGTCTGGTCCTATCTAACATTTAACTGCTGAAATTGGCTTCTTTGAACTAAAGTGCCTCTGCCTAAAAAATCCCAAAGTGATTAGTAGAGGACATTCTAATGGAAAATCATGCATCTCCCAAATGTGTATAATTTTTCACTTGGTCTCCATGGGAAGTTCTCTCAGTTTTCATGTCTGAGCTCAGATGTGAATTGAGCACCACTCTGCACACTGTATAGTACCTGGGACTTTACATTCTGTGTGTCTCTGATTGTGCTTTCTGGCATGGGTATGGTGGCAGCACCCCACACAACTCTGCTGGCATCATACAGTGGCAGACAGAGTGACAACAACAATTGGGTCATACAAACAGAGGTGAGAAAGAAGTAAGTGCCTCAGCTGGGAGTTGAACTCAGGCCACCCTGGATTCCATTCCGATTGTGCTAACCAGCTGTGCCACTGAGGCAAATGGAACCTGGGCTGCTCCCAGCACATTACTCTTTTTTAAATGCACAACCCAATGGCAACACAAATATTTACTTGTAACAATCACACAGGAATGTGGTATACATATTTATGGAACACATAAAAACAGAGGCGAGAAAGAAGTAAGGGCCTCAGCTGGGACTTGGACCCAGGCCACCTGGAATACCATTCCATTCCAATTGTCTCAGTGGAGTAGCTGGTTAGCACAATCAGAACAGTATTCCAGGTGACCTGGGTTCAAGTCCCAGCTGAGCCGCTTACTTCTTTCTCACCTCTGTTTTTATGTGTTCCATAAATATGCACACTACACCCCGGTGTCATTGTCACAAACAATTGGGCCACATAGCAAACTCAAGGGAATGCAGATGATAAGCCCCCTCCCTCAACTCACTTAGGGGAGCACAACAAGCAACATTAGCAGCCCCACTCTGCCCACTGGTATCATACAGTATTTGGCATCTTACCTGCTGTGTGCCTCTGAGTGTGCAGTCTGGTTTAGGTGCTGTGGCAGCACCCCCCCACCTCAACACACACACACAACTACACTGGCATCCTGGAGTGTCAGGCAGAGTAACAACAGCATCTAGGTCATATAGCAAATTCAGGGGAACACAGAAACTAAGCCCCACTCACTCAGGGGCACACAACTAACAAAAGCAGCATGAAGAACTGCCAATGCTTATACCATCAGCAGCCTAGATCACCTACCCACCCAACTTAAAAATAAAAAAAAAACACTCCAAAAAGTAAAAACAAAATGGTGGTGCAAGCTGTGGTACATGCCACTGGCAAGTAGGAGATCTGGGTTTATGAGCTGAGCTGATCCAGACTCCCCTGCCATGGGTTGGTGGGTTTACAGCATGATGTGGGGGCCCCACCTCAGGGAGAAGTGGGGGCTTTCTTGATGATGACGTGGGTGACCACACAGTGTTCAAAGACCCCCTCCAGGCTGCTTGATCCTGCAAAAAGACACCCAGATCGGCAAGCAGCCATTGGATTTTCTAGCCCAGCAAAATTAACAGTTCAACTTCCCAGAGACACACCTTTAAATAAATGCAATTAAGGACTTCTGGCTGAACACCACCCGCCTGATTCTCCAAGTGTGCCAGTATTAAGCATTTGTGGTGTTTTAGTCATGTAGTGTAAAAATAGCTTAGCCACATACAATTTTCTACATAGAAATTTTACTGTTCAGATGGAGAGTGAGCAGTTGCATCAGCAGATCAAAGGGTTAGATACAGAGCTGTTAAACTTTTAACCTGACACCCCCACCCCTGCTGCCCAGCCCAGTGCCCTGAATGGGCTGATATTACATTTTTATTGGTGCTGTTTTTTTAAATCAGCTAATCAAGAAACATTTAGGCATATAGGTTTTCTACACAAGAACACTACTTTCAGGTTGGTGAACAGTCACATCAGCTGATCAAATGAAGACATAGATGCAGGAGCAGTTAAACTTTAAACCTGATTCCCCCATCTCCACTGCCTAGTCCAATTCCTCCAGTGTGCCTATACTTAGCTTTTTTTATATATCATCCAATATAATACAAATAATAAAAGAAGTTTAGGCACTTTCTTTTTCATATATTTTCTCATACCTCTGTGGCTGGGGAGGTGTTACCTATGGTTCCCCCCCAATCCAGTCCAACCACACAACCCCTGCTCTACCCAAACCCCAAGCTCCACCCCTTCAGTTCCTGCACAGCGATCCACCACGGTGGGCACGCAGCCACCACCATGGGATCCGGGGGGGGTCCCTGATCAGAGGGAGCATCCATGGATGGAATCGAGTGGTGCCACACGGCCGACCATCATATCACACTCTGAGGTAGTTTTCCTCTTTTAACCCCTACGTGCGATCATGCAATGACATCAGCACGCCGAATGTGGATGTCAATCACACGCATCCCAATGTGTTCCCAGTGGCCGTAGTATCTCCAGTCTCCACCGGAGGCCACTACTGCACCAGGATGCCCCCAGAACCCTCCCCAGGGAGAGGAGACCTGTCCTCCGGATGCTCAATTCTCCTCCCTCCCTGCTGACCCCCAGCACCCAGGCTTGTTCCCGAACCCAGGTCCCTGGACGGATGTGAGGTATGGCGTTCAGTGCCTCAACCCTTAGCGCCACTGGGCCAGCAAGTTTAGGCACTTTTTAAATGAAAACTGCTTTCAGGATTGAGAGTCATCTTCAGATGATCAAATGGTCAGAGGGAAGCATGGGTTGTTAAAGGAAAACTACACCCTCATATCTTGTAAATTTTATTTGTTTCCATGTCAACAGACAACTCTTTTCATGTAGCTGTTAGAGATGTATGCAGTTGCTTTGTTTTCACACTGTTTTCACATTTAACACTAGGCCCTGTAACTAATCTGGGGGTCACCATTTACTGGTTGTTGAAATCTTAGTGTCCTTGAGAGATGTATTAGCATATGAAAACATGATGTGTAAGCACCCTCTAGACAGCACAGTATACCTGCCTGCTTAATTAGACTTCAAAGAAACAAGGTGCAAGAAGGTGTGAAATACCACATTTACCTTAAGTTAGCTTTGCAAACTAAGTTGTATTGCAGGATTTCCTCTTTAAACTGCATTCAGGTTGTGTGTTTCCAGAGAGTTTTAGCAGGGTATTTGTTCTTTCAGCAAAGAGACACATCGTATAAATGGGTGCTGTGAAATCATGTTTTCATATGCTAATGCAGCTGTCATAGGCAATGAGATTTCAACAACCAGCAAATGGAAACCCCCATGATAGTAACAGGACCTAGTATGAAGTGTGGAAATAAACTAAAGCAAACACACATAGCCCTAACAGCCACAGGAAACAGGTTGTCTGTTGACATGGAAACAAATAAAATGTACATGCTATGAGGGTGTAGTTTTTCTTTAAAGTAAAGTATGGTGGTTACAATGACGCAGCTTAGCTGGTTTCTGTACTGGTTCTATAAGAAGCAGAGCAGAAATAATGCACAGTAGAACAACATCCATTTTAAGATGTTGACATCTTGGGTATTCCAATGCTGAGACAAGCAGTTCCCATGTGGCACTAATGGAAGAATTCAAAATCTGCAAACCAGTCGGGATTCCATGATTCTTGCAATTGTTTTCTGTGAAAATGGAACACTAGGGTCCTTGGAGATTAATTATACAGGCAGGACAGATGGATTCAGTTTAGGGGTGGGCTTCCCACAGGCAGAGCTGCTAACAGCTAAACTCTTTATGACCGCTGTACAGTTAATTAGTCAGTTGAAGCCTGGACAGCAGAGTAGCTCCTCCCCCCTTAAACTAGGAGCAGCCTGACTCCATGGATGATGTCACCTGCCTCTGGTCCCAGTTACAGGCTACATCCCCCACAACTGACCCGGGAGATAAATGGTAAGGGCCAAACAGATTAATTCAGTACTGGGGAGAGCTTTTCTCAGGCTCAGCTGCTAATACCTGAAATCATCATGCTCACTGTACAATTTGTTAGTCAGTTGCAACCTGAATAACTGAGTGGCTCCTCTTTCAAAGCATGGGGGATCCCAACTCTATGAATGATGTTGCCTGCACAGGTCCTGCCTGCCAGCTGCTGCCACCACAGCTGGATCTGGAGATATCGTATGGGAGAGACAGATAGATCTAGAACAGGGAAAGCTTCTCACTGATAGAGATGCTAGCAGCTGAAGCCTTACAGTTTGTTAGTCTATTGCAGCCTGAACAGCTGAAGGGGGGAGCCCCCCCCACAGGTAATGTCACCTGCCTTGCATCTCAATTACCAGTTGTAGCCACCGCAACTTGCCTGGGAGATAAATTGTTCAGGCGGGACAGATGGATTCAATGCAGGGGAGAGTTTCTCACAACAGAGCTGCTAGTGGCCAAAGTCTTTCTGCAAAATATACCGAGTTTTATTTTACTGGAAATTTGGGAGACCTGAAGGCCCCACTGGGCTCTGGGTTTCTTTCTTTCTCTCCCCAGTTCACTCCTAACTGGTCGGCTTTATGGAAGTTCAGTCATAAATACATCTCTCAGGACAGACTCCGACTTATGCAATACCGCATTATGCATAATATATATTACACCCCTGTTAAGTTGAGGAAATGGGGCCTTATAAGATCAGTGGCTTGTACCAGAGGATGCCAGGAGGATGGCACACTTCTTCATATCTTTTGGTCATGCCCCAAGACAAGGTCTTTGTGGGTGACTATACAGACTAACCTAGATCCTATTCTAGGTCTGCAAGATTGCTTCACCCCAGATGTATGTTTGTTGGGAGATCTAGCCTCTATCAAAGTTAAAATCAGGAGATTTCATATTTCCAAGATTGCATTATCTGTTAAAAAAATTGTACTTCGGCATTGGAAGGACGCGATAAGTCCATCATATCAGAAATGGGTTAATGAAATCCTAGCTTACCTTCATACAGAGAAAGCAATAGCAAGCCTCCACAATAAGTTGCAGTGGTACTAGAATGCTTGGGATACCCTTCACACACTAATCATGATCAGATCAGGTATATGAGTCACAGTAACAGTGAACTTTAAGCTATGACACTATATTGTATTGCTTATCATATTACTGTATGGACTCTGCTGCTGTACAGGGTGGGGGGAAGGGGGGATGGGGACAGCTCATGTAACACTTTGAACATATGTAGAGTATGTTGTAACTTTCTGTCCCCTGTATTGTGAAAATCTGTTAATAAAATATGAATTATAAAAAAAAACAGTGTCCTTCATTATTCTTTATATCACCATCATAATGTATAAAATAGTAATACAAAATAACTCCATTCATTTCAAGGGGGTACACCCCAACACTCTAACCCATATACATCATCTCTTAAAGACTCCTACCTCTGACTTCTTAGAACTCAAGTAAGAGAATCTTGACTTGTATCTGTACTTAGTGGGTTGTCTGTAGCAGCATAGCCTCATCTGCTACAGTTTGCTTGCATAAGAGTGGAACTGGCCATATGAGTGGGTGTCGAGTTATTGCTACTTTTATGTTTGCCCCTTAAAGTCTCTTTGCATGGAAGCATTCAAAACTATGGAGAGAAAACAGAGGGAGTACAGGCCAGACAGAAGTAATTAATTAGTTTTGAAGGTAAGTGTGTGTATTGGGAGTGGGAAGAACCACATGTGTTTCCAGTGGTATGTGTACTACAGTTCAGCTGTGCAGCTGAAATGAAGGGGGATGATAAAACAAAAAAAGTATATCAGTGGCTATAAGCATGCTGCATGCATGCATATCTATGCAGATTTGTACTGAAGTAAAAATGAGCCATATGTATGCAGGCAGTATAGCTTAGTGGCTAAAGGTACTGAACTGCAAACCTGAAGACCTGGGTTTGAATCTCATCAACCCCTACTTGTATACTATGTGATCCCGAGCAAGTCACTTAACTTTAATTTGTACAGTTATCAGTAACCACTTGCTCTTTGCACATATGCCACATGCATGCAGTCTGTTTCAATTTAACAAAAAAAGCATACTTTCTACACTTGCTTCCCTCATGCATGCCACAAGCATGCAATCGGTTTCAATTTAACATTTAAATCATGCTTGCAGCACGCAAATCACATGGGTAGTTTTATGTGGGCAGCATGAAAACATTTCATATAATTAGTTCTTTAAGGAATATTCCATCCAGTAACAATAAAGACAGATTTAGTTTGGAGACACATATATCTTTGCAAGTACAGATAACACTGGCACAAGCTGAACTTGAGGGTCTACAAGGAGCAATGGCTATAACTGGTTTCTGCAACAATACTCCACAAGGTGATTTGAAACTACTGTTTCCTAAATTGGTAAAACAGCTGATAACTGAATTGAATTTGACATACAATATAACAACATTAGAGACATATTTAGAAAAATGTCAAGTCCTGAGGTGTCTGCACATACTGAAAGCACCCTTCTGTGGTCTGGAAAATTTTGATAACATGGAAGCATGGATCAAACTCACTGAGGACTACTTACAAGGGTTCACTAAGTTCATTATTAAGGGAGACAGTGAAACATTTGAAGCCTTGCTCCCTGAAATAAATTCCATGAAAGAACAGATTAAAAAACTTCAGCACCAACCTGATTTCGAATTGCTGGATCAAGCATTTCAATCTAAAATCATGAAACGTGAGCAGGAACTTATACATAGAAAGCAAGCAAAACTACCAAGAGATCAGGCATACTATGAGAGTGACAATATATTTAATTGAATCACTGATAGCAGAAGCCGAGGAAGGTAATGGAGTCACAATTGCAGCAGATCCAGAAGCCACACTAAAAATAATACAGCTCAGCTTGCAGTTGGTGACATTGCAGATATTCAAATTACCCCATCATAAGCCTAAAATTCAAATACAAATTCTGGATCACAAAATGCAGGAAGGGCCGTCCACTTTCAGGGATAGCAAAAAAATCTGAACACAGAAAAAAGACAAGGAGAGGCAGAGGAGGGGGGCAAAAGCATTAGTGGTTAAGAACACTGAACTGTAAATTCAGTGACCTGGGTTTGAATCCCACCAGCCCCTACTTGCATATTGCGTGACCCTGAGCAAGTCACTTAATTTCCTTGTGCTCCCAGGTCATACCTGGAAACAATCTCCAGCTTACTGTGCCTTTTCTTGTTAAACAAAACTCCCTTTCCCTTTGCTTAAAGGGCTCAGTTTTGTACTGACGCTTATTAAGAACAATTTTCAAATATATGTGGACCTGTACCATTTTTTCAGAAATATGAAATTGAAGCATTTTGTGGCTACCAACTTTCAGAATTACTACAACAGCAACATGGGGTGTTAGGACCACTGTGGGGAACCAGAAGAAATGGACAATTTAACTGCAGCTATATGCAATTCCACCCTTCAGTAGTTACCACCATACCATTAGAACTTGGAACAATCCAAGGAGAGCCCAGATAGGGCTAATTTAGAGGTGCTGACTGAATTATGGAACAAGAATTCCTCTGACAATCATATTGAAGGTGACTACTTAGCAATATTTAAAGACTAGTAAAGAAATACCTTTAAAGTAAAATCAGACTTTTGTCCAGTCATGAATAATAACATGATAAATGCCTTTGAAAAATCTGTATAGGCTGGCTGAGTGGTGACCAGGGATCAGTAGCAGACTTGGGGGGTCAGCAGAGAAAGGAAATGATTGAGCATCTGGAGGACTGCTCTCCTCTCCTCTCTTGGGGTGGGTTGGGAAGCTTGCCTCACTTTGTAGTGGTCCCTGGTAGAGACCAGGAGTACTATGGAGCGGAGCTTCAATTGGGGCCAAGAAAAGAGAGAAAAATGGCATCTTGAGTGACTGGATGAGGGCCGCCTGGACCCTCACCACCACAGAGCCTCCAGACAGCCAGGACTGACCTTAGCAGCACCCAGGGCCAAGAAGGTAAGCTGTATGGCACTTTCTCTCCAGAAGGAGAGAACCTGTCTGACAATGGGGTACATCGGGTTACCCTAGGACTGGCTGTGATATGGGGAGGAAGTTGGGCATGGGGGTTCCTGGGATGGTGAGCTCAGTCCTTGGTGGCCTGAAGGAGAGGCTGCTCAAGATGCAGTGCGAGAGTAAACAGATAATGCAAAACAAAATAAAAATCTGTACTACTGCCAGTAAAAGAACTTTTAGAAAACAGTAGGGGATCCTATAGAAAAAAAAAATGAGTCAAGCTGAGAAACAGGCACAAGATAAATTGTCTAAAATTATTATAAAACCAGCTGACAAGGGAATAAACCTTGTTGTATTAGACAGAGATCATTAGAAATGTATTGCTTGTGGGTTATTTTCAGATGCAAATAATTACAAAGTGCTACAAGGGAACCCCCTCGATAGCTTTAAGAAAGAACTTTCAGCTTTGCTACAAGGAGTAACAGAGGGGTCCATCACCAACGAGGAGCTCTAAGTTCCTATCATGCAAAAATCATGTTGTTATGCCCTCATTCACTATACTGTACTCCATAAAGAACACAAGCATTTAGTAGATCCACTGAGCCGACCCATCACATCAGGAATAGGGTCCCTCACTGAAAATGTAAGCAATTTTATTGACTTCTTTCTAAAAATCTGTGTCACCTCATTAATGCCCTATTTAAAGGACACAGGAGACACTCACAACAAATTAACAACATTGAAATGGCAGGGGAATTATTTATAGCTTAGTACTTAAATGGAAGCACTGTATGCATCAAAAAACACACTGATGGCATCAAAGCATATAGATTTTTCTTAGAAAAAAGTCCATCAAAGAGACTATACCAGTCAATTTTATTACTAAAGCCATAGAATTTGCCCTTACACACAACAGCCTTGAGTTCAATTAGAAATTTTATTTGCAAACATGTGGCACAGCTATGGGTGATTCCATGGCACTGGCATACATAAATTTATCCCACGGCCTATGGAGCAAGTCACCATTCACAATCTGGAAATCAAATCCCTTTCTTACAAACATCAAATCCTGGTACTGGTACACTAATGATTGCATCTGTATATGGGAAGGAACACAAGAATCAGCTAAGGAATTTATTCAGTGGTTTAATCATAATGACTTGAACTTAAGCTTTATGGCTAGGATTGAGAAATCCCACTTTGATTTTTGGGATATAACTCTGATAGGGAATCCTGACACTCAGGTAGTGACTTCCAAGGTATTTAGGAAAGGTACTGCAACAAATTCTTTGTTAAGAAATGAGAGTGCACATCCTGAATCCCTTAAAAAAGTCTTTTCCTTATTGCCAGTCCCTTCACTTATGCCACAATTGCACAGAAGACACTGACTATAGCAAGCAGTTTCAAGAGCTGAAGCATAGATTTTTAAACTAGGGATATGAGGAGACTCTATTAGACAAAGCAGAGACAAAAGAGAGGACAAAAAACAATCAAAGCAATATATTAATAACTGAGATGAGACAGAATCAGAACATAGAGAAGTCTGAGAAAATAATGTTTATCATTAATTTTAATCATGTTGCAGGAAAAATAGGAAATGGTTGGAAAGACTGGCCAGTATTACTTAGTGACAGCACTTTGAAAGGAAAGCTCATTTTCAAATCAAAGGGTCCCAGGGACCCTACTCCTGATTTGATGGGTTGGCAAAATCACGGCAGCTCAGTGGCACACATCAGTGTAGCTGGCTGTTTGTGTTTGTCTCTGTCAGTAGTTTAGTCTTCGTGGTTTTTCATGTGTTTCTACTTGGAGGAACTGGACCATTCTTGGACATAACATCTATGAACATTTCCTGGATTAAGAAACTACTAAGCATCACCACCAGGTATAGGCATTCTCATCATAAATCAACTTTTTTGGAAGGCATCAAAAGGCAAAAGTGAGGTCAGTAAATCTTTTATTCAAGTTTCTGGGTTGTGGAGTGCTGCATTGAATCCACATTTCCATCTGACTTTCTTAAAGGAAGTATGCTTGTCTTTGAGATCTATCCAAGACTGTTTTGGAGAACAAAGGGAAGATTCTAACAAAGGGTTTTTACATCCTGCATATGCCCTAGGCTAATGTTCATCACCTTCAGGAATTTAACACTTACTGGGTCTTTGATCTACAGTAATAATCAGTTTTCTGGTCCACAGTAGCTCACCATGAGTCACCCAGGAACACTCACCCTTGCTACAGTAAACATTTGCAGTCTCCTTTACCTCTCACACTAACCATTCAAGCTCGATACCAGCAACCTGGCACGATGGCAAATCCTCCCTACCCTCACTTGTGGCACCCTTCTACAAAGGACTGGGTGCAAATGACAGCTCACACCACTGGAAAGTTGACAAATCGACACCTGCTCCTAGTCATTACCCTACGCTTGGACCCTAAATGACTACACTGTACTCAAACTAACAAACAGAGGCATTACATGTCATACTATGAGCTGCGGCAGATGTCCCTTAAACTCCTGCTCCTCTTCCTTCTGATGTCAGGAAGTGTCCATCCAAACCCTGGCCCTGTTTCTACCAGGGTAACAAATCTAGCAAAAATGGAGGGGGGTCTCACCATCGCCACCTTAAATATCTATAGCCTCCTTCCAAAACTAGCATCCTTTTAAGTCTTTGCCAGCCAACACAATCCCGACATACTAGCCATTGTTGAAATCTGGCTGACACCAAACACTCCAGACCATGCCAACTCACTACAAGGCTACAATGTTTTCAGACCGGACAGGACTAATAAAAGGGGGGGGTTGCTATTTACATTAAGGACAACCTCTCTAGCCCCCCTGTCTGCTTTTCCACCACTAACTCCTCTGTGCAATTTCTCCCTGTCAAGCTACTACTTGGTGCCGAAAATAAAGTGCTTACTGTGGCCACTGTCTATATCCCTCCTCAAGATCCAGGGTCTGGCCTCCAGACTGTTCTTGAATTTGTAAGATCACTACCACCTGACACCGAGCTCCTTCTCTTGGTGACTTTAATATAAATTGGCTCACATCAGACATTGGGTCCCTCAAGGATGTTATCCTAGCAGCTAACCTAACGCAGATGGTGAGCTCCCCCACTAGAAAAAAACTACAAAACTGGAACTTGTACTCTCATTGACTGGATCCTTGCTAGCCACCCAGCCCACATAAGAAACACAGTTGTTCTTGCGGAATCTCTCAGTGACCACTCTCCTGTGATCTGTACCTGGACAAATAAGTTCCAAAAGCCACCTCCAAAAACCATCTCAAGCAGAGTGCTACCCCATGAAAACCTTACTAAGCTCAAGACCTGTCTTTTACAGCAGGACTGGTCCCCAATATACAATACTCTAGATGTTGACGCAGCCCTAGATTGTTTTATCACAACTTTCAACACTGCCTATGACACCTACGCACCAGTAAAAAAGTGTAGAATCAAAGCGCTCTCAAATCCCTGGCTCACAGCCAAACTACTGGCCCAACTCAAAGCTTGGGACCACCTCTGGGCCACAGCCAGAGCCACAGGCTCCTTGACAGATATCCAGAAGTATAAACAGGCACGAAACCAATGTACCAAACAAATCCGACTAATGAAGAGCTCCTATTTAAAAAATGTCCTCGCAAACTCCTGGGGTGATGGGAGATCATTCTGGGACAACATCAGAAATATCATGGGTAAGTAGTCCAAATCCTCTCCCACTATAATGACTATTGATGGAACCACTACCATACATGTGATATGTCCAACTTGCTTAAGAGGGAAGTTTGGGTCAAATTAGGGAGGGAGATTGGCCTGCCACCTCACTTAAGAGGGAGATTTGGGTCAAATTAGGAGGGAGATTGGCCTGCTTGTAGGGAGATGATGTAATGTTGTGCATTTGTCCTTAAATGGTGTTAAAACATAAGAAAAAAGTCATTACAAAAACATAATGCATTTCATTTTGTCAAGAATAAGCACTAAAAAGAATAAACAACTAGTTATATAAAGTTATAAGATACATTGTGCATCACTGATTTAATTTGTATGTGTCTTTATCTGCCCAAAAAAAGATGGATATTTTGGACAGAATTTTACTTAAGCAGGAGATTTTGTTTCCCAGGAGGGAGGGAGGGAGTTCAGTCAAAAAAACAGGAGTCTCCTGCTTAAAGAGGGAGATATCACATGTATGCACTACCCTAGACCCTATGGTCATGGCAAAGGCCTTAAATAAAACTGTCACTGACCTCAGTGGGGTCCTCCTGCTGGACTTCTTCTCTGACATGGACTCGCCAAAACCAACCTCTCCTACTGCCTCACCTGTCCAACTGCTTTTCCACTTCAAAATAGTTAAGGCACATGAAATCTACAAATATATAAAAAAGGCTATCTCTAAATCCAGAACAAGCAGTGATACTATTGATCTTAAAATTCTGTCTCTTACCCTGGAAGAGGTGGTGCACCCACTCACCAAAATTTTCAATCTCTCCCTCTGCCTTAGTCAGTATCCCAGCAAATGGAAGTCTGCTATAGTCACACCAGTGTTCAAAAGTGGCGAAAAGTCCCTACCAGGAAACTATCAGCCTATATCTATACTTCCACCCCGCTCCAAGGCCCTCGAATGCATTGTGGCTGACCAACTCTCAGACTACCTGCATAAGTATAACATACTCTGCTTGCAGCAACATGCCAAGAAAGAGGAGCGGTTGGACCACAGCGGGCTCAGGGAGGGTGAGGGTGGTGGAACAGAGGCACATCCCTCCAGTTGTACCTCTCCACAATTCCTATGCCATTCTGGCAAAGTGTGGTTCCTCTATCAATCAATCAATCAATCAATCAAAATCTTTATTTATTCAGGCGAACATCATTGAGCATAGCTCATTTACAAGATGGACCTGAGTGGTCATAACAAAAAAGGTTACAGAGTGTATACAAAAACATGATATTGAAATAGCACAAATACAAACATTTATGAGTGAGATAGATGTACAATTATTTACATATATACAAGGCAAAGGACAGTAAACCAAAACCTATTAAAGTTGAGAAACAAACAGTCTGGTGGGGATAAGGCTTGGATAATGGTACATGGTAGGTATATATGTTTGAGGTTTGATGTGGAAAGGACCAGAGCAATGATAGAAGAATAGGAGGAGATTTAGAAGGGGGGTGAGGAGTGAGAGGGTGGGGGGTGGGATGTGGGAGGACTAGGCCTTGTGGAAGCAATTGCATGAATCTGGGATTAGGCTGGTGTACAGCTTTTGAAGGATGTAAGGGGATCAGTGTTTCCATTTCCAAGGGTCTTTTGGATAGAATTCCAGATAAGTGCCAGGAATAACTGATTGCAGCTCTTCTACATACGGGTGCAGGTGATAGGAATCTTCAGCAGGATCAGTTTGTTGATCCTCAAGGTGTAGGGCCTGGATGTGATCTGGTTGAAGCAATCTGAGATGTAGGAAGGAGTTTGTTTGTCAGAGCTTTGTAGATCCAGATAGCAGCATTTTTTCTTCTATGTTGCAGGGATGTCCAGCTGACTGCATTGTAGAGAGAGCAATGATGGATGCTAGAGGGAGGTCAGTAATGAATCTAATAGCTCTATGATACAGGGTGTCTAGTTTGTTTAGATGTGAGAGGAGCAATGACCATAGAGGAAGTCAGCATAATCAATGAGGGACATGAATGATGCAAGGATTAATCTTTGTTTGGAATCTTTGGTCAGGTAGTGTTTGATTCTATAGAATAGACCAAGTCTTTGTCTTAGCTTTTCAGGAGCTTCTTCAACGTGGGTAGTATAGTCTAGTTTATTGTCTATCCATACCCTAGGTATTTGAATTTGTCAACATATTCCAGATTTTCACCAAGGATGGTAGAGAGTTGTGGGAGGGTGAATGATGGGATAGTGGAAGAACAGTTCTTGTGGGCAAAGAACATAGCTTTGGTTTTCTTAGCATTTAGTAATAATTCTTTTTAATAGGTTATGCTGGAGGAGGAGAATTGAGACTGTAGGAGCTCACAGGCTTTTGATGGTGAGGGATCGCCACATAAAGTACAGTGTCATCTGCAAAAAGTGGATATTAGAAGAGAGATTGGAGTCAATATTGTTGATGTAGATGGCAAAGGATGGACCCAGGATGGAGCCTTGTGGTACACCTTTAGAGTGGATTAGGGGTAGATAGGATCACCATCATTCTTTACCAGTTGTAGCTCTCCAGAGAGATAGCATCTGAACCATTTAATGGAGAGTGAGTCAAGGCCTATGGAGTTTAGTGAGGTGATTAGAGATCATGATCCACAGTGTCAAAGGCTTTGCTTAGATCCAGAAACACAGCACAGGTATTATTCTTTTGTCTAGGGCAGTCTGCCAGTCATTTGTGACTTTGCTAGAGCAGAGATGGTGCTATGCATAGATCTAAACCCAGATTGAGCTGGATTTAGGAGATTGTTGGTATCAAGGTAGGCAGTTAACTGAGAGTTTACCAGCTTCTCAAGCATCTTGGATAGTATTGGTAAGATGGAGATGGGCCTATAATTAGTGAGGTCCATGGGATCACCTGCCTTAAGTAGTGGAAACACTTGAGCTGTTTTCCATATTGAGGGGATAGTACCAGTGACAAGTGATAGATTGAAGAGGAGGCACCTACAGTGGAGACCAAGGAGGATGCTGGGAACCTCCACAAAGGAGACCCACAGGCGGGTGGCAGGGGACCCTGCAGGGGAAGGAAACAACTCCTGGTGGGGGACTCCATTGTTAGGAAGGTAGAACTGGGCAAGGAAGGGGAGAAGGAGGTAAGGTGCCTGCCTGGCACCATGGCTTGGAGGACAGGAGCAAATCCTCAGGATTGCTGGAGCAGCTGCACAGGGAGGAGCTGGATGTCATTGTCCACCTAGGGACAAATGACCTGGCAAAGAGGATTAGAAAAGTGCAGGAAGAGTCAGGGATTGGGGAGTGGCCTTAGTCAAGTAGCATGCACGGAAACCTTCGAGTAAAAGTTACCCATCTATGGCATAGGAGAGGCTAGGGTGTTCTGTACCATGGATTCAATCAGTGGTTGAAAACTGGTGTGAAGCTCAGGGATTTGGCTTCATTGGGGACTGGGGGTCCATCTGGAGTGATGCAAGCCTATACTGGCATGATGGGCTGCATCTGTCTGGGGGAACCAGGATCCCACGTGATAGGTTTAAATGCTTCATTGGCAAGCTTTTAAACTAGCCAATGGGAGGCACTGGAAAGGAGCAGGAAAATACTAGCCCCCAAACAATCATGGTAGTAAGTGTGGCAACACCACATGGAGGTGTCGATTGGGAGAAGAGCAGGGTAAATGGAGAAAGTGACAAAGGCAAGAAGGACAGGGATGGGGCAAAAGGTAAGGCCATCAGGAAATGGAGGGTAATGAGTACCAATGCCTGTAGTCTGGGCAACA
The DNA here is from genome assembly GCA_016271365.2 of Neoceratodus forsteri. Classification (NCBI taxonomy): domain Eukaryota; kingdom Metazoa; phylum Chordata; order Ceratodontiformes; family Ceratodontidae; genus Neoceratodus; species Neoceratodus forsteri. The sequence continues at coordinate 557,938,883 of CM028137.1, read as the reverse complement.
AGCTCCCTGAGCTGGTGGCCTTAATGGAAGAGGGATGCCTGGATATCGTAGTAGGTCACAGAAACATGGTACACAGAGAACCATGAATGGGATGTTAACATACCAGGGTACATAACCTACAGGTGAGACAGGCAGGGAGAAGAGGGGAGGAGTAGCTCTCATGTAATGGAAGGGATAAAAGCAACTGAACAAAAGAGTAAACAGGAGGAGAGGAGGCACTGTGGGTCACCTGGAGACTGAGGTCACCACAATCCGCACAGGTTGTGTAGCAGATTCCCCATGTCAGGGAAGGAATGGACAAGGATATGATGGAAGGCATTCTTAGAATGGCAGAGAAAGGAGATACTGTTGATGGGAGACCTGAATATGCCAGATGTTAACTGGAGCACATTTGCTGCAGCCACATCCAAGAGCAGGGCCATTCTTGACGCCCTACAGGTGGCAGGCATTAGACAGCTAGTTTGGAACCCACTCATGAGGGAGCATCTTAGACCTCATACTCAAACGGGGGCAGTGAGAGGATCTCAGATCTAGAAGTAGGTTGCCATCTGGGGACAAGTGACCATCAAACAGTGTGGTTCAGGTTAAACTCAGCTACAGAGTCAAGCCATACAAAGAGTAGGGTACTGGACTTTAGGAGGCTGACTTTGGCAAGATGGGAGAGTGTCTCAGAAAAGCACTAGCAAACAGGCTAGAAGGAGGTGTGGAGCAACAATGGGAATTATCAAAACTGCCATCACAGATGCAACACGCCTTGTGTGAAGCAAATAAACAAATCAAATGAAAGAAAAGCCACTATGGTTCTCAAGAGAGGTGGCTGGAAAGTCAGGAAGAAAAGATAGCATTCCGAAGTATAAGGAAACACAGAAGGAGCAGGACAGAGAGCTGTACCAGTTAAGGCAGAAAGAAGCAGGGAGGGAAGTCAGAATAGCAAAGGCCCAAACTGAGGAAAAGATAGCCAACTCAGTTAAGAAGGGGGATAAAACCTTTTATAGGTACATCAGTGAGCGTAGAAAGACAAAGGGAGGGATAGTGAGGCTGAATAGAATGAACGGTGGGTGGGCAGAGGGGGACAGTGAAAAAGCAGTAATACTGAACGAATATTTCTGCTCAGTATTCACAAAAGAGGAGGGGGAAGTGCCTAATCCAATTAACAGAAGCACTCTTGATAGGGGGGTCGATCCCAGTCCTTTCACAGAAGAAAGGGTTCTGCAAGAACTCCTAAAACTGAAGGTGGACAAAGCAATGGGTCCTGATGGAATTCACCCAAGAATTCTAAAAGAATTAAGGAAGGAACTAGTGAAACCACTGGCTACTCTTTTTAATAAATCATGGGAGGATGGTGTGCTACACGAGGACTGGAGGAAGGCGGATGTGATTCCCCTTCACAAAAGTGGGACCAAGACAGAGGCAGGAAACTACAGACCTGTCAGTCTGACCTCTGTGGTAGGGAAAGTGACGGAGTCACTTCTGAAGGAAAGAACAGATGAGTACCTAGAGGTCAGTGGAGCACAGGATCCAAGGCAGCATGGGTTCACAGCGGGAAGGTCATGTCAGACGAATCTAATAGATTTCTTTGACTGGGTGACCAAAGTAGTAGATCAGGGAGGGGCTGTGGACATGGCCTACCTAGACTTTAGCAAGGCATTTGACACAGTCCCACACAAAAGATTGATAGTCAACTAGCCTGGGAGGGTCCCAGGGTGGTAGCCTGTAAAACATTGGCTGGACAACAGGACACAGAAGGTAATTGTAAATGGAGTCCACTCTGAAGAAAGGGTGGTTACTAGTGGATAACTAGGGTTCAGATTGGGTCCAGTCCTTTTAATGTCTTCATCAGTGACATTGCAGAGGGACTGGAAGAAAAATATGCCTTTTGCAGGTGACACAAAGATCTGCAACAGGGTTGATACAAGGAGGCGTGAAAGGATGAAAAGGGACTTGGCAAGGTTGGAGGAATGGTCAGACGTATGGCATCTAGGATTCAATGCAAAAAGTGCAATAATGCACCTGGAAACAAGAACCCAGGGAAGAATAGCACAATGGGTGGGGAGGTAGTAACAACAACAAACAGGAAAGGGACCTGGGGTAATCATATCAGATGACCTTAAGGTTAGCAAGCAATGGAGAAGGCAGTAGGGAGGGCCGGGGTATACTGGGATGTATACGAGAGGCATCAGCAGCAGAAAACAGGAAGTTGTTATCCCTCTGTACAGACAGTTGGTGAGACCCTCATCTGGAATACTGTGTCCAGTTCTGGAGACCCCATCTCCGCAAGGACATAGACAGGCTAGAGGCAGTCCAGAGGAGGGCAACTAAAATGGTGCAGGGTCTGCAAGAGAAGCCGTATGAGGAGAGACTAAAGGAGCTTAATATGTATACCCTTGAGGAAAGAAGGGAGAGGGGGGACATGATAGAAACTTTCAAGCACCTCAAGGGAATCAACAAAGTCCAAGAGGGTAGCATCTTTCAGAAAAAGAGACTTGCAAGAACAAGGGACACAATTTAAAGACAGAAGGAGGGCGGTTCAGGGGCAATATGAGAGTATTGTTCACAGAGAGGGTAGTGGATGCGTAGAGACAGCCTTCCTGAGGAAGTTGTGGAGTTCTAAACTGTGGAGAATTCAAGAATGCATGGGACAGACATAAGGCAATTCTTGTGGGGCAGGAAGATAAAGGCTGTTGGTTAACTAGGATCTGCGGCCTATCCTGTAGGTGGGGAAATGGGCAGACTAGATGGGCCTAGCGGTCCTTATCTGCCGACAAAGTCTATGTTTCTATGTTTCTAAAGGACACAGTACGTTGACCGCCCTACTGGAATTCTCCGGAGAAATTCACACTGCCTTGGACAAAGGCTATCAAACCGGAGCTGTTTTCATTGACCTAACAAAGGTATTTGATACTGTTCACCATGGATTACTTATCACACAACTACACAGTCTTGGGCTCTCAGAAGGACCAGGTGCCTGGGTTAAAAGTTACCTGGCCCAATGCTCTCAATCAGTAAAGATCTCATAAGTTTTCTCAGACTCAAAACTGGTCCTCTCAGGTGTTCCACAGGGGTCAATCCTAGGGCCCCCTCCTTTTCAGCCTTCTCCTAAACTCTCTCCCCAAATCCTGCCTGGAACAAATAATCCTTTATGCTGACGATGCCGTGATTCTCTCCTCTCATAAGGACCCAAAACCCTTAATCCAGAGCCTGCAACTTGCTTTCTCCAATGTTGAAAAGTGGTTCCTAGATGACAAGCTGGTCTTAAATCACAAAAAAACAAAATCCATGGTTTTCTCCAGTCCACAAAACAGAAAAAGACAAATTCCACTTACTGTCAAAACATACCCAGGAAATATCCTTGAACAAGTGCCAACATTTAAATACTGCGGAATCCACTTTGATCAAGGTCTTACCTTTGCGACCCACTTTGATAACACAGCGAAAATGGTGAACCAGCACATTGGTATCATGTTCTGAAACCAGCAATTCCTTACCCAAGCTGCGCTGAGGATTGCTATCCAAAGCTCTGTCATCTCAATCATAGACTATGGCTTAATTATCTATGGCTCTGCCACAACCTCCGCACTAAGGCGCATCACAACCACTCTAAACAAGACCTGTCGGCTGCTTACTGGAGCGCAAAGACGTACTCATACATGTGAGCTCTACACTGAAACAGGATGGTTGCAACTCTCAAATCGCATAAGGTACCTCACATGCTTGATGGCAAAAAAATCCATCTTGGGCCGCACTCCACCATGTATCCAAGACCTACTTTGACCGAATACCAGCATCCGTCCCACCAGAAGACTGGAACACCAGCCTCTCCAGGTCCCCAGATGCCAGACCACACAGGGCCAAAGATCTTTTGCCTATTGTGCCCCTAGCTGGTACAATGCCCTGAGCTTGCTCATTACATCCTCCACATCACTAGGAGCTTTCAAATCTATGCTTTACTCTCACCTCTCAGCCTCTAGCTCCTGTGACTGCCTTGACTAATGATTCTTCCCTCATGGCTGTATTTACTGTTTTACATCCTCCTCCTCCTTTGCTCCTTTCTTGACAATGGCATCTGAGTGCCTCTAACTACTCTAAGTCTGCTCCCCTCCCCATATAACCTCCTACCTTTCCCACCTTGACCATTCCTCCAATGTTTTTTTTTTCCGTGATGTACTGTATTGTACTGGCTTATTGAAACGTTTATAATTTGCTGACCATTCTATGTAACCTGTCTCTTTTGTCTAAACATTGATGACATGAAACCTTTGTAAAAGAGCTATTGGCTCAAAGGTAATAATTCCTAGAACAATAAACTAAAACTAAAACTAAATAAAGAACACCTCAGGGTAACTTTTAGGCGTGGTAAAAACATACAGTAAGAGACAGAGTGGTACACAGTCAGTTTGTGAATCAGGACACTGCCCCACATTCCTGGCTACCTAAAAGACCAGCTGGTTGTCACAGATGTCACAGCTGTAACTCTTGTACCTATATGACCCTAGGTAAAAACTTTATGAACTCAAGCAGCTCAGGGATCAGGAGTGAGATGAGTTTCTTTGCAGATGACTCAAAGCTAGGTGCAGTGGTGGATGGGGAGGTGGGGAGGGTGGCCTTGCAGGAGGCTCTGGAAAGGTGGTCTGGAAAATGGAAACTAAAATTCAATGTGGGGAAGTGCAAGGTTTTGCACCTGGGAGTCAGAAATCCAGGCCAGGGGTATACCCTGGAAGGAGACATGATTCAACTCACAAAGGGTGAGAGGGACCTGGGGGTAGTGGTAGATGTCAAAATGAACAACTCAGAGACCTGTAGGAGGGCAGCGGCAAGGGCAAATACGATGCTGGGATGCATTGCCAGGGGGATTACCTCCAGAAAGGTGGAAGTGATCCTTCCACTGTACAACTGCTTGGTTAGGCCACACCTTGAGTATTGTGTACAATTTTGGAGACCACATTTAAAGAGGGACATTACACTCCTAGAGATGGTCTAAAGGAGAGCAACCAAAATGATCTGGGTCCTGGGGGAGAGGACCTATGCGGAGAGGCTCAAGGAGCTTGACATGTACACCCTGGAGGTGAGGAGGGACAGGTGGGATATGATAGAGGTCTTCAAGTACATGAAAGGGATCAGTAAAGGAGGCCCACTCAAGGTGCTCCATAGGAAGGAGGGTATGGCAACAAGAGGTTATGGGTGTAAGCTGGAAGGGGGGCAGGCTCAGAGGGGAGAGGAAGAGATGTTATTTCACTGAAAGGTTGGTAGAGCCATGAAATGCATTGCCCAGGGAGCTGGTAGAGATGGAGACTGTGGAAGGGTTTAAAAGGGGATGGGACAGGTACAGGGGGAGGGTAAATCTAACCAGGCACAATACAGGTGTAACATCTGGGACTGGGGAGAGTATAACCCAAGGGGGAGGGGGGCACCAAAATCAGCCCTCAGTGCAGGTGCAGAAAATCGAGCAGACTCGAGAGACTGTTAGGCCTATTCTGCTAGCATTTTAGTATGTTAGTAAAAGAAATTGAGGTAAGGGATTTCATTTCTTGAAAAAACATGTTTGTGGTAAATGTCTTGTGGTGCAGTTGTGGGTTGACATATCTAGTTAGAACAGTGAGGATGTTGAAAGAATGTGTACAAGAACACGTTCACAATATTTAATAAAAATGGACAGCTCCATTGGTAGACACTGGTAGCCATTTTGCTGAATACCACAATTTAGACTCAAAATTTCTTACGTTTATGGGTCTGGATTGTGTAAAATCACTGGGTGGAGGGGTAGATGAGAGTTTTTGGATTTACCGATTGGATGCAGTTAATCCAAAAGGGTTAAATGAAATATGGGATCTAAAGGCTTTTATTAAATGATTAACTATATGAATTTTGTAAGCATTCCAGCACATTATAAATCTCATCTTTGCTTTTTGCCTTACCAACAGGAGGAATAGAACCTGTTATCACCATGACACTAAACTGAGAGTACTTAGATGACAGATAAGACATTACAGCAGATCACTAGAACTACTGCAGCAGAAACACAGAAACAGGAAAATGAGTGATTACTTTTGTTTGTCCTGAGAGGGACCATGGCTCAACTGAACCTGGCTCCTCCCACACTGGAGGCACTGACTCCCACCACAAGACCAAACAGCTAGCTAGGAACTGCCTGGCCAAACTACCTCCTATATCACCATTCCCTATAGCTCCCCTCTTCCAGTCATTGTGTTCTTCCAACGTGGTTCTTGTCCTCTAACAGTCACTCTTACTGCGCCTTGCCACCCCTTCACACTCATTCATATCACAGGTGGTCAAACTGAGTTACTCAATTTGACTCGCCCATATCAAGGGATACCATCCGGCCACTGAGGGAGGCAAGCATCAGAGCCTACTCAGTGAATAAAGATCCACTTACCTTTTGGGGTTTGGGATTCTGGCCCAAAGAAATGGCCTGTTTGGTGGCATCAGAGGAGTAGCTTCAGATGGCCAAAGAAACAGCTCACTTGGCAGGCAATAGAAGAGCTGCAGTGGGCAGTCAAAGAAAGAGTTTGCTCTGCAGACAATGGAGAAGCTGGTACCAATGGCCAGAGAATGAGTCTGCTTGGTGGACAATAGATGAACTGCCATGGGTGCCAAATAAAATATTTGCTCGTTGGGCGTCAGAGGAGCTGCTGTGGGTGGTCAAAGCAAGAGTATGCTAGCTGGGCAAAGGAGGAGCCTCTGCAGATTGCAACAGAAAGAGACCACTTGGCAGGCAACAGAAGAGTCACTTGGGGTAGCCACAGAAAGAGCCTGCTCATCAGACAATGGAGGATCCAGACCCACAGCAGGCAGCCAAAGAAAGAGCCTGTTTGGCAAGGAATGGATGAACACCTGCATGCTGCCACAGAAAGAGTCTGCTCATCAGGCATTGGGTGAACTGGTGCAGGTGGTCAAAAAAAGAGCCTGCTCGGTAGCATCAGAAGAGTGGAGGGTTGCAGAGGAACATAAAAGAAAACATACCACACAGCAGTTTTAACTTGTATTGGCCCTGCTACTGCTCGGTGGATGATAGGGGGAAGGGGAGCAGGACAGAAAAGATGCCACAAAGAATCTTTAACTTATGGAGGGAATAGGAGAGAAAAGGTACTGCAGAGCAGCTTTTATGTTTACCAGCACTATCACTGTTCAGCTCTTGGCTTGGTCTTCACATTGCCTCTTTGATCAGATTTGCCAACAAGCCACTGGAAATGACATAGACATGTAGAAAATTACAGCATAGAAACATAGAAACATAGAATTTGACGGCAGATAAGGACCGCTGGGCCCACCCAGTCTGCCCATTTCCCTACCTACTGGATAAGCTGCAGATCCTAGTTAACCAGCAGCCTACTTCTTCCTACCCCCATCCCCCAGAACTGCCTTATGACTATCCCATGCATGCTTGAATTCCACCACTGATTTTGACTCCACAACCTCCTTCGAAGGCCGCTCCATGCATCCACAACCCTCTCTGTAAAAATACTTCCTTAAATTACCTCTGAGCCGCCCCTCTATTTTCAAATTTTGCCTCTTGTTCTTGCACACCTCTTTTTGAAAGATGCTACCCTCTTGGACTTTGTTGATTCCCTTGAGGTACTTGAACGTTTCTATCATGTCCCCTCTCCTTCTTTCCTCGAGGCTATACATATTAAGCTCCTTAAGTCTCTCTTCATATGTCTTCGGTGCAGACCCTGCACCATTTTAGTTGCCCTCCTCTGGACAGCTTCCATCCTGTCTATGTCTTTATGGAGATTGGGTCTCCAGAACTGCACACAATACTCCAGATGGGGTCTCACCAGCTGTCTGTACAGAGGATAATAACTTCTGTTTTCTACTGGTGATGCCTCTCCCTATGCATCCCAGTATCCTCCCACCCTCCTTGCTGCCCTCTCACATTGCTTGCCCGTCTTTAGGTCATCTGATATGACTACCCCAGGTCCCTTTCCATTTTGTTGTTGTTAGTATCTCACCCCCATTGTGTACTCTTCCCTGGGTTTTGTTTCCCAGGTGCATTACCTTCACTTCTTAGCATTGAATCTAAGCTGCCATACATTTGACCATTCCTCTAACTTTGCCAAGTCCTTTCTCATCCTTTCCACCCCACCCTGTGCATCAACTCTGTTGCAGATCTTAGTGTCATCTGCAAAGAGACATACTTTTCCTTCCAGTCCTTCTGCAATGTCAGCTATAAAGACATTGAAGAGGACCGGTCCTAATACTGAACCTCATGGGTACCCCACTAGTAACCCTCCTTTCTTCTGAGTGGACTCCATTTACTATTACTCTCTGTGTCCTATTCTCCAGCCAATTCTTTACCCAGGCTGTCATCTTGGGACCCACTCCCAGGCTGGCTAACTTGCATATTAATCTTTTGTGTGGGACTGTGTCAAATGCCTTGCTAAAGTCTAGGTAGGCCATGTCCACAGCCCCTCCCTGATCTACTACTTTGGTCACCCAGTCAAAGAAATCTATCAGATTCGCTGGCATGACCTTCCGCTGTGAATCCATGCTGCCTAGGGTCCTGTGCCCTCTGGCCTCTAGATACTCGACAATTCTTTCCTTTAGAAGTGATTCCATCATTTTCCCTATCACTGAGGTTAAACTAACAGGTCTATAGTTTCCTGCTTCTGCCTTGCTCCCACTTTTGTGAAGGGGAATCACATCTGCCCTCCTCCAGTCCTCGGGTACCACCCCATCCTCCCATGATTTGTTAAAAAGGGTAGTCAGTGGTGTCACTAGTTCTACCCTTAGTTCTTTTAGCAAAAGAAGGTCTGTTGGCCCATCCAGTCTGGCCTTCCTATCTAATTATTCTCATTGGCCATAGTTGGCATCCCTCTCTTTTTTTTCTGTTCTCCCTTTCCTAACTAACGTCATATGCATGTAATGCCATATACCTGTCCCATCCCTGTTTGATACTCTTTACTGATTTGGCATGTCCCACTTTCTCTGACAGCTTTTTCCACTTGTCCACTGCTCTTGTTGTGAAAAAGTGTTTATGGACAGGACTTCTGAATTACCCCCTTATGGGCTGAAATGAGTTCCTTCTCATTCCTGTAGTTAAACTCAAGGAGAAAGTTCCTTGGCGTTCACCCTATTTATCCTGTGCAGGTACTTGTATGTCTCAATCATGACATCTCTATCCCTGTTTTTCTCAAGGGTGAACATGTTCTAGTCCTGCAGCTTCTCCTTGCATGTCTTCCCCCAGCCAATGGACCATCCTGTTTGCCCTGCACCATACTGTTCCCATCTTATCGCAGTCTCTTCTCAGGTGTGCGCTCCAGTACCTTGCTTAATATTCCAGGTGTGGTCATACTGTACCAGTGGTCTGTACAATTGGAGGATCACCTCCACACTTTTACTGCTTATTCTCTTCCTTATGCAACCCAGCATCATTTTGCATTGCCCGCAGTGCTATTACAATGTGCTGTTGTTGTCAAGCACTTGGCTATCATGACGCCTAGGTCTTTTTCCTCTGTGGTGCTTTCCAGCACAAGCACCACTCCCCCATTTCATACTGCACTCTTCGGTTACTCTTCTTTTTTTTTTGGTCTTTATTGCACATTTAAAAGTAACACAAAGGCCTATTAAAACCATGTTGATAATGTCATTAGTCAGGTTTCCATGAGTAGTAAGAAAATGAAAAGAGTACATTCTACAGAGCAAACTCCTGTCTAATACATTTCAGAGTCCATATAGTCACTTGCCTTACCAATTGTCCATTAAATACTAAAAAGAGCCAATGCATGTCTATCCATAATGCAGGTAACAACACAAATCTGATTAGCCAAAAGAAAAAGAAGAGGGAGTGGTATCTAAATTGGATCTAATGCTAACTAGAAAATGCGGTAAGGGGCCTATTTCACTAAAAATTTAGAGTAGATTCATCAATATCCTGCCTGTTGGGATAAAATCAATCTGCCTTCCAAATTCTCTATCAGGTGCATAAAAGGCAACCAGGAATCCCAGAAACTACTCTTTCTGAAGTCTTAGGTCTACTGTTATTTTTTACATGCAACAAATTTTCTTAACAATTGCCACCCAGTCAAATATCCTTCGGCACATTTGGGAAAGTCATCTTTTTATGATGGACTTACTTGTGGCTGCTATCAAAATTCTTAAAAATGCTTTCTGGTGATTAGTATGCCTGTCAGGCTGCCGCAATCCCACAACCAACATTTTAAAATCTAAAAATCTACGAGTGCCTGCTAGCTTCCCCAGTTTGGGGTTGAGTTCCTGTCAGAAAAGCTAGAGAATCAGGCACACCCATAAAATATAAAATGGTGTGCTTTCTTCACCACGCTCCTTCAAACATCTATCTGTTTGATTAGTTGTATAATAGTTTGCATGGGATGGAGTGAGAAAATAACAAGAGGCAACTTTCCAACAGAATTCCTTTCAACTGCTTGAGGATGCGGTACAAAACAGTCCCTCCCACACTGTGCGTCAATCTTGTGGCGTAATTCCATTTCCCATTTCTGTTTCTCATGCTATTTGAAGATGGCGTGGGGGGACCTCCCTTCCCATAGATATCCTTGTAACATATAGGCTGTATACTTTTTTTGTATTTTACCCTCACCAGCATTTTCAATAACCTCTGTCTTCAGTTCCTCTTCTTAATGAAGCCCAGCTGCCATATCTTTCACCAGCTCTCCAACATGCCCTTATCCCTTTCACTGTGTCTACCCTTGCACAGATCGTTGTGTCATCTACAGAGAGGCAGATCTTTCCCTTGATGGTTTCCCCTGTGTCACAAATGAATACATTAGAAAGGACCAGGCCGAGCACCGACCCCTGAGGTATTGCACTTGTTACTTCTTTAGCTCTAAAACTCCTCATTATAATTATTATTCTTTGTGTCCTTCCAAGTTGCTAATTTTCTCCCCACCCTAAGTCCCTTATCTTCGTAACTAGCCTACTGTGGAGGACTGAATCAAAGGCCATGTTGAAATCCAAGTATACCACATCTACTGCTTGTCCCCTGTTGGCTGCCCTGGTCATCGAGTCAAATAAGACAACCAGATTTGTTTGGCAAAGTCTTCTGCTCATAACATGTCTGGGGTCCTGTAGCCTATTTCCATCCAGGAAACCCAGGAAGGCACTTGCATGGTATTCACTGTCAGGCTGTCCATATCAGTCACATATCAGATGCATATCTACCTCATGATTCGACTGACATCTCACTGGCTACCCAGGTTTGCGAATGACCTTGGGTTGCCAGGATGATGGCATGGGGGAGGGATGGAGCAGGATCAAGCAGCTGAACAGCAGCTCTCCTCTCTTGGGGTGGTTGTTGCCCCCTCTAGTTCTGCTGCCACCAGGTGGAAGCCCAGTGGCAGCACAGGTGGGAGGGGGTGGCAAGGCAGGAGGGTGCCTCAGGAATGCAGTATGTGCATGCCCAAGGAAGGGGTGTACAGAAAAATGGGGAAAACAGCAGACAAAAACATATTAGAAAAAAGATTGACACCTCAACCAGTGAATCACAGGTTCTCAAGCAGATTGCCACATTAACTCACACATCACATCCAAGTAACTTGTGTCTTTCAACAGAAAAAAAGTTGGAAAGTGGTAACATGAATGAAATGGGCACATGCTAGTATTCAAATGTGCATAGGCACACATTTCATCACTGGCTAAAAAGTCAGCATATCTGTTTTCTCCATCTCTCATTGGCTGACACCCATATTTCACTATGCTACAATAATATTTACTTGTTGAGCAAGCAAACATAAAATTCCAAAAAGTGAGTTTAAGGAAAAAAGTGGAAAGAAATAAAAAAGCCTTAGAGTTGAGGTCCTGAATAATACCAGAAAAATGTCCCCAGGTGACAGCTAGAATGTTCTTGCCCACTTCCAGTACAGTTAACTGATAAACCTCAGTGGCCACTACCCATATTTTTGTTCACCAAAACCAGCAGGTGGGAGCCACTCAGAAAATGAATTAACACTGCTAGGGAGAATATATCAAGAAGAAGAAAGCATAATTGCAGACATATTTTTTTAAATTCAGTTTTATTAAAATCCATTAGATCACATTACATTTACATTAGGGGTGCTTGGATTGTCAGCAATTTGTTTCATGAGCATTAAGTCAGAATTTCAGTAATTCCTATTCCAAATCGATTTTGTGGATGGAATCAGAACAGAATCAGAAACAGAATCACAATTTCTGATTCCGCATCTGACCCTGCAAATAACTCCATCCAAAACTGAATAGAAGTAAACAACACTCTCCCCATTGCTTCCAGTGGCATATTATAAATCAATCACATTAAATCTTTCCTTTTTCTGAGTCCCACACCCTCCCTGTACAGCATCTTATGCTCTTGGGGAATGGTCTGTGGTCCTCCACGGTGTAGAGGTCAATGTGGTGGTGTGGGTTGGTCCAGCTGGCTGATCCATTCTTGCTTTCTGTTCCCTTCCCCAACCTGGCCACTACCTCCATCTCATTCCCTTGCTAGGCATCTACTGATGTCCTCTGGTGAAATTTCTCTTTCCCAAATAAGTTTAACATCCAGTCCCAGTCCAACCCTACCTGACTCATCCTCCCCTTTACCTGCCTCTGACATCTCCTTACTGCTGTATTGATTTGACTTGCTTAACATTCCTCAGTGTGAGTCTGGCCCCTACTGTAGGTGTCTTCTGTGAAAATTGGAGGGAGTTGTCAATTTGATCAAACCCACAGTACCTGGAAGACCCAGTTCAGTGTCTGACTCTGGAGAACTGCAGGAACCTAGAAATTGGTGCTTATAGACCACCTCCTGTCACCATCTTCCAGCACTTGACTGCAAGTGTAGCTGCTGGCCTGCTAGGACAATTGGGAGGGTCCTTTCCTCATGGTCACTCCAACAACTAGAGGTTAATAGAGTGAGATAGTTTGTTTTAATAATCAGTAAAGGTGTTGGGGGGGTGCTCCTTGATCCTATTACACCTACCAGGCTAGAAGCCAGCCTACTCTGGTTACCCACCTCACAGTACAACACACAACTACTGCATGTGGTGGTATGAGGAAGACAGGAGCAGGAAGACAGCATTACTGAGGGGATGAATGCTAGGGTCAGGCAAGGTAGTGGGTGGTGGTTTGGGGTGGGTGTGGGCAATGGCATTGTGAAGTCGGTCATGCTGGTATGTTTAGTGTTTTGGTGGACAGTGCTCAGATGGTTCCACTTGTTCCTCACTGGTAGATTTCAGAGAGTTGTGTTGGGAATTTATTCCTCTGATGCAGTCTATCATGTGGGATACCCCAGGTCTCTGTGCTTTTGCCTATGTTATTCACAGTGTATATGCTGCCATTGAGAGAAATTGCAAGGCAGTATGGCTTGAGTTTTCACTGCTACACAGACAATACTCAGCTATACATGTCCTTTGTGCCTGACCAGGATAATGTGGTCTCGGTGTTTAAAAACTGCATCACTGAGATCTAGGACTGGATGAGTGCCAACTGTCTGATGCTGAATCCTGATAAAACTGAGGTTTTTGTGGTGGACTCAGGTCACTGAGTAGAGGGGTCCTTGATAGGTTGGCCTCTGGGCTTCTGCTCAGCGGTCACCAGCTCATGGCCTCTGAATGGGTGTGGAGTCTGGGTGCTTTTTTTGATGAGGGGTTGATCTTGAAGTCTCAGGTGTCATCCATCATCAAGATCTCATTTTACCATCTGAGGACCATCACCCAGATTAAGCATCTGCATCCGCCCAGTGATCTTCCAACACTGGTCCATGCCTTTGTGACTTTCCACCTTGATTACTGCAATGCCCTGTACCTAGGACTTCCAGGGGTTGATAGCCACTGCTTGCAGCTGGTGCAGAATGCTGTGGCCAGGTTGTTGACTGGGCTTTCTCAATCTAGCCATGTCATACCTGTGCTACATGTACTACACTGGCTGCTGGTTCAGTGGCAGATCACCTTCATGGGTAGCATGCTGACCTACAAAGCCCTACAGGGACCAAGTTACCTGCAAGAGCTCCTTTGTTCCTACCACCAACTCTGACCACTCTACCCTGCCAATCAGGAATTGCTGGAGATTCCCAGCGTTCGTTTGCAGACCTCTGGAGCCTGCATATTTGTGTTTGCAGCTTCTACCCTGTGGAATTCTCTACCTCATCAGATAAGGGATGCCTGACTATGGAGAGCTTTAAAATCTACTATCAAAACATTTTTATTCTCTCTTGCTTATCCTGATAATTAATTTATGGATTCCTGTCATTTTAATGGATTTAAATATCTACTCTTTTTTTTGGTTTTCTGTAAAAGTGCTTTGGTATTGATTGAACTGTGCATGGAGCAAATAAAGCTTATTATTATTATTATTATTTAGTGGTAAGGTAGGGTGGTCACAGTATAAAATGGTGGCCACCTGTGTGGACACAATATGGAGGATTGAGAGGAGTCAGATGGTCAAGCTGCAGCAAACAGCTCTAGCAGCAGTAGCACAGCAGCAATGCAGTACTCAAGTAAGGGTGAGGACAAAGGGAGGTGGAAGTGGGGAGAACTTTAATGGGTTTTACAGACATGTGTGTACTGTTGTCAGATGACTATTCAAAATCAGATTCCCATTCTGCACCTGGTTCCTTTTCAGAACTTGAATTTTCAACCTTAAATAACAAAAATCCAAATTCTTAAAAAAGCCTGAAATCTGATATATCCAATTCCATCAGACAGGTTCTTGAGAAACACTAATGCATACCTTTGCATGAATAATCTTCTCCCATCTGGGAACTCCCAGCTGAGACTGTACATGCTAAAGCTGTTAGAATGTAGTTTTATATGTCTTGATAACTGTGCACTCTGTATTATGCTAAAGAAATTGGGTCAGTATTGAAACAGTTACATTAAAGGGAAACTCTCAGATGTATGTAGTGCTGTGTTGCAATTCCCTGCACTTTAATGAGTGAAATCACACAAGTAATGTTATTTAAATGTGCTAAATTTAATGTTGTTATGTGTTTTCTTCCTGCAGCCAGTACACCCTCCATCTTGTCATCTCTTCGATCCTCTATAAACCAAAAGTGACATCCGCGATGGGCTGGGCTTAGACCATCATAAAAGAGCCAACAAGTGTGATAAAATTCACAGCATTTATTAAAGGCAAAAGGCAGAATATGTTACAAGGCATATAAAGGAGCACAAACCTCACAAAAGTGCTAATGCACCAAAGCTGTATTGTACAGGGCTGTACCATCCAGGTTTGGTGCATTAGCTTACTGAGTTTATACTCCTTTATAAGCCTTGTAACATATTTTGCCTTTTGCCTTTAATAAATGTTGTGAAATTTATCACACTTGTTGGCTCTTTTGTGGTGGTGGTGCTGGATCTTTTGAGAACTGGTTTGATTATATTCCATGCTCACCAGGCTCGAAGAGGCAGTTATTTTTGAGTCTGGACTTAGGCCATCATAGCCAGGAAATATATTGATTGTTTATCTTATTGTAACTCTAAATAAAATGCACTGTTTCTGGAGTACTGTATGCACTGCCTATCCTCTACACAGAAATCATATCGAGAAGAGCAGTGCATTTGAATGATTATAAAGTGATGCATATTAAAACCTGCATTATGGCTCTTTGAATGGTCATCGTGATGTCCATGTTTTTTGAAGCTTAGTAATGTGTATAGCTATGTGTAAGTGCATGGTTTGTATGTTAAGCACTTAGTGCAGCTTTTCTTTGTTTGTTTTGCACATTTTCAGGCACCATGTATTAGGAACCATCTAATTTAGAGTCTATTTAAACCACAGAAACTCTGCTTCCCGTGTTTTACAATCCCAACACCAGATGCCCGAAACACGGTTGCCTGATATTGGGATTTTGCCCACAGTGGAGTTTGATCTCTAAAGTAAGGGTGGTGTTGTGGGGGCTAAGCCCCCAAAACATGGAATAAACTCTGTCATTGGCAAAATCTCAATGTTGGGCACCCATGTTTCGGGCGACTGGCATCAGGACTGTGAAACACGAGAAACAAAGTTTCTGTGTTTCATAATATATCTCTATGTTTCTACACTTTATGAATGCAGAAATCATGATCACATAGGAACAGTGTGATGAGAGTTTAATTGTTGCTATTAGGAAATGCCCAGGGTAAGGGGCACTGGACACCAGGGAGAGCTTATGGTGAATGGGAGAGAACAAGGGCACCATTGGATGCCATTTAGGGCTTATGGTGAAGGTTAGGAGGAGTGAGCCCATGGAAACCATGGAGATACTAAGGGGAACTGGAGAGTGAATTCAAAGCACTGGATACAAGTGTGATGTTATGGGGAAAGTGAGATGGATGGGGAGCCACTGCAGTACAGGGAGGACTTATGGTGAAGGGGAGAGATAGGGGGTTACACTGTTCAAAAAGAATAAGTTATGGTGATGGTGAGAGGAAGAGTGTGCCACTAAATACCAGGTTGAACTTGTGATGAAGAGAAGAGGGATTGTTTGTCACTAGGCATCAGTGAGGGCTTATGGTGAAGGGTTGAGAGAGGGTGATGCACTGGACACCATGGAGAGCATATGTTAAAGGGGAGAAGGAAAGTTAGTTACTGGGCACAATGGTGATGTTATGGGCAACATGAGAGGGACTGGTTGTCAGTGGACACAATGGAGTGCCCATGGGGAAGGGGGAAAGGATAGTGAGGCACTGGAAACCATGGCAGGCATATGGGGGAGAGGAGAGGGGATGAGCCACTGGATACCAGGGAAGATTTATTGGGAAGGGGAGAGGGATGGAATGTCACAAGACAGCAGGGAGTGCTTACAGTAGCAGTCACAAACACTGCCAAATATTTCCCGAAATTTCTGTGATATTTCCAGAAATATCTCCTGCTTTCTGCATTTCCACAGTAGGGGCAGCAGAGAGAAACTCTTCAGAAATTTTGTAAAATATCTGGAAATAGCTGGCAATGTCTCTGGCTACTACTGTATGTGGAAGGGAACAGTAAGGGTGAGACACAGGACACCAGTGATAACTCAAGGGGATGGGGAGATGAAGGGTGGTTCACTGGATACCAAGGAGGACTTATGATGAAGGGGAGATAGAGCAGGTGACACTTTACACAAGGGAGATATGTTGGGCAAAGGGAGAGTGAGGTGAAGCCACTGGACACCAGTGAGAATTTATGAGGAAGAGGAAGAGGAAGGGGGAGGCACTGGAGACCCTAAAGATAATATGTTGAAGGGGACATGAAGGGTCAGCCACTGGACACAAGAGTGAACTTATGGCAAGAAGAGAGGAACTGGTTGTTAGTGGACACTAGATAGAACCTATGAGGAAAGGGAGAGGGACAGTAAGCCACTGAACACCAGGAAGGGCTAATGGGGGAAGGTGGAGGTAGGGGGTGACAACTTACACCATTAAGGAGCTGTGGTGAAGGGGAGAGGGAAGGGGTACCACTAAGCACCACAAAGAACTTATGGTGAAGGGTAGAGAGGCTGTTTGTTACCAGATACCAGGGATGGCGTATTTATTTATTGTTGATAGGGTAAGTGCACTAGACAAATCCTGCCTACTTTCAGGCACGACCCAGAGAAGAGGGATACAGATGAATGCCAACTGACCTTGGACCAGACTAAGCTGTTGGTGGTATTTTTAGTGAATGAGGGAAATTTGGCCAGGACACCAGGGAAATTTCCCTGCTCTTTTTTTCGATAAGTGCCATGGGATCTTTAACATCCAGCTTAACTACCACCAATCCAGGCAGATGGGACCTTGGTTTAATGTCTCATCCGAAAGACGGCACTTCATGAGTGCAGCACCCTTTTCATGCTGCACTACAGTGTCAGTACTGGGATATTAACCCAAGTGCTAGATGTGGGAACTGAACCCACAGCCCTCTGATCTCCCAGCCTCAGAGGCGAGTGTGCTACCTACTGAGCCACTGACACTTATGGGGAAGGGTAGAGGGAGGTAGATGCACTGGATACAAGAGAGAGTCTATGTTAAAGGGGAGAGGGAGGGTGAGCCACTGGACATGAGGGTGAACCTATGGACAAGAGGAGATAGACTGGTTGTCAGCAGACACCATGGAGAGCCTATGGGGATGGGGAGATGGATGGTGAACCACTGGACACCAAGGAGAGTCTATGTGAAAGGCTGGAGGAAGGAAGTAACACCACATACCATTAAGGAGCTGTGGTGATGGAGAGAGGGAGGGGACACCAGTAAACACCAGGGTGAAATTATGGTGAAGGGTAGAGGGGCGGTTTGCCACAGAGAGATGTAGAAGGTGACACGGGACAACAGGATAAGCATGGGGGAAGGGGGACGGGGAGGGTAAGCCACTGGACAACAGTGAGGGCTTATGGGAATGGGGAAAGTGTGTATTTCACACTTTACCCCTTTATTACATCTTGTGAAAAGTGTAATTAGTTTTGGACCAGAGACATTTGTTACTAATTACTGAGATGGACGATTGCCACCCCAAAAAAAAAAAATAATAATTATAAAACTTTGACACCTAAATCCTTGCTAATTTTGGAATAAATGGAACCCCTGCTACTGCAATTTGTTGCTACTACAGTTGAACAAATGATGCTCACAACTGTTACTTTGAAAAACTGTACCTATGCAACCCCAATGTGATGGATTGCATATGTAATTATAAGTCTGATTGGGAGGCTATTGGCTGTTTCAAACTTTCTTTGTCCTAGTTTAAATCCATTACATCTGCAATAATGTGCAATTGTTTATTGTTGTAATATCTCCGATGGTAGAGTTGCCCCCCTGAGACTCCTTGTGCACCTAGAGACATCTTTTCTACCTTCTTATTTCTTTTCTTTTAGTCTGCTACAGCAACAAAGTGTCTACCATCCACAATCTGCCTTACGACCAGTTTGGTCAATTTAAATTTGGTCTTAAGTCCCTCCTCAACTCTATAACCTGTGATTGTATATAACCTTACAAGAAGGTTTCCAGTCCTACATTAAAGGGGACCCCCCACCCCAATGAGTCTATTTTGTAAGACCCTCCGAATCTGAAGTTCTATCATATGTACATAAGTGTTGACCTGGGACCTTTTTAAGATCCCTGCTGACGTAACCCTGCATTGTACTCTGTGCCAAATATTTTAAGCTATGTATCAAATGTTCAAGTTCAGTACTGTGCCTAATGTTTAAGTTTTGTACTGTGCAAAAGGTTTTAAGCTTTGTAGCAAATGTTTAAGTCTGTAACACTCTGTAGATTTTCTTGCTGACGTGGAGCCTTTGCAAAGGACTCGATGACTCAAAGGACTGTAATTCCGATTTCTTCCAATAAATAAATAAATAAAATCCTATTAAATTCACCTTTTCTGCCTAGGTAGGTTGTACTCTTAACTAGGTATCCTCCCATTTCACTATTCTTAATCTCATCTTTACATATCCCTTTCTGCCTCTGGAAGGTGTCAAAGTGTATAGGTGCTAAAGTGCATTAGTGGTAAAGTGCATGGTGCCATGAATATGAAAATACGCACATATTAAATAAAGCTACAAAAGAAGATTGCAGATGTCCATTCAGATTCTGGGGCTAGTTGAGAATAAAGGTCCCAGAAAGGTCCCATTTCATGGGAGTATGGTTACAAATGTAAGGGAGCGTCTGGTTCTTCCCTTTTTTTTACCAGCAGCTTTGCCCTTAGAATAGGCTAGTATAAAATACATGCACAAAGGTGAAAAACAGTGACTTAAAATATTGAATTAGGTACCTGTTGTAATAGCACCCATTGCTTTAAGAAATATAGTCACAGCCTGGAAAAAAGAATGTCCAGAGTGTCCGGTCTGCTTGCTGTCTGGCAGTTTAAACAAAGAAATATGCTTCCCAGCTGAATCTACTGTTAGAAAATGGGCATAAGAATATAAGAAATCTGATTGGCTGGCAGGGGTATATTAACTTACAGTGAGAACCCTGTAAGTTAAAAGTACCAGCCATGCCAACCCAGTGAAGTATCAAGGTCCCTATCTTCCTCTGTCATTGGCTAATGTACCTCCTTTCATTTTAAAATAGCCACCATTTTTTTCTCTCATTTAGCGAGAGATGCTGGCCCCTGAATGCTCACTCAGTGACACTACAATTGCCCCATAGTAACTACTTAGTCCAGATAGCACCAACCAGTAACTGCCCAAAACAAAGCACTCTACCTATTTCCCTGTTTTTTTTCCTTTTTAAGTTCAGGCCTGTCCCATGCAATATGCAGTACACTTACTGCCCGGGACGAAGAGTCAACCACGATCTCAGAACTGTAGCTTGCCACCTGCTTCCTCCTGAAGATTATGCTGCTTCAAACTTTATCTACTTCCAGCAGATTGTCCTAACACCCTCTTCAATACTGTCTCACCCTCCCTCCCAACTGTAGCCCGACTTAACAGTCTTTTTTTTCCTCCACATACCTTTATTTTTCACTTGCCGCTCTGGCACTCTCTCTCCTGCCACTCACACAGACACAAGCACTCTGCCACCCGTCATTCAAATATGCCAAACCAGGAAACGACCTACCAGCAAACGCAATGTCTTCTAACAGGTTACTGCCCTGAATAAAACAAATATATTCGCTGAAGAGTTAAACATCCCCCAAAATTTTTTAAAGCCCTCCTATTTCTCCTTGCAGTCACAGCTCTTCACTGCCTGGTACAAGGTAAGACTGTCATGCGCGTGACCACTCGAAAATCCATTTTACTGTCCAGCAGCCAAATAAATAAAATAAAGCTGAACTGAAAAACCAGCTTCCCTTTGACCGAAAACTATTACAATGATGAGGGCAGAAACAGAATGGCTCTGTGGTGGGGGTGGGGCAACAAGACAGAACACCACAAGAAGAGAGGGACTACTTTACAATAAAAATACTTAAACTTCATTTTCCTGTGTTTTAAAAAAATTTTTTTAAATTTTACTTAATTCTATATGAAAATATTACAGGATGACCATTTTCTAAGTGCCATAATACCCTCCAGGGAGGGCAGTATGGGCAATACTGGACCTTGCAGGGACTATAAGGCCCTCTGCCTGTGGTGTTGGGCCTTATGACACCCCTGGGCGGTCCGGGATTGCCCAATACTGCCCACCATATTGGGTGTTATTGCTTGTTTTGAGACTACAGGAAAAGGTCTCAAGACTTCAAACATAAAAGAGCAATCGCAGTGAGCTGCTTCACTTTCTCATATTTATTGTTAGAAGCTGCTCAAGCTCTGAACATGTAGAGCTGTGCAAGGGTAATAAAATAGAAGTATACTCCTGGTGCCCCTTCCACAACAAAACCATTACCCCACTACAAAAAATACAGAAATGAAACGTTTTAAAATCCAAAGGCACATGACTGGAGTGATGGTGCCTTCTACAAGTATCCAACCTACAGAAATACAGGTGATGAGGGTTTTTCCTGCTACAAAACAGCATAAATATAATATAAAGCAGCTGGTTAAGTGGATGTAGCCCTGCAGATGTTTTGCTTTGAGAAAAGGACTCCTTGAATAAATTACCTACCAAACAACATGACAGAGTGTTAAAAACAGTGTCCTCCACTGAAGCCTCTTTACTATGCTGCCTGTGTGTGTATGGCAGCTGGAGAGCATTATTTTTTTCACTGGCTTGAAAAGTTAATTAAGCCTTCCCCAGTACTGCCTTTTTGCAAGTTGAAACCTCCTCCATAGTGTTTGATAGGCCTTTTCTTTGTCAAGTTTCAGAGCTTAAGTTGAGCCCTCCTCAGTACTGCATTTTTTTCCAAGTTAACCCCCCCCTCCATAGTTTGTCATGGGCCTTTCCTCTGCCTTGACCCAGTACTGCCTTTTTTCATGTTAAAACCTCCTCCATAGTGTTTTATGGGCCTTTCCTTTGTTTAAGTTTCAGAGCTTAAGTTGAGCCCTCCCCAGTACTGCCTTTTTTCATGTTAAAACCTCCTCCATAGTGTTTTATGGGCCTTTACTTTGGCTTGAGAGAAGTTAAAGGAATACTCCACCCAATGTCCAAGTCTAATGCCTCTGTGATTTGTCTGAATTTGCTAGAAAACTATCTTGCACATTTTGAGTCCCTCCGTAGAAGATATCAATAAAATAACCAAATACTAAAGACTGACTTCTACTCAAGACACAAGCAATTGAATCAAAAGTACATAACATGTTGATCAAAGTGGAGGGAGCAGGATTTTGGGCAAAGTGACACAGTTTATATACAGATTGCAGGCAGCAATAACTGCAGCTGAGATAAACTGATATGTCCTCTGCTATACGATGGAAGGATTGTAAAGTAGCATTGTTGAGGAACAGTTACATACTTGTTTTTTAAATAGCTGTGCTCTCTGATGTTTCCAGACTACTTTATGTAACCCATTCCAATGTTGCATATATTGTTTCATTCATGGTCTACTCTAACAAACTATAAGGTGCTGCTCCATTTATGTTACTTGATACTGGTGCAAAAACTGAAAGGGACTGAGGGATAGCAACATGAGTGCAGACAAAACTACTTTAAACAGTGACATGCTTAAACACACACACACACGCACACACATATCAGAACACAGCTGGATAAGGTATCAATATTTAGGAAACTTATTGATTACACTTACCCTAAGGCTAGCAGTGTGACTCCTTTGGCTGCTTTGTCCTCTCTGCTGTGCTAATCTGAAACAAAGAGTGTGTAATAAGACACTGGCCTCCTGCATGGGCTATTAGACTTCAGTGCAAAGGGCACTCTGGGAAGACTCTCTGGGATAAGATGCAATGAAAGAAACCTGAAAGGCAGCCCCCAGGGACAATAAAACAGGCAGGAAAAGTTAGAAAAAACTCCTTTCACAGCCAGTGCTGAAATAAACACACAATGGGATGAAGGAAGAATACAAAAAATAGTAATACATAACTTTTCCTGATTTTAATATGTAGTTTTCCTTTAATTGAGGCTTCCCAATTACTGCCTTTTTTGCAAGTTGAAGCTTCCTGCATAGTGTTTTGGGAGCATTTTTTCATTGTTAAGTTTCAGTGATTAAATTACTACCAGTTACAAACTGAGAAACTTGTTTTGCTGGTATCCCATCCCCCACTCATCCAGAGGTGTGAATTCTTTTGTTTTCTAACCATGCTGGTTGATATTACTTGCTTCCCTCATAGTAAGAATGTGAAACTAAACTTGTGTTATTTTAAATGATTGATAAAGTGACATGTCCAGTTTGCAACTCATGGGAATGAAGCTGTATCCCTTTACCTGTATGGAGAATTTCACCTGCCTTCAACTTTTAAGAACCCAGCAGTATGATACATCATGCATGTAAGGTGATATATGAAATCAAATTGCATTCCATGAAAAGAGGACAATTTCTCTTCCCTACTTCTGCAGCCATAAAAAGTCAACCCCTTATCTTTCTCTCTCTCTCTCTCTCTCACACACACACACACACACACACACACACACACACACACACACACTCTTACACACACTGTGATACCTACTGCTGGACAACACTGCTGTCTAAACAAACAATACTTTTTTTTTCTTAAAAAGTAGGAGGGTTTTTTCTTGCTTATTTTAATTGCCTGGGTAAGCCACAGGAAGGCATTTCTACTGCCAGAGATGTATAAAAAGTTGCAAGATATCTATAAAGAGAAAGGGAATACCACACTTTAATGGTTACAACTGCATTATACTACAAATGCAGACTGCGACGCAAACTTCTCATGAACGTCTCTTCTTGATGTTACTATGATCCCTATTTGTTGTTGAGAACACTTGTTCTGGAGGTCCCAGCCATCTCAGAAAAGATATAGATTGGGTGAAGGCAGTTCAGAGAAGGGCAACCAAAATGGTGCATGGTCTGCACCAGAAGCACTATGGGGAAAAATGCAGGGAGTTAAATATGTACTCTCTAGAGGAAAGTAGGGAAAGGGGAGGCAAGACTGAAGCATTAAAATACTTCAAAGATATCAGTAATTCAAGGACAAAGGGGCATGATATGTAGCTGGAAAGGGGAGACTTAAAGGGGATGCAAGGAAATACTTTTTACAGAGAGGGTGATGGTAACCTGGAACAGCATGTCAGCAGAGGTAATTGATACCGAAAGGGTAACAAGTTTCAAACATGCATAGGATACACATAGGACCTTGGTAACAAGCTGATGTGTGTGTGCGGGGGGACTAAGGCTGGATATCAGTTATGGTCCATGGCAGCACAGTGGGTAGGAACCCTAGGGCAAACTGGGTGTGCCAGGAGGTCCTTTTCTGCCAACAGCTTCTATGCTCAATGTTAAACTAATTGACTTTAATTCCTTATACTTCTCTTTTCTTGATGTTACTATAATCCCTATTTGCTGTTGCTGTTGCAAACATTTGTTCTGGAGGACCCAGCCATCTCAGAAAATATAAAGATTGGGTGAAGGCAGTACAGAGAAGGGCAACCAAAATGGTGCATGGCCTGCACCAGAAGCACTATGGGGAAAGATGCAGGGAGTTAAATATGTACTCTGTAGAGGAAAGGAGGGAAAGGGGAGACATGATATAAGCATTCAAATACCTCAAAGGTATCAATAAGGTACAGGAAGATTCAATTCTGCTGAGAAAAAGATGTACAAGAATAAGGAGGCATGATATGTAGCTGGAAAGGGGAAACTTACATGGGATGCAAGGAAGTACTTCTTTACAGAGATAGTGGTGGGCACCTGGAACAGCATGTCAGCAGAGGTAATGGGTACTGAAAAGGTAACAGGTTTCAGACATGCATAGGATACACATAAGGGGACCTTGGTAATATGGCTGGAGCTCTTGGGGGTGGAGGTAAGGCTGGAGATCAGTTATGGTCCATGGCAGCACAGTAGGTAGGGCCCATAGGGCAGACTAGGTGGACCAGGAGGTCCTTTTCTGCCAACAGCTTCTATGTTTCTTTGTTAGTAAATAGCTGGTACATGAGCATTATACATTAATGATGACATCAGTTTTAAGATGTTAAATATAAAGCCTAAGATACCAGTAACACAATGCCATTAATAAGTACTGCTCAAATTTTCTAAATCCATGGAATCAACCTATTGTCAACTTAAATAAAAAAATATGAATCTCTATAGAAGTCAGGGCCATAAAGAAAAAGAGAGAAGAAAGGAAACAAACTCAGAAGAAAAAGTGTGCATAAAATAAGCCAAAGCAAGGTGGTAGTGGTGGGGGGATAATATGTATAAAGCAAGTGAGTAGCACGAAATGCATTTTGTTATACTTGTGAAAGGATGAAAGCTCAAGTAAAACATAGGTCCTAAATATAGAAAACAGTTGAAAAGGATAAAAATTAAGAAAAAGGGTCCTAGATGCAGTAGAAAAGAACACAACAACCAAAAAAATCAAAGAAATTGACTGGCTTAAAATTTCAAACAAAACAGTGAATGACATTTGACAGATTGTAAAGGGCAATATATTATCATTTGCAATAGTTACATTAAAAGTATCAAGGAATATAACAACAAATGATGACAAGCAAGGTGGCTAAATGAGGTTGTGAAGAAAGTTACTCAACAAAAAAAAGCTAAACATGCAATAAAATATCTGAAAACAAAAGCCATGCCAAAACCACATGGTCAAAATACTGAACATTTTAAAACAAACATAAAAGCAAAATTAACCATTTCAAAAAGAAAATGGAACTCAGACTTGCAACAGATGCAGACAAAGGCAACAGCAAGCCATTGTGCAGTTACATCAATAGCCTAAATAAATAAATAAATAAATATATATATATATATAATATTAATATTAAAAAGGAAACAGTAAAAAATCCAGTGGAGATAGTAAACCAATGTAATGAATATTTGTGTTCCTTATTCAGACATAATCACAACTCAGTCCCATGTCCTTGTACATTACCAGGAGTCCCAACAGAATTACCGTAAATACAGACAACATACTGCAAAAAATTCAGAATAAAAAAAATCAGAGTGCAAAGTTTCCACTAAAATGCTGAAACTAAATATTGGGATAATCCATAATCAGGCACCCCCTCAAAATATTTTTTACAAATTTAAGTAATATAGGTTCTGGGTAAAATTCTAGAATTACTGCTTAAAGATACAAGATAGCCACATGCCTAACAGTGATTTCAGTGACAGGGAGCAGCAGGGATTCAGAAAACAACAAGTACCACAAATGAAATGTGTCTCTATGAAAACATGACCCAAATCTTGGATAACAATACCTTATAGACATAATTTCTGTTATACCTTTGCAAAACATCTGCCACTGTACCACATTTGGCAGTCATTGAAAAAAAATCTTGTCCTTAGCTATTCATCCCTGTATTTTAAACAACAGAACCCAAACCAGCCAAACCATTCATCACTGTAAGCCTTGTGTATCATGCAGACTGTGATACTTGACATTTGTAGGGTAAGTTAGTGCATCTGGACTTATTTGTGGCATATGCATCTCAATTGGTATTGGCTCCTGACCATATTGGTAGTACCCTATATGAGGCATATTATTGAGCACCTCAATATGAGTGACTCAATAATACTGCTCCTATATAGCGTGACTGCTGCAATACAGCAAGGAATCCTGTATGGCGAGTATAGCAGTGAGCTACACTCGCTATGTCAGGATATAAGCAGGTGTGGTCCCAAATTCTACCAAGCTGTCCATTTGGCATAGTGGCTAGAGTCATTGCCTGTAGAATCAGTGGGCCCGGGTTTGGGTCCATTTATGGAAAATACAGTTTTTCTTTTTTTTTTTAAGTCTGCTCCCCCCGGAGTTGAGAATATAATTTTTTGGGGGTGCAAGGGGCACAGCCCCCCGGTAAAAAATAAAGAAGCAAAACAAAAGTAGCACTATATTTTGATGAGGACTGTCACAGTTTGCTGCAGTCTCCCTATGTTGTGGTCACCCTTTTGACAGTGGGCAATTTTCTGTTGCTGTTTGAGAGTGGCTTGATAAGGAACTCACCCTTATCACATAAATCTGACCTTGTTCAATCTTCCTCAAGCCAAGCTAGTTACAGTATGTCTTACAACTTCTGGTAGGTAACATCACTTTAGCATATGTATTACTGTGGCAAGTTGCTATTTTCAACAAGAAGTTAACATTTTTAAAAGACAGTGATGTGGACTGAGAAGCAATTTGTGCAGGTGAATCACCATGCTAGCCTAGCTATTTCCAATTTGCATTCAGTAAGTCTAACCACTGGGAGCAGAAGGGGAGAGGAATATAGATCTAAAATAGAACTGTTTAACCTATTTGTGATTTAAAGTTACAATACCGAAATGTGGCCTCCAGAACTGGACAACGTATTCCAAATGAGGCCTCACCAGTGATCTGCACAGTGGCATCACCACCTCCTTCCTTCTGCTGGTTGTACCACTTTCTATGCACCCCAGCATCCCACTGGGTCTCCCCACAGCCTTGGTATGTTGTTTAGTCACCTTTAGGTCATCCAATATGAGTACCCCCAAATCCCTTTCCTGTTTGGTGACCATCAGTTTCTCCCCCCCACCCCGTTATTGTCCTCTGGGTTTCTGCAACCCAAATGCATGATTTTGTGCTTCTTTGCATTAAATCTCAGCTGCCACACTTTGGACCATTCCTCCAGTTTACCTACGTCCCTCCTCATTTTTTCCACCCTTCCTGGAGTGTTCACCCTGTTGAAAAGCTTAGTGTCATTTGCAAAGAGGCATACTTTCCCCTTCAGCCCCTCCACAATTTCACTTCTGAAGACATTAAATAGGACTGGGCCCAGGACTGATCCCAGTGGCAACCCGCTGGTCACACTCCTTTCCTTAGATTAAGCACCATTTACCAAGACTCTCTATCTTCTGTCATTCAACCAGTTCCTAACCCAGTTTACCACCTTGTGACCCACACCCAGGCTGCCCAGCTTGTTCACAAGTCATATGAGGAACAGTATCATCGGCCTTACTAAATGCAATTCATGTTTATGTTTATGTTTAAGCCCATGAAACTCTCTTATCTAGTTAATGCATTTGCAGTCATAGTGGCTCTACTAGAGTTTGTCTTAACTGATGGAGTAAGGCCAAGAATGTATCCTCCTTTAGGAGTCTGCAGCCCCAGTATGAGATTTACTTCTAGGAGAACATACTGTCAATCACAGCAAAGTGGGAGGAGCAAAACCTCATTAACTTCCAGTTAGGTATTCAAGACCTAAAATCATCTAAATAAACTCATGTATGCAGGAAATGTGTATACTATTGTTTTTCTCAAGTGTTGTGTTTGTGGGAAGAGTGTCAACCTGATTTAAAATGCATGTATTAGATAAGGAATTCTCTTTTATTAGAGTAGGCATGGATCAGGTGACCTATACGCACAGTATAAAGAGCCTTCCTGTTATGTACATGCTCATTCAGTTCATTCAGTGGAATGGCAAGCTATGGTGGTATGTGGAGGGCTGTGCTGGCTGCCCACCCGTTGTCGGGATATGTCAGGAGGGGGTGCAGGGTTGGGCATCTACCTACTGGGGTGGTGTTGAGTGGGGGGTCCACTAGATACCAGGGATGTAGTCTACTGCATCATGAAGGGTTGGGAGGCAGGGGGGACTGGCCATCACAGTGCTGCTGGCTGCACTTACAGTGCCTGGGGCCATCGTTCGGTGGGATGGGGTCTTGATTGGCTCCTTGCCTATTCATGCTGTGCACTGCTAATGGGGTTTGGGTCAGTGATATCTTTCCATGCTGACATTGTGGATGGTGATGATTAGCCTGCTTTTTACTGTTACATGATATTTTGTCTGCTATATATATGCCCGTTACAGTTTAACATATAGTACTTTTATGTCTTAGCAGAATTCCATCAATTTTACATCCCACTAAATGCCACCAAGTAGTTACACTATAGGTTCATTTTACCATGAGATCTTAGAACACTCATACACTGGCAAATTGCAGGCTAACAATTAGTACTGTTCTATCATGCACAAATTTGGCCTAAAAACATTTCTTCACCTCATGTTTACCCTACTAAGAAAGTGCAATGGAACAAACCATTTTATACAGAAAATGCCTTCCCCAAATTTCCAGACAAAAGACTAAGATCCCCACACATACTGTATGACAAGCAACACCAGTGCAAGAAGTAACACGATCATTTCAGAAAATGAAATCAGGAACAGTTGGGAAAGGTGGCTTTCAGCAAGCAATAACACACAGAAAGGTGTGGGTTACGTACTGATAACAGTACACATAGGTATGCTCTTATTAGCACATTACCCACACTTCAAAGTGTGTTATTGCACTTATACAATGGACTAAAGGAATGTGAGGAGGCATTTAATAGTTTAACATTTTTTTATTGAATTGTGCATAAACTTAATAAATTACTAGTTTTTTTCTGTTTAGGGAAAAAATAGTCACTTATAACTTTGTTTTGGTGATAGTGCAACTGAGCAGTGTACCATTTTAAAAATACTTTTAAGGAAACTGTAGAACTTTGTTTAATAACAGTTGAATTTTCAAGTTTGAAAAATGCTGTAAACATTAGCTTGTGTTGAAAGAGTTAGTTCTGAAACAGTTTAGGAACTTGAAGTGAAAATTGCAGTGAATGTAAACATACTTTTGAGGAATATTGGTTTATTTGGATAAGTTGATGAATTTAATGTTCTGCATAATGCAGTGCTGTATTGTAAAGGCAGGGTGTTTGGTTATTGCTTTAAATTCTTGACTGATGCTGCTCAGTGGGAGGTTCCTGAGTCCGATTTCTTCGTATCGGTGGAGGAAGTCATGGTGTTTCCACTTTCGGCATGCACGGACCAGCTGCAGCATGGCTGGGCGTTTTCCTGATTTAGGACTGTATTTTCTTGTGGAGCTTGTGGTTTTGGCACATTTTGACAGGTACGTTCTTTGTTTGCTGGATTTTGCTTTTGGAAGTCAGTATGTGACTCCAACATTGACGGTCTTCTGGGGTGGCAGCCCAATATGAACGTAGGCTTGATTCAGCCTTATACCCAGTCACTGCCATTAATTCTCAGGCTTCAAGGCAGGTGCTTGCAAGGAGTTGTACAACTGCGGCTCAAACCGAATGGTTCATATATCTACGAGATAGACAGCTTCTTCATTGATTTTAAGCATAAGGTTCGAGAGGTAGCTTATGCCTAAAGGTTCCTGGGTGTACCATGTTTCTGCATTTGGCAGGAGGCTTTGTGGAATTTTTCTAGGGTGACAGCAGAAAGCTGGGGAACTTGGAGAAAGCTTGGATAACTATTTTTTGAATGATTCTATGGGGCACAGAGGGTTTTCTGGCAAGCTGTATATATACCCACGATATTGCTGTTTGGAAGAATCATTCTTCTTGTGATTTTTGGTCACTTCATTAAAACTGAGTGTTATGTATTTGCCTTCCTGTTCATCTATTTTAATTTCAAAATGTTCTGGAGAAGGATTGGTTAAGTCTGCTTGCTGGCTGTGGAGAAGATTTCTGTAAGTTTTGCTGTTATTTTTTAAACTACAGGAGAGAAGGATTAGTTAATTCTACTTGTTGTTGAGGGAGTTAATGTATAGAGGATTTTTGTAAGTTTTGTTACTGTTTTATTTTCTTTTTAAATTAGCTTAAAGTGGAATTAAGCTTAAAGGTTGCTGTGAGTAACTGTAAAAGGCCTCCCACCAGCCTTTCTTAAATACTGAAATACCACTGGGGGTTGGGTTTGAAGGCTGTGAGGGAGGAGCTTGGGGAGCTGCAAACTGATATAGAACAGGCCAGGAAGGGGGAAACAAGGAACAGCCATATGAGCTAATTCTTAAAGACATATAAATATATAAAATACATGAGTAGATCTATAGTCCTTATGAGTAGGATTGTGGTATCCAGTTAGTACTATAGTTGGCTGTCTAAAGCTGCATGCAAGGGCATTTAGGATAACAATTTCTGTTAGAGGCTGGGCTAGGATTAGCTACTTCTACTTGCTTTGGGGAGAGTTGGTGTGGATAGACTGTATAGGTAGTATGGACCATGAGTAGGATTGTAGGGTGCAATGGCTGTGGGGCAGCAATGCAGATGAACAAACTGTGGAGTCTGGGAGGGTGCCCAATATGCCACAGGCTAAGGAGGCTTGAGGAAGAGGTTCAGTGGCTTGGCAGGGAGCTGGGGAGGTTGAGGGAGGAGGGGAGGATTGCGTCTGTAGGAGGGATGACATCTAAGAGTATTGGGGGGCACCACAGAGAAAGAACAGTGGAGCAAGGGAGAGGTCGGGGGAAGGGCATAGTAGACAGGATGCCATTTGATGAAGGGTGGGCTCTAGTAGGAGCTAGAAAAAGAGGAGCAGCAGTAGGCAGGAGGGAGGAGGAAACACACAATAAAGCAAAGGGGGAGGGAACATGTTTGCTGTACTAGCAACACATGGGAAAGAGGACGCAGGAGGAGACTGCACAAAGGATAGTACTCTCAAAGAGAAGGGGAGAGGGGCATTACTAATGGAGAGATTGAGCATGGCATGGCAGAGGTAGGGATAATACTAGGAGAGGCGAAGAGAGACAGGAAGGCTGCCAGTCAAACAGGAGGAGGGGAGGAGTCTTAATTGAGAAGGGCAGGGGGGAAGACACTGGGACACATTGTAAAAGCACCATCTTCAGTGGCCCCAGAAATGAGAACCTCGGTGGGGGGGTGGCAATGGGCACAAGAAAAGAGGAGGGAGATGTACTGGTGTTGGGAGACTCCCTACTCAAGGGGATCAGATGGGGCAGCAAGGGAGAGAGGCACAGTCAGATATGGGTGGAGTCCATACCAGGATTAAAGTCAGACAAGGCAGGACAGCCAATCTTAAGGTGCATAGAGAGGGGCAGGAGGAAACTACACATTGTGGTACATGTGGGGACAAATGACCTAGAGGGGGAAATGGTGGAGGTAACAAAGGAGAGGACTGAGGAAGTGGGAAGGTTGTGTGAGGAGGCTGGGGAGTCTGTGGCATTCTGTGAGGTGCTCCCAGTACCCTGCACAAACACAGTGAGAAAGGAAAGGATTAGGGAGTTGAACACATGATTGGTAGTATGGTGTCAGACTAAGAGATATGGGGTTATGGGTGGCTGGGGCAGTACCTGGGATAATAACAATCTGTTTGCAAGGGATAGGCTGCACCTGAATGGGGAGTGGAAGGAGGTACTAAAGCAAAGACTGGAGAGGTATATTGTGACACAGGTGGATTTAAACTAGATGGGGGTGGCAAGTGGACAGCAGGAAGGCAGAGATCTGATACAGTGGAGTCACAGCATACCCCCCAGGCTAGCAGGGAAGGACTCGGGGTGGTCGAAAAAGGAGGGAGTAGAAGGAAGGAAAAGGAGGCCAATGAAGGGAAGGGGGAGGATAGAGGGTGGTCTAGCTGAATGCAAGAAGCCTAGGCAACAAATCAGCAGAACTACAGGCACTCTTAGCAGTGTGAAGGCTGGATATTGCAGCTGTCACAGAAACATGGGCAACTGAGCACCGGGACTGGGATCTGGCAATCCCAGGATACAAAGTATACAGAAAGGACCATAAGGAAGGGAGGGGCAGTGGGGTGGCAGTCTATGTTAGGGACGGGATCAAATGCACAAGGGACGAGGGGGAAGAAAGGAGAACAGAGGCAATCTAGCTGCAGCTCCTAGACTCAAGGGATTGGAAACTGAGGTTTGGGGTGGTGTACAGACCACTGTCCCAGTCTGAGAAGCCTAACAGGGAATTAGCAGGACAAATCAGAAAGGTATGTAAAAAAGGGAAGGTGATCATCGTGGGGGATTTGAACTTGCCGAGGGTTGACTGGAGCATTCCGATCACCTGCAGTGCTAGGGAGCAAGTGATTCTGGACGCGATCCAGGATGGTCTCCTGACACAGTTCGTTAGTGTACCTACTAGGCTAAAGAACACTTTACTTCTGGTGTTGTTGAATGGGGAGGCAGTAAGGGAAATAAAGGTGAGGGACCCACTAGCCGACAGCGATCACCAAACGGTGAGGTTTACTATCACGATGTGCAGGGAGCCAGAGAAATCAGTTACTCAGGTGATAAACTTCAGGGGGGCAGATTTTGGGAGGATGCAGGAAGTACTGAAAGGGAAACCAGAGGGCATAAGGTAGGAGATGGATGCAGGGCAGAAATGGGATATTATTAAAAGGGGGATTACAGAGGCAACAGAAGCCTGCACCAGGACACAGAGTAAGAGGAGCAGAGCAAGAAAACCATGTAAGTTGAACAGTGAGGTAGTGGAGGCGGAGAGCAAAATGAGAGGCACACCAGAGGTATAGGAAGACGGGGAAGGAAGTGGACAGGGAGGGGTATGCAAGACAGTCCAGGGAGGTAACCAGAAAGGTAAGACAAGCCAAGGCTCAGAGGGAGCTGAGATTAGTGCAGGGAATTAACGGGAGATACTTTTTCAGATACATCAGGGAGAAAAGGATGTGCAAGGAGATAATAGTGAAGATAAAAGGGGTGGGGAGTGGACAGAAAGGGGTGAGAAGCAGGCAGAAGCACTGAATGAATACTTTTGCTCAGTGTTCATGGAAGAAAAGGGGGGACTGCTACCACCATGGGCTGGGAGAGTTGGGACAGGGGAGAGGAGGCAACAGATGGAAGAATTGAGGCAAGTAGAGTCCTAGAGGGACTGAGGGCACTGAAGGTAGACAAGGCACCAGGGCCAGACATTATCCACCCCCGGGGAGCTGAGGGAGATAGTGGAGGTGTTGGCAGAGCCACTGGCGGATCTGTACAGCACCTCACTGGAGTCAGGATGTGTGCCACTGCACTGGAGGATGGCACATGTAGTACCATTACATAACAGCGGACCAAGGGATGAACCAGGTAATTATTGCCCAGTAAGTCTCACCTCCATAGTTTGCTAACTCATGGAAACAATACTAAAGGAATGACTGGTGTCGTACCTGGAGGACAATGGCCTCCACGATGTGAGGCAGCATGGGTTTGTTTCAGGGAAGTCTTGTCAAACCAACCTGATACAATATTATGACTGGGTGACAGGTTAGCTGGATGAGGGTCCTGCAGTGGATGTTCTTTACTTGGACTTCAGCAAGGCTTTTGATTCTGTACCTCATGGGTGGCTTGGGGGGAAGCTAACTGGTGCAGGGGTAGGGGCAAAAATGATGAACTGGATTACAAGCTTGCTGAGTGGCAGGCTTGAACGGGTGGTGGTGAGAGGGGAGTTCTCAACTCCAAGGCCAGTGACAAGTGGGGTGCCACAGGGCTCTGTGTTGGGGCCAGTATTGTTTGGACTTTTCATATCAGACATTGCACAAGGGGTGGTGAGCAAGATAAGTCTGTTTGCTGATGACACCAAAATCGGAGCAGTGGTGGATGGGGAGGAGGGATGGAAGCAGCTGCAGGGGGGGTCTAAGCAAGCTAGACGAGTGGTCAGAGAGGTGGCAGCTGGGGTTCAATGCAAAGAAATGTAAGGTTATGCACTTTGGGGTGAAGAACCCAAGGACAGAATATTGGCAGGGAGGGGTTAAACTGGGGATCACTGAGGAGGAGAAGGACCTAGGGGTAATGATAACAGGGACCATGAACAACACTGCCCAGTGCAGGAGACCAGCTGCAAAAGTGAACAAAGTGCTGGAGTGCATAGCAAGGGAGTTTTCGTCCAGGTGAAGAGAGGTGATCTTGCCACTCTACAGGCCACTGGTAAGGCCGCTCTTAGAGTATTGTGTGTAGTTTTGAAGGTCATACCTAAAGCATGATATCAGGCTACTGGAGATGGTGCAGATGAGGGCAACAAAGATGATATGTGGAATGGAAGGAAGAGACTATGACAGCAGGCTGGAAAAGCTGAATATTATCTGAGGGGAATCGGTAAGGATGGGGCAGATGCGGTCTTTAAATCAAGGAGGGGTGGGTCACCAGGGGCATGGGCTAAGACTAGAGGGGGAAGATTTAGGAAGGAAATGAAGAGACACTATTTCACAGAGAGGGTGGTAGCAAAATGGGATGCCCTATCAGAATGGGTGGTATTGTGTAAATCTGTGAACAGCTTCAAAAGGGCATGGGACAGGGAACAGGGGAGAGTGAGGGTGGGGGAGGTGGGGGATGACAAAGGGGAGGTTGGTGGGGCAGCTGCAAACTAGGGATGCTAGCAGCACACTCAAACAGACTTAGATAGACCGGGTGGTCTGTTTCAGCTAGCACATTTGTATGTTCATGTTTTATTACCTGAGTCCCTCTCTGCCCCTATGAGCCATGCACAGTTGTATATCGAGCCTCACTTTTAATAGTAATCCACGAGGGATATTGGGAGACAGAGCTGCAGAGGTTTTTTGAGTTGCTAAGTCCTGTTCAGTGATGGCAGGGTGGTGGTCTGCTCAGTCTTTACCATCACATCTATATTTTTTTAGTACAGCAGAAAAAATGTTATTTGCTGGGTTCAGGTCTGTGTGGCTGTGTGGGTTTATGTTCCTGCTCAGCAGAGGGTTGTTGATATGTCAATTGAGACCTGCTTTTAAAGCTATTAAGCTTGCAAGACTGTATTCTGTGCCATCTCCCTGTCGGATTTCAGAATATCATTTTGTAAGATTGTACATAGTTCTGATGTTTATATGGACTCCAGGCTTACTTGTGCAGTTTTAGCGTGGCACTAAGTCTGGATTACTGTCACTGCCTATTGAGTTGTTTTTTTTGAGTGGTCTGTTCATCTTTTTGCCTCTGTGGCGGCTTGAGTTGTTCTGGTGTCAGATCTGGGAATTGTAATGTATTCTTATGTTTTCTTTTTCTTTTGTCAGGTTGATTATTGGACTGTTCTGCTGTGTCCTGATCATTTACTGCTGCGTCAGGAGGGTCTGTGGAGGTTTCCAGATTGGGATCATCTGTAGAGGCGGCATCAGACTGAGGCGTTGCAACAGTGCTTGAGGTGGATGGCTGGCTGACAGGGTGGCCAGGCACTACCATAGCTGGAGAGTCACTGTCCTCATTTTCTACCAGGTTGGTGAGTATTTCATTGAGGTTCAGCTGAAAAGTTGGGGAAGACAGTTCAGAAATTTCCCTGCTTTTACAATGGTTTGCTGCTTCAGGAGGTTATCTGGTGATGATGTAATACTGGCGGCGGCTTCTTTAAATGTGCTACTCTGTTATTTTTTTTAAATAACTTGCACGTCATCTGCCGAGCACAAAGGTTTTTGCCCGATTCAGAATTGAATGATTTTCCAGTTTGTTGAGAGGTTGTGCTGAGGAGATTGTCGATGGTTTCTACTGCCGCAACGAGTGCTTCCCACAGCTGGTTCAGTGAGCTCTGCCAGTCAGCATTGGTGTTTGCCATTGACAGAGCTCACTGATTCATTGTTGTTAAGTGGCTTTGTTGAGGGCAGTAGTGCCGGTTTGCTAATGCATCATCTGATAAGGACATGGCTCGGATGATGTAGTAGTCAATCAGATTAATTGATTTTCAATGCCCAATTTATAAGCAAAAATAACCACACACAACAACTGCTCAACAAATTGGATAATTGGTGTATATTAAGGAACTTAATTAACAAGACTCCTAATATAACAGATTTCTTGTGTAATGTAGTTTCACATATATCAAATTACATTATAACAACACCCTGGCACTATACAATACATAAACTAAATAAGATTAAAAAGAAGGAAAAATAAACATTTTTATGCTAAAATGTTCATCATTTATGCAGAATATTTTTGTTTTGCTTTAGTGCAAATCTTATTTTATGTAAAGAAGCAGTGCAGTCCTGCATGAGGATCTGAACTATTGCAAGTGTCTTTAGATCTTACTGTAATCATAATTCAAGTATAATCATAAATCGGCAACCTAAAAATCTGGGAAAGGACTAATGACTAAAACATTTTTAAGCAGAGTTAAAGTTAAATTCCAATCAAGTATAAGATGATAGACTACATTTACAAATGGGGGAAGAAAGGATCTGTTCATTTCATACCATTTGAGCACCCATACGAGGGTCCGTCCCCTTGTTCAGTTTACAGTCAATCAAGCACACCAGAGCTCCTTTCTCACAATCAAGGAGTCCATTAGGCATGGGGAGTCCACAAATTTTGTATCACAACTTTCATTGTTTCCCCAAAAATCAAGAGCCAAAAGAACTCTGGAGGATATTCTGGCAGAAGTCTCCCTAAAAAAGAAAGTCCCAAAACTGCCTACCCCCAAGTATTTCAGCTGTTACCACCACATACTTCTCTACACTTGTTCTCTCCTCGTCAATAAAAATGAAGTAAAAAAAATGAGTCCCAATGTCTGTTCTCCAAGAGATACTATTACTGTAACCATTATTGAACCCATATTTAATTGTATTTATTTATTGAATTGTTTCACCAGGCAAGGCACACTGAGCAAAAGATACTCATCTCCCTGTGCAACCTGGGGGAAGGGTTACAGGGGAATGATAACATGTAGGTAATCAAGCAATAACATAAAACAGGTATACAGTGCAATAAGTTCACATTTGGTTACACACTGGTTAACAGTTAGCTACATTGTGCAGGGAATTCGTATCCCAGAGGCATACATACATACAGACAATACATCTGTACATAGAGTACAGATTCTGAGGTGAATAAATACTTGGTAGCTGAATCTAGGCAGGCAGGACAGCGATGATAACAGTAGACAAGTAAGTGCCATGGTTAGCTATATAGGCCAGCTTCCAAGCATCGGGATGTGCCGCTGATCAGACAGTTGGGGATTTGGTAGGGAGAGGGGTCATGAGAGTTATCAAAAGCAGGCAGTTTACCATGAGGTAATTTGCCAGCATGGTTGATAGGGAGTGGGTGGAGGAGGAGTGGTGAATTTGAGGGGAGAGATCATTCCAGTGTCTCGGGAAACAGTGCGAGAAGGTTGTTTGGCCAGCAGAGTTCTTTCATCTGGGGATATGTAGTAGTCAGGTGTCAAGTGACCTGAGGGCATGGGGGGGGCTGATGAGAGTATGGAGGAGAGGTAGGAGGGGAGTGCTCCAAGCCTGAATTGTGAGACAAATTTGGAGCAGTGTAATATGCGGTGATTTTCGAGAGATGGGAAGGCAAGTGAGTGGTATAGGTCACAGTGGTGAGAGTGGAGGGGAGCATCAAGAGCAAAACAGCAGAAGGCATTGAAAAGGGGGTCTAGTTTTGATGGGGTGGATTTAGGAGTGGTGCTGTAGACTATGTCACAGTAGTCTAAGGAAGGAAGGATCATGTTTTGCGCTAGTTCCCGCCTAACCGTAGAAGGCAGGCTAGCTCGGTTCCTATACAGGCACTGAGCTTAGGGTGCAGTTTTTTTATGATCACATCGATATTGTCAGTGAAGGTAAGGTAAGGGTCAAGCCATACCCCTAGATACCGGAAGGAAGTGACATCCACCAGAGTTGTCCTATTCTGAGTGTGGAAGGAGGGGAGGAAGGGGAGCCTGGAGAGCCATTGCCTCATGCAGAAGGCCATAGTGACCGTTTGTTTTAGCAATGAGGGACAGCTGGTGTGAATTGAACCAGAGTTGAACTTTATTGAAATTGGACTCGAGAGTGGATGCAGCTTCTTCCGGGGAGGAGCCAGAGGCGAATAGGACAGTTAATAGATGATGCTTATAACAACAAGTCAGTGGATTTGGAACAGCATTTAAGCAGTTAAACATTATTGGGAGTTTGATTCCCGTTCATTGTGTTTGTTCTACTCATTTTTGTTCATATACTAGCCTGGTTAATAAGATTCCAGTTAGGTCTCCAGACAAAACATAGAGAAATGTACCTCAAGGTGTATTACCCCTTAACCAGCCTCCACTCATTGTTCTTATGGCATCTTTATGTAGATTGAGTAAGTTGTTAACAAAGAAATGCACACGATTTAAATAGTGTAAAACTGGAATCCCATCTTGTTAGCCAATAGTTCCTTCTCCAAACCTCCTCCAAAGGAGAATCTTCAAATTCGGGCACCAAATTTCTTAGACACAGAGGGGGGAAAACAAAAACAATGGCGCTCCTCTGAACGTAGTAAATTTGATAAATGGTGTTAAAACCACTTTCCCAAGGCAACAATGAGCATACCTTAATAAAGTATATTATGGTCTTTTCAACACATAAAGTGTTCTTGGGTTCCTCACCATCATCCACACTACAGCTGCAGCTGCAGTTCACTGCAACTCTCCAAAACATTGCAGCAACAAGTTGCTTCTACATTTTGGGAGACTTTAACTCCCTTCTCTCATTTAATCTCTGGCAGCCGTCTTTTTAATCATTCCTCTCTTGCGCATTTCAGTGGCCATGTGAAACAAATGCTGAAATCCATCAGACTAATGACCAATGACCAGTCTGGCCAGACAACTGAGAACTCGCTCAGTAGTCCCTGGACCTTAAAAATAAAAAAATAAACATATGTCTTCCAGTTACCAGCCAAAACGACCTAAGTTTCTTTCATGAAATTCATCAAAAATGTCAAGCTTAGATGGCATGTGCACAGAGCAAAGAGCTGAGCTGCATGGAGTGGAGCAGAATTGCGGCCATGTTGCTGCTCTGTCCCCCTCCAGCTGGGTGTTATAAACTGAACATTCTACTGGCACAGTGATATTCAAAAATAATCTGTCAGTCAGAGACTGGGACTCATTATTTCCCGGTCTCTGTCGTCTCATACCAGACCAGTTAGTGGGCGGGATTAGCCAATCACAAGTAAGAATTCTGCCTACCCATTTTCTAAAACAATATACATACTTCTTTGTGACTTTGTAAGTTGGGACCTTTAAGTCCCCCAGTTTTTTTCTTCATTGGAGATGAGACTCCCCTTTTATCATTTTATTTTATTTAGTTTCCTTGACCAGTTCGTCGATTATTCTTTTGATGTTTTGCACTGAGTAGTGCCTACTGCAAACATGTAAATTATCTATAATGCTGACAAAGTGTACCGAGTTACTGCTTGTAATAAATACTATATTTACTTTTTCAGATGCCCACTATGTAATGTCTGTTCCAGAATTTGAACATGTGTGCCTCAGCCAGGAGTACTTCACTGTACACTTATACTGTTACATGAGGTTCATCTTGATCTTCTTTAAGACCCAGTTCGTAAAAGGTACACTTTCATTTACATATCTGCTGTTGTTATGGCTAGTATTCATATAATGTACCCAGCCATGATGACAC
Source organism: Neoceratodus forsteri (assembly GCA_016271365.2). Classification (NCBI taxonomy): domain Eukaryota; kingdom Metazoa; phylum Chordata; order Ceratodontiformes; family Ceratodontidae; genus Neoceratodus; species Neoceratodus forsteri. The sequence continues at coordinate 557,898,939 of CM028137.1, read as the reverse complement.
GCAACACCTTACCCTTGCTTAGATGTAGACACTACTTCCTTAGGAAATGACTTAGTGGTTGCAGGATGATTATGTATATGACAGTGAAATTGATAACTTCTGATAACAAATGTTATTACCATCCTAACATGCCTTCAACAACCACATAGCACTCATCTCTGTGTGGTACGCTCTGGTATCCATCTGTGCATTTAGCTATATTCAAAGTTTACTTCTGTTACTCCGGTTGCCCTACTACTTTGATGCCTGTAACACTTCCCTTGCTGCTTATCACCGTGTCCAGTATGGCTCCACCATGATTGGCTTGGCTGAGTGTTTGAACAAGGGACATCACCTTCATGGACTACAGGATATCTGTGTCTCAAGCACAGCCATCACCTCGGAGGTTACAATGTATGTTTAACTAGACTGTGATGTGCTACCCACATATGGAATTAAGCCCATGGTATAGTAGGAGAAAAATGTAGGTCGGGCAGAAAGTTTCTAAATTCCCAACAAGCTATCATAACAGTAGCATTGGCAGGATTTTTTTTTTTTTTGGTGGGAGAGGTGTTTGGATATGAGCTTGTTCAACTGGGACACATGAAGGTTGGGGATCTGGGGCCCACTCGGCCCCCAGAAGCTCTGGAGGATTAGATGCTCTGTGTGAGTTGTGTGGCTTTTATTGCAGATAAAATATATTTTTTTTACATCTTCTCTATCCCTGACTCTAGGGAAAAACATATTTTTCCACTGGAATCGGGGGTGTGGGAGACTCTAGCTGGCCTTAAAGTCTGCAGCTGCAGCTGTGGTGGGCAACTGGCTGACTCTGACCAACAATGCTATTGACCACCCACCCCATAGGCGTTATTAGGTCTGTATGATGGAGGAAGGCACAAAGTTAATGCCATTGCAATTGTGCCACTTGTCAGTGCTACTACAGTATGATTCTATACACACAAACACAATGAAGGAGATGTGAGACTGGACAGCAGTAGACATAATTAACCTATCAGTCTCCTACAATAATTATATAGCTTCAGATGTACTATTTACAGTACCTGCTCAAAAGAACAAAGTAAAACATTCCAAAAGAAAAAAAATTACAGAGCAGTCATGAATGACTGTTCAAATAATGGCAGATCTTGCTTTCAACAAGATCCCTTGGCTGTTCTAATTTTAAAAGGGAGAAAAAGGCAAAAGTAAAAATATTCAGAATATCACACCACACATAAGTGTTTGCACCATGTTCTATTGTATGACAACTCTCTCTCTCTCTCTCTAAGTATCGGTGCTGGACAGGGATCTTCCTACTTCTCACATCAGTCGAACCCTGTGGTTCCCTCAAAGATACACAACGATGACTTTTTCTGCTCTCAGCGAGCATATCTTCCCCTCAACACACACTCACCCATGCAAAAGCAATGAAGCAATGCAGGACTTGGGGAGCTCATCTACATATTGCTCTCCCTGCTGTGCACCAACTGGTTGAAGTCCTCCGGTTGTGACGGTTGTCGGTTGTCATGCCTCAGGTCGAGCTGCTGTAGGCATTGACAAAGGCATTGTACTCGATCTCGTTCAACGCAGGGTTTTTGGCTAAGCTAGCCTCACTACTACATGAGGGTGGCTAGGAAGTTGAGGTGCAATGAGTCTGGTGTCTGACTGATGAGAAGCACTGCCTACACAGAAGAGAAAGCTCAGTCATCCCTCTCGACGCAGCTCACCCAGCACATTCCCTTACTGCATTTGATGCCAGAATGAGAACGTGACACATGACTGGAGGAGCAGAAGCCCTGAGTCCTGATGTCACTGATACCTTGTGACAGCCTTTTGGTGACATGTTTGACAGCTCGGCCACCCATGCAAGGGGGGTTGTATTGCTCTGCAGGATCTGTGCTTGAATGTTAATTAAAAATTAAGACTGACTGGCTTGGCTGAGGAGGTGGAATGGCATTCCAGACCATTCCACCACAGTTTAACCTCTGTTTTTATGTGTTCATTTACATTTTGGGGTGAGGAATTTCCCAGCAAAAGTCATGGAACACTGAAATGATGGTCAGGCATTTGCCCAACCTCCTCCCCACTACACCACTGAATTCACCCCCCCCCCCTTACCCACAGACAACACATAAAACTGAGTTTGTGACACCCATTTTCAATAGAAGTATTTAAATTATTGAACTGAGATGGTTAACCATATTCAAATTTTATTTATGAGGAAATGAGAAATATAAGTAAAGTTCCTCAAAAGTTAACAATGCCATTTTATGACACACTACATTTTTATGGACATCCATTCTGTAAACAGGAATGTAGTACTGTCAAGCATGCAGAAGAAATACTGAAGCTCATTCAGGTCACAGTGTAGCTGTCAGCCGTGGCAAATAAGATTCTTAATCACTAACGTAATTGCACTGTGATGTATTGTTTGTTTGTCTGACAGGCTAGTAAGATAAGTGATGTCTTTGTACCAGAGCCTGTACCGTGGCAATATTAATCATGCAGTCTGCATGACTGTGCTTATTGTAACATCACTGATAAGGTGCAGAAACGCAATCTGCACTGGTACAGTAATCTCCATCATATGCCGTATGGCAGTAGTATTCATACTGTACAGGTGCTGGCTCACATACATCCCTTTTTGCTGAGCACAACAATAATGCCATCAAAAGGCTGCATATGGTGGATCATGATGAATGAAGTACTTGTTAATGGCTGGTGGGGTTCCCATGATCAACCATGTAATAAACCACATTGCAAGTATGTAAGTGAGTAAAATAACTCACTTCACATTTCAGACTGCTACATCTGGCTGTCAAGGTCCTTCAGTACTTATAATGTTAAACTCAGACTTCAAAATGGAAAGAGCTAAACTGTGATACTTTGCAGTGTCTGTATATGTACAGTTTGACATAAAGTTAGCAACATCACAAAATGTCATTAGAAAATGTATAGAAATGCATAATAAAACAGTAATTGCAACATGTATCCAGGAAATGTGATTTTTTTAAACACAGGTCATTCAGATGGGCAGCCTATACACAGTGTACTCATTAGGTCCAACAAAAGCCAGAAAAGAAAGTTCATTGGGTTACTTTGTCATGTGCCATGTAGGCTATCCATCACAGATACCCAAAGGAGTTCAGTATATATATGAGGGTTTTCATGATGCGGATGAAGACAATTTTTTGTCAGTTCAGCCAGTGAAATACAAGTCTTGTTCAAAGTCATTTTTCACATCTAAGCAACCAACTTAGCAGTCTTTCTAGTGTATCCCAATATAAACTTATTCTTCATCAGCATCTCCTAACTGAAAGCACTTGTGATTGTTACACTTAGTTTCCCACTTCTGCAGACACCCTTATGCCACTTTTTTCACTCTCTGAGGCTTTTACTTGGCTTCCTGTTTCATGTCACCTCTCTTGACAGAACAATTTCCCCTTTCCCCCTGCCACCTCCTCCCTTACCTCACCCCCTCCTTGCTCTTATCCCACTGTCCCCCTGTTCTTGGACCTGCCAGGCCCTCTGTTCCCCACTCTCCCTTATCTTCTTTCTCTTCATCTGCTCTTCTTTTTCCTCTTTTACCCCTTCTCCCACCTTAGCCTCCCCTCCTTCTCACCCTGCGACAAGGCCTCTGGCTGCCATATTTTCTTTTCCTTTTCTATCTGGACTCTGCCCTCTCATCTCCCCTACCCCTTCCTTGCTCTCCCCACCTTGATTAGCAGTGTTGCCTCAAGTGTACCTTATGGTTTTCTGTACTTGCTTGTAAACTTGAGTGACTAGCACTGTTCCCACTTATTTACCAGTTGACTTGCTGTGCTCCGATGATACCATGAATGTTGTCTATAACTCCCTACCTTATTGTGACCCTTTCCTTTGATGTGGAACCTTTGTAAATGAGCTGCCTCAAGCTCAAAGGCATTTGTAATCCGAGATTTAAATAAATAAATAAAACATAATACAATTGGCTGTTGAAATGGAGAAGCAGTAGCCATTCGTTATCAACAAAGTTCAATAAAGGAAGTTAATGTATGTTTCTGTGTCTCTCTTTTTTTTTTTTTACCAAACCATACAGGAGCGTAGAGATAACAGTTCCTCTTTCCGGCCAGAGTTTATCAGTGATGTTTTTTTGCTTGCTGTTTATGATTGGTGGGTGTTGGCAGATTACCACTAGCTCTGCTTGCAATAACCTTCTCCATCATTTTGTGCTGTATGGTGTATGTTTTCTTTTGTTGAACTGGTTTCACCACCTATTGCTATTTGCTCTGCAGGTACACCATCCTGTATTGTTTGTCACCACTCTTTGTTATTGCCTCTGGTCCTGGTCAATAGCTGCTAATTGGTGATGTGCAACCATTGATTCATAGCTAAAATGGTGTCTTTTCAGAGCTTATTTAAGAATTAACAAATGGAATACTTAATCCCCCTTATGTATGGCAGAAGTCAGTTACTTTTTCAAGATCCTTGATAAAGTGATAAAGGAGGTAATGTAGTATAGTGGCTAAGGTTCTGAGCAATGAATCTGGAGACCTGGGATTGAATCCCAGACCCCCCACTGAATTTCTAGGGGTCACAATATGAAGCTAGGGTGTGTGGCTCAGGGGAAACTTGAGGAGGTACTTCCTCATGAAGAGGGGAGGAGGAGGAGGAGGATGCTTGGAACAGCCTACAAGAGGAAGTGGTGGGGGCTAGAATGGTCACAGGATTTAACAAGCATTTGTCAATGCCAAATGTTGCTTGCTGGCATTAGCAATGGAAGTGCAGGAGTTAGATAGATGCTGTATAGGAATGTCAGTGAAGTATTAAACTGATGTCAACTCCACCCGCACCCTGCAGAGATGGACAGGCATTGGGGTGTGCCTTTGGGTCATTGCCCATAACAGTCACAACATTTCACCTCACCCTACCTTGCAAGTGTTGAGATGTGCTTTGGGGTGGTCAGGCTTTACAGTCACCTCATTCCATAAGGAAATACTCTGAAACGGGTGCAGTATAGGAGAATGGGGTGATCTCTGGGGCAAAAGGGTCCAAGATGCACCTCGATGCCTGTCACTGGCTGCAGGGTCGATGTGGGGGTAGAATGGCATGAGCAATACTGTTGACAATCCCAAGTCACACCCCCATGCCTGTCTAGCCCTACAAGGTAGCGCGTTATGGTCAAAAATCCTAATGCCCTCGGTGTTTTTCATGGTATTTTTACTCCAAGTTTTCAACATGGGCTTTTTGTGACCCCACCACGTGAACAGTGACACTATCAATTCGTTAGCCAAAAGGTGATTTTGAACAGTGACTGTGACATCCGACGTCACAGGTGCAAAAACTCATTTCGAACAGGATGTGAAAAATGACTGCTGTACTGTTCACGAGGAGGTGAGAAAAATGGCAATGTTGAAAATCTGGAGTGAAAATATAAAAAACTGGTGAAGTCACAAGTGTGCGTAGAAACTGTGCAACGCACATCCATAATGTAATTAGTTTGGGGATTTTTTACTGCAGATTTTCAACACAGGCATTTTGGGACTGTCGCTCATGAACAGTGTCACTGTGATCTTCTTTATCTGTCCTAAACACTGATTTACCACAGCGACCACGCTATCCTGTGCCGGAGGTGTGAAAACACATTTCGGCCAGGGTGTGAAAAATGACAACTGTACTGTTCATAAGGAGGTGTGGAAAAATGCCAGTGTTGAAAATCTGGATTGAAAATATTATGAATTCATGAACTTACAATGGTGCATGGAAATTGCACAATGCAAGCTCGTAACACAGCAATTCTATGGACTTTTGTCTCCAAATTTTCAACATAGCCAGTTTAGGACCTCTGCTCATGAGCAGTGTCACTGTGATTTTCTCAATCTGTCCTGAACATTGATTTTGCACACTGACCATGCCATTGTGTGCCACATGTGTAAAAACACATTTCGGGTGAGATGTGAAAAATGACAGCTGTGTTGTTCATAAGGAGATGTGGTAAAATGGCAATATTGAAAATTTGGAGTGAAAATATTACAAATTTGTGAAGTTACGAGTGTGAGTGGAAATTGCGCAATGCACTCTCAAAGCACAGTCATTTAATGGACTTTCATCACCAAATTTTCAGCATAGGCATTTTAGGACCTCTGGTAATGAACAGTGTCACTGTGATTTTCTTAAGCTGTCCCGAATACTGATTTCCCACAGTGACCACACTATTCTGTGCTGGAAGTGCGAAAACACATTTCAGCCAGGACGTCTAAAATGACATCTGTACTGTTCATAAGGCGGTGTGAAAAAAATGACAATGTTGAAAATCTTGAGTGAAAATATTACAGATTTGCGAAGTTACAGGCGTGCATGGAAACTGCACAATGCATGCTCATAAAATAGTCATTTTTTGGATTTTTTCACCAACTTTGCAACATAGGCTTTTTGAGAGCCCACCTCATGAACAGTGGTACTGTCATTTCATTAACTTGGCCCATAAAGTGATTCCTTGCAGTGACCGCGAAATCACCTATTGGGACAGAATGATGCCATGACAGTGGCTGAATTCATGAGGAGGGGTCTCAATAACCCCATTTTGAAAATTTGGTTACAAAATTCCAAAAACTGGCTGAGATATGCACCAAAGTTGAAAAAACCCTATCTGGTGCTGAGGGCCATAAAATGAGGATTGTTAAATGATTTTATTAAAATATTTTGATGACTGTCTTACACAGCATCAATTATGTAAGGTAGGGAAGTCAAGTTACTACACATACAGGATCACAGTGTACTCTTAATACAAGTTTCAAGTTCAAGTTTCCAGTTTATTTGCAGAAAAATACCATTGAACACACTCCTTTACAAGGAGATCACTCCTAATATAATAATAATAAGGTGATATAAGCCCTTATGTGATTTATTTTGACATGTGAAATCTCAAGATGTAGCCAATATGTGATTGTGGCAGATGTAGTATTGCCAGGAGTTACCTCTTCTGCCTATGTTTCTCAGAAACAATTACTTAAAAGCATTCTATATTACAGCAAATTTATATTTTTCACAATTCCAGTAGGGCAGTACCTGTACTGATGAATGCGTCATATGACTTTTCCCAAATTGTCGAGGATAATTTTCAGTTTCCCCTGCAGGGCTAATAGTAAAATAAATCTAGACTCCTGTTAACTTTTCCACCAGTTGACTGCATATAGAGCTATTTTTTGAATATAATTTCTCTGTCAAGTCACTGGGTGGGAATTAAAAAAAAAAAAACATTCCTGAAGCCATAATGATCTGTACTGATTGGTCCAGCTGATCAACTGTCCACAGTTTGTGCATGTGAGAAACACATAAGTGGAGTGCTGGGCCACTTAGTAATTAAATGAGAATTGTAAATATCTAGCTCTGTCAGTTCAGAGCTGAGCCCCACTGTCACAGTCCTGATCCCCTGCTATTTTTACAACATACAGCTGGTATACATTTTTCTTTGAATGAGCATAGGAAGATTATCCCATTCACACTGGAATTATTTCAGCCTGAAAGACACATACATGGCTCTTTTTTCAAATTACTTCTATATAATTCTGGTGAAAAGGGGTTAAAAAGGGCAATCTGCTTTGGCGCCCCCAAAAAAACTGGGGCTGCCTGTTACATAGTCAGATGCTGTTGGTGCAGTGTTCATTCTTACTTTTATTGCAGAAATTTGGGAACTGCTTTACCTCTGGTACAGAATGCAGCAGTCCCCTCTATGCATGCTTCTGTGTGTGTGTTAGTGTGTGTGTGTGTGTGTGTGTGTGTGTGTGCATGTGTGTGTGTGTGTGTAAGAGAGAGCGAGAATGTGGGGGGGCATTGGGTGATAACAGCTGCAGATTAATGTTTTTACAGAACACAGCTGATTGTGACATGAGTTTCTTTGACCCTAGTAGCATCTCATTAACTGGCCCCACTGAAGCAATATGTTTCTTGCACATGCTTGCAAGCAACACAAAAATGCATAAGATACAGTAAACACAAGAGAATCTTAGAAGCAAAAGGGAGGAGTAAGGCATAGTCCAGAAAGGATTTCCAGTGGCAACATAGGTAGGGAATTTAGAGCAGACTGGGTGAGCCAAGTGGTCCTTATCTGCCAGCACTTTCTATGTTTCTAAGATAATTGTTTGCAGATTTACATGTGAAACTGAGTTTGTTCATTCATTCATTCATTCATTTATCTATTTATTTATGTCTTTGTTAACCAGGTAAGTTTGGCTTTAGCCACATTTTATTTTCCCCGTCCTCAGAAGCTATTCGAGGGTGTACATATCTGTGAAACTTCTTGGACCCAGCACAACTTAAAAACATAGAAACATAGACTTTGGTAGCAGGTAAGGACCACTTGGCCCACCAAGCCTACCCATTTCCCTTCCTATTGGATAAGCTGCAGATCCTAGTTAACCAACAGCCTACATCTTCCTAACTCCCACCATAATTGCCTTATGTCTGTCCCATACATTATTGAATTCCACCACTGTTTTTGACCCCACAATCTCCTCAGGAAGGTCGTTCCATGTGTCCACCTCCCTCTCCATAAACACATACTTCCTCATGTTGCCCCTGAGCTGTCCCACCATCTATCTTCAAATTGTCCCCCTTGCTCTTGCACATCTCTTTTTCTGAAAGATACTACTCTTTTGGACTTTGCTGATTCCCTTGAGATACTTAAAAGTTTATATTATGTCCCCTTGTTCCTCCTTTCCTCAAGGGTATGCATATTAAACTCATTTAGTCTCTCTTCATGTGGCTTCTGATGCAGACCCTGCACCATATTAGTTACCCTCCTCTGGACTGCCTCCCTCCTGTCTATCTCCTTGTGGATATATGGTTTCCAGAACTGTATGCAGTACTCCAGTTGTGGTCTCACCAACTGTCTGTACAGAGGGATAACAACTTCCTATTTTCTAGTGGTGATGCCTCTCCCTACTATCCCAGCAGCCCTCCTTACTGCCTTCTCACATTGCTTGCTTACCTTTATGTCATCTGATATGACTATCCCCAGGTCCCTTTCCATTTTTATGGCTGTGGGCAGAGCCTAAAGCCATCTTACTATATGTAGCAGGAAAATCGAGTATCGTGGAACACATTTTTTGGACTTTTCAATGTATACTTCCACATCTACAGATCATTATGCCATCTAAAATAAAATACTCTCTTCTTTCTGTTTAGAATGTTGGAGACATAATTCCAAGCTGCTTATCAGATGGTCATTGGGAAACTGGAACAGCTTGTTAAATATTGGTTACTTGTTAAACTGGAGATTTGTTTACCCCCTTCAAAATGTAACAGCTTGCATATTTAAATACTTAGCATTTAAACATTTTCTTGCTACTACTGTAGTTTCAGTTGGGTATTTATTGTCTTTCAAGAAAGATTTATACCTCATAAATGTCACGCTTTCCCAGTAAATCTATTAAGATTTACACTGTTTTTTAACCTTCTTAGACACAATCTGATAAGCACTGTCTCAGACATATGCCATGTCTTCGGTGAACTACCCTGACTAAAAATATATCAATCAGCAGACATTTTTTGCTATGCTTTTTGGGAAAAAATATATTGAACTTCAGCAAACACACACACACACACACACTCTCTATACACACCATCCTCATGGCCACAATATTTAAAATAAATACTGCATTCTAACATGTTATAAAACAATAAAGAAACTGGTTGTTTATCAGTGAACACAGTGAAGTTTGGTTTAGAGTAGATTTTCTATAAATATTTCTTATCCTATATTTTGTATCCTGGATAGCACAGTGCAAATGCTACTTCTCAGTCATTGGGATCTTTATTTACACATTTTTCACACTGTATTTTCTCAAGCTACAGCAAACACACACACACACACACACACACTGTACACACCATCCTCATGGCCACAACATTCAACATAAATACTGCATTCTAATATGTTGTAAAACAATAAAGAAACTGGTTGTATTTGAACACAGAGAAGTTCAGTTTAGAGTAGATTTCCTTTAAAGATTTCTTATCTTATACTTTATATCCTGGATAGCACAGGAGAGAGATGCTACTTCTCATTGCCATATGGATCTTCATTTTCCACATCTTTTGCACTGTATTTACTCAGACTGTCCCAAGCTAGATGCAATATCTTGTTTTCAGTGGGGTCATGATATTACCATTTTTATAATGTATTTATTCAGGGTAGTTTAGTCCAGGGCCCCCGTATTCAAAGGAGATGCATGGCATACCCTGGTGGGAAAAGGAAGATGTGCCTCACAACTCCAGCAATGTGCCACAGTGCGATATTCAAATGTGCAGGATGCACCAGCCACAAGGGAATGAGCCAGGGTGCATACAAATGGCATGCCGTACAAGTTGAGGGGGTGTTCCCATGCATATGCCACACTGCGGCATATTCAGTGGGAATGGGTCCCTCAATATCCAGGGCAGCATGACTCACAGTTAGGCCATGAATAGCTGGCCTACCCAGCCAGCAACCCACAGGTGGACTGCAGAGGTACACCCAGGCACACAGCAGCATGGCAGCCCTGGTGGACTAGAGGTACCCCCTCCCATCCCCAATCGATCCAACTCCATCCCTGAAGAGCTCTGTAATGTAGGACCCCATCCTTGACCCAGTCACACCAGAGAAAACTGTAGTCCATATCCATAGCATAGAGGACTCCCAACTACCGCTCAGGTATGCAGACACTCCTGCTCCCCCAATACCCAACCTGTTGCACAGTCTGGCACTACTCACCACACCCTGCCTTGGCCAGCTGCTGACTGCATTGGACCCAGGACAGGGACCTGCACTCCAGAATGACCCAAGCAGCTGTACTATGCACTGAGGCACTACACAAGCTGTGGACCCACCAGTGTATGCAGCCATGTGTATGTCCCTGGCAAACCATAAGAGGGAACTAGCATACCTCCAACACATGCCTTGTTGATGATGTATCTTCCTGTTGTCATACACCACTGTTGGTCCACACTCTCCCCTGTTCCCCCATGAAACATGCCACCCTGCAGACTGCTGAGGTATCCTGGGTGCCATGGGGTGTGGTATCTTGCAAAGCCATTTGCAGTGTACATGCCAGGCTATGGATAGTGTATCCTCGGTTCCCAGATTGTACAAACAAATGAGAGGTTGGCTGTAACATGCCTGTTCTGGGACCTGTGTGAGTGGGTACAGCATCGGCCATCACCCACACTGAGCAGTGCAATGGCACTGGGAAGATGGATCTACATGTAAGTGCCTGAGGTGTATGGCCACTGAGTGTTATCACCCACACAGAGCTCATGCCTATGCGTGACACATTCCAGCATCCTACTGCTAGTGTTCTGCCACCTGGAAATAAGATGCCTTTTCTTCTGTGAACTATTCAGGCTAAATATATAACAATCAGCAGGCATATTCTAGGAAAACATATTGTAAAAATGTGTAAAAGGAAGACCTCATCGAAACTGCCTCTCAGCAATCTACATTGTGCAAATTCATTAGAAATAATGGGCAAAGGTATCCCAAAAGCTCTCCACAGCCAGATCAGCTCTGACCAGAATTTGTTGATAAGTGCCATTGCCATTCTGATATTTCCCCTTTCCAATCCTAAGGGGAGCACCATACTGAAAAGTCACTCTTAGTGACCCCTTTCCACACCCAACTGCAAAAATTGTAAGTGGGTGTGAGCTTGGTAACTCTGAAACCTTGAAGTACAGATCTATCTGTTGTCATGTTTTTTGATTGGTATGTTTTCCTCTACCTGCTGCAATTACAAGTTATGAGTTATTTTCTGGCTGATGTGACCCCAGCCCCACCTAGGGGGGTCAAGATATGCTTGCTACCCTGGTCCTGATGGCTGAACTCACTATTGTTTCTTATAATGGACAGGGATCACAGTGCAATAACACCACAGTTGCCTTCCTACAGAAGACCCACTTGACTCTACCAGAACACTTCAAGCTACACTGTAGATGGGTGGGAGACGTCTATGTTTCTCATTATGCAGGCCATCTGCATCATAGATGTGTTGCAATTTTGATACATTGCAACACCTCACTACAGGTACTTCATGTTGAAACAGACCCAGAAGGAAGGCTGATTCAAATTCAGGGGGAATATAGGGAACAAAGTTATATCTTTCTCAATTTATACACTCCTAATGATGAACCTGAATACATTTCTTTTGTGACAAAAGTCATAGGGGGTACTGTGCTAGATCCACAGAGCCTGGTCATGATAGGCAGACTCTTCAATGCTGTTATGAACCCCCCTGGTAGATCAGGCAAGGTCAGATGGGTAGGGGACATCCAGGACAGGGAAGGTGGTCCCTAAGCTCTGTTCTGAGATGGAACTAGTGAATGGGTGGTGCTTTGTCCATCCTAGGGATGGAGACTATACTTATTTTGCCCCTCAGTATAATACATATTCTCAAATACATTACTTTTTAATATCTGCCAATTGGGTGTCCAGGTTAATTTGTTGCCCTATGGAGTCTATCATTACCTCTTATATAGATGTTATCTGCCCAATCCTAGCTAAAATTGTCTGGGGATCCCTGAAGAGGGGTGTCTTTCCAGATCCCCCTAAGGAGGTGGTTGTACAACCAATACTAAAAACAAAGCATCCTTGTACCCAGACTGCCCACCTAACTACAGGTCTGTCTCTAACCTTCCTTTCGCTGGGAAGGTTACTGAGAAGGTGGTTGCACACAATTGGATAATCACATTGTGATCCACAATGTCTATGATGCTCTCCAGACTGAATTTCGGAAGAGACATAGTACCGGGACTGCACTTGTTTAGGTATTGAATGACTTCCTAATAGTGAGGGATCAAAATGCACATGCCATCTTGGTCCTTCTTGATCTATCCGCAGCATTTGACACTGTGGACCATGATGTGCTTTTGGAGTGCCTGCAGTGTCTCTGTGGTCTATTGAGGACAGTTCTAGAATGGTTTGAATCCTTCCTCATGGGCAGGTCTTACAGGGTGGTCACTGGAATTTATTCTTCTAACTCCCTTATCCTGTCCTGTGGGGTCCCGCAGGGCTCCATATTGGTGCCCATGTTGTTTGCAGTGTATATGCTGCCATTAGAAGATATTAGGTGATACGATTTGAGTTTCCACTGCTATGAAGATGATACTCAACTGTGTCTGTCCTTTCTACCCGAACAGGGGGATGCAGTCTCTGTGTTTAATTGTCTCACCATAATCAAGGACTGAATGAGCACCAGCTGGCTGAGACTGAACCTGGACAAGACTGAATTGTTGGTTGTGTACCCTGGTTGACCTGGGGCAGATTTGGGGGCTGGGCAGGCATCGGGCATATGGCTTGATGGCATCCAGCTCATTACCTCTGACCAGGTGCATAACTTGGGTGTTGTTTTTGATAATGGCTTGACCCTGAAATGTCAGGTGTCTGCTGTTGTCAAATCCTTTTCATCTGAGGAACATCACCTGAGTGAAACATCTGGTTCCCCTGGATGACCTTTCAACACTGGTCCACGCCTTCATCACCACTCACCTTGACTACTGAAATGCCCTCTACCTAGGGCTTCCTGGGGTTGATATCTGTCACTTGTAGCTAGTGCAGAATGCAGCAGTCAAGCTACTGACTGGTACATCTAGGGCCAGCCATATTATGTCTGTGCTGCACAAACTGCACTGGCTGCCTGTTCATTGGTGGATCACCTTTAAGGTCAGTCTTCTGATCTTTTAAACCCTACATGAACTGGGACCCAGTTACTTCCAAGATCTCTTGACTCCCTACTGCCCCCTCCACCCTCTCCAATCCACAGACAAGGGATTGCTAGAGATTCCCAGGGTATGTTTGAAGACATCTGGTGCATGTGCTTTTTCCTTTGTGGCACCTAACCTGTGGAATTCTCTACCTCGTCAATTGAAAGAATACCTGATCATCGAGAGATTCAAGTTGGAATTTAAGACTTATCTCCTTCAGATGGCCTTCCCAGATGATTTTAATTAATTTATACATATATATCTGCAATTTTATCAATTTATGTTTATGATGCAACTTGTAAAGTGCCTTAGTTTCAAGAAAGGTGCTATATAAATAAAGTTTGCTTTGCTTTGCTCTGATCATGCTCCTGTGCAGATGCAGCTGGCCACCTCCCCAATACCTACAAAAACACTATGCAGGCTGAACGTGTGATCGCAAATTCTCTCACTGTAAGTATTACCTGAGCAACCGCTCCTGTCATCACGGGGCCAAAACCACACCACTGGGTTTTGTCTTAACGTCGCTTTATTTGATCAAATCTTTCACATGCATGCGGGAGTTCTGCAAAGGAGAAAGCTCCCTGATTACTGCTCACAGTAGCTTATATACATTTATAGTTTACTTAGGCGTGGCTATAAGTGATTTCATTCTAAGCATGCTTACAACAGCTTTTTCTTATCTCTTGCAAAACCTTACTATCAGCATTTTCCTTATATGGAGTTGTTTTTCCACTTATGTTACTTCTCCTTTTGTTGTAGTTACAACCAGTTCTATCTGGTTCTGTTTGCTTTTCAAGGTTTACTCTTCACTCTTAAGTGACCTTTGTTCTTTGTTTCAAGCTGGTTCATACAAGTACTTTAGTTTAGCTTGTTATAGTATAATCTACAAGGCAAACGTAGCTTCAAGGCATTTAATAGCAAATATAGCTTTAGCTTTAAGATATGTAAAAAATTCCCTCACACTCTCCCCCCTTTTGATACTCTGTATCAACTAACCACCCCCCTTACCATCTATATGATTTAAAACTGGTTGCCAGCATACAGATAGTTAAGGCATTTATAAAAAGCATTCTGTTCTGGAGTTGATACAGAGGTAGTTACAGATGGAACACAAATGGTGAGTTTGTAAAACACAATACAGAACTGAGGGATGTCAACACCACAATTCAAATATGTGAAAAAAATGCTACCACATACATATAACACAATATAACCTAACAATTTTGTCGATGAAAAAGAGTTCATGGAATCCACTTTGAGAGTGAATAAAGTAGATGCTACCTTGTGTTGAGGTGTGGCACACCCTTGGAGCTTGATTGAAGAATCTGTTGATAATGTCTCTTGACAGATAAGTCCTTATAAAACATAACAGTCCATGAAATTAACAGTTCATAAGTCTATATAAGTAACCACAGGTTGGTGTAGTTACAGTACAGGTGAAATGTCATTTTCAGAATGGTGGTAACCCCACAATGCTCATGGGGCAGTGCAGACAGTAATTTAAAAACAAAACACCAGCATAGTAGAAAAGTCAGTGTTTATTTTGCTGGCTGCTGGATGGCTGATTAGTAGACACACTGGCCAGGTCTGATTGGCAGACACACTGGCCAGGAGTGCATTAGATTGTGCATTAAGTTCATTGAGTTCTTTTAATGGAGCCACACACACACACTTGCATGGCATTTGTGTCGTGATAGTTGATTACACTCCGGCACAAAGATTAACAGTCCATAAAAAAGGTAACAATTGACAATAAACCATTAAGAAGGGGGAGCAGTTGATGTCGCCTACCTTGACTTCAGCAAAGCTTTTGACACTGTTCCACATAGAAGATTGATAAATAAGCTGGGTAGGCTCCGGGGTGGGTCAGAAGTTGGTCAACTGGGTGGCAAACTGGTTGATGGGCAGAAAACAGAGAGTGGTGGTAAATGGTATACAGTCAGAAGAGATGCAAGTCACAAGTGGGGTACCTCAGGGATCAGTCCTGGGGCCAGTCCTCTTCAACATCTTCATTAGTGACCTTGCAGATGGACTAGAGGGTAAGGCTTGTCTGTTTGCAGATGACACCAAGATCTGCAACAGAGTAGATGATCCAGATGGGGTGGGCAGAATGAGAAGAGATCTGGATAAACTAGCAGAATGGTCAGAAGAGTGGCAACTGGGATTTAATGCAAAGAAGTGCAAAATCATGCATATAGGGAAGAGAAACCCTGAAGCCACCTATAGGCTGGGAGGGGAGTTGCTAGCAGTCACAAAGGAAGAAAGAGACTTGGGCATCATCATCACTGATGACCTAAAATCATCCAAGCAGACCTCTAAAGCAGTAGGTAAGGCTAGGGGGGTGTTACGGTGTATTAGTAGGGGTATCACAAGTCGTAAGAGGGAGGTAATAATCCCTCTGTACAAGACACTGGTTAGGCCCCATCTGGAGTACTGCGTGCAGTATTGGAGGCCACACCTTCACAAGGACATTAACCAAATTGAGGCAGTCCAGAGAGGGCAACCAAAATGGTGCAGGGACTGCATCAGAAGACATATGAGGACAGATTAACAGACTCAATATGTATACCCTTGAGCAAAGGAGGAGAGGTGATATGATCGAGGCATTCAAACACCTTAAGGGCATAAACAAGGTGAAAGAGTCTAACATGTTTAAATATATGAAAAATAGCAGGACAAGAGGACACAACATGAGATTAGAGGAGGCCGATTAAGGGGTAATGTGAGGAAATTCTTTTTCACAGAAAAGGTGGTGGATGCATGGAATGGCTTACTACAAGAAGTGGTGGCTATGAATACAGTGCAGGGCTTCAAACAGGCATGGGATATGCATAAGGGAGCAATACAAATGACTATGAATAGATAGGCCACTGACAGAGCAAAGGCCGATGGCACATTTATAAGGTAGAAAAAGAAATGGGCAGACTGGATGGGCCTTGCGGTCCTTATCTGCCATCAACTTCTATGTTTCTATGTTTCTATGTTAAGAACACAGTCCATAACAGAGCAATAGGGTTGTAGAAAGTACCAGCCATGTTTGGAACAAGCAGTAGTAGAGAAAATGCATGTCTTGCTTGAAGATTAGTTGAAAAAATATTCTTGCAGACTTAACTTCACAGTAAGCAGAAACAATAAGCTTGATTGCAGAGCCTGAACTGACTGGACCTTATTCAGTGGATTTAAGTTCTACTAATAGGTGTAATTTTGCTGAAAACATTACCCTTGCAGAGGTAATAATAACTTGATTCATGCAATAGTCCTTATATGGAACTAGTCAGGCACAAATATAGTGATAACATCAAAGCTGTGGAAGTTGTTTTCTTTTTAGGAAAAAGATGAAGGTCTTGGCAACTTAGATGAAAGTATTACTGCTGTGGAATGTGGAGATCTTATGTGTGCCACACCATGTAAACCTGCAAACTTGCAAAGTGTGTTAGACACTGAATTAAAAACACATAAATAACAATCTTGTAAACCATTTGGCTTTTTTGTTTTGTAAAGAGTGGTGTGACAGAGCCTAAATTCTGGCGATTGGAAAGAGAAAAATAAAAATGGGACATCAACCGCACACCCTGGGGGTGCAGGCCGAGGTTCAATTATACCATTTGACCATCTGTAAATGTTACAGTAAAAAAAAAAAGAAAGAAAGAGGAAGCTTCTTTGCCTCATAGCTGACTATTTTAATTGGTTTTATTTTTAATGGAACATTTGTGCTGCCTAGATAGAGTCAGTGAAGAACTTTTGTATGTAGTTGTTGGTTGGAGCAGGTAGTGTTGATGGTGAAGAGTTATGACGTCATATATTGCAATGTGCAAAAAGATTTGTAGTTTGCAAGCAACGTGCCAAGCCACTGCTAGGTAAAAATGTAATGTGTTAACAGCTATGAATGGCTTTATCATACTTCTAGTTATAACCAGAAACTTTTTGCAAAATGGCAGAGTGCCATATTTTGGCTATGCCCCAGAGGGTGTAACCATGTTATACTAGATGTGTTCACTTACAGATAGAAATATAGATAGAAACATAGATTTTGACGGCAGATAAGGACCGCTAGGCCCATCTAGTCTGCTCATTTCCCTACCTACAGGATAGGCCGCAGATCCTAGTTAACCAACAGCCTATTTCTTCCTACCCCCCACAAGAATTGCCTTATGTCTGTCCCATGCATTCTTGAATTCTCCCACAGTTTTAGACCCCACAACCTCCTCAGGAAGGCTGTTCCATGCATCCACTACCCTCTCTGTGAAATAATACTTCCTCACATTGCCCCTGAACCACCCTCCTTCTATCTTTAAATTGTGTCCCCTTGTTCTTGCAAGTCTCTTTTTCTGAAAGATGCTACCCTCTTGGACTTTGTTGATTCCACTGAGGTACTTAAAAGTTTCTATCATGTCCCCCCTCTCCCTTCTTTCCTCAAGGGTATACATATTAAGCTCCTTTAGTCTCTCCTCGTACGGCTTCTCTTGCAGACCCTGCACCATTTTAGTTGCCCTCCTCTGGATTGCCTCTATCCTGTCTATGTCCTTGCGGAGATGGGGTCTCCAGAACTGGACGCAGTACTCAGATGGGGTCTCACCAACTGTCTGTACAGAGGGATAACAACTTCCTGTTTTCTGCTGCTGATGCCTCTCCTATACATCCCAGTATACCCCAGCCCTCCCTACTGCCTTCTCACATTGCTTGCTAACCTTAAGGTCATCTGATATGATTACCCCAGGTCTCTTTCCTTTTTGTTGTTGTTACTACCTCCCCACCCATTGTGTATTCTTCCCCTGGGTTCTTATTTCCCAGATGCATTATTTTGCACTTCCTTGCATTGAATCCTAGCTGCCATACTGCTGACCATTCCTCCAACCTTGCCAAGTCCCTTTTCATCCTTTCCATGCCTCCTTGTGTATCAACTCTGTTGCAGATCTTTGTATGTTGTGCTGTATTTCACAGGAGTTAGAAGGTGTTTAAAAAGTGCTTTGTTCTGGAAAGATTTGGCATAGAAATATGTATAAATGTGTTGGTTTAAAAATTGTCAGTGTTACAAGACAGGCAGGAGGCAGCACATATATCTAAAACACATACAGTTTTCTAATGAAACTATGGGCATTTGTGATTGCAAATTCTCTCACTGTAAGTATTACCTGAGCAACCACTCCCGTCGTCACGGGGCCAAAACCACACCACTGGGTTTTGTCTTAACGTCGCTTTATTTGATCAAACCTTACACATGCATGTGGGACTTCTACAATGGAGAAGTTCTCCGATTACAATTTACAGCAGCTTTTTATAAGCTAGATTTTGTACTTCTTATCTTGAAAAATACCAAAATTTCAGTATAAGCCAATCATAAGACAGCATAACAAGTTTTCAGCAATGTAACAGATAAAAAAAACAAGTTGATATGTATGAGGTACTTTTCCACTACTTATTCCATTTCTTTCCCAACACTGCTTGATACATATGCCTGGGTCAAGCTGACCTGAGAGAGACAATGAGTTTCACTCACACCATAGCAATGTCTCTACATGCTGTTATCTTTATATTTTGTCCGAGCCTGTTATACAGGCTGGTACAACCAGTTCTGCTCAGTTTTATCTAGCTTTCTGTTTTTACAAATATACCTCAAGTAACCTCAGTATCATTCTATAACCCTGTAAAAAAGAAAACATGAACTCAGAAATTTCTACTACATTCATTATGACTTTGTTACAGCATGACTTTCAAAGCAAGCATAGCTTCAAGGCATATAATAGCAAATATAGCTTTAGGATATATAAACATTCCCTCACACTCTCCCCCCTTTTGATACTATGTATCAACTAACCGATCCCTTTTTACTTTTTCTCACTTTATATTTTGGTCACAATCTGGCTCGTTTTGTAATGGAAACACCCCCTCCAGTTTAATGGGGTCCTTTTGTTCGGGTTGTAGCAAGGGGGCAGGTGGGTGGCGTCCCATGACACCATTGTGTTGCACAGGCATTGTAGGAGAAGTTTGATTAGGACAGTCAGTAGCCAGAGTGCCAATATGACCACTTACAAGTACTGTCACCCAATGGAGAAGAGTAGCACCCCAGTCACTGACTACACTTGTAAGCCATGACCATGGGTCCCATATTTATGTGTATAGCTTAGAAAAAATGCAAGGCTGGAATTTCCCAAGAAATTATGACAGCATAGCCTGGACACCTGTACATTAATACATTTTCATAATTAAAGTTTTTTTATACATGTTTGTAGCTACAATTTCTGAGACATCCCGTAATAAAATTGGTTGGTTACGAGATGTACCTGACATTTTGCCAAGACAGGGGAGTTATTTTCATTCTTGGAGGGGAAAACAAATGGTGACAGAATAGTATATTTATCTCAAATAACTTTTGTTTTGGGAGCCAGAAAGCATATGAGAGAAGTGACTAGCTTGCTACAAATGTCAAAGTAACCTTGTACCAGCAACTAAACGAGGTATCTCATTATTTTTTATCAGTTTTTTGTTAAACATATTTTTTTTTTAACACGAGAGAATTATATGATGAGAAACTTTTAACATCAAGGCTAAACACAGCTGTGTGCATATCTCGGCCACAGCCTCATTTTATGCTTTCAGCTATTTTTTTTTAATTGTATAGAATTTTACAATTAACCCTTTTAAAGTCTTACACGCACACATATTAAGTGACATGGTGGTATTTAGCCACTTGCAGCCTTTTGCTACTAGATATACTAATTTTACATGTTGGCATTATTTAGTAATTTACTAACCATTTTTACCTTTTACTAGCCCTTTAGCAATTTACACTAGCCATTTTACACCTTTTTATTTCCTCAGTTTTATGGTTAGCCAACTACATATTGTTGATAAAAGTTTGGTCACTGATTACTAAAACCTTGGCCACTGACCACTGTTAATAATTTCCACCCTGAAGATAGGAGGCCTCTGAGGGACTCGAACATTCACAAAAATTGAACATAAATGTAAAGATATTAGTTAATAACTGAAGGTTAAAAAAAACTAAACATTTCTACTTTTAGACTGTTAGACTAGGTGAATAGGTATATGATTTAAAACTGGTTGCCAGCATACAGATAGTCAAGGCATTTATAAAAAGCATCCTGTTCTGGAGTTGGTACAGGGATGGTTACAGGCGGAACACAAATCGTGAGTTTGTAAAACATAATACAGAATTGAGGGATGTCAACACCACAATTGAAATATGTGAAAAATGCTAACATGTGACACCACATATAACACAATATAACATAACAATTTTGTTGATGAAAAAGAGTTCATGGAATACACTTTGAGAGTGAATAAGGTAGATGCTACCGTGTGTTGAGGTGTGGCACATCCTTGGAGCTTGATTGAAGAATCTGTTGATAATGTCTCTTGACAGATAAGTCCTTATAAAACATAACAGTCCATGAAATTAACAGTTTATAAGTTCATATAAGTATCCACAGGTTGAAGTAGTTACAGTACAGATGAAATGTCATTTGCAGAATGGTGGTAACCCTACAAGGCATATGGGGCAATGCAGACAGTAATTTAAAAACAAAACACCAGCACAGTAGAAAAGTCAGTGTTTATTTTGCTGGCTGCTGGATGGCTGATTAGTAGACACACTGGCCAGGGGTGCATTGAGTTCTTTTAATGGAGTAGCCACACACACACACTGGCATGGCATTTGTTTTGTGGTAGTTGATTACACCCCGGCATAAAGATTAACAGTCCATAAAAAGGTAACAATTGACAATAAACCATGAAGAACACAGTCCATAACAGAGCAATAGGGTTGTAGAAAGTACCAGCCATGTTTGGAACAAGCGGCAGTGAAGAAAATGGATGTATTGCTTGAAGGTCAATTGAAGCAGAATCTTCTCGCTGGAGTTAGGGAGTGCCCTTCCCAGACTTAACTTCATAGTAAGCAGAAACAATAAGCTTGATTGCAGAGTCTGAACTGACTGGACCTTCTACAGTTGATTTAAAGTTCTACAAATAGGTGTAATTTTGCTGAAAACATTACACTTGCAGAGGTAATAATAACTGGATTCATGCAATAGTCCTTATAAGGAACCAGTCAGGCACAAAGATGGTGATAACATCAAAATGGTGGCAGTTGTTTTTCTTTTTTAAGGAAAAAGATGAAGGTCTTGGCAACTTAGATGAAAGTATTACTGCTGTTGAACGTGGAGATCTTATGTGTGCCACACCGTGGAAACCTACAAACTTGCAAAGTGTGTTAGACACTGAGTTAAAAACACATAAATAACAATCTTTTAAACCATTTACTTTTTGTTTTGTAAAGAGTGGTGTGACAGAGCCTAAATTCTTGCAATTAGAAAGAGAAAAAATAAAAATGGGACATTAACCGCACACCTGGGGGTGCAGGCCGAGGTTCAATTATACCATTTGACCATCTGTAAATCATGACAGTGTTATGGTTACCTCCTGCTTTTAAATCACAGAAGCAGTTATGACAGTGATGAACATTATTTCCCTGTCTGTTGCAAGCAGGTCTGACTGAGACCTGAGTTATAAAATCTTGTAATGTTACAATTACACGCTTCAAACATATTGTTCATAACAATATGCCTTTACACAATGCAATTAGTGGGACAAATACATATGTTGTTGGCCTATGCCAATTTAATAACAGTGCCTATTGCACCTGTGACAAGTGAAAAGGTCTACCTTCTTTACCCTGTATAGTGAAATACTCCAAAGTACTGAGTGGGGTAAGGCTTGAAGCATAGGTTTGGAGTACAATCTAATTTTTGCATATTATAATTGTTAAAATTTAAAATGACAAAAACCTGCATAGAGTACACTCATTCTTCAGGGGTACCTGTGAGTAATAAGACAAACGGAGCATTAATTTTACTTTTGGTTTTGCTTTGGAACATATTGTAGGGGTGGGTCAGCAATGCTGGCCCCAGTATTTAGGTTTGGTTATGAGCATTAAAACATTATACATGTGGAGCACTTTTCTGAATACACACATGATACAGTGTAGCAAGATGTATATCAAAACATTATAACATAAACATGAAACATAAGCATGTTTGTAATAGAACAATTTCAGTATTGAGCATAATGCATAAAATACATTTTAAACAACATACATATAGACTGTAAACTTAGCTTAGAGTCCAGAAATGTTACAGTACTGTGAATTTACTGGTTGAAAAATGCATTCATTGCTGTAAGGCAATGACAAAAGTTGTTTTGCATTTGTTTTAACAGGATAAGAAAGCTGAAAAGACAATCAAAAGAATGAATATGTGTGGACATACACACAACTTCACCCTCAAGCGTAACCTGATTACTTGCTGAGGGCAGAAACCCTTGTACCAATAATAGGTGTGAGATTTAACTGTTTGCACTAGAAAAACAGAAGGGCTTGGCTGGGTTATGCTGTTAAAATACCTTGGGTCTTTTTAAAACCTGTAAATAAGAAACAATTATTGGCAAATATACATTTTCTTTATTTACCCTTTGGGAACAGTGATGTACCTTGCAACCTTTGTGGGTACTACACTGGAAGGATGGAGGAAGGGCTACCCCTCCCCCAAGCTCCCTACTGGTGGAAGAGACAGCTCGAGTGAAAGAGACAGCTCGAATACTGTAGCAATAAAAGGTTAGCTGTGGATGGTGACATGATTCCCACCTACTACACTTTAAATTATAACAAGATAATATTACAATTAGTTTAGTAAGTTTCATACCTTACTATAAAGATGGGGAACTTCTTTTTCTTAGAAGAAAGAGAAGAAACACAGACAAACAACAAAAACACACACACCAGTTTAAAAATAAAACAAGATTATTTCCATAGGTTAAAAGAAGCCAAGCGTCCCTGGGTTCCTTATCCTAAGCATGACAAAATGTCAGCTGAGTTTATAAAAATCCAGATTGATGGTAATACTGCACGTACGTATCTCTTAGAATGCATTTCAAAAAGACAAAAAATGATTACACCATGGTCACACATAAAAACAAAAGCCATTGTTTTTAACTGTAGATGGTAAACTCTCAAAAACAGCTGTAATAGTCCTTTTTTCAAAAGCGTACTATATATATAATAAAAATATGGGGAGATGATGAATAATTCTCCCCTTCCAGCTGGAGTATTGCCTGTGTTGGCTGCAAGTCAGAAGCAGTGAGACGAGAAGAAAAGTTTGTTCCTCTTCACTTAGAATACTAGTTTGCAATAAAAGTCAAATTACATGGTTCACTCTTGGTGTGCTTTCATGAAAACATACATTTTGTGTGAAAAGTTGTGCTTTAGGTATGGAATACACATCAAGTTTGAACTGGTAGTAACATAAAATGTTGAAACACAAGAAGGTCAAATAACATGCAAAAGGTCACAGTGTGCATGCAAGGGTCATTCAAACCCAGTTATTTATTTTTAGTGTCCTTGAACACTACTGATATTAAATATCTTTAAATAATAATAAAGCATACAATAAAACTGCTGGCCAAGACAGTACACACACATACACATACACAAGAAATACTTAACACAAAATAAGACTGACATTGTTTCACACCAATTTGCTGGGAGTAATGCCCATAGTTTCATTAGAAAACTATGCGTGTTTTAGATATATGTTGCCTCCCTGTCTTGTAACACCGACAATTTTAAATCAACACATTTATACATATCGCCATGCCAAATCTTTCCAGAACAAAACACTTTTAAACACATTTTAACTCCGTTAAAACCGCAGCACAACATATCATCTGTAAGTGAACACATCTTGTATAACATGGTTTCACCTTTTGGCGCATAGCCAAAATATGGCACCCTGCCATTTTGCAAAAAGTTTCTGGTTATAACTAGAAGTATGATAAAGCCATTTATAGCTGTTAACACATTAGATTTTCACCTAGCAGTGGCTTGGCACATTGCTTGCAAACTACAAATCTTGCTGCACATTGCAATCTATATGACGTCATAACTCTTCACCATCAACACTACCTGCTCCAACCAACAACTACAAACAAAAGTTCTTCACTGACCCTATCGAGGCAGCACAAATGTTCCATTAAAAATAAAGCCAATTAAAACAGTCAGCTATGAGGCAAAGAAGCTTCTTCTTTCTTTTTTTTTACTGTAACATGTTGTGCACTGAAGGCAGTCAATCCTATCTCGCAACCTTGACAACAGAACATAATTACAGAACACAGATATAAGCTAGAAAATATGCACGAGAAAGATGGAGCATTACCTTGTTTAGTATATGTATTACAGAAATAAAACAGACATAAAACAACTTTATATAAAAAATTCAGACTTACCCGGTGCCAAGGTATTTTTCTTCTTCTTTTCCGATACACTAGTCTGAGTAAGAAAACTGACTGCAGGACCTTCATGATAATTTCCAAGCGCTGCAGCTATTAACCCTTTCAAAGGTTTTAACCCTTTCAAAGGTTTTCTTTTGGCCATTTTAGTAACCTGCCAAACCAAGTCTTTTTCCAGAGCTCTGGTTTGCAGTTTAAAAACAAAAAAAAAATCTCTAACAGTACTAGGTTGAGATCCATCTGGTAGAGGTCCCCAGTACTTGGGTTTGGGATCAAATGTTTCAGCCTCTATAGGAGGCAAGGGAACTTGAAATTGATACAGAAAACTTGAAACTACACAGATAGGCAACATGGGAGGATTTTCAAATCATCCCGTCTGTAGTCACCTACTGTGCGTACATCCACAGTAGTTTATTTTTCTTTCTCTATATGTTGCTTATCTAACTTTACTTAATCAGCCGCTGCTTTTCTCCTAAAAAGCAGCCTGAACTCATGAAAGCCATCATTGGCTCTAACAGCATATACTTGCAGCAAGCTCAAATTACAAGTACAAAGGGCAGTACAGTTGCCCTTGTAATTTGTTTGGTCAAACTTGTCAAACATACATTTTGCCGGTCCAGATAATACTAACTCTGGACCCAGCTATTTATTTTCCCTTGTTTCCCATATTATCTAGGCCTGTCCTTTATAGTGCACACTTGCTCCAAGGTATTCTTGTACTTACAGTGATGATGAGTGTCGCTGGCCCCTAGGCATCACGTCCTGATGGGGTTCCACAAAAATGTCCTTCTTTTTGTCCAAGGGAAACAACCCAATCATGAGGTGACACGGACCGAAGAACTCATCCTGCTGACTACGCCAAAACTGTGATCGCAAATTTTCTCACTGTAAGTATTACCTGAGCAACCACCCCATATCACGGGCAAAACCACACCACTGGGTTTTGTCTTAACGCCGCTTATTTGATCAAACCTACACATGCATGTGGGACTTCTACAACGGAGAAGTTCTCCGATTACAATTTACAGCAGCTTTTATAAGCTAGATTTTGCACTTCTTATCTTGAAAAATACCAACATTTCAGTATAAGCCAATCATAAGACAGCATAACAAGTTTTCAGCAATGTAACAGAAAAAAAAGACAAGTTGATATGTATGAGGTACTTTTCCACTACTTATTCCATTTCTTTCCCAACACTGCTTGATACATATGCCTGGGTCAAGCTGACCTGAGAGAGACAATGAGTTTCACTCACACCATAGCAATGTCTCTACGTGCTGTTATCTTTATATTTTGTCCGAGCCTGTTATACAGGCTGGTACAACCTGTTCTGCTCAGTTTTATCTAGCTTTCTGTTTTTACAAATATACCTCAAGTAACCTCAGTATCATTCTATAACCCTGTAAAAAAGAAAACATGAACTCAGAAATTTCTACTACATTCATTATGACTTTGTTACAGCATGACTTTCAAAGCAAGCATAGCTTCAAGGCATATAATAGCAAATATAGCTTTAGGATATATAAAAATTCCCTCACACAGTACCTCAGCAAATTGGTGTCAAATAATGTCAGTCTTATTTTCTGTTAAGTATTTCTTTTTGTGTACGTGTATGTGTGTGTACTGTCTTGGCCAGCAGTTTTATTGTGTGCTCTATTATTATTTAAAGATATTTTAATATTAGTAGTGTTCAAGGACACTACAAAAATAATTGGGTTTGAATGACCCTTGCATGCACACTGTGATCTTTTTCACGTTATTTGACCTTTTTGTGTTTCAACATTTTATGTAACTACCGGTTCAAACTTGATGTGTATTCCATACCTAAAGCACAACTTTTCACACAAAATGTATGTTTTCATGAAAGCACACCAAGAGTGAACCATGTAATTTGACTTTTTATTGCAAAACTAGTATTCTAAGTGAAGAGGAACAAATTTTGTTTCTCTTCTCATTTCTTCGGACTTGCAGCCAACACAGGCAATACTCCAGCTGGAAGGGGAGAATTATTCACCATCTCCCCATATTTTTTTATTATATTACTTTTTTATATTTCTGCAGTACACTTTTGAAAAAGGATTATTACAGCTGTTTTTGAGAGTTTACCATCTACAGTTAAAAACAATGGCTTTTGTTTTTATGTGTGACCATGGTGTAATCATTTTTTTCTTTTTAAAATGCATTCTAAGAGATACGTACGTACGGTATTACCATTAATCCAGATCTTTTATAAACTCAGCTGACATTTTTTCATGCTTAGAATAAGGGAACCCAGGGACGCTTGGCTTCTTTTATCATATGGAAATAATCTTGTTTTATTTTTAAACTTGTGTAGGTTTAGTATTTTGTTGTTTGTCTGTGTTTCTTCTCTTTCTTCTATAGAAAAAGAAGTTCCCCATCTTTATAGTAAGGTATGAAACTTACTAAACTAATTGTAATATTATCTTGTTATAATTTAAAGTGTAGTAGGTGGGGACTGCAATGGAGCCACCCCATTACCATTTATCCAGTGCACATTTTTTTTGGCGCGCAACTAGCTACTAATATTGCCAGACCATTTCCGGTTAATATTCATGTCACCATCCACAGCTAACCTTTTATTGCTACAGTATTCGAGCTGTCTCTTCCACCAGTAGGAGCTCAGGGGACGGGTAAGCTACCTTCCTCCCTTCCAGTGTAATACCCACAAAGGTTGCAAGGTACATCACTGTTCTCAAAGGGTAAATAAAGAAAATGTGTATTTGCCAATAATTGTTTCTTATTTGCAGGTTTTAAAAAGACCCAAAGTATTTTAACAGCATAACCCAGCCCAAGCCCTTCTGTTTCTTCTAGTGCAAACAGTTAAATCCCACACCTATTATTAATACAAGGGCTTCTGCCCTTAGCAAGTAATCAGTTACGCTGGAGGGTAAAGTTGTGTATGTATGTCCACACATATTCATTCTTTTGATTGTCTTTTCAGCTTTCTTATCCTGCCGACTATGCCAAAACTGTGATCGCAAATTCTCTCACTGTAAGTATTACCTGAGCAACCGCTCCTGTCGTCACGGGGCAAAAACCATACCACTGGGTTTTGTCTTAACATCGCTTTATTTGATCAAATCTTTCACATGCATGTGGGAGTTCTGCAAAGGAGAAAGCTCCCCGATTACTGCTCACAGTAGCTTATATACATTTATAGTTTACTTAGGCGTGGCTATAAGTGATTTCATTCTAAGCATGCTTACAACAGCTTTTTCTTATCTCTTGCAAAACCTTACTATCAGCATTTTCCTTATATGGAGTTGTTTTTCCACTTATGTTACTTCTCCTTTTGTTGTAGTTACAACCAGTTCTATCTGGTTCTATTTGCTTTTCAAGGTTTACTCTTCACTCTTCACTCTTAAGTGACCTTTGTTCTTTGTTTCAAGCTGGTTCATACAAGTGCTTTAGTTTAGCTTGTTACAGTATAATCTACAAGGCAAACATAGCTTCAAGGCATTTAATAGCAAATATAGCTTTAGCTTTAAGATATGTAAAAAATTCCCTCACAAATGTTAGTCTACTCAATCAAGTGGAGTTCCAAGAAATGGTGACCTCTGTGGCAGAGACATTTCTTCCCACCAATCCTTCACAGGATCAGGGAGTGGGGATGTGCTTAAACATTTTCTTAATGGTGAGATTATAAAATATTCTTCTAGGGTGAAATGAGAACACATACAAGCTACTGTAGATTACACTTGGAGAACAGGTTAGCGGACGTAGAATTTCATCACCAAGTGACACTAAATAAAGAGGTGAAAGCAGAGCTAGATCAACAAAGAAGAAGGTTAAATCAGCTACTAGATGCCTAAATAGGAAGGGCAACTGTGGTACTCTAGAGAGAAATACTTTGAGCATGGTAACCAAGCAGGGAAGCTCCCTGCTATGCAAAGACACAGCTAGTAGGGCAGTAGTCAGGCTCCAGGTTCTGGGAGAATACACTTCCACCATTCACCTCCTAAATCTTTGCCCTAGGAGGCACAACAATAAGTAAATTATGTGGAAAAAGTGCATGATTACCTCAGTCAGCTACTGCTCCCAACTCTCAGCCTGGAAGATGGGGATAAACTTAATACTCCAATCCTGTCCCATGAAGTAATAGCCAAAATAAAATAGCTAAATCCCACTGAGAAGAGGCACCTAACAGGGCTGTCCCCTGTGCCTCCTATTATTTGCCCCATCCCTTCAACCTTTGGACATAGCAATTTGTGATAATGTTAACATCAAGGGGTTACGGTAGGGGCTGTCAAACAAAAGTTGGCCCTTTATGCAGATGATTCATTATTTTTCATAGGGGACCTACAGTCATCTCCCTCATTTATTAAGTGCTCTGAAGTAATTTGGAGACCTGGCTGGGCATAACGTTAATTTTACCAAATTGGAGGCCATAATGTTAAGTGGTAACCCCACCCATGGATTTAAAGATAAATTCTCTTTTGTGTGGGCCAAAAAAACACTTTCCATTATCTGGTATTCAGGTGTTGGCAGATGCCTCTCTTTTTAAGAACAACTACACAGACCTATACCATGCATAACAGGCTGATTTTGCTTGCTGGATCCTACTTCCACTTCCACTATACGATCAGACCCAAACCATCAAAATGAATGTTCTTATGGCATAAAATGTTCTCAGGATACATGAGGCATGGGTACAAACCTCAGATGGCTCTTCAAAAATTGTAGCTTTCCAAAGATAAAGGAGGACTAGCACTTCATAACATTTATAATTATTCTTTAGTGATGGGTCTGACACATCTTTCTTATTGGATTGATACCTACACCCTGACACCCCAATGGGTGCAGATAAAAAACAGCCGTGTCCAAGACACCCTTGAATGCTCTATTGATCTTCCAGACATTGAGGGGGGCACCCCTGGAAACCCTCTCCTTTTTCACATTCTCCCTTCTTGGTTTTTGGAAAAGGTTTTTAACCATCCGGAGAACAGGGTGGGAGCTGCATGGATTGGGGTTCCGGCTGCAGATCACAAGTTCTTTCCAGCAAAACTTGATCCAGGCTTTCAAAACTGGTATGCTAGATGCCTAATTTTTTCATACAAATTCTACATGAATGGCATTTTCAAAACATTCTCCCAACTCCAATCCAGATTTGATCTCTCACAATGGGATTTTTATAAATTTCTCCAAATCCAGCATTACCTCTCAGGGGCTAAAGGATTGGATGTATTCTCCATTGCTATCCTCCCAGTGCACCTGCTGCTAATTCAACCTCTGAGGGAACACACTCCCAGACATTTAATATCTAGGGCTAATTAAGCAATGTTGGCTACTCCTACATCAGTGATGGAAGGCCACAGTTCGCTTGAGAGACAGTCCTGGTTACGGCCCTCTTTCTCTCCAGAGGACTGGGTTAAAATCTGGCAAAGTCAATATAAAGTGACAGGATCCTATAGCTGGCCAGAGTTCAGTTGGAAACTAGCAATTCGTTACTTTCTTATTCCAAAGATTACAGTGAAATACTCAGCCACAAGGGGGTCAACATGCTGGAGACAGTGGGGAAGTGAGATAGCAACACACCCCCACATTTTCTGGTCCTGTCCAGTTCTACCTGGGTTTTGGAAGACAGTGGGAGACACCCTGTTAGAACTCTTTCCCACTGTGGGACAGTTAACCCCTGAACTAGCTTTACTATTACACTTCCTCAAAACATTTAACTATAAACACTAAATTTACTTAGCAAGTATCCTACTCACAGCAGCCAAGAAAATCATTACCAAGCTGTGGCTACAAATTACTCCGTCATCTACTGTAAAATGGGAAGATACAATATATTATATTTATCACATGGAATCCATGACCACAACCTTACATAATGCATAATAATACATAATAATTACATAATAATTTGTGGAACCCATAAATGAGCAACCACTCACAGGTGTAATCCAAGAACTCAATAAATAATAATAATACAACCCCTAATCTGGTGAATAAATGGATCACATGGTTCCACTACATCTATCCTTATATTTGTCCAGTAGGAAGGGGAAGGGGATAAGAGTAGACTCTATCAGACCACTGGCATTAATAGATCCCAAAAAGATTGCAGATAAATAAATATTTGGAAGCAATCGCAGTCCAAGAGAAATAACATTGTTTAATTTGGCCACTAGAACAAAATCATCCCATTCCAAGGCAAAAATATGGGACTTCAGAGGAGCTGACTTTGATAAAATGGCCAACAGAGTTAAGTTAGCCCTGGCTAAAAGAAATACAGGTGAGGGGGTACAGGCAAAGTAGGCATGCATTGAAGATGCAATATTTGAAGCAACATCCCTTTGTGTTAGTGAGAAAAGGAAGTGCAAAAGAAGAAGGAAATCACTTTGGTTCTCAAACACAGTAGCAGAAAAGTCAAAGCCAAAAGGCTGGCCTTCAGGAAATATAAGGGAACACAGCAGGATGAAGATAGGGAGGCATACCAAACTTCCCTAAGGGAAGCAGGGAAGGCAGAAAGGCAGGCAAAAGTCCAAACTGAGGAAACGTAGCACAAACAGTAAAAGAAGGTGAAAGACTTTATATAGATACGTTAGTGAAAGGAGAAAGTCCAGAGGGGGTATTGCTAAGATCAAAGGGGATAAGGGGGCTTGTGAGGAGGAGGAGGACCATGTAAAAGCATCTATCCTAAATAGATACTTCTGCTCAGCATTTACTGAAGAGAAGGTAGGGCAGGGCCTACAGCTCAGCACCATGGACACAGGTAGGAATGAGGTATGCACTAGTCCCTTCACAAAAGAAAGGATCCTACAAGAGCTCAATAAGCTCAGGGTGGACAAAGCAAAGGGACCTAATGGCATACATCCCAGGGTACTAAAGGAGTTAAGGGTGGAACTAGCAGAGCCATTATCAGAACTATTTAGTGAATCTCTGTGCATAGGAGAGGTCCCAGAAGATTGGAGAAGGGCTCATGTGATCCCGCTTCACAAGAGGGGTAGCAGGGAGGTGGCAGAGAACTACAGACCAGTCAGTCTTACCTCAGTAGTAGGCAAGATTATGGAGACACTCTTAAAGGAAAGGATTATGCAACACCTGGAATCCATAGGCATGCAGGATCCAAGATAACATGGGCTTACAAAAGGAAGGTCCTGGCAAACTAATCTCATAGATTTCTTTTACTGGGTAACCAGAGTAGTGAACCAAGTGCGAGCAGTTGTTGTTGTCTACCTTAACTTCAGCAAAGCTTTCGATACTGTTCCACAGAGAAGATTGTTTAATAAGCTGGGTAGGCTCAGAGTGGATCAGACGTGGGTCACCTGAGTGGCAAACTGGTTGATGGGCAGAAAACAGAGAGTGGTGGTAAACAGTATACAGTCAGAAAAGATGCAAGTCACAAGTGGGGTACCTCAGGGATCAGTCCTGGGGCCAGTCATCTTCAATATCTTCATCAGTGACATTGCAGATGGACTGGAGGGTAAGGTTTGTCTGTTTGCAGATGACACCAAGATCTGCAACAGAGTAGATGATCCAGATGGTGTTGGCAGAATGAGAAGAGATCTGGATAAACTAGCAAAATGGTTGGAAGAGTGCCAACTGGGGTTTAATGCAAAGAAGTGCAAGATCATGCATATAGGGAAGAGAAACCCTGAAGCCACCAATAGGCTGGGAGGGGAGTTGTTGGCAGTCACAAGCGAAGAAAGAGACTTGGGCATCATCATCACTGATGACCTGAAATCATCCAAGCAGACCTCTAAAGCAGTAGGTAAGGTTTGAAGGATGTTGGGGTGCATTAGTAGGGGTATCACAAGTCAGAAGAGGGAGGTAATAATCCCTCTTTACAAGACATTGGTTAGGCCCCATCTGGAGTACTGAGTGCAGTACTGGAGACCACACCTTCACAAGGATATTAATCAGATTAAGGCAGTCCAGAGAAGGGCAACCAAAATGGTGCAGGGACTGCATCAGAAAACATTTGAGGACAGATTAACTGAACTCAATATGTATACTCTTGAGCAAAGGAGGAAGAGAGGTGATATGATTGAAACATTCAAATGCCTTAAGGGCATTAACAAGGTGAAAGAGTCTAACATGTTTCAATACAAGAAAAATAGCAGGACAAGAGGACACAGCATGAGATTAGAGGGAGGCCAATTAAGGGGTAATGTGAGGAAGCTCTTTTTCACAGAAAGGGTGGTGGATGCATGAAACGGCCTACCTCAGGAAGTGGTGGATATGAATACAGTGCAAGGCTTCAGACAGGCATGGGATAGGCATAAGGAAGCAATACAGATGAGAATGAATAGATAGGCCATTGACAGAGAAAAGGCCTATGGCACATTCATAAGGTAGAAAAAGAAATGGGCAGACTGGATGGGCCTTGCGGCACTTATCTGCCATCAACTTCTATGTTCCTGTAACATTTTATAATGGGGCCACTCTACCCCAGCTTTGATGAAATCATCTAACATACTAGAGTCTTTGACCTTATGTAGGAGTGATTCACTGGTATAGTTTATTATTCAACGTTATGCTTTGATTGGAAATGTGTAACTGATTATAAGGTAGAACTTAATTGTCTGAATGTAACATTAAGTGGCCTGTGAAAATATCAATAAAACTTGAATTTTTTAAAAATGAATGTTTTTCCCAGGCTATTATTTTTTTCAGACTCTTCCTACTCCTATCCCTAACTTTTATTGGAATCATTTGCATAAAGAGAGCAAGCATTTTATTGGGGTGGGAAATCACCCCCAAATCCTGAAAAGCACCCTGCAAGCCCCACATGATTGAGGGAGGGTAGCCCTACCTGATCTGCACAATTATTACCTAACAGCTCAAGGTGCATATTTATGCATGTGGGCTAAACAACTTGTTGAGTCGGGGTGGTATCAGATTGAGGCATAATGCTTCTCGGTTGGGCACCATGGTCACTTCCCACTAGTGTGCCCCCTCCCATATTTGGTTACAAGTGCATAACCTGTGGACAAAGCACTTGCTCCATATACTAATGCTACTCAGGAGGCTTACTGTTGCTCCCAATACCTGTGGACCTGTCTCTCTCATTCAGCATGAAGATTCCTTCCACCTCCCTCCATCAAGATTCTGGATATGGCTGTTGGGAATGTCACAAACTCATTACTTTTGCACAGTGTTTGGACAGCATGGCCTGTATGCCCTTCGCTAAACTGGTGAGCAAATATTCCCTCCATTGGGAAGATCACTTCTGATATTTACAACTCAGGCAGTATAAAATGTCCCAAGATGTACTTTCCAAACTCAGCAAAAAACATACAACTTTGGGGTCCTGTTTATGGCTGTGGGCGGAGCCTATAGCCATCTTGCTGTCTGTAGCTGGGAAAATGGAGTATCATGAAACACATTTTTTGGAGTTTTCAATGTATCCTTCCACATCTATAAATCACTATGCCAACTATAAATAAATATTCCCATCTTTCTCTTTAGAATGTTGGAGGCATTACTCTAAGCAGCTAATCAGATGGACATTAGGAAACTGAAACAGCTTGTTAAATATTGGTTGCCTATCAAACTGGAGATTTGTTTACCCCCTTCAAAATGGAACTTGCACATTTAAATAATTAGCATTTAAACATTTTCTTGCTACTAGCTTCTGTTGGGAAGGTTTTGCAAAAAAGATTCATGCCTCATAAATGTCACCCTTATTCATCAAGGAGCTCCAAAAAAAAGACATACACTGTTTTTCTAACCTCTTAAAGGAAAACAGTCAAAAGTAGGGTGCTCCCATCCCTGAATGACTTACCCTCCAGTTTAGCATTATCTGGTAAAAGCAGCAGTTTTCACATGCCGCAGCTGAGTTTATTTTCTAAAAGTCCATGACCTGGCAGTATGGTGGATGCTGGGGGTGCTCCATTAACTGTAATGGTGCAGCACAACACTCCTCTTTCTTGGCAACCTCTGAGACAGGAGCAGTGGCTCTGGTGGTCCCTAGTTGGGAGAGGAGGTTCCCTGAATCTTGGCCAACTCAGTCTAGAGACAAGCAACCTCCATCCTCAGCCTAGAGAGGAACCTGCAGATGGGACAACATTGCATCCTCCAGAATGTCTCCCAGAAGTCTACCAATTCTCAACCAGAGCACTGCACCACTCCCATCATGTCTTATTTGTGGACCCTCAACTGTTGTTTTGTATGCCTACTCTTTCCTCATTCTGTTTTTTTTTTTGTTTGTTTGTTTTTTCTCCCTACTTTCCTACTGTCTCTGTCCTTACAGCCCCTGCCCTTCCTGTTCAGGGACAGGAAGTTCCTGTATTCCTGAGTGGTCTCCTTCTTACTTGCTCAGAGACAGACCTCCAGCAGCTAACCCTTTTTCCCCCTTCTCCTTCTCCTTCTCTCCATCTTTCTCTCCTTCTGTAGAGATTTACAGCTTCTTTCTACTTCTCTTGTATGTGTCTTTGTGGACCTAGTTGCTAGCTACACCCTTTGTAATTCTGCCTATATACCATCTTGGCGATTGCTTGTGTTGTGCTGCTTAACCTTTCCAGTGTTTTTAAGTAGGTGTGGCTTGGCCTTTCACTATGAAGGTAGAGCACCCAGTGGTAGTTGGGGAATGGGGATAGAAGAGGGGGGTTTTTCCTTTGTACTTGGTGTCTACAAAAAACAATCAACAGTCTGGTAAAAAAAAGGCTTACTTCTGTAACTTACTGTAATAAGGGATAAAGAAATGTGTCCCAATATTTTAATCTAAACCTCATTTTGGTCTAAAACATAAGGTGTTTGTGTAACTAATATTGATCTATGAAGCTAAATCATATCAAAACTTGCAAGGTTACAAGTTTAACTGAGCCACAACTTGTAATATTAAATTGTCTTTTAATATTTGTATTGACCATGTGAGTAATAGAGAACAGATGTCTTAAGTGTCTGCAAAGACAGAAATACAGGGAGAGAGTTCAAATTATCCCTTCAGACTATTTTTAGTGTTTATTATTAGGACGGGCCAGAGTGCCTGTGTGCACATTCCTAAGTGCAAACCTATTACTTCCTCCTAAGACCTTAGTAACTGGTAATGACAATTATTATTATCCTTATATAGTAGTATAATTTACGCTATCAATACATTTGTGCTGCCTTTTAAGTTAATGTTTATATTTGTCTTGGACCAATCATAGACAACCATAGTACTGTCTTCCACTATATAAGCAAGCCACTATACACTGTTAGTTTGAAGAATGAAGAATGAAGGATGTACCACTTGTAATCTCTCGCTATGATTATTATTATGATTTAAATTCTTCCGCCATCAGTACCATCTCTGTTCATCTCCTTTCTAAGTATTTGTAATAGATAATTTACCAATGGTAATTTTTTTCCAACGCTACATTTGGTGTCATGACTCGGATCGCTGGTGCTGCATGCTGAGGAGGCTGCCTAACTACTGGTTAGTCTGCAAGCCTTAATAAGAAGGTGACGACGCTCAGAGAAGGTGCTGATGGCTTAAAGCGAGAGAAAAAGGTGCACATAGACAGTTTAGCCACTTGCTGATCAGGTGATGTATGCTTTGTATGCTTCTCAAATTGTTTTTAAATAAAAGTAGTGCTTAACTCTGTAGGAACTCATGGGGCAGAGTAGGTAAGTGAAGGTGCTGGGACTTGCAAGTCGGACCTCACAGGGGAGCCATAAGACATAGCTAGACAGACCAGGGCACCAGTGCACGGGTGCACCCGGCTGTAAAGGCTAGGCAGGCAAGAAAAAGGTAACAAGAATGAGTATGGAAACAATAATAGGTTGTTTTCTAGGAAAACACCTAAAGGGGGAAGCATACGTACCAATGCCTGATGATCAACTGGCACAATTGTATTTTATGAGTATGGAAACATTAATAGGTTGTTTCTGTGGGAAACACCTAAACGGGGGAGCATACAAACCATGATTAACAGGCACAGCAGTGTTTTAATTAAAAAATTAAAAAAGAGTAACTAGCAAATACTGTACAAAGTCTGTGATAATATAGCCAGGTGGTAATTCGTTAACACATGAGACTTTAGAAAAAAAAGCAAAGCTGCATGAACAGAAAAATGTAATAATCCAGCTACAGTCAAAAATAGGTAGTTTAGAAATGCAAAATAAGTCAAGAGCCAAAATCCCTGCAAGAGGAAAACTAATAACTAAAGTTAGTTTGTAAAGGTACAGGGAGACCTTTGTTTTTTAGATAGGGATAATTCTCTTTTATTAATTGCAATATAAACTATGACACAGCTTCTGTAGCACATTCATAAGATGTAAATGTCTTAAAATCTAAAAAAAAAAAAAAACACTTTACAGTGTGCTAACTCCTGTATAGGAGCAGTTAAAATGTAGGAGTAAAAAGTCAGGTATTGGCAAGTCATACTAACTTAATGCCCAAAGACCTTGCCTCTTCCAATGTTAAAGAGTTTGATTCTAGATACTCTTAGTATGCTGTGGAGTGGACTAGAGCAAATGCTAGCCACTTGTTCTTCTGTGATTGCTACCATAACCAAACAAACCACAGTTTGACATAATTAATAGTGTTATCAGTAACACTAGAGTTTCTAAAGGACAAAAGATTCTCATTAAAAATGATGTTGACATACTTTTAAATGTGGTATTCAAGTGTCCTTGGATAAAAAATGTTTAAAAGTTGTTTGAATTTCCTGTGCAATGTAACATCAGCCAAGAAGTCTAAACATACTGCTTTTTCTATGCAGTGCATTAATACCTTAAGTTGTATGCACACCATGTGATCTTTTGCATTTTATTTGACCTTCTTGTGTTTCAACTACCAGTTCATTGGTAACTCAGTTTCTAAAACTTTGCAAGTTTGCAGGTTTCCACGGGATGGCACACATAAGATCTCTACGTTCAATAACAGTAATACTTTCATCTAGGTTGACAAGACTTTCATCTTTTTCCTAAAAGAACAACTGCCACAGTTTTGATGTATCTTTATGTCTAATTGGTTCCACATAAGGACTACTGCATAAATCAAGTCATTATTACCTCTGCAAGTGTACATCTATTTGTGAAACTTTAAATCAACTGAAAATGTCCAGTGAGTTTAAACTCTACAATCAAGCTAATTGTTTCTACTTACTATGAAGTAAAGCCTGGGGTAGGGGCAATCCCCTAACTTCAGCAAGAAGATTCTTCTTCAGTTGATCTTCAAGCAAGACATCCATTTTCTTCACTGCTGTTTATTCCAAACATGGCTGATACTTTATGCAAACCTATTGCTTTACTATGGACTGTTTATGGACTGTTAATCTGTGTGCCAGGGTGTAATCAACTATCACAACACAAATGCCATGCCAGTGTGTTTGTGGCTTCTCAATGCACAATCTAATGCACCCCTGGCCAGTGCAGTGTGTCTGCTAGCCAGCCAGCAATATGAACACTGACTTTTCTAAATTGGTGTGTGGACATACGTAACAGCTGGTCTAGCAGCTGTGCCTCAAAGCTCAAGACTGGATCACCGCAAAGCTACATGGACTGGGAACAGAAAAATGGGTCTCTTGTTATAAACAGAGCCACACCAAAGGACAATAATGTTTATGTGTTAACTCTGTCCTACTGTTTTTGGGGTAATAATAGTGTTTGTAACTATGCTAGTTTAAGCAACTCATTATGTTTTGTAGTCTCAAATGCCATATACTTAATTGTAACACCAACTGACTGCCCAAATGTGACAAAAGGGCCAG
This sequence comes from Neoceratodus forsteri, assembly GCA_016271365.2. Lineage (NCBI taxonomy): Eukaryota > Metazoa > Chordata > Ceratodontiformes > Ceratodontidae > Neoceratodus > Neoceratodus forsteri. Next base: position 557,860,287 of record CM028137.1, on the reverse strand, counting down.
AGAGTGGATTTAATCAACACTTATTGATCAAGTGATTGTGAATAATGTGAAGTACAGTAGAGTACATATAAGTCTAGATTTTGTCTGGTTGGAATATGAATGTTAACAATAGTTGTGCAGATACTGGTGTGTCAAAGTTTTATGCCACTATGTTAATTGACATGTTAAGTGTCATCATTTGGAGCTGTGATACCTCTCCTGTTTCTTAATGTACAATCATTTTTAAATCAAAAAGATACTCATTTGATACAAATTCATAAGGCACAAGTAGTTGTAAATGAATTGCTCAGTGAGAGTGATAATGAGCACTTAATTTATAGCTATGCATGAGGACCCTTAGAAGTCCTGTCTTTTAAAGTTTTACTTGTGTTGCCAGTGGTCTTAGTGTGCTTGGTAATTATAGGCCTGTGTTTAAGACTTACTATTCATGAAGTACTAGTGAGATGTACATGCTCCGAAAAGCTGCATTGTTGCACGAATAATAATTAGGCAATTATTGGGGCAAAGGGGGGGGCTTGTAATAAGGGATAAAGAAATGTGTCCCAGTATTTTAGTCTAAACCTCATTTTGGTCTAAAACATAAGGTGTTTGTGTAACTAATATTGATCTATGAAGCTAAATCATATCAAAACTTGCAAGGTTACAAGTTTAACTGAGCCACAACTTGTAATATTAAATTGTCTTTTAATATTTGTATTGACCATGTGAGTAATAGAGAACAGATGTCTTAAGTGTCTGCAAAGACAGAAATACAGGGAGAGAGTTCAAATTATCCCTTCAGACTATTTTTAGTGTTTATTATTAGGACGGGCCAGAGTGCCTGTGTGCACATTCCTATGTGCAAACCTATTTCTTCCTCCTAAGACCTTAGTAACTGGTAATGACAATTATTATTATCCTTATATAGTAGTATAGTTTACACTATCAATACATTTGTGCTGCCTTTTAAGTTAATGTTTATATTTGTCTTTGGACCAATCATAGACAACCATAGTACTGTCTTCCACTATATAAGCAAGCCACTATACACTGTTAGTTTGAAGAATGAAGAATGAAGGATGTACCACTTGTAATCTCTCGCTATGATTATTATTATGATCATTAAATTCTTCCGCCATCAGTACCGTCTCTGTTCGTCTCCTTTCTAAGTATTTGTAATAGATAATTTACTAATGGTAATTTTTTTCCAACGCTACACTTACAGAGCAAAACACAGCTCTAGTTTAAGGTAGCTGATAGCTGCTCTCCCTCTCTCAGCTTCTGCAGCAAACAGAGTCTCCAGTCAACTCCTGCTTGTAATCCAAAGTCCCTCAAACCTTCTTCAACTCTTCCCCTTACCAGACATATCTTTCAAAGAGTTTCAGTAACAGCTGTAGTCACTATGCTTGTTGATAGTGTGGTGTACAACAGATGTCACCATTTCTCTCACTACAGTGGGTTCTCCATTACACTCACTATTTAGACCACCAAAAGTGATCTGAAATGGATGTAATCCATGGCAGCAGATCTTCACATCCTTTTGCATTTGATTTAGCATACATTTGCCTCTGGATCCATTTGCAAAGATGCCATACATCAGATTGATGCTTGATGTTTTCTACTGGCATGTAATTTTTCTTCATCAACACACATATCTGTATGTGGCGATCTGTTTCAGCTGCTATTGGACCTCAATTTCCTAACAAATTATCAATTGTTCCTATGAACCCTTCCTTTTCCATGTTGGCTGAACTACCTAATTTCATTACTTGGATGATGCTGAAGTCTACAATTCTCTCAATCTCAATTTCCATAAATGTATATGAACCATATTTTGCCGAAAACCTTGGGGAGTCACATCTTCCATCACCACATAGCATCACAATGTCCTTCTCTTGTAACTCATTAATGATAGTGTCACACTGTCCCTCTCTAATAACTCATTAATAATGGTATCCTGCATTAACTTCCATTCCTTATCAATTAGAGGGAATAGGCATTTTTGTTGTGTCCAGTGAAAGGTGTGTATACCCATGAACTTTAATTTAAGAAACTCATAAAATTGATAGATCTTGACATATGAGTTTCAACTGAAGAGAATGGTGGCAGCAACTCTACATTACCAGCAGCCATGTGGTTTACATATGGCTGTTAAGCCCATTTAGTATCATGGCAGTTTCTACAATACATTTCAACTGTGAGTATTGTGCCAGGTTGACATACGAAACTTTGCAGTACATCTGCAATGCATAGCAAACTGCTTTTAAAAATGTCCTTAACTGCCCAGGATATACAAATAAATTGCCATTATCAGTAATGTTTCAGCTCTCGTCCTGTTCATCATCCCCTCCATCTTCAACATCTGAGAACTCTTCAGTGTCAGACTCATCTGAAGAAGGTACATATTCACTACTTGTGGAATCTTCCTCAGGGGAAGTATTGCTGCAGCTATCTACTATTGAAATACCACTATTAGAATCATCAACAGCAGATGTTGTTGCAATTGGTTCTGGATCCTCCAACAAAGAAGATGAGAAATATGAACGGTCATTGCTGACCTTGCTAAAGTTGCTAGAAAAGTCAAATTCAAATTCTGGACACTGTATTCCTTTATCTGTAGAGAAGGATTCTGTTTGTGTTGAAAAGCAGACTAGATAGACCGTAAGGCCTAATCTGCTGGCAAATAGTATGTTAGTATGTCTTGGTAGGTGGGCAGTGACTGCAACATGTTTGTTTCTGTTCTGTTGGGGGAAAGAAAACAGAATAAAGAATAGTGTTAGAAAGCATTAATATTAGAGAAATTCCTAGTAAAACAATGATGATGATGTACATACTGTGTTGTCATCTTCAGCTTTAGCATAAGTACAGACATCAAACATTACATCACCATGGACCATCTCAGTATCTGTTGTCATGGTTCTTGGAACAGTGACATACTTAGCACTTTCAACAGAGCATTGATTTGATTGTAGAATTCCATTTTGTATCTGATGAAAGACATTGGATTAGTGATAATTCTTTGGCACAGTATACAGGGGTATCCCCTGAAACAATCGAGTCAATTTAAACAAGCAAATATGGGTGAGTCATAAATAGCGAATGTCAATTTAACGACATAAATAGTCAGCGATAATAAATAACAATGATGTTTTGAAAGGTATGAGCATTGAGCAACCTGGAATAAACAGCAATAGTAAATGTCAGTAATGTTTTGCAAGGTATGAGTAATGTAGGCAGTTAGTTGCGGAAGTATGTAGGCAGTAATTTGTAAGGCCACATTTGAGCTGGCAGCATGGCTTAGAAGGCAGGAACACTACTTCTGTGTATAGCTATTTGTGGCAGACCTGGGATCAGGACTGACTGTGGGACTGTTTTTGTCTTTTTTTTGAGGGATTTCAATACTATAAGTTTAGGTTGTTATATTCCTGATCTTCTGCCCTCCCAACTGTGTTCCCCCTCTACCCACAGGTTGCCCCCCAAAGTTCTCCCCCTGCAGACCTTTGTCCCATGTGAGGTAGCCCCCCTCAAGAGTTTTCCCCACTTCCCAATTGTCAACCCCCAGTGCTGATTATATAATAAATGAGGGTGTAGGGGGGCATAGCCCCTGCATAAAAAGTAAGTGAATATCACTCCTCAGAGAGAAAATAAGAAGCCATCACTGTTTCTGCTGGTCGCTGTAGTGTACATCAACATTTTGGTTTTCAGCAATGTGCACCCACTGTTATTGTCATGGCCATTTTAGACTCACTCTAATCACATACAGACTTACAATTAGAGGTATCACATTACAATATGTGCAAAGCGAGACTGTACTTTTTTTTGAGGCACAAGGCAAAGCTAAGTTGACCCATACCAGTACAACATCTAAAACAACATTTGTTGCCACCTCGTTTAGTACCTCAGTATATATTTCTCATTCTGTACTTTTTCCACTGGCTACACATGGTTTCCTCTGTTTATCCTGGTTATGTGTAAATATAGTTGGAATAGCATCAGGCTACAGTTCTGGAGGTCTTTTCAAATTTAACAGCTTTGCCTATGAGGAAAAACAATTACAGTTTTGTTATTACAAGCATGATGAAAATGACTATTTGAATGTTACATAGTAGTTTGAACAAAGCCGGTACTCACCAACAAAATAAACAATGGGATAAACAATGGTCCCTATTCACAAAGGGAAAGCAGTATGTGTGAAACTGCCATAAATGCAGGCACGCAGCTGCATGCCACACAGTGAAATTGAAATATATGGCATGCTCAACACAGCCCAACATGCCCCCAGACACCTGAGGTGGCAACAGAGGAGGCACACAGCTATGCACAGGGGAGTGACAGAACCAATGCAAGATGACAGTAATGCCTCTTGACCACACCATATAAGAAGATGCAGAACTGCTATGCACCAGCAGTATGCATTGTTTGGAAGAGAGATATCCATGGAAAATGGCAGCAACAGCAAGCCAGAGAAGCATGCGGGCACATTCACCATGCACCCAGCAGGATGCTGGTGGATACGGCATGGGGAGGAGGCAGCAGTCCAGAACTTCATGGGGACACAGGTGGCCATCCTTGTCACTGAGATCTGCAAACACTTCAATGTGCTGTTCAAGTGGTGGTCACTAGGCACGCCATCTAAGGCCATGACCTGAATATGGCTTGACCTGCAGGTAACAATCAATGCTGCCAGATTGGAGGCATGCACACTGGTCACCATCAAACTGAAGTGGCGTGACCTCTAGTCCCAGGTGAAGAGGCAGCTGAGCAGGGCATGTCGGTTGCAGGGCATCACAGGTGGTGGAACGTCACCCCCTGACCCACCACTGATGCCCACAGAGCAGCAGGTGGCATACATGATCAGTGATCTCCTCACGGATGGAGAACCAGACTTGGTGGACAGCATGCCATGTAAGCGTGATGTGGGTGTGCACAGGGAACAACCACAGTACCATTGTACAGCAACAGTCACTAATCACCTGTAATGCTCCACCCCACAGTGCATGAAAATTACAGTGCTGGAAAGGTACCATCCAGCACTGGAGGAGGAAGAGGTGAGTGCAGGCGGCAAAGGTGAGTATTGTCAATAAGACGCGGCATGTTGCTGTCCATGATGGACACAGAGGCATACTAACCAATGTCTCACCATCCCTCACACAGGGATGCAGCATCATGGAACAGGGGCCATGCAGGAGGAAGACATCCAGCAATCTGCCACACCCAAGGACCACCACGGAGGGGACAAGAGAAGGACCCCAGAGTGGCAGCCACAGGAGGAGGAGGAGGAGAGTGACCCTGGCATGGGTCAACACACAGAGGTGACAGTCAATGGGGAAACACAGGACAGCAGTGCTGGTGCAGAACAGCCATCATCTGGACCAGACCAGAGCAGCGAGGACAATACTGTCCCCTGGAGGATAGCTGTTCAACGAATGCAGCACCTGCCAGACCACCTGACACACACATGAGCTGGACATGGGTGCCTCTGTGGCCCCCCCCCACAAGGCACCACAGACAGGGTGCTAGCAGCTGCCTCCTAGCCAGCTACTACCCTGACCTACATGGGCTGGAACTGGACTGCTTGCAGGTGACCAGGGAGTGCACAAGGCCATGCACTGTGTCATGAAAGTCATGGCAGGATCTTTGTGATCACAGGAGAGGTTGTCAGAAGGTGTGGCCATGGATGTGAAGGCACAGGAGTGGATGGCAGAGGTGGTAGCCACAGGTGCACATGCCCAGGAACACCTGGCGGATGAGGTGGCTGCAGGAACACAGGCAAAGAAGCAGACAGCTGATGCCCTCCTGGCCAGAGCAGCCCACCTTGCTGCCCATTAGGGATGACCCACCATACCTGCCATGGCTGCACCCATGGCACCGGCCAATGTGCTTGACCCCACACCTATGGAACCATAGGAGAAGCACAACAGTGCCAGACAGTGCCCCAACCCATGGTGGGTGGTGCTGACCAGAAGCTAGGAATGAGTATGGTGATCTGGTGTTTGAGCCATGTACAGGTGACACAGAGTAGTGCACAGGCAACTGACATAGCATGCTGCAAGTCAGTGGGCAAAAGGGTGCACAGATGCGTTGGGCAGCAACAGAGGCCTGCAAGACATTGAGGTGGTGCAGATGACACACATGTGGCTAACCCAGACTCAAGACCCATCACCACCTGCTCCAGCACCACCACATGCCACCCCCCACCACAGTGCACACGCACTATGTCATGACAATCCACAGACTAGCACCACCTGTGGAGCTTGCCAGGTGCCTATGCCACTGGTCCATGCTGCATACCACTCTGGCACCCTCCCACCATGTAGCTTGCACTTGGTGGACTGCTCTTCCCATAGGGATATGCCCTCAGAGTGGCTCACAGCATACTACCACCATGAGCCATGCATGACGGACTGCATGTGCGGTGAGCACGCCAGTGGCACAACACAATGTCCATAGCCACACAATGGTGCACATGCCATGCACATGCCAGCTCAGTCTGGCACACTCATCATTACCAGCATGTACACCCCTTTACCTGCTGAATGTGCCATGGGCCACGCGATGGCACATGGCCTACGCCACCATGCATCCCGCTGTATGGTTGCCCCTCCTAGGCAGCACCCTGGCACCCTCCTCAGGGAGTGCTGGCCATTGGGGTTGGTGCGGTGGTTCCTCACCATCCTCCTCTTGGTGTGCATCTCAGGGCTCCAGTACCATGCAGTACATGCAAATGTTGTGCAGCATAGCACCGGTGGTGAACATTATGCATGCTATACCAGGTGCAAGCATCATCATGCCATCTGTGTGGTCCAGGCATCTGAAACGCATCTTCTACAGCCCTATTGTGTGTTCCACGATGCTGTGCACCAGTGTGTGTGCTGCATTGTATAGTTTTCACTTGGGTACTGTGGAACCACATATGGTGTCAGGAATGTTGCTCTCATGGGGTACCTGCTGTCACCCGTGGGAGTGGAGTGATGGTTAGTGATGCTGGTGCACATGTGCAGCCAATGTATCTGCACTAGGTTATATGGCCTCACCCAACAGCCAGCCATAGCCCTGCAGCTGCTGTTCTATATGGCACCTCCGTGCACTGCTGTCATACATGTATGAGTTGTGGTATGACCCTGGGTACCATGCCAGAATGTTGGTCAGGATGCCTGTTACATCATAGATGACCTGACAGTTGCTGCTGTGGAATACATAGATACATAGACAGTGTCGACAGATAAGGGCCTGTGGCCCACCCAGTCTGCCCATTTCAGCTTGTAAGTTCAGTTTGTTTTCCTAGAAGTCTGTTGCCGTTACCCATGACCTCCAGAATTCCTTTATGTCTATCCCATGCATTCTTAAATCCCGTGATTGTTTCAGCCCCCACCACTTCCTCTGGCAGGGTGTTCCACTTGTCCACCACCCGTTCTGTGAAGAAATTGTTTCTCATGTTTCCTCTGAATCATCCTCCCTCCAACTTCATCCCATGCCCTCTAGTTCTGGAACATCTTTTTCGCTTAAAAATAGTGTTTTCCTGCACCCTGTTCCTCCCTGTAAGATACTTGTATGTCTCTATCATATCCCCTCTCTCCCTCCTCTCCTCTGGGGAGTACATGTTCAGTTCCTTCAACCTGTCTTCATAGGACTTGTGATGCAATCCATGCACCATCTTTGTTGCCCTCCTCTGAACCTCCTCTGAACCTTCTCTACCCTGTCTATGTCCTTACGTAGCTATGGTCTCCAGAACTGTGCACTGTACTCCAGGTGGGGCCTCACTAGTATCTTGTATAGCAGAATTATGACCTCCCTTTTCCTGCTGGTGATGCCCCTGCCTATACATCCCAGCATCTTATTTGCTTTACCTGCTGCCTTATCACACTGTTTCCCTACCTTGAGGTCATCAGAGATGACAACCCCAAGATCCCTTTCCTGCTTGGTGCATGCTATATCCTCACCCCCCAACTGATATGTTGTGCCAGGATTTTTGTGCTCCATATGCATTATCTTGCACTTCTTTCCATTGAATTTCAACTGCCAAACCCCTGACCATTCTTCAAGTTTCTGCAGGTCACTTCTCATTCTGTCTACACCTTCAGGTGTGTCTACTCTGTTACAGAGCTTTTTGTCATCAGTGAACAGTGAAATTCTGCCTTCTAGGTCCTGCGCAATGTCACTGATGAAGACGTTGAATAGGACTGGTCCCAGCACTGATCCCTGTGGTACCCCAATGTTCACTCTTCCCTCTGTGAAGTGACAGCCATTTACCACCACCCTCTGTGTCCTGCCACCCAGCCAGTTACCTACCCACCACACTACAGTCCTGCCCACACCCATATTCCCCAGTTTGTGTAATAGTCTTCTATGTGGCACAGTGTCAAAGGCCTTGCTGAAGTCCAGATAGGCCATGTCCATTGCCCTCACGATCCACCTCCTAGTCACCCAGTCAAAAAATTCAATGAGGTTAGTCTGACATGACCTCCCCTGGTGAAACCATGCTGCCTTGGGTCCTGTGTCCATTGACAACCAGATGTTCCACCAATCTCTCCTTCAGTAGTGCTTCCATGATCTTCCCACTACCGAGGTGAGGCTGACTGGTCTGTAGTTCCCTGCTTCCTCTTTGTTCCCACTTTTGTATAAAGGGCTACATCTGCTGTCCTCCAGTCTTTGGGTACCTCCTGTTTCCAGTGATCGGCTAAACAGAATAGCCAGAGGTTCAGCCACCACCTCTTTAGTTCTTTAAGGACCCTGGGTGCACTCCATCTGGCCCCATTGCTTTATCAACTCTTATTACTTCCAGTTCCTTCAGGACCCTTTCTCTGTAAAGGGACTTGTGTCCATTTCTGCACCATTCTCACCCTTGTACTCCCTTCAGACCCATTACCTCCTCTTCCTCAGTAAAGACTGAGCAGAAATACCTGTTCAATATGTCAGCTTTACTGTTGTCATCCTCCACGCTGCCCCCATCCTCCCCCTTCAGTCTCACTATCCTCCTTTGTCTTTCTTTTTTCACTTATGTACCTGTAAAAGGTTTTGTCCTCTACCCACTGATTTTGCAATGTGTTCTTCTGTCTGAGCTTTGGCTTCCCTTCTGACCTCCCTGCCTCCTTTGCTTCTCCTGGTACTTCTCCCTATCCCCTTCTGCCTGTGTCTTTTTGTATTGCCTGAATGCAATCTTTTTTTCACTTTCTTTGCTGCCTCTTTGGAAAACCATAATGGTCTCTCTTCCTTTTCCTCTTGCTAACCTGCTTAATGCATAATTCTGTTGTTCTTGTAATCCCCATTTTAAATACTGCCCACTGTTCCTCAACCCCTGATTCCTGTCCCATTCCCTTAATGCCTCTTTCAAGTATCTCCCATTTTCCCAAAGTCTGCCCCCAAATCCAGGATACATGTTTTGTGTGGTTTGTTCTGCTCTTTCTGTGATTTCAAACCACAATGACTGGTGGTCACTGTTTCCGTGCTCCCCACTGTTACGCCCATCACACTGTCCCTGTTTGTGATAAAAGGTCCAGTATTGCCTTCTGCCGAGTTGGTTTCAAGACCAGTTGCTTGAGGAAGGCACCCTGAAGGAGTCCAGGATAAATCTGCTCTAGTTGATGCTGCTGCTAGGATGCTCCAGTCCACGTCTGGAATATTGAAGTCTCCAACCAGTACTACCTCACCCTTGTCTGCCATCCTTTGGATGGCTAGCATCAGCTCCCTATCTGTTTCTTCCTCCTGGGCTGGTGGTCTATAGACCACACCTGTGCAGATGACTGTCCCCATTTGCCTTTCCAGCTTAACCCACAGTATCTCTCCCCCATTTTGTTCCTCCTTGATGTCTGTGTCCCTTATGTCATTTTTCACATACAGTGCCACTCCTCCTCCCTTCTTGCCTGCTCTGTCTCTTCTGAATATGTTGTAGCCAGGTATGGCCATCTCCCAGTCGTGGTTATCATTACATCAGGTTTCAGTGATGGCCACAATATCCAGGTCTGACTGTACCATGACAGCCTCCAGATCTTCCATCTTGTTGCTAAGGCTCCTGGCATTTGCACGCATGGCTTTCCATGATTTGACCTCCCTAGACTGTTTCACTGTTCTACTCCAGCCCCTTCATTGGTTGTCATTTATTCCTGGTTCTCCTTGCTATCTGCCCTTCTGCTGAATTTTGCCCCTTTTCTGCTTATCCACCTCTTGGGCACTACTCTCCATCTTTTGCATACTGCTTTGCAGAGATAGCCACTCCTCTGGTACACTGGTTCCACTGCTAGCTGTGGGGGTGAGCAAGTAGGTACCCTCCTTACTGGCCTGCCACCCCCTTTGCTAGTTTAAATGCTTGTCAATGTAGCATTTAAACTTATCATTGAGTGCTTGGATTCCCCTCCAGGATGGATGCAGGCCATCAGGCTTGAACAAACCTCCATCCCTCCAGGTGAGTCCCGAGTCACCAATGAATCCAAACCCTTCCTCACAGCACCAGTTCTTCAACCATGAGTTAAAGTCCCTGGTACATGCACTCCTATGCTCTCCCTTGCCTCTCACAGGTAGTACTTCTGAGAAAGTGACAGAAGCAGCTACTTGCTTGAGATCCCTCCCCAGTTTCCTAAACTCTTCCTGAACTTCCTTTGGTTCCCCATTTGCCAGGTCATTAGTACCTAGGTGGATAATGACATCCAGCTCACCCTCCCGTCTTGCCTTCCCAGTGATCCCCAGGATCTTCCTTCCATCCCTCGATGCCGTGGCACCTGGTAGGCACCTCACCTCCCTGTCCTCCTCCTCCTGTGTTCCTAGCTGTATCCCTCTTATGATGGAGTCCCCCACCAGGTTTTGCTTCCTCCTCCTCTGGGGTCCACTGCTTTCCCCACTGAAGTCACCTCCTTGGCTAACCTCCATATCCTTTCCTTCCACTTCTCTGGGTACCTCTATTTGGTTGTCCTCATTTGCCAGTGTGGCATATGAGTTCTTGAGTGGAATAGGATCTAGGATGTGCCTCTGCCTGACTGCTTTAACCCTCCCTGAGCCCACTGTCATCCAAGTGCTCCTCGTTCTCTGCATCCTTTGAGGCAGTTGCATTGGACTGGGTGGTCCCTGGAAAGGGGTGATGGTACTCCTGACCCAGTTTACTTCCACTCTGAGTCTGGCTACCTCATCCCGCAGTCCAGAGAGATGCATGCAGATAGGGCAGCACCTCAGTGTCCAGAAGGTCTGCCTAAATATGGCTGCCCCACAGCCACTGCATTGCACCACTCCCCACATTATACTGCAGTTCCACTACTTGTCTGCTACTGAAGCTCTCCTAGTTCCCTTTTTATTAATTTACTGTACTAAAAATCCTGCCACTGATCCTCAGATAATTTTTTTTTTTTTAAAGAAAAAGAAACCAATAAATAAATAAATTTGTCAAAACACTTGTCGTGCTGAGGGTGGGCTTCTTCCCCCTTATGCTCCTCCTACTTCATACCCCTTACTATACCCTGTGTTTAGCTCCTGTCAATCAGATTTAACAGGGCATATAATTAAGAGTTGGGGGAAGGGGGGGTTAAAATTTGCAGCAATTAAAGACAGCACAGAATTACACCACCACTATGTTTTAAATTTTCAACAGCCCAAAAACAATTATAAGTAAAGACAACAAAGAAAGTATAGTGTCACTAAAAGCCCACAATCTAAGTTTAAAAGAAAAATAGCAATTAACAGTTACTCTAAAGCACTAAATTGAATATGTTTCCTTCCTTCCCCTTCTGGCTTCTTCTGAGAAAATAAAACTCTCAGTTTCTGCAGGTATCCTCATTGATTGTTGGGGGTGAGGATGGGTACATGCATGCAGTTGCTTGCACCTACAATGTTTGGCATGCTATACATATATATATATATATATATATATACAGGAACACACCCTTGATGGCCCAGAGCTCTGCATCATCCTCTACCAAGCCACAGATGTACCATAGCATGCAGTGGTCAACCAGTACTGCTGTAGGATGTCAGTGGGGTGCAGCAACTTGACAACAAGGAGTGGTCTGAATGCCCAGGGACAGTGCCTTGGCCTGCCAGAATGCTCAGTATTGGCCTCCTCGAGGAGGACCATATGTAGTAGTGCTGCTGGGCACATTGCAATGCTAATTTGTGATATACTCCTAGCACTCACTCTGTGGCATTGCACATCCACATGTGTGTGCAGTGCATGCCATGTGGCATGTCACATGTGCCCTTATGGGTGTGGCATGCACACATGGTATGAGCATGCCTGCCACAGAATGCCATAATTGCTTTGGGTACACTGGTGGTGGCAGCACCACCCATGGTGGTAGGGGAGGTTTGTGACATGCTCGACTGTACCAATTGGCGGATGCCACCTGTCAATCTGCCATATCAAGAGGGGAGATTTGGGAGGTTACAGAGGAGGACCCCAATTGAAGAGGAGAACCATCCGTGACATGCCCCCCCCCATGACTGTGGCCCTGTTTCTGGTCCTGCACCTGTTTTGTGTTCTGGATGCCAGTAAATGGTTTCTTATCCAGCTACATCTCAGTATCTAGTTCCTCGCTCTGGCACAGTGTACACGGGCAGCTGTGTATGCCTGTGTGTGTGTGTGCATGTTTATTGGACTGTGTTTCTGTAACAGGGCTTTATGGTATGCTTGACGTGTATGCCTGCATGTTTGCCACAGTATGCCATGCTGTGTGTCCACATGTGGTGGTGCGTGTTGAGTGGCATACCCACCATGCTGGGGCTGGCCACATAGGCCGTGTTGTCACATGTGCAATGGTGGCATGTGGCTGGCACATGTGATGGCACTACTGATGTGTATTGCATCACTGCATGTGTGGCTGATGTGTGGTGCCACAGTGGGCAGTGCCATTCCCCCTCTGAACTGCTTTGCTGGCCTCACCTGCTATGTGTGTGCAACAAGTAGGCTGTGTACAGCTGCCTTCAGAATGCGTATCATGTACGCAGGGACATGACACACCTTTCCAGCATAACATGCATCATGCATGTGCCTACAGATACCCATACATACCACATACATGGGAACACCCCTGCATGGCCGTGTTTCCACTAAAGTATGCATGTTAGCATGGCGGCTCTGCGCATGGCACTATGCATGGTTTGTTAATTCCATGCAGATGCTGCTTCTATGTGATACGCATGTATCAGTCTACATGCGGGCTTATGCACCATGCATAGCACTGCATAGCCATCATAAATAGGGCCCAATATGCAGACAAATACTGGATTTGACATACGTGGTAACAAGCAAACAGTATTTTGAATGGTTATTATTCCACACTGAGGAAGCCCCTAAAAAACAGAGAATAAAGTATCGGGTGATGTGTGTAACGTCTAGTTTACACACACCCGAGGTGTTAGATGCTCATAAACCCTGAGAGCGAAGCTCGAGGGGTTTATGTTAGCATCTCACCATGAAGGTGTTTGTAAATTTCAAGTTTTAACACATCACCATATATTTTATTTTATATAATTGCTGGGTTTGCCTTTTTCACCACAGCAATCATATAAAATGAATGCAGGTTCCGGAGCGCTCCACAGTCCCATTTGCTTTCAGTATGCATGCGTTTTCGATTTTATTTTAAAACTTTTCAGTCAGCAGCAAGAAGATAAGTTTTCCCCGTCATGGTACATTTTCTGTTTTAAAATATACTTACCGCAGAGTCTGAATGGCAGTTGGGTTTCTGCAGAACAAACAAAACTTGCGGCCGTGGTCTAAGAAATGCTGCAGCGGGGCATGCACAGAGTAAGGGAAACTGTGCGCATGTTTTCCGTTACAAATGCTCCTTTATAAAGGCAAATTACTCCATGGTTTCCCAAAGGGAAAAAGGCAAGGCCAGTTATTATATTACAATTACATAGAGTAGTGAACAGATGAGAGGATACAATCAACCACAGTGCTAAGTTTCAATTCTGTAACTGAAGTCGAACAATAAATAGTAGATTGCTAGATTGTAGGAATATCGACAGCGATATGACATGATAGTGTGAGAAGACTGGTCGGTGATGGTTAGGATGCTGAACGTGGTAAATGTTGTCTGCAATTACCCCTCCACTGTGCATAGTCCAGAAAATTGACATGGCAGAATGCCTATCAGTGCCTTTGGAAGGCTGGGTGAGCCACCCTCTACCTGTGAAACTATTCTGGCAGCCATTAATATGGGCGTCTGATACATCCATGTCACTCACCAAGTGAGTGGCTTCATGCCAATGCAAGGCCGCATCACATGCATTTTGTGGTTTGGGGATTGTCATTGCTTACTATATCATTTGTTTGGGGGGTGGGACTGTGTGGGCAGCCTAGTCACTGTTTCCTGGGGTGTGATAGCCTTGTTTTTAAGGAGCTGGGTACACCATATTGCTACCCCACATGGTGTCACCGCAGTATGTTAGGCCAGTGTAGTACATGTTCAGCTTACCCAGGCTGACCTCCTCAATATGGTTGGAGATGTGCCCTGAGGACCCTGGTACACTTGGTCATTACATGTACATTGGCAGTATTACTTCCTCCCGGCTACTGCTAATGCCTATAGCTATGCAGCCCGACATTATATTTGCCTTTGTTGCTGCCTTCCAGCATTGCACGGAATGCTTATGGTCACTAGTGAGCGACATTTCCAGGTCCTTTTCCTGTTTGGATTTATGTACAAGTGTAACCCCCTTGAAAATGGGGGTTCCTGAAAGCTTCCCCGGAGCTTGGGTAAATGCTCCGTGCCTGGTTGGAGTTTGGCATTGCAGCCGTTTGAATGGGAAGCCAGTGAGCGCTTTAAAAGGCCTCCGTATACTGTCTCTTTAAGGGCTGCTTTGGGTTGCAGTCATGATTGATCAGGGAGGGGGTTTGAGTGTTGCTATGCTCAAGTCCCGCCTGGGCTGCAGAGTAAATGCTCCCTTTCTGCCATCGCTAGTGGTGGTAAGGGAGCTCTGAAGGGGGATGTGAATGTTTACTTAAAATAATGTAATATATTAATGATAATGTAGTTGTTCTAACCTGCCTTGCTTTCCAGCACAGATGGTTTCGACTGCCTCCTAAATTTTGGTCCAGAACTACTGAATTGGACCAATCAGTGCCTTGGGATCCCACACAGCTGGCTGACCAATAGAGGAACTGTTTGTAATTGGGAAAAGCATTATGGGCTATGGCGATTTTTCGCACCACTGAGAGCCAGAGGAAGTGACTGGCATGTGCAGCCAGCCAATGACAGCAGGTAGCGCCCGATCTGAAAGGAGAGCCCCTTGCTGTTGGGGGTTAGATGCGTTGTGACTGAGGTGAGGAGAGGAGCTCTGTGCTTCTGCACTGGAAGTGTTTGCGCGGGAAGCGCGTGAAGGCCTAAAGTGGCCGTTTGCCTGTGAGAGGAGTCGGATTAAATCCGCTGGCATGTGGTCAGAGGAGGCTGTGTCCTGCGCAGCTACCCACCAGGCTCGACCTGTTTGGAGGGCTGAAGAATCTGCTAAATCATGCTCAGTCTGTGGGAGAAGTGAACAAAGCTGCCATTTGCAGTGCTTCAGTGACTGTGAAATCTGGAGAGCCTAGCAGCAGCTGCCTGGTGTGGTACCCCTCTGTTGCTGTTTGCCATATAAATGTGTGACAAGGCTGGTAAAGTCAGGCTCCATCCTGGTAGCATTGAAGGAATCATTATTTTCTGGGGTTCTGAGTACTGATTCAGGGTAGCTCCCTGCAGAGT
Source organism: Neoceratodus forsteri (assembly GCA_016271365.2). Classification (NCBI taxonomy): domain Eukaryota; kingdom Metazoa; phylum Chordata; order Ceratodontiformes; family Ceratodontidae; genus Neoceratodus; species Neoceratodus forsteri. The sequence continues at coordinate 557,844,649 of CM028137.1, read as the reverse complement.
GTTTACACAGTGGTTTCAGTGCATTATTATATTACTGACTGCCTAATTAAACTTTCCTCCAATTCTGACCAGTTCAAGACTGTAATGTCTATCTGTGTTAATGGCCCCAACCAGCTGCCACATTTGGACTAGCCATTAGGGCTTGGGTACCCAGGGACAGTAAAATTGTAGGGTTAGGCCTGTGCAAAGAGCCCCAGGTATGTAGGAATAGTGTAAGCCAATCAACCTGATTTTCCCCCTTTCCCTTGTTATCTGCCCTTCTAATAAATCAGATTGCTGTGTTATAACTACATCCTGGCTGGTTTGTACTCTTCAGATGAGCTGCTACATGGTGACTGTGATATAACTGTACCTTACTTTACAGGGGTCCCGGAGTGAGCGGAATATATTATCCGAGGGTAAGTACTGGTGAACAGAATTGTTGGCACCAGTGTGAATCACTAGTGGGACAAAAGGGGGGTTGCAGTAGCCCAGAGGGCTGTAACTGAGGTAGTCTTAATTGTACTAACCCCGACCTCTGGGTGGAGGCATCCGTCAACGGATCTGGGCCCCTCACCCTGCCTCCGTGGGGGCAGACAGGGGTAGTAGCCCTAAGGGTAGCATCACATGGGGGTTAGACAAGGATACCCCCTAGACTGTGCTCCATCTTCGGGTTCTTAGCTACAGTGTGCCTAACCAAGGCCCCTTGTTCTCTGTAGCAAACTTTTGTAAATTCTGCAGCAGAGACTCTGAACTTCTACGGCACTGTTAGGTCAAATTCTGTGACAAGGTTTAAAGTTCTGCAACACATGTATATATAAATAATACAGGGTCAGCTTTACAGTTTTGAGGGATCCCAACAAGGATGGCCTGTGGGGGTCTTTGACTTTCCCCACATAACTGTAAGCTACATAATTTTTCTTAAGTTTTATTCTTTTGCTTTTCAGATTCTGTCCTGGTTCTCTATATTTATCTAAATCTATTTAGAGCTTAGTGCTATGTCATGCAGCATTAATGGCTACTGGCAGTCACCACCTCAATGTACTGGCAACAAAGCAAATAGCTGAATATTTGTCCTCCAAGGGACAACTTGAAGTAGATTAGCCATGGAGAACCCAAGACTCACCTCCTCTGGGAACACCTATCAGGGGCCCCATACACAGTTGTAGTTGGGGGTAGCAGGCTATTGGTGCATACAGAAACTTCCCCTTACTGCCACCCTGAAAACTGCCATACATTTAAAATATAAATTATACAATGGCAATGAAATTTCCTGGACTCTGATTGGTCAGTGTGTGCCTCGGACAGTGATGATATTAAGCTATAACATCACTGTATTAAGTCCAGGCACACACATATGACCGCATAACACAAATCATGCTACCAGTCTTAGAGACACTGCTGCTGTGAAGCCTCATTAATCCGTCACACTTAGTGCCGGCCGCCCCCATTTTCGGTAGGCTGTCACTAACAACAACCACCACAATTGACTCTGCAGAATTCAATAAACAAATTTCCTGCCAGCATTTCGGACCGAAACCGAGCGGCTTCAGTAACCTGCGCTGACCGTCTGGAAACAGCTTCAACATTCCCGCTCTGCCCTCGCTCTTCATCGCAAGTAAAAACAACTCAAACCACATAAAAACTACCAGCCTCCAGTCACATTCGCAACTCTTAGTTGCTTACTGTGCTCCACAGCTACTTTCGACGACATTCAAAAGCGAAACAAAGCTATAACGCGAAACGGCATTTCAGCGTCCCTCACGTCACATAAAAGAACCTCAATGACAAGCGCTTCAGCACTGTTCACACAGCATCAGCTAAGCAACAGCGCCACCCAGTGGTACAAAAAAATAGGGATTTCTTTTTTAAAATGTGTACTTACCCACAGGAAAATCTAATAAAAATAAATAAAAAACATACTTTTTTTCTTTTTTTCTTTTTTTTTAACATACGAGCCATTGTATAATAGCAATAAGGCACTCCAGGGATGTGTGTGTTATGGGTGTAATCAATGTCACTCCTGGGGTGGTGGAAGCACTACGGCCGCATCGTATTCAACCCACCCCAGGAGTGACGTTAGTATAGGATAACACACACCCTGTCGTGCCTTATTGCTTAAATATTTAACATCAGCAGAGTCAGCATGGTTATTTTGGTCTTTTTTCTCTGTTTCACTCCATCCTTGTTTAGTTGTTACATTGTGAATTAATAATATTTAGCTCTGTTATCATCATTCTTGCATTGGCTTCATTTTTTTATTTTTTTCATGTGCACCTCATTTCCCTAGCCTGAAAGCCCTGGCATCTGCAAGGCCATCTGATCATGGGCTATCCTAAAGCAGGTCATCTCAGGACTGCACCTAACCATGGGTTGCCCTCATGGAACCTGGATGCACTACTACTAGCCTAGTAGGGTGGTTCAGCCAGGTTTTTTATTTTTCCTTTTTTTTTTTCTTCTAACTCTGTAGTCTCATTGTCTGTGTTTCTAAATAAGGCAAAGTTCCCTTTCTCCCAGAGGAATAAATGTCAGCAGTGCCCCCACCTCTACTCCAGACCAGGCCAAAATGTTGCAATGCCTTCTGCTTTCTTCTTCCCTCTCCAAAACCTTGTAAAAGAAAAGCTTTCTGCTCCCAGACCTCCCATCTACTGTACCTAATGGTAGCAATGCTATCTCCTCCCCTAACCTACATAATGGCAGCAATAATCTCTCCTCTTCTGTCTTCCCCAGATCTAACTGCAACAATGATCTCTTTTCTCCCACTTCCCCATGCTGGTAGTAATGCTCTTTGCAACATCCCCACACCCTAGACCTAATGGCAGTAAGATATTTTCTCCTCTTCCTAGCATGATCATAACCCCCCAAAGCCTTGCTGGTCCCAGTTTTTAAAATCCAGTGCAGCCCTTCTCCACCTATCTTAGCACCACTACCCACCCAGGAAGTAAAAGGGTGGTATTTGCAATGCTCTTCAATCTTATCACAGCATGTTAACACACTGGGGGCTGACTATCAGACATGGGAAGTAGAAGAGATAGGGTTGCCAGTTAGACAGGGCCACAATTTGATTTATTCAAATTGTGAGTGGCTACTCTGGATTTATTCTTTTGTAACTTTACCTGGTTACCTAAGTATAGAAAAAATGACTACTCTATTGAATGGTCAAGCTACATGTGCTTAAAAAAATCTCAGAAGCTGCACTGATCCTTCAGGTAAATCTGCTTGTCCCTCAGCTGCATTTTTAATTGTGATGCAGGCAGGTTGGAATCTGTCTTCTTTACCTTGCATATTGTCCTGGAGCAACATATAAATGTTAAAAAAATTAAAAAATGTTTTATCTGCAATGTCATTATGACTTCTTCTGTTTTCTCAGTTTGCTTTTCTCTTCCCTAATTTAGTTTCCACATTTTACAGAAATAATCTTTGGCTTTTCACTTTTCTTACCTTTGTTTCATCTTTTTAATTTCTTCAGTTTATCCAGCATTCCCTCATTCTTTTCCTACCCCAATAGTTTTTTTATTTAGTTAGCTATCCCTTTGCTTGCATTTTTTATCATTTACGTTTTTCTTTCCTAGGCACCAAAGTTGATCCATCAGGTGGGCTGCCTCACAGTCCCATCAACATCAACCACTTGTGCTCTAAATCCAATAAGGATAGCAAATCTCCTGCCCCCCCCAAGAGCACGTTACCCTCTCATGTTTTAAAACAGGTAAACCCCACGACTGCATACCTCAACCCCACCACTTTCCTAACAATCCTTGAGAATGCTATTGAGTAGTCTTGTAGATTTTAATGTATGTCATTATCCAGCCCAACACTGTACAGTGATCCAATCTGCCTCTTCCTGCCTCAAAAGTATTGTAAAGTCTCCTCTTAGACATTACTCTGCCCCCATAACACAAAAAATATCAACCCTGCACAGTTAAGTCCCAAGAGTTATGCCACCCAGAGTCTCATTGAGTCACTCTGTTTTTTATATTGGCACCATTTTTTGGTCCAACAGTGTAGGACAATCCTTCACCTCTTCCTATTACTGCTGGACCCAAATGCTGGATTCATCCTACAGTATGGATTTGTGTGGCCCTACAAAGCACTACTGGGATAAGAAAAAAGCACTCTGGCCTACTAGCAGTGAAAGGAAAAGGCAAAGGATTATCATGCAGCCTATCACCAAAAATGAGGTGTCGATATAAAAAAATAGGGCGACTCTAGGAGGGCTCTCATGAGTGGATAAGGGTGGTTTGATGGGTTGAGCATGAATTTTAGTTCTTATAAAGGTGCAATAAGGCAGACGCATTGCTTGAAAGAAGTGGTGTCAGTCTCTATCTGTCTTACTGGAGCAACTTCTGTGCAAATTCTGCTGCCAACCTCAAATTCTGCGGCAGGCAGCAAATTCTGTGGCAGGTCATAATTTCTGCGGCAATCATCACATGTGCAGAATCACAGAAAACAGGGGGCCTTGTGCCTAACCTTGTGTTTCTTTATAGTAAACCAAAGTAGCCAAATTCCTGGCCACCCTTTGAGCCTCCAAAATCTTCTCTTAGGGACTGATCCACTTCACTGTGTCCACCCTGCCAGAGAGTTTGGTGTCATCCATGAATAGGCCTTGTTTGCTCTGTACTTTAACCTAGATAGGATGTAGCTGCATGCCCTCAAAGTCCCTAGTCACTAGTTCACTTATAAACTAACCTTACATAGGAACTTGCTGCAACCCCTCAGATGAACCTAAATAGGGATGGATGTAAACCTGGAACCCCTTGTTTGTTCTGTAACCTGACTCTAGATAGGTGCTAGCTACAACCCCTCAGCTACACCTGTCTGTTTCCTCCGAGGTTGGATGAGATGATGGAGTTGCTGCTGGATGCCAGGCACCATATGGATTCATTAACGGGAAGGGGTGAGTGAGGTAGGTGCCAGTGGTCAGCAGGGGAGATTATGTTTTCATCATGGCTTGATCCAGTCAGTAAACCCTTACAATTTCCTGTTCTCATTTAGGTTTCAGAAGGGTTTGAATCTTTTTCTAACTAGTTCTAACCATCCTACAGAGAACTCTTATCTTTAGTCCTGAGTCATGACTTCTGCCCTAATCATTTTGTTCAAAGAGTACTTTAGCTCCTCTTCCGATCTGCCCTTATATAGGCTGGTTCCTGTGCCCCCAGCACCAGGCTTCCATGGTATTTAACTCGTGCTCTGATGTCTTCTACCCTCACTCAGCTCTCAGAACCTGAAGTCCCTGCTTCAAACCTTCATGACATCTAGACTGCACTATTGTAAAGCTCTGCATTCCAAGCATATACTACTACTAAGAAATATTGTGCCACCATACAACCTGGAGGTACCCATTTGCCAGTGTGGGTTTGCAGGGGAATGGGCTGTCATCCAGCTACTGGTCAGGTTTGTACTGCCATTTTCTCCCCAAAGTCACAGCTCATACAATGATGCATTATGTGATCTCTACCTCCATGGAGACACACCCCAGCTCCAAGTAGGTGGCATCCCTTCCCTTGCATTCTCATAGGCATGTCACTCTCTTTATGAGGGCGACAAGTACCTGGCCCCTTATAGATGTTGATGTAGCCAGAGAGCACAATGGCAACCCATTCCAGTTGATGATCATACACTGATGCCAGCAGTATGACATTACCATTGCCTCCACTGCACAGATTACCTAGGCTTGCTTCTGAACATGGGTTGCCCACATGGCACCATTCTACCTCTGGGTATTAGGTGGCCAAAAAGTTTCGATTTTAACAGAATTTGGAGCATTTGAGGAAGACAGTTTTCTTTCCTTCCAGTATGTTAGTCCATTTCCATACATTTGCAGTACAGTTGCAGAAATTGTTGTCATCCATCCAAACTATAGTTGAACTTCCCCAGTACTGTGGCTGCAGTGAACTGTGTTACTGCCTGGGAGACCAAGCTGTGCATATGAGCCTCATAATATCACACCAAAATCAGCTGGGAGGCCTTTCACAAAGCAAAGGTGAGCAGAAAGGATCACAGTAAAGGTGCAAGTTATCTGTAATTCATACAATGCAGCCCTTACTGACAAATCAAGCAGCAGCACTAATGTCTGCTGTGAAAGCATCAGCTAATGTGCCCTCCTAGTGTTGATCCCAATTGTTGAAGATGGGATGGGGCAATGAGGATGAATGGAAGGGAATTCATAAGTTTGCTTAAAATGGCAGAAACATTACAACAATAACACCATTACAATTTTTATAATTTCTCTGGGCCCGAGAGGCCAGCATCTACTGGTGTCCACCCCCCAATCCAATCAACAAATGCATCTGAGACTTAAACCCCTTTCCATCAATCCTATACAGCTTAGTGCCTATGTAGGGGCCTTCAGGGGTCCCCAAGCCCCTCAGGATGTTACAGTTTGGTGGATGGCGCACGCCCAAGAGGAGGTGTGAGGCCTGCAGAAGTTTGCTTGCATTGCCTGGCTTCATTTGCGCAGTTTTGTTTTCTCACTGAACCCTGGGACCTCATGGACTTGACCGACCGTGACGGAAGCACATAAGGGTTCTCATATCACCATCAAGAGGTGCGCACCCATTGTGGCTCCAGCATGAACCACCACCTATGGTCACCTAGATGGCGGTATCACAGTGGAATGCACAGCCCTCTCTCCCTGGAGTATGAGAGCATCCCATGGAATGCTCAGTCCTCCTGTATCTGGGCAGCCCTGATGACTCAGCCTTACTTCAGAACCTGGATTGACAGTGTTGCAAGCCACTGCACCAGTGGGTTGGCTACTGTTGCAATTTTTCTGCATCAGTACACCAGTCTGCAATGGGTTTTGGTGGTGCGACTGAAAGCTGATCAAAGGGCTGCAGAGATTGGCCACAATGATGAGCAAAGTGTGTGTGCATTACCAGAGTGATGCCTTGCTGCTGCCCTGATTTCAGGGGGTCCAGTGTCAGACATGTGCATACAAAATACTTCTCCTCTAATGAGCCATTAATTATCAGTAGCGGTGTTAACTGGCAGGTTGAAAAAAAAAACAGTCAAAAGTGATGTAATTCAAATAAGATATTTAAAAAAAGCAAGCAAGTGGAAAAGGTTGGTATTCTATTGATATATGTTGGAAAGCCCTCGGTGAGACAGTATAAGTGAGTTTTGTAAGGAAATACATAAGCTATGTCATGGTGTTATAGAGTGAGGCTTAACAAGAAATGATCAACACAGCACAGATAATATCTTCAATTCTCTCTCATTTTCTCTAGGTGGGGAATGTGGTTAACCACAAATTTTTAAACTTCAGCAGAAACTGTCATGAGACACACACATCGCTTTTGCAGATAATTCTGCTATAACAGTCTTCCCAAGATAGTTCCACTCCACATGTTTAAGCAAATAATATTACAGCAAGGGGACTAGGCATGGCAGTAGAGCTGCATAGGGCCAGAATATTATTTCCCAAAAACCATGAATAGTATAGCTCCAGAATATACAGAGGCACTTCCCGAATAGGGGACTATTCTTATTTGGAAAAAAGTATTTGATCAACTGCAATACTGAAAAAATAAATAAGAGAATAAAAAGACACTCCTTCTCATTCCAAAAGCCAATGAAATAAACGTAACCACCCTCACCCCTATGCACCCAAAATGTGTAATCTGTTCATTTGTAAATGATAAATAAATCCCTCGATGGATGACCTGCACTGCACGCCCTCCTCCACAGCTGTGCAATGTCTTCCTTATTGCATAGTGCTCCTGTGCATAAAAAAAATTAGCACATATCACCGATCCCCCTACCACCCTGGCAGCACCTCAGCACCCAATTCTTAATAAGAGAAGGCTACCAGTGCAAACCCACCCTCCTCCACAGCCAGCCATCTTCTCATGAATGAAAGCACTTGTGCACTTGCTCTCTCTCTGGATAGTAAAACTAGCTGCAATCACATGTACATGTATGCATGTACAGGTTATGTATGGGTACATACACAGAGGGGCACAGATACCAGAGCAAAGGAACGGGGAGCTCAGGACACAGAGACTGCCAGATATAGGCACAAAGACATGGTGGGGGAGAGCAGGTGCTCATTACACAGACAATGGTGTAGCTGCTCATAGTGCCCATTGATTGATGTATGGTGGGGAGGAGGAGAAGTGCTATTAAACAAAGCCTCTAGCATTCTGTTACAGGAGACACTACTAGAACTTGCCAGATATTGTTTTTGGTGGGGGGGGGCAGGAATGGGACACAGGCAGTACTGAGCAGTGTCTCTGAAATATGACATCCAGCTGAACCATGATTAAGCCTGACCTCTTTGGAAAAGTGACCATCTCCATCGGTCAAGTCACACACCAGGAGCCACCCAACTAATTTTACTAAATTGTATTGTAAATACATGGGTTGAGCTTGCAAATTAAGAAAAATAAGATTGGAGTTATTTTGAAACAAATGCAGGCTTTGATGCAGCAAAATGGGGGGGGGGGGCAGTTCTCTGGTACCTTAACCTTATGTTTCTGTTTGGTCACATATCAGGAGCCACCCTGCTAATTTTACTAAATTGTATAGTAAATACAGGGGTTGAGCTTGCAAACTTTTTGTACCAATTTGAATGCAGGAGAATTTTGGCCTTCTTCTAATTTCTAAGCTCCTTATTAAACATCTGTGAGCCTTTTACTGGCCAGATCACACTATAAGTAATGAAGCCAGGAGAGTGGCCTCTTCAAAAATATAGAGAAAGCAAAGAGACCTCAGCTCTGATAAGGCAAGGTGAAATGTGATGCTTTTTACCTGACCGATGGAGATGGTCACTTTCCCGAAGTGGCCATGCTAATTCATGGTTTAGCTGGATGATGAGAACCAAGAGTCCCTCCGAAACGTATGAAAAATAAGAACATTGATGTTAATTTGAAAAAAGTGCAGCCTTTGATGCAGCAAAATGGGGGGGGGAGTAGTGCCCGGACACCTTAACCATATGTTTCTATTTGGTCACACACCAGGAGCCACCCCACTAATATTGCTAAATTGTATTGTAAATACAGGGGTTGAGCTTGCAAAGTTCTTGTACAGTTACAGAGAGCAAACAACTATTACAACAAGGTTTACAGTTATAATGAGCAACAGCATTTGCAGATAAGCTAAAGCACATCTATTCATGATAAAGGGATCATGTAGAAAGGCTACAGAGGGTTACTGAGGTAAGGGATTACATGCAGTAGATACAACCCTCTTTCTTCCCCCGTCCAGATAAACTTCCGTAACTCACTATTAAGCTGTCTCCATTTGATTGGTAAGGTCTGAAAAATAAAGGAAAAACTACTTTCATATTTAATCAGCTGATTTTACTTGTCATGGTTAGGGGCAGAACCTTCCATCTCCCCATATCCTGGATGACGTCTCCTAATAGTCTTTCATAGTTTAACTTGAACAATTCATGAACCGCACAGGTCACCCTCCCTCCTATGTAATGTACTGAGTTGTTGAGGGCCCAATCAAATGGAAAGGAGTCATGAAAAGAGCTGAAGCAGTGTCCACCAATTTTGAAGGCCTCTGAATTGCCATACTTTTACAGCCTTAGAGGGCCCAATATTCTACCAGTGTCTGGCAAGGCTAGCACCGAGGTTTTTGATGAGCTGAATAACTTGGATTTGCACTTTTAGCCCCCTTGATAGCTGGGCTGGCCTGGACTGCTGCTGTCAGAGACTCTATATAGACAGTAATCAAAGGAGGGGAGAGTGGACACCCCTGCTACATGCCTCTCTGAAGAGGGAAACATTAAATCTAGTTCATTGATCTTTATCACAGCTTTAGGTGTATTTTAAATGCCCTCTATACAATTCCTAAATTCCTTCTCAAATTGCATAGTCTACAGGGTGTGCCACTGGGACTCCCAGTCCACCCTCTCAGAAGCCTTTTCAATGTACATAAAAATGGCTAGGGTTACATAATTATGCCGTTTTTGTGTTTGCTAGCAAAGTATGCAAACATATTGGTATAGGTATGAACTGTGAGAGGACTTTTAGGATATACCCCTCCTCCACATATCACAACTTCAGAATACAGAAACTCCTTCTTAAATCTGCACGCTCTCTGCCTTTTCCTTTTCAGTGCTTCACAATCACAAGGCTGGAAAATGCAAGCTAGAAGGGTTTCCTGTGTAACTCCTATTTCCTGCTTGAAAATTAATATCACTGCATCTTCCACAAACAGCAGTGAAGCCCACCAGGATGAAGCCCAACTCTGCAGACTTCTGCAGTAGAGTTGTTGCAGCAAACAATACAATTTCTATAGGAGTTAATCCCTTTTGTTGTGCAGGAAACCTGTGACACTGTACTTCATCAAGGCGGGCTTCACTGTGTGTGCTATTGTTTACTTCTTTCATATGTGATGTTGATTAATGCTTTGTTTCTCAACGAATGGCAGAAATGTTACATGACCCATAACATTTGCATACCCATGATGCAGAGCTTGCAACTCATGGAATTAATGTAGTTTCATTTGGTATTGCCACCAGAAAAAATAATTAGAGATCAGCTAGGGAACTTTGTATTTAGGGTACTAAGAGCTAATGATCCCCAGGTGTATTCTGGAGCATTGGTTCCTGTAAAAAGGGAATGAATAACAAGAAGTAGTGGGGTCCAGGTCTATGTTGTCCCAAGATTCAAGTTGCAGATGACCAGGAAGGCTTTCTCTTGGTATGCACCTTACTGAATGAATATACCCATCAGACAAAGGGAGCACATAATTTAATGCACTTTAGGAAAGGTTATTTTTATCCTTAAGCAATGGAATTGTGTGCAACTCTATGTGAAGTTATTGTATTGTATTTATCTGTATTTTTATATGGTTGATTGTAATTCTTGTCTGTTGCTCAGTGTCAGGAGTGGCCGATAAAGGGCTGTTCCCAGTCCACCTCCTGGTTAAAAATAAAAAATGAAAATGAAATGAAAAGTTCATTCTATTGTAAAAAACAAACAAACAAGTAAAACAGATATTCTAACATGTTCCTGCACTTATTGATCAGTTTAGGCAAGAAGCTGTGTTGCTTTGCTTCGCTTACCTGTGTGCTTGAAGATAAAATGAAATCATCTTGGACATTACAACAAAAATAAACAGGGCACAGCACATACATCCTAGGTTACCCTATCCTTGCAATCAAGCTGATTATGTCTCCTCGCAAAGGATGTCAATATATTGTTATTATTCTGAACTATGAGAGGAATTTGGGGAGGTGCCCCTTCCACACCTATCACAGCATCAGTACTGTTTTGCCCACTCTCTGCTATTCTCTTCCTTTCGCTTTAATGTTCTTGTTAAATCACAGTGTTATGAGTGAATCTCTTTCAATTAATTTGAATTTGGCACCCTACATATTTTTTCTCCAGGGTTGATAGAGGCTTGCACTCTAGCATTTTCTGCACATGACCAACTCAAGAAAGACTGGAATGTTGAGCAGCAACTGAAAGAAGGGCCGTGGCATTTTTTCAACATTGGGCCAATGCCTATAAAAAAAAAAAAAGAGTCAGATGTGGTAAATGAGTGTGTCTACTGTCTTTATGTATAAGCACTGCTAGGCATTTAATGTGGTAAAAAACTAAAACCTCAATTTTCTGCAACACGTCTGATCTCTTTGAAAGTTTTCCTTTTCTATATTATCTGAGCTAAAAAGTCCTGAAAAATATAAATCCTCTCTTTTCTCCAGATGGTGTTTTTTCTTTTTTTTTGGAGGGGGGTCTTTTCTATTTCTAATGGCCAGGGTTACTGGTAATTCAATAAATGTGGCAGAACCCATTGTGGAACAGCAACCATGTGTGTCCATTCAATATTGTCCAATAGTTCAACAATTCACAAGTTGTTCTGCCTTCCCCTGTTCATTAAGCTATTTGTCTTTTGTGGTAAGAAGTTGATCTGTTGGTTTAGAAAGCAAACATTTCTTCTAGCCTAAATAAGGAGTCCACTAGCAACACTATCTTTGACTCTACCACCTTTACAATGCTAGATACTTCAGATGTATTTATTTCCTTAATTACAGATATGCCTAACATGATAGCTAATAAAATTTCCTTGATTGTAATTATGCTTGACTTTATTTAGTTGTTTAACCAGGTATAGCACACTAAGCTGAAAGCTTTTTTACAGGAGCGAGCTGAGAGCACAAGGAGGTTAAGTGACTTGCTTAGGGTCACACAGTATGCAAGTGGAAGCTGTGGGATTCAAACCCAGGTCTGGTCTGCTTGATGTCACCAAATTTGCAGCACAGAGCCTCAGACCACTGCGCTATACTGCCTCTTACTGCACTTGTTCCATTGGTGATATGTAGTAGTACTAGTAGTAGTACACATTTTATTGTTTGACCATAATGTGCAAAATTACACCAGTCAATACAATCTGTTACAAATGAAAGAGTTCAACAATATGTGAGAACATTACTACAAAATAGCAGCAGCCCCATTGCACATTTGTGCCATCTAATAACTCTATCCACAGTGTTACAATAACACAAAGATCAAGTACAGTGTTGCATTCCCATTAATCTCAAATACAAATCTTGGACTGATGTAAACTTCTTTGAATTTCATAATGATTGGCAGGAATTGTTAGTAGAATTATTTAACACCAGGGATCTAAAACTTGGGAGATACACATCTAGAAATAATGCACTGATTGAGATCAGCATAACCCCCATTAACTACTTAGGTCTGACATACTGCCACTTGTCCTATTGGTGATACAAGTCACAGCTGAAGTCATCGTGCCGAGGTCACTCTTTTTGCCTCCACCCAGCAGCATCACTGTTCAATATGTGGTATTTTAAAAAATAACAGGAAACTATAAGCTGTCCATGGAGACCATTGATGCTAGAACTCATAGAGGGAGGTACTACTCGACAAAATATAATGAAAACAATACTTTGATAGCAGTAAGTGAAATACATTTTGAATGGATTTTTGCTGGGGACTGAGATCTTGCTTGGTGCTGCAGACACTCTAGGTGAATCAAGTTTATCTGACTAGGCAAAGTACTCACAAGGTTACACACAATGGGCAGGATTTTCAAAAGCTTAAATTGATGCAAGCCTGGGTTGCACTAACAACATGAACTATGGGGCTTGTGGCAATCTAACGTGATTTTCTATTCCGTGTGGCAATTACTGCAAGTTAGACCAGTTTTATCTGGTGTAACTTGTGGCAATCCCTGGGGTCTTTTTTACAGTGCTTGCAACAGGTATTTGGAAATTGTAAAACTGGGCACAGTTGCAACAAAGGGTTTGGCACACTGTTAGAACTTAGGTTTCGAGGCGCAGGGCTGGATGCAAGCAATGTGCCACGCTCTGAAAATCCTGCCCACTGTCACTAGCACAAACACTTACTCAGCTGCTAGCACCTCCTGGCCCAATCCTACCATGGCTCTTAACCCTCTTGGTGAGCAGGCTCCTCACAGGAGAAAACCCCATCTAGGATTTCTTCACTGCTGGTGTCAGAGTGCAACCCACACGTCCCCGGAGTAACTCCTCTCACCAACTCCTTCTAGGCAAATCTGAAAGCAAACTGCTGCTGTCCCTGCTGGTGTGTTTCTCTTAAAGGGAATTGTCAACTTTTCAGGGACAAAAAGAGTAGCTGAAATACAATGTGTTTGAATTTTTTAAATCACTTTGCTACAATCTTTATTTTTTATCTGGTTGATCTTGCACCTGTTTGAGCTTCTAACACTGGTACCGATCAATCGAGCAAAGTGCTTTCCTCAGTCAGTTGGTATTGGCATTAGAAGTGCAAACAGGTGCTGTATATTTGTTAATATTTTACAACAACTACACTGGTAAATAGAAGTCCCCTGTGGTATAGCCCATCAAGTGTGTCATCAGAGTGCTGGTTGCAGGAGACTCTGGGACAATAATGGCCAGTGTTGAGGCGGGGGGCAGAACGAAGGATGAACCAGATGAAAATAAAGATTGTAGCAGAGTAAGTGATAAAAAATTCAAACACACTGTGTCTCAGTTAATCAGGACCTATACGTCTCGCATTTTAGTTCCTGAAAAGCTGAAAGTTTTCCTTTAATGCAGTCTGACTGGCTGACATACAAATTGCAAATTTTTCTTTATAGATAAAAAGTTCAATTCCAGCTCTATTTTCAACATGCATTTAATATTGCCTTTTTAGTTTGTTTTCTGCCCACATACAGATGCAGCACTTTATCTTTTTGTTCCTACACAACCTGGGTGGACTGAAAGGCTGCAGGGGTGTTTGGATTGGCTAATTTTTTTTTTTTTGGTCAACTAGGTAAGGCCCACTAGGCACAGGTGCCTGTTTTCAGGGGTGAACCGGGAGCACTGGGGAGGTTAAGTGACTTGATCTTTGTCACACAGTATGCAAGTGGAGGTTGTGGGAGTCAAACCAAGTCCATTCACAGCTTGTTACTCTAACCTCTAGGCTATACTGCCAGTCCAGTCTTTCTAATTTGCCAGCAGCCCTTCATAGGGCTTCATGCCATCATTTGGTATAGCTCCTGATTAACTACAGTCACCAGAGGGCTGTACTATAAGGCATGGTTACCCTCCCTAGTCCACATTCACAAAGGCTGTTTTACAAACCGTGACTCCATCCCAGCAGTCCATGGGGTTGAGATAAACAATAATTGCAGTGCCCTCTATGAATCTCACAGGTACGGCTCTGGTGCAAAGAAATTGTCTGCTGTTGCTGCCTGACATCACTGCCAAGTCCATGGGGTTGGGTGAAGAGGAGCATTGTTGGTGGTGGTTCCAGCTATGAAGATATGCACCCAAACAAAGAGAGTAAAAAAGTGCTAGCAACTGCATGCTCCAATCCCCAGAAAATACAATTATATGCATGCAATGCCCCAGCAATGATTAATAATCTGTCAGTGTAGTCCATGCCCACAACCAAAACAGTTCCACTGCTGGACTGTACTGTTTGGGTCTATTCTTCACTCCATGCTAGTACCAGTATCTCCTATGTCTCTAGGAAGCTCCCAGTTATGCACTGGGTACCCAGCTGTCAATGTGGTGAAGAAGCATCACAGTTACACGTGGCTGCTATTGGTGAACTTAGGTAAACAATGGTAATTTATAGCAAACCTCCAAGCTTGTAATCCTGGCCACATGGGCTAGTCCAACAAACCCATAAGTGACTTGATGCCTTGTAGAACTTTATACAGGGTTTTGTCACAGGACCTTTAGGTCCCAATCAGTTACTCACAGTTACCCTCAGTTATACAGCAGCAGCAACCTTCCACTCTCTACAGTTCTGGCTCAACATACCAAGTCCACTTTTCTGCAGAGTGGATCACACCTCCAACACCTCAGCTCTGCATTGCTGTCTCTACCTACAACTACAACCATCAAATGGATCTCCCTTAGGGATCTCACTCCATGGTGTTCAGGTGGATGAGAGGCTATGAGTTTATCTCCTGTTGGCCTTCACCATGTAGTGATGAATGTCTCAGTGATTCCTAGGCCTCTTTGGTGCAGTTGTTGTACAAGCAGGCCACTCTGGCTGATTGGAATGAAACCTTTTGGTTTCTCTCTCCTCGCTCTCTCTTAGACCTGACCACAAAGCACTTCCTCACAGCCCAAAAACTTGTGACTGACAGTTTAAGGTCAGTCCTTCGGGTCGCAGTAGTTCTGTGTTACACAACTCCTCCTCAGCAGCTAAGATAACACACTTTTCTCTCATAAGAGCCAGTGGAGTACTGCTTTGCATCCACAGATGGTAGGTTTGTCCCCACAGACAAACAGGAATGCACTCACTAAGCTGGTCAAGTTCTGCAAAGCAAACCCAAGAAGACAGCCTCCCCAGTAGCCAATGTCCGACGTTATTCACAGGGGAGGGATTGTTCATCAGCTACTCTACAGCTGATTGGTTCTTAAAAAACAGGTGAACAAATTAAGTATTCTAGTAGCTCTTGATCCATCTGGTGACTCTGAATCAGGCACAGCAGTTTAGTTTGTCACTTTCTGTCTTTGGACCCTGATGGGTAAACTGACATAGGTCAGAGGGCCAAAAGATGGTAGTGGTCAGTAGTCTCAAAGGGGCAGTCTCCACCAGTCCCCCGCTTTTGCTACCTGGCACTTTTTACAAATATAATTTTTTTTTAGTTTTTGTTGACTGGGTAAGTGCACTAGACAAATCCTGCCTATTTTCAGGCACAACCCGGGGGGGAGGGGAGGGAGATACAGATGAATGCCAACCAACCTTGAACCAGATTAAGCTGTTGGTGGTATTTTAAGTGAATGAGGGAAATTTAGCCAGGACACCAGAGAAATTCCCCTACTCTTTTTGATAAGTGCCATAGGACCTTTAACATCCACCTGAACTACCACCAATCCAGGCAGATGGGACCTTGGTTTAACATCTCATCCGAAAGACAGCACCCCTCACATGCTGCACTACAGTATCAGTACTGGGATATTAACCCAAGTGCCAGATGTGGGAACTGAACCCACAGCCCTCTGATCTCCCATCCTGAGAGGCAAGTGTGCTACCTACTGAGCCACTGACACTGACAGATAGATAGAACTAAGCACATCTCAAGTGTCTAATAGAAGCTTTTTTTTTTTTTTAAGTGGCTAGTTTTCCATTAGCAGGTTATACAGACCTGTCACTAGAGGGATTCTTGTTCTTTCATTAAAAAAAAAAAAAAAAAGTATACCCTCTGAAAGACACAGTCCCTAGCTGCCTGGCCTTCCTGGCTGTATCCTCTCTTCCCACTGATTCAGCTACTGCTCTTCCACCCTCTTCTCCTAGCCCCACCAGCCTGTCTTAACCCCCTTCCTTCGCCTACCCCGAATCCTACCTTAATCATGTGCATCCACCATTCTCTGCCCCCTGTTCTATTTCTTCTTGCCTGTCTTCCTCTCCTACTGCATGCACCAAAAGCTTGCTTTCCCTCCCTCCCCCAAAGCTTCCACATTCCTACATCCTTCCTAAACTTAGGCAAGCTGTACACTGGTCACTGCCCCTTGCCCAGGGTCCATTCTACCACCATGAAACTGTCCTACACCCACACTGGTCCTAGCCCTCTACTCTGGTCACCCCTGTCTATCCTTATCCTCACCCACTATCGTCGATGCTCGGCAATTTCCCAAGATGCTAGCAGGTGAAAGCATTCCCTTAAAGTAATACGCCGCAGCTCCTTGAGGCTAGTCCTCCTCCTCCTAATGCTGTCAGGCAATGTGCACCCAAACCCTGGCCCATTCTGCTCTAAAGCCACTAATCTGAGCAAGCCTTCAGGTGCCCTCTCATTCATGTCAATCAACATCTGCAGCCTCCTTCCTAAAATTGATGCCCTACAGGCCTTCACCAGCCAGCACTGCCCTGACATCCTGGCAGTTGTTAAAACCTGGCTCATACCATCAGTACCAGACCATGCAATCAGCCTTCCTGGCTACAATGTCTTTAGGCTGGATCGCCTCTCCAAAAGAGGTGGGGGCTGTGCTCTCTACCTAAAAGATTCCATACAGGGGCACCACATCATTACCTCACTCCAACCCACAACTGCTCAGATACTTCCAGTGAGAATCCTCCTCAGAGCCCAAAATAAAACTCTCACTGTTGCCACCATCTACATCCCTCCCAAAGAACAGGGAACTGGTCTAACAGCTGTTCTTGACTTTGTAAAGTAACTCCCACCAGACACTGAATCCATCCCCCTAGGCGACTTCAACATTAACTGGCCTGCAGCCGATGCTTGTGCACACAGGGATACCATTGCTGCAGCAAACCTCACACAAATGGTTGACTCACCAACCAGGAAAAATTACAGGACTGGCACCAGCACACTCTTGGACTGGATCTCTATCAGTCACCCGTCGCAGATATCTAACTCTAATGTCCTCCCTGACTCTCTCAGCGACCACTCCCCTGTTAGCTGCACCTGGTCAAATAAATTCATCAAACAACCACCAAAAACTATTACCAGCAGGGTTCTACCCAGTGGTCACCTTCCTCGACTCAAATCCCACCTCCTCCATCAAGACTGGTCCCCTATCTTCAATGCAACCAACGTAAGCACTGCCCTTGACCACTTCATAAACATCTTCACTGTGGCCTGTGACACATATGCTCCTATTAAGAAATGCAAAGTCAAATCACTCAGTAACCCTTGGCTCACAGGTGACCTCCTCAGGATGCTAAAAACAAGAGACCACCTATGGGAGCTGGCCAGAAACTCTGGAAGGCAAACAACATCCAAAACTACAAATGTGCCCCCAATGACTGCACCAAAACCATCTGGCAAATGAAGTCCACCTACTATAAGCATGCCCTCACAAACTCCTGGGGTCATGGTCGAGAATTCTGGAAGAACATAAAGGAACTCACGGGAATCCACCCAACCCCCCATTAATACTTATCATCAAGCGGAACCACAACCCTCAACCCAAAAACATTGCGGATACCTTTAACAAAGCCTTTACCGACCTCAGAGCTGTCCTACCCCGGGACTACTTCAAAGATGGTGAAGTCCCTCTGTCCACAATGAACACTACTCCCACCTGCTCCCCCCACTTCTACTACAAAGCAGTCAAGGATCACCAAGTACGCAAATATGTTACCAAAACCCTTGGTAAATCAAGATTCATTAATGACTCCCTCGATCTCAAAATCCTGTCTCTCACACTTGATGAAGTGCTTAGTCCTCTGACCAGAATTTTCAACCTCTCCCTCAGCCATAGCCAGTTCCCGGACAGATGGAAATCTGCCAATGTCACCCCAGTTCATAAAAGTGGTGACAAAACTGCCCATGATAACTACAGACCTATCTCCCTACTACCCCCACTCTCCAAGGCACTAGAACGCATCGTCTCAGACCAGCTCACAGAATACCTGGATATGTACAACATCCTGTGCAAGCAACAACATGGGTTCCGCAAAGGTCACAGCACCTCCACAGCCCTACTTGAATTCATTGGTGCAATCCACAATGCACTTGACACCGGTGAACTACTAGGCTCAATCTACATTGACCTAACTGAAGCCTTCAACACCGTCAATCACCACCTCCTGCTTGTCCAGCTTCAGAACACTGGGCTGTCAACCGACTCCATTGGCTGTTTTAAGAGCTACCTTGAAGTGAGAACCTGCATAGAGTAAGAATCGCTGATACACTCTCGGACCCTAGACCGGTCCGCTTGGGAGTCCCCCAGGGCTGCATTCTGGGACCCCTCCTCTTCTTCAGCCTATTCTTTAACTCACTACCAGACAGATGCCCAGAACAAATAATTCTCTATGCCGACGATGCTGTGATCCTCACCTCTGACCCTGATCCAATCCAATTACAAAATAAACTTCAGCAGGCCTTCTCCTCCATCGAATCATGGTTCCTAAATCATAAACTGCTTCTCAATCAGAAAAAAAAACAAGTCTATGATCTTCTGCAGCCCCCACAACAAAAACAAACAACTTCACCTCTCCATTGCAACCAAACAAGGAGCCATCTTAGAGCAAACACAATCGTTCAAGTACCTTGGTATTACACTTGATCCCCACCGCTCATACGCTGTCCATATCAGCAATGACGCAAAGTCTGCCAATGAGAGGTTAGGCATATTATTCCAGCACAGGAAACACCTAACCCCAGAAGCACTGTCAGTGGCCGTCCAAAGCTCCATCGTCTGCATCATAGACTATGGTCTTATCATATATGGGTCTGCAACTACCACTGCTCTCAAACATATTGTGACCACCCTGAATAAGGCCTGTCATCTCATCAGTGGCTCACATCACCGTACCTACACATGTGATCTTTATTCCCAATCTGGATGGCTTTACTGGAGAAATGCATAAAATACCAATCCTGCATAATGGCCAAGAAAATTATAATGGGGCTTGCCCCACCTGGAGTCTGTGCCCTCCTTAAGCCTAGACATAGAAATGTCACTGCAAGGAGATCCAATTCCCATCTACTACATATCCCATGATGTCGCACGACCCAAGGACAAAGATCATTCACCTATCAGGCATCCAACTGGCTCAACTCTCTTGGCAGCGACATAGCGACTGCTCCAACACTCGACCTCTTCAAGTCCAAGCTGCGCCTCTCACTGCTTGTATCCTGCGATTGCCCATCTTTACATTTCCACCCTCCCAGCTGCAAATGCCCCACCACCGAGCACTTACACTCAGTCTTTGCACCCCTAGCATGTTACCTGTCATATTCCCTCGCAAGGCCCCCCTGGCTGCATTGTCTCCCACCCTCACCCACTACCCCCCGAATCTCCACTCCTGCCCCCACCACAACCACCTCCCGTAGTCCCCCTTATCCCTGCACCTCCTTGCCTCTGGTCTCCTACCCTCACTTCCCACCACCCACCCCCCTTCCTTGTCTTGCTCATAGCTCAAGTCTTTGTACTGGTTATTACATGTCTGTAAGTCAATGACTATATGTTTGTAACTAAAAATGATGACTGTTGTACACACTGGCATGGAACCTTTGTAAAAGAGCCTCATCTCAAAGGTATTCTAATCCTAGATTGAAATAAATAAATAAATGAATAAAGTCCCTTCTTTAACAGAACTGGCCCTTTATAGGTACCTTGTTAGGCAGGCTTAATACCACAGCAGTAGGGCTACTTCTTGCTTTGCCAGCAACCCTGATTTGGGAATGAACACAAGTTGCTCATGGATTGGCCAGGGAAGAGGGGTTTGAATGTCTCAGTTACAGCTTTGCTCCCTTAGGGTGGTGGGACACAGCATTCTGCTGTATGTCTGCCACTTGGTGAAAGCAGGGGGGCAGCACAATGGGACAGAAGCAAAAGAAGTGGTAGCCATCAGATGCTGGCATAAATGTGCACCACCATGTGTGTGTGTGTGTGTGTGTGTGTGTGTGTGTGTGTGTGTGTGTGTGTATGTGTGTGTGTGTATGCATGTTACTGCATGCCATCTCCCTCATGGGAAAAAAAAAACTAGGAGATGGAGGAAAACACCTTGGCATGTAGTTGTACTGGCAGCACACCACTGCCCACACATGGCAGGCCACTCACCACTTTTATAGTCCTGAATCAGTGATGGATAGCCAATAAGTCCCTGAGAAGGTTGGTGACAGGGCTGGTGGGTGTAATCTGGTGAGTTGAGGACTGAGAAAAAGTTTAATCAAACAAAACATGAAACTCACTTTGTGTGCCATCCCATATCCTGTGTGGGCAAGCGCTAGAGTCTAGTTAGATGGGCGGCAGTTGCATTGCAAGTGTCAGTCATGCTCATCATCGGGGGCAGTGAAAAACATTTGATTCTTTTGCTTAACAAGCAGTTTAGGTGCAAGAGATGCCAAAGAAGAAGCACTCTTCTTCACTCACTCCACAACCCCACTGATACAGTCCACAGTTTCTGGAGGTCACAAGAGGCATTAACATGTCAACAGCATGAAAGGTCTCCATGTTTAACAGTACAGGTAAGCTGCTCTGATGGGAGATGGGGGGCTTACACTCTTCCCTGTCTGGTTGCTTGTCATCCATGTCAAGGAATTCAGAGTCAAGTAACATACAGTACATACAGTTGATCTTTAACATGTTGTCTAGGCAATTGTCATAGCATAAAACTTTATTTGTTTGACTTTCATGATTACAGTACACAGTGATTTAACATTTACAATTTTTATGCAATAAATATAGAATAATGAATGGAGAGGTGTGGTTTATGGGGATTTTATGCACCCTGAAGTGTGTGATGACCCATAAACCCTGAGGCAAAGCCTGAGGGGTTTATATGGGCATCACACATCGAGGGGTGCATAAAATCCTCAGAGAACCACACTTTTCCATGTTTTATTTTTAATATTTACTGATTTTGGTGTTTTTTGGTTTAAATGATCTTTTTTGTCATTTTGTGAGGGTAACTTTTACCACTGAATAGCTTGTCTCACGCTGAATGACCGATTGTGTAGCACTTGTGAATGTCCAGTGCAAGGACAGTTTGTTCAGCGTTTTTTCAGTGATGCCGCAATTCTGTTCTGCCTGTGGTTTACAGAACTCCATAAACCACATATATGGTTTATGCAGCTGTTGGGCACTCGCTGGCAGTGGTTTATAACCACTAACTAGTAAATATACCACAATACATTACATTTCATATCAGCATGTAGTATTTAGTCCACACACTGCTCAGTAGCATTAACACAAGATACCATTAACTGAATTAAGTTATCATCATCATAATTCATCAAACAGCTTAGTAAGTGGTCAAGAGACTCAAAAGTGTTCACCATAATTAAGCCCAGATCATTTCTTTGGTAATTGTACAGAAGGCAAATCATACCAACATTAAACACATGGGCCCAGATATTCAAACTGCTCTCAAAATGTGCGCAACAGCAGGAGCAAGCACGATTCAATTGCGCATATCTGCAACAGACGCGATATTCAAACATGGAGCAGAACAAATTGCGCAAGCAGCCAATGTCTGAATATCGCACAAACTGTGCTATAACGCAACCAGGAAGGGGAAGCTGAGCAGAAAGGTTGCGCCATAGCGCAACAAGGACACAGCACAGCTGAGCAGTTCAGAGGTGTCATAGTGCAAGCAGAGCCCCCCCCCCCAGGCAGAGCAATGGAACTGCACAACCAGGGAGGCAGGCTGGGGCCCACCGCCAGCCATGCCACACATGGGCACAGGAACACACTGCAGAACCAACAAGACACCTACACTCCCCAAGCACAGCATCACTGGGGGTGGGACAGATGATCTACTGGCCCATGGGGACAAGCCAACAAAGCACAGCAGGGCCATGATGCCCCAGCACAACCACTGGCAGGCTGAGACTGCCACACACAGGGGGTTGACAACCACAGTGCACATCAGCCCCCCCGTACGCACAGCACACCCTGCACCATGACCTCAAGACACCACCCATGTGCAGTGACTGGCACTGCAGGAAACACCATGCACCCCGGCACATCAACCCCGTGTAGCAGAGAACCATACAAGCCAGACCCATCCTGTGCACCCAGCAGTGGGTGGCAGCAGATGGCAAGACCAACAGAAAGTCACTGCCACACTGGAGACACCTCCCCATGCACACACACGCGCACACACACACATACCCAGGACCATACCACCCCAGATGGCAAGCACACCACTGCAACTGAGCAACCATAGCCAGCTGCAAATCAGAGACCAACACAGTATTCATATCAAAATATATATGTATTAGAAAAATGTAAATTACAAAATTAACAACAACAAAACTATTTACAAAGGGGGGGTAGGGGTACAAGGTAGGGATGGGCAAGGGGTAGGGATGATCAACTTGGAGAGGGGAAGGCAGGGTGGGAGGATGGGTGAAGTGGGAGGGAAGCCAGCCTAAGGCCCAGCAGGCTGGTCCTCTGCCACCTGGTGCCGTCGTGTCTGGCTGTGCCTCCTCCGTAGGCCATGGCGCTGGATGTTGTGGAGGATGGTCCTGTTGTCCATGGACACCAGGGTGAGCTACTGCAGTGCCCGCTCTATCCTCTGGAGCACAATGAGGCCTAGAAAAATGGGAACACAGTAAATGGCTGTGACCGACCACAACCCTGAACAACACCCAACCTGCAAGCCATATAGCCCAATGTCCTGCACCTGTGATGGACTGCACACACACACACACTGCCCATGTCCATCACAGCACAAACAAGGCTGTCAAGTGACGTGGCAATGTGGTGCAATGCCGGTTCCACAGCCATGTGCCCAGTGCATGCATGGACCACCAGTGACGCACACACAGCCATGCAGTGACACTGGACAGTGATGAATGTCGCCTGTGTCGTGCATGGTTGTGTTGTGCATGGCTGGTGATCATGCCCACCCCCTCCAGCATGCAATAGCATCCATGATGTAATGATACTCACACTCCGCAAGCAGCTGTGGCTGCTGCTGCTGTGGCCCACCCCTCGCAGCACCAGCGACCGGCACCGGGGCCCTGCCATGGCCCCTCCTCATCCCGTGCCTGCATCCTCTGCCCAGCCTGTGGGAGACAAATGTTGAGAAAAACATCAGTGTGACTCCAAAGCAGACTGCCCCCTGCCCCGGTGAGAGTGCCTGCCCACACAGCCAGACCCATGCATCTCACACCTGCACACACTGACACAGCCAACCATGTCAGAGCCATCACCCATGCACAGCCACCAAAACACACTCACACCCCTACAGAGAATACAGGTGCAGGATGGTACACCCACATGGCCTAGGCACAACGCCCCTCCTGGCATTTGACCGTAGCCGCTCATGCAGGTCAGGCTCCCTCCTGCGGAGGTCACTATACCTGTGCCAGCACTGCTCAGCAGACCGGCGCCACCCAGTGACCCCCACCAGGTCATTGGCCACTTGCAGCCAGACCTGGGTTCTAGCCATGGTGAGGGGCTCCTCACCATACAGTGCCCCATAGTGGGGCTCTACCAGGGCCACCAGGTCGGCCACCTCCACCGGGCTCCATTGGACTGCCCTCCTGCGTGCCATGCTTCCAACTTTACAGCAGGCAATATGGCGCCCCGCAGCGCGGCAACCCCAAGTGGAAATGTTGCGCAATAGACCACCATAGAGCCTTCCAATTGCACTGTTCGCACAGCCGCCGCTGGTCCACATAGCGCTGTCACCAGACAGCGCCAATCGGCCGCATATTGTGGCAGCCGAACAGTGCCAGGGGGCAAAGGTTGGACACCAAGTCAGGGGTCTATGATGCAAGGCCACGCACAGCGCCATCTGATGTCTACACATCCTGCGCGACCGACCACCTGCGTGAAAGTGCCACAGTGGACTATTGCGCAGTAGTGCCACAGCGCCATATAGTGCCCAGTGCTGTAGCGCCACTGGCCCAATGGTGGCCATGGCCTGAATTGCCGATCGTGCACAGCACGTCATCAGCATGGCAGATGCCTGCGTAAGCAACCTGGTCATGCGCAATGCAGTGTACCGCACAGTCACAGATCTGCACTATTGGCTCAGCCGGCTCAACAGTATTGTGAAAAGCACAATGGCGCGGTATTCAGCCGACACATGCAAATCATCTGATCAGCCATTCAAAGGCGCAGTGGCGCGATTTGCATCTCATTACAGTTGCTCCACTCCTAATTTGCATGCATTGCGCTATAAAAGTGCGACAGTGGGCTGTGCTGGCCAGATTCGGTTACTGCAGGTGAGAGGTGAGTTGCATGCTGTGAGATGTTCTGGACAATGGGCATGGGATAACGCTGTAGACTGCACAGTGACAGGTGTCCACTTCCACCCATACAGAACGCCATGACCGAGCAGAGCCAAGGTGAGGGTGAGGATGGTGGGCGAAGGAGGAGGAGGCCCAACTTCACCATGGCAGAGACTGAGGCCCTCTTCCAGGCCTACCTGGAGGAGGAGGCACTACTGAGTGGATGGCAGGGCACCCCTCAGGCCATGCGGCTGCATGGGAGGGAATTAGCCAGGCAGTGAACCTGCATGGAAGCCCGCAGCACTCTGTGCAGGAATGCAAAAAGAAGATTGGGACAGACCGCGGGAGGGTGAAGGAGAAGGTGGCAGCCCTGGAGGCGGCACATACTGGCACTGGCGGGGGCCGCCAGTGGTGGTGGAGCTGACCGGCTGAGGACCAACTGGCTGCATCAATGCAGCGCAGTGCTATTGAGGGCATACCAGGAGGTGGATTCCAGACAGGTGGAAGCCCATCACTGCACGGTATGACATGGCGGTGGTGTTGGGGGGGGAAGGTTGTTCACATGCACTCACATGTCCTCTCTTTCTGTTACAGATCCTGTTCGTCTTCAGGGCGCAGTGGTGGTGGGTCCAGGCAGTGAGGATGACCTGTGGACATGGAGGAGGGTCCATCCACCCACCTCTGTCACCAGCCAGCATGCACTGCACCAGCATGCACGCTGGGCTGCCAACTCTGGTGTCGGTGAGTCGGGTGTGGGGGGTGCACTGCCTATGTCTCAGCAGTCTGGCATGCAAGCATGCCAGCACACTGTGACTGTGGCAGTAGCTCGTACCTGCACCATTGATGATGCAAGGACTGCAATGGGCAGTGACATGTGTGTGTCCCATGACAGATACACAGCAGGCCAGCACGTGCCCCTGGGCCTTGCTGGTTCTGACTTGTGTACCAGCATGTTGGCACAGTCCCAGGCTGTGCCTGTCAGCACCGGTGGGGCAGCACTGGTGGCTGTGCAGGTGTCTGGCACTGTTGCAGCCACAGTAGTTGAATGAGTGGTCCCTGAGGCACAGCGGTTGGAGGGGCAGCAGCAGTCACCCACCAGGTCTGGGGATGCAGTGTCCAGCGGTGGCACATGCCCGCCGTCCTTTGATATGCCCATTCCTGGTCCTGGTGAACAGCGCCCACCCTCAAGGGATGTTGTGCATCAGGACCTTCCACACCCTGGGGGACAGGATGCCATTGTGGCAGAGTACCCATTGGATGAGCACACCCGCCTGCTGGGGGAATCAGTACAGCAGCAAAGGTGGGTTGCAACATCTGTGGAGGCACTGTGTGCGGCTGTGGAGCGGCACAGCAGGGAGTTTGCTCTGGACCATGCAGAGATGGTTCATATGTGGATGGATGTGACCGCCGCCACTGACAGGCAGACCCAGGCATTGGTCGCTGTCATGGTTGCATTGGGCTCTTGTACCGCGCACCCCACACAGTACGCTCTCCACTCCCCTTTCCCAGTGTCGTGCAACACCAGGCCTGTTGACACCGGGTTCTGCTGTGGGCATCCCAAGCACCCCTGGTGCAGGTATGTTTGGCATCCTACAGACCCCAGTGCGGACAAGGTCACAATCATGCAGTGGGACCCCTGGTGGTCCATTGATGCCACCCCATGTGGCCCCTGCTCAGCCTGCCAGTGCTGTTGGGTCACGGCGGGGCTGCCCACACATCCGCAGTGGCTGTGGAATGGTGCAACATGACTGACCTGTCTCCTAGTGCGGGCCCTGTCTGCTGCTGCCCTGTGTGCACTGTGCGTCATGGTGGACAGTGCACTGGTGGGTGCCCTGCCCATCACGCTGACATACGGACCACCTGCACACCATCCTGACTGCTGTCCACAGGTGTGTGTGCATGATGATGCCTGCATTGTCCTGTACACCAGGTGCAAGGGTGCCCAGCATCTGACACACGTGCTTGGACAGTACAGGTGGTGGGTGTGGTCTGTGGATCTGTGTATTTGCCATGTCTGTTCCTGCTCTGTTGTGCACCTGCCCATGTACGCTTTGTGCCTGGTGTGTTTGTGTGTGTCCATATGACTGTTCGCCCCTCCCTGATGATGTGTTTGTGTGCCTGGTCCCTTCCACCCTCCTTGCCGTCATGCACCCCTGGTGTGTTACTCTGTGTGCCTGTGGGTTGCGCCAGGACAGTGTTGTTTGCACATGGCCCCTTGACTTACCTGTGTTGTGCATAGTGCTCCTCCATGATGGTGTCCCGGTGCAGCTGGGCCTGCCAGATCAGTCGGGGGTCTTGCCGTCCAAGGAGGGGCTGCACATCACCATCAACACCGGCGCCACTTGTGTCCCCATTGCTGTCCCCCTCTTCAACCTGTACAGCTATCCCACAGTCATTGGCCATGTTGTGCAGGATACAACAGGCCAGGAATATCCCACAAGCCTTTGAGGGGTTGTACTGTAGGGCACCGCTGGAGGTGTCTAGGCATCGGAAGCATGCCTTGAGCATCCCAAACACCTGCTCAATGATGTTGCATGTGGTGGCATGTGCCTCATTATAGCATTGCTGCGATGGGGTCATGGGGTGCCGGTACGGTGTGAGCAGCCAGGGACAGAGTGGGTATCCGCTGTCACCTGTGTGGAGATAGTGGAGATCAGTCTCATGTTCAGGTCCATATTGCCTATATCCTGTGTGCCACTACCATGGCACCTGTAGCATTCCACCCTTGCCCGGAGTTTGCTTTCCCTACATCGTACTCATCCACTGAAGTGCCTGTGGGGATGTCCCCACTCTCGAATCGATGGCTCAGTGCGGACTGATGCCATATAAAGACATCATGTGCTCCACCAGGGTGTGTGGCACAGACATTGATTATATGCCCAGTGGCATCATGCACCACCTGGCAGTTGACACTGGGGAAGCCCTTCCTGATTCATATGGGCGGCCCCATCGGGGCCGGGTGTCCGAATGGCCACATGGGTGCAGTCTATGGCCCCTAGCATGCCGGGCATGTGCTACCCTGTGGAACGCCTGCAATTTTGCTGTACACTCTGCCGTGGTGCTGGGGAAATGGATGTGCTCCGAAGCATGTGGCAGCAGTGCGCTGAGGAATTGGGTGAGGATGCGTGATGTGGCTGACTGTGTGATGCCTGTGGTGTTCCCTGTTGGCCTCTGGAAGGTGCCCGTGGTGAGCAGGCACATGCAGGCTGTCACCTTGGTCTCCACTGACAGAGCATGGCTCCGTCGTGAGGGTGCCTGCATCACATAACTGCACAGCTCACAGAGCTGCCTCAGTATTGCCCTGTTCAGGCGGTACCAGCCCACGATCTCTACATCTGTGTACAACTCAAAGCTGATGCGGGCACGGTACTGCCTGTTGGGCGAGACTGCCATCGGCCCTCCACGGCCACGCCCCTGCACCTTGCATTCTCACCCCACTCATTACAGCTTCCATGTGGAAGCTGCCACTAGTCCATCTCCCTGGCTTGTGCCCCCGCTGATGTTGCTCTGTTACTTCCGCTGTCCTGACTGCTACTTCCACTGCACCGGGCACCCCCCCACTGGCCTCTGCAGCCTATGACCCACACTGCTTCCCCTGCCTGCCCTGGCCTGTCACTGTCTGTCTTTCTCTCTCTCTCTTCCCCACTTGGCATCCCTGTGTTGTTCTTGCGCCACTTCCTTGAGCCTTTTTATTTTGGCTCATTTCCGCTCGGGCACAACTTCCAGCTGGTCCGCTGTTGCGCAATGCGCAAGTCTTTGGATATCGCATTGCACTCTTTATGCATGGATCCACCCCCTTCGTTGGTCGCATGCCGTCATTTGCATTGCGCTGTTGCTCAGCATGTTTTCGGTGGTGCAACTGCTTCCTGCTGAATATCGCAAAATGGCGCACTTTTGGACTTGCGCAGGCACAACCCTATTGCGCATGGCGCAACCCTTTTGAATATCCCACCCATTATCTATAACATGCAAGTTACATTTTTAGTAAGGACATATACATTTCTTATTGTTATATCTGTTTTTTTTTTAAGAAATTGCAATCATACATTTGTATTCTGTAAGCTAGAAAAATTAATCTATACTGTGAATTACTTAAATTTGTTAAATATGGTGCCATACCATGCATACTATATGTTTACTTCTCATCAACCATTTGGAAGCCTATTATTGTTTTTGTTTTTCCGAGTGCTTTTTGATACTCCAATCAGTTATTCTTCTATGTAGTTTGCCAAGGTTCAATTTAAATGTTTCCAGCAGTGGGAACTAATACAGAAAGCCTAAACCTAAACTGTTTCAGTTCCTGATCCTATTCTTTTTCCATGGTATAGTAAATGCTTTTTCCTTGTATTTACACATTTCCAACAGGCATTGCTTAGGATATATTTTATTATGTTTGCTTGCACACATGTGCAAGAAACATAGTGCCACCATATGAGTTTTCAAAGGTGTGCCACCCCACTTCCAATGCCCTGCTCCTATTTGCAGGCATGGCTGCACCATGCCAATGAATGTCCGAGCTGTCTATGACAGCCGTTCTGATGCAGTGGCATACAGTTGTAAGGAAAACACCACCGCAGGCAATTTGCATACTGCTGTTGGCAGTATGCAAATTGCCTACATCAGCACTGCATCTGAACTGTCATAGACAGTTCTTTCCTCCCTATGAACATATACATGCATGCTGGGAGCCCACCCAAACATGCTCATGTGCTCCTCCCCCTTACACTGTATGGCCGATGGGAATGCCCAATCCCCCGTCAGCTCAGCTGCCCCCCCAAACACACTTCCAGGTACCACACTGAGAGCCCACCCCAGCGTGGTAAACGTCTATCTGCTGTCCCCCCAAAGACACTTCCAGCTGCCATGCTGGGAGCCTACCTCGGCGTGGCAAAAGTCCTGCGTCGTCTTGTTCAAAAAAAAAAACCTGTAAACAAAAAACGGTCCCTCGTTGACTAGCTTGTCCCCTCCTCCAACCCGCACCCACCCTCGGTGCACCCACCTCCCCACCTCACCCCATACTTACCTCTGGAGCCCAGCGCAACAATCTTTGGTGGACTGGAAACACGTCTGCCCTCTTCAAAGCCGACCACGAACTGAAGAAATGCTGGTAAGCTGTATAATGGCATAAATGTGTTTTTTTTTTTAACTTTGGTGCACATCTCGGCCATTTTTGGGAATTTTTTCCTGGAAATTTTCAACATATGGGTTTGGGGGCCCCACCTCATGAACAGTAACTGTCATTTTGTTATTCGGTCCCGAAGAGGCAATTTCCACGGTCACTGGTGGAACCACCTTTCAGGATTGAGAATGCAGAAATGGCAGTGTCAATTCATGAGGTGGGCCCCCAAAACCCTATGTTGAAACTTTGGTGAAAAAATTCCCCAAAATGACTGTTTTATGAGCGTGCATTGCGCAGTTCCTAAGCACGCTCGAACCTTCCCATATTTTTACTATTTTCACTCCAGATCTTCAACACTTCCATTTTACCACACCTCCTTATGATCAGTACAGCTGTCATTTTTCATATCGCTCCCAAAATGTGTTTTCGGGCATGTAGCACACAATGGCGCAGTCGGTGTGCAAAATCAATGTTCGGGACAGATTAAGAAAATCACAGTGGCACTGTTCATGAGTAGAGGTCTTAAAATGGCTATGTTGAAAATTTGGTGACAAAAGTCCGTAAAGTGACTGTGTTATGAGCGTGCATTGTGCAGTTTCCACGCAACCTCATAAATTGACAAATTTGTAATATTTTCAGTCCAGATTTTTAACACTGGCATTTTTCCACACCTCCTTATGAGCAGTACAGCTGCCATTTTTCCCACCCTGTCCGAAATGTGTTTTCACACTTCCAGCACAGAAATGCGTGGTAGCTGTGTTCAGGACAGATTAAAAAAATCACAGTGACACTGTTCATGAGTGGAGGTTCCAAAATGCCTGTGTTGACAATCTGCTGTAAAAAATTCTCCAAACTAATTACATTACGGGTGAGCGTTGCACAGTTTCTATGCACGCTAGTGACTTCACCAGTTTTTTTTATATTTTCACTCCAGATTTTCAACATTGCCATTTTTACACCTCCCCATGAACAGTACAGCTGTCATTTTTCGCATCCTGTTTGAAATGTGTTTTCACACCAGTGGTGCCAAATGGTGTAGTCACTGTGCAAAATCAGCTTTCCATTAGCTAACTGATATTGCCACTGCTCATGAGGTGGGGGTCACAAAAAAAACGTTTAAAATTTGGAGTGAAAATACCAACAAACACATGGGATGTTAGGGTTTACGACCATAATGCCCCACCCTGTAGAGACTGACAGGCATCAGGAGTGTGACTTGGGATTGTCACCTGTAATACTCCTGCCATTCCACCCCCACCCACAAGCTGCAGCCAGTGACGGGCATTGAGGTGTGCCTTGGACTCTTTGGCCACAAAGTTCACCCCATTCTCCTATACTGTACCCATCTCATTGTATTTCTTATGGAATGGGGTAAGCATAAGGCCCAAAGACTCCAAGGCACACTGTGACACTTGTCAGTGTCTGCAGGGTAGGGTGTGGTGAAATGGCATGGCCGATATGCCTGATGACCCAAAGGCAATACCCCAATGACTGCCAGTCTCTGCAGGGTGGTAGTGGGGTTGGCTTCAGTTCAATACTTCATTGTCATAACTATTATGTATCTCTCTAACTCCCACACTACTAATGCCAATGCCAGCAAGCAAACATTCAGCATTAACAAATGCTTGTTTGATTTCCCATTCACTTTTAACCAATAGTTCAACAATCTGTTGTTCACACATTGCTGAATACTAAGAAGACCCAGTTCTAATCTAGCCAATACTGCTGAAACAGAGGATGGATTTTAAATAATTGTTATAGATACCATTAAGAGTTCTGTCTAAGCTTTCTGCCTCTGCTACTCCCCAAATTTACTACCACAGAGAATCTTACTATGTAGCTTGGCTTTGATTACTGAGATAACACCTTTTATATTGTCCCCACATACTTATTGTTAACACTTAAAATTGTGCCCATGGAATGAACTATATTAGATCCCTATGCACTAATGTATGGAGTGGCTATGCACTGTGTATCTGTGGCATGTAGAAACTCAGCACCCACTGTGCCTCCCATGAAGGATGCACGAAAAGGGGAGTGCATCCCATACACCCCCAATCCCCCGGCTATGCGAACAGCAATGCACCGGGGTGGGTGGGGGTGTGTGGTGGCACTACACAGCATTCACTATAGCGAGTAGTGCTATCCATGGGGGTGGGGGAGGACAGAGCAGGTTACAGTAGCAGGACTCTGCTGTAACACCAGTATGCACCAACATGCATGCAGTTCCCTGCTGGGCCCAGGCAGCCTGTGGGACACCCACTGGCACAGCAGTACCCCCACCCCTGTCCCATATGTCATGGCCCTCTCCATAGTGTTGCACAGAAACCCCCCCCACACCCACAGATGAGCCCCAGCATAACCCACCCCTGGCTTGTGGCCGTCCTTCCACAGCTGACCCCCCAAGGAACATGGAGGTCGTGAGGGCTTGGATTCAGCCCTCCCCTCAGCCACAAATGAAAAACTTGCCCAGCGACCCCCCAAGGAACACAGAGGTCATCAGAGCTTGGATTCAGCCCTCCCCCACAGCCACAAATGGAAAAGTTGCCCAGCCAACCCCCCGAGGAACACGGAGGTTGTGAGAGACTGGATTCGGCCCTCCTCCACAGTCACAAATGGAAAATTTGCCCAGACGACCCCCTGAGGAACACAGAGGTCGTGAGGGCTTGGATTCAGCCCTCCCCCACATCCACAAATGGAAAACTTACCCAGGTACTGAATCTCTTCTGCAAGCTGTTCACCCTGCTCACCTGATTGCGACCCTTGCAGCACAACTCCAATGGAGGATTGCCCCACCACCCCCACCACCACCCTTGGTCTGCTCTCTGTTAAATAGAGAGTATCACATCCCATGTGCTGCTGAAATTAGCCTATCAGCCCACTTCACCAGCTGCAGCTTATACAAGCTCACCACTAGTGGCTACTCATCTCATTCCCTAATACCAAACCATCTTTTCAGTTGTTATGCTTCCAATTCTTGCGATAACCATTCTCATGGCCTCTATGATTCCCCAAATGGTGCTGCCACTCCCCCAAGAAACTACCTCAATATGATGAATACACTGCCAACCACCACATAATTACCTGGTATGACCACAAATTTCACACCACCAAGACTCCCTACTCCCTGTTACTTGACCACACATGCACATACTCCCTCCCAGTGTTTGTTTCCAATCCCCACACACACCACTCTCACTGTATGGCTACTCTGTTACCCCTCAGACTACAGCTCCCTACTCATCCTGTTACTATCCAACCTGGTACCCAACCACTTGTCACCATGATAACCCACCTCCTATGCACCCACCCCCAGTCCCTATCACACACGATAAAAGACCCACTAATAACCAGACTAAGCATGCGTCACCAAAACTGCACAGGCTAGCACTTCTTCGACATGCTCTCCTCCTTCTACTACTAACAGGTAATATACACCCCAACCCTGGACCACCCCCCATACTGTCTTCACGAATGGCAAACAAGAAGGCTTCCTGCTGGCTACCCTTAACATCTGCAGCCTCCCTTAAAAGCTCACCCCCCACAAGGCTGGATTGCCCAGCACTCTCCCGATGTCTTAGCCCTATCAGAGACATGGCTCTCGGATAAAATACCCAAAGGAACTATTGCCCTCAGTGACTACAGCCTTTACTGAGCTGACAGGATTAGCAAGAGGGGAAGCGGCTGTGCCGACTACGTAAGATCCTCCCTTCACTCCCTGGAGGTCCATACACTGCCACTTTTACATGGAGCCCAGAACCTAACAGTCAAGCTCAGCCTTGGCCACCCAGGTAAAGCCCTTTACATTATGGTGGTTTATATTCCCCCCAGTAACCAAAAGCTTGCTTTTAATTCAGTACTTGACAGTATCTCTCACCTCCCACCTAGGAGTGAAGTCGTTTTAATGGGTGACTTCAATGTCAACTGGCTGTCAACTGCCTCAACCCACAGCAAAGACTCAGGCTTAGTTTGGGACCGGACCCAGGTCGTTAACTCCATGACCAGACTGGACACCAGAACAGGGACCTCAATCCTCATCGATCTTATCTTCACCAACAGGCCTATGAACATCTCCCAAGTCACTGTGCTCCCGGACTCGATTAGTGATCATTCCCGTGACCTGCCTATGGTCCACCAACCACCCCCCAATTATCACCATGCACAGACACCTTAAAAAAGGAACACTTGCATGTTTCAAGTCTCACCTTGCCTCCTGCGACTGGTCCCCTATTCATGCAGCCCAGTCAGTGGACACTACACTCACCTACTTTATTGCCATCTTCAATAAGGCCTGTGACATTTCGCACCCTTCTCCAAACAAATATTGAAGAAAAGAAACACCCCTTGGATCTCCCAAGCTCTACTTGATAAAATGCTCCAGAGGGATAACCTATGGCACAAGGCCCTTAACTCACAACTCCCGCAGGATCGGCAACGGTACAGAGAGGCCCGTAACAAATGCACATGGGCCATCAAGCAAGCCAAAACTGCGTACTACAAACAAACCCACACCACATCTTGGGGCTCTGGGAAAAAATTCTGGAGCAATATAAAGGATCTCTGTGGGAAAACTGTTTCCCCTACCCCTGCTCAACTTACAGTAAATGGGGCTTCCACTCAAGACCATATTGCTATCGCCGACTCCCTCAACACCTCCTTCTCTGACCTCTCACATATTCTCCCACCTTACTTCTCTGACCCTAACACCCATCCCCCACTGTCACATCGGTCACCTCATCCCTACCCCTTCAGACTAAGAGACATCTCATGTAACAGGCACAATGCTATTCTCACCAAAGCTCTTCGTTACAGCAGTGATTCCTGGACCTCAAACTCATTTGGCTTTCACTGGATGTGACACTACCTCATCTCACAAAATCCTCAACCTGTCCTTATGCCTCAGCCAATTCCCTCAGCTTGGAAGAAAGCAGTAATCATGTCCATCCTGAATAGTGGCGACCCCACTGCTGCTAGCAATTATAGGCCTTTATCTATCCTGCCTCCCCTCTCTAAGGCCCTTGAAAAACTAGTATCGCATCAACTAACTAACTACCTACCTATCCAAGCACAACCTGCTCTGCCATGATCAACATGATTTTCAGAAGGGCCACAGAACCTCCACAGCACTCATTGAACTCACACTATCTTTATTCATGAGGCCCTAGAAC
The DNA here is from genome assembly GCA_016271365.2 of Neoceratodus forsteri. Taxonomy (NCBI): domain Eukaryota; kingdom Metazoa; phylum Chordata; order Ceratodontiformes; family Ceratodontidae; genus Neoceratodus; species Neoceratodus forsteri. The sequence continues at coordinate 557,809,303 of CM028137.1, read as the reverse complement.
AAGGCTCCATGGCAGGGGCTATTTACGTTGACTTGGCCAAAGCATTTGATACCATCAGTCACGATCTCCAACTCCACACCCTTCCATCCCTTAATTTTGCTCCGGAAGTCACCGCCTGGTTCAAAGACTACCTCTCTAATCAGACACAACAAGCCAAAATAAATACTTCTGTCTCAGCCAGCAAACCAGTGTACACTGGTGTCCCACAGGGGTCTATACTTGGCCCCTACTCTTCACTCTCTTCCTCAACTCCTCCCCCCCAAATCCTGCAGTGGTCGCATGATGCTATATGCTGATGATGTGGAAATTTTTTTGAAACATCCTCATCCTCATTCCCTTCAATCGGCTCTACAGGGCCACATTAAGGAGCTAGAAACCTGGTTCTCTGAACACCATCTTATAATCAACTACAAGAAAACAAAGACCATGATCTTTGCACACTGCCAAAGCCCCCACTGTCATGCACCTCTAGTTGTAAAAAACACCCATGGCTCCACTCTAGAGCAGTTTCTATGTTTCAAATATCTTGGAGTCACCTTTGACACCTCCCTCTCCTACCACACTCACATACAACAGGTCTCCTCCTCCTCTGTTAACACTAGATTAGGGATCCTTTACAGGCAAAAACACTGCCTACCCCCCCAGACCATGCATCTCATTGTGACCTCATCTGTCCTATCCTTGGTGGACTATGGAATAATCATATATGGATCAGCGGATCAAACTGCCCTACGCAGCATCAACCTAGCCCTTAACAAAGCTTGCCAACTAGTCTTGGGATGTGACAGGTTAACACACACATGTGAGCTTTATAATCAGACTGGCTGGCTAAATTTCCAAGGCAGACTTAAATACTTTATCTGCCTCCTTGCCAAACAGATACAACTAAAGCAAGCCCCCATCGGCACATACCCACTTATCCTCACAGCCCCACATAGGCGGACCCAGAGACACACAACTAACCCTACCCTACTAGTTCCCCACTGTAGAATCTCGCTTGGACAAAGATCCTTCTGCTACCGGGCTCCCCTATGGCTGAACAGCCTACTGTCCTCCATCTCCTCGACCCATAGTCTCAGCCTATTTAAATCTAGCCTCAAAACCCTGCTCCTTGACTCAGCAACCTGTGACTTTAATTAGTCCCACATACATACTATTTCCACCCCCCACCATCACTTTAGAGACTTATGCTACACAGCTGTATCCTTTAGCATATGGTTAGTCTTATACCAGGCCCCCGCATATGTTTCCCCGTCCAGATAATATGACTCGGGGTCCTTCGAGATCCTACATTACTGTATCCAGTCTTAGCACTGGCACAGACTTTCTATATGCTGCCAGTTGATGTAACCCTCAATATGAGCTAAGTCCAAGTCTATCAGACCTTGTATTATTACAATGCAAATCAATAATTGTGATACCTGTATTGACATTTCTTTTTTGGTGTATGTTTACTCTGTATCTTTTGCTTTTATCTGTATTTTTACTTTTATTTGACATGGAGCCTTTGCAAACAAGTCTATGACTCAAAGGATTGTTAATTCCATTCAATTAATAAAATAAATAAATCCCGGTGGTGGTCAGGCCCTGCTAGCATCCAACACCCCACCACCACCACCATGTGCCAGCCCCATCCCCATATGTGTGGCTGCAGCTCCCCTTCAGACACATGTCTGCTCCGGCCCCAACAGTGCCAGTCATACCCACCCCCCAACAACATGTCAGCACCATCTTCATGGCGTAACAGACACACACACACACACACTTGCACCGTGCAGCCCCAGGCAAAAGTAGCCTGGTTCCTGACCACGCTGGAACAGTGGTTTGCCTGTGTGTGTGCCCCCCACCGCACAGTTACAGCACACTGGTCCATTCATGTTCCTGATCCTGGCCTGTCGGCGATCTTTTGTTCAGTTGACCCCCCACCTTCACAGCACTGACAACCCCCATCGATGTACCTTGCTGGCAGTGCTGTGGCCCAGAAGATAGTCAAGGCACCCCAGCTCTTCTCACACCTTCGGCCACCAGCCATCCAAGTGATGCTGGGAATGCAATGCCTATATGCGATATATCAGCACCGCGGATAAGCTTACAACTGAAGGTGTGAGCAGGCTGTGCCACTAGCCATCCTGGGCAGCAGCGCTGAGACGGCAGGTATGGAGACCGGGGTGGGGATGCTGGTGCCGGAGGGGTGGAGGGTCCACTGATCTCCAATGGGTGGCCAGAGGGGTTGGGATCAGGGGCTGAGAGGGTGAACTGGCTGTGCAGTACTGGGCAGGAGAGGGTGCCAGTGTCTACAGATAGGGCCACAGGGCTTTGGTGTGTGTGTAGGGGGTCTGCCTTCCTGAGGCCAGTGCCCCAATGTGTAGTGGGAGGGTCTGCCCTTCTGGGGCTAGTGCCCCAATGTGTAGTGGGGAGTCTGCACTGATGGGAATGAGGCTCTGCCATGTTTGGTGGCAATGGACAGGCATTGAGGACAGGGGTGGGTGCTGTGCTGTGGTTGGGGGGGCAGCTGTGCACCAGACTGGATGAAAGTGCCGGCCTCTGTTGGAATTTGCTGTTCCAGCCAGGTACTCAGTGGTACATTGCCCGAGAGTGGATCACAGAAGTGGGGGAATGGCACTATGTTTTAAGTTGGAACTGAACCTCACAACTTCCCAGTTGGAACACCGAGATCCTTGGAATGTGTAGCCATCCATAGGTTTGCAAGCATAGGTTGCAGGGTCCTTCTTACCTATCGACTGCCAGAAGATGGGAAAGTTCAAGAATTGGTGGACTTCATTGCCAAATTGGTGTTGGAGTGTCCCAGATGGATTATTCTGGGGGACTTCAATACCTGGGTCAATGAAGAACTCTCAGTTTGACTAAGACTTCCTCCAACTGATGTGTTCATTTGATCTGACACAGGTTGTTACCACTGCAATTCATATTCACAGCCATTCACTGGACCTCATCTTCTAGCTGGGAATGGAGGTCTTTGACTGTGGAGCCTGTCATATGGTTGGACCACGATACTGTGAGGTTCTTGTTCGAGGCCACCCCTAATAGACCTTTCCTTATAGAAATGGTCCAATACCGTCCTTTAAGGGACGTGAACCCACATGGTATGATGGAGGTACTGGACCTATTGGGTTTGATGAGTGCATGCGAGGTGCCGGGGAATTGGTGCAGATCAGTAACAGGGTTATTACCGAGGCCCTCAACTCTATTGCACCTGTCCGTGTTTGACCCCTCACTTTGCACCAGAAGTCCCCCTGGTTTGATGGGACTTTCAGGGAGAGGAGGAGGAAGGATCAAAGATTGGAGCAGTGCTGGCAGAGGACTGGTCAGGATGAGGACAATCTTAGATTGATGGCCCATTGGCCCAGTGGTGCTGAGGGTTGAGGTGCTGGACACCACACCTTGCGCCACGCCGGTGACCTGGGTTTGGGAAGGAGCCTGGACTGTCAGGGGTTAGCAGGGGAGAACTGGGATTCAGCATCTGCAGATTGCTCTCCTGGTCCTAGGGTGGGTTGGAGAATCTCACCACTCTGTAGCAGCCCCTGGGGACGCTCGTGGGCACTACTAGTGCTGGTGATACTGAAGGGGGAACACAGCGGATGGCAGCATGTTGTGCCTGGACATCATTGCATGTCTGCATTCCAAGGGACCAATCAGAGGAAAATGACTGGGCGCGACCATGCAGCTTGATGGCCATGCTCCGAGCTGCCTGGAGGACTTTGGCAGAATCCTGTCAGGGAAGGTACGGGGCTGTCCTGGCTGAGGAAGAGGGGGAGCCCTCCAGTGGGATGGCAAGATGGCCATCCCGGATCCTCCTGAGTGCAGTTTGAGCTACCCAGTTCTCCGGGCGGGCGGAGTCAGCAGCTGGATGCCCCAAGCCAGAGTGTGCCGTAGCAGGCAAAAAAGTAATACATGATAAAAAGAAAAAAGTTTGATGGCCCATTACAGAGACTGTCAATCAGCAATCTTCCAAAAGAAGGCAGCGTTCCTGTCCAAGGAGATTGTTGTGGCAACTAACAGACCAGCTCAGCTCTTCCACACAGATGATAGATAGGTTGTGAAAGCGAGCCTGTCTTCAGTCCAAAGGAGCATTTTCACAATAAAGGTGTAATGAGTTTGCTCTGTCCTTTGCTGATAAGATTCCCTCTATCAGATCAGAAATCCAGTCTGTGCCCTCTAATGGGCTTTGCAGCGATAGACGTGAGATCATGGGCAGTCAGTCTGTCTGGTCCAACTTTGACCAGTTGGCTGTCATGGATGTTGTGAAAGTCCAGGGGTTACAAGCAACCTGCTGTAGTTTTGGATCCAGGACCAACGCACCTCTTATTGAGATGCGTTGATGTCATCAACCTGGTCCTAGCCAGGATAGCCCAAGGTTCTCTGGAGACAGGGGTCTTTCTGGAGCCCTTGAAGAAGGCAGTTGTAAGACCACTCCTGAAAAAAACTTTCACTAGACCTGGATTGCCTGGCAAACTACAGACCAGTCTCTAATCTACCCTTTGTGTGTAAGGTCATTGAGAAGGTGATGGCAGCTCGATTGGAGACCCATTTAACAACTCACATCTATGATCCTCTCCAGTCTGGTTTCAGAAAAAGGTATGTCACCAAGCCTGCCCTGGTTAGAATGATGAATGATCTCCTGGTGGTGAAGGATCAGGGAAGACATACCATCTTGATTCTCCTCAATCTCTCAGCACCATTTGACATCATGGACCATGGGGTTCTGATCAAGCACCTGCGGGTTTGTTATGGACTGATGGGTACAGTTCTCAATTGGTTTAAATCCTTCCTCACTGGCAGGTCACAGAAGGTGGTGTTGGAGATTTTTTCTTTGGCATCCCTGCCCCTGCCATGTAGGATACCGAAGGGCTTGGTCTTGTACCCCATGTTGTTCGCGGTGTGTATGCTACTGCTAGGGGACATTATAAGACAGTATGGGCTGAGTCTTCTCTGCTATGCAGATGACACTCAGCTATACCTGTCTTTTGTGCCCAACTAGGAGGAACCAATTTAGATGTTTAACAACTGCCTTACTGAGATCTAAGGCTGGATGAGGGCCAACTGCTTGAAGCTGAACCCAGACATGATTGAAGTACTGGTGCTGAAACCTGGTCACCATGAGATTAGGGGGTGATCTAGTCAGGTCTACGAGCTACAGTTTGGAGACCCCCAGTTGTTCACCTCAGATTGAGTAAAGACTCTTGCCGTTGTTTTGGACTGTGGTTTGATGCTCAAATGTCAGGTGTCAGCCATGGTCCAAATCTCATTTTACCATCTGAATAACATTGCCAGAATTAAACATGTAATCCCCCCACGTGATATGCCAGCACTGGTCCATGCTTTCATGACCTCTCACCTTGATTACTGCCATGCTCTATACTTAGGGCTCTCAGAGGGTAGATCTTCACCACCTGCAAATAGTGCAGAATGCAGTGACCAGATTGTTGACTGGCCTATCTAGGTTCTGTCATATTACACCTGTGCTAACTATCTGCACTGGCTGCTAGTTACAGTAGGTGGTGGATCTCCTTCAAGGTTGGGTTGCTGACCTAAAAGGCCCTACATGGGTAGGAGCCTGACTACCTACAAGATCATTTGTGTCCCTACAGCCACTCCCACCCTCTCCACCCCACTGATGAGGGATTGCTGGAAGTTTTGAGGGTCAGTTTACAGACATCTGGTGCTTGTACCTTCGCATATGCAGCCCAGACCTTATGGAACTCGTTACCTCATTACATCAAAGAAAGTTTGACTGTGGATTAATTTAAGCAGGATCTTAAAACCCATTTTAGATAAGCTTTCCCAGACTATGTTTAATATTTATTGTTGCTAAAAAGGATTTTAGATATCGTTGTTATATGTATTATATTCTATTGTTTTAAATATGATGTAAAGTGCACTGAATTGCAATGAGAATTGCGTTATGCAAATAAACTTAAATGAATGAAAAAGTTAGTGTTTTTCTATTTGCCAGGCAATCTTGAATTCTATAAAGGGACTCTGCCTGTCCAGACAACAACTCCTCAGCTTTGACTTTCTGATCATAATGTCCTTTATTAATCTGATTCCTCTTGGTGGCAGCAGCTTAGTCCATCTTATGGGCAGCAGTCAGTTGATTCATCAATCTTTGTAAATATTGCTGATTGGACTCTAGTTGGGCTTTATCTATGGAGACTCTGAAGCAAAATGGAGCCAACAATCTGGCCTCTAACCCAAGCATTTCATAGAAGGGAGAAAATCCTATGGTATCACTTTTGGTACACTGGTAGGTGTGTACCTGAACACTCACTTGTTGGCTCAGTCAGGCCTTCTGGTTGGAGTACAAGGTTTCCAACATATTAGGCAGACTTTGATTCAACCCTTCAGCCTGAGGTTTGATTACACCCTTCAAGCTGAGAATAACCTTGAGGTTGGTAAGGTGTGATTCTGGACTTTCACATACCCAAGAGAGACAGTTCTATTATAAGCAAAATTATATTCAAATTCTTACCCTTTTTCCAAATAAATATACTGTTGGGTTACATAATACACAAAGAACTTCACTACTAAGACTTTTGTAATATTAGTTGCTTTATAATACTTTGCTGGAAAGGCTTGATTCTGATACTGATTCATATGATCAAGCACCACAAACTCATTACTGACATTGTTCCGTTCTGGCCAAAGGCTGAGAAACTCAATGCACACAAGCTTCATTGGTGCACTGGTTACAATGTTTGTCTGAGGGCTGCCCACATCAGTAGATTTTTCCTCTGAATACATTGACTCAGCTGCTTGCAATAGCTTTCAATCTCAATTCCCCAGCATAGAGCAGTAGACTCCAGCATGTGCCAAGCACAAGGTAAAGACAAATCCTAAATGCCACATGATATCATGTAGCACACACATTGCAATCTTTTTGAACTTTCTGGCAGGAACAACAGTTGGTAGGAGAGTTTGATTGGTCCCTGAACCTCTTTATAGAGAAACTTCCCTTTAAAGCAGAAGTGCAATGAAAAATATTTTCACATAGCTAGTTTCAGCTATAATTAATACAAAATATTATCATACCTGTCAAATCAACTTACCTCCTATGTTGTACACCATGGCCCAGATATTCAAAAGGGTTGCACATGGCATAACAGTGTTGCGCCATGCGCAACCAACTGATGTGCCCCGGCACAATATTCAAAAGGGAAAACAGCGCGGCATAAATCCCGATGAGCCGGAGCGCATCAGTAATGTATGCAGGTGCAGGTAGGTAGGGAATGCCTATGCATACCCTACACAGCCCGATATTCAGCCCGGGATGTGCACAGCCATGCATGCACAACCCCTACCTGCGCCAGCACAAAGTTGATCCAAAAAAAAAAAAAGCAACAATGGATGGCCACTCACAGGTGAGCTGCCACATTGCAGGGCACAATACAGCAGCTGCCACTTGTGGGTGACCACCCGAGCTCCCGCTGCACCTGGTGGTGCCCTTGTATTAAAAAATAGCAGAATTCTGTCCAATATCTCTGGTGATCCAGTGGACCCCTGACTGCCCAATTGCGGGCACCTGTATAAAAAAATGTATATTACCAATATCCCTGGTGGTCCAGTGGACCGCTGTTTGCCCAATTGCGGGCATCAGTATAAAAAAATAAGACTTCCAATATCCCTGGTGGTCCAGTGGACCACTGCTTGCCTGATCGCAGGCATCTGTATAAAAAAATACGACTTCCAATATCCCTGGTGGTCAGTGGACCACTGTTTGCCGATCATCGTGGGCATCTGTATGAAAAATAAATAATTCCAATATCACTGGTGGTGGTCTGAGTGGTCGCCCCTCCACACCTTCCCTGGGCCACACGCCCCACCCCTGGTCCAGCCGGCGGGTGGCAGACCACTTGCCCGCCACCGCCGACTGACACCGTCAGTGGGGCTGTATGCCCATTGGTCCACAGCATGACCCAATGAGTGTGCAGCCCATACCGTACTACACATTCCAGATATGTGAATCATTCACATGTCTGGAATGTGTAGTACGGTACGAGCTGCAAGCCCATTGGCTTACACTGTGGCCCAATGGGCATACAGCCCTACCGATGATGTCAGTCGGCGGGTGATGGGGTGGCAGGTGGGTTGGGAGCTGCCACCCACCGGCTGACCAGGGTGGGCGGGCGGTGGGGTTCAGTGGGTGGGTGGGAGGGGTACCACTGACCACCAGGGATATTGGAATTATTTATTTTTTCATACAGATGCCTGCAATCGGGCAAACAGCGGTCCACTGGACCACCAGGGATATTGGAAGCCTTATTTTTTCATACAGATGCCCATGAGCGGGCAAACAGTAGTCCACTGAACCACCTGGGACATTGGAATTATTTATTTTTTCATACAGATGCCCACAATTGGACAAACAGCGGTCCACTGGACCACCAGGGATATTGGAATTCTTATTTTTTCATACAGATGCCCGCGACTGGGCAAACAGCGGTCCACTGGACCACCAGGGATATTGGAAGTCTTATTTTTTCATACAGATGCCCGTGATCGGGCAAACAGCGGTCCACTGGACCACCAGGGATATTGGAATTCTTATTTTTTTATACAAATGCCTGCGATCGGGCTGTGGAGCACATTGCTGGCTGCAGGGGGCATCCGTCCCTGACGGCTGCTGCCTGGCAGGGCGCCAGGTGCAAGTCGTTGGGGATCGGCACACCTGCATGCAAATGGGACCATAATGACATGCAAATGGCCCCATTTGCACCTTGCAAACATTATGGCCCCATGTGCATGTCAAGTTTTGAATATCACGGTTGCTGTGCATAGCGCAATGGAACTTGCGCTAGCACATCCCCATGCTCCACTCTGGCCACTTGTGCTGGTGCAGTGCCACTGTGCCATGCACACTGCAGGTGGCCAGGGTGCGATATTCAATGATGCTGAGCCATGGTGCAGCTCCATTGATCATCACCCAGTCCACACCCTAGCACAGCCAAGTTGAACTGCGCCCAAGCTTGTGCCACAGCCTGGCGAAGTCTGAATATCTGGACCCATGAGTTTTATTTATTTTCCCAGTCTTACCTTTTTCCAGGTCTACAGTGTTATTTGTAAGTCAAATGTGGCAGCCATCTTTTTTCTTAAGAAGAAACTAAATTAAAACATTTGTCAAATATTCATAGTTTGATGAAACTAGAACAGTTTCCAAACAAATTAAACTGGAAGATACCTGGAATGTTTTAAACTGAAAAATGATTGGGTCACATTTTTTGCCCAAGTTCACTGCACTGCTACTTTAAAGAGCAACTGACGCCTCAAGGAAACTTTGAAAAACATAATAATTAGGTGCAATTCAACTTGCATTATATATATATATATATATATTGTATATATTTCTCTTGGTAAATCTGCATGAATATATGATCTTTATCCCATAAAGTTCCCTTATAGTACATCTGCCTCTGTAGCTTACTCCCTTCTTCAAGTCATAATCCTCTGTTGTGACATCACAGTCTGTTGCCATGAGAGAGATTGTGACATCGCAAGCAATGCATTATGGCCTCAGATAGGGAGAAAACAATAGGAATAGATAAACTTTTCAGGCACAAAGATCCTGTTTTCATGCAAATGACCTCAGTAATAAATAATGAGGAGAAATACAGGACCGATGTGAAATACAAGCTGAACTGTATCTAAATATTATGGTTTGTTAAAGTTCTCTGAATGTGTCAGCTGTTCTTTAAGTTTGAGTTTGTTCCAGTCCTAAGGGAGCAATTGGGTATCTGAATGATTAGACAATACTTGGCTGCTTGCTATCCTTTGTCCAGAGCATGAATAATGTATTTAAACCTAAACTCATTCATCTGCTACCTCAGCAAGTCTGCTTAGCTCAATCTGGGTAAAGGGGTCATGCCTAGGGCAGTGAAACTGCAATATGTCTGGGGAAGACAAACAACTGAAGTTCCCAAGGTGTCCATCAAATGGCTGGGATACTTAACAGAGACTTTCTCATTCATCTAATATTGTTTGCATAATGCTTTCACTGCAGTCTCAGGAATGTGATTTCATTTGCTGTTATCAATGGAATTGCCAGGCAGTCAGTGAGACAATGCATTGGCATCCACATGATTCAATCCTGGTTTCCATGCTTCATTGTAATCATAAGTGGACAGGACTGACAGCCACCAATGCCACCTGTATCAAGCTAATCTGCTGTCTTCCACTAGGTCAATGGGATAATGTCTGTTTTTGACAGTTACACAGGCACTAAGTATGTAGTCATGAAAATGATCAATGATGGCCCACTTTAATGCCAAGAACACAAGTTTATGGGAAGGATCATTCTTTTTAGAATATAGGGGGCTATGGGCTGAAAATATGGCCTACAGATTAGAGTAAAGAGCTATGAATGAACTTGATACATCCAGCAGACCTGGGTTTGATTCCTTTAACCTCCAGTTGCATACTGCAGGACTCTAAGCAAATCACTTACCCTCCATAATGCTCCTGAGTAACCTTTGAAAATAGGCTTTTGTGCCTAGTGTGCCTTACCCAGTTACCAAAGAATAAAACAAAATTCTGTTGACAAATGCCAGTGGTCACATACCTTTAAGGTGCTTTAAGTAGATTATTGCTTCAAGTCTGCTCAGACTGGCACAGTGAATAGGGTGTAGGCTTTCACAGGATCGGCATATGCTAGCACTGGAGCATTGGTCAGATGGTACATGATTTCTACGAAAGCTTTCTTACAGGCGCTGTCTCACAAGGGTCCAAAAGGGTAATACATTATGTAGTAACTTTTGGGGCTGTCATTCTTTGGTGGAAGCTGTCTCAACTTGTTAGTTGATATGTAGCCCTGGATGACATTCAGCAAAGGGTGCACCACTCAAGCACAGTACTGTACTTCATAAAACAGCCATAATACTTGCAGAACCTAAGGAAGTGCTGCAATTCCTTCAGATCCTAGGTTTGCCAAGATAGTAAGTGCCTCTATCTTGCTGAGGTCAATGCTGATTCCATCTTTTGAAACTGTGCCTCCCATATACTTAGCCTGAGTGAGGAAGGAATGGTACTTATCCATGGAGAGTTTGAGCTCACCTTCCTCCAGTAGGTACAGTATCTTTCAGTAATCAAGCCTTGCGCTCCTCAAGCATCTCTCAAAAAATGATCATATCATCAAGATACACTAGGCATTCCAGACAATTTATATCTTCAATAACTTGTTTCATTGAAAACAGGAAAGTAGCAAGTGCACCCCAAATCTCTTGAGGCATTAGTGGAAATTTATGGAAGCCAAGTGGGCCTATGAAGGCTGTTTTCTCCCAATCCTTCCAGTCAATTTGGGATCCGATAATATCCACTACAAATGTCAAACATGGAGAACTACTTGCTCCCATTCAGGAAGTCCAGGGTATCCTGTACTTGGGGCAAGCTGTATTAATGAGGGATCATCCTCTTACTGAGTGATCCATAGTCCACACAAATCTTCACACTGCTGTTCTTCTTGTGAATCCCCTCTATGGGAAAGGCATACGAGTTCTTTAACTTGTTTAATACCCCTGCTGGCTGCTGTCAATGATTCCTGAAGATGACATCTCACGTCATTAATATCAGTTGGGACCAACCTCAGAAGCCTCTTATGGAAGGGCCTCTTATCATGCAATCTGATGTGATACTTATCCCCTCAGATGCTTCTTGTTACCTTTGGCCAACATCTGAGTAATCTGCACCTTCCACCCCACAGGTAAGGGTGACTCTCCAGTCTCAAAGGCTCCTAGATCTATGCAGGTCCTATATTCTACAGTGATGGTTTGGGGTTAACCTCCAAATCTGCACTGTACATGTAAGCCTGAGTATGTCCTCGCCTGACAGTAACAGGTCAGCCACAGGCATTCTTCAGTTGGAAAGTGATACTCCCCATATACAGCTGCACCAGTCAAGATGCAATATAGAAATGCTGCTGTATATCACAAAATCCTGCAGTGTGGTGCAGAAGCACTGTAATTAAATGGCAGTTGAGTTATTTTTTTATTTTATTTATAATTTTGTAAGCAAAACATTCCTTGCAGATGATTTATACATGTAAGCATACCAAAGAGCATACAAGTGGATGATTGTCACTTAAAAAGGATGTGTATGTCATTTTCCAAGTGACAACAAATAGGTGGATGTATAAGCTATAAAAATGCAACATTTGAAGATGAATCACACTTCCAGGAACTATACAGGGAAATAAGAAAAAGATGGCTGTCCAAATTTTCCTTTTCATCATTTGAGGTTATCCCCCCCCATGCAAAGCTGTTGAAAACCGTCCTTTTCATTCAGGTCATACCCAGCAAAGACTAACATGCTATGTAAGAATGCCACAAGAAACATTAACACTTCATCAAGAACATGTAAACCAGTCGGCTAGTTAAAACATATAAACTTTCAATCATTAGCACAATAAACATAACTACAATCATGATGTTGGGTTGATGATTCATTACTGTACTAGCAGTCCCTTCGAATGACCCGACTGAGTCAGCAGTTGGAAACATTCATGAAGAGAGTTCAACGTACATGCAACATATCAAGCAGTCTATAGTTCAAGATGAACCAGTGTGGTAGGAAAACTGTCATTTTTAGTCCCATGTGAAATAACGTGAAGAGTGCATAATGTTTGTTATCTTCTTACAGTGAACGAGTTGTAAAGACCAAATCAGATAAAAAAAACACGCCCCTCATCCCACTGTTTCTCTCCAACCCACCATGCCCATTCCAGACATTGTCCACCACGTAAGTGCCATATACGTATACAACATGTAAACCCCTAGTGCCTGAGTGCAGCCTTAGGTCCCATATAGTACATGCTACATAGCAAAATAAATGTCACCTGCACCATCTGGATTTCTCTGGGTTCAGGTCTCTGATGATGTGTTGGAATCCATATCATTTGCTACACTGAGTTCAAAGTCTACTTTCTGCATCTTTTTTGCTTGCCTCCCTCAGATTGTTGAATAAGTGTCCGTTCCATTGTACATGGAGATAGGCTTGCAGGAGTAGTTGGTGCTGAATTTCTTCAGGGCTCACAGAGAGCTGCAAAACTAATCAAAAACCTTCCTCCTCAAGTGAGTGTTGTAAGACAGGTCAGAAGAGAAAAATAGAAACACTGGCCTTAAGGGTTCACTTCCTTCTTAAAAATAAGATGCTAACAAACCTGGTTGATGGCACCAGCTAATTTGCACCTCCACTGAAGGTTCTAGGAGATGCTGGAAGGTTTGATACCTTTTATTGGACCAACAAGAGTCTTGTACAAAGATGGAATTCTACACAAGCATTTAGGGCCTCACAGGTCCCTTCTTCAAGTGAATGACTTTTTACTGAAGGTCCTAGTACCTTCTGAAATGTGTTAATCCATGGGCGTTGTGCTTTTGACTTGAAGCCACACAAACCACTGGGTTATATATTCCTAAATATTTTTTTAATTTTTAAAGAGACCCCAATGTTATAGCCAATCTCATAGGCTTTTTAAAGAGGATTTGATCATAAATCTAAAGAAAAAGAGACAAATCTATAAATGTGTCTATACACACAGATTTGTTAGATAATATAAATTCACAATTTCTAAAACAGCTGTATTATCTTTGTAGTCAACATATGTTTTTAAGCACAAAAAAACTTCTGATTTCATTTACTCTATAATGCTGATGTTAATGGTACACAACAAAATCTATTTAAAATTATGTTTTTGGAAAAGGCAAAATGCCTCTGTGTAATATTGTAACCACCAGTCACCTAGGGTTACTAGAATCCTATCATTATTATTGTTAGGAAGGTAGCAGGCAGCTGGTAGGCAGTTCATTAGGGGCTCCTTACATAATGGCATCATTGTTTACTTAGCTAGCCTGAGGGAGGAATGATTAGGTCATTTAGAACTCTCGCAGCAGCATAAGCCACACTGTGTGGACAGCTGCTCTGGGAAGCTTAGAATGCTTAATTTGTGTTGAAGTCTTGAGTGAGTAGAGTTTGAGTGAGGAAGTGAGATTGGCAGAAGGTCTGCCAGTGGGCTCTGAGAGAGGGACCAGGATTTCTCACCCTAGTGGAGTGTCATTTCCATCTTCCAGTTGAAGTGGTGGAGATACGGCTACAGCAGAATTTCCTGATTTCTACTCCCAGTGAAGTGGAAGGATCTGCTTGTTCTCTGTGGACTCAAGGGGCAATCCCTTGAATGTTCAATGGTGTTTTCAGCTGCCTTGGATAGGACCTGAAATATACTGTTTGGACCGGCTACCCAGGAGAGTGCCTTTTCCTTTTCCTTTTTAGTTGCTCCATGCACAATGGATGGAACAACTCATGTGAGTGCTGTCTAGGAGACAAGATCTCCCAAGTTCTTAGAGGATTGGATAATCTGGGGTGCGTGTGCCCACAGATATGGCTGGATCGCACCTGTCAGTTCCCCTTGTCTCACCAGTGTGAGTAAGTAAAGTTAAACTGTGTATCTCAGTGAGTGAAGTTTATTCTCTGGTAACTTCAGTTTGTGACAAGTAAAGTGTTTGACCTCTAGCATTTCAGTGGGGATGGGTATTTCAATGGTGTAACCCTGAAGAATGGCAGAGACTGTCGGTTGGGGCCAAGGGTGTGAGGAATGCCATCTAAGCACTTACAAGGCAGGGCTTCCTGGTTCATAAAGGGCACCAGAATTTTTACCTGAGCAAGTGGCCAAGCTACAGGTTAAGGTGTGTGACTGAGTTTCACATATTGCGCCTATATCCAAGAAGAGTGCTGAGTGTGTGGTTTAGATTCACTAAATTACACTTATAGGAAGAGAGATGTACATGTGCGTGGCCCAGTGTCCACAAATGCATCTTTGGGAATTCGGGAAGAAGATGTTTCTGTTGTTGTTCATGAACTGTAATGCATGCAAGGAGAGTTTTTGAATTTGTACCTGTCCAGCCTGGACTGACCCTTGGGTGTCCACCTCAGCTTTTACTTTCCATCTGTTCAATAAAGCCATACTATGCAATCCTAGTAACTGTTATGGACATTTTGACTTGCTTCTGGTTGTGTGGATTTACTGGGGCCCACTCAGCAGGTTAGATCAAGCATATGCCTAGCGGCCTCTATCCAGGATCTGGGTTGTGTTATTTACACAAGTTTCAAGTTGTTTAGTTTATGTACCCCACCCCTCTCTTCCTCTAGAAAATGAGCCAGGTATACATCCTAATACCAAGGGTGGTACCTATCAGTTTGTAAAGTAAATTTGTATGCCAGTATGGGCACCAGTGTTTCTTCAGATATTTAATCTGAGTAGCACCACAAGAAATGGTGGTTGTGCACACTATTTAAAAAAATGGCCTGGGGGGTTACATTATGTTTACATAAACACCCCAAACAGTGTTATACCCTTTAACTCTGTTATTTCTAGCTGGCTTTCTCTTATTGTGTTTAGCAAGTTAACAAACAAAAATGTGTCCTGATATATTATGTTGATACTGATATTATTTTATATTCCATGTGTAACATATTCTGTAGAAACTTGCATGTTAACCTGCTTTCGCATGTCTTATGTACATGCATCCTGTGCTAAAACTTGTCTATGATATAGCCTATATTTTCTAGGTTAGTTATAAACAATTTCTTTTAGTGCATATTTTTTTAAAATTGACTTGTTGCTAAAAATGGTAAAAATGTGGCATTCTCTTTCATGATGGACATGTGTAAGCAGCATGGTGCATGGTAAGCAGCCCGTTCATAATTTATCATTAGTATATATGGAATTTTCAAACAGAGGGGGTCATATTGAAGATTTGTATTTATGTATCACACAGAAGCTTATAGTATAGCAGTAGGCAGTATAGCACAGTGGTTTAAGGCTCTGAGCTAGAAATCTGGTGACATACAGCAGACCACACCTGGGTTTGAATCCCACAGCTTCCGCTTGCATACTGTGTAACCCTAAGCAAGTCACTTAACTTCCCTGTGTTCCCAGGTCGCACCAATAAAAAATCTTTCAGTTTAGTGTGATACTCCTGGATAAACAACTAAAAAAAAAACACACACAGCAGATGTCTTGAAATAGGTATTTTTATCTTTTTTTTTTAGCAACAAGTCAAAAAAATGGTCTACATCTATTACCATTTTAATCAGTTGGCTCGAGGTGATGTTGATGGTGAGGAGAGTTACATTGCCACTAGAAAGCTCAGCCAAGCCCAATACCACCTCATAGTTTGCAGGCCTCCCCTCCTTACTTTGAGTTTTTGGTGCAGAAAAAGTCCCCAGGCAGTGCTGTGCCGTGAGGTTTTCCATTTTGTGAAAGTAGGTTCATCCTGCCAGATTAGTGAATTAGATCAAATAAAGTCTTGCAAAAATCGGATGTATTTGATGAATCTGATTTTCCCTCTCAGGAGCCGAAGTGAGGAATGTCCGTTCCCACCTGAAACCAAGCCACACCTCCCAATGACGTTCCTTTTACTGCAGTATTTTGTGACTTGTCATTTACTGCAAGTTATCATGTTGCTTCATGGCTGCTCCACTGTACATATGGGCACATATGTACAGCCACACCACAGTCCACGTTCTGGTATATATTATTTATTCACCAAGTCATCCAACGAAAGATCCTCACATAAAAGCCCAACATTGTGGCCACATCAGCTTCTTTAGGGATGAGGATCTGTAAGTAAACATATGATAATGTCAGAATATTTTGATTATAGTCTAAATATACTTAAATAGAATTTTTTGTTTCCTTTAACACACAAGTTGTAAGTACCACCCTGAACATTTTGCTTGTATTATTAAAGATGGTTTTAAAATGCAGGAGTTGCAAATTATAAAAAAACAACAGCAAGTTAACTTAATTAACCTGTTGAAACACTGTAGTACTATATAAAAACTTTTCTTATTTTTAGCACTGTTAATATTCTGAAAATGTAACACACCACACTATCTTGATTTGTAGATACAATTGTCTCCTTAAGTGACTATTCCATAGTTTTCAAAATAATGCATAGCTACTGTATGTTCTTCAATATTTAAGATTCCATAGGTTCTGAAGGGGTGTTCATATTGGTTAGAGTACATAAAAGAGTCAATAGTCAGATCAAAACAGTTGTTAGTTATATACTTCTATGTCTAGTTTCAATACTGAGCCCTACTACAGCCACTTCATGCACTCAGGTAACACATACTCGGGTTCCTCATATAAAACTGTATAAACAGATTGTATATAAATCAAGACTCAATTTACAATTTCTTTTTTTCAACCAGGAGAGACACACTAACTGAAAGCTTGTTTACATGTGCAACCTGAGAGCACCAGGAGTTAAATGACTTGCTCAGGGTCACACAGTATGCAAGTGGGGGCTGTGGGATTCAAACCCAGGTCTAGAACTTTGCAGCTCAGAGCCTTAAAACCATTGTGCTAAACTGCCTCCTAACCAACTGAAATTGTCTAGCAATACAATATATAGCATTAGCACTCTCAACATTTTATATTTATCATCTATATATGTGAAATATGAATTAACACCACCAGCATTTCATATTATTATCTGTATATATGTAAAATATAGAATCTTTTGTGGTCATATACCTTTAACGAAGAGTATATTTATGTAATTTTTTATAGGGTTAAAAGTTTTCCCTGTTTGATATAAAATGCCCATATAAGCACCCCAATGCTGTAGTGATAACTGAGCCTTTTTATGTTGCTCATTCTTAATTAAAGTGTTCACCTGCGGGGGTTAGCAGGGATGGAGATGGATCGACCATCTGATGGACTGCTCTCTATCTCCTAGTTGGGGGTGATCAGCAGCTGGTTCATGCCTGATCCCTGGCGGAGGCTGAGGCATGGCAACATGGAGCTGCTACAGTGTGGGTATGAAGCACAGCAGATGCTTGACATGTGTGTGCTCAGGAGCATGCACGACCCTGGGGCAGGCATCATTGCATGCCGTACGGCACATGGGCCCAAGGAAAAATAGAAAAAGCTCCTAGCGGATGATGGGGGAGCTCACAGGCCCCACACCTGCCAGCCACTGTGCAAATTCTGTATCCAGTCTCAGTAGAGGAGGGCGCCCTCCTCCAACCACACCAGGGAGAGTAAGCACTGGAGCAATAGTGCTGGTCAGTGGAAACCAGGGTGATGGGGTCTGGGGTTCCCCCCAGTGTGAGAGGCTCATTGGAGCAAGAGAAGAATAAATAATAATTAAAAAAAGTGTTCACCATTTAGGTAACTCACTGGAAAATAGGTAACGCTTTTTCTTCAGGCCGCTGACAGAAGGAACTGCTCTACACACTCACTTTGCCCCAACTCTTGGGTTATGGTTGTTAGTTCCATAGCAACTACATGTTACCCTTGTTCAGTAGCACCCAGATATACTGATGTCAGTGGCACATTGCTCTCCAGTGCTGTTTGATTGGAGGCAAAGGTCTGCACTTGTCTGACTCAGTAGCAAAGCAAATGCACAGCACAGTTCCTTACCTGTTCTGCATTAACATGATCATACAGGGTGCAGCACAGAGAACAGTCCTTAGAACAGTGCTCACATATTGGTAATCTGGAGAATGAGCAAGCTGCCTTCTGGCATACAGAGCTAGAACCTCTCAGCCTGAATGGCGCATTGATTGTCTCAGACTCCCAGCTGGCAAGGTCACTGCAAAGCAAAGTAAAATCAGTAAGGTCTTTCATAAGTTCTAGTCCAAACTTGACACATACTTTGCACCTCAAAAGGCACACCATAAGCTAATACCTTTACTCGGTTCCTGAAGAAGGTCCATTTACCTAGTTTTTCAGTGGAACAATGGCAGTTGCTTGAAAGGCCTCTTGCTCTCCAGGAAATCATGTTGGCTCACTCTGTTCTCCCTATAGGGAAGACACCTGGGATGGATGGCCTACCAATAGAATTCTATCAAACATTCAAGGTTTAGCTTGGAAAAAGACATCACCAAACCTACTTGGCAACCATGGAATCAGGAGCACTTCCTCCAACCATGCTGGAGGCCCTCATTGGGCTTCTGCCCAAGCCACACAAAAATGCACAAGTCACAAATACAGGCTAATCGCTCTACTAAATGTTGATGGTAAAATCTTTGCCAAGGTTTTGGAAAATAGACTGGTGCCCTCATACCCCAGTACTGGTGGAATAACACCAAACTGGATTTGCTAAAGGGTGCATCGCTATGGACAGCATGAGAGTAGTCATTAATGCCACCACGGCAGTCTTTTCCCCAGACAGAACCAGCTCTAATGATATCAGTAGACTCTGAGAAAACCTTAGATTCTGTGGAATGGTGTATCTTTACTAAGTTATGAATAGGGTATCTATTGGCCCAGCAGTCAAATCAATGACTAAATTGTTATACTCTAACCCAGTGGCAAGAAGATTAACAAATATTAACAAATGGGCCCATCTCCATGTAGTTCACGTTACAGTGGGGTACAAGGCAAGGCTACTCCCTCTCTGTCCCCTTTTATACTTGCTGGCGATGAATCTGCTGTTGTGCATGCTAAGGCAATTAAACACCATACAAGGCATCCAAGAAGGCAACACCCCCATAAACACTGTCATAAGCAGATGATCTTCTCTTTCTCCTCTCTATCCCAGTCATGACTATCCCCCAAAGTAGGTGCTGATGCTGGCTCCTGGCACAAAACCACACACTAAATGCACTTACACATTTCAGAGCTCCTCCTGTCTTAATCCTACAGGGGAAGAAAAAACAGAAACATCATGGAGTGAGCATCATGACAGCAGCACTCTCAGTCATCACTGCAACAGACTGCTGCCTTTAGTAACTGAAGATGTATTGAGGGGAGCTTTCTTGGGGCCCCTGCAGGTGCCACCAAAGAGGGACAAGGCCATGGTAAGAGAAAGTGTGTAAGGGGCAGAGAATACTGCAGGCAGGGCTGAGTGCTTGCCGAACTAAGGCAGGGGACTGTGGTGGTGGTGATGAAAGAAGGCCAGTGGTTCACAGTTGTTTCTTCAGTGTAGGAACACCAGATCTTCTATGTCACATTACTGCATACTTTGGAATAGCAGGGCAATGTTATTTATAACACACCATTCCCAGAAGGCTCAGGGCACTGTGCATAGTTTAAAAGATTAAAAATCATACATAACCCATAAAAGATAAAACATAACAAGAAATAAATACATCACAGTCATTTATAATATATACATTTCTAGTTATCTGATAGTTGCTAGCTGGGAAAAGCCCACTCAAGCATGTTCTGAGTGATCCTTTAAAGGCCTCCACCATGCCAACAGAGTAGATACTCCCCGGAAAAGTGTTGTTCAGTATTGGAGCTGCTAGTACAAAGGGTCTGTCCCCAAACTGTCTCAAGCAGGAAGAGGGAACAGCAAGTAAGCTGGAATTGGTGGAGTGGAGGGGTTGGATTGGGAGATAAGGAAAGAGCAGATCTTCCAAATAGTCTGGTCCCAGTTAGAGATGCAGCAACGTTTAAATTTGTGGGCGAATTTATTACATATTCGCCAAATCCACCCTGTAACCATTTCACAAAGCTTTCCTGTTTGATCGGAAATTTGCCATCTATGACTTTGGTTTGCTTTGGGGTTTAAGTTCAAATTGTACTTAAAAAAACCCAAAGGTAAGACAAAGTTACCAAACATCAAATGCTCTGATTGCCAGACCCAGTCCCCGGTGTCTATTTCCCCCAACCGATCAATGGCCCCATGTAAAATTAAATTCCCTAGTATCTAGGTGTCTCCACTCGCCGATCATCACCAAATATTAACAGTTTTTCCCTGGTGTCTGGTTACCCCACCTTCACTGATTGCTGGCATGATGTAAAATACAGTATCACTATCACTGGTGGCTAATGGTCCCTCCCCCAACCCGAACCCATGCCCTGTAATATAAGGTAAAGTATTCCCTGGTATCTAGTGACCCCCCCTCCTTTGCTGATCACCAGCACCATATATAATGAAGTAGCCCAATCTCTGGTGGCTAATGGTCCCTCTTATCATCCGAACCCATGCCCGTTAGTGTAGGTTGAAGTATTCAGCCACCCAACTGAGCTGGAATGAATTAGAGTATTATTATACAAGCATGCACTGCTTCACTGACAGCCAGGCCAGATCACATTCATTCATTGAGCTGTTTTTAGGGGGTGCAGAAAAGAGCAAAAGGTTTTTGTGGTTGCCGGCAGGAGCCTGTGCCCCAAAACAGCTTAATGAATAAGCACAATCTAGCAATGAATGAGCAAGTGCTTGTACAAGCACATATTCACTAATTCCAGCTCAGTCGGGCAGCCAAATACTTTAACTTGCACTATGGGGCATGGGTTTGGGTGGGGAGAGGGACCACTGGCCACCAAGGATTTGGCTACTTTATTTTATATTGTGCCAGTAATTAGTGAAGGTGCGGTCCACTGGACACTAGGGAATACTTTAACATACACTACAGGGCATGGGTTCAGGAGAGGGGAGGGACTGCTAACCACCAGGGACTGGGACACATTTATTTTATATAGTGCAGGCAATTGGCGATGGTGGGGGGGATCCACTAGACACCAGGGAATAGTTTAACTTACACTGTGGAGCATGGGTTCTGGTGGGGGTAGGAATCATTAGCAACCAGGTACTGGGATACTTTATTTTATACCGTGCTGGCGATCGGCAAAGGGGAGTAGGGGCTGTCATAGGGTGTGGGATAAGGATAACACCAACAGACGTAAAGTTTAAACAAACTGAAGTGCAGTTTTAATTTCTAAAAATACTAAACTAAAATAAATAAATAAATCAAATAGCAATACACTACCTCTTGTAGTGGTTACACACACTGGTTTGTAAACAGACTCAGATCCACCCTCTTCTGTGCTTCTTGGGACCATACAGAGCTCTGCATGTCCTCCTCTCACCTTCCACAAGGCTGATCTGAGGTACAGTCTGACCTGAGGGCTTTTATATCCTTCTGACTATTCACATAATCTGCCCCTATTCTATTACAAAGGATTTCCTAAGCTTAGACAAACTTGAATAATGAACACACAAGAATTCACATCACCAGAATGTCAAAATTAGTCCTTCTTGGTATGTATGAAACTTTTTGTGGGAGTTCATGAAGAGAAAAACAATGACTCTGATTGACAGTGGGACCTCTATGAATTACCCCATTTTGAGGCCTGCTGGCTCCTAAAGGAGTTAGACAAAGCTGTCCCTTCTGATGCAGGTATAAACATTGTATTTTATTTTGAGGTACCTTTTTAATGCAGCAAAGACTGAATACAATTGCCACAGTAAACGGCATGAGAGCACTTTAGTAAAATGTTTGGAGGGAGGAGAGAAAGAGAGCAAACAAAAACAGTTGTAACATTTTATAGTTATATACTGGTTTGAGATTTTTCATGTGCTAAATGAAATGTTCAGGCTGCTCCATGTTACAAACAGCAGCAAAACTTGAAGGCTCAAATGTTTCAAACTGCTCTGAATAGTTCTTTTTTTGAACAATGATTAACAACAATTTGTAAAGATTTTAAGGCTCTTCTTAATAGCAATTCAAGTTAAAAAAGGGTGACATGGGCTGCTTTAAGTCCTTTTTATGTTGCTTGCATACATGTGCAAGAAACATAGTGCCATCATCCGAGTTTTCAGAGGTGTGTCAGCCCGTCTTCCAATGCACTCAGTGTGTTTGCAGGCATGGCCCCAGTTCCCGAATCACTGCTGCAGCTGTCTATGACAAGCTGAAAATGCAGTGGCATACAGTTGAAAGGGAGAGCTCCGGCAGTGAGCAGAGCTCTCCCCCCCACATGGGCAGGCACGCACGACACCGCGCAGCACGCACACTGCGTGCTCATGCGCCTTCCCCTCCCCACACTGTACGCCAATGGGGGTGCCCAATCCCGTCGGCTCCACGCCCCCAAAGAGCCCAGGTGCCACGCTGGGAGCCCACCCAGCGTGGCAAAATGATGTTACAGCGGTGGGGGTGCCAAATCCCCATTGGCTCCAGTGTCTCTCCCCATGCTGTCGCCGGAGGGGTGCCCAATCTCCTATCGGCTCCACTGTCTCCCCCAAGAGCCCAGGTGCCATGCTGGGAGCCCACCCCAGCATGGCAAAATATGTTATAGCTGATGGTGCCCAATCCCCGTCGGCTCCACGCCCCCACCAGACTACTTTGTGCCACGCTGGGAGCCCACCCCAGCGTGGCAAACGCCCCACAATATCAATAAAACAAAAAACCTGAAATAAAACTGTCCTCGGCGCTCCTCCCCCCCTCTCACAACCCGCACCCACCCACTGCGCACCCTGCCTCCCCACACTCACCCCATACTTATCTCTGGAGTCTGGTGCGATGATCTTTGGTGGACCGGGAACATGTCTGCACTCTTCAAAGCCGACCGCGAACTGAGGAAATGTCGGTAAGCTGTATAACGGAATAGATAGGGTTTTTTCAACTTTATTGCATATCTCAGGCATTTTTTGGAATTTTTGCACCAAATTTTCAACATGGAGTTTTTGGGACCCCTTCTCATGAATGATGTCACTGTCATGGTGTTACTCAGGCCCAAACGGTGATTTCACAGCCACTGCGCGAAATCACCTTTCTGGAATGATTAACAAAATGACACTGTGAGTGTTGATAAGGTGGGCTCTCAAAAAGCCTATTTTGAAAATTTGGTGCAAAAATTCCAAAAAATGACTGTTTTACGAGCGAGCATTGCGCAGTTCCTACGCACACTTGTAAATTTGTGAATTTTTAATATTTTCACTCCAGATTTTCAACATTGCCATTTTACCACACCTCCTTATGAGCAGTACAGCTGTCATTTTTCACATCCTGCCCAAAACATGTTTCCGCCAATGTAGTGCACCATGGCGCAGTCGGGGTGCAAAATCAATGTATGGGACACAGTAAGAAAATCACAGTGACACTGTTCATGAGCAGAGGTCTTAAAATGGCTAAGTTGAACATTTGGTGAAAAAATTCCTAAAAATGACTGTTTTACGAGCTTGCATTGCGCAGTTCCTACGCACGCTAGTAAGTTCGTAAATTTTCAATAGTTGCACTCCAGTGACTTCCAAATTCCTAAACAGCACATAGAAGCAAGCAACATTCGGCATTAACAAATGCTTGTTTATGTTGTCTTGCACATGCGCAAGCAACATCTTGTGGCAGAAGTACATTCAGAGGTGTGTCAATGTTGGCGAATGCAAGAAATGCTTTAGTACATCCCTCAGCCACCAATTAGCGAGCATGCTAGTGATGACAGCAGTTTCAAAGAGAGCGATTGAGTTGAAAGAAATCTGCTGCTCCAATGAGGTGCAGCTACCTCATTGGAGCGTCAGATGACAAGGCTCCATTACGTGCCTTTCCTGGTGAAACATTCCAATAAATATGGCACTCCTGCCAAGCCAACATTGATGATGCCCAATCCCCATCTTGGCATGCCCTCCCCAGCTTGATTTGTTTGCAAATGGAGGGGTGCTTAATCACCATCGGCATCATGTTCCTCCTCCCCCACACACTTTCTTTGCCAATAGGGGTGCCCAATCCCTGTGGTGTCATGTCCCCCCAAAAGTCGTGTCACACTGGGAACCTACCTCAGTGTGCCCCAAAGACCATTTTTTACCTGTAAAAAAAATGGTTCCTCCTCATCCAGCCGCACCCCGTCCCCCAACCTGCATGCACCCTGTGTGCATCCCACCACCCCACATCCCCTCTTACCCCATACCTACCTCCAGAGGGCCAACACTGCAATCTTCTGTGGAGTGAAAACAGGTCTGAACTCTTCAAATGTTGACTGGGAGCTGAACAAAATGCGATATGCTTTATAATGGTAAGCAATGGGGGTTTTCAACATAGGTGGATATCTCAGCCATTTTTGGGAATTTTTATACCAGATTTTCAACATGGGATTCTTGAGACCCCACCTCACGAACACATGCCCTGTCATCTCGTTACTCAGTCCCAAAAGGTGGTTTCATGGTCATGTCATGGAATCTCCTTTTGGGACTGATTAATGAAATGACAGTGCCACTGTTCATGAGGTGGGATCCCAAAAAGTCTATGTTGCAAATTTGGTTAAAAAATTTGAAAAAATGGCTGCATTACAAGCATGCATTGTGTGGTTTCCATGCACACTCGTAACTTCGACAATTTTTAATATTTTCACTACAGACTTTCAACATTGTCATTTTTTTACACTTCCCAATGAACAGTACAGCTGTAATTTTTCACATTCTGCCCAAAATGTGTTTTCACACCTGTGGCACACAAAGGCACGGTCATTGTGGGAAATCAACTTTCAGGACAGATTAACAAAATCACAGTGCCACTGTTTATGAGTGGAGGTTCCAAAAATGCCTATGCTGAAAATGTGGTTAAAAAAATTCCAAAAATAATTGCACTAGGGGTGTGCGTTGTACAGTTTCTATGCTCGCTCATAACATCACCTATTTTTTATATTTTCACTCCAGATTTTCAACATTGTCATTTTTTAAACCTCCTCATGGACAGTACAGTTGTCATTTTTTACATCCTGCCTGGAATGTGTTTTGGCACCTGTAGTGCCAAATGGTGCAGTCCCTATGCAAAATCACCTTTCAACTAATGAACTGATAGTGCCACTGTTCATGAGGTGGGGTCACAAAAAGCGCATGTTGAAAATTTGGAGTGAAGATACCAACAAACGCATGGGGAATTAGGGTTTCCAGCTGTAATGCCCCACTCTGTAGAAACTGACAGGTATCAGGGGTGTGACTTGGGATCATCAGCTGTAATGCTCATGCTATTCCAACCCACCCCTCCCTGCAGCCAGTGACAGGCATGGAGGTGGAAGACTAGGTTTGCTGACAAAGACACCTAATTTCAACTGAGCTCTTTCTTCTAGGTTTGCTTGTAAGGATAGAGCAAGGAACAACATTATCAGAGCAAAGAAAAAGATTAAGGCTTCTTTTGGCTAGGCAGATTTACTGTGTGTTATTCTTTTCTTTTGTGCATACAGGTTTTGTTACTGTTTTCTGCTTACATTTTACTGCTTTATTGTTCTCTGATTCAAACTGCTGTTGCGGGGTATACTTTCTGCTGCATTATTACAGGGTGTGCATACAGGGTTGCGACTGTTTTGTGCTTACAGATTACTGCTGTAATCTTTTATGATTCACATTTTTTTGCAAGTTATATCTTCTGTTACTGCTTTATTTTTCTCTGTAGCAAAGTGTTTTTTGCAGGATATATCTTCTGTGAAATTGTCACAGGTGCTGCTTACAAGTTTTGTGACTTTTTTTATCTATCATTAGGCTATGCAAAATTACTGCTTGCTACTATTTTATTTTTTGCTGAAAGGTTTTTGTTTTGCTTTCAAAGGTGTTACAGTATCCTCACATTGAAGGAGCTATTTGCTTTCCTCCCACACCTCTTCCAGGGGATTAGGATTGTAATGGGGGGGGGGGTTGACAAAGTCTTAGTAACTTCCAAAAGAGGGAAGAGTTACAAGGTCAAGTTAGTTGGTATTTTTGAGGTGAAAGACTAGGTTTGCTGGCAAAGGCACCTAACTTCACCTGAGCTCTTTTCTTCTAGGGTTGCTTATAAGGACAGAACATAGAACAACATTATCAGAGCAAGGAAAAAGATTAAGGCTTCTTTTGACTAGGCAGATTTACTGTGTGTTATTATTTTCTTTTGTGCTCACAGGTTTTGTTAATGTTTTTTGCATACATTTTATGGCTTTATCATTCTCTGATTCAAATTGCTGTTGCAGGGTATACTGTCTGCTGCATTATTACAGGGCGTGCCTACAGGTTTGTGACTGTTTTGTGCTTACATATTACTGCTGTAATCTTCTCTGATTCAATTTTTCTTGCAAGGTATATCTTCTGTTACTGCTTTATTTTTCTCTGTAGCAAAGTGTTTTTTGCAGGGTATATCTTCTGTGAAATTGTTACAGGTGGTGCTTACAGGTTTTACAGTATTATCAATCATTAGGCTAAGCTTTCAGGGCTATTGCATTTGTTGTTGGTTGATTGTTTCTGCTCCTACCTTCCAGTTTCTTTCATCCATGGCTCTTTTTTTCAGCAGGGGGAAAAGTCCAACCACCCACCCCCATCCCTAACCACCCCATGCTACACTCATTTTATAGAGTAGCACAGTTGTGACATTTCTTGTAGCAAAGCAGAAAGGGGAGGATCAGATGGTTATCCACACAGTGACCTCACTTACAGGGGCACAATTAATTTAACTTGTTATAAAAAGTTATACAAAAACAAACAAACAAAAGAAAAAATATTTTATTTTCATTTTCCTTCTAATTATTCAGACCAGGTTATAAACTTGGCAACTCAACTGGAATGGATATTATTAACTGCAGAACTGTGGGACACTTTTCCAAAGGACAGTTATACAGGATTTAGGATGCTGTCTTACATGCAGGACCATCAGAGGTCTAAGATCTCAGCTGCAGGCAGCATGGGCAGAGATTGCATGCCTCAAATCACATATGCAGGAGGAAATATATTACAAGAACCACCTACCATTTCCCCAACATTCAAGTAAAGCACCTCGACTGCAGAGGCTAGTTGGTCTGGGAAGTTGGCAGGTGGCTAGGAGGGGAAAATCAGGTGCCCCATCACTCAATGCTCACCAACATATCACCTCCACAAACCATTTAAAAACTACAAACAGGTATCTGACTCTATCTCCAAAATCAAACAAGGGGGCAGAGGACACTGCAGAGCAGAACACTGCAGCACAGGAGCTAACACCACAAAATTCACCCAAAACAGGGACCAAAACAAAAAAAAAAGCAGAAAGGAAATCCAAAACACTTCTGATCATAGGTGATGCCATGATTCGAGGAGTTGATACCTACTTCTGGCCGGGGGTAATGATCAGATGTCTCCCAGGTACATCAGCATGGAGAGACACTGACCACATTGCTAAAATCATGCAGGAAACAATAGAAAACATTGATGTCCTGCTACACATGGGGACTAATGACCTTGCCAGCCAGTCAGTTGTGGAGACCAAGGAACACCTGACCAGGCTGGGAGACAAACTGTCATCCATTTCATCTGGCATCTCCTTCTCTGAGATCCTGCCAGTCTGGGGGGCAGATGGACAGAAGAGTCAGAGAAGGGGAGCTAGGGAAGCTAAACATGTGGCTCTAGGGCTGGTGCCAGGAAAAAGGACACACATTTGTAGGTAACTGGCAACAGTTTTGACAGCGAACATTCTTTAAGTTTGATGGACTGCATCTGACTAAGTAGTAAGTCAGTGCATTGGGAAGACATTTGATATCTTTGCAGAATATTTAAACTAGCCAAGGGGGAGAGGGGTGCAACACCTGATACACTGGATGAGAAGAACACCCCTTCCTCCTCAGCTAGTGATCAAACAGGAGTTCAGCATGTTTGTAGTTCATTTTCATCACCTGGTAAGAAAAAAGGTCCAGCTCCTCATACAACATGCAGGGGAAATGCTGGACCTCACCCAACAACTAATGCACTGAAATCTGGCCAATGGAAAATCATGCACACAAATGCTCGCAGTTTGGGAAACAAGATCCCAGACCTGGAGGCAACAATGGCAGAGGCTAAACTGGACATAGTAGCCATTAGTGAGACATGGTTCAACAGTAACCATACTTGGGAGACTTCAGTACCCAGCAATGTACTGTTCAGGAGAGACCAAGGTGCAAAAGGGGAGGAGAGGCCCTTTATGTCAATGAAAATATCAATGCTACAGAAATTAAGAATACATATAAGGAGCCAGAAGTACTGTGGATCACCCTGGAAAAAGGAAATGGGACAGTCATATGAACTGGAGTTGTCTAAAGGCCTCCAGACCAGGGGAAGGACATAGACACATTACTGCTAGAAGATATACAAAACATGACCGCTAAAGTGGTGGTTCTGATAATGGAAGACTTCAACATGCCAGATACGGATTGGTCAATTCCAGCAGGAATATCTACCAGAAGCAGACACGTAATGGAGTCCCTGCAGGGGGAGGGCCTCAATCAACTGGTACAACAACCCACAAGAGACAGGGATCTCCTGGATCTAGTACTGACTATTGGGGTAAGGATCACAGGTCACCAGGTAGAAGGTTACCTGGAGGCCAGTGACCATTACATGGTGTTATTCACTTTGACCACTAGAACTAAAGCATCCCATTCCAAGGCAAAATATGGGACTTAAGAGGAGCTGACTTTGATAAGATGGCTAACAGAGTTAAGCTAGTCCTGGCAAAAAGAAATAAAGGTGAGGAGGTACAGGCAAAGTGGGCAAGCATTAAGGATGCAATACATGAAGCAACATCTCATTGAGTTAGGGAGAAAGGCAAGAGCAAAAGAAGGAGAAAACCACTTTGGTTCTCAAAAACAGTAGCAGAAAAGATCAGAGCCAAAAGGTTGGCCTTCAGGAAATATAAGAGAATGCAGAGGGACAAAGATAGGGGGCATACCAAACATCCCTAAGGGAAGCAGGGAAGGCAGTATGGCAGGCAAAGGCCCAAACTGAGGAAACAGTAGCACAAACAGTAAAAGAAGGAGATAAGGTTTTCCATAGCTACATTAGTGAAAGGAGAAAGTCCAGAGGGGATATTGTTAAGATTAAAGGGGATAAGGGGGAGTGTGTGGAGGAGGACCAAGGAAAAGCATCTAGCCCAAATAGATACTTCTGCTCAGTATTTACTGAGGAGAAGATAGGGCAGGGACCACAGCTCAGCACCATGAACACAGGTGGGAGGGAGATGTGCACAAGTCCCTTCACAAAAGAAAGGGTCCTAAAAGAGCTCACTAAGCTCAGGGTGGACAAGCAATAGGACCTGATGGCGTACATCCCAGGGTACTAAAGGAGATAAGGGTGGAACTAGCAAATCCATTATCAGAACTATTGAGTGAGTCTCTGCGCACAGGAGGGGTCCCAGAAGACTGGAGAAGGGCTCATGTGATCTTGCTCCTCAACAGCAGCAGAAGGGAGGAGGCAAGGATCTACAGACCACTCAGTCTTACCTCAGTAGTGGGCAAGACTATGGATGCACTCCTTAAGGAAAGGATAGTACAGCACAGGATGGGTTTACAACAGGAAGGTCATGTCAAAATAATCTTATAGATTTCTTTGACTGGGTAACCAGAGTGGTGGACCAAGGAGGAGTAGTTGATGTCACCTACCTTGACTTCAGCAAAGTTTTTGGTACTGTTCCACACAGAAGATGGATTAATAAGCTGGGTAGGCTCTGGGTGGGTCAGAGGTTGGCCAACTGGGTGGAAAACTGGTTGGTGGACAGAAAACAGATAGTGGTGGTAAACAGTATACAGTCTGAAGAGATGCAAGTCACAAGTGGGGTACCTCAGGAATCAGTTCTGGTGCCAGTCCTCCTCAATATCTTCATCAGTGACATTGCAGATGGACTGGAGGGTAAGGTTTGTCTGTTTGCAGATGACATTAAGATCTGCAACAGAGGTAGATGATCCAGATGGGGTGGGCAGAAAGAGAAGAGATCTGGATAAACTGGCAAAATGGTTGGAAGAGTGGCAACTGGGGTTTAATGCAAAGAAGTGCAAGATCATGCACATAGGGAAGAGAACCCCTGAAGCTACCTATAGGTTGGGAGGGGGGTTGCTAGCAATCACAAAGGAAGAAAGAGACTTGGGCATCATCATCACACATGACATAAAATCATCCAAGCAGACCACCAAAGCAGTAGGTAAGGCTAGAGGGATGTTGGGGTGTATTAGTAGGGGGATCCCAAGTCATAAGATGGAGGTAATAATCCCTCTTTACAAGACACTGGTTAGGCCCCATCTAGAGTACTGCATGCAGTACTGGAGGCTGCACCTGCACCTGCACAAGGACATTAACAAAATGGAGGCAGTCCAGAGAAGGGCAGCCAAAATGGTGCAGGTACTGCATCAGAAGACATATGAAGACAGATTAACAGAGCTCAATATGCATACCCTTGAGAAAAGTCAAGCCAAGTCAACTTTATTTATATAGTGCCTTTCAATGTCAAGGTGCTGTACAGAGCACAGCCACAATATAAAATACAGTAATATCAATTTAAAATTCAGTCTGGGAATGCCTGAGAAAACAAATATGTTTAAACATTGATTTAAAACTACTGACGGACAGACATTCTCTTAACCAATAAGGAAAGATAATTCCACAGGGTTGGTGCTTGAAAAGAAAAAGCACAAGCTCCAGATGTTTTCAAGTGAACCCTGGTAATCTCTAGCAATCCCTCATCAATGGATCGAAGAGGATGAACAGGGATGTAGGGAACCAAGAGATCTTTCAGGTAGTCTGGTCCCTGTAGGGCTTTAATGGTAAGCATGCCTACCTTACAGGTGATCTGCAAAGGAGGGAGAGAGGTGATATAATCGAAACATTCAAACATCTTAAATGCACTAACAAAGTGAACGAGTCAGTTCAGTTCAGTTTATTGTACAAACAGATGTATAAAATCAATGATTTGTTACATACAAATGAATATTTTTAAATCCAAAGAAGTAGGAGGAAAAAAACATGCAACAGCAAAAAACATACATACTGACAAACACTATACATGTATTAAAATACAATGGGGTACATGTCCATGTTAAAGTGCATCAAAAATTACTTCAGATGTTATAGTCAGTAAAGAATCTTCTCACCCCATGCATGATTTCTATCTTTTTAAACTGGAGCTTATAAGATACAACTTCTTTCATTGGATAATTCATATTCAGTAAAGGTTCTAACCATTTTTTTCCTAAGATTTTCACTTTCTTCACACTCAAAGAGAGTATGTATTGGTGCTATATAAGCATATAATTACTGACGCGCGCTTTTTCCCATAGGGAAACCCAGTTATAATTTGCCGTTATAACCAGCTCGGCTGGTTATAATGGCAAACATGCGCCAAGTTTCCCTTGGAACAGCCATCCCTCAGTCGCTGTTCTCCATCGCTCACCTTCACTGACGGAATCCCATGGCAGCAGCACACTTCCCAGTCCTCATATTTGGGAAACAAACTCTTCATAAAGGAAGCATTCCACAGCTCAGCAACTGCTGTTCACCGGTAAGCTTAAACAAAAATAGCATACTTGCTGTCACTTACAAAATTAGCTATTTACTGTAAATTCTCATACCACGAACCACAACAGCACAGACTCCTGAGTAGTCTGTCACTGCCTCACCGCCAGTCTACTGCCTGATTTTTACAATTGCTGAGGCGAAAAAAAGTGCAGGCTGGCAATTATAAAAAACAAAATATGGGGGTGGTGTATGAAACTTCGTTTACACACCCTCATTAATGGGATGCATTTCATAAACCCCTCGGGCTTCGCCGTCGGGGTTTATGTAGCTTCCCACAACTCAGGTGTGTGTAAAATCTTGTTACATACACCACCCCATATATTATTCTCTATTTTATATTCACATTTGCATTTTCCTTTATTCCCCAAAATGCCATAATTATTTGGTTTATAATGTTGGACTCTGAGTAGAGCCAGTCTCAGCAAACTTAATGTATTTCTATTACTACGATTTTCACACCGAGTTAGTTTTCCATGCCTCAACTATTCTTTATGGTGAATATAAACTGTATGCATCATAATCATGAATTCTAGAAAAATCTTCCTACATAGCTGTATCTTGTAACCTAAGAGTTATTTCCACTTCTGTTTTCTTTGTTTTTTGATCAACTAGTAAGTGTGATTAATAATGCTTCTCTAACACTTTATGCCGACGATGCAGTAATTTATACGCAGGGTTTGTCATTTGGAGATCTAGGTGTTTCTTTAACAGAGGAAATGTGCAATTTTCAGTCTTCACTTATGGCCTGTAAATTACTCTTAAACAAATCTAAGACAAAGGTGATGGTTTTTGGTACCTCACCTAGACTGAGATCTGAGGTTGGTACTTTGGAAGTTAAATCTCTTGATGGATTACTGTTTGACTATGTTGATACATTTCAATATCTTGGGGTATTACTAGATTCTCATCTAAGTTATGAATCTCATTTCTTGAGGGTTACCTCAAGAATACATTGTAGATTAGGTTCTTTGTACAGAATCCGTTCATTTCTTATTCCTGAGTCTAGGCTGGTTATTTCAAATTGCTGCTTACTTCCTATTGTGAACTATGCAGCTATGATTACTGACACTGCTTCTGACAGTGATTTCAAAGAAATCCACTTTACTTCACTTGATAGCTAAGTTTGCTTTAAATTGTTCTAAGTCATCTCATCATTGTGTGATTTTGAAAGAAATGGGCTGGTTACGGTTTCATTAAATTTCCAATACTATGTGTGGCCAAGTTCATATATAAAGTCATGGACTCTGGAATTCCACATAGTATTTCAAAGTTTTTGAGACCATATATTGATGGTCATTATTCTAGACATAGGTCAGACAGTAGGTTTCTCGAGATTCCTTTATGAAATCTAAAAGTGGACAAAGATCCTTTGCTTATATTGCTCCATTTATTTGGAATGAAATTCCTCAAGATATTAGGTGGTTGTGTTCTGTCAAAAAGTTTGCGATGCATTAAGGATGTATTTTGAATCTCAATTTAATTGTAACTGTTTTTATGAATTTTTTTTATGAACTTTACACGTAACAAAGACATTTTTGTCTGCAATTTGCTGCATTGTATATGTATGTTTGATTATGTATTGTCTGTATGCAATATATGTGGGTCGCACCTGTAAAAGGAACTTGTTTCCAGTGTGCTTACCCATTAAGCGAATAAACAAACAAACAAACAAACATTTCTCTTACAGTATTCTCAATGTTATTAAGAGATCCTATAGACCAAATGTCATGGCATCCAAGTATTATTAGCAATATATAATCTACTAAACCAATAAATATCTTGTTTCTGATATGTAGAATTCTTTCTTGTTCAAGCCAGCACATTTTTAGGAGTTGATTATCTGTCATTTTCATAATCCTCAACCACAACTTGATTGCTGTAATAAGAATTTTAGTATTTAGATGGAGAATGTCAGTTTCCAGTCTTAAAAAGATGGGTGGACAGTCCTTTGGCAGATTTAGGTATATTCTAAGAATTGTGTTTTGGATTGTATCTATATTTGTATTATCCAAATATAACCCCCGGGTTACACTACCATATAATGGTTGACTAATGATCTTTGCTTCAAATGTGTTTGTTATTACAGTAAAGGAATTTCCAGCAAACTTATTTGCAAATGCTGTTATACCACATCATCTTTTACATGCATTATTTTTCATATCCCTTAAAATGGCTTTCCATGACATATTTTGGTCTATAGTTTTCCCTAAGTATTTATATTCTGATACAATTTAAAATTCCTTTCCATTAATGATCCAATACTTAATAGTGACTCTATTCTTTCCCAATGTGGCTATTTTTACCTTACTTATATTAATCTCTAGATCTAGCTTATCCAAGTTCTGCATTATGTTTTCTACCACTTTCTGAAGTCCCCCAGAGGTCTGTGAAATAATTGTTGCATTGTCTGCTTATAGAAAAGTTGATTTTTTTCATTGTTTATAGAAGGGGAATACATATCGATAGATGATATATTCTTAATCAGAGACTCAATTGTACAGGGTCATAATGTTGCATGGTTAATAGTGTACGGCATTATGGTGAACCTGGACCTGTGTGGTCCCCAAGTTGGACCCCCCCAGAGTTGAGAATCTTTAGTGGGGTGGTCTGTGGAGCACAGCCCCCCATAATGGGGGTGTGGAGGCAAAGCCCCCCCACATAACAAAGACATAATGCCTCATGGCATAAATCATGCAGTGTGATTGTGCCATGGAGCATTATGTCTTGAGACATAATGACCCTGCGCCAGACTCAATATATAAGTTGAACAATAACAGTGTGAGTAGACATCCTTGTTTTACTACTTTATCTGTATGTTTTTCTTTTGTTAAGACACCATCCTTTGTATATCTCATTTCTGCCACTGTATTATGATGTAGAATTTTTAATATAGCTAATAAGTGAGCACTTATTCCAAAGTTGTCTAATATTGACCACAGAGTCGATCTATTGACTGAGTCAAGTGCCACTTTTATATCTGCAAAGCACACATACAGTTTTCTCTTTTTCCCATTGACATATTGGTCTACCAAAAAGTTAAGAATAAAGACCAGATTGAGTGTGCTATGTTCTCTTTTGAATCCACACTGGAATTTGGAAATCAAATTTTCTCCTTCTGACCAGAGTAGAAGCCTATCCAGAATTTCTCAAGTAAAGATTTTATAAATTATCGATAATAGTGTAATACATCCGTAACACTTAGGATTTTGCCTGTCACCTTTTTTAAATGGCAGAATGATTATACCATGTTGCCATACTTTTGGTGCAATCAAAAAATGGCCTATTACAGTAAACATAGAAGCCAATAACAGTGACAATTACTCTGGATTACTTAAAAAACTTCTACTGGTAAACCATCTGCTCCCGATGATTTATTGCTTTCTTGACTTAGTATAGTCATTTTAACTTCTTGGGCAATACACATAAATCCATCCTGTATACTATAATTTACAAATTAACATAATTATCTGATGCAAGTGGCACAACCTTTTTTTTTGTCAATCTGTATAATTTAGAAAAGTAGGTGGTCCAAGTTTCTGCATTGATCAATCCCATAATATTAAAATACATATATTTTTTTCATCCTGGCCGTATGCTACTAAAGATCAGAAGGTCTTATTATCCTTTCGCATAATACATTCTTGCAGAGCAGCCCAAAGTTTATTTCTGCATTTTCTCTTTTTCTCATGTATATGCAACCTACATTTTGCTTTCAAATTTTCCAATGCCCTCAGTACAATGGGAGATGGATTCCTAGATCTTAATTTACCCTTTTTATTTATTTGTTCTTTTAATTTAATACATTCATTGACGAACCATAGGTTCTTGGCTCCAGTGTTTACTGTATTCTTTAGTCTTTCCTTCATTTCCAATTTATCTTCAAGTTGGTTTAGGAAGGTTTCAAAGTCTTTCATCAAAGTCTCTACTTCTTCATAGGATATGTTATTGTCAACTTTTAATTCCTTTAAATGAGTTTCTCTATGAATTCCATCAATCATCTCTTTAGAATAAGGCATCCGCTGTATATTTTTCCTATATTTAATGCACATATGTGTGTCAGCCTTTTTTCTGCTATTATATGTTTTTTGGGGGTTTTTTTAAACATGTTTTTGAACCTACGCTCAATGGGGAAAGGATCACTATCCCACATTTTGTTTACTCTAAAAAACATCACTAATGCATAGTTTGATGCTTCAGTTATATACAAATCTATGACACTACCTACCTTTGTTGTAGGAAAGGTGTGCTCTCCTTCCCAATCACCTTTGGTATGTCCATGTAGTACATGAAGACATAGTTTTTCCAACCATCCTACCTCTTTGTGAGATTATTCTAACTTTTGAATATCTTACTTGCGGGCTATTAATGGTTTTACCCCAGGATACCTGTTTTGAATTGACTCAGTAGAGTCCTCTATTGATTTTAGTACTTGTGTTGCTTCCCTTTGTTTTAATCCAGGAGCTATATAGACATTAAACAGGAGCCATGTTTCCTTGCTTCTGGATATTATAACAATCATAAAGGATTCTTCATAACTACTAACCTCTATGATTTGAAAGCTGATTGATGCATTAATAAAAATCTCAAGACCACCATTTAACCATCCAAATTTATTTGTTCTATATGCTGGTGATGACCGTACTCTAAAACTTTTCATTATTGGTTCCTTTACCTCACCAAGCCATGTCTCTTGCATGAATATTACAGAATAGTTTTTCAGCCAATTTAGACAGCTACTATGCAATAATTTTAGTCTTAGGCCCACTACATTCCAACTTAATAGGCTTGTATGATTGTCCTTTTTATCAGGCATATCTTGTCAATCTAATGTCTCTGAAAGGGATATTGTACTATTGGTACTAATGGAGCTAACTATGGACTCCTCCAGTGTAGATTCTTGTACAGAGCTTGACACTTCAGCCTCAAGGATAATACTTGAATTTATTCTTAGCTTCAGTTGTTTTCTCCTTCTCCTTATTATTTGCCACATCACCAGGGAGCTCATACTCTACTTCTAACAGTTTCAAAAATTCTGTGACAGGTGGTTGCTTACAGAGAGATATTCCTAGATTTATTGAGCCATTTTAAGTAAACTGATGGAAGGAGCTCTCCAGCTAGTGTCATTTTGCCCCTTTCCTTCTCTCACTCATCCAGTGCCCTTGCCTGATTCCATCCAAGTTTTCCATTTTCTGTGTTTGCAAACATAACTTGTTTTTCTTTGCAGTTCTTTTCTGCCATCTGTACTGATGAATCTTGCCTAGTGGACCCTTGACCCTTCTCATTCTTTGAATTATTATTTTTACAATCGTTATGTGTTCTGGGCTCTACTACATATACCCCTACAATATCCTGAACCTATATTTCTTTTTTGCCCCTTGACTTTCTTTTTTTATTGGAGTAAATCTCCTTAATCTGGGATTTCCTATTATTTAATTCTTTCACTAATAGTTCTATTTCTTTAACCTCATTTTCAGCTATCTCTTCTGTAATTTCCTTTACCGACTTGTTCTTAATTTTTTCTCCTTTCTTTTTTCCTTGCTTGACCCTTCATTTGATTTGCCCACTTGTTTCCTTCGCAGGAATTTTGAAGGACAGGTTATTGCCATTCTGGCCATTCTGAATCTTGGATATATTTACTTCACAATGTTTTTGTACTTGTATTGTGTCCTTTTTCTCCTCCATAGCAAAACAGTCAATAAAAGCTCTAAGTAAAACTACTAACTGCAGGAGCTGATTATTCCCAAATCTTAATTCTTTTTTCACTTCTATCAGTGCTGGGATAAAACAAATATAGTACTGGTTTCTGGATGATTTGACTTCTCTTTATAAAAAACCTCAATACTAGTGATTATACCAATCTCACTGTTTTTAATTATTGAACCATTATTTTCCATGTTATATCTGGAGGGTGGATCAAGTTTGTGTTAATTAATATACGGCATAAAAAATTACTCATATTCATTAAGAAAAGAGCATTGATCTGTTATTTGTAGTTGTCCTTGTTGAGAATTTGCTTGTTCTATCATATCTTTACCCTTTGGGATATCAACAGCACCTGGAGGAAGTATTATGTTTTTCAGTAAGTCCCCTACTTGTATCCCTTTACTATTATATAAAACATTGCTAATATCACAGATCACTTCTTGCATACTTCTATTACCATTCATCCTGTTATTTACAAGGTCAGATACATGTAGTTCAGGCCAGTTAAATCAGTTACAAATTCCATCTGTTTAACCTTAGAAGTCTTTGTTTTAGTACCAGAAAGAGGTTCTTCCCAGTTTTTAATTGTTTTCAGCAAGGGGTGCTCTAAGGCAGGCCCCTCACTATCATATTTAGAAGAAGAAGATGTAAGGCTAGGGTTACACTTTTTCACAACCTTCTTCTTGCCCCTTAACTCAATTTGGTTAATTGATGGTTGAAGCCATTTTGTGATTTTATTAAATTCATCTTTTGCTTAGGATTTTTTTAACCTCTGTCTTTTTACCTCTTTTTTTTTTGCTATATGTTTTTAGGCCTTTCTTTAACTGGTTACTAGGCACAGACATTTTGCACATTAATAGTTGCAAACACAGAAAGAAAAATATATAAGGAACAAAGAAAAATCTTAAAATACCAAATTATTCAATACCTGTTCAACACAGCAGAGCAGGACCTAGAGTGCATAAGTGCCAGATTGTTGCAAAGATGTTAAGCATGATTTATTAATTTAGCTCCCATCATATACAATATAAAAAGGTTACTTGCAAACAACAAATCAATTGCCAAAAGTCCAACTCCAGGGCAAGAATATATTCTATGCAGTAACAGTGTTACTTATTTTCTCCTTAGTTTTCCTTTAAGGGTAGTCCTTATTCAACACTGATTATTCTATTTCTCAAGAATCCAGGGCTTCAGTGTCTTTCCCCTTGCAGAGTTTCTTAATAAAAGTTGAAGACTGAAAATGTCCTGCCTAAATTCTATTATAACCATAGTCAGAATTGAATCTTGCTTGTTTGTAAGTTTCTTATTGTAAAGAGCAAGCTGTCTTTATACAATAATTATAATCCAGTAAAATCTCGAGCTGCTCTAGGACCAACAAAGATTTCCGCATGGTAGCTGAATGCCCAAAATGTTTCTCCCCTTTATCAATAAAATGGAAAATATACAAGCAATTTATGTGGCTAAACAGCTATAAACAATTAAACTTTAAAAATATATACTGCAAACTTAACCATAACAGAAAAGAACTTTCAGTAAAAAAAAAAACAACATAAAATTGTCTAGCTCCAGTAAAAAATTAAAAAAAAAAACAGGTCAGCCTAATATTTAAAACTAGGAACAAAGAAAAATAAAACTGCTAAAATAGCAGAAAGACAGAAGCTGCATACATAATCCATTACTATATTAAACACCTGCATCATAGTGTTTCACAAAAATTAAATATCAAATGGCCAGACTGGATTTTTTAATTGAAACTGTTTAAACTATTTAAGGCTTGTACTTACTTTTTATAGTAACCTTTTACCATTTTGCATTCAAATTTTGGCAGATTTCAGCAATACAGGTTTTGTACTTACTTTGAGGGACATTTAAAATATACTGTGTTCTTCAATTCTCACAGACCCAGAAGGAGCACATTTTGTAAACTATTTTGAGGGGATGGGCAAATAGAGAGCAAATGGGTTTTGCCTCAGATGCTATATATAAAGGACATACAGTAAAATAAGAGAAGTCTCAGCAGCACCTCTATTTGTGTTAACCATCCACACTCCTGCTCCAATAAGACTGTCTCCTTGGGCTCATCAGGCTGATCTGATTTTAGCTTTCAGACATGCACCTTTTATCTATAATCCCCTTGTGACCAAATTAGCATACTGTGGGATTTTTGTTTAGAATAAATAACCTTAAAATAGTAATGAATATACAAAATGTATAATTCTTATATGCAAAAGAAAACCAATGTAAGTGGAGAAAGGAATGGAAGGTAAAGGACTTAGCTATGAAATAAAACTATAGTGCTGACTGATCAGCTACTGACTTTCCACTGATTTACCACACTTTACACACTGCCTACATTGCTACCTACTTTCCTCTACACCTAATCATGGGTATACCCAAAACATACTACAATGACATCGCTGACAAAGTCAAATGTTAAGTTTTTAGTTTTTTTTTCCCACAGTCTTTTGAAAAATGTTTGACAACTAACGAGTAGCTGATTATCCAGCTAACAATGATAAAAAATCATGAAGCCTTTATGATCACAGCAAGTAGGATAAAGGTCATGAAGTTGTAGGTGTGCCTCTCCAAATCTCTTGTGTTACAGATGATCTGACTAGCCCTCTGCCACTCCTATCCCAGGACTATCAGCTCCAGTACTCAAATGCTCCAACGCTCCAAGCCCTAATCACTGCAGCATCAGATGAGTGGTTGGGTGGGTGGGCAAGAAACCTCCTCCACCTAGGAAAGGGAAAAGAGAACACTGGAAGAGAATCACATGGCAGAGTTCCCACTACAAGTTGGACTGGAATGAGAGCAAGTAATAAGGTAATGGTGGCATACCTGTTTTAATAAATTTAATAGCTTTGCTCTCCTGCTACTTTATCCTTCTCCTCAGACTAGAGCATGCATGGTGAGTAAATCCACTTCTGTCTCCCCTCAATCCTTCTCAGCAATCACCGATCCCTCAGCAATCAGAACTGAATTAATGAGTCTAATATGTTTCAATATAAGAAAAATTGCAGGACTAGAGGACATGTGACACTTGGACAGCTGGTTCTGATCACTGTATCATTTTTTGTAATATAAAAATGAGTTATGGACTGTATCTCTTGAGAAATGCTGAAACAGCATGTGAGTATGACACACACACACAGGTTTTAGATACAAGGTGTTATCTGGAAGGCCTGAAGCTAATTACAGATTTTAACTAAGTTAATCATAGCTGTAGTTGCTAAGAGGGAAAATCATAAACTTTGATAATGCTTAGAGGAAGAAGAGCAGGTTGTGATGTTTAGTGCAAAGTCATAAAAGCTGCTTTGAAGTCCTGGAAAGGGGAAACTGATCATAGATTAAAGAGAGACATTTGAAGAACACAAGTTATGCTGAGGTTGCATAATTTAATACTTGGAAAAGACATCCTGTTTTTATATAGATACATTTGTTATATATATTCTGACAGGGAGGAGCTGGGTGACCTCATGTAAAGAGGAGGGCATAGCCAGCTCTTAGACAATATTCTGTTTTACTTCAGAGTCACTTCAATCTAGACTCTGACAAAGAAACATCTGTGAGCACTTTAAGCAGGTATTTAGAGAGAAAGACAAATATAAGTACTGTAGTAGGAATTGCACTGTTAAAACCTGTGTTGTTTAAGAGATTTGTACATCTTGTGATATAATAGTTCTGTATTTTATGTGTTACATATTTTTCATCTATTTTAGTAAAACTCTATTTTTAAAACTTACTTGGTCTGTCTTTGATTTCTTTCCTTTACAAGTAGAGTATATATGGTTAAAGCAGACACTGTACATAAGCTTGACAGGTGCTACCAAACTGGAAAAAGGTAAGCGTTTTAAATCTGAGGTCTTTTATTACAGTTTTTAAGGGTTCATTTCTGTACACCTGGTTAGGTGCCCGTAGGCAAAGATATCTGGCCCCCCAAAGACAGAATTATCTGAGGCTGTGCATTGGGCATGCTAGCAAGAGGTTCATAGTTTGAATCCCTCCAAGACTTGAGACCAAAGGTTGATCTGAAACCTACAAAACAGACCAGGAGGGTTACCTTGTGTCTGTTAACTGTTCGCAAGACTGTGCTCAGAGGTTGGCACTTTGTGAGTAGAGGGCTGACCTGCTGAGTGGGTTTGTGACAGATTGGTTGTCAGTAGTGGGATAATCTTGGTATTACAAGCTTGTATTGTTCAGTGTGTCAGCTGAGACCATAAGCTCACTTGCAAAGAAAGAAAAAGGCAGTGATTTAATTTTAAAAAGGAAACAAAACTATATCACTTGGCGTACACTCAAGTTCCTACCCATTTTACTTTTTTTCTAAAGTGCAAGTCAGAGTAGCAGTAGTGAGGGAAGAAGATGGCTTCTGACTACAGCAGGCACACTGTCGACTCCTTTAAGCAGTTGTGTGGGGACAGAGGTGTCCCGTTTTCAGTGAAAACCAGCAAGCAGAACCTCATAGATGCCCTGATGGTAGCAGACACCCAGAGCAGTGAGTCACGGACCGTGACTGAAAAGGACCAAACCTCAAGTGTGGCAGGGCTAGTGGCCAGTGCTGTGTCCAGATCCTGTGAGGATGACAGCAGCCCACTGTCAGTGAAGGGGCATAGCAGCAGGAAAAGGTCACCAGTATCCTGGATCTGGAAGTACTCAGGCTGCAAACTGAGTTGCGCAGGATGGAGCTGGAGTTCCAGGAGAAGACGGAGCGAGAGAAGTGAGAGGTGGACTGTGAGGCAGAGCGAGAACATCGAGAGGCAGAGCGTGAGAAACATGAGCACCAGCGAGCCGCAGAGGGGAGGAGAGAGCGAGAACAGAGAGATGCTGACTGTGCAGAGCAGAAGCGCAAGAGGCAACGTGAACTGGAAAGGAAACAACTCTGACCAGTGGCACCAGAGCAGGTAAGTGGCTTGGGTTTAACTGGGACTGCAGGACTGGGTTATAAATTAAACTCCAAATTAATAGCCAAATTTAAAGAGGGGGAGGATATGGATGTCTTTTTAAATTATTTTGAAAAAGTTTGTATTCAGGCTAAAATTCCTAGAGAGTTCTGGAGCTTTCAGCTATCCCTGCTACTTACCGGGAAAGCTCGGGATGCATTGGGTCAAATGGACAATGAGGACAGTAATGATTACAGCAAGCTAAAAGCTGCACTGTTAAAAAAGTTTGAATTAACTGCTGAATCATACATAGCTAAATTCCATAAGCTCAGGAGAAGCCAAGATATGAGCTGCAAGGAGCTAGCCGTGAAACAATGTCAGTTTTTAAAATGTTGGTGGGAAGGAACTGAGGCAAACTCTTAATAAAATTGAAAATTTGATTTTATTAGAGCAGTTTTTCTTGGTGTGCCCAGCAGAGCTGAAAACCTTGCTGGAGGACCAAGATCCCAAAACAGTGCAAGAGGCTGCTGAACTCTCGGACCACTATGCCAAGAGCAGACCTGCTCTGAGAGAAAATGGGATGGGCGTGGTAGCACAGAAAGGGGAAAAGTGCACCTTCAGGACAGCTAAAACCCTCACTGCCTCCACTGAAACCAGTTAGCCCCAGGATCAGAGAAAATATTTCTCTGAAAAGTGAAGTGAATGTTGGTTATGTAAAGAAACTGGGCATATTGCCAGACAGTGTCCCAAAAAGGTGAGCAATAATATTCAAGGTGGTGCTAGAAAATAAGTGGGTTGTTTGTGTGTCCCTGGAAGCATGCCAGTGAACATGAGGGAACACATGCACCCAGTCATGGTGAATGGTGAACAGATGCAGGAGTTAAGGGACACAGGGGAATACCTGACCTTGGTAAAGGGGGGATCTGATACAGCCTGGTCAGTTTATACCCAATAAATATGTCACTGTACAGGACTTCACTGGTGAGGTGAAAACATTGCCCCTCACTAGTGTTCTCCTAGGCTGGGGTGAAACAGGGGGAACTATGCAACAGGTGGCTGTAGCCAAAACCTTAGCAGTGGATGTGATCCTGGGCAAAAATCTCAAACAAGGGATGGTATGTACAGTTACCCATAGCCAAGTGGCAAGGGAAAATTGTAGTTCCCTGAACCCCACAGAAGCCATTGTGGAAACCACTGAGAGGCTAGTTCCCCAGCCTGTGTATCCTGATATGTAGATTAATGAAGAGGAGGCAGAAATTTCCTCAGTAGCAAGTAACCACACAGCTACAGAGTGTTACTCTGAAGAGGGAGGGGTGACCCATTGTCAGAGGGTTGGGATTGACAGTGATCCTGATGGCCCTGATGCTAGTGCTAGTGACCCTAATTTAGCAACTGAAGGGGACCTGTCCCATGCCTTGGGAAGGTGTGAGGGGTTTGCAGCTGCTCAGAGAAGTGACCCTAGTTTAGAGAAGCTGAGGGCTTGGGCAGACTCTGACGGAGCACAGGGAGGTAACAGCAGACATAAGGTTTATTGGGAAAATAGACTTATGTATACTCAGTCTGTGCAGACAGAGGGAGGGGTGCCAGGCAGGCAGTTTGTCATTCCCCAGGGCCATCGTGAGCAGTTCCTCAAAACTGCACATGATATTCCCTTGTCTGGTCATCTGCAAATCATGTGCACTATGCAACGGTTAGCCCAGAATTTCTACTGGCCTAACTTCACCCAACAGGTGAAGGAGTATTGCAGGTCTTGTCACCGGTGCCAAGAAATAGGGAAGGTGGGCAAGAAAACCCAAGCCACCCTGATTCCATTGCCCATAGTGGAAGAGCCATTCCAGAGAGTAGGATTGGATATTGTGGGGCCTTTAGATACCCCCAGCTCCTCAGGGAAGAGATTCATACTGACTGTGGTGGATTATGCCACCCGGTACCCAGAGGCAGTCGCCCTATCCTCACTGTGGACAGACAAAGTGGCGGATGCCTTACTTGGGATTTTCTCCCATGTTGGGTTTCTGCAGGAGGTTATCACCAGTCGAGGGGGTTCCTTCATGTAGGACCTGATGAAATGTTTATGGGAGAAGTGTGGGGTGGTGCAGAGAAGCACAACACCATAATACCCACGAGCCAATGGGCTTGTGGAAAGATTCAATGGTACCCCAAAGTCA
This sequence comes from Neoceratodus forsteri, assembly GCA_016271365.2. Classification (NCBI taxonomy): domain Eukaryota; kingdom Metazoa; phylum Chordata; order Ceratodontiformes; family Ceratodontidae; genus Neoceratodus; species Neoceratodus forsteri. Next base: position 557,764,564 of record CM028137.1, on the reverse strand, counting down.
ATGCTCCGGGCGTTTGCTGAACAGCATGGGAGGGACTGGGAGAAATACCTTCCCCATCTATTGTTTGCATACAGGGAGGTGCCCCAAGAGTCGACAGGATGTTCCCCCTTCGAACTCTTATATGGATGTCGGGTACATGGGCCCCTAGACTTGATCTGGGAGGACTGGGAAGGCAAGCATGCCACCCAGGGAACTCCCATTGTGGATTATATCCTTAGGTTTAGGGAAAGGCTGAAGGAGCTTATGGGGACATCCCAGAGCAACCTGGCAGCTACCCAACAGAAACAAAAAGTGTGGTACAACCACACAGCCAGAGCTCGCTTGTACATGGTGGGTCCAGGAAGTCATGGTCCTTATTCTGGTCCGGAAAGACAAGTTGCAATCTGAGTGGGCATGACTGTACAAAGTGGTTAGGAAGGTAAATGACATGAACTACATTGTGGAGTTACCTGACAGAAGACAGACAGAAAGGATGTACCATGTCAACATGATGAAGCCATATGCAAATAGGGCTGACATGGTGTTTGCAGTGTGTAGTCATGGGGAGGGGACCGACGAAGGAGACCCCCTTCTGGATTTGCTGGAAGAAAGTAAGTGGGAGTCCTCTGTGAAGGCAGTAAAATTGTCTCCCCAGCTGTCCCCGGACCAGATCCAGAAAGTAAGGAAGGTTTTAGCAGACTTTGCCCCGTTGTTTAGCGCCAAACCTGAACTAACCCCCTTAGCGACGCACAATGTGGAGACAGGGACACAGACACCCATATGGCAGATAGCATATTGGGTGTCAGAGGCTGTCCTAAAGGACATTAGGATGGAAGTGGAGGATATTCTGGATTTAGGGGTAATCCAGAGATCCCACAGCCCCTGGTCCTCTCCCATAGTCCTTGTGTCTAAGCCAGATGGCTCTACTCATTTCTGTGTGGACTGTCATGGGCTGAATGCAGTCATGAAGTCAGATGCCCACCCAATGCCCAGGATGGTTGAACTCCTGGACAAGTTGGGGGGGCGACCTACCTTATGACGATTGACCTGACCAAGGAGTATTGGCAGGTAAAGTTGACAGACAGAGCTAGGTAGAGGTCGGCCTTCATCACTCCAATAGGCTTATTTGAGTTTAAAGTAATGCCTTTTGGAATAAAGAATGCCCCAGCCACTTTCCAAAGGTTGGTGAACCAGGTGTTAAATGGTGCTGAGGAGTACGCCATGGTATACCTGGATGACATTGCCATGTTTAGTACCAGCTGGGAGGAACACCTATACCACCTTAGGGAAGTGCTGGGAAGGATACAGAGGGTCAGGCTCACTGTCAAAGCCGGGAAGTGTCAGGTGGCCATGGGAGAAGTGGCATACCCGAGGCATGTGGTAGGCAAGGGACAGCTCCGTCCTAACCAAATACAGATAGGTGTAATCCAGGTGTGGCCCAGACCAGAAACACAGAAGCAGGTCAGGAGTTTTCTAGGGACAGCAGAGTATTACAGAAAATTTGAACCCAATTACAGTGCCCTGGCTGCTCCCCTGTCTTACCTGACAAAGAAAAGGATGCCCAAGAAAATTACCTGGGGCCCAGCCCATGAGGAAGCCTTTTCCAAACTAAAGGAGGCACTGTGAAGTGCTCCTGTTTTGACAAGTCCTGACTATAGCAAAACCTTTGTAGTACAGACTGATGCCTCAGATGTGGGTATTGGTGCAGTACTGAGTCAGACATCCAGCCAAGGGACAGATCACCCAGTAGTTTACCTGAGTAGGAAGTTATTTCCTAGGGAGCAAGCATACTCCATGGTGGAAAAAGAATGTCTTGCCATAGTGTGGGCCCTAAAGAAGTTGGAGCCGTACTTATGTGGGCAGCATTTTGTGATGCAGACTGACCACAAAACCCTGGTTTGGCTGATGCAGATGGGAAAGAACAATGGTAGATTGCTAAGATGTAGTCTTGCTTTGCAAGGGTATGATATGACAATCGTACACAGGGCTGGAGCCAAAAATCAGAACTCAGATGGGCTGTCTAGGGTCTATGAGGAGTGAACTGATTTGGGAAGCTCATCCCATTTAGGGGATAGAGCCCTCAAATTCAGTCTAGGTGGGGAGGAATTGTGACACATGGACAGCTGGTTCTGATCACTGTATCATTTTTTGTAATATAAAAATGGGTTATGGACTGTCTTTCTTGAGAAATGCTGAAACAGAATGTGAGTATGACACACACACACACACACACCACACAGGTTTTAGATACAAGGTGTTACCTGGAAGGCCCAAAGCTAATTACAGACTTTAACTAAGTTAATTATAGCTGTGGTTGCTAAGAGGGAAAATCATAAACTTTGATAACGCTTAGAGGAAGAAGAGCAGGTTGTGACATTTTAGTGCGAAGTCATAAAAGCTGCTTTGAAGTCCTGGAAAGGGGAAACTGATCATAGATCAAAGAGAGTCATTTGAAGAACATAAGTTATGCTGAGGTTGCAGAATTTATACTTGGAAAAGACATCCTGTTTTTATATAGATATTTATTTTTTATATATTCTGACGGGGAGGACCTAGGTGACCTCATGCAAACAGAAGGGCATAGCCATTGTTAGACAATATTCCATTTTTCTTCACAGTCACTTCAATCTAGACTCTGACAAAGAAACATCTGTGAGCACTTTAAGCAGGTATTTAGAGAGAAAGACAAATCTAAGTACTGTAGAAGGAATTGCACTGTTAAAACCTGTTTTGTTTGAGATTTGTACATCTTGTGATATAATAGTTCTGTATTTTATGTGTTACATATTCTGTATCTATTTTAGTAAAACTCTATTTTTAGAGCTTACTTGGTCTATCTTTGATTTCTTTCCTTTACAAGTAGAGTATATATGGTTAAAGCAGACACTGTACATAAGCTTGACTGGTGATACCAAACTGGAAAAAGATAAGCGTTTTAAATCTGAGGTCTTTTATTACAGTTTTTAAGGGTTCATTTCTGTACACCTGGTTAGGTGCCCGTAGGCAAAGATATCTGGCCCCCTGAAGACAGAATTATCTGAGCCTGTGCATTGGGTACACTAGCAAGAGGTTCACAGTTTGCATCCCTCCAAGACTTGAGACCAAAGGTTGATCCAAAACACACACAACAGACCAGGAGGGTTATACTGTGTCTGTTAACTGTTCACAAGATTGCGCTCAGAGGTTGGCACTTTGTGAGTAGAGGGCTGACCTGCTGAGTGGGTTTGTGACAGAGGACACAGCATGAGATTAGAGGGAGGATGATTAAGGGGTAATGTGAGGAAGTTATTTTTCCCAGAAAGAGTGGTGGATGCATGAAACAGCCTACCTGAAGAAGTGGTGGATATGAATACAGTGCAGGGCTTCAAACAGGCATGGGATAGGCATAAGGGAGGAATACAGATGAGTGTAACTAGATAGGCCATTGACAGAGTAAAGGCCTATGGCATATTCATAAGGTAGAAAAAATGGGCAGACTGGATGGACCCTGCGGTCCTTATCTGCTGTCAATGTCTATGTTTCTATGAGGTGTGCCTTGGAGTCTTCAGCCCCAAAGTTCACCCCATTCTCCTATACTTCACCCATCTCAGCATATTTCCTTGTGGAATGGGGTGAACATAAGGCCTGAAGACCCCAAGGCACACTGCAACACACACAAATGCTTATTTATTTCCCTGCACTAATACATGAGAACACCAAGGGAAGGAAATTTATTCACAACATTATTTTGCTCTCTTTCTAATAAAGCACCAGACACTTTATAACAGGAAGGGGAAAAGTCTATTACTTTCGTAAGGCACTACTGGCACCTCATTTAAGTGTACACCTTTTATCAGGCAAAAATGAACTTTTTGAGTGCCCATTCAGCCTGATACTTTTAATCTGTTTTTAAATATTTCATTTCTGTCAGCACAGAAAAGTGCAACCTTTGAGCTTTGAGAGACTGAGAGAAAAATGAGAAAAACTGGCAAAAAAAGGAAAGAAGAAGTTGGGAACTTCTGTAGGTGGTCATCCTACATAAGAGAGAAAGAACATGCTAGTATAGAGTAGAAGGTGCTGTTGCAACAGTCTTGCAGTAGAAAGAAAAGATAGAAGAGAGTCCCTCAGACCTTCTGAATGCCCAGGTAGAGTGCAGCTCTACCACAGGGGCCACTAGACACCAGAAAAAAACTTTAATATTTGGTGGCAATCTGCCGGGGGCACCACTAGATACCAGGGAGTTTAATTGTATGTGGGGCAGCGATCAGCAAAGGGGGTCACTAGGCAACCAGGAATTTAATTGTATGTGGGAAAATGATCGACGGGGATCACTGGACACTAGTGAAAAAACTCTTGCATTTTGCAGAGTTTTTTTGAGAGGTGAATTTGCACTACGCATTACTGATTAACTGTGAAACTAGGAAAATCAGCAAAAATGTTCATGTAAAGAAGGACATTGCATGTTAACAGGCATATTTTAAAGGTTATGTGCTACTGCAAAGGCAATCCATACAGCGTTTGTAGCACCGGTGTGAAGTGGTCTCTCTGAGAACTTACCACCACCAGCCGAGCTGCAGCATACTGGACTAGTTGCAGGCATTGTGTTATCATTACAGTAGTCCAAACTGTAGATAGCAAAAGCATGAATGATCATCACCAGGTCAGCAGGAGCCAGATACAGTTTAATCCTGGCAATGTTTTGAAGATGATAGAAGTCAGATTAGACCACTGCTCACACCTGCTGGTAGAGTGTCAGCCTGCAGTCCAAAAAGACCTTGAGATTCTTAACAGCATCAATAGCAACAAGAGATCAGCCACTCAACACAGAAAGGGCTACCACATCTCCCATTCTTGCTACATCCCATTGACTCTGCTTAGTCAACACAACCTTTTGTCTTCCCTCGGTTGAGACATATCCAGTTTGAGGCCATCCTGTTGTTTATCTTAGCATGATATCACCACAGCGCTAAAGGGACATAGCCCCTGCAGGAAAAACAAGACAGGGACAGCTGAGTATCATCTGCATAGCAGTGAAACTCAACCATGCACCTTCTAATGATCTCCCCCAAGGGCAACATGTGCACAGAAAACAACACAGGGATGGAACCTAGGAGAAGCACACAGGAGAGTGCAGAAGCCCCTGAGGTAAAATTATCTAGGGCAACCTGCTGCATATTTCAGGTTATGTAGGACTAGAACCAACACAAAAAACAGTGCCGGTGAGACTCACATAATTCCTCAGGTGATCCAACAGCACCCGTGGCCAACTGTGACAAATGTTGATGAGAGATCAAGAAGGACCAAGATGGACCAAAGTCCTCAATCCATTGCCAGGAAGAGATCATTAGTAAGATGGACAAGTGCAGTCTTAGTGCTATGGTGAAGCCAAAAACCCAATTAGAGAGGTTCACAGATGTTATAATTCTCCAGGCGATCCATAAGCTGCTTAACCACCACCTTCTCAATAACCTTCCCCAAAAAGGAAAGGTTTGAAACAGGTCTATAATTCACTAGAACATCAGAGTCCAATGATGGCTTTTTAGGATGGGTCTAACCACCACCATTTCAGACAGGTGTGAAAACACCCTTCCTCAAGGATCCACTGACAATCTTGCAATCACCACACCCAGGGATTTGTTGTTGCCCAAAAGCAGCCAGGTTGGTCTCAGCTCATGTATACAGCAGGTGGGACACAAACTAGAGATCACCCAAAGTACCTCATCCTCCAAAATTTGCCAGAATCCACTCCAGGTAGGATGATCTACATTATCTAAAGGTAGACCACAGCTGGCCTGTGACAGGCCACTTGAAGAGATAACACATTGAATGGAGGACACCTTGTCAGAGAAGAATTTAAAAATTCTTCATATTTATTTGCCAAAAAGGCTGTAATGGGTTGCAGACAGGGAGGATTTAGCAACCTGTCTATGATGTGAAAGAGCTGAACTGGCCAGTTCTTCCCTGCAGCTATCAACCTTGACAGGAACTCTGTCTTTTTCATGTTGATTGCCTTTTGATACTCATTGTAATGAGTTTTCAGTGCCAACTTGTCCTTCTCCAAGAATGTTCCAAATTCCATCCTTAGTTTTCAACTGATGTAGCTGAAATTCAGCTGGAAGACATCAAGGGACAGATGCAGTAAGGTGCAGGGAGTCTAAGGCTTACAGTGCTCCACAGCCTTCTCAGCCCCCAAGGGCACAGATATCTAGGACCTTCTGGAGCTTGCAAGGCTCAATATTATGTTTCATACAATACCAGACAATCTCCACAAATGGGATATTCAAACAAGAGACTCCACAAAGGAACGACACCAGATGATAATACAATAGACTGGATGAACCATGACCACACTAATATCAAGTCCCAATGAGAAGATCCAATTTGTAGTGTTGTCATGTTGATGCATTCTGGAGGCAACTGCCTGTACTAGTCCCAATGAGGAAGGATATCAACTGGAGTTGTCCAAAACGTGAGGATTCATCATTGACCCATACGTTGAAGTCCACCAGCACTAACAATCTGGAGTCATCCAACACTCGTTCAATCATGAAGTCTGCCAACTCCTGCAAGATGACACTCTCATATCCTGAAGGACGTTATATGATAATGATCTTATCAATAACACCCAGAGCACATCTAACTGTCACATATTCAAAGGGCCTAAAAGTTCCCATGAGAGTGCATCGAGTCCCAGAGTGGATTTTGCCATGCCTCCATGGACAATGCACCACAAAATAGCCTGGCAAGACCAATGCCTCCAGGACAGGTTTGGAGACATTGCCCAACCAGGTTTCTGTGATGAAAACAAAGTCAGCTGAGGAATCTATGAGAAACCCTCTACACCACTATTTTATTCCTCAGTGATGTGTGTTACAAAGAATGGCCCAAAGGAGAGGAGTACTTCCTGCTTGATGACATTTGGTAGGGCCCAAGGAAGAGAAACCAGACAGGGCAGACCCTGATCCTGATTCTATATCCTGCCCAGGCATCTGCTGAATCTCACTACCCCATTCTTCCAACCAAAACATTATACCTGGAACCTGCACCACAGGTACTGCCTCACCCTCATAGGATCCTCAGTCTCCTGCAGCAGCTGAAAAGCTCTGCAGTGCAGACCAATAGGGTTCCTCCAAAAGAACAGAACTGCCTGAGGTGGTCACTGGAGTAGATAAGCCAATCTGCTCCCAAGCCTTTATCCATGCAGCATTCCATTCACACAGCAAACACACAACAGTGAAGTCCCTCACAGTGACAAATCTCAACAGGTGAGGGACCCGAGGGTGAAATTTCATCCTTTCACCTTCTTACACCCCCCTCCTTCTAAACAACTCAGATTCAGAGTTTGATATCTTAAGGAGAGGTGCAGGGGTGTAGCCCCCTGCATAGGTTGTTTGGGGAGAAGCGCCCCCCAATAGAAAACACACAATGAAATTGCATCTGTCAACATTGGTGATCTTGTCATGCTGAACTTCAACAACACTTGTTGTTTCAACATGATAGAACCAACGCACACCTCAACAACAACTACCATTCCAAAATCATCCTCCCAAAGAAAGAAACATACATGTCCTGACTCACTAATTACAAGTTTCACAACCTATGAATCGCAGCTCTGACTCATACTTAACCAATGCAATTACACCATACAGACAGCAACTGAAAAAGGCTGGTATATGACAATATCTAAAATAACAGTACAGTAGTGCTCTAGTAACCATGAAGGTAATTGCCAAGTAATATACTTGAGTCTGAAGATGTAATAACTGAAGACTAAAAGTTCAAAACAGTCTGATTGTACAGGGCAATTACCACAGCAATGTAGTGTTCTGCTCCCACCAGAATGGAAGCCAGTACACAACAAGAGAGTTTATACAGGCAGTAGTCTCACCACTGCTACGTATACAAATTTAACCAGAAAACATGAGGAAAGGTCTGAGCCAGCAGGTTTTCTCATCATCATCCAGGCTTCTCATGTTCAGAAACTGCCACAATCAGCATCTCCTCTACAGTCTCAGCCAAGAAGATGGCATTATCATACATTCATTCATTTTTATTTTATACTGGAAAGGCATGTGCGTAAGATGCCTATTTTCACACATGTCCAGTTAGAACAAAGAACACTGGTGGATATATACACAATTACATAGAATATACTTTTACAGAGGTACTGTACACTTATACATTGGTGGGCAGATACACAGTTAAGGAAGAATACAATTTTTACAGATGTATATTAATTACATAAGTACAAGTCAATAACATGATAAACATGCAGAGAGCACGTCAAAACAAGCATTGGGATAATGTATATATATATATATATATATATATATATATATATATATACACATGAATAACAATGAGAAGGTGAGAGCCTCACTGCAATACAGTATATATATAATGAATAACTGAACCCGAGGGGAAGGGATGAGACTAGTGTTGGGAAGGGATGAAAGTAGGGAGGTGAGTTAAACAGAAGGAGTGGAGTGGAGTGGTAGTGGACAAATCCTGAAGGAGGTAGCTAGAAACAGTTGCAACGGGGGTTGTTGAGAAAGTACTTTTTGAGATAAACCTTGAAGGAATTGATGGAGGGGCATTATCTGGCCCCAGAAATGGTGGATGGAGATTAACAACCAACAGACCAACCCTGGGCTGTTCTAAGTCACAGACCTGCAGTCCTAAAAATTTCTGTGGTAAGATCTTTCATTAGCCTACACATTCCCTGGCTAGGGAGAATTTCCCTGCAATCTCCAGCAGACCTTCAACAGATCACTGACAGCTCGCAGCTTCACCACTTAACTGTGTTTCCTTTGTTGTATTTGCTAAAATTCAGTAAAGTATGTTAAACTAAAAATATATGAATAAAAAAATAAAGACAAGATTTAGCTGGTGCCAAAAAAAATGATCAGCAATGAGGGCTCCCTCATATTGTGATTCCAGTATTTTACAGGGAAATTGAGCCATCTACAGGCAAATTGTTCCCATAAACTTGCATGTGTTATATAGGACAATAGAGAAATTTGGCTTCCATAGGAAATAATGTAATCTATGGAGAAACACAAGAAAATTGCCCTGCAGCTAGGGAAAATGTTAAATTGATCTGGGAGCATTTGAATTGAGTGCATTATTAATTTTTAATATATATTACATGTTTGGGCCCAGTTTCAATTTGTCTATCACAATCAGAAAATCTAACCTGCACACACCTAGTCATCAGCATACATGTAGATATGTGTGGAGAAGGAATGATATGGAAGGTTTTTAAGAATATATCAGGACTGACCCAAGGATCCATCTTTTGGATGAGACGTTAAACTGAGGTCCCATCTGCCTGTTTTGGTAGTAGTTCAGGTAGATGTTAAAGATCCCATGGCACTTCTCAAAAAGAGTATGGGTATTTTATTGAAAATTGGACTTCATTACAATCAAGAACAACTTTATAGAAACAAAAGGGCTTACACATCATACCTGACAAACAAAATGTTGAAAGAAGAAAACATTCGGAAAACCGATATGTCATACTTATACAGCCATCAAAACTATTAGTTTTTTATGCAAGCCAAGTGTCACAATTATTCCATAAATGTTTAACCTTTTCAGCAGGAAAACGCACCATATCAAGTTGTACTGTTTTACTTATGGCCTTCTGAATATTGGAGAGCAGATTTGAATAGTTGATTGTTTTTTGTTGCACAACCCACATGCAACAAGCTTGTCAGATAAAATAATCTGATTATTACCAAGACAATATATATTGTGTCTGAATGGTATTTACTGAAGATTCCACCAACAGAGCCATAAACTATAGTCTGATAAGAAATATTGAAGAAAAGAGGCTCCATCCAAGCATTGGCAAGGAGGATCCAAAATAGTTTTATATAAGTACATTCCAAAAACAGGTGATGTGTCTACAAGGTCTGTCCACAGGTGTCCCTGGGGCAGTACCTTTCTGAGATCTGTTTATGCTTGTTATTCCCCTTGACACTCAACTTGCCATAATTACTTAACCAAGTACAATCCCACACAAAAAGGGGAATTCTTGAATTAGCTAGCTGCTTAAGAACCCCTTGTATCTGTGTTTTCAGACAACAAAAAAAAGTCTATTTCTGTCTGGCATTCAAATTGTAGGATTACATTATATATGGACTTTCTATCTAGAGTCTGGAGTTGAGTGGGCTAAAGTTCCCATCTCGCTGCATTTTTAACACTATCCAGACTGTACTGTGGGATAGCCATATTCTTACTCAACAGTCTGGATTTATTTACTTCCCACAAAGGAGGGCAGGGCTGGAGCCATGTGTCAACCAGAGATAGTCACCCTATGGCCCCTGGTTTCAAAGTGAGGCTGATACTATAGCCCAGACATATGCTAAAGTAAAAGGCCACTGGATGTATCATACCTATTCCCCCTTTTAGTATGGGATAATACGCGAATTCTCTTTTCACAGGATTCAACCTTGATCCCCCAAAGGCCTGGAAAAATACACTATATTATCCCATTACAACCCCTTGTGGGGAGAGGTAGATGTAACTTAGATACAAAAATATGGGGACTAGTAAAGTTTTAATCAAAATTACTCTTCACTTTTTTGAGAGTTGCTGCCCCTTCCAGCTACTGACCATTCTGTTGGCCTAAGCCATCCTTTTTTCCCCAATTATACATGGAGCTATCACCAGGCTCAGACTCTATCCACAAGACTGATATGGGGTCTTTTGACACCTTAATGCCAGCAAGTTGCCCTGTGGGCAGTAATGGGGTCATCTCCAGTATCACCACTTTACTTTTTACAATATTAATTCTAGATGATCCTCCCCATTTTCGACTACCGTGATGTAGTCTATGGTGTCACTCCCAAATCCTCCCTAACCAGATTGAAAACTCTATTTAATGCCTTCTGTCAATTTGTCCTTGATGCTCAATCACGTACTCATCACTGTGACCTCTACCACATCATTTCCCTTCACTACTTGCCAACAGATTCCTCACTCATTGTGCCAAACTCACTTCATAATTTTGGTTAGGAGAACTTCCTTCCTACCTCTCATGCTCGCTGTCTTCCCCACCTCCCCCCCCCACTCCCCCAGATCCTCTGACACTAGCACTTTGTTGGTCTCCGTCATATCACTCTCATCAGTCCATCAGGCTTTACCCATAATTTCCCACAAATCTGGAACTCCCTCCCCCAAAATACAGCACTTCTTCTCCTCCCTCTCCCTTGCTTCTGCCTTATATATGTTTCTCTCATCTAACTGCTCCTGATTTAACCCTCCTTAACTGTCCTCCTATGCCTCTTCTCCTCTCCATGACTCACATCACCTATTAAACCTTCCACCCCCCCCAGCTTGCATCTCAGCACGCTCTCCTCTCCCTTCACCACTATGTACTATGTTCCTCAGAGATATGACACTTGTAATTAAACTTTTTACAGTTGGGAAAAGCATGTTTATGTGTAGAAACAATAGATTTACTTGTCTGTATTTTTGATCAAATAGTCCTTCTGCCCACTACAAATGATGTCACTGATGATGCCATTGTATTGCTGCCTACTGTCTTCTTCCTGTTTTTTTTTCTCTGTTTTCCCCACATTCAAGATATGGAATGTTTGCCATGGAGTGTTTACCATGGAATACAAGGATTCAAAATGCTGCTCAGTTACACTGCTAGAATGTTACTCTCCTAACATACTACACACGCACACACACACACACACACACACACACAAAACAAAGGCCTCTGTTACAGCCAGAGACTCAATTATCTCACTGCCAGGGCAAAAAGAAGAGATTTCACAGATGATCAGGTAAAGATAGAAGGGGGATTTTTCATTGTCGGCAAATAAATAGTTGTAATGAAAACTATAAACAATACATCATGTTTCTAATCTGTTTATGTGTGTAAGAAAAATGTGATGATCAGGGACACAACATTTAATAAATCTGTTTTATTTTGTATTTAGGGTAGTTTTATTTTTAAGGCCCAGTGCAATTACATGTGATGCTTACAGTTACTGGGCAAAAAACAATGGCTGCGAGTTGAATTCTTAACATTCTATTAGTGTAATGATTCCAGTGGTGATCAGTACACATTTGGCAGCACTTTTTATTTTCCATGTGTGGAACACAATTGCTTCATGAACAACAGCCAATCAGATTTAAGGATTTTCTCTTATCTTTTTATAATGAATTGTATGTTATGTTTCAAATGCGACTGTATGATTATGTTATTTTTTATCTATATCTTGTTTCAAATGTAATTGAATGTTTAATTTCTTGCATAAAACTGTATATTTGATTCTTCATCCAATTGTACCCCCCCCCCTCCGGTCACACCAGGAGACGAGCAATTTGTTGTTCAGTGTGCCTTCCTGGTGAAACATTTCAATAAAGAAATAAATAAATAAGATAGCTGAAAAGTTTAATAGTAAGTTTGATAAAGCAGCAGTCAAAAAAGTAGGTGCTAGAGTTAAAACAAATCCTCAGCATATGCCAGGACTTTCACTGGTAGAGTATTCAGAATGGCTACTACCCCCTCTTTCTCCCTATTGGAGAGTATCATATGTATCAAAATATCGATCCCAAATGCATGCAATAGGGAACTAAGTGGGCACCCTTGTCTTACTTCCCTACAAATCCTGATTTTCCTTCCATACCAGCTATTGACATTTGGAGTAATGGATGCATCAAGACTCATATATCAAATCCATGTCAAAAATGTATCGGGTATCCCATAGGCGGATAAAGTGGAAAATAGAAACTTATGTGACATCCTGTCAAAGGCCTTTTCCTGGTTCAATTCTGTAACAGACCCCTGAAGGTCTTCCCTTTCCCCTCTAAAAGAAATTCTCTCAACGTTATCAAATTATCATGTTGCTTCCTGCCTGGGATGGCATAAGTCAGGGGGGCGGGACTAATAAGGTACTGAGCAACTTTGGATAATCGTGCTAGCAGTATCTTGCTCAAGATTTTCAAATCAGTGTAAAGTAGACTAAATGGGTGCCATATACCAATATCATTTCTAGGCCCCTTTTTATGTAATAATATCAAAATGGCTTCTTGCATAGATGTATCATATTTTGAGAACTTAAATATGTGATTAAAGCAGATAACTAATGCAGGGGCTAATTCCTCACTAAGCGTTTTGTATAACCATGTCCCCAGGCCATCAGAACCTAGAGCTGAGTGATTTGCTAGCTGTGTAATAGCAATCCCTACTTCTTCAACAGAGATGTCCTGGATCAAATTCTATGCACCCAAACCTGAAACCTGGGGTAAACCTAAAGAAGCAAGAAACCTCTGGGACTCAGATTCTTGGAAGGTTTTACCAAATAATCCCTCTATATCTTTCTCCACTACTTCTAAAATCTCATGAGGAGTGTGTACAACCTGTCCTGTTGGGCAAATAAGTTTGGTTTCAATTTTATTATCCACACTATTTTTGCATTCCTTGTAAGGATCCAAAGAACCCATTTGAACCTGAATTTCCAAATCTAAGTTTTTGGCTGAGAGATTTTGCACAATTGTACTATTTGTCAGTCATTTGTTTTTTTATGTTGCTAATCTGGGAACTGTAATCATGCTTTGTTAATTCTGACTGGGAAATAAGATGTTGTAATTGGTGATGTAACTGTAAATAATGTAAGTAATCCTTATTAGCGACATAGTAGGCCCTCTGTTGGAAATGGTTCTGCCAGGCTTTTTTAGTGTCCTCCCACCAATCTAAAATGTCATTGTAACATTCTGCTACTGAAAGCACTGCTGCCCAGTCTTGTTTCTGCATTTTTTGCATCTTAGGGTCTTCCAGCAAGGATTCATTAAGCCTCCACTTATTTTTCTTGCAACAAGGTGCTGTGTCCCATGAGACCTGCATCATAATGGCTACGTGGTCTGAAAACTCACTTGGGTATGTGGAAATGTTTAAAATATCCAGTACAGTGAATACAAATATGAAATCTATGTGGGTTTTTAGTGGACCCCTTAAATGTGTATAGCCCCCTGATGGGTGCAATTTCCTGTAGGCAACAAATAATCCAGCTGTATTAAAAATGTGTTGCAAAATGGTGGAGTCACACAATAACTTAGAAGTTTGAAGACCCCTATCTGATTGTTTCAAGCCACAATTAAAATGCCCCAACCAAACCAAGAGTCAAGAAGTGTGAAGAAAAGGCTGGATTTCATTGAACAATGCCACTCTCTGAGCCTTGGTTTGGGGGTCATACATTGCTATAAGACAGTACCTTTCAGAAAGATAAGAGATGTCCAAGAGCAAGACTCTGCCTGGATGAATGGCTACCAGCCTCAAGACTTGAAGAAGGGGATTGGACAAAAGGATACCCACCCCATCACAGGTGTCTACTCCTGTGGACCAAAAGGATGGTCCCAAAGTCCACGCTCTGGAAGTTTGTTGGAGCTTGAGCTGGGTTTTTAAACATGTATCCTGTATGCAAGTAATGTCACTGTTAAATCTGTGCAGGGAAAATAATGCTCCCAATCATTTTCGCTCGCTCTTAGTACTGTTGATCTTGATAGTAGTTATTGTTAGGCTATGCACATGGAATGATTATAGTGGTTCAAATAGCTATTTAACCAAGGTGATAAAGTTATGGAGTCTTAGAGGTACGGTGTTGTCAAGTTCTTTTTGCAACTGAATCATCTGCCCCACCCTCTGTGTCTGTATTAGATGTAACAGAGGAGGTAGCCGTACCCCCTTCATCTGAGTCACCTATTCTATCTGAGGTCAGCATTGCATACTTATCTCCCACTTTCCAAGTAGCAGAGTTGGATTCCTGTCTAGTCCCTACATCCTTGGCCTTTTAGGACACTGTTTTCCCCTGCCTGGTCCTTTTTTTTTGAGCTACAATTTTGAAAGGGAAGTCCTTCTCCCCTGGGTGGGGCATATCTGTGGTAGAAGTGCCAACTTCTTCAGCCTGTACCGAGGCCCCCTTTTCTACTCTGTCAGTATCAGGAACATGGTTAGAAGGTGAAGTATCTATAGGCTGGGGGGCAACTTCCCCCTGTTCAGGGGGTTCTTGTGTCGGAGGAACTTTTTGTTGTCCTGTGTTAGTATTGGCTAGCCTAACACTTTGCTCAGCAATTTGTTTGGCATGTTCATGCCGTGACATATTAATCAGACCTTCATGGGATCGGCATTCTTCTCTATTATGGAATGCCCAGGGGTTACACCCATAGGCATGTAAAGTGCATTCACAAAGGTTGTACTTAAATAGGTTCAAACAAGTGGAAACCACATGACCATATTCTAGACAGTGGCTACAGCGAGAGGTGTCACAAACTGAACTCAGGTGTGCTCGGGAGCCACATTTAAAACAGAACCTAGGTTGACCACTGTAAAATATAGAACCATGATCTTTTCCTAAGTAGAAGGAGCTCGGGAGATGAACTGGGCCAATATTGGGTGAAAATAGTTTTACCTTAACCTTCCAGCCTACATCCCAAATTTGTTCACTGTCCAGGGTGGGAGTAGATTTCCCCAAAATTTTACATCGCTGTCTTGGTCAAAAGAGAATATCTTCTATATTGACTCCCTCATTTGTATACATTACCATAATGTGTTTAACTAGAGGCTTTGTCAAGGGAATAGCATGAAATGGTATCCAAATGGGTTGTTCTTTAAGGCCTGGTACTGTGCCCGGAAGCGATCTAGACTGGCTAAATTCTTAAAGCTAATAACATAGTTTCCATTCCCCAGACTAATGAGGACAAATATCACAAAAGAAAAAACATTTCATAGAACTTTTTAGTAAATTCCTGGCTACTGTATGTGGATCCTATCTGTTTTTTTCCCCAGGCCTCCATTATATAACAATCTGACTGCATTGCGCCTCAGAGTAGGCTCAACCTTATTCGCAAATAAGTCCAAAAGTCTGAACATGGGGTCTAAGATTTGCCTATTTTGCTGGTTTGTAATAATTCTTCACTGGGAACCAACTGTATGAGATCCTCATACAAACATACATACATACGAACATACGAAGAAGCCAAGAAGAAGGCCATTTGGTCTATTAAGTCTGCTAGTATTGCATGGTCCACAGCTTGAGCTAATGTACCTGCCCTCCCTCCCCACTCCTCCCATCCTCCTTACCCGTGATTCTTACCTTTCCCCCATGCCTAGCCCAGCCCCTCTTAAAGCTGTCCACTGTCTTCAACAAGATTACCTCTTCCGGCACCGCACTCCAAGTGTCCACCACCCTGTCTGTCAAGAAGTGCTTTCTGACCTCTCTCCCAAATCTCCCACCCTTCAGCTTAAGACTGTGCCCCCTTGTGATGCGGTTGCCACTCAGCTTAAAGAGACTCTCCTTATCAACCTTATTTATCCCTTTCAAGTACTTGAATGTCCCAATCATGTCCCCTTTCTCTCTCGCTCTCTCTCCTGTCTTCCAGGGAGTACATGTTCAGTGCCCTCAACCTCTCCTTGTATGCTTTGCCCTGCTGACCAGCTATCATCTTTGTAGCCCTCCTCTGTACCTTCTCCAGCAGGTTAATGTCCTTTTTGAGGTGTGGGCACCAGTACTGAACTCCATACTCTAGATGCGGCCTTACCAGTAACCTGTACAAGGGCAGTATAACCTCCTCTTTCCTACTACTGATCCCCCTAGCTATGCATCCCAGCATCTTGTTTGCCCTAGCTGCTGCTTTCTTTCACTGCATGGAGTGATTCAGGTCACTAATGATCATCACTCCTAGGTCCTTCTCCTCCTCTGATGCAGATACTTGAACTCCATCCAGGTAATACTCTGTCCTGGGATTCTTGGCTCCAATATGCATAACTTTGCATCTACCTATATCTCATTAGGAGGAGAAAACACAAGGGGAGTCTCTCTAGTACCTATATAACCACATTTCTACCAGGTGAGACAACAATATCTGCAGCAAAAGTATCATGAGAAATAGAATTTTTTTCCCCCGGGGTGTATTGGAGCTCATGTTGGGTCCAGCGTTGGTGGCCACCACTGATGAAGGAATAATAAGCATTTTCTGGTAGGAGGGATTCATAGGTTCTGGGGTCCATTGTCCAGTCTGTCCCTGGATCTAGCCCACATCCTGCAAGGTATGGAAGGGGGACTACTTTCCAGATTCAGTGTCTGTAGCCCAAGGAACTGTAGTCTGAGCTTGGGGGAGCTCTGGTACTTGTTTGCTCCAATCCTTAGTGACTTCTCTGTCCGAGAATGAAAAAAACAATTTCCAAGTTCCCCTTCAGCTCAGGCCCTGTATTGCTAGTAGGTGGTGCGTTGGAGCTGTATGGGCCTGTCTCCTGATTCCAAGTCGCTGTCTTGCTGGTTTTGGCATTTGAATAGCCACAGAAGCAGAAGACAAATGCACCAGATGAGGTGGCTGATGGTACATGCTTTTTGCACCATTTTTGCTGTAAGACACTTCTATTGCATCGCCCAGCTCTATTATAGAAACAGCAGCTTTGGGGAGGGGCTCCACCACTGAAGCAGTAAGCTGACATGCATGTTTATGATCCGCTGTATGACTCATAGCTTGTTTAACAGTTGACCCTGTAGAACTGACAGCCATTTGCTTTATTAATGTCTGAAGTACAGCATCAAGTTCTTGTGCTTTATTCAAATGTTTGTCTTTTTCCGCATGAAGAAACTGCAAGTGGTCAGTCTGTTGCTCCGAAGGGACTGTGCCCAATGCAGCAGTGTTCTTTTGGGTAAGTTCTGCTTTGCTCTGTATCATTATTACCTCATCTCCAATGTTCTCTGTATGAAAATCACAATCAGTTATCGTGTCATCTTCAGAAAATTTTGCTGCCACTAAAGCCAGATCCACTGCCTCCTGTGTGGAAAGGATGGGGAGGGCCTTCTCCCCTGCCACATCTACATCCATTCTCTCCACCGGTTCCTCCAAAGTGGCCATCTTGGACAGAAAGCCAAGAGTTCCCGCTACTGGCAGAGCAGGGGAAAGTTTTATTGAAATACAAAATCATACCGCAGTAAACAACAAAAATAAATTACAAAATAACCTAACAAAGTGAACTAGAAAAAGAAAACATATACAGGTAAACAATCCTGTAACAAATCAAGTAACTGCAGCATCTGAATTTGTGATCCAAGGAAGAGCCTTCCAAAGTTCCAGAAGCGCTGCCTCAGACAAAAAAGTACATTCAAAATCGTAAATGTGTCTTAAGTCCTGTACAATTTTATGCTCAAACTCCACATAGGAACAGTCTTTCTGTTGCAAAGTAAACAGACAGCGTGCCATCCAGATATTCCATTTTATAACTACAAAAATAAGGTTCAGGGTATCCTTATGCCAAACAGTCCACTGAGGGGAAAAAGCACCAAACATAATATTTGAATAAGTTACCATCTGAAACAAAGGAATAGCCCAAGCCTTAGCCAAAAAGGACCACCAATCTTGAATAAAAGAACAGTCAAAAAATAAGTGGGAAATAGTTTCAAGCTCAGCAATACATAATGGTCTGGAACAAAATTGTTCCTGTGACTGTTTATGATTTTGATTCGCCTTTACATTAATTCGTTCATGGCACGATAGCCAGTGGAAATCCCACAAGTGTGCAGGCACTCTCTTACATCTTAAAAGAAGAAAAAGGGAAGAAAGATGCTGGCTAGGGCATTTATCAAAAGGCAGCTGTACAGCACAAATGGTCGAGAGTAAACTTCTATATAAAAATTTATGAGAAGAATTCAATAACATCTGTGCTGTCACCTTCCATTGTTTCAGACGTAAAAACATGTGTTTAATATAAATCGGTATGCCATCAGAATGTCGAAGCACTGTTAATGAATTACATTCCTACTGATGAAACCATAACCTACAGGAGTCATATAACCATGGTTCCTAGACCCTCTGAGTATTGATCAGCAAAGGTCTAAGATTTGCAGTAAAAAAAATACATGGATAAAACAACAGAGGGTTAATCATATATACACCACCCGCAGTAATAGGCAAATAAGTGACATTCCTCCTAATGGGGTTTAACCTGCTCCCCCAGAAAGCCTGAAAAAACAGGCTCAAAACCGCAGTTTCCAATCATTTAGGGATAGGAAATACATAACTCAAATAAAGAAAAGTCGGAATCAAATAAGATTTAATCAAAAAAACATGTTTCTTTTTCCCAATCTGCCCCCTGTTCCAGTGGGCTACCTTAGTTTTACCCTGTTGCAATTTAGCATCCCAGTTTAAATAATCAGAGTCAGGAGTCCCAAATAAAACACCCAGAATACGAACGGGACCCATAACACAGCGCAAAGGACCAATTTGGTCTAGGGGAACTGAGGAAGAACCCAACCTCACACCCAAACATTTATCAAAATTTAAAACTACAGCCGAAAAGCCTCTAAATGTGGAACACACCTCAAGAGAAACAACAACAGAATGCTCATCTGCTACTAAAAAGCAGATGTCATCAGCATATGCAATAGCCGTATAAGGCGACATCAGTGCTGGACAAGAGATAGCTTGGATCTGAGGATGAGCATTCAAGTGTCATAGCAAAACAACAAGAAAAAACACATACAATAGAGGGCTTAGAGGACAGCCCTGATGGACCCCTCGCTTAATAGGTATCATCGGGCCCACCCAGCCATTTACTACTGGTAAAACTGTAGCAGTCCTATAAAAAGCACGAATCCATTGAATAATGTCAACAGGTATGTGCAAAAATTGAAGTGCCTCCCATAAAAAATCATGACTAACAGAGTCAAAAGCTGCCTGCTGGTCTACTGAAACAACAAATCTCGTAACCAAATCGGCATAACCATGAGAGAACAACTCTCGAAGGAGAATCAAATGGTCGGATACTCTCCTACTGGGCACTGAACAAGACTGAGCTGGATGAATAACCGCCTCTGCAATCACAAACAACGTGTCACTATTATTTTCATCAACAACTTAAAATCAGTATTTAACATACATAAAGGATGCCAATTCTTAAGAAAGTGAGCATCTCCCTTCTGTTTGTATATATAAATCAGGGTACCCTTCACAAAATCCAAGGGAATTAATTCAGTAGCCAAAAGAGAATTAAACACTGTCGTAAGTTCTGGAACCAAGTGGTCTCCCAGCACCTAGTATAAGGCAGCAGATAGACCATCCGGACCCGGGGTCCTATGCAAAGGTAAAGAACCAACAGCCATTTTAAGGTCCTGTTCTAAAATAGGAGAACATGCCTGTTCCAGACTCATCTGTGAAGGGGCTGGGATATCAAGGTCACAAAAAAGGAAGCAGGATCACCAGCAACAGCTGGGAGAGGAGAAAAAGGGTAGGCGTGTATTCTATCAGAATCCTACAAATATCAGACTGGGAAGTACATAAAGCACCTGTAGAGTTTGCAAGGCATGACATAGTTTTCTGTGCAATTAAGCGTGAATTAGATTCAAAAGGGCAAACAATATTACGCTTTCCCGTAGTGCCAAATTTATGCTGATGGTAAAGTTGGTGGGATTGCCGAGATTGGAAATTCAACATATCTTCCTGTATTCATTTCAATTGTTGGGAAAGGTCTTGCCTGTCATATGTGCTATCGTTAACAGTGATTGCAATTGTACTCTTTTCTGTAAATAGTCTAAATATTCCTTCCTGCATTTTCGACGACTATAATTTTTTAGAAAAATAACCAAATCATGCTTCTTATCAGTCACCACTGAATGGGGTCCTCATAACAGATAAAAACAGATTTTCAGGCTTAAAGAAAGGATAGCAAAGACTGCATAAATATCGGGATAATTAATAAGGAAGTGTTGAATTTCCAAAGTCCTGGTCCTTTACAGAAAGGTACAATTGGTCCAACCCCAACAGAAAGCAGTTTATGGTCTGAAAATGCAACAGGTTGTACCAATGCAGAAAAAACAGATAAAGTGCGAGCTAAAAAAACAAAATCAATCCAGGTGGCCAGTCTACCTTTCTGAAATGTAGGAGTGTGCTGTTTGGTAAAGGATAAATAGGCATCACATAAATGAGCAGTTCGAACCATTTTCAGTAATTCATGAGAATCACAGAACAGTTTCTTAGTAGTAGTAAAGGACTCTTATCATTAAGGCCCATACCACAATTAAAATCTCCGGAAAATAAAACTTGGAAAGAAGTGTGCAAATAAGAGCGGACTAAGGAAAATAAAGCTATACGAGCTGCCTTTGTCTGAGGTGCATAAATGTTAAGCACCCGATAGGGACAGGACCCAAGTACAAAGTCTAAAATAAGCGCCCTACCAGGGGCCACATCAAACAATTTAAGTAAGCGGAACCCAGGAACATTTACCAAAATCCCCAGTCCCGAACAAGGTTCTTGGCCAATAGACCAAAAGGAGGGGCCTAATAACCAGTCTTTCTGAGCTTGACGGATCTCATGTGTTGTGTGAAATCTGGTGTCCTGCAACAGAAAAATCCCCAAAGGCAAAAGCCGCAAAAAGGAAAAAACTTATTACCTGTTTGCCGTGTGTTTCACACTATTAACATTGATAGTGTGGCAAACAAAATGAGACATTTAAAAAGAATAGGGCAGAAAAGCACATCACGATTTCCTTTTCCCAACTACCTTTTTCCCCTTAAGTTTCACCCTGGCTTTCCATTTCTGAAAGAGGCCAGTACCAAGTTGTAATTCAGAGTCAGTTGTGCCATCAGGGTGAGAAGAAGCAATGGAGGAAGAGTCAGACTCTCCTCCAGCATCGTCTGAGACAGGTTGTAAGAGCTCATATGTATTAGACAGGGGTACAGGGGAGGGCTCCAGGGCTTTAGGAGAGGAGGACATCACCTGAGGATTACTCCTCATCGATCTCCGACGAGCAACATAAGCAGGTTCCCTAGGGGGTGGCACGTTACTAGGACCCAGAATAGCATCCGGAACAGGCAGTAAGGACTTTTCAAGTGTTGGGGTAGACAAGGTCATGACTGAGGGGCTCTCAGGAAGAGAGTCCACCGGAGGCACTACAGCCAGCATAACAACAGAAGCAGGGGTGTGTGGCAAGGGCTGGGGGATTACAGGAGGCAGTACAATAGAACTAGCATGTATACAAGCCTTTTGTGCTTAGGTGATAATAAAGCGCTGATCCACCCTACCATCATGAAAGTCCTGATTATGAGCAGCCCACTGACAATTCTGAAACATGTGCCCCACCTCTTCACAGAGGTTGCATTTGCATTCATTCAGACAGTGAGTCCCCACATGACCCAACTCACCACAGACATTACATTTTACTTTATTGCACACACTACTGAGGTGAGAGGGGTCACCACACCGGTAACAAGCCTTCGGCTGGCCTGGATAAAACAGGACCCCTCTATCACGACCTATTAAAAAAGAGTTAGGCAAATGTACAGAACCGGAGTCAGTGGTATTCAACAAAACTTTGACCTTCCATCCCCCAGTCTAAATATTCTCAGAGTCTAAAATAGCCGCCGGCTGTCCTAGAACAGTACAGCATCGTTTCAGCCAGTAAGGAATGTCAGAAACATCAACAGCCTCATTCCAGAACAAAATAGTTACAATTTTGTAAGTTGGTTTGGTTAAGGGAATGGCCTGAAATGGGGTCCATAAGGCAGTAGTCTTCAAAGCATGGTATTTGGACCAAAAACACTTCAAGCCACGAGATGTTTGAAAACTAATATCAAAAGTAGATTCACCTGAAATGTGAATCATAGCATATATCTCATGGGAAAAAAATTTCAAAGAATCTTTAAGGAGTGTACGTGCTACATACACACGATCTGGAAGCTCAGGTAAACCACCCACATATGAGAGACATACAGTGTTATGTCATTTTGCAACAAGAACTGGGAATTTAAACAGGGAAGAAAAAGAACGACCCGGTCCATCCTATTTCGGGGGAGGAAGCAAAGGTCCAGAGGCTGAAGTTCCCAGAGACACAGCAGGAGAGGATGCCTTAGGAGGATAACCCTTCAGGATTCCTAAAACAGGGTTCTGTGTAAGCTCCAATTCCATAGGTAGACACAAGGGGTCAGAAGGAGCCGCAGACTTGCAAGGCTCTCGTTGCAAATCTGGAAAGTCTTCGGGTGGGGAGACCGCATAGGAGAAGGGCCCGAGATCCACTGCCCAGCAACGGGCTCCTGCACCCAGCCTGTGCCTCATAAAGTGGTCTCTACAGTCCAGGTAGGTGCAACTAGTGGGTCTGCAACCGCGGGGACAGGTGAAGAGGGAGACAATAACGTATCAACTGTAGCTGAAAGAGTACTTACAGCAGTTGGTATGAAAGCAGGCGGCAGCAAAGCAGCAGATGACAAAACAGGTTGTTCCCGACTGCCTGGTTCAGTAGTAGGCAAGGGCATCTCCGAGTTTCATCCCAAAGAACAACCAGACATGGTAGGAGAAGGGTTAGAACAAACACCAGAGTTGTCTTCGCGTAGCCGTCGCAGTTCACAATGTAGTTTCATTTTAGTAATCGCAAAACAGCGTTTAGCCAGAGCCAAACGCTCTTGGATTTCTTCTTCTTCAGGGATAACAGTATCAGGATCAGGGGAGAGAAGATCCTCCTCAACTCCAGCAGCAGACGTAGTAGACTGAGATTCCATATCACAGGGTGTCAGCACAGGTTCAAGCACAGCTTCCTGCAAATGCATGTCTGAAGCATGAGTACCAGCAATATCCATCGTAATATTCTTGACTTCACTCGCGGCCTCCAACAATGCAGAGGTGGGAGCCGAGACCATGTCTCCCACCTCCATAGCTTCCTCCACAGCAGACAAGGACATGGCCATCATCTTGGACAGGGGTTCCCCCACTGGAGAGTAGGGGAATTTTTTATTATAATAACATCAAAAACAAATAAATCATACACCATAATAATTCACAGAGAAAAAAATTAATCCAACAAATCAAATAACACCCAAATCAAATAAGTATACAGTCATACAATAGCCATTTGTACAGAAGTGCACTAGTTACAAAAAACACCACACCCCTATATGCTTCCCCCCAAACCCACTCCAACCATAAGGTACATTCTATTTATATTTAATAAACATTGAAAACCCTTTCCATTAACTAGTCACTCTCCACGCAGTGGTTCCTTCACAGTCTTTTAGATAAATTCTTTCCATAGCCCCTTGGATTAATAAACAAACAGCCTCATAGGGCATCCTTTTTTGATATAAAACCCACTAGCACCGGGCCTGCCATAGATAATAGGTTAAACAGCAACAGAACAGTTGCCACGTCTCTTTATCATATGCCCCACTCATCTGAAAATTAATACCTAAATTTAATGCATCATAATCCAAACTTAATAACCATAACATGTTCCATTTGTTGGCCAGGAATTTCCACAAAGATTTAGCATAGGAGCAAGAACATAAAAAATGTTCCATCGTCTCTTCCTGTGCGGTACAGTCCGGATAAGGACAATATCTCTCTGTCAAGGCTTTATGCTTTGCATTCCTCCTAATGTTTAAATGACCATATAAAGATAGCCAAATGAATTCCCACATATGTTCAGGCAACCTGGAATTGTTCAGTCTATTAATAGCCCCCTTCACGTGGGACAAGGGACAATTTTTAAAAGCTGGCTCGTGTTGATACAGTAATTCCATCACTATTTTATACAATTTAGCCCAGTGCTATCTTTTAACTGTCTGAACTGAAAGACCCCACTTAAAAAGTTTTTTGCAACTGATAAAAAATAATTTGGTAAATTCAATGATTTAACAGGTTTAGGAGGCAAGTGCTGCCAGGCTAAAAAATCAGGTCAAAATTTGTTTTGATAAATACCAGGCAAGGTCATAATCTTATTTAATCCTATTGATGTTTTGAGATATAAATAATGTGTGAAAAGAAATTATTGGATCTACCATTCCAAGACCACCTTTATTTTTTTCCAGATATGTATATTGTCGTTTTATAGGATTAAGCCTATTTCCCCGTAATAGTTGAAAAAATAAACTATAAATCCATGTTTCTAAATTCAAGGGCAAGAGAAATATCATTGCCGTATATAACAAACATGGGACCACAAATTGTTTTAATATCTGTACCCTTTTCAATTTAGACAATTTCCACTTTTTCCAAATATTAAGCTTTCCTTCAATTTTAGTTAATGCAATTTCCCAGTTAACTTCAGGTATGTTTTGTGGCCCATACAACAAGCCTAATATTTTTATTGGATCTGACAAAATCTTTAGACCTTTTATAATCCTATCAGATATCACCTCCCTCCCTATAAATAATCCCTGGCTTTTAATTTTGAATTTTTGAATTAGATACCTTAGAATAATTCATCATGAACTCCAGAAATATAGGTATATGTTCAACTTTAGAGAAAAATAAACATAAATCATCGGCATAAGCTTGGATATATAACTCATGCGACAAGGGATTACCTAACATACCTTCCCATTTAGGAGTCTGTGATACCGATTGAATTAAAGTATCAATTATAAAAGAATATAATAGAGGATTCAAGGGGCATCCTTGACGGACCCCACTTGGCACATGAAACCCTTGTCCACACGCGCCTTTCACAATCGGTGAACCACTGCTCCTGCATTAGTGCCTTTATCCAGCTAACAATTACAGCCGGAACCCCATAATGCCGTAAGGTTAGAAATAAAAATGGGTGATACACCCTATTGAAAGCTTTTTTTTGCTCTAATGAAACAATACATCCCTTTTTCCCTGTTTGTTCAGCATATTCAATAATATAACGAAGAATCATATGAGCCTGCTGAATTTTCCTTCCTGGTAAACCACAGAACTGATAAGGGAAGAGAACTGTTACTGCATAATGTTTTAATCTATTGTTCAAAATTCCCATAAAGAGTTTGTAATCAGTATTTAAAAGTGTAACTGGTCTCCAATTTTTAATTAGTGTCGACATCCCTGATTTATAAAGAAAAATTACCAAACCTTTGGAGAACCAAACAGGAAAAACCACCCTGGATAAAAAAAAATTAAAAACCAAAAGTAAACATTGATTAAACTCTTCAGGAAATGCCTTATAGAGCGCTGCAGTCAAGCCATCCAGTCCAGGTGAGATACGGACTTCTGGGATTTAATGGCTGTCTCTATTTCTATTCTTGTGATCTGTCCTGACAATAAAGATTTTTTAAAGGGAGAAACTGGTATTTTAATGGAGGACAAAAATTGCCTCATTTCCTCTCACTAGGGGCAGATTGGTGCATGTGACAAAAAAATCTTTAACAATCTTATGTAAGCCCTCCAGATTTTCCACCATACAACCCTCTTGATTTATTAATGCAGTGAAGGATGTATTGGTTCTATATTTTTAAAAGCTTCAAAGGGATCACCATGAGGCTTGCTTTTTAAACCATATTGAAAAGAACTTGGGCAGTTTTTGCTCTGTCGTATTGTACCAGGTATAATTTCCTTTTAATGTTTGAATCTGTAAAGAATAATCAATTTAAGTATTGGCAACAGAAAACAAGTAATATAATTGTTGTCTGAGTGCCAATAACTGAGAAATCTAGAATTTTTCAAACTTCCTTGATTCTGTAATAATTATATAAATCATTTTTGTATCCCACCACCATTGTCCTATATCCTCATATAAAAAGGAAACTGATAGCCTCGCCGTGAGTAAAACACTAATTTTTTTGAGCACTCCCGGGGCCTGCAATAAAGGAGCGCTCAACTTCCACCTTGATTTTTTCCACTGAGGGAAAGGGCCAGAAGAGAATTTTCATTTAAGTAATAAATGGTCCGAAAAGGCTACTGGAATTGTATAAAAGGAAAAGGATAAGTTTTGCGGTAAAAAAATATAATCAATCACGGAAGTATATTTTTTTTTTTGGTAAGTAAAGGTAGAGCCCCCTTGCTGGTGAGTGCTAGCCGAAACCAGCCCAGAGGATTGTATTAGTGATCTAAATGCATTGGTATCACAGTATAGTTTCTGTTTTACAAATTCCTTCGAATTTTTCCCCTTTGGGTGAAGCTCACAATTAAAGTCACCACACAGGAAAACTTCAAATGAAGTCATTAAAAAAGGTTTTATCAGTTGGAATAGTGCCACCCTTTCAGCTTTTACTTGAGAACAGTATACATTAATAAATCTACAAGACATAGACCTCCATACCCCATCTAATATCATCAGCCTCCCAGGAATCAAATCAATCAGTTTTAACAAGGAGAATGTGAAAGAATTAAAAAGAAACCCTAACCCATCAGCAGATTGTTCTCCAAAAGACCAATACGAAGGACCCCAGCACCACTCTTTTTGAAAACTCCTAACCTGATTTATAGTATAGACCCAGGTTTCCTGTAACAAACAAATGTCCAAAGAATTGTTATGCACATAGTCAAAAACCACCTGTCTTTTTTTAAAGTTCAACAAACTATGGACATTTACTGAACCCAAGTTAAAACCAGCCAGTTATAGACAATAGGCAGCTAACCATCTTTTTTCCGTCTTTTTTTCTTTTTACTCTTATAACCTTCCTGACCTATAGAAGGGGAAGGGGGGCTATCCCGGAGGGTTTGAGAATCAAGATCTGGACATTCCAGTACTGAATCTCCCCATTGGGAAGATAATACCTCGAAAGGATTTCTCATCTCTATTTCCACAGTAGATCGGGCCACCAAAGGGGGTTTAAAATTCCTAGAAGACCATCTCACCTGCGGTAACACCACAGGAACCACTTCACGGGAACTTTGTCCTTGATGTTCAGTATAGCAAACTGGAGATGACATATGTAGGTTATCCACCGAACCCTCCTTCAAAGGGATCTCAGAATCCACTATCAAAGGCTGTGAATCCGACACCTCTGTATCACCACCAGAAACTTGTTCTACTGGGACCACCCCCGAGGCTAAATCTTGGGCCTTTTGTATAAAGAGGTCAGGACTGCTAATAGAAGCTTTATTCCTCGCAGCCCATACACATTCAGAAAAAACATGCCCTGTGTCCTCACATAGATCACATTTTGTATGATTCATACAATGCAAAGCTATATGACCAGTCTCTCCACAATTATCACATCGGGGCTTGTCACATGAACTTGATAAATGCATCCGTGAGCCACATTTATAGCATGCCCTTGGTTGTCCAGCATAGAAGCAAACCCCCCTATCCCGACCCAACAAAAAGGAGTTAGGAATATGTAAAATTCCATCAATAGATTGTCTAAGTTGTACCTTAAATTTCCAACCCCCTGTCCAAAACTGTTGATCATCTAAATGGCTTCTGGAGAACTCAAAACATCACACTTCTGGGATAACCAATATAATATATCATCAATATGTACACCTTCATTTCTGAACATAATAGTAACAAATTTAATCAATGGTTTGGTCAGAGGAATTACTAAAACGGGTCCACAGGGTGGAGAATTTAACCTGATTGTAACGTTCCCAGAACAAATCTAGGGCAGCAGCAGAGCAAAAGCTTACATCAAAATTATCTTCACCAGAAATGTTAATGAAAGCAAAAACCTCCCGTGGAGAAAAATGTAAAGAGTCTTTCAAAAGACATTTCCCAACATAATGCCTATCTGGCCTAACTTCTAGGCCACCTTTGTACCTCAACCTTACTGCATTCCGTCTAGGGGCTGCTTCTTTTTTTATTTTAGAAAATAACTCAGACAATAATGGTTTACTTGTTTCAATATTTTTAGTATCCACAACATTTTGTTCAGTATGCAAATCAATTAAAACTTCAGAAGGGTGTTCCTGAACCTGTTTCTGGAAGACTCTGTTGCTGGTTAGCCACCTCCAATGTTCCCAATGCCGTAGGTAATGCAGAAATCTCAGGACGCCATGAAGGCTCATTCTCAGAAAAATTCAACTTAGGGTCCCAGTCTGGTGTAGGACACCATGAGCCTTTATCAAAGGACCAACCAGCTGCACTTAAAGCATTCTGAGGAGTCCAATTTTCATCCGATAAAGGTTGCATCAGAGAACATCCTGTATAATTGTAGATACCGAGTTCGCTTGTTGTTTATCATCTGACACAACCTTTCCTCCAAGTGAGTCCTAAATGTCTTT
Organism: Neoceratodus forsteri; assembly: GCA_016271365.2. Taxonomy (NCBI): domain Eukaryota; kingdom Metazoa; phylum Chordata; order Ceratodontiformes; family Ceratodontidae; genus Neoceratodus; species Neoceratodus forsteri. The sequence continues at coordinate 557,735,671 of CM028137.1, read as the reverse complement.
TTGCAGAAAAATAGTCGTTTCTTTTCTTTACCATCCACACCCACAGTATCACCATGGACAACCCCTCATTTTACAAACGAAAATTCAGATACACCAGCCTGTGTAAAAGGGTCTGTCTGAAACACACAACTTGCTTCAGAGGACTGAGGCTCCATAAATGTTCTAGCAAAAGGGGGTTTAAACACAAACCCTGAGTCTTTTGATAATGTTTTCCCCGTCATTTTACTAATCGAGCATTCAGACACCTCGGACATGTCTGTGTTTATACAAGTTGCCATAGCAACTGGAGATGATTCAGAATCAATTACAGCCAAAAGGCCTCCTAATTCTGGCTCTCGGCACTCAATTTCCACAGTTTGTTATGCTGCCAAACATTCAATTAGGGGTCATGTACAACAGTAACTGCCACAGTACCTGATACACCGAATCAGTCCTGCATCTCCTGATGCTCCGGTTCTCGTAAGTCATTTGCAACAGAAACCGCAACCTCTGGTAAGTGTTTTAAATCATAGACATCCAGAAGCAATTTCACTCGCTCATGTTCCTTCGCGAGTTCCAACAATTTCTTTTCCAGCAGTACCTGTTGCTTCTCCTGAACCTCTATCGTAGCCAGCGCCACCAAAGGGTTACTATTTACAGACAAAACTTCCTTCGAAACCGAAATTTCACTTTCCATAGCGCTATCATCCCAGGTTCGATTACCACGTTCTCCATTAGGATCCTCAGAGCTACCAATGCAGGGAAACTGCTCCCCAAGCTCCATCCTGACCGCCTTCCACTGGAACCAAGCCAACAATGACTCAACTGAGCCACTTGCCCCCTACTGTCAGCAATTCAGTAGGGGAATTTCCCTGGTGCCCTGGCCAAATTTTTCCCCATTCACTAAAAATACCACCAACAGCTTAACCTGGTTCAAGGTCAGCTGGCATTCATCTGTATCCCCTTCCCCCAGTCGTGCCTGAAAATAGGCAGAATTTGTCTAGTGCACTTACCCAGTCAACAAAAACTAAATGAATAAATGAATAGGATAGAGCCTTGGGCCTTGCCAGTTTTTGTCTAGAGGGGAGAGGAAGCTGATCTTCCTATGCATACCACCTGAGAGCAGTAGTTAGCCAGTCAGTTGCACATAGACAGCCAGGAGGGTAATTACTGTCTGAAGGAGAATAGTATTAGTAAAGACTAGGCTATAAAATGAAGTAAGGGATTCTCTAATCCCCTGTTGTTAACTGGGTAAATGCTGAGTAGTACATAAGAGCACCAGGCCTGTACCGAGTCTGGGACTGTTCAACTGCTGAGTCCCTCAATGGTTACTGTGAAAAATAAATTTGAAATGAGTTACCCAATAAGAGCTACTCTGTAAATTACATAGTAGTCTTAATAAATGTCAAGTGGCTATTATTTGCTTCTTTGCTGTGGTTCACAGCACTTAGTATCTTCCCCTAAATGTGTGACCTTTTTTATTTTAAATGCCTAAAGTTATCTTTTGATTTCCGCTACAGTAAACACTTGTTATCAACCGTTTTACTGACTAAGTCTTCTTGTAATCAACAACAAAGTTGCAAAGGAACTATCATTTCCAAGAAAACAGCACAGTTTAAAAGTAGCAATAAACACAACGAAACTATCATTTCTGAGAAGGCAGCACAATTTAAAAGTAGCAGTAATACACTATGGACCAGAAATTTAGAGCTTTGGCACTAATTAATGTAGGCCACTCACACTGAGGTTTGTGCTTTGGGTCTGGCCTCAGCACAGGACTTCCTGTATTTGCTGCATCAGTTTGTGCAGCACAAATTTGGTTGTGTGCTGGCAAAAGTTACAGATTGTTCAAATGCAAATGAGTAGAAGAGGGCTTCATATTGTGCACTAAGGTATCTCTGAAGTATTGTCATGGCACCGAGGGTAGCTTTGCACTGTAAATATTACCATGTTTGAAAAAGCATGCTTCAACTTAATGTGCGTTATGAAGAACACTTTTAAACATCCCACTTCTGCCTGAGGTATGGAATGCATGAGAAAGCACAGATTGGCATACAATAGTCCTTACTGTAAGTAGGACATTTGCATGAGCAGAAGACGGACACATTTTTTTGAAGTTCTGATGTTAACATGTCATAGGGATATGGTACCACATGACATACCCCAGTAAAACTACATGTACTGACAAAAAAAATTATTCAAAGGCATGAACTGTACTCCAACCACAGCACAACGGTCCCTGTGATACATCGCTGCTTGGTACTGTGTTGTGCTGCAGCACCAGTTGCCATCTGTTAACAATGGGCTGTGGCCAAACCTCCCTCATTCGAAGGAGCAAAGTTCTGTAATGAGATTAAAATGGCCAAAAATAATAGCTGGCCCATCAACTCTGCTGTAAAGCTGTTGTTCATGACAACAGGTAGCCAGGTTTTGGAATGAGACAGGGTCACCAGGGGCAGGCCAGTGGGAGAAGGACAGAGCATTTCAGAGGATGCTATCCTCCTTTGGGGAGGGAGAACTGCTGTCCTCGCTGTGATACTGCCACTTGGTTGGCCACAGGTCACAGTGAATCTGAGGGCGCTGTGTATGTGGTGGGGAGGAGGTGTGTGCTAGGAACCTGTGCTGTGCACACATTTACATGTGCACCCACATGGGGCAGGTAGTACAGCATAGAGGTTAGAGTAATAATATCTAAATGAGTTTGGTACATACAGCAAAACTGGGTTTGATTCCACATACTCCACTTGCATACTATGTGACCCTGAGACCCTGAACACAGACCTTAGGCCTAGCAGGCCTTATCTGGTTATGAAAGAATTAAAAATTAAATTGGTCCCCTTATGGACTGATGGCCTTCAGGGAAACCAGAAACAGAAAAATAGGAAAATAACACTGCCTCCTGGAGAGATACAGCTATAGCCAGCAGGTCCTTGTCACCTATGATCCACTGCCTGACAAATGCCTTGCTACCAGTATATCCCCACTCCATACCCCATTTGGGGCAATTCAAGGATGTGTGGGTGCTGGACAGACCAAGAAGATATGTTGGGGCAGGACACCAGGGAAATTCCCCTACTCTTTTCGATAAGTGCCATGGGATCTTTAACATCCTCCTGAACTACCACCAATCCAGGCAGATGGGACCTCGGTTTAACATCTCATCTGAAAAGACATAGAGCTGTGGATGATTGCAACAGAAAGCCATAATGTAGAGTAATTCACATCACAAAATAATGCAGGTCAGTGTTTGTATCATTTTGTGATGCAAAGACAACAATTCCCAGATGCTACTGTATCCGAATGACAGTGTAAGACCACCTAACTATGGGGATGTAAGTCTGCTTTGATAATATGGCTGACAAATCCACTTTGCCCTGTATTCTGAAATACTTTTAGCAAAAACTGCTATTTGTGATATAAATTAAAGTGTGTACCGTGAATGGAGCTCATTTTTACACACTCTACGGCAATATCAATTATTCTAAATTAAGTTAGTATCTCTAAGGTTTAACCCTGAGTCACTGGTACCACACACACACACACACAGTGCACTAAGGATAAAGAAAATCTGCAAGAACAGTTCTTGTGAAAGGAAAGCACTACTAATGAAATTTTCACACAAATTGAAAAGGTAAGTATTGTATTTTTTTTTCTTATTTTTTTTATTTGGTAACCAGGTAAGATCCACGGTTTACAGGAGGGGCCGGGGAGCATTGAGGGGGTTAACTGACTTGTTTAGGGTCACACAGTAGGCAAGTGAAGGTTGTTTGTCGGGAAACCCATGGTTGCTGGATGCACCAAGGTTGTTCCTTGTTCATCACATCAACTTCTAGTCATGGGAGGCATTTTTCATCACCTTGATTCTGATCCACTTGATTGAAGTTCCCAAAAGAAGAGATTCCACTAAAGCCTCCTGGACAAACTTGTGACTCTTTTATGTTTCCTTGGGCGAACATGTTGTTCAGATTAACAGCACTTCAGAGGTGTGTTATTGTTGAGGCTATTGCAGCTTGAGCTGCAATGGGCTTGACAGTGCAGATCAATAACCAGGCAAATCGATTATGATGCTGGTCACAGTCTCATGGGCAGAAACTTTGTGTACTTGAAAAGACTGAAGTGCTCCAATGAGAACGCTTCAGTCCTTTAATTTGCATAAAACTGGCCAGCAACCAGCTGAGCAGCTCTGCAGATTTATACCTCCTAGCGGCCTATCTGCTCACACTCAATTTTCTCTTGTAAATCAGGATCGCCTTCTACTACATTTATATTTACACAGTGTGAAATAAACTTGTAGAGCTCTACTGACAGGCTTTAGCTGCCTTCTGCACAGTTTATTTCCTCCCTCCAGCACACAAATGTTAAGTGTCTGCCACTTTCTGTGTAGTTATCATACCCACTGCCCGCAGAGATGAACTTAGTTTCCCTCCACTATCTTCTGGTCTGGCACTGCTGTTTTGCTTTGCACAAAGGAAAGAAAGAGAAACCATCAGGTTTCTCGTTCCTCTGCCCACCTCTGTTGATGGTGCTTTATTTAATGCAAGAGCTGCCATATCTGACTTTGTCACCTGTCCTAAACTCCACCCCTACTGAGCAACAGCAATTTGAGAAAATGGTACAGGTACAATTATAGGTATTTCAGTTCCTGTAGGGCAGTGCTAGTTTGCCACCCTTCCCCTTTTAGGCACTCCGGCCTTGTCTCTGTTCCTGCCCCTATTTTATTCACGCCCATTGCTGGCTGAGGAGCTGAGATGCCCAACTACGGTGGTCAGAGGGCAGTAACAGATACACTGCAGCAGTGGCATTGTCCTGCCTCCCCTGCACTGAGGGACATTTCAAGGCTCTGTAAATTCTTGGGGGCTATCTAATTTCATCAGTTTGTTACTGGAGCTTTTACCAGGGCTCAGAGGGCTCCACAGTTGAATTGTGCCTCCCCAACACTGAAAAGCTAAGTTATAATTGTTTAACAATTTCAGGAGACCCACTTCTGAAATAAGGTCCCCGCTGGACTGAATGGAACTGTGCAGCATTGGTACTTGTCTCCCAGCACCAAAACATCGCTTTATCATTCTTTAGTAGTTTTATCCACAAACATTAATCAAAAATACTAAACATAGTTCTAGGTTATTGCTGCCAAGAACAGGGATGATTCAGCAATGGCAATTAAATTCCATATACCGTGAACCTTCTGATAGGATATACTTTCCTGTATTCACACAAAGAAAAGTGCAGAATTTAATGACTTGAGCATTTAATACAGCTAAGCAGATCTCTAAAAATGTGTTAAAACCAACAACAGAAGTACTTGGCCTAAAGCATACAGGCACTGTATTGATGCAAATCAAATTGAACATCTTTCAGAACAGCCATGTAGCCAAAAAAGGGCTAATTTAAACTTTAAAGAGTAGTACAGTCAGAATTTGCAAAAAACATGTTGTGCATTGTGTTTTAGTTTGTGTGTGAAGTCCTATTTCTAGTGCGTCCAACACAATACGCCCCTAGTAAATACACCATGCAAGGAAACATTTGGCATTGACAAATGCTTGTTTTATGTCTCCCTTACTTCCAGCATTGGGCAGGAAAGTGGATGCCCCATTGTTTGAGAAATACCCTCCTTAATTTGAAGTGGAATACCTTCCCTGGTAAAGCAGCACAGCTGATCCTTTCACATACTGCATGGTGAACTATTCACTTCCCTTAATTAAGCTCATTACCTTTACCAACAAAACAACAAATGGTACCTGATCAGCTCCCCATATTTGAGGAATCTCATCTAGGACTGAAATTCATCAGGTGACACTTCTTGAGGGGGTGCTCTCTGAAATTCCCCCTGACCTCCCCAGTGTCCCACTAAACTACCCCCTCTGGCAAACCTCACAAATTTACAACAACCCTTATCCCCGAAGGGGGAAAGGAAATGCTTGCGATGTTGGAGATCTAACCTGGCATGCACCAGGCCCAGAAGATGGAAAACTCTGGATCTTGTACCACCCTCGGACATTGAGAATGGAGAAGCATCGGTGCCTCCAGGTGGGATGTCCACATTGGGCAACTGTGCTGGCCTGACCATGTCCTGAAGCCAGTCACATGGTGGATCACATTGTGTGCCCACCTCTGCACCACACTAGTAAGCCTGGCACCCAGCAGTTAAGCTGGGGATGCCTGTTTCACTTCTCCTGACCCACACCCTGACATAGGGCACTGATCCAGTCCCTTATCCATGCCACCAGGCATTGTGTGAAACCACTTAGGACAAGATGTCCTCTGACCGCCTTTCTTCTAGGGCACCAGACAAGGCTTGACCATATGCCAACTCCCACACTCCAAGCCCAGGAGGTCCCTTACATATGATTACCATAATCTCCTACCTAGGTACTTAAGTATTAAAATTGTAGATGTGCAGACCAGAAGGTGCTTCAAGTCTACCCCCGTAACCTCCACTACACTGTGGTAATGATAATGCCCTTCAAGTTATTCATGTGAATGTCAATTATTTTTTTTAATTATTCTATACTTGGTGCATCTACTAATTCCTGCAGCTGACTATTCCATTTAGTCTTATAAGGTCTACCTTTGATTTGTTTATTATATCTCCAGTTATTATGTTCAGTACTTCACCACTAAGGGTGATGCCAAGGCACCACATCTGTCCTTACTTTCTGTGTACAGTTTTGCAGCATTTTCAGAGCTTTATTTATATAATTTGATAAGACGTCATATGTCATCTCTTTACTACAAAGTTGGATGACTCACACATTTGGGTGACTAATGGTTGAGAGGTGTAATATCCCCAAAACATAGCTCAGTGGCTGAGAACCGATCTTTGGTGCTGCCTCTTAGGCTTACCCCGTCTCAGTTAATATTAGATGCCTTTGTTTTTTCTCTGTAGCTCTATGGTGCCATCTGGTGCTTGAAAAATAATTAAAACATTTACTGGTACCCCGTCCATTCTTTTTAGCAGTACTTGCAACTGAATATGTTGGTTAGCCCTGATTCTCAACTGATTTATGCTTCACACTGCATTGCAACCTGGTATTCTCTGATTTGGTCACTATGTTATCTCTCTCTCCCTGATATTTTCCTCCACCCTCTCTGATCCCATCCCTTCTTTTTGCCTTACTCCTTCTACAGTTTGTTCATTATATGTATGCACAGGTGTTTCTTATGTACGATTTTGTACTTTTGTGCATCCTGTGTAAGTTTGGAAAAATAAATAAATAAACATTTACTGTAAAATAAATAAGCTGCCCTTATTTTTATTTATTCCAGATTTTTGGCCTGCATTTCAGATTGTTTTCCCCTCGAGTAATGATCTACCATATTAAACATATTTATAAAAAAGTGATCTTTTTTTTCCTCAAAAAGGAAATTAATCCATTTTATAAACTGCATAAGGCATTCCTGGACATGCATCATCATCACGGGATGTTGCCTCTTCATGGTGGGTTAAAGCCACTTGACTGCACCTCATGCCTCAGTGCACATTAGATGTGTGGTAGTACTCTACGGTGATGCAAGCTTTAATGTGCCTTACTGTTTAAAGAACAATTAAAATGTCACAGAAAACCTTTGTCTTAACATTTCAGCTTATGGTATGTATGTATATATATATATTTATATAGATATTGATGTATATTCTGTATTTTTCTCCCATTCCTTCAGTATAAATATGGAAATGTGGGTGACCCATGATATGAATGAGTCAAACAGAGTGACTCAGTTCGACCACCTGCAATTACAGTGACCATTAATGGATAGCGAGGAGCGGATACTGCGAGTGTGAGGGAACAAAATGGCAATGGGTAGAACAGAGCGACTGGGATAGGGAGTTATAGGGAGCAAGGATATAGGATCATGTTTGACTAGGCAGTTCCCAGCTGACCATTTACGCTGCATTATGACTGATGCATTTGGTGTTTGCAACCCAGGTTCGGAGCTAGGTGGGTGGAAATAAATGTGTTTTTGGAAAGGTTTGCTACTTCAGGTTTTATTTCACTATAAAATGGATAAGTGTTTTGCTCATAAAACTGCTAAACATTGTTAAAATGCATAGCACTTGCCTCACTATGTTTAGAAACGTAACACTTCTAGAAAACCTATACAAATACTTTCTGAGCAGTTAGTATTTTCCCAAGAAAAACTGCTAATCAATTATTTAAAACCCAGTACTTATATTTTTTTGTTTGTTTTTGCATTCTCCTGCCCAGTATGTATTCTTTAGGTCCACTGCCCTCCTGAATGTGGTCCCCTCACATACTTGTCCCTCCTGAATAGCTCCCTTCATCCTGAATTCTTTCCTTAACTCATCGTCACAATTTCCAGTTGGATTATAAAATACGAAGCAATGCCCTCATTATTGGGGTTGGGGGCATAGCCCCCTCGTAAAAATATTCATAAAGATTGCCTCGAGAGAATGTTGCAGAACCTTGCTTTTTGGTTCTGCAATAGTGCTTTGCCGTTGTTTCATTCGGGATATGCACTCACTGGTGTTATAATCGCAATTTTGCTTCCACTTATATCACATGGTATAGAAAATGTGTCGACAACTTTATTCTGGACCATTGGACATCATCAGTTACTACTGATTGTGACACGCATGACATCATAAACCTTATTCTTGTGACATCATAATCATTTCCACAACAATCGATTGTGCTGTCATAAACAAACAATTATGAAGTCACATATAGACAAGCAGCAGGAAAGATGAAAGTCAGAAGATTCTATTTTCAGGTAAAAATGAAGAGAACCAAGATACTGACCCTAGATGAAATATAAGCTGAGCTGTCTCTGAATATTAGCATTTCTAATGTTTTCCCAGATATGCCCTTTAAAATTATTCTTAGCAGATTATTTCACAGATACTGTAATTTAGAAAAACAAAGACTAATTGTTGGTTGACTTTGATTTCTATAACATAGATTGTTTGACTTTTCTTATGGCCATCTGATGGCCTATAACTGCAACTATCTTGATAACTGATTGTGATTGGGGTCTCATAGAAATAAAATTTGTAGACAGAAAGGGACTCGTAGGCCCATCAAGTCTGCCCTATTTTCCTGCCTATTTCTACACTTTGGACCCTAATTAGTCACAGGTGCCCCTCCCTCCTCCTTTGCCTCTACTTATTATGCCTATGTGCCTATCCCACACATGCTTGAAGTTCCCCACTGACCTTCTTTCCACCTCCTCATCTGGCAGGCTGTTCCAGGCACCCACCACCCTTTCTGTGGAGAAGTGTTTCCTCACATCCTCCTTAAACTTTCCCCTCAAGCTTCACAGCATGCCCCCGTGTTCTGGTGCTCCTTCTCCTCTGAAAGAGATACAAGGTTGCCACCTCCCAAGTACAAAAACCCTGGATATCTGAGACAAGAAGGCCAGGGGTCTGGAGGCCACAGTTCCACCATGTTCGTTTGACACTCAGAAGGATGACTGACATTACAGCGACACAAAAATGCGGACATGACCATGCCACGTGGCAATTGTGCCACCCAACCGCTGTCACCCCCAGAGCACCCGGGCACATTCTGGCTGTTTGTGGGGGACTTTACCCCCCCACAACCACCACTGCAGTGGACTTCACCCCCCAGAAAATAATATAATCACCTCTAGGTCAGAGATGTATTGTGGAAGAGCGCAACACCCCTGGGGCAGCAATGACAGTGGGCACTGTGACATCCCGATAATTGGAATGGCCATCAGACAGGTTGCAGCACCCACATTGCTGTTACTGTCATGGTTTTGCTGCACTGGTAGCACACGGGGAGTCACTAGGCCTTCAGAAGGCTTAGGGTTTAGATGCTTTGTGCTTGAATTTTTTTAACTAAAACAGTTTTGTTATGTCTTCCTATCACTGACTCCAGGGAAAAAACATATTTTTCCCCTGGAGTCAGGGGTGTGGGAGTCTCTTGCTGGCCTTACAGTCTGCTGCTGCAACTGTGGGATGGGGGCCAACTGGCTTCCCAACAATGCCATTAACCAACCACCCACCCCATTCATTAGCATTACTGCAATGTCCTGTGAAATATTTTTATAGAAAGACTGGAGGTATGGGGGCCTAGCAGCCCCCAGAGGCTCTAGGGTTTTAGATGTTCTGTGGTGAGTTTGGGGGCTTTTATTGAAGAGTTACTTCATTCAGTATTGTTCCATTTATGCAGGATTCTCATTTCATTCTGCCCAAAATATAAAAGGGCACCCAGATTCTGCTCTGCTAATACCTAGACCCATCAGTTGTTGCACTGCCTTGTTCCCAGTTCTAATCTAAACTACTATCCTTTCGAGTAGGAAGTTTGGAACCAGGACTCTGTGGCGTGCCCTTTAGTTTTTAAATCTGTGAAATTATACCTGGACCTATCAGTTGTTGCACTGCCTGGTTCCCAGTTGAACGCTTGTTGTGCCAACCAGCAAAAGTCCTAATAAAATGAGCAAAGAGGAAAGAATACATCAGAATAAAGTTGCCCGATGCACGCGAGGGCACTAAACACATTTGAGTTCAAATCTCCCTCCACAGTCTGTAACTTGTAATAGAAATCGATCAAAATCAGATAGTCCTTTATGCAAGCAATAATACCCAACAGGGTGGGTAGTATTGGGCAATACCAAACCACCCAGGGGCATAATGAGGCCCGTTGCCACAGGTGGAGGGCCTTATAGCCCCTTGAAGGTCCAGTATTGCCCATACTACCCACCCTGGAGGGTATTATTGTGCTTAGAAAATGGGCTTTCAATTTCTTTTTAACAAAAATAATTTCATAAGAAAAAAAAAGAAGATAAAATCTTAATAAACACATTAGAAACTGTAGGTAATATAAAGTAGTTTCTCACCTGAAATGCCACAAGAAGGTGCTGCTGGTTATGATAACCCTTGTTTTCCACATTGCAGTGTCTGCCTCTACTTTGTATCAATTAGTTGTATGTCATCCCCCCACACACAAGTTTAGTTTACTCATGGTAGTGCTTGACATTTTTTTTTATTTACATAAAAAAATAGATTTTGTTTATCCGTATCCGTGGGGAGCAATCAGCTGAAATTTATAGTGAGGATGACAGTGTGCGATGGGAGTGGGGCTTGGAAGTGCATTGGTGTCCGAGGGAGCTGCTGCCAAAAAGAAAAGGTTATCCTGTAAAAACAGGTAAATTTCTGTATTGCGTACTGCCTCTGCTGTGCAGTTTTGTACAGGAGAACTCTGTAGAGCTAAGACCAGATCAGGGGGAATGTGCAGTAACTGCTGTTTTCCAAGTTCATTTACTTTTGTGTGCGAGTAGCGCTGAGCACGTAATGTGGGGTCCTTGCGCTACTGATTTAAAAAGGAAACTTTTTTCAGTAGGAGAAATGTTGTGAAAGGCACTTTTGTGACAGAAGGCTGTTTAGCAGAAGGCAGTTTTGCTTTTTCTTATGTTGCAGGGTGTCCTCATGTGTGCGCACCTGGTTGTTGATAAAGGCAGCATACTGTGTTTGGGGTCAGGAATTGCTTTCGCAGTCTCGCTCTGCATGGAGACAGTAAAGCAGGGATTTAAAATCCATTGGGTAGTAATGTAGAAATGGAGACTGTGTTGTAGAAACTGAGACTATTGTATTGGGGGAATCCTGTTGGGAGTAGGTCTCTTCTGAGCATTCAGGGGCGGTGTCTCTTGCTAAGCAAGAGAAAAAAAATGGCAGCAATTTTAAAATGAAAGGAGGTGCTTTAGCCAATCACAGAGAAGGATGGGCACCTTGATGCTTCACTGAGTTAGCATTGTTGGGACTTTTAACTTACAGGCCTCTCACTGTAGGTTAATGTACCAATGCCAGCCAGTCAGATTTCTTACATTCTTAAGCCCATTTTCTAAAGTTTTTGGAGGCAGTATAACACAGTGGTCTAAGGCTCTGAGCTGCAAATTTGGTGACATCCAGCAGACCAGACCTGGGTTTGAATCCACAGCTTCCACTTGCATACTGGTGACCCTGAGCAAGTCACTTAACCTCCTTGTGCTCCCAGGTTGCTCCTGTAAAAAGCTTTCAGCTTAGTGTGCTATACCTGGTTAAACAACTAAAAAAAAAATAAAGTAAAGTTTAAGTACTACATTGTTCTCAAAGGCACATGAGCAAAATAAAATGCAGTGCTCCCAGATCGAAGACATGCTTTTCTGTAACCTCATGGTCATTGTTTTATTATATATTCCCTGAAATACTCAGCTGTATTTGCTATGGTGAGAAAGCAGCCTACTACACATGGGCCCTAATTCTGGATGGGTGGCAAGGTTGCCGCCGAATGCAACTTGTGCCACCCTTAACTGCGACAATGACTCTGCACCCAATACTAGAAGGGGCAGGGTCTCCACAACAAAGACCTGCGACTTGCAATGTGTGGCTAGGTACACAGCACAGAAGACGTATCTGGCCTGCGTGTTGTAACCCACTGCTGCAGGTTGCAAGTGCACCCCTACCTGTGCCCTGACCCCCGGGTCGCCTGCCGCAAATGCGGCTTATCACCTGCCCTGGTAGCCCAGTGCCCCCCCCGAACTGTAAAATAATAAAAGGGATCCCCATTTCCCTGGTCGTCTAGTGGCCACCCCGAACTGTATAATAAAAATATAGATCCCCATATCCCTGGTAGTCTAGTGCCCACCCCAGACTGTAAAATAATAAAAGAGATCCCCGTTTCCTGGTAGTCTAGCGGCCCCCTAAACTGTATAATAAATATACAGATCCCTGTATCCCAGGTAGTCTAGTGCCCTTCCCCCGAACTGTAAAATAATAAGAGATCCCTGTTTCCCTGGTAGTCTAGTGGCCCCCCCAAACTGTATAATAAATATACAGAGCCCCGTATCCCAGGTAGTCTAGTGCCCCTCCGAACTGTAAAATAATAAAAGAGATCCCCATTTCCCTGGTAGTCTAGTGGCCCCCCATCCAGCTGTGCAAGCCCACCCAGCACCTCCCCACCATCCCCAGCTGGCGGCTGGCACTGCCCCTCTCACCTCCATGGACGGCCGTAGCTGGTGCAGTATTGCACTACAGCACAGGCGTGCTCAGAAATTAATTTCCTGTGCAGTCTGCTCAATACTGCACCAGTCAGCGGCGGCCATGGAGGTGAGAGGTGGCTGTGCCAGTCGCCAACTGGGGAAGTGGGGGTGGGCTGGTGGCTGAGCTAGGATGGGTTAACTGCCTGGTGGGAAATGGGGATCTCTTTATTATTTTACAGTTCAGGGGCATTAGACACCAGGATACAGGATCATATTTTTATTATACAGTTTGGGGCCACTAGACTACCAAGGTTGGCTTTCGTCGCATATGCGGCTGGCGCACTCGTGGTCTGGGCATGGGTAGGGGATGGCAGTGCTGCCCTGTAGGGCTTCTACCAATGGGAGTTTCAGGGGGCTGGGGGTATGGATAGCCATGTGGGGCCCCGCTGGGCTGTGCTGGGCATGGGGGGGAGGGAAACCGTGCACTGTCTGCTGGACAGCCAACAGGTCTACAGGACCCCCGGGGGCCTCCATAAGTTATATCAGCTAAATACTGGTATAACTTACGTTGCTGGATCTCCTGTGGGGGTTCTTGTAGAATACCAATGTGGGCACTTTGTGGCTGCCCTTCTAGAATGGGGTGCAACTGCTGCCATAAACCCCCTAGCATCATGTTGCAGGGGGTTTATGCAGCATAACAACTGTTCTGCGCTGTCGCAGGCCACTTTGTAGAATCGTGCATGTTGCAACTGCTGGTGTAAGTTGCTACATGAGCCATTCTGCTTAATGCAACTGCTGTTATGCCAGGTGTAACCCTTCTAGAATCTGGCCCATGGTGTTGGTGTGTCTTTTGGTTATGAACAACACAATTATATCTGCTATTTATTTAGTAATGCAGGAATTAAATTGCCTGTTCTCCCATCCCCCACCAGCTTCCCGTTATATATCTAATTTCTTCTTGCAGCATGAAGAATGTCTTTCTTTCCTTCAATAAATGGTTTAAATTTGATGCATGATAGTTTTCCAAAGTTCAAACAGACTTGAAGCTCTGACTTCAAAGCAACTGACAACCTGTTCATTTTATCTGACCATATATCTTCCATGTGACTAAAGGCATGTTCTGCAAATGTATTGCTGACAGGAATTGAGAAAGCAAAGGACACCACCCTAAGTAATTTGGTTGCTTGAGCTTCCTTGCTAAAAGAAATGGCCACTGTTTGTCTGGCATCAGATCTTGATGTATGCTGCTAAATGCACCTTTCAGTATGGCTAAAATCCTTATAGAAGTTATCTTCATTGGTGTTCAGCTGCAGTTTGTCCACTAAAGCTTCTGAGTTACTCCACTGTAGTTCACTTCCTTTATCCAGATGCAAACAGGCTACTTGAGACAAAATTGGATTGTTAAAATCATAACTGGTGTCCAGCTAATGAATGGCTTTTCCAAAGAAGTTGTAACATGTTTTCTGAGCTGAGCTTACTCACTAGCACACAGTCCTGCTAAAGCTTGTTTAGCTTTGCTATCATATAACTTGTCTGCACGCTGTAATTCCAGTTGGCATCTAGGATGATTCATCACCAAATGTACATCCCATATGGTAGCACTCTCACTTTCTAGTTTCTGAAGTGCTGTGTCAAATCCCTGCATTCGGTTGTGCAAGAAGTATAAGAAACATTCAGAAAGAGTAACATTAGCTTTTCCACCATCTCCATCTTCCCCAGATCTGCAGATAAACTTCCAGATAATGTGTAGCAGCCATTCTGTCCAAGTGACAGAAAGTAAGATTTCATTGCAGGCCAACATTCTAAGATATTTTGGATAGCAGACAACAGGAAAAGTCAGCATACAGGTAAATGCCTCCAAATCTCTTTATACTCTGTTGAAGTGAACTCAGAAAACTGTCCCAATTATCTGAACCTTGATTATTTGAAAATCCCTATCTAATGAACCACACCTTTGTCACCCAAGTTTTTCTATAGCAATAGAACTGGATGATCAGCTAGGATAATTAGAATGTATTGTATTGTATTGTACTATTAAACTGCTACCAGAGGTCACTCCATTACAGTCTACACTTACAAGAAGTTACACCATAAGAGGGCTGGTTGAGGTCTATGGAGGTCTGTGAAAGAGAAACTGTACCGTCCGGAAGAAAATCAGTAATGTTCCAGGTTTTCTTGTGAGCAACCAATGGTGGTGTTGTTTTACTGAGCTTACTACCTTCCACTAGTATGCTTGTATCAATTTTATGACAGTGTGATCTTGCAGTGCTGTAAGTGAGCTGTAAATGAGAGATAAAGCTAAGCTTTGGCCAAGGTACAGTATAGAAGTTACTCACTCAGCTCAGCCAATCAACTAGTCAGTATGCTTTGCTTTTAATTTTCAGCAGGAGATCAATGGATGGCTACAGTGGGCATTTGCAGGGATAAATCATGAGAACTAGAAGAAAAGGAGCTCCACTCACCATCGTGCAGTTTTTAGTAAAACTTCAAAAGTTAACACACCGCCACGGACACCAAAATGGATGGAGGTTGAAATCTTTAATCTGTATTCACTTACAGTTTACAATGCTCACTGATAGCCCTATATTAACTTTTGGGGTACAGGTGTACTAGGAGAATAACAAAGCCAAGACCAACAGTGCACATTTCCATTAAAACAATGCAGTACCAATCATCCAAACTCCTGTTTATTCGAGCTAATCTGATGTTGCTCAGGCAGTTCAGATAAACAGGACTGTATTGTATTTGTAGAATCTGGTCATAAACAGCTTGGATGGATTCTTCGGGATGTTCATAAAATCCAACAATCTGTAGCTTACTCCATCCATTTTACTGAAGTACTGAACTGTATATGGGAACAAATTATAGTGACCAGAATTTGAAGCATTGGAACATGCAACAAAGTAGTAAGAATTTTGCAAGTATGTCACTAAACATTCCTGGCTAAAGGGCACTAAAACATTTTGAATTAGAGCTTCACTTTTAGCTGTCCCGCAGGGCATTTTCAGAGCGATCTTCAAGTCATTTTAAATCCTTGTTCTTACCTTGTGTACACAGTCAGTAGAAAGGTAGCTGGGCCATGGCAGACTCCGTTGTGTACATCTGTTAGTTCTGCTACAGGAACTTTGTAATCTTCTGAAGAATGTCTCTTTATCATAAAAGCAGTGACTGTCTGATTTTTGCATTTACAGTAAACATTGTTCTGATGCTTTTGTGTCTTTTTGTGATTGCCAAGTGCCAATTTTCCTTTGTATTTCACTACAGTTTTTGCATAGCATAAGATGCAGTTAGCAGAATATGGCTCTCCTTAGGCAGACCACAGCCAATTTTTAAATTTTTCTATCTTTCCCATTCCTGATTGTAAAAAGTACAACGCTTACACTTATTTTTTGCTAGCTGAACAAAGATGTACTAGCCATCACATCATCCATTTCTCCACCCAAGACTTTGTTCATTTAGAAGCTAACAAGTAATTTGTGAATAGCCCCATTATTTCATGATTGTTATCACTTGTACTGTACATATACATTTCTGTCTGAGCCAGATTTAATTTATCAGTTTGCTTTCTTTTTAATAGTTCCTCAGTTTTTTTGAGTCATAGAAGACTGCTTTACTAAAGTATTTTAGCTTTTCTGAATTGTATGGATTTATTGTTTCAAAGTTAGTTAACTTTTCTGAGCTAGTCAACTGGGTGGATTAAATGTCATCTGATACTAATGTAAGTATAATTACTGGTGACCCCCTTTATCACACTGTTTTCAAATCTCTTTCAAACACCATAATAACCTGAAAATGAGTTATTATGGCATTCAGAAAGCATCCTTCCACCAGCACCATCCACAGTTGTCACTCAGTTCCACCATACTACTTCAGTGGCTTGAACTCGAGTGTGGGTGGGTTGAACAGTATAACACTAGGCGGCTCTGCTTTCTGCTTACCACTTACTGACAAGCTACTATATTTTCACCACCTCCCAATTTTTTATTCTTTATCTGGTTGATCCTGTCTTTCAAATATATGACACATCTCTAGTTGATACCACTGCCTGTCCAGATCGAGAGACACCGAGTGCGATCCAGGACAGGCTGTATCTGACAGTTTAAAAAGTCAATTTCAGAGAGAGAGCGAGAGGAGTGTGTGTGTGTGTGTGTGACTGTCAGCAGAAGAGAGACTACAAGTGAGTGCGGTGAGTGAGTGAGTGAGTGAGTCTGACAGAGGGGCATTGGGAAACTGTCTTCAGCACTAACTTCTTGCACCAGTGATTATATACAATAAATGTATATGCAACTGTGTTCTTATGGATTTTTTACACACCCTCAGTGTGTGATAACCTCATAAACCTCTTGAGGTTTATGGGTCATACACACCTCGGTGTGTAAAACAATCCATACACACAGTTGCATATCTGTTATTCTCTGTTTAATTCTTTGGCACACTTAACAGGCTTGTTAAAGAGCTTAATAATTTTAAGCGAGGAGAATGAAAGAAAAATCTATTTTGATTTGTTAATCTTTTTCTTTCGTCTGTCTGTCATAGATGCTAGTTTATGTATTTTGCCCAAGACTTTATTTTTTGTTTTTAATCCTCCTTTTGTGTCTAGTCTTACAGTAATATGAGTGTGGTCACTTTCAGGCAAGAAAGATTGAACTGGGTGAGTATCTTGGTGTCTATCTTTCCTTTGCCTTCTTGACTTGTAAACATGTGCAGTTTGTTTAGTAGACAACAAATAGCTACTTGAATTCAAACTGAGGGCCTGATTTTAAAATGGCCCTGGATTGCTGTAAGGGACTTGCTTTGGGGAGTCAGACACAAGGGGTGACTTGAGGCAATCCTTGCAGCAATTGCAGTTTTTCAAAATGCCTGTCACAAACCCCAATGCAAGTCCCTTGCTGCAAATGGGGCTTATGCCCCGAAAGCAGGGGCAACTGCCATAAATGATGAGCTGCCACAACCGCACCAAACATTTAAAATTGGGTGCAATTGCGCAGATGCATTCGCATTGTTGAGCCAAACATCAGGATTGATGCAAGACTTGACACAAGCGTTGCATCACCCTTTTAAAATTGGGCCCTGTTTCTCAATCTCGGGGTTAGCCACCCTCAAGGCCCTCAAACAAACCATCCCAGTAGCTTGCAAAGTTTTGTAGCACTTATTGGCAATATAACATAGCATCACATTCACTCTTGAACAGGAAATTTGTTTTTCCTTAAGAATCATATATATAGTAACGCCAAGGTGAAAGGCCTCTCTGTCTGCTGCTACCACCTGGCTAGCTATTAAGTCAAAGTCAAAGTCAAATTTATTTATAAAAGCACCTTTCCAAGGAGATCAAGGTGCTGTGCATATTCATAAGACATACAAAAATATAAAATCAGCAGACATAAAATCAGTTGTTAATAATTTAAATAATACTATATAATAAAACTAACCCATCATGAAAGCTCAACCAGGAATGCTGAAGTAAAGAGATGGGTCTTAAGGGCTGTTAAAGCTCAGAATGGTCAGGCACTCTCTTACCTGATAAGGAAGAGAATCCCACAGGGTAGGGACCACATATCCAAATGACCAGGCCCCAGATGTCATCAAACAGAAGGTCAGGGATGGAGCTATTGTCATTGTAGCCCAATCAGCCTGACAGTCAGTGAGTTATTTTCTGCACACTGGGGGCCCCAATCCATGGTGACAGTTTATTTTTTTAATTTTAAATGTGATGCACACCCCCCCCTTTAGCCCTTTCCTTCTGCCAGAGAACAAACAGAACACCAGGAAGAAGGAGCTACTGGTATAACTAAAACTTCTCTACTGGGACTAAGAACTAGAACTCTTGTATTGGGACCTTCAATTTAGGGTAAAAAAACAAACAAAAAAATGAGTTAGTGTGTTTGTCAGAGGTAGTTGAAGTAAATTGTTATCTGTGTTATCTGTGTACTTATCTAGGTGCTTGTCACAGGTGTCAGAAGGGAATTGTTATCTGTGAAATTAACTAACTGTAGAAAGATTTGCAAAGTAGGGGGGAGTGGCTTAGCCAGGAGGAAGGAGCTACTGGTATAACTAAAACTTCTCTACTGGGACTATATTGCCCTCCTTCCCTCCCCTCCCTAACCAGTTCTACTTTTATAGGCACAGGATTTAACTGACAATGGGAATTTCCTGTTTGGGAGCAGGAAGTGAGTGATCACATAGCCACCAAAGACTCACCATCCTAGAAGGGCAAGAGTAGCTCTCTGTCCCCTCCTAGCTGCTGGAGGTCTGACTTTGAGCAAGCAAGGAGACTACTGAGAAATACAGGAACTTCTTGTCTCAGAACAGGAAGATCAGGAGATAAAAGGGCACAGAGGCAGTAAGTAATTAGGGAGAGAAGAAAAAAAAAAAGAAATAAACAAGCAGAGGAAAGAGTAAGTATTCCAAACTACAGTTAGGGGGCCAGAAAAAGACATGGAGTGGTGGTGAGTGCAGTGGCTGTGGAGCAGCAGTCTCCGGGAGATGTTCTGGAGGATGCAGTGTTGTCCCATCTGCAGGCACTTTCTAGGCTGAGGGAGGAGGTTGCTCATCTCCAGGCTGAGTTGGCCAGGATTTGTGGGACCTCCTCTCCACATAGGGACCACCAGGGTCACTGCTGTTGCCTCAGAGGTTGCCAAGAAAGAGGAACAGTTGGACCACAGTGGCTCAGGGAGGGTGAGGTGGAACAGAGCTGCATCCTCCAGCTGTGTACCTTCCACAATTTCTATGCTATTCTGGAAAAGTGTGGTTCCTCTATGGAGGCACCCACAGTGGAGACCAAGGAGGATGCTGGGAACCTCCACAAAGGAGACCCACAGGAGGGTAGCATGGGACCCCACAGGGAAGGGAACCAACTCCTGGTGGGGACCCATTGTTAGGAAGATAGAACTGGGGAGGAAGGGAGAGGGAGGCAAGGGCCTGCCTCGCGCCATGGCTTGGATGGACAGAGAGAATCAGGATTGCAGGAGCTGCAGCACAGGAGGGAGTAGGATGTCATTGTCCACCTATGGACAAATGACATGGCTAAGAAAGGGATCAGAGCAGTGCAAGAAGCGTGTGTGGAGATGGGTAGGGGCCTTAGACAACTAGCACACACGGTAACCTTCTAGGAGGTGCTGCCTGTCTATGGTATGGGTGAGGCTAGGGTGCTCCACACCATGAGATTCAATCAGTGGTTGAAAAACTGGTGCAGAGCTCAGGAATTTGGCTTCATTGGGGACTGGGGGTCCACCTGGAGGGATACAGGTCTATACTGGCATGATGGTCTGCATCTGTGCAGGAGGGGAACCAGGATCCTAGGTGATAGGTTTAAATACTTCATTGACAAGCATTTAAACTAGCCAAGGGGGGAGGCACTGGAAAGGAGCAGGGAAATCCTAGCCCCCAAAAATATCAGGGTACTAAGTGAGGTAGACAACAACATAGAGATGTCGATAGGGAGAAGCACTGGGGTAAATGGAGAAAGTGACAAATGCAATAAGGACAGGGATGGGGCAAAAAGGGGTAAGGCCATCAAGAAATGGTGGGTAATGAGTACCAACACTTGTAGTCTGGGAAAAAGCTCCCTGAACTGGTGGCCTTGATGGAAGATGGATGCCTGATATCATAGCAGTCACAGAAACATGGTACACAGAGAGCCATGATTGGGATGTTAACATACCAGGGTACACAATCTACAGGAGAGACAGGGAGGGCAGAAGAGGGGGGAGTAGCTCTCTATGTAAGGGAAGGGATAAAAGCAACTGAACAAAAGAGTAAACAGGGAGGAGAGGAGGCACTGTGGGTCACCTTGGAGACTGGAAATGGTACCACAATCTGCACAGGGGTTGTATATAGATCCCCAAGTCAGGGGGAGGGAATGGACAAGGATATGGTAGAAGGCATACTTAGGATGGCAGAGAATGGGGAGATACTGTTGATGGGGGACCTTAATATGCCAGATGTTAACTGGAGCACCTTTGTGGCAGCCACATCCAAAAGCAGGGCTATTCTTGATGCCCTTCAGGTGGCATGCCTCAGACAGCTAGTTTTGGAACCTACTCATGAGGGAGCAATCGTAGACCTCGTACTCTCAAATGGGGACAGTGAGAGGATCTCAGATCTAGAAGTGGGTAGCCATTTGGGAACAAGTGACCTACCAAACAGTGTGGTTCATGATAAACTCAGCTACAGAATCAAGCCATACAAAAGTGAGGGTTCTGGACTTCAGGAGGGCTGACTTTGGCAAGATGGGAGAGTGCCTTAAATAAGCACTAGCAAACAGGCTAGAAGGAAGGGTGGAGCAACAATGGGGAAATATCAAAACTGCCATCACTGAGGCAACAAGCCTTTGTGTGAATCAAATAAACAAATCAAAACAAAAGAAAAAGCCTCTATGGTTCTCAAAAGAGGTGGTGGTGAATGTTAGGGAGAAAAAGATAGCATTTAGGAAGTATAAGGAAACACAGAAGGAGCAGGACAGAGAACTGTACCAGTTAAGGCAGAAGGAAGCAGGGAGGGTAGTCAGAATAGCAAAGGCACAAACTGGAAAAAAGATAGCTAACTCAGTTAAGAAGGGGGATAAAACCTTTTATAGGTATATCAGGGAGCGTAGAAAGACAAAGGGAGGGATAGTGAGGCTGAATAGAATGGACGGTGGCTGGGCAGAGAGTGGCAGTGAAAAAGCAGGGATACTGAATGAATACTTCTGTTCAGTATTCACAAAAGAGGAAGTGGGGGAGGTGCCTAATCCAATTAACAGAAGCACTCTGGAGAGGGGGGTTGATCCCGGTCCTTTCACAGAAGAAAGGGTTCTGAAAGAACTCCTAAAACTGAAGGTGGACAAAGCAATGGGGCCAGATGGAATTCACCCCAGAATTCTAAAAGAATTAAGCAGAGAACTAGTGACACTACTGACTACCCTTTTTAACAAATCATGGGAGGATGGTGTGGTACCTGAGGACTGGAAGAAGGCAGATGTGATTCCCCTTCACAAAAGTGGGACCAAGACAGAGGCAGGAAACTACAGACCTGTCAGTTTGACCTCTGTGGTAAGGAAAGTGATGGAATCACTTCTGAAGGAAACAATTGTTGAGTATCTAGAGGCCAGTGGGGCACAGGACCCAAGGCAGCATGGGTTCACAGTGGGAAGGTCATGTCAGATGAATCTAAGTGATTTCTTTGACTGGGTGACCAAAGTAGTAGACCAGGGAGGGACTGTGGACGTGGCCTACCTAGACTTTAGCAAGGCATTTGACACAGTCCCACACAAAAGATTAGTAGTCAAATTAACCAGCCTGGGAGTGGGTCCCAGGGTGGTAGCCTGAGTAAAACATTGGCTGAACAACAGGATACAGAAGGTAATTGTAAATGGAGTCCACTCTGAAGAAAGAGGGGTTACTAGTGGGGTACCACAGGGTTCAGTACTGGGTCCAGTCCTTTTTAATGTCTTTATAAGTGAAATTGCAGAGGGACTGGAAGGAAAAGTATGCATCTTTGCAGATGACACAAAAATCTGTAACAGGGCTGATACACAAGGAGGCATGGAAAGGATGAGAAGGGACTTGGCAAGGTTGGAGGAATGGTCAAAAGTATGGCAGCTTGGATTGCATGCAAAGAAGTGCAAAGTAATGGACATGGGAAACAAAAACCCAGGGGAAGATTACACAATGGTGGGAGGTAGTAACAACAACAAAAATGGAAAATGACCTGGGGGTAATTATATCAGATGACCTTAAGGTTGGCAAGTAATGTGAGAAGGTGGTAGGGAGGGCTGGGGGATACTGGGATGTATAGGGAGAGGTATTACCAGCAGAAAACAGGAAGTTGTTATCCCCCTGTACAGACAGTTGGTGAGACCCAATCTGAGTACTCGTCCAGTTCTGAGACCCCATCTCCGCAAGGACATAGACAGGATGGAGGCAGTTCAGAGGAGGACAACTAAAATGGTGCAGGGTCTGCAAGAGAAGCCATATGAGGAGAGACTAAAGGAGCTTAATATGTATACCCTTGAGGAAAGGAGGGAGAGGGTGGACATGATAGAAATGTTTAAGTACCTCAGTGGAATCAACAAAGTCCAAGAGGGTAGCATCTTTCAGAAAAAGAGATGTGCAAGAACAAAGGGGCACAATTTAAAGATAGAAGGGGGATGGCTCAGGGGCAATGTGAGGAAGTATTTTTTCACAGAGATGATGGTGGATGCATGGAACAGCCTTGCTAAGGAGGTTGTGGGGTCTAAAACTGTGGGAGAATTCAAGAATGCATGGGACAGACATAAGGCAATTTTTGTGGGGGGTACGAAGAAATAGGCTGTTGGTTAAATAGGATCAGCAGCTTATCCTCTAGGTAGGGAAATGGGCAGACTAGGTGGGCCAAGCGGTCCTTATCTGCCGTCAAAGTCTATGGTTCTATGTTTCTATGCCACTGCTGACATCAGGGTGCCCAATCCCTGTATCAGCTTTTATACACCCTCTCTCCCTAGCAGTGTGTGATGCAGCCCAGTGTTTTCTTTTAAAAAAAGTCCAGCAATATTTTTCTTTTTTTTATCTGGAAAAAAGAAAATGGTCCCTCGCCTTCCCCCTCCCCACCCTTTCTCTGAGCACCCACCATCCTGCACCCCCCTTACACTATACTTACCACCAGAGGTCTGGCACTGTTATCTTCTGTGGATCAGGACATGTCTGCACTCTTCAAAGCCAAACTGCGAACTGATAACAGGTAAATGATGTAGAATGTATTTAATAGCAGTTTAAATTTATGATGATATCTTTGCCATTTTTTGGAATTTTTCCACCAAATTTTCAACATGGGCCTTTTGGGATCCCAGCTTATGAACACTGTCACTGTCATTTCGTTATTTGGGCCCAGAAGGTGATTTTGCAGTCTCTGTGTGGAATCACCTTTCAGGACTGATTAACGAAATGACAGTGCCAGTGTTCGTGAGGTGGGGTCCCAAAGAGCCCATGTTGGAAAATTTGGTGAAACAGTTCCTGAAAATGGCCACATTATGAGTATGCATTGAGAAGTTTCTATGTAGGAACATAAGTTTAGTAATTTACAATATTTTGGCTCCAGATTTTCAACATGTCCTTTTTTACATACCACCTCATGAACAGTATAGCTGTCATTTCTCATATCCTGCCCAAAACATGTTTTTACACCTGTGGCACAGAATGGCACAGTTGCTACATGGAATCGCCTTTTGGGACTAATTAACAAAATGACAGTGCCAGTGTTCATGAGGTGGGGTTTGAGAAAGTCCATGTTGAAAATTTGGTGAAAAAATTCTAAAACATGGCCGTGTTATGAGTGTGCGTTGCACAGTTTCTACTCAGGCACATAACTTTGATAATTTACAATATTTTGACTTCAGATTTTCAACATACCCATTTTTTCACACCACCTCATGAAGAGTACAGTTGTAATTTTTCACATCCTGTCCAAAATGTGTTTTCGTACCTGTGGCATGCAATAGCATTTCTGCATGGATTTGAAAAGTTTCACCTATGTGGTTTATGAGGTAGAGTCATAAGAAGAATATGTTGAATGTTTGGGGTCAAAATATTTATAAAAATGTAGTAATTTATTATGTAACATTGATCGCAGGGATGCCTGTTGCACTTCTGGGGAACAGGCTGCTTTACCGTACCGGTGTGCTGAGTTCTCGTGTAAATTCAGTAAGCTGGTTTACTAGTATAAGGACGATGTATAAGGTGCTGCAGCATGTAGCACCAGTCATGGCCTGGGTAGGGGCAGAGCAGTGCTTTGGCACAGATGTCACACCTTGTGGTGGGTCAGGAAACCTCACCCACAGGGTATCGGGAAGTGTACCATGGTCTGCTGGCCCTATACACTACATCATGACTGTCTCCAGTGTTGTATTTAGCTCATTTTGTGCAGGTCCCAAAGGGACCTGTGCAAATGAGGATACAATTTCAGTACTGTCTTTGATATCGTATTTATTTCATTTTGTGCAGGTTCTGAAGTGACCTGCACAAATGAGGATACAGGTCCACTATCACAAAAAGAATGGAAATTAGTTGCAAAAACTATGCTAACACAGAGATTAGGGTTGTAATAATGCAAATCATACAAAGATAGGAAATGAAAAGATATTAGGGATTTGGGTCTCTGGAGTATTGCCGAATCAATGGTAGGGTCTTACTTGGGGTTGTCAACCCTAATGTCCACCCCTGCACTGTGGCAGTACCCCTACCCTGGATCAGATGAGGTCAAATGTGATGTCTTCATGCAGGGCCAATATGGCCCTGCATGAAGAAAGCTCTGACAGATTATGTTGGCCATACAGTATCACTATAATGCACTTGGTTGAGCTGTAGCTTATGATTGGGCAGGAGGCTATGGGCTGGGGGTGGGCATTAGGGTTGACATCCCAAGTAAGACCCACCACTGATTCACCAATACTCTGGAGACCCAAATCCCTAATGTCTTTTCATTTCCCGTCTTTGTACACTTTGCATTTTCATAAACCTAATCTCTGCATTAATGTATTTTTTGCAACTTAGATGGGTGTGGTCGCACCCCTATAGTTAGGGTTGAGTAGGCACTTTAATGTTAAACCTGAAATTTTGTGATTTAATAACATTGCAACCAACTGGCCCGGTGGCGCTGAGGGTTGAGGCACTGGACACCACACATCGCACCACTCCAGCAACCCGAGTTCAGGAACGAGCTTGGGGAACCTGGGATCAGCAGGGGAGGACTAGGATCGAACATCCATAGACAGATCTCCTAGTTCTGGGGAAGGTTCAGGGGATCTTCCATTGCACTGGCACCCCCTGGTGGAGGCTAGGGCACTGCAGTGCATGGCAGCAGATGCTTGGGGATTGGAGCATGATGGACATCTTCCAAGGGCATGCAGGAGCACACGATTGCTGGGTGGGAGTCTTGGGACATCATTGCACATCCGTGCTCCGGGTAGAAAAACGACAGAAATTCCCCCTTCCTTCGGGTGAGGTGACGGCGATTAGAAGCAGTCCGACCGATCTCACACCCAATACCGGCTATCTCTCCGGTTCTCCTTGAGGTCTGGGGCCAATCCTTGGGCCAGGGGGAGTGCCCAGACCTCACTTACCTGATGTAGCCTGGAGCAGCTTGGTTCAGGTAGGCAGTTGTGTACGGCGGCTGGTGAAGAGACCCTGAGAGATGCCCCGAAGGTAAGGGTGCATAAATAAACAATACAAAAAAAATAATTAACTTTGCAACCGTCCAATGGATTTGCATAAAATTTGGCATGCGCGGTGGGGAATGGTAGATCTCTTGATTTGCCAAGCTGCGTTTTGGTCGGACATACGTTTTTGTGCAGTAAAACACCAAAAAAATGCACTTTTCACCAGTTTTCTGGGCAGTTTGGGGGATTTTGTCCTTGGTGATGCACAGCCACTGTGTGGTGTACCCATCCGAAGCTTGGTACTTAGAAAGAGCTTGGGTCAAGGAACATGCCACATTTTATTTGGTGAAAAAATATTAAGCTAATCAATCAAAAATATTAAAGTTTTTAGCTCCCATTATAAGTCAATAGGGAAATTTATATGGTTGTTTTGCAAACGAAGAATGGGGTTCAGGCCATCTGGTCTATCCTCACAATCAAAGAATTTGCAGGCTCGTGGTCAAAAAATCTTTGGTCATGAGAAATTTATCAGTCATGATGGCTGCCATCTTGTTTTCAGTTTGCAGTTGGAAAAAAAACAAATATCTCAGCCCACAGGTGACTTCTGAAGTAAAGAAAGGGTGGGTTTTGCTCAAGGGGCTTCCCTCTATCAACCCATGCCTGTGGTTTTGTTCAGTTGTGTCAAGAAAAGAGTTTTAAACTTTGAAAATCTTTGGTCACGGCTCGCCAAGGATCTTTGATCACAAGTCTACAAATTATTTGGTCGTGAGATAATTTTCATTTGTGAGCTTCTTTTGCGACTTCCCGACCAGATGTCTGGATTTTTTCTGGACCAGATTATCCTGGGAGGGATCAGAGAGCCCAAATTTCATGATCAGATGTCCCCTGCTGGCCGAAAATTATCTTAGGTTGAGAGGTCACTGCCGATTCTCATGACCAAAGAATTTTTAAAGGTGGTAAAATATTAAAATGAAATATCTCTGAAATGGTTTGGTCTTTTTACCTGAACTTTGGAGGGTGTTGAGGAGATTTCCTAGAGATGTGACTGATGCTGCTTAGGTGTTGGAAAATTAATTTGTTGTGGAGATATTGAGTGATGTACTTAACGTTTTGCCCATAGGATTATGCGTGGTTCTATTGGCTTGAAGTTTATAGGGTAGGTAGCCCTAGTGCCACGGAGGCGTGTTTCAGTGGTTTGGTGTGTAAAACTTAAACAGGTGTGGAATTATGCCACTTTGATGAATGACAATTTGGTTAATTCCACGTTAATAACTTTTGAACCGTGTGTCCAATTTTCCTGAAACCTGGAATGTAGAAAGATTTATCATAGCTTTCTGATTGCAGCAATTTACATGGCAGTGGCAGTTACAGTTGGTGAATTGTGGTGTGTGCTCATTATACCTAATGGGGAAGTATATATGTGCATTGTGAAAACCATGGTGAGCACATTTTTGGGTGCACAGGAAGATCCCATCATAAGGTACAGAACAGCTCAAAAGGTATGGCAGAACTATATTGTTATGCAGTGCTGTGCAATGTTGTGGGAACACGGGGCCCTCTCAAAC
Source organism: Neoceratodus forsteri (assembly GCA_016271365.2). Taxonomy (NCBI): domain Eukaryota; kingdom Metazoa; phylum Chordata; order Ceratodontiformes; family Ceratodontidae; genus Neoceratodus; species Neoceratodus forsteri. The sequence goes on along the minus strand of CM028137.1, from coordinate 557,708,080 downwards.
GGCATGGCAGCAATATATTGTTATGCAGTGCTGGGCAATGTGGTCAGACCCCACCCTCCCACCAATACATGTGATTACTTATATTGAGATGTTATAAAGAAATGTACAAGTTGGTGGGAGAGTGGGGCCCTACCAGCAGTGAAAAAATGCATTTGAGTGGATTCAGATTGTGTTGTATGCATGGGTGCTGGGCTGTGCTCATGCACTTTGAAGATTTCATGAAAAACTCTTGCTCCATTCTGAAGTTATGCCATCTTTTGGTCTGTCATTATAGTCAATGGGAAAATATATATGTGCATTGTGAAAACAGTGACGATGTCATTTTTGGGTGCACAAGAAGAATGTATTTGACTGGGTTCAGATTGTTTTGTATACGTGGGTGCTGGGCTGTGGTGCTTCCATTTGAAGATTTCATTAAAAAATCTTGCTCCGTTCAGCAGTTATGACATTTGTTGGTGTCCCATTATAGTCAATGAAAAAATATATATGTGCATTGTGAAAACAATGCAATCAAATGTTTTTCCTGTGCAAGAAGAATCCATTTGATTGGATTCTGATTGGTTTGTATGCATGGGTCCTGGGCTGTGGTTCTGCCCTTCGAAGATTTCATGAAAAAATATTGCTCCATTGAACAGTTATGCCACTTTTTGTCTCTCATTATAGTCAATGGGAAAATATATATGTGCAGTGTGAAAAGATTTGTTCATGCGGCAACTTGTCTGCAAAGGATTGTTTAGGGTGTTTCTTTCTCTGAGATTAGGTTGTACCATTCCATTGTGCTGCTGGGCCCATGTCTCCTGGGCGCCAAGTCATGGTGCCACAGTGTGTTTTGGTGTAATAGCGCCCCAATCTTTACGGTTCAGTAGGCACCTTAATGTTAACTGTCACATTTGTGTGCGCTTATAACTTTGCAACTGTTGAACGGATTTGCCTGAAATTTGGAATACTTGGTCTGGTATGGTAGCTCTGTAGATTTACCAATTTTTGTTTCAGTTGTACATACCTTTTTTGTGCAGCAAAGCACCAAAAATGTATTTTTCACCACTCCTGTGCAGTTGTTTGCTCATGTCGCTGTGCAACCATTGAATGGATGTGCACACAATTTGGGACACACGGTCTGCTATGGTACATTTCTTTTTTTACCAATTCTTGTTTTCATCACACATACAGTTCTTGTGCAGCAAAGTGACAAAAATGTTCTTTTCGGCACTCCTGTGCAATTTTCCGCTCATGCCACTGTGCAACCGTTGAACAGATTTGGATAACATTTGGTATACATGGTCTGGTATGGTTCATCTCTTCATTTACCAATTTTCATTTCAGTCAGACATATGGTTTTTGTGCAGCGACGTGAAATGCAGTTTTTGCTACTTTTGTACACTGTGTTGCCCATGTTGCTGCACAGCCATTATGTGGTTGATTGGTCTGAAACTTGGGGCATAGAAATCTCTTTGTTCAAGGAACATGCCACTTTTTGTTTGGTGAAACAATGTTATTCTGTTCCAGAGTTTTAAGCATTTGAAGTTGCCTCCCTCACGGTCAAAGAATTTTCAGCTGCCAGTTCTGCCATTTTGTGGTGCTCGCAGACTATTCTCATGACCAAAGCATTTTTAAAGGTGGTAAAACATTTTAAATTAAATATCTTTGAAATGGTTTGGTCTTTTTATTTGAAATTTGGAGGGTGTGAAGGGGATGTCCTAGATATGTGACTGATGCTGTGTAGGTGGAAAATTAATTCCTTGCGGAGATATTGAGTGACGCACTTAACATTTTTCCCATAGGATTATGCATGGTGCTATTTGCTTGAAATTTATAGGGCAGGTAGCCCTAGTGCCACGGAGGTGCGTTTCAGTGGTTTGGTGTGTAAAACTTAAACAAGTGCAGAATTATGCCAGTTCGACGAATGAAAATTTGGTTTGTTCCAAGTTAATAACTTTCAAACTGTGGATATGATTTGCCTGACATTTGGAATGCAGAAAGATTAATCATAGATCTTCGATTGTGACAATCTTCATGGAGGTGGCAGTTACAGTTGGTGAATTGTGGTGCTTGCTCGTTATACTTAATAGGGAAGTATATATGTGCATTGTGAAAACCATGGTGAGCACATTTTCAGGTGTGCAGGAAGATCCCATTATAAGGTATAGGACAGCTCAAAAGGTATGGCAGAACTATATTGTCACATAGTGCTGGGCAATGTGGGGGGAACACAGGTCCCTCTCAAGGCTTTGCAGAAGTATATTGTATGCAGTGCTGGGCAATGTGGTGGGTGCATGGAGCCCAAAACGCCCCGTGCTCCCACAAACATCTGTGACAATATACTTAGCTATGCTTTTTCAAAAAGTAAGGAAATTCTTTGCAAAAAACAGCATTAATGCAACAGTTAGGGTTTTCTACAGTGACAAAAGCAAGGAAATTTGGCGTTAGGGTTTTCAATCCAACTCCGATTCCCCCCCACTGCCCCACACACACACACACACACACACACACACACACACACATAGAGACACAGAACACACAACTGGGGGGCGGTACAAGGTAAGACAACTAATCACAGACACACACCATAACACAACAGAAATAACATACAACTTCTTAAACATACCACAACAGGCATCCATCATCATGTTTCACCAACTGTATCACTTCTGCTGCCATCCCAGTCTCTTGGGTGCATACACCGACATCCTCTACAGGCATCTGAGATGCTCCTACCACTTACCACTCACAATTACTTATATTATGCTGTTATACAGAAATGGGCAATTTGGCCGGGGTGCACGGTCCAGACAGCCTAGCCTCCCCCTCCCTCCCACCCCACTCCACATCCCTACCTCCACCCTCTCCAGGTATTATCTAGGTATGTCAAGGCTTGTACCCCAATGTAACCCTTGGGTACCTTGTATTTGACTGTAACCTATTATAAGTAACATTATTATGTAATCTATGTGTATGCTATGTTTAATGTTCTGCACCTGTACTGTTCTCACTGTTGTAACCACACTATGTAACTCTGTCTACCCCCCCCTGCAATGAGGTGCCTTTGTAAATGAGTCCATGACTCCAAGGTTGTAAATCCAACTTTTCTAATAAATAAATAAATACATGTGTTTTGCTACTTATATTATGGTGTTATGCAGAAATGGGCAGGTTGGTGGGAACATAGGGCTATGCTGTTATTCAGAAATGGGCAAGTTGGTGGGGACACAGGACCCGGAGGGCCCCGCACTCCTACCAATACATGTGTTTTACTACTTATATTATGCTGTTGTGCAGAAATGAGTAATTTTGGGCAAGTTGGTGGTAGTTCGGGGGCCCAAAGGGTCCCGGGCTCTCACCAACACGTATTTTGTTACTTATATTATGGTGTTATGCAGAAACGGACAACTTAGTGGGAACATTAGGCTATTCTGTCATGCAGAAATGGGCAAGTTGGTGGGGGCTGAGTCCTGCACTCCCACCAATACATGTGTTTTACAGTTATATTATGGTGTTATGCAGAAATGGGCAAGTTGGTGGGGGCATGGGGCTATGCTATTATGCAGAAATGGCCAAGTTGGTGGGGGCTGGGTCCCGCACTCCCACCAATACATGTGTTTTACTAGTTATATTATGGTGTCATACAGAAACAGTCAAGTTGGTGGGGGCATGGGGCTATGCTGTTGTGCAGAAATGGCCAAGTTGGTGGTAGCATGGGGCTATGCTGTCATGCAGAAATAGGCAAGTTAGTGGGGGCTGGGTCCCACACTCCCACCAATACATGTGTTTTACTACTTACATTATGCTGTTATGCAGAAGGGTGTATGCACTCAAGAGACTGGGATGGCAGCAGAAGTGATATAGTTGGTGAAACATGATGATGGATGCCTGTTGTAGTATGTTTAAGTAGTTGTATGTTATTTCTGTTGTGTTATGGTTATGGTCTGTGATTGGTTCTTTCACCTTGTACCACCCCCCAGTTGTGTGTTCTGTGTGTGTGTGTCTATGTGTGTCTGTGTGTCTCTGTGTGTGTATGTGTGGCAGTGGGGGGGCAGTCGGAGTTAGGGTTGAAAACCCTAATGCTGAATTTCCTTACTTTTGTCGCTGTAGAAAACCCTATCTGTTGCATTAATGCAGTTTTTTGCAAAGAATATATATATATATATATATATATATATATATATATATATACACACACACACACACACACACACATATATAAAACTTCATTAATGCATCAGTTAGGGTTAAAGTGACAAAGTGAGGAAATGAGATGTTAGGGTTGAGCCCCTAACCCCACCACTACTACCCCATCCTCCACAAACCAACAGACACCAGGGTGTGTCCATGGGTCATGAGACCCAATTTTCACCCCATTCCATGTGTAAACAGGTTGACATGCTACAGTAAAGGAGAATGGGGTGAGAGTTAGGCCTCATGACCCCATGGCACACCCCAGCATCTGTTGATGATTGGAGGATGAGGAGGTGGGGTGGTGCTGGAAGGTTAGGGGCTCAACCCTAACATCTCATTCCCCCACTTTTGTTGCTTTAACCCTAACTGATACAGGATCCCATGGCACTTATAGAAAAGAGTAGGGGAATGTCCCCAGTGTCCTGGCCAAATTTCCCTCATTCACTAAAAATATCACCAACAGTTTAATCTGGTTCAAGGTCAGTTGGCATTCATCTGTATCCCCCCCCCGGTCATCCCTGAAAATAGGCAGGATTTGTCTAGTGCACGTACCCAGTCAACAAAAACTAAATAAATAAAAAATTAAGGAAGCTTTTTGCAATGAATTTCCTTACTTTTTGAAAAAGTGTAATGTAACTGGTAAATGGTATATGTTGGTGAGAAGCTGCCCATTTGTGCATAATGATATGCGTCTGCGGGAGTGCGGGCCCTCCGGGCCCTGCATTCCCACTTACACATAGCAATGGAGCCATACAGTAGCCCTATAGGTCTGAAAAGGAACCCTAAAAATGTCACTGCCATTGTAATCATGACTTCGAAACCTCCATGCAAGATAAGTGAACTGAATCCATATCTCACATCATTTCTGAGATACAGGCACCGAAAAGCATTGTGGTCATGATTGTAATGATGACTTTGAAATCTCCATGCATGTTAAGCTGCAGGTAGTGAAAAATCCATATGTCGCATTGTTTCTGAGATACAGGCACTGAAAGTTGTTGGGGGCACCACAATGTTATCCTATGGGAAAATCTCAACTTTGTAATGGCATATCTATGGAACCATATACCTTATTTACACCTAAAAGAGGATTATTCACCTCTCTAGGACACCCCCTTTATACCTTGCCAATTTCAAGCCAAAAGACCAAACCATTTATTTACAGTGCACTGGCAAAGTTTTTAAATTTCTGGCTCATGAGGTGGCAAAATCCCTGTTTGTGAGGTCAGTCCTTGTTCACGAGCTGCCAAGATCCCCATTCGCAAGGAAATTTTGATCGTCAGATTTTGGCCATCTGGTCTGGAATTCACAATCAAGGATTTTGTCAGCTTGCAAAAGGGGATTTTGACAGCTTACAAACAGGGATTTTATCAGCTCGTGAATGAGAAATTAAAAGAAAATCCCCTTTCGTGAGCTGACAAAATCCCCTTTTGTGAGTTGATCCCCTTTCGTGAGGTGTCAAAATCTCCATTCGCAAGCCAATCCTCTTTCACAAGAAGGACCATCTGGCTGTGAAATGACGATCAAAGATTTTGTCAGCTCATGAGAAAGAGGTATCGCTTTCTTGAAAGGATTATGACACCTCACAAGGGGATTTTGTCAGCTCGCATACAGAGATTCAAAAACCCAAACCCTTTTGCGAGCTGACAAAATCCCTTTCATGGCCCAATCCTTGTTCACGAGATAGGGCCATCTTGTCCCTAAGTCATGATCAAGGAGTTTGCAACCTCACGAAAGGGGATCAGTTCATGAACAGGGGTTTTGTCACCTTACGAACTAGGATAGGAAGCGAGTCATGAACAAATAATTTTAAAATCTAAAACAGCCATTTTTTGGCCAAAATGAAGGAAACCAAAGGGATGGGTTAGTAGAGGGCATGACCTTGAACTAAACCAATGCCTTATTTGTGCAAGAAGTCACCCGTGGAGCAAGCTACAACATTCTGTTTTGGGGAAAAAAATAAAAACAAAATAGCAGCTGGTGAACGAAGAATTTTTTTCTCAAGAACGGTGATTTTATAAATCCCTGTCCATGCTCTGAATCAAAATCCTTGATTGTGAGCCCAATAACCTCTCTTAAAACAGACATAAATTTTGGATTGAACTGAGCATGCTCAGAACTCAAAACTTCAAAATTAAATAACTTTGGAATGGATTAATATTGTTTCACCAAACCAAATGCTGGATTGTTCTTTTACCAAACCTATTTCTGCCCTGAAAATGTCAGACCAAAATACCAGATGGTGGTGTGCATTGGGGTCATTGGTACTAACTCTCACCTTATCCCATGTGTAAACAAGCTGAGGTGGTGCAATATAGGAGAAAGGGGTGAGAGTTAAGACTGCCGACCCCAACACACACCCCAATGCCTGTTGGTGGTGGGGGGTTGGGGTGGGGTGGAAGGGGGTGGGAACCTTAACATCAAATTTCCTCACTTTAGTTGCTGTGGAACAACCCTAACTGATACATTAAAAGGATTTTTTTTGCCATTAATTTCCCTTCTTTTTCAGAATGTGCACTATAAATAGTGAAGTAATGGCAACGCAAATGCAAGCGCAAACGCTAACACACATGGTGATGTAAACATTTACGATAACACAAATGGTAATAGAAACACAAGCGTAAATGGTAATGGAAGCAGAAATGCAAATGCAAGTGGGTACAGAAATACAAACCGTAAAGCGCTCGGTCATGGTAACACAATTGGAAATGCAAACGCTGATGGTAACACCAATGATGATGCCAAAGGAAACAAAAATGCAAACGCAAATGCAAACGGAAGCGAGTACGCAAACGCAAATGGTAATGCACACTGTGATGCAAATGTAAACGATAATGCAAATGGTAACAGAAATGCAAGCAAGGAATGCAAATGCAAGTGGGTATGGAAATGGAAACCGTAACATGCACGGTCACAGTAATGCAATTGCAAACGCAAATGGTAACGGTAACAGCAACGATGGCACCGAAAGAAAGACAAATGCAAATGGAAGCATGTACGCAAATGCAACCGCAAATGAAAATGCAAAACAAAATGAAAACGGTGGCGTACATGGGAACACTAATGCAAACAGGTACAGAGATGCAAGTGGAAATGCAAACTGTAACAGTAACAGAAGCGCACACCCTATTTTTGCCCAACAGCTGCACAGAGAAACACAGTGAGTACAAAGAATGCATGCAAAATAATGGGCCTTGGAGCAGAAAATGGGCACTTGGAATACTAAATTGCTTATATCTCAGGCACCGTACGACGTAGAAAAAAAATTAAAATTTCATATGATCTATGACTTTCCTGGCTAGTTTGTCTTAGTTAGCATTTTTCTGATGAAAAGTCCGTAACTCGAAGCGTCTCTGAGATACGGGCCCTGAAAGGTGCAGCGAACGCTGCAATTTATTTATTTATTTGTTTTTGTTTACTGGATAGGTACACTAGTCAAGAGTATTGTCTATATTCAGGCATGACCCAGGAGAGTACAATTAGGAGAGAGCAAGGTACAAAGAAGGTACAAACATTAGTGACAATTGTTCATGGTGCAGCATGAAGTGGGAACAAAACAAATTTGCAGATTGCTGACAAAAGCAAGACATATTTCTGTGGAAACTGAGAGTAAACAAATACCCTTACATTAGCTACTTGCACTGGATGAAACAACAATAATAATTAAGGACATACGACACAACTGCTAAAGAATAAATAACAGTTTTAACTAACGATTTTGTGGAGGGAGTGGGAACATGCAGATTTTATACAGTGGAGGGAAACAGTAAGTGCCATGTAGGTAAGGAATGCTACTGGGAGTCAGTCTCAAGTTACAGCACAGGAGCAGCCATCACAGTCAGTCAGGTGGGTGTGGAGACCCATTTTAAAGGCTAGGTGGGATTTAGAGAGCTTAATGTGAGCGGGGAGGGAGTTCCAGATGCTGGGAGTTGATATAGCAAAGAATAGTTCCCCCTTTTTTGTGAGATATCTGGGAATTTCAAGTTGGGTTTGTACAGATGACCTAAAGAGATATGCTTGGGAGAGAGATGAGATAGCAGCTTTGAGAGATACTCAAGTGTCCCTTTTCTGATGATATTGTCAATCAAGCATCCAGTAGAGTAGAGTCTGTACAAAGTCAGGGAGAGCCAGTTTAGTTTGGAGTAGAGTTCACAGCGATGAGTCAGTCTGTGTGCAGAGAGGGCAAATCGGCATATGCTGTTACAACATGTGCTCCATTTATGGAGGGATCCTTTGTTAGCATTAAGGTACACCTGTGAGCAGTATGTAAGGGAGGGAAGGAGAAAACCTTGTGCAATTGCAAGTCAGGCAGCATCATTCAGGGAGGACCTAATTCTATAGGCAATACCCAGTTTAGAGTTAACTGCCTTGCAAGTAGCCGTGAGGTGGAGGTTAAAATCCAGGGATGGGTCAAGTGTAACTCCTAGGTACCTAAAGGAGTTAACAGATACCAATGGGGAGCCATCAAGACATAGTACTGAAAAATCTGGAGCACATTATTTGATTCTAGTGGGGGAGCCAAAAAGCATAGCCACAGTTTTCTTAGCATTAAGTATGAGTTTGTTTTGTAGAAGCCAGATTTGTAAGCAGTCAAAGTCAGGTTGAAGATTCACCTTTACTGATGTGGGGTCTTTACCATTAGCAAGAAGCATCATGTCATCAGCATAAAGGATCAGTGAGGAGACACAGGGAAGTGAGGGCAGGTTGTTAATAAAGAGACAGAAAAGGAGAAGGCCAAGTATAGATCCCCAGGGAACTCCAATAGAGGTTAAGGAGGGGTCAGAGACAGCAGTTGTAATTTGAACAAATTGCCTCCTCCCAGTGAGGTAGCTATCAAACCAGGAGATGACAGACTGGGAAAAACCCAGAACAGACAGTTTGGAGAGTAGAAGGGGGTGATTCACAAGATCAAAAGCCTTAGTGAGGTCAATAAAAATGGTCCCCGTGAGCAGGCCCTTATCCTTTGCTGTAAGAACTTTATTTCATACCTGAAGTAGTGCAGTTGTGGTGCTGTGCCCCATTCGGAATCCATGTTGAGCAGGGGATAGAAGGTTGTGAAGGTGCAGATATTCTGAGACCTGGGTAGCAACAGCCTTCTCAAGTAGTTTATTTAGGGTAGAGAGAATGGGGGATCGGTCTGTAGTTAGCCATGTTTTTGGTGTCCCCTTTTTTGTGTACAGGGACAGCTTGAACCATTTTCCATAGTGTAGGCACTGTCTGGGTTAGTATAGATAGGTTGAAAATTCTTGCAATGGGGCAGGAAGAGCTTGAGATGCCATTTTGATGAAATTGGGCAGTAATCCATCTGGACTGGAAGATCCGTGAGGGGGGAGATAGATTTAAGAAGGATCAGCACCTCGGAAGTGGAGAGTGATCTGAGCAGAAAAGAGGCTCCTGAAGGATGGTGGATATCAGGAGAGGGTACAGGGGACTGGTTAAATTTTGCAAGGTATTCAGAGAGATCAGAGAATTGTGCATTCAGGGCATTTGCAATCGTAGGTAGATTGTTACAGTTGGCGTCATTTAGCATCATTTCTGTTATGGCCGTCTTGGGCCTTTAGCCTATGAAATTTTTGATGTGGTTCCAAAAACTCCGGGAGTCACCCACTGAAGATTGGAGAAGCTTAAGGCAATAGTTCCTTTTTGCCCTCTGAATATCTTTTTTGCAGGCATTCCTCATTTTTCTATAATTAGCCCAGTCATTTATCTGTTGGGATTTCTTGGCCAGGGCCCAGGACTTATCCCTTCTTCTCATAGTCTGAAGGAGGTCTTTATGTAGCCATCTGTTTGCAGATCCCCTAAGATGCCTTTTTTCAATGGGACGTGCAGATCCTGCAGGACTAGTAACAAAGTTAGTCTTGGGGAAAAATTGTCATCTTCAGAGTAATGTAACTTCGCATCCCTGCAATATTCTGTCACCAAACCACCAAAAGGTACATCTGTGGGATGGTGGCTTTCTTCCCTTCAAATTGCAGCCCAAAACACCAAACCTTTCTTTTGCAGCAGGGTGCCAAAGAATTCCTGTTATTTTGGCCAAAGTGTCACAAAGTAGTGTCACAAATCACGACACTTTCGCCAAAAAAAATCAAAAAAATGTAGCAAGTTTGACACTACAGATTACAAAAATTTGAAAAACATATTTATGGGGTGTTTAACCCCCCCAAAAAGACATGGCTAGCATCCTCAGGGCTTGACTAGGTGAACACAAAAAGAACTGTGTCCCTAGAGGGTCCCAAATTTAAATTGCAAGCATTTATGTGACCACTAACTGAAAAAAAAATGGCTGACTCACGACACTACAGGGGTCATATGCAACACTAAAAACTGCATTTGCAACACTGTCAAACTTTTTGTTAACTTTTCCCATTGACTAAAATGGGAAACTTGTTTTTTGAATAACTTTTGAGCCCTTTAATACTTTTTCACAATATCTTCAAAAGACACATCAGGGATCCCGGACGCATGTTCCCTGAAGTTTTTGGACGAGTCACACAAACCGTGTGACCTGTAGGCATGAGCAAAGAATGTGCAAAAAAGCGTAAATGTGCTATGGAATGTCACATTATAACTCCACAACCGTATATCCGACCAGTACGATACTTGGCAGATCCTAAGATCTATGGTACCATTCTGTGCCTCCCAAATATCAGGCGAATCTGTCATATGGTGGCAAAGTTATTAAGCTGCAAAATTTCACACTTTAACCTTAAATGGGGTTGTGGTACTCAACCCTAACTATAGTGGCACTACCGTGCCACTATAATATATATATATATATATATATATATATATGGCACAAAAATCCCTTAATGCATCAGTTAGGGTTGTTCCACAGCAACAACAGCAGGGAAATTCGGTGTTAGGGTTCAAAACCCTAACTGGGCATTCCACCCCACCCCAACACCACCACCATACATTTGACCATAACACAACTTGGCAGATCCAGAGATCTATGATACCAGAATGTGCTTGCAAAATTTCAGGCAAATCCATTATATGGTGGCAAAGTTATTAAGGTGCAAAATTTGAACTGTAACCTTAAATGGGGTATTCAACCCTAACTATAGTGGCACTACTGTATCACTATAATTTATATATATGTATATGTGTATATGTATATATATATATATATATATATATATATATATATACACACACACACACACATATGCATACTGTATCTATAGGCTACATGATGGACAAGAGTGTAGTACGGAAAATATTTTCCCTCCTGCAGAGTGACCTCTGGATACTCACGAGTAGCAAAGCCATGAGTGAGAGTATCCAGAGGTCACTCTGCAGGAGTGGAAATATTTTCCACAGCACATGACTGCACATCATGTGTTCAATTTATACAAAAAGAATTTCCAGAACTTATTTTTATTTCACTTTATCTTGTGGAATAAACAAAGAAGACACAGGACTAAAAAGGAAAATTCAGCTAAAACAAGCCGAAACACTGTCTTGCCACTTGGGATGAAGCAGGCTGTATTCCTTGGTAGTTGAGGTATTTGTGGATGTGGAAGGCTTCATTCATTTTTGGCTTCTTTTCCAGTATGAAACTCAAGCTGCTGTTTGCTTTCTTGCTTTGTGGCTTTCATGGAGTGCACAAGATGAAAGTGAAAGAGGGCCTTAGTGATGCAGGTGTGACAGGTGAGCCACATTCTTGTCATTACCTTCATGAAAGCAGTTCCAACACTTATGCAGAATCTGAGTTTGACTGGGTGACATCGTACATTTGAAATAAATGCTGATAAGGTAAGCACAGTGTTAATGAATAGCATGTATTATCACTGTGCTGATGTCAGCTGCATTTATCTCACTCCAGTGAGAATAACAGTTTATCTCAGTGAGAAATCTATATATGTATATAGGGGTTACATTCAGTGAAAGATGTATGTTTGTTGTTATGAGGATCATGTCACTTTAAATGATGCTGGTGCTGTGGTAGTGTGTGTGTGTGTGTGTGTGTGTGTGTGTTTGAACTTTTATGAATGGGTTGTTGTAGTGAGCTGTTGGTTGGTTTGTGTGTATGGGTCTTGATTGAGTGTGCTGTATTTTGGTAATTGGTTGCCTGAAGGAGGTTCTGTTCTGTAACAATGAGGAAGATGGTAATAATTTCTTTTGGCAGGTTTGTGTCTTCATGTTTGGCTGTTTAAGATTTATTTAAACATTTCAGGCATCATCTGTTTGATTCAGTAATGTACTAAACTTGGGTTTTGAAATTCAGCATGAGAGATTTGGAGATTGTTACATTTAGAAGGAGTGCTGCAGCTGACTGTCATTATCTTAATTGTGTTAATTTCAGTGTAGGGCCTGTTTTAGAACTCAGTAAATTACAGGGGTGTTTCTTAGTGTTTTCAGATGCAGGAGAGTGACATCAGCAGTGTAGGTATAAATGGTATTTATTTTAACTCTGCTGACATCATCAGGATTTATTTCACTCCAGTGAAAATAACATCATTTATCTCACTGGAATTGGTCTCACCCCCATGGTATAAATAAATATATATATATATATATAGATATAGATATAGATATAGATATAGATATAGATATATATATGCCAAGATGAAAGACCTGTGTGTTTGCTGCTACCACCTGACCTGTGGTAGCTGATGAAAAAAACCTTAGAGACAGATAGTAAATGTCAATGAAAAGATCTAGCCCATTTGCTGGCATTAAGTGCCCTGCACTCTCAGTATGTATCTGTTTAGATTGTGTATGACCAGATGCACGCCGTTTGCTACAAATTGCTTCTTATCATTCTAGTCTGGATGGTTGTGGTTGAATCCTGGTTGTTGTCCCAAACCAAAAACCCCATATATATCTTGGTCAGATCTGGACTCCAGGAGGGACTGGTGGTGGCGGGTGACTGGGGCGGACCACTAGGGTGGCATAGCATACATTCAGCTCCAGCACAGGTCAGCAGCAGGTATGGCGATGATAGGGCAGGCTGATACACCAATCAAAGCTCTTTGACTAATTAAACTGACAGCAGCACACATGCTTTAAGGCTCTCTGACTCGAGTCACCTTGCCACTTCAATGTTTTTAGATTCTTTTAGCCGGGGCCGGGTAGGATATTACTGCACTCAGCTTACCATACTGAATTGTCTGAGTCATCTGAGAGACACACACATGCTTGCCACTCAACACTACTACGGCTTGTCTGTGCAGCACCACAGAAAGGTAGTAGTTAATTGACCAATGACTGTGCCTGCCTGCCCATTGCCTGGTAACTATGCAGCAAAATCTCAACATGCTAGGAGGACTGAGCTGGCAGGTGGCAGCTGCTGCACTGTTATGCGGCATATACTTGGGCAGGAACTTAAGAGGGAGAAGAGAATGACATTAAAACAGAACTTACTACTCTGCAAAGTAAAAACTAGGACTTTTAATGTCCCAGAAAGATTTACAGACTTCCTGGGACAGATGCTTTAAAAATGGGACAATCCTGGCAAAACCAGGACAGGTGGCAACCCTAAATCCCTCCTATACCTTGTTAACTCATTGCCTCCACAGGAGCTCTCTGAACTTGCAGCACTTATCTCCTGTATACTGTTAACAGTGAATCCTGGGCCTTTCTAAGCATAATCAAGCCATAATTGGCATGCCACAAACAAATGCTAATATCACAAAAAATGTGAGTGCTAGACACAAAGTATGAGTGGCAAAATTGTTTTGCATAAAATTACCTTTCCAATGGTGGTATGCAAGGAATAATGGGTAATTTAATTTTATTTATGTGCTGGTCGAAACAGCAAAACAGAATATTTTTTCCATTTAAAAAATGTACCATAAACATTTTTTTGTAGGGAAATATGTAACATATCAACACCAAATTAAGCATCCAGACATTAGATGTAATTTTAAAAATTTGTTTGTAAAAAAAAAATACAGCTATTTCTGTAGTATTAAACATACTGTTTCCCCATTTGAGTCAAAGTGTGTTGGTGGGGTTTGAGGGACAAATCTGAACCATACACACCATACCATAAAAAAAATGCATATAACTCCTAAAGTATACATGATACACACAAAGTATCAGTGGCAAAGTTGTTCCATACAAAATTGCCTTTCCAATGGTGCTATGCAATCAGCTGTACTTATACTGGATGACATACCCAGAATGGATGTTTTCTTCAATGTGCTTAGGTGGTTCTAGATTGACAAAATGTCATAAACAAATGTGAATAACTCCTAATGTGAACATGGTACACACAAAGTGTCAGTGACAAAGTTGTTTAGCACAACATTACCTTCCTAATGGTACTATGCAGTCAATTCTAATCAATTCTAGCTGGCAAGTAATATTAAAACATGCAAGTGACTTCTCCAGACATTTCTAGGGCACACCAGAATTCTGTAGGTGACTTCTGTAGGCGTTCTGGGACACACTGCACCAGATTTGCTGATGCTTACAGGCATTTCTAGGAGGCAATGAGTTAACCCTGGTGAAACATAGAAACCTAGACTATGATGGCAGATAAGGACCACTTGGTCCACCCAGTCTGCCCTTTTCCCTATCATTGGATAAGCTGCAGATCCTAGTTAACCAACAGCCTACTTCCTCCTATCTGAATCATGACCCCCTCGCTCTCCTGTCCTCCAGAGAGAACATGTTGAGCTCCTGCAGCTTCACCTCATATGACTTCTCATGTAACCCTCTCACCATTTTGGTAGTCCTCCCCTGGACACCTTGCACCCTATCAATATCCTTGCAGAGGTGCAGCCTCCAGAACTGGACACAATACTACAGGTGGGGTCTCATTAATGAGCAATATAGTGGCAACACTGCCTCCCTTTTGCTGCTAGAAATCCCTCCCTCCCTATGACCCCATCATTCAGCTAGCTGCCTTGTCCCACTGCTCAGCCACCTGAGCTTATCAGATATGATTACCCCAAGGCACCTTTCTTGCTTTGTGACCGTATCTCCCCTCCATCTTATACACATCTCCTGGGTTTTCCTGCCCCAGGTGCATGAGTTTGCACTTTTTGGCATTGAAAACCAGTTGCCACACCCTAGACCAGTTCTCTAGTTTTCCAAAATCCCTTTGCATTCTCTTCACCACCTCCTGGATGTCCACCCTGTTGCAGATTTGTGTGTCATCTGTAAAGAAACATGCCTTCCCATCCAGTTCCTCAGCAATGTCACTTATAAAGAATTGAAGAGGACAGGAACCTGTACTGATCCCTATGGTAGAGTGTCTACCCCATTTAGTCGGGGCGCAGTTTAGTGTAACATTCAGTTAATCAGAAAGTTTCCCAGGTAACTGGTTCTGTCCTCATGTTAATCAGTGTGCAGCTGTTCTGGATAGGTGGAACTGCTGCTCCACTTTATAGGGAAGTTCTACATGTTGTATCATGTTGCTTGAGCTGTCAGTCTGCCAGAGTTGCTGGTAAATAAGTCTTGTGATGGTGACAAAAAGGAACAAAGTGAAAGGGGAAATTGTTTAACCAGGAAAGGCATACTAAGCAGGAGCATGTTTCCAGGTGCAATCTGAGAGCAAAGGAAGTTAAGTGACTTACTCAGGATCACATAGTACGCAAGTGGGGGTTGTGGGATTCAAACCCAGGTCTCCATGTTTGCAGCTCAGTGCTCTTAACCACTACACTATACTGCCTCCTATACAAAAAAGAACAAACTTTCCTTTGTCCAGAGAGGCAGTATAGCACAGTGGTTTAAGGCTCTGAGCTGCAAATCTGGTGACATACAGCAGACCAGACCTGGGTTTGAATCCCACAGCTTCCACTTGCATACTGTGTGACTCTGAGCAAGTCACTTAACTTCCCTGTGCTCCCAGGTCACTTCTGTAAAAAGCTTTCAGCTTAGTGTGCTACTCCTGGTTAAACAACTAAAAAAAAAAAAAAAAAGATACAGTGCTTGAAGCTTTGCAGACACCAAAAGCTTCACTCTCATCAGCTGCCAGTGAGTTTGGAATCAGTAAAAGTCAAACTGGGTGCATTAGCCAAAACCACTAGTCCATCCTCTCAGAGTGACAGGCAAATGCAAACCCTGACTGAAAATGGAAAAAAGCAAACTCCAGAGACAGGAAGGGAAGCTAACACATAAAATCTGCTCTGACTCATAAATGGACAGAATCTCTGACTTCTTCAAATGACTGAAATTATCTAAATGCTAGAAACATTTTTATTGTCTCATTTTCTTATTGAACTGGTTGGACCTTATTGCTATCAGGGTGTGTAGATGTGACGAGACATTCAGCATTCAGTAAGTAGCATGCTTAATGTTCTTTTTTACTTTAGTTTTTTTTCTGTTAACACAGTGGTGAAGCATAAAAATGATTGCTAGAAGCAATCAATCAATCAATCAATCTTCATTTTACCAGGCGAAACACCATTGAGCCTGTTGATTTATAAGATGGACTTGCTCAGTTACACGTGGTCAGTACAGCAGTAAAAAGGGTACAAAATAATGATAATATATCATCAGTAGGGCGGGGAAACAGTACACTAGATGCCATTTAGTACAAAATATACAATATCAACAGCATAATAATTATCTCAAAAATAAATAGGCAGTATATACAGGGAAAAGTATGGGGAGAGGAAAAGGAGGAAGGGGACAGGAGGCACACAGAGGAGGTGGTGATTGTCATAAGCCCCTGGCCCCCAAACCCAGGACAGCCCAGTAGGACCTCCTGTTTGCAGAGAGGATCCCCCTTTTTAAGCATTAGTGAGTCATTGTAAGGGTTCAGGAAGAATGTCACCACCTTTCCTTTTCCAAGTGGGAGGGTGGATTCTGTGGTTTTGATTTCCCTTGACTCTGCACTACTTTCAGTATTTGAATCCCATCACAGCCACTGGCTATGTCTTGCCCAAGTAGTTTTGTGTGATAACAGAGCGGTACTATCTTTCAAGGCACTGAGCCTTTTTAAAACCCTTCTGTTAAAATGTTAAATCACACAATCAGATTCCAGGCAGAGTTGATGAGAAAATCATAAAGGTTTACTTAAAATAAAAGCAATACAGAAAATTCTACAGTTTGGAAGAACTTTGAAATGCAGACAATATCAAAAGTAAAACTTGAATGGTTTACAGAAAAACGCTAGATACTGTTATTCTAAACTATACTTTGTTTTGATGTTAGAGTCTAGACAAGATTTTAAATGTCCTTGTAGAGATGAGTCCTTAAGCAGCAATCTTGTAGCATGGTTGTGTTCCAAGTAAGTTCCTCTGACTTTCCTTTAAAAAAGGCTGCAGGTGCTTCCTTTGTGAAAAGTCTTGGTTTCCAAAATTCTGACTTAAAATCAGAATTTTCTGTTCAGTATATGAAAAGTCAAATCCCTACACACTCAGGTCTGGTTTTAGAGATTTTCCAGGCCTACACATATACTTCTAGCTTACAAGTATATGCCAGATGGTCAGACTATCTGACTTCCAGCTAAACTATCAACTGCTCTGCATTCAAAATGTGTGTCTAATAATATACCTGATGGTCATTTCTAGGACACACCCACCTTTTTCTCTCTGGGGTGGGGTTAATAGAAACATAGAAACATAGAATTTGACAGCAGATAAGGACCACTTGGCCCACCTAGTCTGCTCATTTTCCTACCTAACAGATAAGCTGCAGATCCTAGTTAACCAACAGCTTACTTCCTCCTACTCCCCACTAGGACTGCCTTATGTCTGTTCCATGCATTCTTGAATTCCCCCACTGTTCTTGGCTCCATGACCTCCTCAGGAAAGCTGTTCCATGCATCCACAACCCTCTCCATGAAAAAATACTTCCTAACATTACCTCTGAGCTGTCATCCCTCTATCTTCAAATTGTGCCCCCTTGTTCTTGCACATCTCTTTTTCTGAAAGATGCTACCCTCTTGGACTTTGTTGATTCCCTTGAGGTACTTGAAAGTTTCTATCATGTCCCCTCTCTCCCTTCTTTTCTCAAGGGTATACATGTTAAGCTCCTTTAGTATTTCTTCGTATGTCTTCTGGTGCAGTTCCTGCCCCATTTTGGCTGCCCTCCTCTGGACAGCCTCCACTCTGTCTATGTCTTAGTGGAGATGGGGTCTTCAGAACTGCACACAGTATTCCAGATGGGGTCTCACCAACTGTCTGTACAGAGGGATAACAGCTTCCTGTTTTCTACTATTGATGCCTCTCCCTATGCATCCCAGTATCCCCCAGCCTTCCTTACTGCCTTCTCACATTGCTTGCCCACCTTTAGGTCATCTAATATAATTACCCTCAGGTCCCTTTCCATTTTTACTGTTGTCAGTATCTCACCCCCATTGTGAACTCTTCCCCTGGGTTTTTGTTTCCCAGGTGCATTACCTTGTACTTCTTTGCATTGAATCTGAGCTGCCATACATCTGACCATTCCTCCAACCTTGCCAAGTCCCTTCTCATCCTTTCCACTCCATCTTGTGTATCAAACCTGTTGCAAATCTTTGCGTCGTCTGCAAAGAGACATACTTTTCCTTCCAGTTCCTCTGCAATGTCACTTATAAAGACATTAAAAAGGACTGGTCCCAGTACTGAACCCTGCGGTACCCCGCTAGTAACCCTCCTTTCTTCACTGTGGACTCCATTTATTACTACCCTTTGCTTCCTGTTGTCTAGCCAATTTTTTATCCAGGCTACCACCTTGGGACCCACTCCAAGGCTGGCTAACTTGTGTATTAATCGTTTGTGTGGGACTGTATCAAATGCCTTACTAAAATCTAGGTAGGCCATGTCCACAGCCCCACCCTGGTCTACTACTTTGGCCACCCAGTCAAAGAAATCAATTAGATTCGTCTGACATGTCCTTCCCATCATAAATCCATGCTGCCTTGGGTCCTCTGCCCCACTGGCCTCTAGGTTCTCAACAATTCTTTCTTTCAGACATGATTCCATCATTTCCCCTGCCACCGAAGTCAAACTAACTGGTCTGTAGTTTCCTGCTTCTGTCCTGCTCTCACTTTTGTGAAGAGGAATCACATCCACCCTCCTCCAGTCCTCAGGTACCACCCCATCCTCCCATGATTTGTTAAAGAGAGTAGTCAGCGGTGTCACTACTTCTATCCTTAGTTCTTTTAGAATTCTTGGGTGAATCCCATTAGGCCCCATTGCTTTGTCCACCTTCAATTTTATTAGTTCTTTCAGAACCCTTTCTTCTGTAAATGGACTGGTATCGACCCCCGTCTTCAGAGTGTTTCTCTTGTTTGGTTTAGGTTCCTCCCCCTCCTCTTCCTTTGTGAATACTGAGCAGAAATATTTGTTCAGTATCCCTGCTTTTTCACTGTCACCCTCTGCCCACATTCCCTCCCCTTTATTAAGCCTCAGTATCCCTCCTTTGGTCTTTCTTTGCTTCCTAATGTACCTATAAAAGGTCTTATCCCCCTTCTTAACAGAGTTAGCTATCCTTTCCTCATTTTGGGCTTTTGCTACTCTGACTGCCTTCCCTGCCTCTTTCTGCTTTAACTGATAACGTTCTCTGTCCTGCTTCTTCTGTGTTTCCTTATATTTCCCGAATGCTATCCTTTTCTCCTTAACCTTCCCTGCCACCTCTTTTGTGAACCATAGTGTTTTTTTTCCCCTTCATTGTGTATTGTTGATTTGCTTTACACAAAGGCTTGTTGCCTCTGTGATGGCTGTTTTGATTACTCCTCATTGTTCCTCCTCTAATTTTCCCAAAGTCAGCCCTCCTAAAGTCCAGTACTGTTGCTTTTGTATGGCTTGATTGTATGGCTGTGTTTATCATGAACCACACTGTTTGGTGGTCACTTGTTTGGTCCCCCATCAACAATATATCCCCTTTTTCTGCCATTCTAAGGATGCCTTCTATCATTTCCTTGTCCATTCCCTTCCCCTGAGATGGGGGTCTGTATACAACCCCCATGTGGATTGAGGTGCCATTTCCTGTCTCCAGAGTGACCCAGAGTGCCTCATCTGCTCCCTGTTTACTCTTTAGTTCTGTTGCTTTGATCCCTTCCTTTACATAGAGAGCTGCTCCTCCTCCTCTTTTACCCTACCTGTCCCTCCTGTAGATTGTGTATCCTGGTAAGTTGACATCCCAGTCATGGTTCTCTGTGTACCATGTTTCTGTGACTGCCACAATATCCAGGCAACCTTCTTCCATCAAGGCCACTAGTTCAGGGAGCTTGTTACACAGACTACAGGCACTGGTACTCATCACCCTCCACATTTTGATGGCCTTACCCCTTTTAGGCCCATCCCTGTCCTTACTGGCAATGGTTCCAAGACAATACAGATATTAGGGAGCAACAGTTTGCCTTTTCCTTCAGGTGTCACTGTAGTTCCATGTCAGGTCCAGTAACATTTGGTCCATGCATTTGGCTTAACCCCGACCCCTAGGTCATCCCCCTGACCTCTTCCTGTCACGGAAAGCTAGATACTCAGTTTTCACTAAGAGTTATGTTTTTCTGGCTCAATAAAACTGTCTCCCTTATCTGGAGTCATACCAGATTCAAAAATAGCCATTAGAACAATTAAGGCTATTTTTAGTTTCATTCCTAAAAGCCTTTTAAAAAGACACTGTCTTAATTCTAAAGTACATTACAGCATATACAATATGAACCCACATAAATGGATCTGGGCCTATCCAGCAACATTCCTCCCTCCTAAAACAGAACCTGGAGGGAACACACCCCTATTGGAGGCAGTTATTCCCAGTTCTGTTGTAGATCCGGTATGTGTGATAAGCCATCTGCGTTCCCATTTTTGGACCTAAGCCTATGTGAAATTTCCGTGTCATAAGCCTGTAAGGTAATACTCATCTCAGATGTTTCCCATTTGTTTTCCCCATTTGGCCCAATCATATTAACGGGTTGTGGTCTGTTTGGACCTTAAAATACCTCCCATAAAGGTATGGTTCCTGCTTTTTTAATACCCAAACTAAGGCAAAACATTCCTTCTCTTCAGTTGAATAGGCCTGTTCCCATGGAAGCAGCTTCTTGCTTAAGTATACAATGGGGTGCTCTCTCCCCTGATTGGATACTTGGCTGAGGACTGCCCCTATTCCCACATCTGAGGCATCTGTCTGCACCACAAATGGCCTGTTGTAGTCTGTATGAGCCAGCACTGGGGCCCTATACAGTGAGGTTTTTAGCTGCATGAAGGCCTGCTCACAGTCTGCATCCCATATTACCTTCCTAGGCTTATTCTTTGTCAGCAACCCAGATAAAGGAGTGGCCAGGGAGCTGTAGTTGGGAACAAATTTTCTATAATACCCTGCTGTCCCAAGAAAGCTCCTAACTTGTCTTTGGGTTTTAGCTGTAGGCCATTATGCAATTGCCTCTATCTTTGCTTGGTTTGGGCAAAGTTGACCTCGCCCCACCACATGTCCCAAAAAAGCAACCTCTGCCATGGCCACCTGACACTTTTCTGCCTTAATAGTCAGATCTTTGGCCTGTATTTTGCCTAACACCTCCTACATGTGTATCTAGTGTTTTTCCCGGCTACTGCTGAAGATAGAAATATTGTCCAGGTAGGTGACTGCAAAGTCCTCCTATCCTGTAACACCTGATTTACTAACCACTGGAATGTAGCAGGGGCATTCTTCATCCCAAAGGGCATGAACTTGAACTCAAACAGGCTGATTGGGGTGATGAATGCTGATCTTTCCCTAGCCCTGTCAGTCAGTTCCACCTCCCAGTACCCCTTTGCCAGATCTACTGTAGTCAAGTATGCCTCCCCTCCCAGTTTGTTAAGCAGATTGTCTGTGTGTGGCATTTGGTGGGCATCAGATTTTGAGATGGCATGAAGCCCACAATAATCTATGCAGAATCGTGTAGTCTTATCTGGTTTTGGTATAAGCAGTACAGGTGAGGCCCAGGGGCTGTGGAATTTCTGGATCACCCCTAAATACAGCATCTCCCCCTCCTCAGTACTAATGTCCTTGAGGACTGTCTCTGCCACCTGGTAAGCTGTCCTACGTATGGGTGCTTGGGTCCCCATGTCTACATCATGCACCACTAATGGTGTCCATCCAGGCTTTTTCATAAATAAAGGGGCAAAGTCTCACAAAATGGTCCTCAATTCCTGGGCCTGTCCAAGTGTCAATTGGGGTGCCAGCATGATGGTGTCCACAGATGATGCCTGCTTGCTCTCAGCTAACAAGTCAAAAAGGGATTCTTCCCCACCTAGCTCCTCTCCAGGACTGCAAATCACAAGCACCATGTCCACCCTATTAAAATATGGCTTCATCATGTTCACATGATACATTCTGTGAGTGTGTTTTCGGTCAGCTGACTCTACAATGTAATTAACATCATTTATCTGCTGAAGTACCTTGTATGGCCCTGTCCACTCAACTTGCAGCTTGTCCTTTTGGACTGGGATCAGAGCCATTACATCCTGTCCTACCCTGTATGAGCGAGCTCTGGCCCCACGATCATACCAGGTCTTTTGTTTTTGCTGGACAGCTGCCAGGTTATTCTGGGCCATGCCTATAAGCTCCTTCAGCATCTCCCTGAATTTTAACACATACTCCACTATGGGAGTCCACTGGGTGGCATGCTTACCTTCCCAGTCCTCTCATATTAAATCTAGGGGAACCTCACGTGGTGTCCCTACAAGAACTTGAAGGCTGAAAACCCGGTTGACCACTGTGGCACTTCCCTGAAGGCAAACAGCAGGTGTGGCAGGTATTTCTCCCAGTCCCACCCATGCTGTTCTGAAAATGCCATAAGCATAGCTTTTAGGATCCCATTAAATCTCTCTACAAAACCACTGGCTTGTGGGTGGTAAGGTGTTGTGTGCCTCTGTATGACGTCACGATTCTCCCACAAACACTTCATTAGGTCTGACATGAAGTCACCCCTTCGATCAGAGATAGCCTCCTGTGAAAACCCAACATGGGAGAAAATCCCCAGCAAAGCATCTGCCATCTTGTTCGACTTAGTGGAGGACAGCGCAATCACTTCGGGATAGCGGGTAGCATAATAACAACTGTCAAGATATACTTTTTTCCTGAGGAACTTGGGATATTCAAAGGACCCACAATATCCATTCCAACCTTCAGGAATGGCTCCTCCACAAGTTGTATGGGAATCAGAGCAGCCTTAGCTTTACTTCTGGCCTTCGACACCGGTGACAGGATTTGCAGAATTCCTTCACCTGCTTGGTAATATTGGGCAAATATAACTTGTGGGCTAGGTGCTGCATAGTGTGAGCAATGCCCAAATGTCTGGACATGGGAATATCATGAGCTACCTTGAGCAATAACCCATGATACTCCTGGGGAACAACAAGCTGGCTGCCTGCCCATGACCCATCCCTTTGTCCTGATGTCCTGTGTGTGTATATAACAGTCCATTGTCCCAATACACCCCATAATTTCTATAACCTCCCTGCATCCCAGCAGACTTTGCACAGGCTCTCAGCTTTTCTAAGCTTGGATCACTGCCCAGCTGAAGAGCTCACATCAGGGGACTCCAGGATTCACAGAGGGACTGTAAGAGGTAAAGCCTCTTTCCTTCTAGCAGGAGTGTTTCCCCATCGGTGCTGCATGCCAACTGCCCCAGCCACCCAGCTCAGCTCTACCTTTATTGCTGCATGCTGATCACATGACACATCACATGACCAAACCTTCTTTTTTCTAAGTGTCCACTTTCCCATTTGCAGCTTATAGTTTCTGACCACTAGGAGTTGCTGCAGTGCCCTTCCTGGCACCACTTTGCTCACTCTCCTCATCTCCACTCCCTATTTGCAGCTAATATTTTTTCTAACCACTAGGAGTTACTACAGTGCCCTTCCTAGCCCTTGTCTTTGCCTTCCTCACACCAATCTGTTTACCCTTCTAATCTCCACTCCACCTCACTTTCCTACTACTATACCCCCACTTTAGCCCCTTTTACCATCGTTTGCTACTGTCCCCTTGCAGGTTTCAAACCCTACACTCTTGACACCAACATCAGTAGCTCTACCACTAAGCCAGTGAGTCAGACTAATTTCTTTCACTTTTTTTAAAGCTCTTAAAGCTTTTGGCTCCCCCCAACTACATTGTGCTCATTATGACACTGCTTTCTACTACCAGCACTGCCATGTGGCTTGTACTGCTAACACTAGCCCCCCTCATTTTGCCAGGGGATGCTCCATACATGGTGAACCAGAACCACTTCTCACCTGGCTTCTCACCTTAGCTCCCCTTCCCACCTTACTAGTGAACCACCCCACTCATTCTACTCATGGACCATGCTCTCCCCACCCACAACTTCCCCTATTGGTGCCACCATGGTACGGCACTGGACGTTACTCTACTTTGCCTCTCCTTCAGTATGGAACCTACCAATCCCCATCTCCATGCACTGCTGTTCCCCTCCCAACTGGTGCCTAAACTAATGAAGAAGTGACTCAAATTGACATTCTTGTGCATCCTCCTGCTCCTCCTCTCAGGAGACACCCACCCCAATCAGGGACCTACCCCCCCCCAAGGTTACTACTGCTAAAGATCTAATAATTGCCTCCCTTAATATATGTAGCCTCCTCAAGACATTTGATTCATTTCCAGGCTGGGTTGTCCAGAATCACCCTGATGTCATCTCAGTAGTTGAAACTTGGCTCAACTACTGCACCCCAGACTCCGCAGTCTCACTTCCCAGTTGTATGCTATACCATGTTGATAGAACCTCAAAAAAAGGGTGAGGATGTGCACTGTATGTCCAGGACTCATCCAGTGTCTCACTGTCCCATCACCAACCCTCGAACATGGGGCCCAAGTTCTCACTCTGAAGATCACTCTTGCCCCAAACAGAGCCCCACTGTTCCTCTCCACCATATACATCCCTCCCCAAAATCAGAAGACTGCTATCCACTCTGTCCTCACCCATCTTCAGACATTCCCTGACAGTGCTGACATCATTGCCCTCAGGGACTTTAATATAAACTGGCTAGCTGACATATTAGCTACCATTAGGGATGCTGCAGCCTCTCAAAACCTGTCACAACTTGTGACCATTGCCACTAGAATCAACCAGAAGACTGGTACTGCCACCTTCCTTGATCTAGTGCTCACCAATGCACCCCACAAAGCAATCCAGGTCAGGGTACTACCCAATGCCCTGAGTGACCACTCCCCAGTGCTCTGTCACTGGTCATATAGTGTTAAAAAGGCCCCCAAAACTATCCTCCAATGCTGCCTCAAACCTGGCAAGCTTCGGTTCCTCAGACAGTGCCTCTTAGCTTGTGACTGGTCCCCCATCAAAACCGTATTGAACATTGACACTGCCCTCAACCATTTCATCAACATTTTCAATGCTGCCTGCAACCAATATGCACTCCTCAGCAAACAAAGAGTTAAAGGGGTTGACACACCTTGGATATCACAAGCCCTGCTGGACCAGATGTGCGAATGTGACAATCTATGACACATTGCGCTGGATACTGGTAAACCCACTGATAGGCAGCACTACCAAGAAGCACAAAATAAATGTACTTGGAGTACTTGAAAGGCAAAGGCAGAGTACTACCAAACCCTGCTCACTGCCACATGGGGCTCAGGTCACAAGTTCTGGGACTCCTTCAAAGTGCTCAGTGGCAAAGCCTTCACTGCACCTCCCTCCCAACTCAGGGCCAATGGGTCTATCACCACAGACCCTGCCCTGATTGCAAATACATTTAATGACTCCTTTTCCAACCTTACTGGTGTCCTCCAACTTTTTCCTCCCCCACCCCCCATCACTGCATTGCTCCCTCTCAACTCCCTCATTCCACTTTAAAGCAATATCTCAGTGTGAAGCTGCCCCTCTTCTACTCAAGGCCCTCAGCAAATCACGTTTCAGCAGTGACACACTACACCTTAAATTGCTTAGACTCACCTTCAATGAAGTTCTCTTCTTCTCACCATGCTTCTTAACTGCTCCCTATTGTTGGGCCAGTTTCCCTCTAAATGGAAATCTGTCCTCATCACACCTATCCTTAAAAGCAGTGACCGCTCCCTGCCTGGGAACTACCGCCCAATCTCAATCCTGCCTCCCCTCTCAAAAACCTTGGAGAAAATTGTGGCTACCCAGCTAATGGGCTACCTTTTCAAATATAGCCTACTGTGTCCTGAACAGCACGGCTTCTGCCATAACCACAGTACCACCACAGCCCTCTTGGAATTTACAAATGCCCTCCACACATCTCTGGACACTGGCCACACCATTGGTGCTGTTTTTATAGACCTTTCTAAGGCATTTGATATGGTACACCACACACTACTCCTGGATTCCCTCACACAAATAGGCCTGTCCCCAGATACCACTGGCTGGTTTGCCAGCTATCTGTCTGAGAGAACCCAGACAGTCAGAATTGCCCATACCTTGTCCTACCCCCTCCAAGTCAGGTCAGGGGTCCCACAGGGCTCTATTCTTGCCCCCCTATTTTTCTCCCTGTTCCTCAACTCCCTGCCCAAGGCTTGCTCCAGGAAACTACTACTGTATGCAGATGATGCTGTCCTCTACAGCTCCCACACTGATCCCACAGTCCTCCGCTCAGCACTCCAGAAATCTTTCATGGAAGCTGAATCCTGGTTCATTCAACATAAACTAGTCTTAAATTACAAAAAATAAATGGCGCAGTCGGTGTGCAAAATCACTGTATGGGACACATTAAGAAAATCACAGTGACACTGTTCATGAGCAGAGGTCTTAAAATGGCTATGTTGAAAATTTGGTGACAAAATTCCTAAAAATGACTGTTTTACGAGCCTGTGTTGCGCACTTCCTATGCACGCTCGTAAGTTTGCGGATTTTCTATATTTTCACTCCAGATTTTCAACATTGTCATTTTACCACACCTCCTTATGAGCAGTACAGCTGTCATTTTTCACATCTCACCTAAAACGTGTTTCCGACCATGTAGCGCACAATGATGCAGTCGGTGTGTGAAATCAATGTATGGGACACATTAAGAAAATCACAGTGACACTGTTCATGAGCAGAGGTCTTAAAATGGCTATGTTGAAAATTTGGTGACAAAATTCCTTAAAATGACTGATTTACGAGCCTGCATTGAACTCCACTGACTTCCAAATACCTACACAGCACATACAAGCAAGCAACATTTGGCATTGACAAATGCTTGTTTTAAGCCCTGAAGTGGGGGATGTGCTACATGATTTTTCAGGCAAGACACACTTGGACTGCAACTGACCACCATGACTACCTATCATTATTACTGGGTCATCATCATCATCAACTGAAACTGGTAAATCACAACCTTTTTCGGGGGGGGGGAGTTATTGCAAACAGACCCAGACAGACCCAGACACAGTTACCTTGAATTTCTTTTTCTCTGGTTCCCACCAGGGGTCACTGGCATTATCATCATATTCATCAACATCATCCACAGCCACATCATCTGCTTGGATCTTGGGTCTTGGGCAATTAGTCAGAGAACCTACTAGGAACAACACTCTAAATAGTGCCAACAGTTCCATTCTAGATGTGGTACTAACCACCCATCCACACAAAATATCTCATTTGGCAGTGTTTCACAACGACATGAGCGATCATGGAATTGTTGCTTGCATAAGATCTCAAATTAAGGCCCGGCCGCAACCCATCTTTATAACAAAAAGATCCTTCGCAAATTCAGTGCAGTAAACTTCCTATCTGACCTGAGCATGATCAGATGGCAAGATCTTTACTAGCCAAAGATGTCAACAAGGCAGCTTGCATCCTTAATGACAAACTCACTACAATAATAAATAAGCATGCCCTTTCATCAAAGTAAGGGTATCGAACAATTCCAATCCTGGTTCACCTTGGATCTCAAGGCAGCCCTTATAGCTCGAGATAAGCTCTGGGCTAAAGCTAGACATTCCAAAGAATCTTCGGATTGGCAGGCCTTTAGAACAGCTTAGGAATAACTGTGTGAAAAAACTTTGCTCTGCTAAAGCTAACTATTATATTTCTACTCTCGAACAAGCTAAAGGTAACCCTCATAAAATATGGAAGACTATCAAAGCTATAGAAGGATGGCCCATGGCCCCTCTGTCCCAACAAAGATAGTCGCAGTGGCAAGATTGTGGAAAACAAGTCCCTAATCCTGGAGGAACTTAACTCCCACTTTGCCACAGCTGGATTAGCTTTGACTCACACCTATGCTGGTGCTGCAGTGAGCCAGCATACCCCTCACCACGCCTAGTCCTGGACCCAGTCCCTTCCAACTGCGCGAGATAACTTATAAAGAAGTAGAAGATTCTCTCTTAACTTAGACACCAAAAAAAGTGCAGGGGACCATGGCTTGGAACCCTTTTTCCTAAGGTCAGGCTATGCCCATCTCACTGCCCCAATTCTCCACATCTTCAATCTTTCCATTACATCTGCTACTGTGCTGTCCTGCTGGAAATCAGCACATATCCTCCCTCTATTTAAATCTGGTGACCCATGCGATGTAAACAACTATAGGCCTATCTCCATATTGCCTATCCTTTCTAAAGTTCTCGAAAACTGATCCATATTCAGTTAAAATCTCACTTGAAACCTTCTCTCTCATTAACCCAGCTCAATCTGGCTTCCTGGCTAATCATAGCACAATCAGTGCACTAGCAAAAGTGACCAATGATTGGATCTCTGCTATAGATGCTAAGAAGGTAACTGGTGCAGTCTTTTGGACCTCAGCAAAGCTTTTGATACTGTTGATCACAAACTAGTCAATTGCTTGCAAAGTTGGGTGCCACATACCATACCACCCAGTGGTTCTCTAGCCACCTAACTGGAAGATTTCAAAAGAAGATGGAAGGCTTTTTTCTGCTGCCTTGCCAGTTGCAAGAGGAGTCCCCAAGGAACCATCTTAGGCCCTATCTTGTTTCTCTGTACATCAATGACTTAGATGCTAACATATCTATGTCAAATCTGCACTTTTTTGCAGATGATACTGTGTTGTATACTTCTGGCTCATCATTATCTGAAGTCAAGGGAGTGCTTCAAGCAGACTTCGCACAACTTGAGCATAATTTAATAAAGGCAAAGCTTCTGCTCAATGCCAAGAAGACTAAAGCGATGATATTCTCTCGCAGTGCTGTCTCAGGCCCCCCCAATACTCTTGCCCAAGACTTCATTGTCACCACGCTAAACGAGCCTCTGGAAGTTGTAACCAAATTTAAATATCTAGGTATCTGGATCGACAATAAATTATCTTTCAGTGACCACATCGAAGATGTCTCTAGAAGGTTAAAAGCAAGGTTAGGTTTCTTCTACAGAAATAGGTCCCTTTTCCCCCTTGAAACTCGAAACAAGCTTGTACAGGCCACTTTTCTCCCCTACTGACTATGGCGATGTAATCTATTCCTCCACCACTCTTGCAAATCTAAGTAAACTGGACATCCTTATCACCGCATGTTATGGTTCATTACCAACTCCTTACTGCTCACACCACTGTGACTTATATGCAGCTGTTGGTTGGACATCCCTAACTACTAGACGCCTGCTCCATGCTGGGCTATGGACTCTTAAACTGCTCCTGCAGAAATTGCCAAGCTATCTCTCTTCCCTTATTAGTATCTCACATAGTGCATACTGTTAAGAAAATCTGACTTTATTATGCTTGACATACCAAGGACGGACTTCCTTTGGTAAACGTGCTATTGCATATGCCCTTCCTCCATTTGGAACCAATTACAAACCGCATTGACACTAACTAGCACAGTTTCAATAAACTTCTACAAATCGCTAAGTTCAGCCAAAATAAAAGACACCTGTAATGTCATTCAGTCTCTTCCTTCCCCATGTGTGCTATATTTATCCACTGGTAAGGTATAATTGATTTGTCATATTAACTGCTTTCCTTCCCTTCTACTCCTGGCTTTATCTTTGCTTACGCCCACTGCTACTCTATCAAATTTCTCCTCCCTCCCATATCAGTTGTAGACTGTTGTTTGTTCTAGCTGCCAAAATACTGTATATTTGATTTGATTTGATTTGATTAAATCAAATCACACCAGTCATCATGTTTCATTTATCAGTATGCGACCTATAAGTCGCTTCCTGTCTCATATCAATGTTTACCACCCGGTCACCCTGTGGTGGGACCCTTGTATGTATATCCAGCCTGCATCATGTAACGGTATTTGATGTATATACTGTTATTACTCATCTGTGTTTGTACTTTTGCGTTTATGTCACAGGACCTCCTTGTGAATGAGCTTGCTCAATGGAGTTTTCCTGCAATAAACTTGAACTTGAACTTGAACTTGGATGCTGGCATGTGGACTGCATGTTGCAACCAGAGCAACATCAGCATCATCAGATTCATCATCAACACCACCATCACCCAATATTTTTTCACCACACTGTGAATCATTGCAGGGCAAATGCATGACCTGAACTGCAGTGGAAGAAATGTGACATTGTGTGTTATCATTGCCATGATGATCAGATTACTCATGTTCAGTTACCAGTGGGATGATACTGGGGAGTATGACATCATCTACACTGTCACTCACTGCTTTACACTCAACTATATTTTTGGACACCGTCAACTGGCCAAAAGTAGAACCTGAGGCAGCAATATTCATACCACCAGCAACTGCACTAACACCACCAGCTGGGACAACATGATCTTCTCCAACTATGAGTGAAGCTACTGATTGCCCTGTAAAAAACATTGAAGGAGAAATACCTTTACTCATATCAACAATGCACTTCTGCGACTGCGTACTACTATGCCCACAGACAATCTTACCACTGGCAGCAGTGCCATGGCAAGAAACAGCTTTGCTTGCATGTCTCTTTGCAGCCTTTTGGGGGATCAACAACAGTATTCTAAACAAATTTAGATTTTGGAACGTTCGCTCTGGGCCGCTGGATGTGAAGCCAAAAAAAAAAACACAACTGTGGCTTCAACAACAGATACTGACACAAAGTCACAACAAGTTCAACAACACCTTAACTAACCAGTGGTGCTCAAGTCACAATACAATCTGGAAAAAGAATACCTTTAGCCAGTTTGGGGGGGGGGTAGAAATACTCTGACTGCAGATTACGGTAACAGTGCAAAATCAAGATACCACAATGGCAGTACAACATCACACAGGTGCAGTGGATAGCAGGTGACACTGCTGCAATTACACTGTGGCACAATAAAAGGTGTACTATATGATGTCATGCACCACACTCACACACGCACACTTTATCTAAGCAAATTGAAAACTTCAGTAATATACAATGTATTTTAAACAACCTGAAATTATGCATTGCTGCACCAGGTCCACAACACACTCAGCAAAAAAATGTCAACGATCACTGAAAATATTACTGTGTGTACATTAACACAGTTATACAAGAACAATATAACCAAAGAAAAAAGAACTCCCTATTTCTCCAACTTAAGTGTCAATGACTCAGCAGGTAGCACACTCGACTCTGCGGCCAGGAGATCAGAAGGCTGTGAGTTCTATCCCCTCACCAGACACTTGGGTTAAATCCTAATACTGACACTGTGGTGCAGCATGAGGGGGGTGCTGCACTCCTTTTGGATGAGACATTAAACCGAGGTCCCATCTGCCTGTTTTGGTAGTAGTTCAGGTGGATGTTAAAGATCCCATGGCACTTCTCGAAAAGAGTAGGGAGAATTTTTATTAAAAACAAACTACATAATATACATTCGAACACTTAAACATTTTTCCTATATATAGGTACTAGAATAACTTTTTTCCAGTTCCATCAAAATTCACCCACGGTGCTTTTTCTGTTTCTTCCCCAACTGTTCTACATCCATTTTGATATATTTTACCTATTTCATATTGAAATTTGAACAGTAAGTCTTGCACTGTCATTTCTTGGTTCTGCAGTATTCTCTGACATCTTGATTGCCAGAGTAACCATTTTAAAACAGCAAGAACAACATATAGCATGATTTTATTCCATTTTCCCCATATATCTGTAAGTTGAACATATATTAAAGTATTATAAGACATATTCCTAAAACCCTCAATACCTCAAAAACCTGCAAGAGCTCAACAAAATGGCTTAATAAAGGAACAGTCGAAATACGTATGATTCACACTTTCTACTTGCATTCCACATTGTAATACTGGACATATTCTTTCTTCTTTACATTTATGTTTTTGAATTTCTTTAACACTTAATTTTCCATGACTACATAGCCAAATTACTGCCTTCATTTGTTTTGGGATTCTTTTCTCTACGATGCATTCTAATATTTGTGGTACTTGTATCCCATCTTCCACATTAAAAACCGGGTCCTCAAAACAATTCTTACCCATTATTTCTTTATAATATTGTTTTCTGCTCTTTCTTAACAGCATGTCCACATTTACCCCCCCCTCATTGAGTCATATATTTTCTAAAGATTTCCATATAAGGAGGAACTTCTAATGTTCCTTTATAGTTCCATTTTTTCTGATATTCCCTATAAATATGTCTGACCAACTACTTATCAGATTATTCCATATATTGACTTTCCCCTTTAAAAATGGCACAATGTTCACATAGAAAAAAATATTGAAATAAAATACAATTGGCTGAATCATCCCTAGCCCTCCTTCTTTAGGAGGTCTATATGTATGACTTCTTTTTTACAGGATTGAGCCTAGAACCCCATAATAATTGAAAAAAAATTCTCAAAACTGTTGTTTGCATATTATATGGTACAGGAAAAATATACACTACATATAAAAAATAGGTATAATAAAAGTTTTCAAAAGATATATTCTTTTTTCTTTTGTCATTTTCCAACTCTTCCACTTGTTGACCTTCTCTTGCGTAATTTTACATTTCTCCACCCAATTACTTCTGACTGCATCTTGTGTTCCAAATCTTATCCCTAATCACCTGTATTTATCATTAAACTGCCTTCTTTTGCAGTGTTAACTTTTCCTAAGGGGAATACCTTACAGTTTGACCTCTGTGGTAGGGAAAATGATTGAATCACTTCTGAAGGAAAGAATTGTTGAGTACCTAGAGGCCAGTGGGGCACAGGACCCAAGGCAGCATGGGTTCACAGTGAGAAGATCATGTCAGATGAATCTAATTGATTTATTTGACTGGGTGACCATAGTAGTAGACCAGGCAGGGGCTGTGGACATGGCTTACCTAGACTTTAGCAAGGCATTTGACACAGTCCCACACAAAAGTTTAATAGTCAAATTAACCAACCTGAGAGTGGGTCCCAGGGTGGTAGCCTGGGTAAAACACTGGCTGGATGACAGGACACAGAAAGTAATTGTAAATGGAGTCCACTCTGAAGAAAGAGGGGTTACTAGTAGGGTACTGCAGGGTTCAGTACTGGGCCCAGTCCTTTTTTATGTCTTTATAAGTGACATTGCAGAAGGACTAGAAGGAAAACATGCCTCTTTGCAGATGACACAAAGATCTGCAACAGGGTTGATACACAAGGAGGCATGGAAAGGATGAGAAGGGACTTGTCAAGGTTGGAGGAATGGTCAGAAGTATGGCAGCTTGGATTCAATGCAAAGAAGTGCAAAATAATGCACCTGGGAAACAAAAACTCAGGGGAAGATTACACAACGGGGGGCAGTAGTAACAACAACAAAAATGAAAAGGGACCTGGGGGTAATCATATCAGATGACCTTAAGGTTGGCAAGCAATCTGAGAAGGTGGTAGGGAGGGCTGGGGGATACTGGGATGTATAGGAAGAGGCATCACCAGCAGAAAACAGGAAGTTGTTATACCCCTGTACAGACAGTTGGTGAGACCCCATCTGGAGTACTGTGAGCAGTTCTGGAGACCCCATCTCCACAAGGACATAGACAGGATGGAGGCAGTTCAGAGAAGGGCAACTAAAATGGTGCAGGGTCTACAAGAGAAGCCATATGAGGAGACACTAAAGAAGCTTAATATGTATACCCTTGAGGAAAGGAGGGAGAGGGGGAACATGATAGAAACATTTAAGTACCTCAGTGGAATCAACAAAGTACAAGAGGGTAGCATTTTTCAGAAAAAGAGATGTGCAAGAACAAGAGGGCACAATTTGAAGATAGAGGGTGGATGGCTCAGGGGCAATGTGAGGAAGTATTTTTTCACATAGATGGTGGTGGATGGATGGAACAGCCTTCCTGAGGAGGCTGTGGGGTCTAAAACTGTGGGAGAATTCAAGAATGCATGGGACAGACATAAGGCAATTTTTGTGGGGGGTAGGAAGAAATAGGCTGTTGGTTAAATAGGATCTACAGCTTATCCTCTAGGTGGGGAAATGGGCAGACTAGGTGGGCCAAGCGGTCCTTATCTGCTGTCAAAGTCTATGTTTCTATGTTTTTTCCATACTGATACTAATTCCTGTGTAATCGCTGTTCTCACTAAATGTTTTCAGCATTTTTCCCCCTGAAATTTGATTTTTAACTAAAATATTAAAATCATCTGCATACACACAGACTTTTGAAAGAAATTTCTCACCCCAAGATGTTACCTTAATCTCTTTATTTTGTTCAATTATTCATAAACTTGGATCAAGACATAAAACATATAGGAGAGGACTTAATGGGTACCCTTGTCTTACCCCTTTGTGCATATACATAGAGACTCCTAAGTGCTCATGTATCATTGGCTTTATTTGTACTTCACTCTACAAAATTTTAATCATTTTTATCAAATTATCTGGAAAGTTATAGCCTTTTAACACCTCCCACATATACTCATGTTTGATTGAGTCAAATGCAGTCTCTTGATCAATGGCATATAAATAGCCTTCCATGTTTCCATTCAGGGCAGCATTTATTATTTCTCTTAAAAAAATTAAATTATTCCGAATATCCCATCCTGGGACTCCACTAGTCTGTGTTTGTGTTAATAACTTATCTGCTAATGTTATCAGTCTTTGATTTATAACTTTAGCCAGTATTTTATAGTCTGCTGTAAGCAAACTTATCAGTCCCAATTTTTTAAAATCGATCTGTCTCCTTTTTATATAAAAGGATCAAGATACCAGTTTTCATACTATTTGTTATCTGTTTTTCTTCTAAAATCTTGTTATAAACATAAGTTAATGTTTTGGTTAGATGTCCTTTATACTTTTTGTAAAATGCATTTGGGATGCCATCTATTCCTGGTTCTGTATTATTTGTAAGTGTTCTAATTGCATTTCTGACTTCTTCTTTTATATCCCCCTCCGAAGCTTTAACTTCATCTTCATTTAATGTCAGGACGTTTACATTTTTTTTAAATCCCCATTTACTTTGTCAATTCCCCCCTTAAATTTATCTTTTAAAAATTCTTGGACTTGAATATTTATACTTGCAGTATCAATGTGTTTATTCCCAAAATTATCTGTAACTTTGTATAACACTCTATTTTCAATGCGTTCTTTATTACTGCCATAAGGATTGGTTTGAAACCTAGTACCTTGTGTTCCAAAATTCTGTTACATACTTACGAATTTAGCTTTATTATATTGATAGGCCCACATTAAATTTCTTGTTTCTTCTATTTTCCCTGAATTATTTACTTTATACTTTGTTTGCTGTTATAGTAATTTATATAACTGTCCCCTGAGGGTTAGATATTTTTTATAATTTGTTTGCTCTTTTTTATGTGAGTCTTCTACTATTAGTTGTTTTATATCATATTTTGTGTTCCCCACCATTCTATTGCTGAATCATACAAATCTTTTACTGTAACTCTTGCTAGAAAAAGTTCCTTTATTTTATTGTTACAATTTTCCTCTGTCAATCTTTCCATGTTCATTCTCCAGTAGCCCTTCCAAAAGTAACTTGTTTTCCTATTCCTACGTCTATTTCAACCCCCATATGGTCTGTAAATCCCATAGGTATTACTGATATATTTTCAATTCTTGTCCCTTTTTGAATAAATCAAAAGTCTATCCTGGTAGAAATAGTGCCTTTATAAAAGGTGTGTTCTGCTTTTTTTCCCTTTAGATTTGTATGCTTCAAATAGATTCCCTTTTTTAAAATATTTTTTAATTTATTGGTATCACAAAAATCCTTTTTCAACTTTCTACCCCAGTCTTCTTTCCCTAACCCACAATAAAAGTCACCCCATAGAACCACCTTTGAAGTATGTATAAAAGGCTCTATCAACCCCATAATTTGATTCCTTTGTGCTTTATTCTGAGGGTTATATATATTAATTAACCTGGTAGCTATGTTTTTAATTAGTACATCTAAAATAAAAGCTCTTCCTGTAACTAGATCTATAAGTTCCGGCATCTCAATATCATGTGTAAAAAAACAACCCCTAGTCCTGAACAAAGTTCCTCTTGTATTGTCCACCATGAAGTCCCCTATCTCCACTCCTTCTGTGCCTGGGTTAGTTTTTCCTCAGTGTGTAAATGCATATCTTGTATAAATGCTATATCACACTGAATATCACTTAGAGTTTGAAAAACTACCTGCCTTTTATGCTTGTTCTTTATACTATTCAGATTTAAAGGTAAACAGCTAATTTTATGCATTTTTACAGAAGTGGTTTAATCACATAAAACTTCATCTGCCTTTTTATCTTTTTTTCTCTTCTTCGACACTTGTGTGTCAGTAGTTCCTCCACCATCTGAGTCTCCATCATTAGAAAAATCGACACAAGATGACACTGTTTCCTCCTCCACTGATTCCCATTCTTTGTCCTGAAACACTGTGTATCAATTTGTAAGTACAAACCCTTCTCTGTCCTTTTCAGTATTCAAACTTGCTGTGTTTTTTGCATATCTTTTCTTATTTGATCTAGTCATTATGGTGAATATAGATTACGATTCTTTATTTTTAGTTTTTTCCTTTTGTGACTAGCCACAGTTTCTTTGTTTGCATTTGATTCCTCATGGTTTCTTCTAATCTGGGGAAGGCCTTGAGGGACTATGGTTTGTAAGCAGCCTGTCTTCTATTAAATCTCCCCGCTGGTTCTTTGCCTCAAAAATAATTTTCCCTTCTTTACCTTTTTCTTTTTGTGCTACTGCTAAGTACACATCTTGTTCAGCCGAAACCCCAGGCTCCGGACTATTGTGTGCTGCCCATGGACAATGTATAAAAAAGTGACCAGCTTCTTTGCATAGACTGCATCACATTTTATTCTTACATTCAGCACCTTGATGGCCAATCTCCCCACATAAGCCACATTTCACCTGGCCACAGACATTACTTAAATGTCCCTTTTTACCACATTTAAAACATGCCCACAGCTGGCCTGCATAAAATACTTTTTCTCGATCTCTCCCAAGGTAAAAACTATTGGATAAATGTTGAACTTCACCTTCCACTTATTTTAGAGTAATTTTGTACTTTCATCCCCCAGTTTAGAGGCATTCTTCATCAAGGATGGGTTCAGTGGGACCATGAACAGTACTTCATTGCTTTAACCAAAAGGTTATATCAGAAATGTTTACACCTTCATTCCTGAAGAGCACAGTTACAATCTTAAAAGCGGTTTTGTTAGTTGTATTGCTGTGAATTTATTCCATAGTTCAGTATTCTTTAGCTGATGATACAATAGCAGCCACAGACACTGGCAGCTATTTCCCGAAATTTTTGTGATTTTTTTTTATTTTATTTTATTTAAACAGCAGTTTGGAAAACCTTTGAGCCATAGGCTCATTTACAAAGGTACCTTGTCACAGTAAGACAAACGAAAATACACAGTATAGCAGTACAACACATAAGTATAACAGTAACTTAAGACATAGATACAAACAAGCTGGTACACACGAGATTAATGCAAACAATACCAGAGTTATGTTGTCCTTAGCAGCTTAGTAGTAAGCTTTGTCCAAAGTATTGAGTCGGCTTTGACTAATAGCAATTACAGCATCGGGTGTTAATAAGGTGGTTACGTAGAGAAGTTTTGAAGCGCGATATAGTTGGAGCTTGGAGATGGAGGCAGTGTGTTGAACCAGGAGGGGCCCTAAAGCTGAAGGCTCTTTGGCCATGAGAGGTCGAGCTCTAGGGATAACAAGAGAAGTTTTCCCAGAGGTCCGAGTATGAACTAGTGAGACAGAGCGACGATGGTGGTGGTCAATCCTGGTGGGGATAGCCCAAGGAGGGTCTTTTTTGTAAGGGTACAGGTCAGATATTTGAGGCGCTCATCAAGATCAAGTACCAGCACTTTAGCGTACAGTAGACAGGTGTGTGTCAGCCTAGGTGCCCCAGTAATTAACCTGCAGGCCTTATTCAGAGTAGTGCAAATTTTAGGGAGTGCAGTCTGATCAGCAGCACCATACACTGGCAGTCCATAGTCCACTAGGGACAGGATAGAGGAGGTGACTTCGAGTCGAAGAGCCTCCGGGGGGAGGCAGTGTTTATACCGTGTAAGATGCCCAATCGGATATTAGTGGCAGTGGCTAGGCAGCATGTGTCCATGGAAGGAGAGGGAGGGTCAAAATGGATCCCTAGGTATTTATAGGAGCAAACTTGTTCGAGTGGGAAAGAGGAAACAGAGTGAATGAGGAGTTTGAAGTTGCAGGACTTGTTTTGAGGATGAGTGAAGAACAAGGTTTTTGTTTTTAAGATTTATCACCAATCTATGTTTTTGAACCAGCCCCAGCTTCAGCGAAGGACTTCTGCAGCAGTCCTGAGGGCAATAGGTTATGACTTGAGACAAAGATGACTGCATCATCAGCGTATAGAATGTTCCCCGAGCAAGAGCGTGAAGGTGTTAAGGTAAAGGGAGAATAGTAAGGGGCCCAGAATGGAGCCCTGGGGAACCCCAGAAAAGATGGGACAGATGTCTGAGTAGGTCCCATTAATTTTTACATGCTGTGAGTGGTCAGACAGATAACTGGTGCACCAGGAGATAGGCCCAGCAGCAAAACCAGAGAGACTAAGGGCATCAAGAAGGAGGGGGTGGGAGACAGTGTTGAAAGCTTTAGAGAGGTCAATGAAGACCACACCAGCCGGAGAACCAGTGTCTAAGGATGAGTGGAGAAAGTTGGAGAACTCTAGGAGGGCTGTGCTGGTACTGTGGCCCGCTCAGAAGCCATGCTGCTCAGGACATAGGACATTGTAGGTGGAGAGGTAGTCAAAGATTTGAGAGGCCACCACTTTTTCCAAGGCCTTGGAGAGAGGAGAGAGAATGGAGATTGGTCGATAGTTTCCAGCCACAGTCCTATCACCACCTTTAAAGATAGGGGTGACAGTGGCAACTTTCCAGGCAGTTGAACCTTCCCAGGCAAAGAGAGGGTTGATGAGGCATGATCAGGGTAAGGACTGTATCTAAGACCAGCCGTGGGATACATGGATCCAGGTGTCACTGCCTGTACTATTACTCTTGAGGGCAGTGATACAAAGTGCCTAAGTTCTTGGGCAGAAACACGGGAGGAGAAAATAAGAGCGAGAAAGATTTACTGCAGGTGCTGGGGGAGAGGTCAAAAATTTGTAGGGAGGATAGGGCTAAGGTCAGTGAATTAGGTGTTGAGGTGGTTGACTATGAGGGCTGGGTCTGAGGAGATCACACCATTAATGTTGATCTGGGTGGGTGGGGGGAGTGTGCAGTCCCATTTAACTGTTTAATGTTATCCCAGAAGGTTCTGGGGTTCCCCCATGAGGCAGTGAGTGAGGACCGATAGTGTTCAGACTTGGCCTTTCTGATGGCCCGAGTGCACTTGTTTCAGGCTGCAGCATATAACCACCTGTCATTGGGCCGGCCAGTCTCAATGGCACGGTGCCATAGGTTGTCCCTATGTTTGAGTTGGTGGACCAAAGCTGGGGTTACCCAGGGGGCATTCTGCCTTTTAGAACAGCGGGTCAACATTGGGGCAAAGATATCACAGGCATTATTAAAAGGTTGGGTAAAGAAGGAGAGAGCTGTGTCAATGTCAGGAGTTGCCTGTATAGGAGACCAGTCAATTTGGGACAGATGTTCCTTAAGTTTTATCAGTCCACCAGGTATTAGACACCGCCAGCATGTGGACTGTGCTATGGGTTTGGGGACTGAGGATGACCAGTGGAATAGAATGGGGGAGTGATCACTGAGAGAGTCTGTGAGGACTTGTACATTGGGGATCTGATTAGGGCGGTTGGTGAGTACCACATCAAGCAGGGTACTGGAGCCTCTCTTGGGGTTAGTCCTGGTAGGGTGGGTAACTAGCTGTGTTAGGTCTATTGCAGAAAAGGAGTCTCGGGTAGAGGAGCAGGATGGGCTGAGCCAGTTGACATTTAAGTCACCCACAGAATTTGATCAGCCGGAAGGAGGAGTAGTGAGGTAAGGTATTCTGTAAGAGAGGCAATGGCCTGCGTGCTGGTCCCTGGGGCACGAGTGCAGTAGTCAGATAAAGGGGTCCCTTTAAAGGGTCAGGGGTTAGTTTCAGTGTAGCGCCTGGGCCCTGGAGTCAAGGATGGGAGCAGGCAGGGGCTAGTACGGGAGAGATTCCTTGA
The DNA here is from genome assembly GCA_016271365.2 of Neoceratodus forsteri. Classification (NCBI taxonomy): domain Eukaryota; kingdom Metazoa; phylum Chordata; order Ceratodontiformes; family Ceratodontidae; genus Neoceratodus; species Neoceratodus forsteri. The sequence continues at coordinate 557,667,654 of CM028137.1, read as the reverse complement.
CATAAATGGTGAGCCTTCTCTGTCTCCCAAAACGGTCAGACGGAAGAGGGTGAAACCAGGAAGGGAGACTAGGGAGTCAGGGGAGAATTTCGACAGCCAAGTCTCAACCAGAGTGATGACATCAGGGATAATTGATGTGACCAGGCATTGTAGTGAGTCAAACTTTTTTAGGAGGCTACAGATATTCATGGAGACCATGCATAGGCCTGTGGTGCGAGTCGGGAAGCTCCTGGGAACCGGGTCAGGGTTTGGATGAATGTTCCCTGACAGGAGTAGTAGCATGACTAACACCCTGGCTGGGAGATGGTGAGAGGTTTTCCTATGATTGACATGGGGGGGGGGTAGGGAGGCTAAGGGGGCAGGGGGTGGGCAGGGTGGTACAGGAAAGGAAGGCAAGAATAAGAAGACACCCAGATGTGCCTGAGGTGATGAGAAAGCTAGGGGGAGGGAAGGGAGGACTGAGACACACAGAGGTCCCAAGGGGCAGGAGAGCAGGTTCAGGAACAAGGGGAGGGAGGGGTGCCAGGGCACAGTGCAGAGTAGCAGATGGGTAAGTGGGTAAGTGCACTGCTAGTGGAGATAGACACAGGCAGAGCATGAGGCAGGACCAATACATTCTGGTGAGCAAGATCCCAGGGAAGTAGTGCTGTACGGGTAGGAGTAGGAAGTAGCGAGGTAGCATAGGTCCCTCTAGTGGCCAGCAGGTATAACCTGCAAATGGGAAAGTGGGGAGACAGGTTCTGGGCAACAGGACGTGATGTCACCGGATGTGATGTCATGGGGTGGATCCTTAAATTGACAGCCGCCCCTGGGTGGGAGGCTGGTTGGGGCGGGTGGGGCAGACGGCGCGAAGCGAATGCTTTCTCTATTCCCACAGCAGGAGCAGCAGAGAGAAACTCTTTAGAAATGTTGTGAAATATCTGGAAATAGCTGGCAATGTCTGTGGCTACTACAGTATAGTTTCCATAATCTGTCAAGTCCACCTGGATGCTTAAAGCTAACATCATATTCAGAGCTCCCTGGCACAAGAATTAGTGCATACATTTTGTACGGGTAGTACCTCATACTTTGTTTCAACAGTTGTTTTCCTATTTATATTCTATCATGTGCATCTGCTGCATCACCTTTAAATCTTAGCTGAACTGCATTTCTGCACTTTGCCTGTTGTTGCTGTTGTTCAGGAAAAAGTTTCTCCCTTGTCTTATTTCCCCATACATTTTCTTTTGGCAGGTCTTTATCATTCTCCTCTTTATCAGTGATTACTGTTTTTTGCTCAGTTTCCATCACTGAGTTCCCACTCTCATTATCAGATATTTATTTAGTATCATCCGTATTAGCAATTTCTGCATCTGTTTTTGTTTTTCCTTCAAAGTTTATATTAATGTCATTTTCGGAGGTAGTGGGCCTATTTGGGTCCCATCCTACCTCTGTTTGCTTCCATCCTGCATCTAATAAAGCTTCCTTTACCCATTCAGGAGTATCCTTTATTTTTTTTCCTAAAATCTGCATCAGTTTCAGTCCTTTCTTTCATTTGGGGGCCCCTTTTATTTTCAATTAAAATTGCCTTCTCATTTTTCCTGTTTGCATCTCATTCTGACAACTTTCAGACCCCACTTCTTCTTTATCTTGTTCACTTTCAACCCTTCTTAAGCCATGCCTTCTATGGCCCTTTTTTGCCATTCCTTTCAGGGTTGAGTCTTTCTTTTTTTTCTGCTCGTCAGGCCTAAATGATCCGGCCTGATTACTCTGTGTCACATCATCACTTTTCAGCTGTGTCTGACAGGCCTCACCTATGTCAGACATTTCAGCCTCTTCCAAATCTTTTAGGTAAAGATTCTTTCTTTGCTTTTAACTTTTGTTCCTCAAATTCGATATCAGACAGTATTTTAACTTTTATTTGAGACTTACTGCGAGTTTTTTTAATTGCAATAATCTTTTCATCTCCTTCCTGATGCACAGTTCCACTCATTTGCTCCTTTTGTGACTTTGCCTTGTTTTCCTTCCACTTTACATCACACTCCTTCTGGCTGTTCTCCATGGGTTTACAGGCTGAAGTGGAGACCTGAGCTACAGCCACTCACATATCTGCACTCATCTCCACAGCAAAGCAGACTGACTGCTAGTAGCAGTCCAACAAGGAAGCCCACTGATGGAGAGTAGAGGAAGTTCCCCAGTATCCTGGCCAAATTTCCCCCCATTCACTAAAAATACCACCAATAGCTTAACCTGATTCAAGGTCAGTTGGCATTCATCTGTATCCCCCTTCCCCAGGTTGTGCCTGAAAATAGGCAGACCTTGTCAAGTGCACTTACCCGGTCAACAAAAACCAAATAAATAAATCAACAACACCACAGATCCGCCCCTCCCCGACAGCACACTTCCACTGTCTGTCAGTACACAGACTGAATGTTGTATATTAACATTCAAAATCCACACAAAAACAATAAACACTCGATGATATGAGCACAGGAGGGATTCCTACAATCGATGCACTAAAGTTTGAGCAAAAAAATTACTCAAAAAGACTTTTTTGACAGATTTTAGAGGGTTTGAATTGAGAGAGCTCTCAGCAAACTGTCTCCTACAGCTACCTACACACATTAACCTGAACTGAGGCTGTGCAGAACAATCTAGATCCCATGTGACCTGTAATCCCATGAATCACTGCAACATTCACATTTGGAGCTCACATCACCAAGTGATGTGAAGTACATTGATTTCAATGTACTTTGCCTTAAAATTAGTGGAGTAGTGGTTTGGGGAAGGCAGAATAATGCAAAGTCATTGCTTTCAATAGACTTTGCATTCCTCAATATGATGTGAAGTACTCCACTTCATGTCATGTTCACAATTCCGCATTACTTCATCGAATCACTTTGCGGAGCAAATTGGGGTGACTTCACCCACCACTAGTCCTTAAGCAACAATCTTGCAGCAGGGCTGTATTCCAAATGAGTTCCTCTGTATGTCCTTTTAAAAAGCCTTCGGGTGCTTCCTCGCTGAAAAGTCTTGGTTTCCAAAATTCTGACTTAAAATCAGAGCCTTCCTTTCAGTATGTGAAAAATCAAATTTCCACACACTCAGGTCTGGTTCTAGAGATTTTTCCAGGCCTACACATATACTACTGGCTTACAAGTATATGTCAGCTTGTCAGACTATCTGACTTCCAGCTAAACTGTTTATCAACTGCTCTGCTTTCAAAAATGTGTGTCTAATAACACACCTGATGTTCATTTCAAGGACACACTCACCATTTTCCCTCTGGGATGGAGTTGATGGTTCCAATATAATACAGATATTAGGGTGCAACAGTTTGTCTTTTCCTTCAGGTGTCACTGTGATTCCATGTCAGGTCCAGTAACATCTGGTCCATGTATTTGGATTAACCCCTGACCTCTTCCTATCATGGAAAGCTAGATACCCAGTTTTCTCTAAGAGCTATGTTTTCCTGGCTCAATAAAACTGTCTCCCTTATCTGGAGATGTACCAGATTCAAAAATAGCCATTAGAACAATTAAGGCTGTTTTTGTAGTTTCATTCCTAAAAGTCTTTTTAAAGAGACAGTGTCTTAATTCTAAAGTACATTACAGCATATACAATATGAACCCACATAAATGGATCTAGGCCTATCATGCAACAGTGATGATGGAGGACCAGAGGGAGAGGGCAAGAAGCAGAGAATGTATACAACATAAGGTCAAACAATTAGAAGCCTCACTGAAGGATCTAGCATATGGGGTTTTGAATGAAGTAAGTTTAATTGGGGTAGCCAGTTTTAGGGGTTTTGAAGCTTATTCCAAAGTTGGGGAAGTGCATAACTGATAGAGGCTCTACCAAAGCGTGATTTTGATCTTTTTATTAAACTAGTTGGACAGCCACTGTATTGCTTAGCTACCAGGGAGTATAACATGCTATGAGAACACCCCAAGATAGTGTGGTGTTGAGTGTGAAATGTGTAGTGAATAGCATATATAATGTTATTTTTCTACAGTTTGTGTAATCACAGTGCTGCAGCATAAAAAAACATAAAAAGGAAGATGAAAACAATGAAAAATATATTTTCTGCATGTTGAGTGTATTCATCATATTTGTCCATTAGAAAAATAGGCCTTCTGATAAGTGGGATGCAGCTTAATAAGGGTTGATTCACTTATAGTATAGTCTAGTGGTTAGAATATTGAGCTGTGAATGAGCTTGGTACATCCAGCAGATCTGGGTTTGAGTCCCACAACCTCCACTTACATACTGTGTGACTCTGAGCAAGTAAACTTAACCCCACCAGTGCTCCCAGGTCACCCCTGAAAACAGGCACTTGTTCTAGTAGACCTTACCTGGCTACCAAAATAATAAAAAATGTTTAACAAATTCAAAACAGTCATGCTGCATGGAGACATCCTTATTAAGTGGCTTAATCTGTATACAACTGGTCACTCTCCTGTCCCCCGAGTAACTGTCATTCACCACCATCCTCTGCATCCTATCTGTCTTTGTATATAAACTTTTTATTGGACATAAGAATATACAACAGTATATATCAGTAACAATGCATATTCCTGGCCAGGGAATTTCCCCATGGAGATACAACTTTAAACTTGGGTAAAAGTAAATGGTATTCATACAGAAAGACAGGATATCAATACAGACAAAAAGAGAAAAAAAAACAACAAAGGAAAAAATGATAAGAATTCCTCAGTCAGTTATCAAATATAATATTATATTCTTTGCAAAAAAAATCTGCATTAATGCAACATTTAGGGTTCAGGCTAAAGTGACAAAAGTAGGGAAATGTGGCTTTAGGGTTTCCAACCCTAACACTCCAATGCCACCCCTAAAGCAAATCAGGGGTTATCAACCCTAAAGCTCACCCCATTCTATACACTCCACAAATGCACACGTAAGGGGGTGAGCTTTTGGGTTGACAACCGCTAGGAAGAATCCACCCCTGATTTGCTTTAGGGGTGGCATTGAGGTGTTAGGGTTGGAAACCCTAAAGTCACATTTCTCTACTTTTGTCGGTTTAGCCTGAACCCTAAATGTTGCATTAACAGAAATGTTTTTGTAAAGATGTCCTTACTTTTTGAGACACTATAATCATATCCTTATTTTTTTTGTAGGGAGGCCCTGCGCTCCCATCCATCCATAGTTTTTCAGATACTGTAATTGTATCCTTATTTGCCTGTGGGTGTGCAGGGCCCAGAACCCTGCGCTTCTGTCCTTCCATAGATGTATATATGTATATTACTGTGAAAGTGCAGGAGCCAGAGGGTCATGCACTTCCATTTGCAGCACAAAGGCAACCACATTGTCAGCATAGTCTTTTTATTATCCAACCTCATGAACCCGGTCATGAAAGTTTTAAAATTCCCACCAAAATGTCATTCCGCACCACCACCACAACGTCATTCCATGCAGGGACTGCAAAATCATCTTTTGGGATGTAAAACCACATTTTGGACAGGATTTGAAAAATGGCAGCTGTCACATTCATGAGGTGCTGTAAATAAATGGCTATACTGTCAATTTGGGCTAAAAATATTGAAAATTGCCAAAGTTGTGAGCCTGCATTTGCAAACTTCAACATAGGCTCATGACGTTGTTCTTTAATATTTCTACACCAAATTTTCAACACAGCCTTCTTATCACCCGACCTCATGAACAAGAGCAGAAAAAATTCCTGCTTGAAGAGTGATTTTGCACAAGGACTGCATAATCACCTTTTTGAAGAGAGACTTAAGGAGCTAAATATGTATAGCCTCGAGGAAAGGAGGGAGAGAGGGGACATGATAGAAACTTTCAAGTACCTCAAGGGAATCAACAAAGTCCAAGAGGGTAGCATCTTTCAAAAAAAGAGGTGTGCAAGAACAAGGGGGCACAATTTGAAGATAGAAGGGGGGGCGGCTCAGAGGTAACTTAAGGAAGTATTTTTTCACAGAGAGGGTTGTGGATGCATGGAACGGCCTTCCAGAGGAGGTTGTGGAGTCAAAAACAGTGGTGGAATTCAAGCATGCATGGGACAGTCATAAGGCAATTCTAGGGGGTTGGAGTAGGAAGAAGTAGGCTGCTGGTTAACTAGGATCTGCAGCTTATCCATTAGGTAGGGAAATGGGCAGACTGGGTGGGCCAAGCGGTCCTTATCTGCCATCAAAATCTATGTTTCTATGTTTCTATTTGCCTAATGTCAATGAAATTGTTCAAGAGACAGGGTCCACAAAAAGTCATGTTGAAAATTTGGGACAAAAATATGCAGAAATGTCTAAGTTATGCCATTAAGGTCAAACCCTCATTGAAATGCATTGAACCATATACTTTTTTCTTCATTTCATGGTCCAGCATTGAAGAATGAAAACATGTCTATGGTCCACAGGTGAAGACACTGCTCAACTCCTGGTAGGTAAGTAAGGGCTTGTGAGGGTTGTGGGGTGGTGGGTGCTGAATGAGAGGGTCAGATGGGGGGACAGAAATGACCACAAAAGACATTGATGGACAGTTTTATTTTTACAGGGTAAAAAAAAAGATGTGCTTTGTAATGGCAAATCTTGACACCGGAGGATTGGGCACCCCAGTGTCACTGTTATGTTTGGGGTTGTGTGGGGTGGTAGGTGTTTAGAAGGAAGGTTGCGGGGGCATGCACCGCGAGAGGTTCACTTGGGGGATGGGGACAGTGGGAATTGGGCACCCACCAGTGTCAATCTTATTATATTATTATGGGGACAATGAACGGAGGGTGGGATACCACTAAACACCAGGGAAATACACTGTTTTGATGGGAGGGTGATGAGAGAGTGATGAGAGGGTGGGGGTGCAACTAGAAACCAGAGATTTCAAATCAAAACCAATCATAGGTGCCACAATCGGGGGGTGGGGGCATCACCACATACTAGGGAAAAGCAATGGGGACAGCAATCAGAGTTTGAGGGATGCCTCTAGACACCAGGGATAATGTATGGGAATGGGGATCGGAGGGTGGGGGTGTGACGAGACACCAAGGAAAAGATGTTGGGTCAGAAAGAAGAATCTTTTTTATTATTCATAATATTAAAAATAATCTTTTTTTGTATCACAAGTCACAATAAAAGGTTTATAAACTTAAAAAAAAAATTAACTCTGAAAGGGATTAATATTTTTTCACCAAAGTACCTAAATGCACATCTGTGCCACAGCCCCTTTTTACCATAACAATTTTGACTACAATTCCAAACAGTCTGGGCACTAGCCCAGTTGACATTTTAAACAACGAAATATGAGGATCAGGCAGCATGACAGTGGAGAACACGATGGCAGCCAAATGACAAAGGATTTTCCTTTCATGAAAAAAGATGAGGTCCGTTCAAAAAAAGAATTCTTTCTTTGTTTCATACAGCTATTATTCAAAATTTCTAAATTAAATTACTTTGGCATGGATTAATATTTTTTCACCAAACAAGCAAAAGGCACATCTGTGGGCCAGCCCCGTCTCTTTCTACCCTAAAGATTTCAGGCCAAAATTCCAAACCATCTGAGTGTTAGCCAAGTTTACAGAAATCCCATTCAAGCCAAAGGGAGAAAATCCCCCAAAATTCACTTTTTCTACTATCTGTATCTCGGAATTCACACATCTCACCAGAACAAAGCTAGGCACATCAAGAGATCTGCCCCCACCAGACCATACATGCAAAATTTCATGGAAATCCATTGAATGGTTGCCAAGTTGTTAAAGTGCAAATTTGGGGGTTTAACACTGAAGTGCTCATATAACCCTAAATATAGGGGCGTGACTGCACCCTTAAAATTAAAACTCTTCATAACATGCATTTTACTACTAAGTAATGAGAATACTCAATCAAGTCATGAACAGTAGCTACATGCATATTTGACAAACCTAACTTTAAACTAGTAACTATCCTTGAACAATAACAACAAAAAATTATTTGACAGCACCTTTAGCCTGAAAGCACTCAAAATGATGTTCCTTGAACCATCTATTGACAATCTGAATGTAGACAGCACCATCTGATGGGTTAAAGCATGCAAGTACTCAAGCAAAAAGAGAAGCTGGAAGATGAAGGATAAAACTGCAAGGGGAAAACATGCACAGAGACCAATGCATCATGCAGCATGCGATGACAAGAAGACACACTGGCTGGTTCTATCTACAGGGCATGCACTAGTGTGGGGTATGAGTTATCTGGGGGGGAACCCCTCATGTGGGCACAACAGGACACCAGCCATTAAGCAGGTATTCACCCCTAGTATGACCACCTTAAAACTCCCCATCCCACCTGTTAGTGTTGTCTGAGCCAGACGATCTCATGTACTTAAGCCATGGTTCCCATGTTCTCTCAAACTTCAATTCCTTACCTCGTACTTTAGCCAAAGTCCATATATAAGAGATGGTTCTAGAGGCTGCCACCTCCTGTGCCAGTAAGGTAGAGGTCTTTAGTGACTTTCAAACCATAAGAATCTGATGCTTTGCTTTTATGGCTATGGGTAAAAGCTACAGCTTATCTTGAGCCATAGAAAAATGACATTTCTGAGGGTTGCCCATGATACAGAAAAGCAGAGGAGCAGCTATGGGTTCCCCTATAAATCAGGAGCAGAAAGCAATAAGCACCTTCCATAAGGGTGGGATTGTCTGGTAGCTCCAAAGAAAGTGCACAATTTTTCCAGGAGCCTGTCTGCATCTTTAACACCTTTGCAAACTCTATATGCATTCCAGTTTAGTGTGAGTGTGGTACCAGCAGGTCAGAACTTGTTTTCTTAATCAGTTAATCTCTTAGGATAGGAGACCCTATGTACTGTTGACTAACATCTTTTCAATTTTTTTGGGGGGGTAATAGGGAGCTGTAGGTCCTGTGTCCATTTTTACCTCTGCTGCTCCTAATCAGGTAGATGCAGAGCTGCCTCCTATCTTTCAACAAGTTAGACACCCAACCACTTTCTCCCCACCTTCAGGTTGCACATTTTCTTAATCAGCCTCCTGTGTGGTACAGTGTTAAAGACCTTACTGAAGTCCAGATAGGCCACAGCCATTGCCCTCCCCAAATCCACATCCCTACTTACCCAGTCCAAGAAATTTACAAGATTTGTTTGATATGACCTCTCCCCTGTGAAACCATACTGTCAGTGGTCCGGTTCTGTCCTGCTGTCTCTTTGCCTCCAGGTAATCTGTCAGTCTCTCCTTCAGCAGGATTTCCATTAATTTCCCATTTCTAGCCTCCTCACTGTTGCCGGTCTTGTGCAGAGGACCATGTTGGTTCCTATTCTCAGTCTATGTCACTCATCACATATCAGATGGAAGTGGCAATGCTAAGCAGTCTGCATTCAACTCAGATGCCTCCTCCATCAAGGAGGAGGTGTATCTCCTGCTGTAATATAGGACACCTGATTACAAATGACAAAGAACAAGGTTGCCATCAACTCTGGTCATAAGTCACAACTCACCAGGCTCCAAAAAACCCTGCCTTCATGATTCTAGACAGCCCCCTTTTTGATGAATTCCCTACCTCAAGCATCTTTTTGTGTGGCTAGAGCAAAACCTGGATTTCTCCTCCCACATTGATTCCACCCCCTCCTTGTACTCAACTCACTCTACTGCCACTATCACCTTCCCTGTCCCTTATTCTAGAACTTCATCAAGACAGACTGCATTCTCCTCTCCCCTCCCTTCCATTCCCTATGGAATAAGTTCCATATGTCACCCTTCCCTTTCATTTAAAACTTTCTTATGAGATCACTCCATGAATGATGCATACCTGCTCTTATAACTAGCAACCTGTCCATTTCACCCTTGTTCCCTCCTCCCATCCATTCTACATCATTCAGTCTCCATTCCATCTCTCCAGACTTGCCTCTCTTCTCAGCTGTATGTTAAGATCAGATTCTCATTCCATTCTTCTATACCTTTGCATGTTGTTGTGCTTCTCATACTTGCACAAACCACATTAACTCATTTGCTAGTCTTTTAATTCATTTGCCATCTTTGTTTGATCCAGGGTGGGATTTTTTTGCATATACTGTGTATTATTTGCAAAAAAAGCTGCATTACTGCACAGTTAGGGTTGAGATTAAAGTAGTGAAATGTGGCATTAGGGTTTCCAGCCCTAACTCTCCACTACTGCCACCCAAGCAGGTAAAAGGGAAAAACATTATGGTTTTTGCTGTTCTGACTCTTGGCGAGTATGGGGTAGGGTCTTCCATGGGGTTCTCAACCTTAACGCTCACCTCATGTTGATATAGCATTCAAACATACAGAACTGTGTCTCTCCACATGTTGCCAACAAGCTGTAGGCCCTGGCTGAAGAAAACAGATCACATCTCACCTTATTTGGTCATGGAATGGGATGAGCGTTAGGGCTGAGAACCCTAAGAAAACCCCCACCCCCATTCACCAAGAGTCAGGACAGCAAAAACTATAATGTTTTTTCCCTTTTCCTGCTTGGGTGGTGGGGGTGGGGAGTTATGGTTGGAAACCCTAAGGCCACATTTCCCTACTTTTGACACTTTAATCAGAACCATAATTGGTCCATTAATGCAGTTTTGTTTCAAAGACTTTCCTTACTTTTTGAGCTAGCACAATCATATCCTCAGTCATGTAGGTCCTGATCCATCTGGCTACTGAAGTGCAAGGCCCTCTAGGCCCTGCACTTCCATCCCTGCATAGATGCATACATTCATCTGGCTGCAGAAGAGCAGTGCCTGGATGGCCCTATGCTCCCATGCCTTCAGAAAACCAATTTATGTGTTTGGTTGTAATTATTTTTTGAGGGGCTCACTTCAAACAGAAATAAAAATATATTTAGTGTCCCTTTCATCTGCCAAACATTGGGTATATATGGGCAACATTTTTTTTTAAAGGCATAAGTCAGTAGAGCTTTGTCAGTTTGCTTTGAAATTTGGTAAGGTAGATATACCTTTGGTGCATTTTTGATGATGATCAGCCTTTCACTGTGGATTTGGCACCATGGTGAAGAGTGGAGGTAATTTTGTGATGCAATGCGTACCCCACAAATGTTTAGGGAGGATTATACATTAGTGTTTTAGTACTCATTGACATCTTTGTTTTTCATATAGACATCCTCTCTTAACTGCAATTATTGATGGACTTATGGTTTGTTAAAGTTGCAATATTATCTTATGGGAATTTTAATTATTAAATTTTTTTTTTGAATAAGTCCCCTAGATTTGTTTGGCAAGCACCTTTTTGTGTGGCTAGAGCAAAACCTGGATTTCTCCTCCCACATTGATTCCACCCCCAGTGATATGTGTTACTATTGTAGTACTCACTGAGATCATTTTTTGATACATAGGTTGTCCCTTAACTCCAAAGACAGATGGAGTTACAGATTGTTAAATTTGCAATGTTATCCTACAGGAATTTATATTTTTAAATATTTATATTTTTTATAAGGCCTGAAGGTTTTGGAGGGTACTATGTTAATGTCATAGTACTCATTCAGATCTTTCTTTTGATATATGGCTTGTTAAAGTTCAAGGGGCTGATACTCAAAACTCCCCAGAAGGACATAAGGTGCTTGTGCCAAAGAAAAAAGATGCAAGTGGCACCTTACACCAGAAAATGCATTCCAGGCCATTCTCAAAAGCAGCCTGCGACAAACGCTGGTTGCTGTCTGCAAATGGAGCTTGCACCAGCTTTGCATCAAAAAATGGGTGGCAGCATGATGCTAGCAGGTTTGCAGCAGATGCAAGTTGCCATAACCCCTAAAATGGGATTCCCAAACCACCTGGGGAGGGCAACCATCAAAATACATTTATACCAGCCAGGGACTGGTATAAGTGTATTCCAACATTCCCTGGGGGTTGCACCAATGTGCTGCCAGCTGATCCCCCATAGTTCATGCAGCATCCCCACCCCAATCCCCAATAATGATAAATATAGTGCCCTGGTGGGCTAGTATACTCCCACACTGATCTCCACTGATTATTATGACATTGCCCTGGTGGGCTAGCAGACCCTGTCATCTCCAATACATAGTTTAATATTGCCCTGGTGTACTAGCACCTCCCCAAACCCCAATCCCCCCATATTGCCAAAGGAATCAATCATTGGTGGTCCAGTGGAATCCCTGAGCCCAATCTCCCATTACACATATGTAACCTATTATGTTCGTCTGGTGCTCACCCTTCCACTGTGCGCCCCACCACCCCACACCCCCAACCCATACTGAAGCCAGTGACTGGCACAGCCATTGCATACCACTGTGGCCAGTCACTGACTGAGCTCTGCATGATTGCACACTGTATATAGTACATGCTCAGTGAATGACAGCAGCTGACATTCACTGAGCGGATACTATATATAGTATGCACTCATACGAAGCTCAGTCCACAGCTGGCTGTGGTAGTTTGTAGTGAGCTGTGCCAGTCACTGGCTGGGTACAAATTGGGGGGAGTGAGGTGGTAGGGCACTGCCAGATGGGGGCTGGGGCTCCACTAGAGACCACCAAGTAAGTGGGGTATTTGTGTAATGGGGATCAGTCTTGGGGGTTCCACTTGATCACCAATGATTAGTTACTTTAGCAACACAGAGGGATCAGGGCTTGGGTGGGTCCTAGCCCACCAGGACAATATTGTAATACTTACTGGAGGTTGGGGGTCCGCTAGCCTACCAGGGTAATATTGTAATACTTATTGGAAGTTGGGGGTCCACTAGCCCACCAGGGCAATATCATAATACTTATTGGAGGTTGGGGGGTCCACCAGCCCACCAGGGCAATATCATAATAATTAGTGGGGATTGGGGGGGTCCGCTAGCCCACCTGGTCATTTTACCTATGTCTATTGGGGATTGGGGCTGGGGAGGCCCCTTGTGTCCTGTTTCCATACACTGCTGCGGGCTTGCAGCAACCTGTCTAGGTGCACCCTCTGTTTGGCACACTGTTAGGGTTACCACAAGTTGAGGGATTTAGCCACTGGGACCATGACCAATAAAGAATTAGGCACAGAGTCCCTGTCACATTGACAATTGGCATAAGTTTTCTTTAACACAATTTGTGCTGATCCTTTTAGAATCGCCCTCCAAACGTGCAAAAAAACTAAGTCCAAATTTTTGTTTCATATGAACAAATTCAATTTCATGAGATTGTATCATTCTAACGAAACAGGACTGGTTCATACAAAACAAGAATGTGAAAAAAAAAAAACTACAGTAAGTCCAAACTTTCATTTTGTATGAACCTCATCTTGTTTCGTATGGCTGTATTCTTGTTTCATTAGACCATACAAAACAAGACAATTGTCTCATGAAGCAAGTTTTTTAAATGTTTTAAAAACACATTTCTGGGTCCTTTTTCCAAAAACTAAGCACAGAATCCATCTAATGCGGTCCCGTTCAGCAAGATACATGTTTTTTTTTAAATAATTTTTTTTATTAAGACATATTCCATTTAATTATTCCACAACAATAAATATCTCTGATAAAAAAAAAAATAACAAAATTATTTTTACATTCCATATATCTAATATTCATATAAGGTGAAAACATTATTGGATTCCATTAATTGGGGAACATAGCAAAACTTATGTCTCTGGAAAAAAATATTTTTTTGGGCCAGTTCTTCATTTCTGTAGTGTAAAGCCTCCAAGAAGGCTCAAAGGCAGAAAAATGTTTATTGCTGTATAAAGCACTAATAAATAATTGTTACCATTCTAATTCTGGTAAATTTAAACTGGAATCAGTTGATTTCCAGTGTTTTAGGATCAGTCTTTTTACTGCCACTATATTTGCTTTATATAAAATTCTATAACTTTTTTCAATAAGTTGGATATTAAATATCTCCAATATTGTATATGTATAATTTGACCAATTTCTTGCTTGGAAGCCTATTTTCTCCAAAATATTGAAGGACTGGGTCCAACAGTTCTTACTTTGTTTACAATCCCAGAACATATGAAATGAATCTGCATCCGGAGAGCTACAAAACCAACATTCCACTTAATCTATAATTCCCATTTTGTTTAACCTGAATAGTGTATAATAAGCTCTGTTAAGAATTTTGAATTGAATGGATCTGTCTCTTGTTAATTTGTAATTGTAAATTTGTGTCAGTGCCAGTATCCATTGTTGTTCTTTTATTAAGTCTTTTATTTCATCTTCCCATATTGTTATAGTATTTTTATATATTTTAATTGTATTTTTACAAAATGTAGATCTTATCGAAGAATAAAGTTTAGTCTTCCCAGCACCAGAATTTAATATTATTTTCCAGCTCCGTTTCTAACATTTTGTTGTTAGGAGCTCTTTCCCACCTTGACAGTCCATTTTGTAAACACTGCTGATTTGATTAAAGTAGAATAACTGAGATTGATTCAAGTGGATTTTTTGTTTAAAAATATTCCAGGAGAGTTTAGCCCCTTTATGGTAATCTCCCCATTTTTTGACCCCCTTCTGCACCCAGATATCATTTTTTAACATTGTCCCTTGTAATTGGAAATTCAGGTTCCCCCATATATCATTTAATGGTGATATGGCTACCAACCAATTTGTTACCTTAAAGAATTTTTGAAGTACTGTATTTAGATTTTATTCCTGTAGCCACCAAAAATAAAAAAAAAATTACATTCATGTTTTCCTTAAAGTAATCATTACCAAATGAATTTTCCATTGTAAGTTTGATTCTTTAAATGCCCATTTTATTAGTACTTTGGCTACAAATGCATGGTAACAAGTTAGTAGGTCCGGGCATGCCAAACCTCCCTTTTTTTTTTGGTAAACATATTTCTTCCCAAGTTATTTAAGGTGTATTATTATTCCAAATAAACTTGTTAAGTAGTTTATATATTTTTTTTAAACCACAGAACTGGAATTGAGTAAAGGATTAATTGCAGCCTGTAAGATAATGTTGGAACCGTTACCATCTTTATAAGCTGGATCCTTCCCCATACTGAAAGTTGAAAATTATTCCATCCTTGAAATTTTAATTTTAAAGAGTTATACATTGATTAAAAATTAAGATCATACCAATCATGCAGTTTATTTGAAATAGCAGTCCCCAAATATGTCATTCCTTTTTCTTGAATGTTTGCATTTATTAGGGTCTTATAAATTTCTGGATTTTTCTATGCTATAGGCAACCATCTCTGGTTTTGTTTCATTTATTTTATAGTCTGCAATTTTGGAAAACTGTCTAATCAGTTTAATTCCCTTACATTTTGTTCCGGTTCCTGTATCAAAAGTAGTATATCATCCGCATAAGCATTGCATTTCAGTTCTGATGATGCTAGTCTAATTCCAGAAATAACTTGGTTTGCCTGTATTTCTTTTAATAAAAGCTCCAACCCTATTACAAACAGAGAAGGGGACAGTGGGCATCCCTCTCTGACGCCCCGGTATAAATTAAAAGGTTTAGACAGAGATCCATTTATTTTTAGTTGAGCTATTGGTTTGTTATAGATGTTTTCATATAATTTATAAATTGTGTAGCAAAAATTGAATATTTCCATTACCTGGAAAAGATATGACCATTTTAACATGTCAAATGCTTTTGTGGCATCTAACAAAAGGAAAATTACTTGTGTACTGGAATTTAGAAGATGTTCTACAATAAATTGTATTCTGCACAGCCCGTTCTGTATATTTCTATCTGGAATAAACTCTACTTGATCATTGTATATTATAGTTCCCAAATGAACCAAAATTCTGTTATTCAAAGTTGTTGTATACATTTTATAATCAGCATTCAAGATAGCCACTGGTCTATAATTATTTCTGTTTTTGATTAATCTTTCCCACGTTTGGGGGTATTAATGAAATATAAGCATAGTTAAATGAGTTTGGTAAACAGTTCTAATTTTGTATTTGACTGAAGAGTCTATAACCAACGTTCCAATATTAATTTGTAAGCATTGTAAAAGTCTAGAGTGAACCTGTCTGGGCCTGGAGGTTTCCTCTTCTTTATACTCTGGATTGTGTCTAAAATTTCTTGTTCTGATATTGGGCTTGTTAATTTGACTCGGTCACTTTCTTGAATTTTTGTATGGCAAAACCTATCATAATATAATATCTCTTCTTTCTCTGGGTTACATTCTGATGTATATAATTTAACATAAAAGTCCAAAAATTCCTTCACAATTTCTTCTTGGGAAATACACGCTTGGCCATTATCTTTTTTAACTAAAGTTATCTCCACTGTTTTCTTGTTTCTGTATCCTTTGTGTCAGTAAATCCCCTATTTACTCACTATACTGCTTCCATTTTTTATTTTTCCTCACCCAATTGCTCTTGGTTTGATATATCTCTATAGAATTAATAAATGTCCTCATTTCTGTCAATTCTATATTTTTATCTGTATCCCCCCTTTTTAATTTCTAGCTCCAAAGTCTTGAGTCACTCCTGTATCTGCTGTTGCCTTAATAATCTATTTTTATTTTTCCAAGAAGTTTCTGAAATAAATAAGCCTCTTAGTGTAGCTTTTAAAGCCTCCCAACTTTGTACTATATTATTTTCATTTATGCTATTATCCATCATAAAGTTTGCAACAGCCAATTCAATCTTTTTATAAATCTCTTCATCCTTTAAAATATAATTATTAAGTCTCCAGATATTGGATTTTTTTTAGATCTTCTCACAAGTTATATCTGAAGTGACCATGTTATGGTCTGATATCAGCATGGGTTATATACATGCATTCACCATTAAACAAGAGAGCAGCAAGTCCCTTGAAATAAAAATGTAGTCCAAACATGAGTACCTCTTATGTCTAGCTGAAAAGAAAGTATAGTTTTTTGTACTAGAATTGAACTCCCTCTATAAATCAACTAAATTATTATATTCTAAAAATTGTTTAGATGTTTAGCGTTGTATTTATCCCAAGATGAGGAGGGTGTCGATTTATCTAATGATTCCTTAATAGAACAATTAAAGTCCCTGCCCACAATAATATCAAAGCATCCAAAATCAAAAATAAGTTTTGTTATTTCTTCAAGAAATTGGATAAATCCTGTAAAGGGTGCATAAACTGAGTATAATATCATATTTAGACCTTATATCTTTACTTTTACTGCTGCAATGTGGCCATGTAGGTCATATGCTGAGTCCATCACTGTACCTTTAAAATATTTGGAGAACATTATTAATACCTCTGCATTTTTCTTAGAAGGACACAACGAACAATACATTTTGCCATTCCACCTTTTTTTGGCTCTTTCTATTTCCTTTTGATTCAAAAATGCTTCCTGCAGAAATATTACATCCAGCTTTCATTTTTTTTAACATTGTCAAAAGTCTATACCTTTTAATCAGGGTGTTAAACCCATTAATGGGCTCTGGTGTCTAATCCCACTAATATACAGAGTGCGGGCACAGTGGCAGACTCCCTGAGTGACCATTCCCTAATCTTCTGTATATGGAAAAACAAACCACCCAAGGTCCAACCTAGAATTCTCTCCGCCTGTGACTTCTCCAAGTTCTCTGAACTACAATACAATCACTACCTAGGTAGTCTGCACTGGAACCCTATAAATCTTCTCCCTACTCTTACTGAGGCTGTGCAATACTTCCAGGATGAACTAACCACAGCGGCCAACCTCTTTGCTCCAATGAAGAGAATGAGGGCTAAAGGCAGCTGCTATAAGTGGATATCTCCCTCACTCAAAGCCCTAATGGCTACTTGGGAAAAAGCCTGGAAAAAGTTTAGGCTCTCCTCCTCCTGGCAGATCTTGCTGAATACAAAGCCCTGAGGAACAAAGCCAAGAGAGCCATAAAACTCACTAAGAGAGATTACTTAATACACCTCCAGAAAACCAGCCTGGGCAACCCCAAGCAATTCTGGAATCATATCAATGACCTGATCAAGGGCAGCAAAAAGCCTGAGTCCTGTCCCATGGAGATTAACGGCCAGCTCACAGCTGACCCTTCTCAAATATTGGCTGCCCTTAACAGGCACTTCTCAGACCTTAAGGCCTACAAGACCTGCCTGTCTCCCCAGATTCTCCCTACCTCAGATGAACCACCACATGGAAAGACCCCATTTCACCTGAGACTGCTAAACGCACTGGAAGTACTAAACCTCCTAAGGAACCTGAAACCGAAAGGGTCAGGGGACCCGACGGTATAACCTCGGCTACTCAAGGCAGGAGCTACCTCCTAGCCTGACCTATAACCATGCTCCTCAATCGATCACTGAGGGAAGGAGCAGTCCCTGACCCATGGAAACATGCCAATGTTGTCCCTATTAACAAAGGGGGAGGCTCAGGGAAAAACTCAACAACTACAAGCCCATCTCCCTCCTCTGCTCACTTGCTAAGGTGCAAGAAAGAGTCATCTACAATCAACTCAGGGACTACCTGGAAGCTCATCAGTTCCTTGCCCCCTCCCAACATGGATTTAGAACAAACCATGGTACTGACACTGCCCTCATTAACTTCACGGATGAAGTTCTCAGGGCAATGGACAAAGGGATACCCACTGGTGCAGTCTTTATAGACTTATCCAAGGCATTCGACCTCATCAACCACAACTTGCTGCTACAGAAGCTGCAAAATATAGGCCTAGACAATCATGCCCTGAAGTGGTTTGGGAGCTACTTATCAGGCAGGGCACAGAGGGTCTCATGGAAAGGGACCATGTCTGACCCCACCCTAAACCATGGGTGGCCTCAGGGCTCAATTCTAGGCCTCCTCCTGTTTTCCTTGTTTACCAACGACCTGCATACCCACTGCGGGGAGAGCTCGGTTGTGCAGTACGCTGATGATACTGTCATCTTCCGACCCTTGTGTGATGCGGTTGCCCTAGGCCCTCTACTCCAAAAGGATCTCACTTTACTAGAGACTTGGCTATGTAAGAACAGAATGGTACTAAATGCCGACAAGACCAAGGCAATGCTATTCGGGCCAAGATCCCTGGGATTTGACAGGTTGTCATCCCTCTCCTTAACATCACTCTCTGGTAAAGCCATTAATGTACTCCCCTCCCTTAAATACTTAGGCCTCACATTGGATCAGAATATCACATACAAGGAACACGTGGACCAGGTCACCAGGACCCTACATCGGAAACTTGACACCCTGTACTAACTGAGGGACCAACTCATCCCTGAAGCCAGGCTCTCCATAGCTACCAGCGTCCTTCTACCCAACCTGACCTTTGTGGCCCCTATTATACAGTGCATGGCTAAAAAGAAATTACCAGAATGCAAACCCTATATAATAAAATAGCTCATTTCGCAACCTTAGACCACCCGAGACGTCACCACTGTGACACTTTGGCCAATCTTCATTGGCCCACATTGGTCGCCTGCCTCCAACACCCCTTGCTTGTCCAGGTCTATAAGCTTCTCAAACCCCATGCTCCGCCAAGCATTGCCAGGACCATAACCCTGAAACACAACCCAGGGAACCTAAGGACCTCAGATAGAATGCTATTAGAAGTCCCTAGGGTAAGGACAAATGCTGGTGGAAGATCCTTTTCCTCCCAAGTAGCCTGCCAATAGAACAAGCTCCTTCCCCAGGTCCAGGCCTCCTCCTCACTCATGAACTTCCACACCAGGCTTAAGTCCCATCTGCTGACCTCAAGCGCATGCCACTGTCATGGCACTTAAAGCTCCTAAGGTACTCCCCTTCTCTCCAACTCCCATCTCCTAGCTTAACCTTCCTACTACCTGCCTTATACAGACTGCTCACCAGAGGCCACGTGCAACCCCTGAATAAACTATATGCAAAGTACTACCAATTGCTTACATGTCATGATGATAACCATGCCTGTACCCATGCCTACATCCACTGCTTTTCTTTTACCATGCCTGTAAGCCATGCCTGTATCCACTGCTTTTCTTTTACCATGCCTGTAACCATACCTGTATCCACTATTTTTCTTTACTGTAACCACCTCATGATGTAACTCACAATGCCTCAAATGTTCCTTATGTCCTTGTTCATTCTTATGACTTGTATTGTTATCCCGGGTCGCCCCTGAAAAAGGGACCTTTGGGGTTCAGTGGGCCTACCCGGTCACCAAAATTTAATAAATAAATAAATAATGTTCCATGTTGTTGCCTTCAAAACATACACCATCCTGAAACCAGCACAATATTTTTTTCATCTGTTACCCTTATTGTTGGAACCACCTTTATATGCATTCTGTAGCAGTTCTAATAACCAGTAATAATTAATTTAAATATGTGGATTATTACTTTCCCCCTCTTCCCTAAACACCCCCCCCCTTAGTTTGCCATGGACCTTGTCTGGTGACTCCATACTTGCACTTAGGAGCAGTGTGCCTCAGATCACTAACTCCTCACATCTCATAGAAAATAAGAACAATTCAAAAACTAAACATTTTCATAAGTCTGGAAGTGCTCTGGGAGTCTGAGTTTAAGATTTTGTAGTGCTTCTGCTACAGACTCAAAAAACAGGATTTGATTGTTCAGAAGAACTAAATTTTGCAAGGTAGATGGTATAAACCTTAAAGCCTCTCTTCCAGAGAAAATGATGTAACTTGTTAAAGGTTTTCCATCTTTCCCAAAGAGCTTTGGAAAAATAATTTTTAAATGAAATGTGTTGTTCTTTATATCTGAAATTGGGATTCCTGTTATAAGATGCCATGATACTATCTTTCCCTACTGAAGTAATAAACTTTACAATCATTGGTCTTGTTCCTGAACCTTCTTTGGATTGACCCAGCCAATGCAATCTATCGATGACTGGGATTTCTGAAATAGCACTAGCACCCAGTAAGTGTGTAAAAATTCCTGTAACAATGCTTTTCAGTGATTGTTCTTTCTCCATGCCCTGAAGAATACTGAAGATTCTGATATTTTTGCATTTTGCGTGATTTTCCAAATCATCCATTTTGTTTTGCAAATCTATCCGAACTTTTTGAAAACCTTTTATATATTTTGAAATCAGTTGAACTGTCTTCCAACTGAGACTGACATTCCTCCAGTTCATCTATTCTTTTTGCCCCTTGCTCCATTTTAGTTTCAATATTATGAAGGGATCCTTTCAAGTTTTCAACAGCGTCCACCACAGGTTGTAATTTTTCTATGGAGTTCTGAATGGATTGAATATTCCCCAATATTTGTTTTCCCCATTCTGGAGGTAGGTCATTTGCTTCTTCAGCAGTTATTTCTTTATGACCCCCGCTCTCTCAATTCTTCTGTATTGGAGTATGCTTGATCTTCTTCATTTGGGGGTTAACATTATCATTCGACCCTATCATGTCCTGATTCATCTTATTTGTAGTTGCATCATTACTTGCTTGCTTCCCTTGTTTTACTTTTTTTTTATCTGTCTTCTTTTATGGTGGCATTTTCCAACTAGATGGGCCTGCAAGACTGCAATAATTTTTAAATGATAATTGTAACTGTTTGTAGTTCCTTATATGTTGTTTTAATCTTTTTGTGTTATGTAAACTTGTTTCTGAGGACATATATTATTCATTTCTTTGCACTTCTTCTAAGTTGGTAATTAATGCCACCTGTAACAGTTTCCACCCCACCCCCCCCCAGTAATGCTTGGGCCCAGCCCATCAACTGAGACCTTAACCTTCTTGTTTGACCAGTTCTACCTTTTGTTTTTATTTCAAATTATTGAAAAGATGTTCTTCACTTTTTTATTTCATGCAATGAAAAAGAAGAAAAAACACTATCTTGGACACTACTGAGTCTCTAAGCCACCATTTTAATTTCAGCCCATATATAGCAACTGAAAGTCAATCAGTGAGTTCACCTCGATTACTGTTTACATTGTAAAGTTTTAATAACATACAGTGCTTTACCAGTTTGCTCAGTTTATGTTCATTTCCACTGTCGGTTGCTTTATTCTGACGCAGGTTCAGTTTCCACTTTGTACAAGAAAGGTTGGGTTTCTGCACCTGCACAGTCATTTCTTTCTTCTGAAAAAATGCTCTGCTGCTTCATTTCAAAAGAGCGTCTCCATTTAAACAAAGGCCCCAACTTCAATCTTACTGATGTCGACCAAAAAACAATTGAGACCATCCCAAAAGAAGGTGCAATTCTGATAGTTTTCATATTACAGAAAAAAAAACCATCTGCCACATTCAGTTACATGCTGAAATACTTTACTGAATTCTGGGTTCTGTTACTGTGTTTTAAACCGACAAAAGGAAACCTTCAGTAGCTTGGCCCCTCGCAACCATGTACTCTATTTTGAACTGCTTGTAGAAACTATCTACACCTCCAGAAACCCAGGGCATCATTTGAACATTTTTAAATCTTTTATAAATACTCCTTCACATTGATGCAGAAGTGCCGCAAGTGAGTGTTTGCAAGGTATACGTGTTGACGTCTGTGCAGGATATGATTTTTATGGGTTTAAAAAAATGTTTTTGAAAAAAGCAGAAACAAGATGGTCATCATTCAAAAGAAGAATTTTTTCTTACAAAACAGGATTACTTCCCTCATGAAATAGAATCCTGCTTCATATGGCCAGGTTCTTGTTTTGTATGAAACAGCTATCCACAAGAGAGTACTGATCATCCTCACAACTGAAATTTCAGATCCTTATAACTCTGGAATGGATTTATATTTTTCACCAAACCAATGAAAGGCACCATTCTAGATCAAGAACTTTCTGCCCTGAAAATCTTAGACCATAATTCCAAACCCTCTGGGCACTAGGCGATGACAAAAGAAAAAACCAAAAAACCCAGCAAGAAACCCTGATTTTTTTTCACTATTGGGACCTCAAAATCTGCACATCCAACCAGAACAAAACTTGTCAAATCAAGAGGCATTGCCCCTGAGACCATGCATGCTAACTTTTGTGAAAATCTGTTGAACAGGGGGTGAAGTTATTAAAGTGCAAATTTAGGGGGTTAACATTAAACAGCCTATTCAACCCCACCTATAGTGATGCTATCACGCTACTATAATACTGTAGTATTACAGTAACACTACATGTAATGTATTCTAGTGAACTACTTGTTTACCACTGACCTGAATACTTATAACTGGAATGACCCACTTATTTACTACTGACCTAATGACCTACTTGTTTATTGCTTGCATGATGACCTACCAATTACATGATTAACACCAGCATGATGACCTATTGTTTAATGACAGCATTACCTACTTGTTTGCTGCTGGCATGATGATCTACATATCTACTGCTGGCATGCCACACTGGTTTACTGCTGGCACAATGACCTACGTGTTTATTGCTGACATTACCTACTTGTTTATCACTAGCATTATGTCTTATTTGTTTACTGCTGGCATGACCATGTTTACTGCTAGCATTATGTCATGCTCAGTTGCTGCTGACATGAACTGTTTGTTTACTGCTGGCATGACCTACTTGTTTACTGCTAGCATTAAGACCTTTCATTTCATTTAGTAGTAAGCCACTGTTTAGTAATAATCTTCTCACCAGCTGTAATGAAAATGTTTAGCAGGTACTTGTGTTGGGGCCTCTTATTTTCCTGGGGTATCACAGGAACAGGAAAAATTCTGGATTCTAGGTCACTAGTCTTGTAAAAAGTTCCCCCTAGTCTGCCTCCAGCACAGTGAAGTATGGCTACTGGCCTGGGCAACTGTGTGTGTGTGTGTGTGTGTGTGTGTGTGTGTGTGTGCGTCCCTGGTGGTCTCTATGCATTGTCTCCAACAGGAGGGATCCTGGTGTATGATGAAATTGGCTGTGATTACTGGTGCATGGAAAAATGCATTAGTTGTTTCCAGGCATACTACCACTATAGATGATAACTTGTGACTGGAGGCAGACTGACATGCAGCTGACCAGACCTCTTCAGTAATCATCTAGCCGAGTTCCTCTTCCCATTTGTTTGCTATTTCCCTGGAAATACCCCCTACCATAACACACTGGGTCTGATAAAATTGTGAAATCATATGGGTGGTTGTCCCTGCTTGCAAGACAGCTATTGCAAATTTGATCACCACAGTGTGTGATTCAGGAGAGTATGCTCTTAATTGTAGGGAGCGATAATAATGTCTCACCTGGAGATATCTGTAAAATTCCACCTGCTGTAGCTTGAATGTGGTCTATAGTGCCATAAATGAGCTGACAGTGGAACCTCCATTAACTGATATAAATACTAAGCCCCATATCTCTCCAAGGCTCAGAATCCTGGCTCCACATGTGCCAGCTGCAAATTTTACAGTAGGAGACTGGACAGGGAAGGAACAGAAACAGTGTGAGGTGTAGCATCCTAATAGTGTGAAATACTTCCAGTTGCACCTGGAGCCAGGGGCTCTGTGTTCTCCCCTGTGTAGGGGTGGGTGTTGTGTCATACAGAGCTTCTACCAGTTCCCTGTTAGGGAGTAGCTCATTCTTTATGTTGATCCAGTGCATCTGATGACTCCTCAGGTGGTGATATAAAATAGAATGGACATGATCTGCCCATTGATATATTTTCAGGGTCGGTAGTGCCAGCCCACCTGACATTCTGGTGAGCATTAGTATCCATTGTTTAATCCTGGGGCACTGCCCAGTCCATATAATATTTGAGATCCCCCCTGTTGCACAGACTCCAATTGGGCTGTTTGAGACTCGGGCAGACATTCTGAAAGGGATACAATACTCAGGGTAAGGTGGCCATTCTCACTGCCTCTATAATAATACTTTGGATAATAATACTTCAGACATAGGGCAACAGAAGGCCAAGGCCCATATGGTTTCCCCTCCACTGCTCTGTAGAAATTACATAATTCATTCTCATGTATAAAAGCATCTAGCCTTTGTTTAAAGGTTACCATACTGGTAGCATTAAAAACTTCCCCAGGGAGCTGATTCCATAATCTAATGGCCCTTGGGAAAAACAAATATTTTCTAAGTTCAGTTTTAGAAAATGATTCTGTGAGTTGACGCTAACATCTTCTGAGATTATATTTAGTATCCCTGTATACTACTCCTAAGTTTAAACTTAGTATTGTGTCCTCTAAGAGTTTATATAAGAGTAACATACTATATCTTCCCTAGATCCTCTTAGCCCTAGATCCCAAAGTCCCAATTCCCTTAAACGATGCTCATATGGTAAGTCCCTGCTGCCTGAGAGAAATTTGGTGAACCTTTTATGAACTCTTTCTATCACAGCCATGTCCTTTTTGAGGTATGGACTCCATAATTGGGAATAGTAGTCCATGTGAGGCCTAACATAGGATCTATACAGGGGCAATAATACCACGCTTGATCTTGAGAAGGATCTTTGTATGCAACTTGGGAGATGCCCCATTTTAGGTGCTACATGTTTACAATGGGTGCTGGGCTTGAGGTCATTACTAATAATAACTCCTAGATCTCTCTCTCTGAGGTCACAGATCTGATTTTATTCCCATTTATTTGGCATGTTTGCCTATCATTATTCCTTCTGAAATGCAAGATGACACATTTTTCAACATTAAGCTGCATTTTGTTTTTCAGTACCAATCTCTCTATATTTTCGAGATCTGTAAGCATCTCTTACCTTTGCTCTTCGGTGTCAACTATTCTCCCCAGCTTGGTGTCATCAGCAAACTTCACCAGTTTATTATTACTTGAGATGTTGAGATCACTTATGAATAAAAACATCTAGACAGATTCAGTGGGAGTGCTCCCATTGCTATAAGTTTTGTAGCTGACTTGTAAAAGGTTTAGAAATATTTTCATAGGCTACTACCTACAATTTGATCAGGTAGACCCCCAGGTATTTACAGCTAGAATTTGTGGTACCTTTCATTAGGGATTTTTCTTTTTGTTTGGTAGTGTGTTCACTGCTACCAGGAGAGGGTGCTCCCATCTGATAGTCTAGTTGAAAATCCACTAGATGGTGCTTGAATACTGTACTACGAGCTGGTCTCTTTCTGTAGGTATGTCAAAAAGAATTGCAGAGGATTTTTTCCCTAAATTTTTTGAAGGATAAATGGGAAATCTCACAAAATTGCTTGACAAATTTGGCACTGCTACTTGTAAATCTGACTAAGTCCCGGTGAAATGGGAACTGATCCAGATCCTCAGGGATGAAATGTAGTTACAAATCCAAAGTCTCCATTTTTTCTAACATTTAGCCCATGCCTGGATACTTTCCACTACGTATCCAGGAGCCAAAACAAATCAGGTAAAGCTTCCAGATTCTGCAGAAATAGTAGCACATTGTTGGCGTATAAGGCCACAGAACACTCCTCACTTCCTTGCTATATGCCTTTAAAGGATTGAGACTATCAGACTGCTTGTGCCAGTGGTTCAATATAAATTGTGAACAACACCCCTGCCTAGTCAAAAGTCCTGAGAGTGATGGCCATTAACTTTTACCACTGCCTTCAGTACCCCATACAGTCATTGCAGATGCTGGATGAAGAAACATAGAAACATAGAATTTGACAGCAGATAAGGACCGCTTGACCCACCCAGTCTGCCCATTTTCCTACCTACTGGATAAGCTGCAGATCCTAGTTAACCAGCAGCCTACTTCTTCCTACCCCCACCCCCTAGAATGGCCTTATGACTGTCCCATGCATGCTTGAATTCCACCTCTGATTTTGACTCCACAACCTCCTCCGAAAGGCCGTTCCATGCATCCACAACCCTCTCTGTGAAAAAATACTTCCTTAAATTACCTCTAAGCCGCTCCCCGTCTATCTTCAAATTGTGCCCTCTTGTTCTTGCACACCTCTTTTTTTGAAAGATGCTACCCTCTTGGACTTTGTTGATTCCCTTGAGGTACTTGAACGTTTCTATCATGTCCCCCCCTTCCTCCTTTCCTCGAGGCTATACATATTAAACTCCTTTCGTCTCTCTTCGTATGTCTTCTGGTAGTCATCAGAAGCTTGAAGGGACCAGGAATCCCAACCACCACATCATGGAGTACAGGAAATGCCTGGACACCCAGTTGAATGCCTTCTCAGCATCTAAACTGAGTAGGACTGAAGGGGAAGGGCAGCTCCCCATCCAGTGGATGACATGGAGAATACATCTGATGTTCATAGTGGTGTGCGTTGGGACAAAACCTGTCTAATCCTGTCTTATAACCTGAGGGAGGAACCTATTCACCCATTTTGTTAACGAACATAAAAAAAAAATTATAGTTACTGTTAAGCTATGAGATTGGCCTGTATGAGGCACATTATAAGGGATTCTTTCCCAGCTTTGGGATTACTGAAATGACTACATACACCCAGGAGGGGGGAGGATAACCCAACAGGACCTTATTTAAGGTTTTCAGCAGTTGTCCTATGATTTGTTCCCTGCTGAACCTATAGGACTCTGTTCCAAAGCCATCTGGGCCCTGTGGTTTCTTAGTATTCAAGCTTCTGATGACTACCTCCTACTTGCCTGTAGTGATCATGGAGATCAGTTGTTCACCCATTTCCTGGGACAAAGCCAGGCAGGGTAATTCATGAGAAGAAGTCACTCACTTCTCCCAGTGTAGCCTCTTCCTTAGGGGTATATAATCTTTGATAATGGGATGTAAATACCTGGGATATATATCCTGCAGTTTAGTATATCTCTCCCATGAAGTACTGTACAGTGTTGGACCTCCACGATCACTAGATATTTGACATTGTTTCTGCAACTGGTAGACCAACAGGTAATGCCCTTGCTCCCACCTCATAATATTCTTATCTCAAGAAAATGACACCTATTTCAGATTGCTGAAGAGTCAGGGTATCTAGCTCTGCCTTGCTCTGTGCCATTTAAGGGAGACACTGAGGTGTCTCCTTGTTGATGTGCCATTTGGAGGAAGTGGTGTGTGTCCTCCAAGTGCTGCTGGCATTCCTGTCATTGCCATTTTAGATGGGTGGTGTATTGTATGATTTGGCCTCTAAGAACCGTCCTGACTGTGTACCAACAGATTGCCTGGGATGGGGCTGTGTTCAGTATTTTGCAGTATCTCTGATACTTGTTCCTGAAGGAACTGACAAAGCTCTTATTATTTCAAATAATAAGGGTTTAGGTGCCATCAGGTTCTCTTTCTCTCTAGCACAAGCTCCCAGTAGCTTTGGACATGATTAGAGTGCACTATGGCTCCCATTTTACAGATGGCTAGAGCCAACAGGTGTTCTGTCTGCATATAGCAATAATCAGTTCTGGAGTAGGTTCCATGAACTGGGGAGCAATAAGAGAAATTTCTAGTGCATGACCACAGCAACCTGCAAGTATCTGTCTTGCCAAGGTCTTTTGTCTTGCCCTTGCCAACCTCTTGTATGACTTGGTAAAATGCTTTGTATGGGGGGACTGCATAGTTGGCCTGAGATTAAAAGAGTCCCACTTGGGATTCGGGGCCACATTGAAATCTCCCACCAGGGGTACAATGCCCATTGTGTGGGTCACAGTTTGGTTCAGTAGCTTCCTTACTGTGATAGTGTCTGATCCTGGGGATACATACATACTAGCGAGAGTTACCTCCACTCTGTGAAGGAGTCCCTGCACAAACACCAGGTGTCCCTCCAGCTCTGCCCAGTGCAGTTGTTACTGAAATTAAGTATGCTTAGGGATAAGTATAGCTGTCCCCCTAATCTCCTTCCCTCTTTATAGGAGGAAGAGTACACAGCCATGATACCAGACTTTGTCGTTTCTCATGTTCTGGCCTAGAGAGATGCATTTCTTGCATGTAGATAAGGTCCAGCTTGGTCTGCTTTATTTGTGTTAACATTTTATACCTCATTACAGGGCTGGTCAGTCCATTAACATTCAAAGAATATAAGTGTAATATAACTGGAATTTTGTGCTACCCTTCTGGAATCAGTTCCATATTCCCCTGCCCCCCTCAGACCCCCCACCCCGCAGCCAAGACAACATGCATAAGTCCAAACTTTTTCAACAGTAAAACCTAGAGAAAGGTGGACCAACTGGGTCCCAGGTAGACAAAATAGGAAACTGAGAACTATTCAAACAGGCAGAATATATAGGGGGATCATGACTGAGACACAACTGAGGAATTCCTCAGTAACTGGGCTATTCTAGCTGGAGTAAAGGGGAATATAACTAGGGCAATTGATGTTCCATGGTTCAGGCACATAAAGTCAGGGCTTAGTGGTGTAGTTGGTGGTAGCTGCAAGCTGGTAATACCTCAGTCTGAGGGGTCATGAATGTGAGTAGGTTGGGATAAGACACTACTCTTTCCCTACCTAAGTCATATACTTCAAACTGGTCTGTACTGGAAGAGCAGGGTATAAACTATTAGCTGTCTTAAGAAATGGTCCCATACCCAAGGTAATACCAAGCATCAGCTTGGGTCTCTCCACAGTAATGGGTCAATATTAAGTCATAGTTAAGAAGGAATCAGCTGTTCATTACCAATCCCCATTCAATACTTAGTACTTACTATGTAGCCCCCCCCCCCCATGTGGTCCCACTGTCCTAAATTTAATAAACATGGCTGTAGATGTAGACAGATGTAGATTGGCTCAGAGGATATGTAAGGAAGTACTTATTCACAGAGAGGGTGGTAGATGCATGGAACAGCCTCCCGGCTGAGGTGGTGGAGGCTAAAATGGTTACAGGATTCAAAACTGCATGGGATAGATACCAGGGGATCTTGGAAGTAAGGAGAGGGGGAGGATGAAGACCAAAGACTGAGTAGGGTCTGTGATGTAGCTGCAGGAAGGGAAAAATTGGGCAGACTAGATGGGTCAAGAGGTCCATATCTGCCAACATCTTCTATGTTTCTATGTCTGGTTCATGACACCAATCTTAGATTCACCACTGTGTTTAACATGTTATAGGGGTTCCTCATGGGACAGAAGTAAACAAAGTCAATGGAGCTCCCAACCTCTAGTTGATAGAGTGGGGTGAGGGACTGCTTTATCAGTGTTTCTGATTTGTCTCATAGACCTATCAGGCCAGGCAAGTGAGTGTTTTTTAAGCGGTTCGATGTTAATGTAATCTGATAAGATTATTCCCCCATGCTAGTCTTGTGTAGGCAATAGGACAAGCAGGCCTTCTTGCTCTTGAATGCCTTGCTGATTTAGTCTTTAACACCAAGGCCCAGATATTCAAACTGCTCCCAAAATGTGCGTAACAGCAGGAGCAAGCACAATTCAATTGAGCATATGCGCAACAGACGTGATATTCAAACATGGAGCAAAACAAATTGCGCAAGCAGCCAACGTCTGAATATTGCACAAACTGCGTCATAGCGCAACCAGGAAGGGGAAGCTGAGCAGAAAGGCTGTGCCATAGCGCAACAAGGTTAGCCCAGCTGAGCAGTCCAGAGGTGCCATAGCACAAGCAGAGCCCCCCCTACCCCCAGCAGAGCAATGGAACTGCACAACCAGGGAGGCAGGCTGGGGCCCACCACCAGCCATGCCACACATGGGCACAGGAACACACTGCAGAACCAACAAGACACCTGCACACCCCAAGCACAGCATCACTGGGGGCGGGACAGATGATCCACTGACCCATGGAGACAAGCCAACAAAGCACAGCAGGGCCATGACGCCCCAGCACAACCACTGGCAGGCTGAGACTGTCACACACAGGGGGTTGACAACCACAGTGCACATCAGCCCCCCATCTGCACAGCACACCCTGCACCATGACCCCAAGACACCACCCATGTGCAGTGACTGTCACTGCAGTAAACACCATGCTTCCCCCCCGGCACACGTCAACCTCGTGTAGCATAGAACCATACAAGCCAGACCCACCCTGTGCACCCAGCAGTGGGCGGCAGCAGATGGCAAGACTGACAGAAAGTCACTGCCACACTGGAGACACCTCCCTATGCACACACACGCACACGCACACACACACACATACCCAGGACCATACCACCCCAGATGGCATGCACACCACTGCAACTGAGCAACCCTAGCCAGCTGCAAATCAGAGACCACCACAGTATTCATAACAAAATAGATATATATTTCAAAAATAGAACGTAGAACAAGAACAATAACAAAACTATTTACAAGAGTGGGGTGGTAGGGGTACAAGGTAGGGGTGGGCAAGGGGTAGGGATGAACAACTGGGAGAGGGAAGGCAGGGTGGGAGGGATGGGTGAAGTGGGAAGAAGCCTGTCTAAGGCCTAGCAGGCCGGTTCTCCGCTGCCTGGTGCTGCCTCGGTTGGCTGTGCCTTCTCCGGAGCCCACGGCACTGGATGTCATGGAGGATGTCACGGTTCTCAAGGGACACCCGGGTGAGCTGGTGGAGTGCTCACTCAATCCTGTGGAGGATGATGAGGCCTAGGAAAAGGGAACACAGTCAATGGCTGTGACTGTCCACAACACTGAACAGCACCCAACCTGCAAGGCATATAGCCCAATGTCCCGCACCTGTGATGGTATGCACCCACCCACAGTGACCATGCACATGACAAGCCCAACCAGGCGGCACCAGCTATTTGCACCACTGCACACACACACACTGCCCATGTCCATCACAGCACAAACAAGGCTTTCAAGTGACGTGGCAATGTGGTGGGATGCCAGTTCCACAGCCATGTGCCCAGTGCATGCATGGACCACCAGTGACGCACACACAGACATGCAGTGACACTGGACAGTGATGACTGTCGCCTGTGTCATGCATGGTTGTGTTGTCCATGGCTGGTGGTCATACCCACCCCCTCCAGCATGCAATAGCATCCATGATGTAATGATACTCACACTCAGCAAGCAGCTGTGGCTGCTGCTGCTGTGGCCCACCCCTCGCAGCACCACCGTCCACCACCTGGGCCCTGCCATGGCCCTCCTCATCCCGCGCCTGCATCCTCTGCCCGCCTGTGGGAGACATATGTTGAGAAAACATCAGTGTGACTCCAAAGCAGACTGCCCCTGCCCCAGTGAGTGTGCATGCCCCCACAGCCAGACCCATGCATCTCACACCTGCACACACTGACACAGCCAACCATGGCAGAGCCATCCCCATGCACAGCCACCAAAACACACTCACACCCCTACGGAGAATACAGGTGCATAGATGGTACACCACCTGGCCTAGGCACAACCCTCCTGGCATCGGGACCGTGGTCGCCGCAGCACATCCGCCTTCCTCGCGGAGGTCACTGGAACCTGTGCCGGCACTGCTCGGCAGACCGGGCGCCACCCTGTGACCGCCACCAGGTCAGTGGCCACCTGCAGCCAGACCTGGTGCGTCTATGGTGAGGGCTCCTCCCATACAGTGCCCCATAGTGGGGCTCAACCAGGACCACCAGGTTGGCCACCCCACTGGGCTCCATTGGGGTGCTCTCCTGCGTGCCATGGTTGGAGTTTTACAGTAGGCAATATGGCGCCCGCAGCACGGCAACCCCATCGTGGAAATGTTGCGCACAGACCACCACAGGTTCCAATCGCCGCTGTTCGTGACAGCCGCCGGTTCCATAGCGCTGTCACCAACAGCGCAATAGGGTCGACACATGGCAGCCAACAGCGCTTAGGGGCAAAGGTTGGACACCAGGTCAGGGTCTATGACGCAAGGCCACGCACAGCCATCTGATGTCTATGCATCCCACGCCGACCGACCACCCGCGCCAGTGCCACAGTGGACTATTGCGCAGTAGTGCCACAGTGCCATATGGTGCCCAGTGCTGTAGCACCACTGGCACAATGGTGGCCATGGCCTGAATTGCCGATCACGCACAGCACATCATCAGCTGCAGACGCCCGCGTAAGCTACCTGGGCATGCGCAATGCAGTGTACCACAGTCACAGATCTGCGCTCATTGGCTCAGCCACTCAACCGTGAGGAAAGCGCGTATGGCCGATATTCAGCCAACACATGCAAATCATCTGATCAGCCATTCAGCGCAGTGGCGCGATTTGCATCTCATTACAGTTGCTCCACTCCTAATTTGCATGCATTGCGCTATAAATGTGCGACATTGGGCTGCGCTGGCCAGATTTGGTTACTGCAGGTGAGAGGTGGGTTGCATGCTGTGGGATGTTCTTGACAATGGGCATGGGATAACGCTGTAGACTGCACAGTGACAGGTGTCCACTTCCACCCATACAGATCACCATGACCGAGCAGAGCCAAGGTGAGGGTGAGGATGGTGGGCGGGGAGGAGGAGGCCCAACTTCACCATGGCAGAGACAGAGGCCCTCTTCCAGGCCTACCTGAGGAGGAGTCACTACTGAGTGGACGGCGGGGCACCCCTCAGGGCCGTGCGGCTGCATGGGAGGGGGTAGCTCAGGCATTGAACCTGCACAGAAGCCACCAGCGCTCCATGCAGGAATGCAAAAAGAAGATTGGGACAGACCACAGGAGGGTGAAGGAGAAGGTGGCAGCCCTCAGGGCGGCACGTGCTGGCACTGGCGGAAGCCAGGCAGTGGTGGTGGAGCTGACCCCGGCTGAAGACCGACTGGCTGCATCAATGCAGCGCAGTGCTATTGAGGGCGTACCAGGAGGTGGATTCCAAACAGGTGGAAGCCCATCACTGCACGGTATGACATGGTGGTGGTGGTGTTGGGGGGGGAGGTTGTTCACATGCACTCACATGTCCTCTCTTTCTGTTACAGATCCTGTTCATCTTCAGGGGATAGTGGTGGTGGGTCCAGGCAGTGAGGATGACCTGCTGGACATGGAGGAGGGTCCATCCACCTCTGTCACCAGCCAGCATGCACTGCACCAGCATGCACGCTGGGCTGCCAACTCTGGTGTCGGTGAGTCGGGTGGGGGTGCACAGCCTGTGTCTCAGCAGTCTGGCATGCAAGCATGCCAGCACGCTGTGACTGTGGCTGTAGCACGCACTGCACCATTGATGATGCAAGGACTGCAATGGGCAGTGACATGTGTGTGTCCCATGACGGACACACAGCAGGCCAGCACGCGCCCTGGGCCTAGCTGGTTCCAACGGTGTGCCAGTATGTCGGTACAGTCCCAGGCTGTGCCTGTCACCACCGGTGGGCAGCACCAGTGGCTGTGCAGGTGTCTGGCACTGTTGTGGCCACAGCAGTGGAACAAGTGGTCCCTGGGGCACAGCGGTTGAGGGGCAGCAGCAGCAGTCACCCACCAGGTCTGGGGGTACAGTGTCCAGCAGTGGCACATGCCGCCGCCTTTGATACACCCATTCCTGGTCCTGGTGAACAGTGCCCACCTCAAGGGGTGTTGAGCATCAGGACCTTCCACACCCTGGGACAGGATGCTGTTGTGGCAGAGTACCCATTTGAAGAGCACACCTGCCTGCTGTGGGAATCAGTACAGCAGCAAAGGTGGGTTGCAACATCTGTGGAGGCACTGTGTGCGGCTGTGGAGCGGCACAGCAGGGAATGTGCTCTGGACCGTGCAGAGATGGTCCATATGCGGATGGATGTGACCGCCGCCATTGACAGGCAGACCCAGGCATTGGTTGCTGTCGAGGCTGCATTGGGCACACAAGCAGGTGCTCCTGTACTGCGCACCCCACACAGTACGCTCTCCACTCCCCGTTCCCGGCGTCATGTGACACCAAGCCTGTCGACGCTGGGTTCTGCTGTGGGCATCCCAAGCACCCCTGGTGTAGGTATGTTTGGCATCCTACAGACCCCACTGCGGACAAGGTCGCGATCATGCAGTGGGACCCCTGGTGGTCCATCGGTGCCACCCCATGTGGCCCCTGCTCAGTCTGCCAGTGCTATTGGGTCACAGTGGGGCCGCCCATGCATCCGCGGTGGCTGTGGAATGGTGCAGCATGACTGACCTGTCTCCCAATGCGGGCCCTGACTGGTGCTGCCCTGTGTGCACTGTGCGTCATGGTGGGCAGTGCACTGGTGGGTGCCCTGCCCATCACGCCAACATACGGACCACCTGCACACCATCCCGACTGCTGTCCACAGGTGTGTGCATGATGATGCCTGCATTGTACTGTACACCAAGGTGCAAGGGTGCCCAGCATCTGACACACGTGCTTGACAAGTACAGGTGGTGGGTGTGGTCTGTGGATCTGTGTGTTTGCCATGTCTGTTCCTGCTCTGCTGTGCACCTGCCCATGTACGCTTTGTGCCTGGTGTGTTTGTGTGTGTGTGTCCATATGACTGTTCGCCCCTCCCTGATGGTGTGTTTGTGTGCCTGGTCCCTTCCACCCCCTTGCCATCATGCACCCCTGGTGTGTTACTCTGTGTGCCTGTGGGTTGCGCCAGGACAGTGTTGGATGCACATGGCCCCTTGACTTACCTGTGTTGTGCATAATGCTCCTCTGTGATGGTGTCCCGGTGCAGCTGGGCCTGCCAGATCAGTCGGGGGTCCCGCCGTCCAAGGGGGGGCTGCTCATCACCATCAACACCGGCACCGCTGGCGTCCCCATCACTGTCCCCTCTTCAACCTGTACAGCTATCCGACAGTCATTGGCCATGTTGTCAGGATACAACAGGCCAGGAATATCCCACAAGCCTTTGAGGGCTGTACTGTAGGGCACCGCCGAGGTGTCTAGGCATCGGAAGGTGTTTTGAGCAGCCCAACACCCACTCAATGATGTTGCATGTGGCGCATGTGCCTCATTATAGCTGCAGCTGCGATGGGGGCCATGGGGCGCCCGGCATGTGTGAGCAGCCAGGGATGGAGTGGGTATCCGCTGTCACCTGTGTGGAGATAGTGGAGATCAGTCTCATGTTCAGGTCCATATTGCCCATATCCCTGTGTGCCACTACCATGGCATCTGTGGCATTCCCACCCTTGCCCAGAGTTTGCATTTCCTACATGCGTACTCACCCACTAGATGGCCTGTGGGGATGTCCCCACTCTCGAATCGATGGTGCAGTGTGGACTGATGCCATATGAAGGCATCATGTGCTCTGCCAGGGTGTGTGGCACAGACATTGATTATATGCCCAGTGGCATCACACACCACCTGGCAGTTGACACTGGGGAAGCCCTTTCTATTCCATTATGTGGCCCCATCGGGGCCAGGTGGTGTGCGAATGGCCACATGGGTGCAGTCTATGGCCCCTAGCATGCCAGGCATACGTGCTACCCTGTGGAACGCCTGCATGTTTGCT
Organism: Neoceratodus forsteri; assembly: GCA_016271365.2. Taxonomy (NCBI): domain Eukaryota; kingdom Metazoa; phylum Chordata; order Ceratodontiformes; family Ceratodontidae; genus Neoceratodus; species Neoceratodus forsteri. The sequence goes on along the minus strand of CM028137.1, from coordinate 557,631,850 downwards.
GTACGCTCTGCCGCGGTGCTGAGGAAATGGATGTGCTCCGCAGCATGTGGCAGCAGTGTGCTGAGGAACTGGGTGAGGATGCGTGACGTGGCCGACTGTGTGATGCCTGTGGTGTCCCCTGTTGGCCTCTGGAAGGTGCCCATGGTGAGCAAGCACATGCAGGCTGTCACCTGGTCTCCACTGACAGAGTATGACTCCGTCGTGAGGGTGCCTGCATCACATCACTGCACAGCTCACAGAGCCACCTCAGTATTGCCCTGTTCAGGTGGTACCAGCCCACGATCTCTACATCTGTGTACAGCTCAAAGCTGATGCGGCATGGTACTGCCTGTTGGGGCGTATCGCTGACGGGCCCATCCACGCCACATCCCCTGCACCTTGCATTCTCACCCTCATTACAGCTTCCATGTGGAAGCTGCCACTGTCCATCTCCTGGCTTGTGACCCCCTGGCTGATGTTGCTCTGTTACCCCGCTGTCCTGACTGCTACTTCCACTGCACTGGGCACCCCCGCTGGCCTCTGCAGCCTATGGCCCACACTGCTTCCCTTGCCTGCCCTGGCCTGTCACTGTCTGTCTTTCTCTCTCTCCCCACTTGGCATCCCTGTGTGTTCTTGCGCTCTTCCTTGAGCCTTTTATTTGGCTCATTTCCGCTGGGGTGCAACTTCCGGCTGTTCCGATGTTGCGCATTGCGCAAGTCTTTGGATATCGCATGGCGCTCTTTATGCATGGATCCACCCCCTTCGGTTGCACATGCCGTCATTTGCATTGCGCTGTTCCTCAGCATGTTTTTGGTGGCGCAACTGCCTCCTGCTGAATATCGCAGAATGGCGCACTTTTGGACTCGCGCAGGCGCAACCCTATTGTGCATGGTGCAACCCTTTTGAATATCCGGCCCCAAGTCTCACAAATGTAGGTCCTCTCTGCTCCTTGAAGCACTCAGGTGTCTCTGTTGTCATGTGACCAGGCATAATCCTTGGCAGTCTGTAATGTGGTCGCTGCTGTTACCCTTCTCAAGGCTCCTCCGTTTGGGTGGTTCTAAATCTTTCCAAATATCCCTACATTGGAGTATCCCTCAGTAAAGGACACCCTTGGCAGGCCACAGGCCAGAGCACAGATTCCCATCCCACTCCAACGAGCAAGGCCAGCTAGTAACCTAAGACTAAATATGGATGGGTCAGCACCCCCCCCACTCTGCATACCATTGCCCCTGTATACACCATACCAGGCTCAATGTGCTTATGTATGTCTGTATGAAGGTGGGTGAAGGAGGGCATTACTGCAGCCTGTTTGTCACTCCAGTCCCCAGCCCACCCAACACTCTGGAATTATTCTAAGGCACTTTGCCATCTGGAGGAGCTGGAGGAACCAGATATAAAAGAGGAACCATTGAGGACTGCTCCCCCCACCCTCCTGTCCCTGAAGCCCCATCCCCACAACTTCTATCTGCATTTCCACATTTCTTGGTTAAAGCTGCAGCATAGTTAAACACTAAAGGCTCTACCACTTGCGACGCCGATGACCTGGGTTTGGAAGCCAGCCTGGGCATTGGAAGGCTGGCTGGGGGGAGGAGGATCAAGCATCCTACAGACTGCTCTCCTCCTAGGGGGGGGAATGTATGGGGAAGTTGTCAGTGCCTGTATGACCCCTAGTCGAAGCTGGGGATCTAGCAAACTGGAACTCACTGTGCTGAGAGGTGTGACAGATTCATGGTGTTTATCACACCCCGTCCTCATTGCTCATCAGGCTTCTCCCACTCCTAGCATTACAAAATGCTGGACATGCACAATGCCACCCATCTCACCTGAATCTGCTGCAGCTGACTATGGCACCTCTCTGGACACTGAATGTGGCATTCAAGGGGGTAAGTGGAGAGGCATCCTCAGACCCCACCCTGGGGGTAAGCCAAGGAGAAATACCAGGGAGGTTCAGCCCCAGAGACTGATGCGGTACAGGCAGGGGCAGGGCTGAGAGAAGAAGCCATTCCTGGACAAAAAAAACAAAACACTAAAGACTTCTGGTGGTCTAGCCATGTTCAGTTGTCATCCATTGCAGAGCAGGCAGGGGTGGCCCAGCCCATCCCGTTGGGAGTTTGCGGTTAATAGTCCTAGCTCACCAGCTGTGACCAGGCCCCCCACCCAAAACCAACAGCACACCAGGAGCACCTGGACCAAGCAGCACTCCTCCAAACACCAGGGACCTGGGAAGAGAGAGAAATAAAGCAACACCCCATTGGAAGAGAATGCCTTTACAGGAACAGGGTGAAATCAGTCTGTGAGATTAAAATGAGGCAGTGTTGCATGACACAGTCAGGGAGATGTAGTCGGTTTCTGGTCTGAGAGTGTTTGACAGGCATATAGGTTTATTTATTTATTGAATTTTTGTTGTCCGGGTAGGCCCACTGAGACTAGAAGTCCCTTTTTCAGGGGTGACTCGAGGGAGGGGTACAGATGGTAACCAACTGAAATTGAACCAGATTAAGCTGTTGGTGGTATTTATTAGTGAATGGGGGAAATTTGGCCAGAACACTGGGGAAATTCCCCTACTCAGTCAGAAGGGGGAACCCTTGGCTAGTTCTCCAAGATGGCCAACGTGATGGACCCAGGAGTGAGGATGACTACTGTGGAGATAGAGGAGATGGCCTCCTCCTCTGCCCCTAAATCTCTAGAGGCTAATCTTGCAAAGGAAGTAAATGTTATGGATATAGATCTACCAGAATAATTTTTTGATACAGATTCTGAGTCAACTCAGCAGGAAGATGGAGCTACAAACAACTCACAGGTACAAGTGGCTGGGGAACAAATGTTGGCTGTTATCTCTGATGAAGAACACATGATAAAATAGCTCACACAAACAGAAGCAGAATGCAAGAAACAGAGGGAAGCCTTGCAAGCAGAATTGTCAGCGAAGCATACCGTTCCACTGACAGCCCAGCAAAATGACTCATGCTTGTCAGAACAGCCGAATAATGACACAGCTGCATGAAAGGCAGCCACAGGCAGCTCTACAGAATCTCCTATGCAAGAAAAAGCATTGGCTAGCTGCTCGTAGTGCTGAAAGCCAGAGGATCACTCAAAACAAAATAAAATTGCTGCAGAAAGGAGTAAAAGCTAAGGTATGGCTCACTTACCCAAGAACAAACAGCCCGTAACCGCAAAAACTACTAATCTAATGGAAAAGAGAAAGTTTGTCACTCGTTCAGGGAAAGGCTGATGTAGTCAAACACTCAGTCTCTACTGTCAGCTCAGCAGAAACAAATGCCATAACTACTAAAGCCTGGTCCCCTGTGAGACCATTGGAAGGGGCAGGCTGGATTCAGTTGCATGAGAGCCAATGACTCCCCAACCCAGAGGACAGCGATGTCCAAAATATCAGGACAGTACAAATACAAGGCAAGTAGCTATCAATGAAACCATCTTACAAATAATGATATTGTGACTCAGAACTCAGAGGTTATTCCCTCTTCAACGAGGGGCCCCAACATAAACACACTGTTGAATACTGTACAGCAACAGGCCTTAAATGTAGAAACAGAGACTGCAGACCCCATTTCAAGTGAACAAAGTATGGGGCCCCTAGAAAACATGCTTGCTGACTCTTCCAGGTGTGACTGGCTGAATCCAATGTTTTGTCTTGCAGACCTATTTCAGAATAAGGGTGATCCAGCCCCACGCAAAATTGCTGTTCGTTTGATATATAAAGGGGGTCTAGAAAACCTTCCTGATACTGTATGTGGCAAAAAATGTGTTAAAAATATCTATGAGATTTTTTTCTCCTCAGAGATATTTACTTTAATTCACCTGGGGAATGGGAACTACGATATAAATTTTAAGACAGTATCTAGTTTAGACAGACTCTGGATGCAGTACCAAAACTTGAAAAATACCCCTAGTTGGATCCCATATATGGCTATCCCACTAACTAAACTAGCATTTAAGTTAATCATGGTTATGTTTTGCAGTGAGAGTATGAACGTGGAAGATATCATGTTTTGGTTGAGGCAGAGGTGCGAAGTACTGGACAGGCCTTCCCCCATTCTAGATAGTGAACAAATCTGGAATGGGGGATGGAAAATTAAGATAAAATTGTATTTCACCAATAATGGCCCTGTCTATCTGCCTAGTACATTCTACCTGGATAAAGATAGGGGCATACTGTTTTATAATGGTCAACCCATATCATGCTTTAAATGCTGGTCACGTATGCATTTGAGCTCAGCTTGTGACACCCACTGATGCAGCCACTGCCTTGATTATGGCCATACATCACTCAGCTGTGTGAATCTATTTACAGTAAGCGCATCTTTGAGAGAAAACGGGCCATGGGTATGGCAAATGCCCCTGGGTCTCACACAATCAGGAAGACTGTCCTTCTCATGAAGGATTAATAAATGAAGCACAACAGATGCAAGCACAGAAATAGCCCACTCTGCAGCTGAAGCAAATCCCCCCAACAAGAAGAGGTTTCAGCCCCAAGAGAACTTAGTACAGACCCATTACCACAAGAAGAACTAGAAGAAATCTCGGGAGCAGGAATTGAGGAGAATGACATAAGCCAGGGTGAAAAAAGAACAGACATATCTAAAGATGTTGAAATGCCCCCATCTAGTATAGAACAGCCTTACAAGAAAGTCACAGCAAAAAGAGAAATAGGATAGGGAAAGCCCTTACAGGCAAAGAAAAAAGCAGCCCCAGGGAAGCACAAAAACCAAAGGGATCCTGGAGGGCAGGAAATAAATTTGCCACATTAGCTTCAAAAGTCCAGGAAGAGGACTCTGAAGGGGTGAGTCTGATTCTTCCCTTTTCACCTCAACTACTACAGAGATCACCTCAGATCAGGAGAGAGGGGGGTAGAAAATTCCAAATCTTAGTGCACTAGATGCAAACGGATTATGAAAACACCCTAGCAAGTAGCTTATAAACAGTCAGATGGATTCTCTTTCTATCTCCACCCTAAATGTTAACAGTATAAAAAGTCATAAGAAAATGTTAATGGTTTTAAATATCATGCAAGGGTTGAAATCAGATATGCCTACAGGATACCAGTCTTAAAGTGCAAATAGCCAATTAGGTAATAAACTTTGGAATAAAGGTCCTTCCTTTTGGTCAGTGGGGGGAAAAGCTTGTGATGGGGTGGGGATGTTAATTAATAACGCAAACCTTAAAGTTTCTAGACTATTAGAAATCTCCCCAAGGAGAGCCCTGTTGTTAGATTTTTCACTATTTTCAGAAAGATTCAGAATAATTAATACCTACGCCCCACAGACTAAGGCACTCAGAGTATTCTTATTTAAGCAGATCCAACCTTTCCTGCACACTTCCAGACTGGTTGTATGGGTAGAAGACTTTAATTGCAGACTAGAGAAAGCAGATGGGTTTAAAAATGGAAAGATTATTTTGTGATTCAATGCCTTGAAAGACATCATTCAGGTAGCAGACTTAAGGGATTCTTATAGACTATTACATCCTATTGGGGCAATACCTTTTTCAAAGGCCCCGTCTACAAGGATAGATTTCATTTTTCCTACAAAATATTAGAACTCTCAGGTACTACACTGAAAGCATTGGAATTTACAGACTATAGAGCTATCATAATAGACATACAGTACACTGGTCTCCATCTCCAAGATGTAAAAAGAACTTATGGAGGCTAAACAGTGCTTTGCTGTTAGATGACAAAATTAAAGCTGAATGGAAAAAAGAATGGTTAGTAAAGTTATCAGTGGCAGAAATTCATGATAATATCGCCACCTGGTGGGATGACACGAAATTAGCATGGAAAAATGTATTTCAAACTAAAGCAAAAATGACAGTAAATAAAGAATACTTAAGATAGTTAAGCCTTAGCGAGCAACTACAAAAACTGGTATCCTTATCTGAAACTGAGAGAAGGGATTATGGTACCCAAACTGCTAATATAAAAAAAACAGATGTTTTCCATACAGTATGACAGGGCCAGATCTCTGGAACAGGAGATGAGGTTTGGCACCAGCTTAAAAAAAGGATCCATAGATCATTTTAAAGAATGCAAAAATAGGGTGGAACATAGAGTTATTACCAACTTAATATCAGAAACCGAGTAAATTAAAACCACCCCAGGGCAAAATTTTAGAGGTAGTGGAGAAACATCTGGAACAGGTTTTTTGCAGCCCTGTATTAACTAATCCTAAGAATTTCTTGGACCTTAGTTTATCCCAGCTTCAGGTGGATAAGAAGGAAATTCTATCTGCCCCCATTTCAACAGAAGAAATAAAAATAGCCATCAGGTCACTAAAAAGTGATACAGCACCAGGCTCAGATGGTATCAATGCTGAGCTATACAAGACCTTCGTAGAAGATATTACACCAGCTCTTGAGATTGTCTTTAATGCCATACTTGATGAGGAAGGCTTATCTAACACTATGAACCAAGCTATCTTAATTTTACTGAACAAAAAAGTGGCTCGGGAGGATATAAAGAACTGGAGGCTGCTAAGCCTGCTGAATACTGACCTAAAGAGTTTAAGCAAAGTCTTATTAAAAAGGCTTCTCTTAATTAATGCACACCAAGCATGTGCTATTCCAGGGAGATACCAATATGATAATTTAATAATGCTTAGAGAAATTGTTTATAAGCATCTAAGAATGAGGCACAGGGTTGCACAATAGGTGTAGATCAATAGAAGGCCTTTGATCGGATATCACATGCCTATTTATTTCATGTTCTCTGCTCTTTTGGGCTTCCAGAGGACTTTGTTAAATGGATTGAAATGATGTATGACAATGCAGTCTTCTCACCAAATATTAATGGGTGGATAAGGAAAGAGATGAACATTAAAAGAGGAGTCAGGCAAAGTTGCCAACTCAGTCAACAGTTGTATGTTTTTTGTATTGATGGGTTAATAAGGAAAATAAACATGCATAATGCCATATATGGGTTAAGACTAAGTGAACAAGATCCCCCGATAAAGACATTAGCATATGTGGATGATTTAGTGTTGTGCATGTCCCTTTTCACTAAGTAAGTAAGTAAGTAAGTAAATATTTATTTCTTTGAGGCACCCTTCCAAAGCTTAGGGCGCCTTTATAATATCAGTCATACAAATCAAAACCACAACTATAAACAACATCAAATTCAAAAAACAATCCAATATAATTTAAATCACTAAAAAAAATGCTTGGTTAAAAAGGAAGGTCTTTAAAGCTTTTTTAAAGCTCTCCACAGTCAGGCAATTGTGTATCTGGCAAGGTAGAGAATTCCTCAGGGTAGGGGCCATAAAGGCAAATGTTCTTCCACCAGATGTTTTTAAGGTTACCCTGGGAATCTCCAGCAATCCCTCACCAGAGGATCGGAGGGAGCGGGAGGGACAGTAAGAAGTCAGGAGTTCTTTCAGGTAGCGAGGTCCCAAACTGTGTAGGGCTTTATAGGTCATTAACATGACCTTGAAAGTGATCCACCACTGTACAGGCAGCCAGTGCAATTCGCGAAGCACAGGTGTTATATGGTTGGACCTCGGGCTTCCAGCCAACAACCTAGCTGCCACGTTTTGCACCAGCTGTAAGCGACAAATATCCACTCCCGGCAGCCCTAGATAAAGGGCGTTGCAATAATCAAGACGATTGGACACAAAGGTGTGGACCAAGGTAGGAAGATCCTCTGATGGAATCAAATGTTTCACCCATGCTAACACAGAGGCTATAAAGGAAATGTGTTATAGTTTTGCTCAGTGTTCAGGATCCAAAATCAGCTACACTAAGAGCAAGGGCATAGTCTTAGGGGACACCCCAATTCCAGTAGAAGGTGCCTTTGCAGATATTTTAATTTCAAAAGAACCAATAACCGTATTAGGGATACAGTTTGGTGGAGATGACTGGGCAAAACAAAATTGGGAATTAGGACTTCAGAAGGCAGATAGGACGGTAGCCTTATGAAGAGGCCAACATATTGCACAAAAGAAAAGAGTGATATTGATTACTACTTTACTGCTGCTAATATTTCTATATTTGAGTTATGTTGTTCCCCCACCCCTAGTATTGTATGCTTCTTTATATAGTATTTTTTCCAAGCCCTATGGGGCAACAGATTGAATCCTATAAAAAGGGAATTTGTTAATCGAACACTTTAAGAAGGGGGGTTATGCATGCTGAATCCTATTGCCTTTAGTAGTAGTATTTTCTTAGTATATAATGTAGGGGGTTCTTTAAAACCAGGGCATAAAATTTGGAAGCTGCAAGTCCAAAGCTGGGTAAATCCTAGTTTGGTAACATGGTCCCAGGGGAAAACTAATACATTATGGAGAGTTCCGGGTATACTGAGTTATGGTTTGGAGCAGATTAAAAGTACCATAACATGGGGAATAACTAGTTTGTAGCTCCAAACACAAGATAGGAAAACCATATATTCACATATAATTTTAGCAGAGAGGAAAGAAGAGATTTCCTTTCCTGGATGTTCACAGAATGAGGTAAATAAAAATATTAAGATGTTGTCATCCAAAAGGTTGCCAGATTTTTTATGGGATACTGTATGGTTAGGTTTATATGGGAAACTAAATGTAAGGAACAATAACCATAAGCAGCTGCAGGACAGATATTGTTTAAGAAATTCATGCACATTAGTATTAGAGACTCAAGAAAACTTATTTGCTGAATGCCCCTTTGTACTCCCTTTTTGGTCCTTTTTAGCCAAAGAATGGGGTGAACCGAGGTTTAATACTATAAAATATTTAACGATAATGTATGATGACAATAACAGAGGTTGAGGAAAATATCACATAGGAAACATTATATATAATACTAGCTGTGACTAGATACTACATATAGCAATCCAAATATGTATGGGTTACACAGCAAAGGCTGATCAGTTATAGAGAAATGTTTAAGAATATCCAGATATCAATTCAGAAAGTATGGCACTTTGATTGCAAAAAATACAGCCAGGAAAAAATGAAATGTCTATGGATGAATTGTGATCGGTGGACTAAACCACCATGAATTATGTATAGTTTAATAATAACTTATGTGATGTATGATATAAACTGAGGTACTGTTTCTGATACTATGATTTGACTGTTATTAGTTTGTCTTTAGTCCTTGTTTAATAAAAAATTCCCTACTCTTTTCAAACAAAGAAGTAGGGAACAGGCAGAGACAGAGGAAGCAGCTGCACAAGACTGGGCTCAGGATGAAACAGGGACAGCTGAGGTAAGACAGGAACACGTAAGTCCAGACAGTGTTCCCTGAAATCAACTGAGATGCCCCCGAATTTCAACTCCCTAAGGCTAGGGGAATTACAAGGGCATCAGCAAAAAAAGGAAAAACTAAGTCAGCTCTGATTCCCTTATAAAATCCATTTCAAGTATTACAGGAAAAATAAAGATAAAGAATCTGACTTGGAGTCAGACATCTCATCCTAGTCAGAAATGATTTCAGATATGGAACAGGAACAACACCTTGTCCCTCCTGAGACAAAAAAAAACAGAAAGGAAGGAGAAAAAGATAAAGGAGGAAGTCCTGGGTGATTTAATGTATCATCACATTATTTACAGTAAATGGCAGCCCTGTAGCTAGCATCTTTAAATGCTGTAGTATGAAAAGTTATGGAAAAAGTTTAACTGCTTTACCCTATTTTCAGCACACTACACATGATATCATCATGCTACAATAAATGACTTTATTCACTCTTCTTTACAGCACAAACTAGGAAAGGATGGATGGATGTGGGGCCCATCATTCTGGACGTTTGGCACAGATACAGTGGGTGGTGTAGGAATTTTGTTTAGAGGGTCTATCTACAGTATAGAGGTTAGTTGACATATTGCCAGGAAGAGCAATGCTCTTGGACTGTACATTTCAACATTACTCCTTAAGGCTAATTAATACATATGCAGCCCAATCAAAATCAGCTAGAATAGAGCTTTTTGAAAGTTTGAGACCATATTTGTATATAGTTCGACATATTATTTTGGGTGGAGATATGAATTGTAGTTTGGATATTAAAACCAAAGACAATATACAGAAAAAAATATATTGTGACTCACATGCATTACAAAATATTGTTAATACAGCCAATCTTATAGATGCACATCACAAATTACACAAGGATTCAGGATTCACATATTTTAGAAATAGATATGTTACAAGAATTGGCTTCATCTTTTGCTCCAGGTTATTAGTTCCTCAGAAATTTACTCTATAGCCTTGTGAATTTTCTGATCATGTAATGCTGAATTGCACTTTTTATTTAGCAAATTACTAGATTTACTAGGTAGTAAAGGACATAAGGAGGCACAAAGCCCATTGAGAATGTCCCCCACACTAGTGGGTCGGATATTAAACCAGAGTATGCTTGTTATAAACGTATTGTCCAGCATTGTTTTGAAAAGATTGAATTCCTTAATATTGACAATTGAGGCTGGTAACCTAGTCCATATTTTAGCGACCTGTACTGTGTAAAAATTTCCTCTTTTGTTGGTATTCACATGAGGAACTAGTAGTTTGTTATCATGGGATCTTGTAATATTAGTAGATGTATTAAATATTAGTCCAAAACTTTTTATAAGTTCATCAGATTGCAAAATGTTGTCTAGTAGCAAGAGACTTTTGTCACCTCACATAAAGCGGATGTAATCCAGTATCATTTAACCTCTCTTGGTAGGTCATAGGTCTCAGTCTAGGAACAATTTTCATCAAGGTCCTCTGTACTCTTTCAATCCCATTCCTGTCTCCCAATAAATGTGGGTTCCAAAATTGAGATGCATAGTCCAAGTAAGGGTGGACATAAGTCTGAAATAAAGGAATAAGACACTGTTCAGTACGAGTTGAAAAGGGATGCCTTATCCTTACAATTAAACTCATTGCTATTTTTGATGCAGCTATACATTGTGGTGAAAAATTAAGTTTACAGTCTACAAGGACTCCCAAATCTCTCTCGAGACTGGATGGTCTTAAAATATTTTGATTTAGTATGTACTGTAAGATAATGAGGATTTTTGTTACCAAAGTGCATGGTAACACATTTATTGACATTAAATGTCATACTATTTTGTATTGCCCAAAGTTCAATGTTCCTCAGATCATCCACAAGGGAGAAGTGGTCTGTCAGGTTGTTTACCTGCCCTCCCAACTTGGCGTCATCGGCAAATTTGATCAAGTTGTTATGTTAATTGTTACCCATATCTGAAATAAAGAGATTGAACAGCACAGGACACAGAACTGATCTCTGCGGTACACCACTAGTAATATGACCTTCACTTGACAGTTTATTGTTCACATGGACACATTGGTGTGTATCATGTAGCCATCCATAAATCCATCTAATAAGACTGCTGTCTATATCTATGTTTTTAAACTTTGTGATTAATACATTATGAAGGACCCTATTGAAAGCTCTTTAAAAGTCGAGGTAAATTACATCAGATGGTACACCATTATCCAGATTTTTGCTAATATTGTTGTAAAAGTTTATTAGATTCATACAACAAGACTTTTCCCTTGGTTAAGCTGTATTATTGGTAATCGTACAAATTATTAACTACCATCATGTCCTCCAGACATTTTTTTATGAGCTTCTCCATGACCTTGCAGCAATGAGAGGTTAAGCTGATTGGTCTAAAATTTTCAAGCAACCCCCTGTCTCTTTTTTAAATATAGGAACCACAATTGTGCATCTCCAATCATAGGGAATATATCCTTCTTTTAATGATAATTGTTGATAATCGATAATAATTTAATGAAGAATTGTTGAATACCTAGACACCGGTGGGGCACAGGACCCAAGGCAGCATGGATTCACAGCAGGAAGGTCATGTCAGACAAATCAAATTGATTTCTTTGACTGGGTGACCAAAGTAGTAGATCAGGGAGAGGCTGTGGACATGGCCTACCTAGACTTCAGCAAGGCATTTGACACAGTCCCGCACAAAAGATTAATAAACAAATTAGCCAGCCTGGGAGTGGGTCCCAGGGTGGTAGCCTGGGTAAAACACTAGCTGGACAACAGGACACAGTGGGTAATAGCAAATGGAGTCCACAGTGAAGAAAGGAGGGTTACTAGTGGGTACCGTGGAGTTCAGTACTGGGGCCGCTCATTTTTAATGTCTTTATAAATGACATTGCAGAGGGACCGGAGGGGAAGGTATGTCTCTTTGCAGATGACACAAAGATCTGCAACACGGTTGATATGCAAGGTGGGGTGGAAAGGATGAAAAGGGACTTAGCAAGGTTGGATGAGTGGTCAAATGTATGGCAGTTTAGATTCAACGCAAAGAAGTGCTAAGTAATGCACCTGGGAAACAAAAACCCAGGGCAAGAGTACACAATGGGGGGGGGTGTGAGATACTGACAACAACAAAAATGAAAAGGGACCTGATAGATTGTAGATGGTGGACAAGGGGAGAGAGACTGCATGAGCTGTAGTTCTCAAAAATTTTGGACTAATACTGTTGGGTCATGGGCTGGCATTGGAGTTGATTTTATTTAGCTCCAAGAAAACATCCTGTTGAGTGAAAGACTCAATATTATTAAGGCTAACTTTAAAGTGCTGGTCAGTATCTACTTTAGGGAAAAAGACTGAGCAGAAGTAGTCATTGAAACTGTCAGTCATTGATTGGTCACTCTCTAACAGGACATTATTATTATGGATTGGCCCTATCATTCTTACGTTGTTCTTAAGTTACTGTTGATGTATGAGTACTGTAACTTTGGTTCTTACTATGGGCTATTCTATATTCTAAACTACCTTCAGCATGTTTAATAAGGCTCTTTAATACGGTGACTGATTTCTGATAATCTAATAAATTTTGGTTTGATGAATTTGTTTTACATTTTTTAAAAGCGTGTTGCTTCTTTTTGATTTGTTTTTTTATTGCGGTGTTTAACCAGATTGGTACTCAACCTTTATTGTTATATTTTGTCTTAATCGGGACATAATCAGATTCAGTTAGGGTGATAATCTCTTTAAACTTCATCCAAGCTGCTTCAGTAGTAATTCCACTAAATATCCTGCCCCATTCCATATTATTTAAAATAGTATTGATAGTTTCAAAGTTAGCCAAGTTGTCATTTTTAATGGTAGTTGATCTCACTGTTGGGTCCCTATTTATGGAAAGGTCACTCAAAACCATATTGTGGTCACTACTTCCTAGTGGATTAGTCACTCTAATTTTAGAAAAATGTTCCTGAATATTTATTAATATTTGGTCCAAAATATTGTTACTACAAGTGGGTTCTACAACAAGTTGTTCTAACCCATTTTCTGAGCAGCACTCCACAAATGATTGTTCAATTATTGTAGTTCCCTTGTTAGTTAACCAATCAATGGCTGGCAGATTGAAATCCCCTAATATGATCATATCTCCAAATTCAGATATTAGTGTGAGTTCTTGTAATAAGGCATTAACATAAGCTTCAGTTGAATTTGGTGGTCTATAGCAGCAGCCCAATAATAATTTGGCCCTACCGTGTAAAGATAGTTTTACCCATGTACAGTAGTTTGTAATTTAACATCAGTACTAATGTCAAAATGATGGGCCACAGTAGGGGTGTTGTTGCTGATATAAGTGCATACTCCTCCATCCTTTTTTAAATCTCTGTTCCTATAATATAGTCTGTACCCCTGGATATCCCTAGACCATTCATTGGTTGAATCCCACCATGTTTCAATAATTGCCATTACATCAACCTGGTGAGATTTGCAGTATGCTTCTAATTCTGCCAATTTAACCTTGTTCAAACGTTGGGCATTCGCTAAGAGTAATTTACATATTATCAAATATACCACTGCATTTTTTTTTCAGCCTCTAAGAGATGAAGGATGGACACATCATTTTGGGAACAAGAACACACTTATTTAGAAATTGCGTGTCTATTCAAAGTTAGAAAAAGTGTTATTTGTATGTATGACAGTTATTGGAGTAGGTGGACAGATACTAAATTGGATATAAATAACTTGGTCATTCATTTAGGGCAGGTAAAATCAAACACAGAATATTTATAATATTTGGATTGCAGGAACAGACTTTATGAATACATAGCACTTTCACATGATAATAGACAACAATGTTTATTGCAGATCGCTGAACTAAAAAATAAAATGTTTCAATTTCAGTGCAATAGGGTTATTTCACTAGAAGCAGAAATGAGCTATGGCACAGAAATACAGTCAAGTTCAGATCCCTTCTCAGCTTGCAAAAAGAGGCTTGATGCAACCATTATGACCAAACTACAGGATACAGATGGGGCAACAAAAGCATTAGACATGGATATTCTTAATGTTGTACAAAAACATTTAACCAAAACATTTGGGACAGAACATAAAGCTAGTTCAACAATTTCAGATTTTCTTCAAATTCAGCCGCCTCATTTGACAGAGATACAGATAGAGGAATTAAATGCACCTATAAATCATATAGAATTAGAGGTAGCAATTAAATCATTGAAGACAGGTTCATTTCCAGGTCCTGATGGACTACCTAGTGCATTCTATACAAAATATTCTTCAGAACTGGTGGAACCCTTACAGATGCTTTATAATGAAATGTTACAGGAAACATCAGATACAAGACATTTTGGAGAAGCAGTTATGATTTTTTATACAAAAAACATAGGCAACAGTTAAGTAATTGGAGACCCATTAGTCTACTTAATTTTGACTATAAAATACTGTCAAAAATTATATGTATCAGACTTCAGACAGTTAGCAAGATTGTAATACATCCAGTACAAACATGCTCAATTCCTGATAGGAATATTTTGTCAAATCTCACATTATTGAGAGATATATTTGAGCGTGGTAGGCAAAACAAGTTAAAGAGCTATTTACTATCTATACAGTAGATCAGGCAAAGGCCTTCGATAAGGTTTCACATGCTTACCGTTTTCAAGTATTACACCAGTATGGCATAACAGGGAATATGTTAACTTGGATTAAAACACTCTATAAAGAAGCTAGTATAACACCATATAATGGGATGTTGGGAGATTCGATTCCTGTGAAAATAGGAGTAAGACAGGGTTGCCCAGTCAGCCCCCTCCTTTACATATATGTATTAGATCCTCTGATTCAAAATATTATAAATAATCAAAGAATAGTGGGGCTTTCACCAGGAAATGGACTAGAGGAAAAGAAAGTGGCTGCATTTGCAGATGATTTATGTTTTTTTTTTTTTTGTTTTGTTTTGTTTGTTTTTTTTGTTAAAACTCAGGAAGCAGGACAGGAAATAAAACAAATACTCACATGGTATTCACAAGTTTTGGGAGCCCAAATAAATCAGGGGTATGCAGTATAGTGCAGTGGTTTAAGGCTCTGAGCTGCAAATCTGGTGACATCCAGCAGACCAGACATGGGTTTGAATCCCCCAGCTTCCACTTGCATACTGTGTGACCCTGAGCAAGTCACTTAACTTCCCTGTGCTCCCAGGTCACACCTGTAAAAAAGTGTTCAGCTTAGTGTGCTACTCCTGGTTAAACAACTAAAAAAAAAACAAGGATAAAAGTCAGGTACTGCAGGAGGGACACATACAGATCAAAGGGTAGAAACCAAATTTATGGGTTATAGCGCCTTCCACTATTTCCATTTTAGGCATTCACTTTGGTAATGAAACTCTTCAGGTTCTAAACTGGGAAAATAGAATTAAACTATGTGAATCAAAAGTACAAATCTGGAAACATTGGAAATTTTCAAAAAAGAAAAGAGTTTTAACCATAAAGAAATCTTTGCTCCCCATATTTACCTATTTAAGTTTTGTATATCCCACTCCAGTATGTTTTGAGACCAGGTTATTTACACACTTCTTCCAAATGCTATGGGAAAGCAGACTGAATCCACTAAAAAGGGAATTGATGCATTTACTGTTAAAATCTGGAGGTCTGGGTATGATTAACCCATTAGGTTTTTTTTTTCATTTTTTTTTTATTGCATCTCTGCTTTAAACATTGGGTGGGAAGATACTTTGACAGCTTGGCAGATGTGGAGTAAGTCTTTATTACAGGTTTTATACACCAAATGGGACATTTATCCCCCCAAACTGTTACAAACTTATAATGTACCAGAATTTGCTGATTCCGCCTTAAGGAAAATTAGGCAGTGGAAAGTTTGTAAGCAATCATTAAACTCATTTACGAGAAAACAATTATATAACCATATAATGACTTCACAGTTTGTTGGACAGATAGAATTTCCAAAAATGTTTTCCCTCCAAATGCTCAAAAACTTTAGCAATATTAAATGATAAAAGAATTTTGGTCAACACATGGAATGTTTTCTGGCTCAGCTGCCATGGCAGATTGGGGATGAGAGGTAACTTAAAACACAAATCATTAGAAGACAGATTATGTCCTAGGCAGAATGTCATAAAGCAGAAGAAACACAATCTCATTGCTTTCTAGAATGTCCCATGACACAACTGTTAACTACTTTGGCCACAAGATGGCAGTGGCTGCATTTGAAGAATCTGACTTATGAATCTTTAATACTGGGTGATTACACAAGATGTTTAAAATATTTTCATCCTAGTACTCTCAATGTCATCTTTGCTTGTATTAAATTGCAACTATGGCAGGCTAAGTGGCAATATTTAACACAGCAGTTAAATACATTTCCAATTACTTTTGCTACAATGATAAGAGAAAAACCTTAAACAGATCAAGGCACAGGATTATAAAAAGACTACCATTGGGCAGGGCTGATGTTTTATGGCAAAGAATTGCCTGGATGGATTAAAGGGAAAAACAATTAAGATACTTAGAGAGTATTAATATAAAAAAATAGTTTGTCTACATGAAATACATGATGACTGTACAATTAACAAGTTATACATAATGCATAGTTTGCAGGTTGCCTTTTCTTTTACAATTTCTCTTTTTTCTTTTCTGTTTCTTTATGCATGTTTTTATGTTGAAGAATATGTTTTATTACACAGGAAGTGTTGATTAAGTGTTTTTTTATTATTCATTCTTTTTGATTAATTAGCAGTTAAAAAAGAGTTGGGATGACACTGTGCTTTAACAGTGCATTTTTGTTTTATATTTTTTTTTCTTTTTCGTTGGCTTTAGCTCATGTATAAAGTGTGTAACATAATTGTAAGAAAATAGTTATTATTCATCTGAGATTGTTATGTTTTTGTTTGAAATAAAATTCCCCTACTCTTTTTGAGAATTGCCATGGGATCTTTAACATCCAGCTGAACAACCACCAGAACAGACAGATGGGACCTTGGTTTAATGTCTCATCCAAAAGACTGCACCTCAGTAGTGTAACATCCTCCTCAAGATACACTACAGTGTCAGTAATCTTTTGATCTTCCAGCTTCAGAAGCAAGTCTGCAACCTGTTGAACCACTGACACTGCATAGGATATTATCTGTTGCATCATGTCCTGCAACTGTTGTTGGTTACTGTCCTTCCCTCATGCCTTCTGCCATAGTTGTTGGGTGAGTTTTCGAGCAATAGTTTTTGGAGGTGGCTTCTGTGGGGACAGTGTTATCCTGAAGCCACTGAAGTTTAGTTCTTTGGCAGCTGCTTCTGCCAAGTTTTAAGTCTGTTTACCTTCAGGAAAGAATATTACCATACTGGAGTGGTAAGGGGTTTGGAATCATATGTTGTTGGCTGTCAGAATTTTCATTAGGGGGACATACGCTCACCTCCAAGTTTGCTGGGTGCTGGAGGGTAAGTCACTGTCAAAATAAATTCTGTAATTTTGAAACATGATGTCCTTTTTTGCCAGGCTTTATTGAGAAGCTCCTGGTTATTCAGATGTCACAGGAACTGGATGATGATTGATCTTGGTTTTATGTTCAGCGTGGCTGGTCATGAACCGAGGGTACAATGCCCCTCTTGATCTCAAGTGTGCACTTGGCTGGGAGATCGAGGGCAGTATGAAAAAAGTCCTGTAACAATGGAGTTAAGGCTTGCCTTTTGACCCTCTCAGTGAACCCATGTAGTCTCAAGTTATTTCACCAGCTGCAACATTTGACATATCTGCCCTTTTCCTGAAGGGTTTTACCAGCTTGGTAAAGTTGAAGGACAGCAGTCTCCACCATGTTGAGCCTGCCATCTGATTCTATGAGCTGGTCCTCAAAGTCATCTTGATGCTTCATCACTTTGTCAGCATCAGTTCTCAAAGCTGCAGTAGTGAGTGGGACCTCTTTCCTTAAGTCTCTAAGTTTGGAGATTAGTATTTCTAACTTTTTATTGGTATTGAGCAGCATGGGTGCTTTCTGCTACATGGACTAGGCCTGCAAGCACGTGGCAATCGATGAGGTCTGTCAGCCATCAGTATCTGAGCCGTGGTTCAGGGGTCTTTATCAGCTGAGTCACACTCTGAGTGGAGCTCCTCTGTCCTCTCCATGTTGTGAGTAGCCCCCTGTGACAAATAATTTCTTGAAACTGTGAAGTCTGCTATGCTTGGAGAGTGTTTGTGATGAGACTAGGCAGGGAGCTCGAGGTCCAAGCTGCTATTGTCTAGATGACACTATCAGACTATCAAGAGTGCTGATTTTTTAGTACATTGTAGAAATGAATTTACCTAAATGAGGACCATAACTCAAGACAGGGTCTAAAATAACACCAAGAGATTTGAATGTATTCACACAATCAAGGTGAGTACCATCCATGGTAAGGATTTTTAAATCACCTGCATAACTTCTAACCTTTGGAGCAGTTACAAATAGCATGATCTCATTTTTAAAACTAAATTATTTTGACTCAACCAATTTTATACATTGCCAAATTCCTGGGTAAAAGTTGACTGTATCTCACTCACAGAGGAACTATGAAACTATAACAAAGTCATCTGTGTAAAGGAGTTCAGATGCATTGATAATACTTGTTATAGGATCTATGAAAAAGGAAAGCAGTGATGGGCCCTGTATGGAGCCTTGAGGTACCCTATACTGAATCTGCTTACAATCTTGGATACTGTTTGCATGACGTACTTGTTAACTTCTGGCATGATCTATGTGTTTATTGTTGACATGTCCTACTTGTTTACTGCTGACATGATGATCTACTTATTTACTACTAGCATGACCTACTTGTTTACTGCTGGCATGATGACCTACTTTACTGCAGGAGTGATGATATACTTATTTACTACTGGCATGTCCTACTGGTCTACTATTGGCACGACATACTTGTTCAATGCTGGTGTAAGCTAAATATTTACTGTTCACATGTCCTACTTGTTTACTATTGATATGATGACCTACTTGTTTACTGCTGGCATGATGACCCACTTCTTTACCACTGGCATGCTGTCTTATTTGTTTACTGCTGATATGATAACCTACTTGTTTACTTCTTGCATGACCTACTTGCTTACTGCTGGCATAATAACCTACTTGTTTACAGCTGGCATGATGCCCTACTTGTTTACAGCTGTCATGATGACCTACTTGCTTACTGCTGGCATGATGATCTACATGGTTACTGCTGTCATGATTACCTATTTGTTAACTGCTGACATGATGACCTACGTGCCATCTACTGGTATGTTCGATTTTTTTACTACTGACATGGTGATCTAGTCATTTACTACTGACATGATGACCTACTTGTTTACTATTGGCATGATAGATTTGTTTACTACTCACATGATGACCTACTTGCTTACTTCTGGCATGATGATGTACATGATTACTGCTGGCATGATGACTTTTTTGTTTACTGCTGACATTACCTACTTTTTTGTTATTGTTAGTATGATGATCAACTTGCTAATTGTTGGTATGATGTATTTGTTTACTCTACTGGTATGAAGACCTGTTTGTTTAGTGCTGACGTGATTACTTAATGGTTCACTGCTGACATGACCTACCTTTTTACTGCTGACATGATGAAATGCTTCTTTACTTCTGAGATGACCTACTTGCTTTCTGCCAGCATGAAGACCTGCTTGTTCACTGCTGGCATGACCTATTTGCTTACTGCTGACATGATGACCTATTTGTTTACTGCTGGTTTGATGATCTACTAGTTTACTGCTGACATGATCTACTAGTTTACTGCTGACATGACCTACTAGTTTACTGCTGACATGACCTACCTTTTTACTGCTGACATGATTTACTTATTTACTGCTGGCATGATGGCTTACTTGTTTACTGCAGACATGACCTGCCTTGTTACAGATGATGTGACTTGTTTACTACTGACATGACCTTCCTTTTTACTGCTGACCTGACTTATTTATTTACTGCTGACATGACCTATCTTTTTAGTGCTGACATGACTTACTTCATTGCTGATGACATGACCTACATTTTTACTGCTGGAATGATTTACCTGATTACTGCTGGCATGATGAAATGCTTGTTTACTTCTGGCATGACCTACTTGTTTTCTGCCAGCATGAAGATTTACCTGTTCACTGCTGGCATGACCTACTTGTTTACTGCTAACATGATGACCTATTTGCTTACTGCTGACGTAAATGGACACATGTCTTGACATATAATGCAGCCACATCATATATCTGCCTCCTGCATCATGCTAGGACTGGTGTGAGAGACACTATGGAATTTTAACAGTTGTACAACATCCCAACTGTACCATGGATAGGAGGTAGGTGCATTCTGTGCTGCGGCTGGCTGAGCATAGGGTGCTGATGATTCATAATTAACAGAACAGCAATCCATGCAGCATAAGTGATCACAATGAATGGGCAAAGTGACCCTAATCTGCTGTAAATTTCTATGTTTCTATGTTTCACGTCAGTGTTACAGAAAAACTTCTTTTTAAGCCTGGAACTTTTTGGTTTTAAGTAATTTACTTGAACATACACTGTACACTTTATTAAGTCAGCAAAAGCAGAATTTTTAATATTGTTTAAGTACTGTATAGCATACTGTGCACCACACAGCTCAAATGTTCAGTGTGCTTCTGTAGCTAGATATCAGAACTGGCAATTTAGATTTGCAGCTACCCTAACTTACCAGTAGAGGACAGGTATGTTATGCTTTCAGAGTGATCTTCTTGAGTAGTCTTTCATATCTAAATTATAAGTTACACCATCACTGTTAGTCAGTTTCAGTTTGGTTTTATTGTTTTGCTGTAATCTTTTACAATATACTAAAAAACACATTTACAAATTTCATGCAAATACCATTATAAACAAACATTTGTCAGTGCCAAATGTTCGACGTTTACATTGCTGTTGTACCAGGTCTTGCTTGTACATATTTTTACTATATATTTACCCAGGATAGACCAGATGAGATGCAGTATCTCATTTTCAATGGTGTCCTCCTGCTTTTACACATTTTCAGATTGTATTTACCCATGATAGGCCAGCTGAGAGGCAACATCTAATTTTCAGTGGGCTCCCACATTTTAACCCCAAATTTCCAAGTCTTTTTATGACCTGACTTTATCACCAAGACAGGTGGAATTTTTTAAATCCCATCTGAAAGGTGATTTTTCGGTGTAACTGTGAAAACAAGTTCAAGTTCAAGTTTATTGCAGGAAAACTCCATTAAGCAAGCTCATTCACAAGGAGGTCCTGTGACATGTGTGCAGGCAAATACATATTGCATAATAACAAACATCACAGTAATTAAATACATATTAACAGACATTACAGTAATTAAGTACAGTTTCAAGTCATATGACACATAGTGCTCAATTAAGGAATAAAAAGGTAGGTACAGAGAGCAAAGAGTGGTAAAAAGCATTGGGGTGGAGAGTTACAAGCCATAAAGTAAGATAAATAAGATACAGGGGAGAAAGAAAAGGGCTAGGGGGCCAGAGGGCTAGAGGGAGTAGGGGGAATAAGATATAGTATAGGAAAGGGATGTAGTAGAGGAAGAGGGACGGTGGAAGTAAGAGGGGGTATGATATAGAAGAAGAGAGGGCAGAGGAGAGCAGCGAGAATGGATGTAGACACCATTTAGTTTGGTCTCTGAAGACTTTTTTGGAAAAAAAGGTCTGGGGCAGGTGCTGTGAGGATTCTGTCGGGGCTAGTGCTAGGGCCAACTAGTTGAGATGGCATAGAGAGAAGGAAAGGCACAGAGGAGGCTTAGAAACAGCTACAAATATATTTTATTTTAGATGTAGCCAGCCTTTTGAAGAAGTTGACAGAAAAGGTGCTGGATAGTTTCAGTGTGGATTGGAGCTGATTCAGAGGCTTAGAAGGGCACTTAATATGGCGTGTTTGCCAAAGGAGGTGCGAGTCCTCGGTACGGCAAAGAAGATGAAGTCAGATTTCCTAAGGGAGTACAAACTGTGGGAAATACGGATAAGAGATGTTAGATAACACGGGAGCTTGTTCAGGAGTATCTTAAGAGTCCAGATATCAGCATGGAGTGTACGTCTAATGGAAAGTGATGTCCAGCCAACGGCTGTGTACAGCTCACAGTGGTGGATTCAGCAGGGTAAGCTTGTGATAAACCACAGAGCACTATGATAGAGAGAGTCCAATTTGTTTAGGCTTGTGACTACTGAGGAAGTGTAAATTAAATCTCCATAGTTGAGTAATGGAAGGAATGTGGCCTAAATAAGCCTGATTCTAGTTCCAAGCAGAAATAGAGACCTATTTTGAAGAAGAAACCTAGCCTGGCTTTTAATCTCTTGGACAGGTCATCAAGATGGTCATTAAAGGATTGCTTATTATCTAGCCACATACCAAGATATTTAAATTTGGAAATGACTTCCGGGGTTCTCCTAGAGAGGTGACAACAAAGTCTTTAGGAGGATCAGCGGAAGAGGTATTAAGAGTGAAGATCATAGCCTTGGTTTTCTTGGAGTTGAAGAGGAGTTTGGCATGAATAAGATTAAGTTCCAACTGAGCAAAATCAGCTTGTAATACATCTCTTACTTCAGGCAGTGTTGAACCAGATGTATACAGCACTGTATCATCTGCAAAGAAATGCAGTTTGGAGTTGGCTATATGATCATCAAGATTGTTGATGTACTGGGAAAAAAGGATGGGACCTAGGATGGAGCCTTGCGGGACTCCCCTAACAATGGGCAAGGAGGCAGAAAATAGGCCATCAGCTTTGACTTTCTGGGTCCTTCCAGTTAGGCAGCTGGTAAACCACTGAGCGGTAAAAGAGGTGGCACCTTTTTAATAAGGCTTCTAACTAATAGGTGGTCAACAGTTTTAAACGCTTTACTAAGATCTAAGAATACTGTTCCAGTGATTTTCTTGAAATCCATAGTAGAAACCCATTCATAGGTGACTTTTGCCAATGCAGTGACTGTACTATGATTAGGCCGAAAGCTGGATTGTGTTGTTTCGGAGGGGATTTGAAAAAATTTCACCTGTCATGTCAGGATGTAAGGTAACACAAGGGATATGTTGAACATCAGGGGCCGAAATATCAAAAAAAAAAAAGTTATGAGTAAACACTGGAACAATTCAACATTTTTACATAACTTAGTTCTTTTTTCACATTTTGACCCCAAATTTTGAACATAATCTTTTTTATGACCACTGCTTCTCGACATGACAGGTGTATTTATAAAATAGTGGTGGAAATGTAATTTTGCACCCGAGACAAAAATTGCCTCTTGGGCCATCCCAGCCTGCCATAAGTGCGAAAACACATTTTGGCCAGGGTTTGAAAAATGACAGCTGTCACTTTCATGAGGTGGTGTGAAAAAATGGCAATGCTGAAAATTTGGAGTCGGAATATTGAAAATTACCAACGTTAGAAGCGTGCATGAAAAAATGTCAATGTACACTCATATTTTTTTTGTTTTCAATAATTTTACTCCACATTTTCAAGATAGCCTTCTTACGACCCCACCTCATGAACAGAGATGTGGCAAAGTTTTAATTCACTGGTGAAGTTGCTGAGAAGTGGCGAAAATCTGCATCTGTGGAGGTTTGTGAAGTTTTCCCAGCTCTCAGCAGCTTCGACTTCACCCAAAGGGTAAAGCTTTTGCAGCAAAGTGTGGAATTGTGCTGCAAAGTGCAGAATTTCACCAATGAAATTCTGCATTTCACGGCAAAACTCCGCACTTTGCAGATCAATCTGCACTACACAAATTGCACAAAATTCAGGGATTTATTCACAGAGAAAATTTTGCCAGCTTCACCCATCTCTACTCATGAAAGCTTGGAGAACATTTTTTCAAATTCCGCCCAAAAGGTGATTTCACTACACAAGTGTGAAAACACACCATGTCCAAAATATGAAAAATGACAGCTGGCACTTTTCTGAGGTGGTATGAAAAAGGCTATTTTGAAAATCTGGGGTCAAAATACTGAAAATTACCAAAGTTACAAGTGTGCATTGATAAACTTCAATCTATGCTCATAAATGTGTTGTTTTTAAATATTTTCCCCCAAAATTTTCAACAAAGCTGTCTTATGACCCCACCTCACAAACAAGGGCAGAGAAAATAATCAAATCCTGCCCAAAAGGTGGTTTCGTACAATGAACATGAAATCATCTTTTGTGATGGAGTTGTATAATTTTGCCACCCTTGTTCATGAGATAGGGTCCCATTAAAGCTATGTTGAAAGTCTGAGGAAAATGTATTAAAAAGCGACCATGTTATGAGGACAAGTTCAAAACCCATTAAAGTACTTTGGCTCACATACTTGATTTCTTCTGTTTCCAGTCCAGTGTTGCAGAGTGAAGATATATCTCCAATCCAGAGAGGATTACAGCATTGGATCCCCCAATTGATAAGTAAGGGGTTGGGGGGCTGCTCAGTGGCAGGGTTGGGTAGGGGGAGAGTAATGGTGGTGGTGGGCCGTGTCTGCAACAGACAATGAGGGACAGTTTTCTTTTTTATAGAGTGTATGAAAAAAAAATTACAAGGGATAGTTTTCTTTATCTCAGTTATCAACTCATGGAATTGGGCATCCCAATGTTGGTTTAATTTCTAGGGGCACAGGAAGTGATGGGGAGGTAGGAGGGATACTTGGCAGAATGTGGGATTACAGGAAGTGAAAAAGGAAAGATTACAAGGGACAGTTTTCTTTACTGTAGGTACCAACACTGGGGATTGTACATCCCAGTGTCAGTGATATGTTTGGCAGCACCAAAGGTGGTCTCCTAGGTGTTGCACAGTGAAAATGGGCAGTGTGGGGGGTACTGGCTGGCACGGTGGATTGGGTATCCTGGTGTCAGAAAATTAAGAAGGAAGGAGAAAGCAATGGGAGGTTGGAGGGACTGATTTTTCATTGGGGGAGGACCATAGCAGGCTGATCATGACGCTGATCAGCTCTGCTTGCTGGGTGGCCTTGTGCAGATCAAATGAAATAGTAACCTATGATTCAGGCTGCTCTTTTCTTTGAACTGCACAACGTTTCCACCCAGTAAGACCAGAAGAGTGTCATAATCAGCTCAGCTGATGATTGGTCTGACACTGTCAAGCCCCTAGCAGACTGCCATGCATTGGACCGGCAGTGACACACCACTCAAAATTCGCTATCATACCAATATGCTCACCCTTGCATGCATGCAAGGGCTAACATAAAAATTAACAATCATAATCACAAATACAAAAATATATAAGTACACATTATATTTGGTGTGAATGCAATTGTTAGTATGGGACACTCGGTCAAGTCTATTAAGTCCGAAGTTGCCAGCATTTTATATACACTCACTGACCTTGGATGTCCAAAAATGGAAGGTCTTATCTAAGAATATTAATTACCTTTTTTGGTAGGAGAACAAACTTTGAGTTGTCAATACAGTTAAAATATTCAGTTAATTAAAGTACTATATGATTCATAACTATATAACACAATGAACAAGGACTAGAAATATATGAAGTCCCTATGATATTAGCTTTTTCCTTCATAATTTAATAATTAGCCTAATAATAGGGAACAGACTGGATACATTTGTTAAGCACAAAAGCCTTTATCTTTACCATTTAAAGGGGAATAATAGTTTAACTAATGCTGGGGGAGACACATGATGACTTGATTGGGGTAGGAGTGTTTTCATCGAGCTCCGTTCTCTGCATTATTTAACTTAAAGAACCATTTGAAAAGGTGACTAACTCTTCAAAAGCAAAGTTGATCTATCTGCTACTAATACTTTGGAGACAACTGAAATACTAACGTATGAAAATAAAAAGGATATTGAAATGCACCCCCCCCCGCCGAAACATACTCCACCACCAACTCCAGGCAGAGTAGGTGGATCCAAAAGGGCAAAGCAGGCCCCAATGAAACAAGGTACTTCAAATGCCAACTCAACCACCTTAACTGAAAAAAAATTTCTACAAGAACTAAGTCCGATCAAAGAAGAAATACTTACACTTCCTGAAGACACTAAGGCAATCAAAGCTAAATCAGAGGAGCCATCTAGAAGGATGGGAGATGCCGAAGTGAGAATCTCATTGATGGAGGACTGGTGGAACTGAACTGAGCCCAAGCCTCCAGGACTGAGACACAAATTGGCTAAACTTGATGAAAATTAGAAGATTTAGAAAGGAGAAGCAGGCGAAATAACTTAGTTGTATACAGCTTGCCTGAATCATCCAAAGGTTTGAACCCAGATTACTTTGCTCAAATCCTGTATGAGAACTTGGCAGGTTTGTCACTCAATGGACAAACTTATGTTATTGAACATGCTCATAGGGTTCTAAAACTAATGCCAAAACAAGGAGAACAGCCAAGACCTTCTGTAATGAAATTCCTGAACATTATGGATAGACAATATGTTTTGAATCAAAACAGATTGATACAGAATTTAAGTTGGGATGGGAAGAAAATTTGAGTAACACAGGATTTACCCCAGGCGGTCAGAGTTTGTAGGAGAGAGTTTGCACCAATGTCCAAACAGAAGTAGTTGCACATGGGAGACCTTGTGATTATAATTCAAAGCAATTTATTAAAGAACAATGCAAAATGAAAATCAAAGGTTCCAATCAGCAATACTGCTAAGCTAACAAGCGTACCCCAACACCTTCAACTCAAACGGAGTCTTCCTGCAGAGGCAACCCCTGAAGCGCTGAGGTACATTTGTTAGCTTAGCAGTATTGCTGTTTGGAACCTGTGAAATTAATTTTGCATTTGCTTTAATAAATTGCTTTGAATTATAATCACAAGATCTCCTGAGTGCAACTATTTCTGTTTAGACTTTGCCGCTTTGGGCTAGCCACCCCATCATAGTGAGCACTGCCTGGCATTGTTGGGTCACAGACAGTCTCATTTGGACTTTCAAAAGTTTGCTCTTATAGTGGCTAAACTTATCCCTGCAGGAATTAAATTCAAGATACTATACCCTGCCAGATTAACTGTAAGCAAAGATATTGTCAGTGTCAGTGGCTCAGTAGGTAGCACACTCGCCTCTGAGGCCAGGAGATCAGAGAGCTGTGGGCTCAGTTCCCACATCTGGCACTTGGGTTAATATCCCAATACTGACACTGTAGTGCAGCATGAGGGGGGTGCTGCACTTCTGAGGTGCCGTCTTTCGGATGAGACATTAAACCGAGGTCCCATCTGCCTGGACTGGTGGTAGTTCAGGTGGATGTTAAAGATCCCATGGCACTTATCGAAAAAGAGTAGGGGAAAGTTTTATTGAAACAAGAAATCAGGCAATATACAATAAAGAAAACACAAGAAGAACAAACCAGGTAAAATCAAGACAGTATACAATAGTGTTCATATCAAAAGGTATGGGAGAAAACAAAGAAAGAAAACTAAGGAAATGATACTGAGAGAACAAAAGTCCTTCAAGTCACCGGTGCATCAGAGTCTGTAATCCAAGGTAGGGCTTTCCAAAGGGCGAACAGACCAGGCCTGGAATGAGATACAAGTTCACGTGCATAAACAGTTTTAAATCCGAACAATCTTTTTTCAATTTTATATATGTACAAATTTTCTGCTGCAGGGTGAACTGCATCTTGCCATCCAAATATGCCATTTAATTCCAACAAAATAAGATTTAAAGTATCAGTGTTCCACAGAGACCATTGAGGGGAATGCTCCATACATAATCATCGGGTAAGAGACAAATTGAAGCAATGGCATACCCCATTTTGGGCTAGAAAGGCCACCAATGTTGTATAAAGGGCAATCAAAAATAAAATGAGAAATAGTTCCAATTCATCAATACAGGAGGGCCTAGAACACAGCCTGTCTTGAAGCTGTTTATGTTTATGGTTCGATTTAACATTAATTCTCTCATGGCAGGATAACCAATGGAAGTCCCACATATGTATTGGGATTAGCACACAACGCAACAAACTAAGCAGAGAGGGACAATATTGGGCAGGACATTTAAAAAAAGGGGACTGAACTGCACACACAGAGGAAAGAAGCAATCTATACAGGGATTTGTGCCCATTAGTGAGAAGCATTTGTGGGGTAACCCACCATTGCTTCGGAAGTAGAAAAGTATACCTCACATAAGGTGGCGTGTTTCCAGACGCACGCAGAATACGCAGGGAGTCATGTTCCCATTGGTGAAACCATATTTTACAAGAATTATAGAACCACACTTCCCATCCTTTCTGTGAGTTAATCAAAAGCGGTCTAATGTTCGCCATAAAAAAAATACTGGTGAAAAACAAAAGGGGGTTAGTCATGCCAACACCACCATCCATGAGAGGGAGATAGGTGACATCCCGTTTTATTGGGTTCAACCTGCTCCCCCATAATGCCTGAAAAAAAAGGCTAAGAATCGCCGTTTCCAATTGTTTTGGAATAGGAAAGATATAGCTAACATAGAGAAAGAGGGAAAGTAAATATGTTTTAATTAAATAGACTCTTTTCTTTTTCCCAATCTGACTCCTGTTCCATGAGGCTACCTTTATGCAACCTTGTTGTAGTTTGGAGGTCCAATTATAAACGTCATTGGCTCGAGTACCAAAATAAATCCCTAAAATACGAACAGGGCCATCTACAATCTGCAATGGTCTGATGTTCCTAATCGGTGCAATAGCAGATCCCAGCTGTATACCAACACTTTTCTCAAAATTCAGAGTAGCTCCCAAATATGTTCCAAATAAGGAACATTCCTGCAAGGAGGCTATCACCGAATCCTCGTCCGCCACCAAAAAGCAGATATCATCTGCATATGCAATGGCTTTGTAAGGTGCTGTTGTTACAGGACACGATACAGCATGTATCTGTGGAAGCATATTCACACGGTGGAGCAAAACATCCAGAAACAGTAAATATAGTAATGGACTCACAGGACACCCCTGTCGGACTCCCCTTCGAACAGGTATCAGAGGTCCCACTCAACCATTCATTACTGGCATGACCATAGCTGTCCTATAAAAATTACATAACCATTGGATAATGATAGCCGGTATATGCTTGCCATAAAAAATCATGATTCACCGAATAAAATGCTGCCCGTTGATCCAGAGATACTACAAATCCAGAAGTCGAAGCTGAGTACCTGTGACAGAACAATTCACGGATCAGAATCAAATGATCCGAGATGTTCCTGTTGGGGACAGAACAAGATTGAGCAGGATGCAGAACAGTTTCTGCAATACCAGTTAAACGTTTTGCTATTATCTTCATCAATATCTTAAAGTCTGTGTTTAGCATACAAAGAGGGTGCCAATTCTCAAGAGAGTGGGCTTCCCCCTTCTGTTTATATATAAAAGCAAAACACCAGTCGAAATTCTAAAGGGACAGACTGCTGTTCAACAAAGAATTAAAGACAGAGGTAAGTTCAATAAGTAAGTGGTCACCAGAACTTTATAGAGAGCTGCTGGAAGACCATCTGGGCCAGGAGTTTTACGTAACAGCAGAGAGGATATAGTTGTTAACAACTCCAAGGTCATAATGGACTGGCACACCATCTCCACTGCTGTTGTAGAAGGGAGTGGGATCTCTAAATTCTCATACAGGGCAGCAGAGTCAGGTAGATCAGCAGGAAAGGGGGAAAACAAAGCAGTCGTGTAGTTAGCAACTATCTGCTGAATCTCAGTTTGAGTAGAGCATATAGTCCCCGTGGAATCTGTAAGACATAATATCGTCTTTTGAGCAGTCCGACGAGAGTTAGACTCAAAGGACAAATGATCTCCCGAGGTCCAGTAACCTGAAATTTATGTTGGTGGTACATCCGTCGTGATTGCTCTAGATTGGAAGTGCAACATAGCTGCTCAGCCAATTGAATTTGAGAGGAAAGGTCATGACCCGTGGTATATGATAAAGAAAGAAGCGATTGAAGAGGCGCTCTTCTTTGTAAATAGTCCAAATATTGGCTCCTACTTTTCACACGACTATACCATTTCAGGAATGATATCAACGCATGTTTTGTATCAAACCACCACTGTATCGGGTCTTCATAACAGAGAAACACAGATTTGCATGCAAAAAGGAAGGACCGAAAGGTCGACAAAAACATCTTGTCCTGCAATAGGGAGGTGTTAAATTTCCACAACCCCGGCCCTTTTGAATAAGGATTTGTAGTACCCACACCAACAGAAAGCAAGCTATGATCCGAAAAGGCCACTGCCTGCACCATAGCTGAAACAATTGGTAAAGTACGGGACAAGAAAACAAAATCAATGCGGGTAGCCAATTTACCTTTATGAAACGTAGGGGTATGTTGTTGCCGAAAAGAAAAATAAGCATCAACTAAGTGGGCAGTATGTATTAGCTTGCTCAGTTCTTGTGAATCGCAGTACAGTTTTTATAGTGGCAAAGGAACTTTTATCCCAAGACTCAAGCCACAGTTGAAGTCACCAGAAAATAAAACTTGGAATGAAGTGTGCAAGTAAGGGCGGATCTCAGTAAAAAGAGCTATGCGTGCTGATTTAAGTTGTGGCACATAAATATTGATAACTCGATAAGGGCAATTATCTATGGTGAAGTCCAAAACCAGAGCCCTACTGGGTACTAAATCAAATAGTTTCAAAAGATGAAAGTCAGGCATATTTATCAAAATGCCAAGGCCTGAACAGGGGTCGTGGCCTATGGACCAGAATGAGGGGCCTAAGAGCCAATCATTTTTTGCTTGTCTGATCTCTTGAGTCGTATGGAGTCTGGTATCCTGCAATAAGAAAATACCCAATGGTAAAAGTCTTAAAAAAAAAATAACCTTCTCTTAGGAACACGTTTCATACTATTAACATTAATAGTGTGACAAGTAAACTGCGCCATGTAGACAACAGGAAAGTATAACATATCATAGTTTCCTCTTCCCAACTATATTCTTCCCTTTCAGTCTAACTTTAGCCTTACGTTTCTGTGAAAGTCCAATGCCCACTGGAGGTCCAGTGTCAGCAGGACCATCAGGGAAGGAGGACACCACCGAGGATGAGTCAGACTCACCACCTGCGTCATCCGAAGTCAGCTGTAGTAATTCAAAGGATTCGACAGGGGTATGGGAGCAGGCAACAAGGATGCCATAGCAAGCGGTAAAGGCCAAGAAGCAGTTCTCAGAGACCTACGGCGAGTACCTGCAGTAGGTTCACGGGGAGGTAGCATTTTACTAGGACCTGGGACAGAGTCTACGTCAGAAGCAACAGGCCTGATTTTCTCCATTCGGGGGGGTTCAGGTACCAATAAGGGTGGTACCCTCTTGTCAGGTTGAGGAACAGGGTTCTGGGGGGGTGCTAGCAGTAGGAGCTGCACTGCTGAATCTCCCGTATCAGAGGGGTGCTTAGCCACAGATGCACGTAACTGTGCTTTTTGTGCTTGTGTGATCACAAAGCGTTGATCAGCCCCACCATCATGGTCTTCCTGAGCATGTGCAGCCCAGCGACAAGTCTGGAATAGATGCCCTAATTAGTCACACAAGTTACATTTACTAGCATTCCGACAGTGAACCCCCACATGACCCATTTCACCACAATTATTACATTTAATCTTGTCACAGACACTACTGAGATGTGAGGGATCCCCACATCTATAACAGGCCTTGGGTTGGCCAGGATAAAACAAAACTCCCCCTGTCTCGTCCTAAAAAAAAGGAATTGGGCAGGTGCACAGGACCTGAGTCATTTGTGTGCAACAGCACCCGAAACCTCCAACCCCCAGTCCAAATATTTTCAGTGTCTAGAATGGCTTCAGGCTGACCCTGTACCATGCAGCGCTGTTTCAGCCAGTACATCACATCAGAGACATCAACACCTTCATTACAGAACATAACCGTAATAAATTTAAAGGCAGGCTTCGACAGGGGGATGGCCTGGAAGGGGGTCCATAAGGGGGTATTCTTCAAAGCATGGTATCTAGACCAAAATCGTTCAAGTTCACGAGATGTCTGAAAACTGACGTCAAAGGAAAATTCTCCAGACACATGTATCAAGGCATATATCTCATGAGCAAAAAATTTTAAAGAGTCTTTTATCAGGGATCTAGCCACAAAGACATGATCCGGGGGGTCAGATAGTCCACCTCTATAAATAAGACGGACAGCATTATGTCGCTTAGCAGCTACAACAGGTGCCTTGAAGAGGGAAGAAAAGGAACGTGGAGTCTTTCCCTGATCAGGGTCCGCAGCTGTAAAATCAATGGATTCCATCATAGGAGATGCCTTAGAGGTTGCATCCTGTAGGAGAGATAATACAGGGTTTTGGGTGAGTGACAATTCCCCTGGCAAACTCAAGGGGTCAGGAGAGTCATTCAATTCCCGGTCCCTTCCGGTCCCTTCAGTTGTTCATCCAGGAAGTCTTCAGGTTTAGGGGACCGAATAGGGGACGGACCAGAGATCCACTGTCACTTCCTGGGGTCCTGTATCCAGCCTGCCCCTTGCAAAGCCTGCTCCACGGACCACACAGGCTTAGGTTGGGGCAATATCTCAGAAAAGGACATCAGGCTGTCAGTTTCCAACATAGTAGGTGAGGAATCCTGTGATGCAATCCCCGAGCTGTGCACCCTCTGCTGCATGGGCGGCCGTGCCGACGCAGTGATCAAAAAAAAGTTGACTCAGTTCGGGGCAACAGCGGGTCAACAGAAGGTCCAAAATAGGATGGGATCCAGGAACTGCCAGGGGACAATCCCCTCCGTGGCTGCCTTACGAAAAGGCATCGCATCTTGTTGCGAGATATCTGCACAGACAAGTTTTCTCCATCACCACCAAGCTGCCAGAGGCATTCACTACCTCCACCAGCCCACTGTGCACAGCTGGGCTGCTGCACCTCCAATTCGCTGGACACAACTGCAGAGGCGTCTCTATGATCTCCGTCAGGGCTACTGCATCGAGCAGGAGGAAGAACAGTACAATCCATGGGATCAGCTTCAGGCACAGTAAGCACATGTTCATACAAAATTCTGTCTGAAACGGTCTCTAGTAAATCAGAGACAGGAGCAGAGACCAAGTCCCTTGCCTCACCAACTAGCTCTGCCATGGTCACCAGAGCATCCGCCATCTTGGACAGAGTATTCCCCTCTGAAAAAGTAGAGGAATTTCCCCGGTGTCCTGGCCAAATTTCTCCCATTCACTAAAAATACCACCAACAGCTTAATCTGGTTCAATTTCAGTTGCTTACCAACTGTATCCCCCTTCCCCGGTTGCCCCTGAAAAAGGGACTTCTAGGTCCAGTGGGCTTACCGGGTCAACAAAATTCAATAAATAAATAAATAACAAAACGTTCTCCTTTGAATCCCCGGAGCAGTCTATAAAACCACTTATGGATCTTTTCCCAGACCTATTCAAATTGAGATGAACTGATTGCTCTACTGTAATACAACTCATAAGAGGATATCTTTCATACACTGGGATAATTTGTTTCAATTTTTTACTCTCATACATGATTGCTTTTACAATTTGGATTTAAAATTGACCCATTGGATTCAACTTGCATTGTGGTAAATGGACATAGTTTTATTGGAGACTGAAAATGTTTGAGATATATGTTATTTAGGGCATACTGACTGACATGGATGGAATGGGGAGCACCTTCTTTGTTTGTTTTGATCTAACTACCAATTTGGATTTTGTTGAGAAGTGGGGAGACTACTGGTTTATTGTTCTGTGTGTTGTGCTAACTTCAACATGTGCAATTTGTGCAAATGTTTTCATTAGGTTCAATTTGCATATTCTAAGGTGCTTCTTTCTGTTATTTTAGAACCAGAGCATGTAGAAACATGATCCATTCCACCTGATTTGGCTTTAATCCCTTAGTTACAGGTAAGCATACCACCCTTCGTTTCTTTATATTTTTATTTACTTTATCAGGCATCAATGCTGATAAAGAATGTTTGCATAAGGCAGGTGCTTTTCATTGTGGATATCACAAAAGTAATATTTTTGTTTGTTGTATAAATCTTTGGAGGTGTGGGAGGTTGGACCCAAGAGGATAGACTGTATACAAAAATCTAAGATGGGAAAATATTTCCTGACTATGGTTTGTTTCTAAATATGTTCCATATATTTGAAAAGAATCACCTTGTTAATATCTGGGGTTTAGCTAGGGGAACACTCACTTTGGCCTGGTTTGTATCTGGTTTAACTTCAGTGGGTCATAGTTTATATCCTAGCTTAAATACAGACCTCTGATTATGTTTTGTTTTTAAGGTGTCACAATTAAATATCATATAAGGTCACACCTTAAGACTTTTTTCTTTCCATTTTCCTTTCTATGGGAACATGGTTCGTGTGACCAAGATTAAGGTTTGATTTTGATTTTCATATTGGTTTCCCTAGCTCCATTTGAATCCCGACATGCTCGGGAGTATATATACTGTAGTACTTTTTCCTTTACTTAATCTTTCAAAAATAAAGGTTGTTTTAAGTGTTTCTAACGTTTGTTTAGCGTTTGTGGGATATCAATATTAACTTATATCTCCACAATGAGGTTAACCTTTGGACTGCCTTACTTATCAAGTTAATATCCCTTATAATGAAGTACTTGAATGTAGTGTTCTCCTGCTTTGAAAACTAATGTTTTTTAGATTATATTTTATATTATTTTGTTTGCAGGATGTCAAAATCAGGAGTATCTATGTCGTGATATTACAAGGAGATCATGTTACACAGTCATCTTTCTTTTTTTCACTTATTATAGTTTATGATGTAGAGGCTGGAGATGAGGTGAGAACATCTTGAGGGATTCATCATGCTTAAAATGGAGGAAGAAGGTCAGACTCTAGGATCGGGGGTGAGATATTAGGAAGGCTTTTGTTTAAAAACTTAGACATGGTGTTTTTGAAGACCATCTTTTTTTTACCTTATTTCAATATTGCAGTTCTGATACTTCTCATTTTTAAGGGTGGAATGATGTTTATTACATGGAATATGATAGAGGATGAGCAATATTTTTAAATATGCTTCTTGGAATGTAAGAGGGACTCACTCGAACACAAAAAGGCTGCAAATTTTAAAACATGTTCCATCTTTAAATTGCAATATTGTGCTCTTAAAAGAGACACATCTCTTGTCATCAGAGTCTACCTTTGAAAAAAAAGTTGGATTATTATTTGGTATTTGGGGCTGGCAACTCAAAAAAGGGAGTTGCTATTCTGATAAATAAGAAGTTCAACTTTAATCAAAATCAAATTATAGCAGACCTAGAAGGAAGATATATCTTAGTGGCTGGGTCATTTAATAATTTGAATGTTCTTTGGGTTCTATTTATGAATCGAACTTGAGTTCTGAAGCCTTTTTAATGAGTTTGGTAAAGGTCTTAGTACCATTCTCTTCATATAAAATAATTCTAGGGGGAGATTGGAACATTCCCTTGAACCCTAGCCTCGATAAATCTAACTCAAAAGGGATAAAGCAGAATGCAGATAATAGAGCTTTAAGTGAATTTTTGGAAATATATGATTTGATAGATCCTTGGAGAACATTGAATCAAAATGCTAGGAAATATTCTTTCTTTTCACCTGTACACAATTCTTTTTCAAGAATAGATTATTTTCTGATTAGTAAATCACTTTTACATGATATTATTGATACTTAGATAATGGTGAGAATTATTTCTGACCACTCTTTGATATGGTTAAAACACAATTTTGTCTCCACTTGTACTAGGCAATCTATATGGCTCTTAAATAACCAACTGCTTAGGGATGACTTTATTACAAAGCATATTACTTAGCTAATTAATAATTTTATAAACATTAACATGAAGTCAATGGAAAAAATAGATATTATCTGGTCAGCATGCAAGTGCTGTCTTAGAGAAGAATTTATTAGAATATAGAAACGTAGAAACACAGAATTTGATGGGAGATAAGGACCGCTTGGCCCACCTAGTCTTCCCATTTCCCTACTTAATGGATAAGCTGCAGAACCTAGTTAACTCACATACAAAAGAAGGCAACGGAGCACCAGGAAAATGCATGGTGCTAATAAAAAACTATAATCAATCAGGTAGAAACTTTAAAGCACCCATACCACCAGTAATGAAACAACTCAAGAGTTGAAAAAACACTTAATTTAATATAAATATAGTCGTGCAGACATAAAAAATGGCTTAGCAAAGCAAAACTAACATTTCACCTGGTACCCTGCCAGGCTTCATCAGAGTAATTAATTGATGTTCAAAACGGCCATTAAATACATTAAACATTTGATCACATGTGCGTATTTAACCTAAACATCATCAGACCCTGAATGGTCTTTGAATGTTTAACCCTTTATTATTCAGTAATCCATATAGTGCACTTCCCAATACACCAGTGATCTAACTTCATGCATTTAAAATATGTATGTATTTAAATGGACTGTTTCCATAGCTTGAGAATCTAAAGCTTTGCAATACTATTATCAATTCCCAGGTACACATCTTTATTTTGCAGCAACAGTAGGCTCATATTTGTTTTGGGATTAATATATATATTACCCATTAACAAATACAGTAAACATATACTTTTATACCCATAGAAGTACTTATATTAACTTCTTTAGTGTGGCGAGTCTCAACTTACATTCTAGCTCTTATATTTAGTTAGAAAAGCAGAAAGGTGTATGTTTTCATCTAATCCTTTATACGGTCTGGCTCCTAGTTTAAAAATCCAATAACTCTCTCTCTGTCCTATTTTTTTGTTTAGATCTCCTTTTCTAAGTCCTGTACTTACTAGCTCCATCCCAAGGAAACTGAAAACATGTTTTTGTGAGCTGTTTGCTTGTATGTGTTTTACAATAGCGTAACTACTATCACCTTTTTCTACAGCTCTAACATGCTCACCCATCCTGATTTTTAATTTTCATACAGAACGCCCTACATAATATACTCCACAATCACACAACAGTAAATACACCACTCCTCTACTGTTACATGTAATGAAATCTCTGATTTCAATATTCTGTCCAGTTTTGGGACGGGTAAATCTTTACAACTTTTAATATATTTACAGTACAAGCAATTTCCACACCTGAAGGTGTGTCTGGGTCTGGATGCTAACAAGGTTTGTCCATTCAATTACTTCATGGGTGTTACATTAGTCACTACATAATCCCTTATACTCTTACATTTTTGGAAGATTATTTTGGGACCATTTTTAGTGACTTCATTTAATCTAGGTTCAAGTTCTAAAATATGCCAGTTTTTTTCTATAATCTCTCTCACTTCTTTAGCTCTACTGGAGAAATTGGTTACAAATGGACATTCAAATTCATTTCTTGTTTCTGTTTTATCATTATATCATCCGTACTGTACAGTCTGACCTCTATCTATTCACTCTACTTTTTTTAATTGCTGATACTATGCTGCCCCGGCTGTATTTTCTTTCCACAAACCTGTTTTCTTGCTCACTTCTTTGATTTATAAATTCCCATCATTTTGTGCAGTTCCTGAGTGTCCTAATTAGTTGTCCTTTGGGAATATTGTATTTAACACGGTGTGGATGGCAACTATCAAATCTCAATAATGTATTTCTATCTGTGTTTTTTTGGTACAGTGTTGTACACACACCTCCCTCGCCATCTGTATAAATATTTAAGTCAAGAATTGTAACACTAATCTGGCTGTATTCATATTTGTAAGTAAGACAACTACTGTTTGATTCCATCCAGCGGATAAAATTTGAAAAATTATTTTCTGTGCCCTTCCACACTATTAAAATGTCATCTATAAAGCGCCGCCACAAATCCAAACACTTAGGGCTGGATATTCAAACTGCGCCATTCTGAGGTGTAAGCCCTTGCGCTGCGCAAAATAGTTGCATGGGTGGCTGGGTGATATTCAAAGGGAGTTGCACTATTGAGTGGAACCCTCAATATCAATCACCCCCTGCCACAGCCACTGTGTGCATGGTGCAATGGAACTTGTGCCACCGCAAGTTGTCAGAGTGGAGCATTCAACTTGTGGTGGTGCAAGTATCATTGCGCCATATGCAAAATGCCGATATTCAAAAGGTGACATGCAAATGAGGCCATAATTCATGCAAGGCACAGGGGGGGCCATTTGCATCTGATTATGGCTCCATTTGCATACAATTGTATGTAGGTGCGTATCCCGAGGACTTGCACCTGGCACCCTGCCAGGCAGCAGCCGTCGGGGACCGGCGCCCTACAGGCCCGATTGGGCTGCATTGGTTAAAATAACCCCAATACATCCTGGTGGTCAGTGGACCAAGAAGCCTGATATGAGCTGAATCACTTTAAATACAACCCCTCTCCTCCCGAACATAGCCCTGGTGGTCAGTGGACGAAACTCCGTTCGGGATGTATGCAGTAAATACCCCCAACACATCCCTGGTGCCTAGTACCCCACCATCCACCCATCCATGGCCCACCACCCCGCTCCCCGGCGGCCGATGGGTGGCAGCACCATACCTGCTGCCCGCCACCGCCCAACTGACTGCCGGTGGGAATGCCGCCCGCTAGTGCGAGGCACAAGAGCCAATGGGCGTACAGCCCATCCACTCAAGAACAGTCTAGTTTTGTAGGATTCATTCACAAAACTGGACTGTCTTATCCATTATCATACTACGCCATTAATGTTCCGCACCAACGGCCGTGCAGCCCACCTACGAGCGTCGGCGAGTAACGAAAATAACAGCCGGGTGGGATGCTGCTGCGCTACAGCTGCCGGGGAGCGGGTGGTGGGCTTCATGGGTGGTGGGGTGGGGGACACTAGGCACCAGGGATGTGTTGGGGGGTATATTGCATACATCCCGCGATCAGGAGTTTCGGTCCACTGGACCACCAGGGCATGTTCGGGGTTACTGCTTACATCCTGTGAACGGAGTTTCGGGTTCTATGTTCAGGAGGAGAGGGGGTTGTATTTTAAAGTGATACAGCCCGCGATCAGGCTTCTTGGTCCAATGGACCACCAGAGATGTATTGGGGGTTGTTTTGAATCTAATGCAGCCCGTGTCGGGCTGGTGGGGGGAAACATTTCTGCTGCTGCCCACGATCAGGCTAGTGGGGTGGTGGTGGGGATTTTCACTCTTCGCCCATGATCGGGCTGCGGGGGCACAGGGAGTGGGTGAGGGCCAGCCACAGGTGGCAGCTGCTGTGTTGTGCCCTGCAATGCAGCAGCTCACCTGTGGGTGGCCCTCGACTTGAGCCTTTTTTTTGGCTCAAAGCTGTGCAGGCGCAGGTTGGGGGTTGCGCCTGCACAACTCTGCACAGCCCGGCTGAATATCGGGCTGTGCAGTTTATGCATGGTTCCTCCCCCTCCAGTTCAGCATGCATTCATTTGCATTGCGCTGTTGCTCAGCATGTTTTCTGTGGTGTAAAACTGCCTCCTGCTGAATATCGCAGAATGGAGCAAGTTTGGACTTGCGCAGGCGCAACCCTATTGTGCATGGCGCAACCCTTTTGAATATCTGGCCCTTAATGTATGGATTTGTGGCAGCATCATACAGATGATCCAACTCCCATTTCCCCACATATAAATTGGCATAACTGGCAGCCATGGTGGTACCCATGGCCATTACTCTAATTTGATGGTACAATTGGTCTTGAAAAAGAAATATGTTCATCCTAAGAATAAGATCTGCCAGTTTTACCAAAAAATGTGTTAGAATTCTAACTCGCTCTTCTTCTGCCCTTGTAACAAGAAAAAAAGATAGTGTGGTCAGGCCCTCATCATGTGGTATCACTGTGTAATGTGAATTTATATCTACCACTGTGAAACACCATTCGGTTTCTATATATAGATCCTCTACTGTTTGGATCACCTGTGTAGAGTCTCTATGGAACGATCTTAGATTCTGCACTAATGGTTGTAAATGGGTGCCAAGGAACATGGAAAGTGGTTCTGTTAACCATCCCCTACAGGATACAATTGGCCTCCCTGGGGGTTGTTTCATACTCTTGTGATTTTTTGGTAAGGCATAGATAACAGGAATTATTGGATGAGTTAACATAAGAGTCCTGTATTCCACTTCTGAGAGATAGCCTTTTACAAAACCCATCCTCAGGACATAGAAACATAGAAACATAGAATTTGATGGCAGATAAGGACCTCTTGGCCCACCCAGTCTGCCCATTTCCCTACCTAATGGATAAGCTGCAGATCCTAGTTAACCAGCAGCCTACTTCTTTCTACCCCCAACCCCTAGAATTGCCTTATGGCTGTCCCATGCATGCCTGAATTCAATCACTGTTTTTGACTCCACAACCTCCTCAGGAAGGCCGTTCCATGCATCCACAACCCTCTCTGTGAAAAAATACTTCCTTACATTACCTCTGAGCTGACCCTCTATCTTCAAATTGTGCCCCCTTGTTCTTGCACACCTCTTTTTTTGAAAGATGCTACCCTCTTGGACTTTGTTGATTCCCTTGAGGTACTTGAAAGTTTCTATCATGTCCCCCCTCTCCCTCCTTTCCTCAAGGCTATACATATTAAGCTCCTTTAGTCTCGCCATATGTTCCGTAGACCCTGCACCATTTTAGTTGCCCTCCTCTGGACAGCTTCCATCTTGTCTATGTCCTTGCAGAGACTGGGTCTCCAGAATTGCACACAGTACTCCAGATGGGGTCTCACCAGCCATCTGTACAGAGGGATAACAACTTCCTGTTTTCTACTAGTGATACCTCTCCCTATGCATCCCAGTATCCCCCCAGCCCTCCTTACTGCCCTCTCACATTGCTTGCCCACCTTTAAGTCATCTGATATGACTACCCCCAGGTCCCTTTCCATTTTTGTTGTTGTTAGTATCTCACCCCCCCCATTGTGTACTCTTCCCCTGGGTTTTTGTTTCCCAGGTGCAATACCTTGCACTTCTTAGCATTAACTGTAAGCTGCCATACATTTGACCATTCCTCTAACCTTGCCAAGTCCCTTCTCATCCTTTCCACCCCGCCTTGTGCATCAACTCTGTTGCAGATCTTTGTGTCATCTGCAAAGAGACATACTTTTCCTTCCAGTCCCTCTGCAATGTCGCTTATAAAGACATTGAAGAGGACCGGTCCTACTACTGAACCACTAGTAACCCCCCTGTCTTCAGAGTGGACTCCATTTACTATTACCCTCTGTG
The DNA here is from genome assembly GCA_016271365.2 of Neoceratodus forsteri. NCBI lineage: Eukaryota > Metazoa > Chordata > Ceratodontiformes > Ceratodontidae > Neoceratodus > Neoceratodus forsteri. Next base: position 557,590,617 of record CM028137.1, on the reverse strand, counting down.
TCCTATCCTCCAGCCAGTTCTTTAGCCAGGCTATCACCTTGGGACCCACTCCCAGGCTGGCTAACTTGTATATTAATCTTTTGTGTGGGACTGAGTCAAATGCCTTGCTAAAGTCTAGGTAGGCCATGTCCACAGCCCCTTCCTGATCTACTACTTTGGTCACCCAGTCAACAAAATCTATTAGATTCATCTGGCATGACCTTCCTGCTCTGAATCCATGCTGCCTTGGGTCCTGTGCCCCTCTGGCCTCTAGGTACTCGACAATTCTTTCCTTCAGACGTGATTCCATCATTTTCCCTATCATTGAGTTTAAACTAACTGGTCTGTAGTTTCCTGCTTCTGCCCTGCTCCCACTTTTGTGAAGGGGAATCACATTGGCCCTCCTCCAGTCCTCAGGTACCATCCCATCCTCCCATGATTTGTTAAAGAGGATAGTCAGTGGTGTCACTAGTTCTACCCTTAGTTCTTTTAGAATTCTGAGATGAATCCCATCAGGCCCCAGTGCTTTGTCCACCTTCAGTTTTAAGAGTTCTTTCAGAACCCTTCTGTAAATGGGCTGGTATCAACTTCTGTATCCAGAGTGTTTCTATTGTTTGTTTTAGGTACCTCCCCCTCTTCATTTGTAAATACTGAGCAAAAATATGTGTTTAGTATCTCTGCCTTTTCACAGTCACCCTCTGCCCGCCCCTCCCCTTTATTAAGCCTCATTATCCCTCCCTTAGTCTTCCTTCACTCCCTGATGTACCTAAAAAAGGTTTTATCCCCCTTCTTAACTGAGTTGGCTATTGTTTCCTCAGTTAGGACCTATGCTGTTCTGACTTCCTTCCCAGCTTCCTTTTGCTTTAACTGATACAATTCTCTGTCCTGCTCCTTCTGTGATTCCTTGTACTTTCTGAATGCTTTCTTTTTCTCTTGGACCTTCACTGCTACCTCCTTTGAGAACCATAGTGGTTTCTTACATCGTTTTGTTTTATTTGCTTCACACAAAGGCTTGTTACCTCTGTGATGGCAGTTTTTATTATTCCCCATTGTTCTTCCACCCCTCCTTCCTGTCCATTTGCTAGTGCATTCCTTAGGCACTCACCCATTTTGGCAAAGTCAGCCCTCCTGAAGTCCAGTACTTTTGCCTTTGTATGGCTTGACTCTATTGCTGTGTTTATTGTGAACCATACTGTTTGATGGTTGCTAGTTCCCAGATGGCTACCCACTTCTACATCTGTGATCCTCTCTCCATCTCCATTTGAGAGGAACAGGTCTAAGATTGCTCCCTCTCGAGTGGGTTCCAATACTAGTTGTCTAAGGCATGCCCCCTGTAGGGCATCTAGAATAACCCCACTCTTAGAAGTGGCTGCTGCAACTGCACTCCAGTTAACATCTAGCATATTCAGATCACCCATCAGCAATATCTTCCTTTATCTGCCATTCTAAGTATACTTTCTATCATTTCCTTGTCCATTTCCTCCCCCTGTGAGGGGGATCTGTATACAACCCCTGTGCGGATTGTGGTGCCATTGCCTACCTCCAAATTGACCCACAGTGCTTCTTCTTCTCCCTGTTTACCCTTTTGTTCTGTTGCTTTGATTCCTTCTCTTATGTACAGAGCTACTCCTCCTCCTCTTTTACCCTCCCTGTCCCTCCTGTAGATAGTGTACCCTGGTATGTTTACATCCCAGCCATGATTCTCTGTGTACCACATTTCTGTGACTGCCACAATATCCAGGCATCCCTCTTCCATCAAGGCCACCAGTTAAGGAAGCTTGTTACCTAGACTGTGGGCATTGGTACTCATTACACTCCATTTTTTGATGGCCTTACCCCTTTTTGCCCCATCCCTGTCCTTACTGCCTTTGTCTTTTTCTCCATTTACCCCTATCATTGAAATGCATAAAGCAGAAAGGTCAAATTAGGCTATTTACTTACTAGACTATATTTTCTAGAAAATCTGTATACTATCTGTCCCTCAGAAAGTATATCTCATGAATTAAAAGAATGTAAAGATCAGTTTGAAACTCTAAGGAAAAGGCGGAAGTCCTCATTATGAGATCCCCTCACTGATCTCCTCAATCAATCTTTTCATACTGCATAGGAGTGTGGGGTAATACTCTTAACACTAACACCTGAAACACAAATAAATAAAACTTATAATCAAAGAAGTATAACTGCAAAATGGCTCAAACAAAAGGGAAAACTAGAAAACTACAAAAGCAATGTGTGGACTGTAACATGTATACCGAGTGGACCAAATGTAAGGACTTTTGTTGTGATAAATGCATACTATTGGAAACACTGAAAAAGGAAATTAGCCAGCTACATAAAAGATTAGAGGTCCATAAAGAGATAGACGAGCTTGAAATGTTCATTGATACAATGGTAGAACACATTACTACACAAGAAATTGATAATAAAATGAGCACTCCAAGGAATCTGGGGCAGGAAAACAAATCCATGACAAATGATGGTGATTTGAGAAATTGGGAATTGGTTAAAAAGGGACAAAAAGGGACAGTTAGATTAGACACTAAAACCAAATAAGATTCACTGAGGTCCCAAAATATATTTGAAATCCTTCCAGAAGACAAACAAGATAATGGAACTGAAACATGGTATATTATCAAAAGAGCAACCAAATATATTGAATATTATCCCCCCAACACAAAAGAGACAGGATGTGTACCCCCAGATCAGGAGTCTGAATGCATTGGATCTGATAGCCAACAGAATATGAATGCTAGGCAGGATGAAGAAAGTATACAACAAAGTGCTCAGCAGTCAACCAAAGATATCCTTATCGTAGGTGATTCCATTACCAGGTGAACAGACACTATAGTATGCAAAGGTAGGAAACAAAATACAGTGGTTAGCACACTCCCTGGAGTTAAGACTATCGGACATTGATGGACTGTTGAATGGCTTAATGGAAGGGACCCAAACCCACTAGTTATCCTGCATGTAGGAATTAATGACACAAGATCAAATAATTTAGAAACAATTCAAAACAGCTACAAACATCTATCCCAAAGGATAATCAAGAAAGAGGGAGAATTAATTATATTGGGTATACTACCGGCACATGGAGCCAACAAATATATAAATGAAGATATAAGTAAAGTTAATAGCTGGTTATGACATTTGTTTAAGCTACAAAAGATTGGTTTCATGGATAATACCTAAACTTTTCAGAACAAAGCAGTATTTAAACAGGATGGGTTACACCTAAACAAAACTGGAACAAGAATACTAGGTAAAAAAATAAATGAAGTTATCAAACTGCATTTAAACTGGACAGCAGGGGAGAGGTTCCCTATCGCATAACTAATGAACACCATAAGGAAATAAATTTAAATAAAAAAACACAATGGAGCACAGTGTTGCTAAATGCTAGGAGTCTGACAAATAAACTAGACAAATTTAAATATCTCCTAGACCAAAAGAATACTGAATTAGCAGTAGTTACTGAAACCTGGTGGGAGGACAAGGATATATATATATACAGGAAAACTTTTGCAGGGTATAATTTATACTCCAAATCTAGGTCACATAGAAGGGACGGAGGTATAGCCATTTATATAAAGGGCACAATAAATAGCAAAGAAATCCTGCTAGAGCAAAGCAACGTAGAGATGCTATGGGTCAAGCTATTACCACCAAAATCTGCCAAAATAAATGTAGTAATAATCTACAGACCCCCCTCGATTACATTAGAAGCTGACAACACAATGCTTGAACAGATAGCTAATTTAAACCCTGCAGAAAATAACATTATACTGGGAGACTTTAACTTACCAGGGATTAATTGGGTGAATCTTGAAGGAAATACTAGGGCAGAATCAAACTATATTGAAGCCTCTCCCCATATCTACCCCAGCCTCTCTCCCTAGCCCTGGTCCACCACTTTCCTCTTTTACCCTCCTTCAACTCCCTTCCTCTCTCCTTTTTCTAATCTGCTCACCCCACTCACTGTTGCACTTGTTCCCTGATCCTTGCCTCCCAGCCACCTCTCTTTCTACCTCTCTTCCACTTACCCCTCTACGCCCACTCTCTCTTCCACTTTCCTACGCTACCTGGCACAGTTGGCAGCAACTCAGTTTTTTCTACTCTACCTTTGCCTTTGACAATGCCCTTCTGATAGCTTTAATTCATGTAAATATTATTTGTTGAGACTCATCATTTGTAAATGTATGCCTGATTGTGTTGTTCTAACTGTTATTTATATTACCTGTAGCTTTTAAACCATGTATACCCTGTACTGAATTTTGTATTCAACCTGTGTGCCTGCTAATCTCACACAAACTGTACTTCTATTCTTTGTATACTGACGTGGAACCTTTGTACAAGAGCCATTGGCTCAAAGGTATTTATCTGAAATTCTAATAAATAAGCTATGGACTATGCTGGATTAGAACAGAAGGTGTTGCAAGGGACACGAGGATCCAATATTCTCGATCTTATTCTAACAAATATGGGGGACAGGGTGGGAAATGTGGAAGTAATGAATCCACTGGGAAATAGTGATCATTGCTCAGTGTTCTTCCACATTAAAGAAGTCCCTAATATCTGTACTGTTATAGGCGACACACATATGTTAAACTTTAGAAAAGCCGTCTTTAGGTAGCTGAAGACAAGTATGGAAAACTGGGACTGGGAGACCGAAATAAGCGGCACAACTGTAGATGAAACCTGGGGGGTATTATTAAATAAAATACTAACTGAAGTGACAAACTATGTACCAACTAGAATGAAATATGATAGAAAAAGGACAATTCCATGGTGGTTCAATATAAAACTCAAGAAAATGGTAAATAAGAAAAATAGGCTGTTAAATCCAAGGACACTCAGGGTATGGTAGTATATAGGGAGATGGCCAGGGCTGGAAAGAAAAACATTAGAAAGGCAAAATCAGACAATGAACCAACATTAGCAAAAAAGGTAAAAGATAACAAGAAACCGTTTTTTGCGCACATAAATAAAAGTAAGCAAGGCCATATTAGTATCAGACCTTACATAAATACACAGGGCAAATCCACCACCAATAAGGAAACAGCTGACATTCTGAACAACTATTTCTGTTCAATATTTAATTCCTCTAATTCAGGCAAAACGAAAGTCAAGTCCTGTAAGACAAAATCAAAACCTGGAAAAATAATAATTGATCAAAAGGATGTTAGAAACAGGCTCCAAAAAATGTATATAAATGACTCTCCAGATCCAGATAAAGTACACCCCAGAATCTTAAGGGAGCTAGCTGATCAGCTGGCACACCCACTTACTTACATTTTTCAGTTGTCTTTAGATAAAGGGAAAGTGGCACAGGACTGGAGGGAGGCCCTAGTGGTACCTATATTAAAGAAGGGACCAAGGACCAAGCCAGAGAACTTCAGACCGATTAGTCTGACTTCTATACTTGTTAAGATTCTTGAAGGTATACTTAAAGATCTTATCATAGTACATCTTGAGACGGGTAAACTTTTAGATGCCACACAGCATGGGTTCAGCAAAACTAAATCCTGCCAGACCAATATGTTGGTATTTTACGAAAAAACAAGTAAGGCCTTAGACCGGGGGATGCAGTGGACATAGCCTATTTGGACTTCTCTAAGGACTTTTTTAAATTACCATATGGTGAACTTATATGAGTTCTGGAACAATGTAATTTGGACTTAAATATAATAAATTGGGTGAAAGCTTGGCTGAGCAACAGAAGGCAGTGGGTTACTGTGAATGGGGTCCCCTCGGAGTGGGCGGGGGTGGCAAGCGGGGTACCACAGGGCTCAGTAGTTGGACCGTTCCTCTTCGATATCTATGTAACCTCACTAAACTTCTCTCACCCTAACATTTGGATCACAAAATTCATTGATGACTGTAGAATAGGGGCAATAGTGAATACAGTTAAATACGGAGAGGCTCTGCAAGCAGCCCTAAGTGAAATATTGCATGTCACATAGTGCATACTCGTTAAGAAAATCTGACTTTATTATGCTTGACATACCAAGGACGTGGACTTCCTTTGGTAAACGTGCTAGTGCATATGCCCTTCCCTCCATTTGGAACCAATTACAAACCGTACTGAAACTAACTAGCACAGTTTCAATAAACTTCTACAAATCGCTAAGTTCAGCCAAAATAAAAGACACCTGTAACTGTCATTAAGTCTCTTCCTTCACCATGTGTGCCATATTTATCCACTGGTAAGGTACAATTGATTTGTCATATTAACTGCTTTCCCTTCCTCTTCTACTCCTGGCTTTATCTTTGCTTACGCTCCACTGCTACTCTATCAAATCACTCCTCCCCCATATCAGTTGTAGACTGTTGTTTGTTCTAGCTGCCAAAATACTGTATATGTATTGCACACACCAGTCATCATGTTTCATTTATCAGTATGCAACCTGTAAGTCGCTTCCCTGTCTCATATCAATGTTTACCACCTGCGGTCACCCTATGTGGTAACCCTTGTATGTATATCCAGCCCGTATCATGTAACGTGCATTTCATGTATATACTGTTATTACCTATCTGTGTTTGTACTTTAACTGTTTATGTCACAGAACCTCCTTGTGAATGAGCTTGCTCAATGGAGTTTTCCTGCAATAAACTTGAACTTGAACTTGAACTATCTATGGACAGTTAAATATAAACTAAATTTAAATGTCGATAAGTGTTCCATTATGCATTTGGGCAGAGAAAGTTTAAATATAGTATATACTATGGGCAACAAGGACCTACCAGATACTACTGAGGAAAGAGATCTTGGAATAATAGTTACATCTAACCTTCAATTTATTACACACTGTGATAGGGTAGCAAGGAAAGCAAATCAAAACCTAAACTGCATCCTGCGTAACATCAGCATTAGAGATAAGGAAGTGATACTCCCTCTATATTGTTCATTAGTTAGGCCCCACCTAGAATATGGGGCACAGGAGTGGTCACCTTATAAAAGGGTGATATTATTAAATTAGAAAAATTAAAAAAGAGTTATAAAAGCAGTCACTGAGTGTAGAGCACTCACTTACACTGATAGACTGGAAACTCTGGATTTATTCACCCTTCAGTATAGAAGGACAAGGGAGGATATGTGCATGGTATATAGAGCACTACAAGATGATACCTTAGCTGCTAGTTTTGGTCTGGTGTTAAGAAAAAGAATATACCAAACCAGAGGACATCCTCTGCAACTAACCATGGGAAAATGGAACTTACTCAAAAGAAAGTTCTGGTTTAGTCAAAAGGTGGTTCTCTTGTGGAACAAACTACCCACTGAGGTGGTTACTAGTAATACAATCAAACTCTTCAAACTAAGACTAGATACTTATATTTTGAACAAATACAAAATGATGTAAGTAGTATCCTGGCAAGCACATCAAGGACAAAAGTCTAACTAAAGCTTGTGTAATCTATGAAAATCTATGAAATAGCTCCCCACTGCCTGGAAACATGCCATGGTTCCCCCCTTACCTAAGGGAAGAGACCTCTCATCTCCCGGGAACTACCTCCCAATCTCGCTCCTTCCCACCCTGGCTAAACTTCAGGAACACCTTGCTGTCTCTCTCAGCTTTCCTCCTTTCTAGATGACTCCTCCTTTTTCACTCCCTTCCAATCTGATTTTAGGAAGAACCATTCCACAGTCATCTACCTCTTAGACTCACTGATTTTATCCACACAGCCATGGATAAATGCCAAATCACTACTGCCATCTTTGTCAATCTTGCCAAGGCTTTTGACACAGTTTCCCCCTCTCTCCTCCTTGAAAAACTCTCTCATCTGCTGGATTGTCTCAGTCAGCCTGTAACTAGGTCAGGGCCTACTTGGTAGGTAGAACCCAATCAGTTAAAATAGTGGATTCTACATCCCCTCTGCTACCTGTCTCTGCTGGTGTGCATCAAGGCTCTGTACTTGGCCCACTCTTATTCTCAATTTTTCTGAATGACCTACCATCAGTATGCTCCTCATCCTCTAGCCATATGTCTGCAGACAACACAGTCTTGTTCACCTCTGGCCCATTTACCTCTGATGTGTCTTCTAGACTACAGCTTTACTTTATTAATGCTCAATGCTGGTTAAGATGACATCAACTTTTCCTCAATGCCAAAAAGATAAACTCCATGACCTTTGGCACTAGGCAGAGACTCTCTAGGCTGCCCACCCTCCCCTCTTTCTGCACCCTAAACAGGGCTACTTTAGAGGACACCTCCTCTTTTAAATACCTGGTTGTTTGCCTGGAAAAACACCTAAACCTTTCTCTACATAGTGACGCCATCCTGTATAAACTGTGCTCCAAGCTTGATGCCCTTTACAAGGAACCACATTTCCTTACCTCTTCCGGTTTGGTGTGATCTTGTTCAGAAAATGATACTCCTTAGTTTTGACTACTGCGATATAGTCTACAGTGCTGCTCCCAAGTCTTCCCCCACCAGATTGGATGCTCTTTTCAATGCCTTCTGTTGGTTTGCTCTTCATGCCCACTCCTGCACCACCACTGCTCCTTGTACCATTCTCTCACCTCCCTTGGAATGCAGGCATCTCTCCACAGTGTGAAGTTCACATCTAAATAATGGCTTGGGATGCTCCCTGCCTATCTCTCTGCCTCTCTTTCCTTTTCTTCCCTCTCCTCCTGCCCCCTCAGGTCCACTGACACTCACACTCTGGCTATTCCTCATCACGCCACCTCCACTAGACAGGTAGCCTTCTCCTACCGCTTCCCAAAGCTTTGGAACTCCCTGCCATTTCCTATATGGCTCTCTTTGTCCTCATCCTCTATCTCTTTAGCCCTTCATAACTTCTAGTCCCCTAACTGCACTTGTCCTTAGCCCCTCCTCTACCCTCCCTCCAGCCTCTCTTTCCTCTACCCCTGCCAAACTCCTATTCCACTAAATACCCCAGTTCATAGCCCCCTTCTCAACTCCACTATCCACCCATGTGCTTACCCCTTACCCCTTCTCTCTTTCCACTCCTCTATCCCTGTCACTTCTCTGTGACTCCCAACTAGACCTCTGCCTCCCTCCCTCCTGCCCTCCCTCCTCTTCCTGCCCCCTTTCCTCCTGGTTCTCTGCCTGTGTCTTGGCCCCTTGCAGGATTCTCTACATCCCGAAGGGGTGCAGGTCCTGGCCAAACTCACCCCCCCATATTGCTCTCCCTTACCCAAATCCTGATTCCTTTGCACAGTTCATTGCATCCTGGAGGGGTTTACACTAGTTCAAACCAGATCTGTCTTCCACCCATCACTTTTTATCTTTCCCTGCCCACCTCCTCTCCCTCTCCTTCTCCCTCTTACCCTCCCAACCCTTGTTTCCCTGCCCATCTCCCCTCCCTTGCACTCTTGCCCTGCCTTCTTCATCTACCTCCCCCTCTTTCTTCTCACTCCTCTCCTGCCTGGTCCAGTGCCCCCCTTGTAGGGTTCTCTGCTTCTTGAAGGGGAAGTTTGTTCTAGGCTGCCCACCTACCCTACCTCCTTTCTCTCACCCCACCTTTCTAACACTTGCCCTCCTTTCTTCCTCACTTTGCCTAAAACATCCCCCTCCCTCCAACCTTGCCCTCCCCCTTCCCCATGTTAGCCTAAAATCTGCCTTCCCAAGGTCCTACAAATGCACTTCTGCATCATATGCTCTACCATCTTCTCATCTGCTCATTCTGTCTTCTCTAACCTATACCCTGCAGGTTTACCTGACTTCAGCTGCTACACTGTCTGTTACCTCAAATATGACTTGTCTCCCTGGCTGTAGGCCTGGGTCCCTCTGCTCTGAATAATTAATAAAATGCCTGTCTTTGATAACTGTGCTTGTATTACTCCTGTATTAATATGTAATTGTTTGTTTCTCCCAACTTTGTATACCCCCCCCCGGACATCTTCTGGAAATTAGCTGTTACAGCTCATTTTGGCTTTCCTGGTGAAACATTTTCCAAATAATAAATAAATAATAAAAAGCAAAATATACTGACTTGGGTGAAAAACCTAGTAGACTTCTAGCTAATTAGCTTACAAATTTTGATGTCTCTAAAAATATTGTTTCTATTTTTTTAAAAGAAAGATGGTTTTGTTAAAACCAAGGGAGTTTTTAGCAGAATATGAAAGTTTTTATAAGAAATTATATGGCCCCATTTCTAATTCCCCTTCCCTGACCAAGATTAATAAATACTTAAACAACTTGAACTGTCCCCAAATAAATCCCCAACAGGCACAAGATTTAAATAGTCTCTAAAATTTCCTGAATAGTAGATCTATCAATAATTAAATGCCTGACTAGTCACCTGGACGTGATGGCTTCACAGCTAATTTTTATAAAGCTTTTAAGGAACTTTTAGGACCTATCCCGCAAGCTTTTTACACATATGTTTTAGAATTTGGGTTTAATGATCATTCATTACTATAGGCCTTAATAATATTACTACCAAAACCCAACAACCCTAAAGAAAAGATTGGTAATTACCATCCTATTTCACTTATAAACTATGATATTAAAATGTTAACACTGATATTGGTACAAAGAATCCAGAAAATTTGGAATACTTTGATTTTTAGAGAACAAGTGAGTTTTATATCCTCTAGACAAGCTTCTGACCATATCAGAAAATTATTTTACATTTTCTCCACCTCTAAGGACTCCAGAGTCACTGTGGCTCTGGTGTCCCTGGATGAGGAGTAAGCCTTTGATGGAGTCAATATAAATTTTCTGATGGCAACGCTTAAAAAATGTGGCTTTCTGAGTTTGTTTATAAATTAGCTCCAAGTTCTTTATTCTCATCTCACAGCCAAAATTTGCTTGTAATGGCTTATTCTCATCCCCATTTAGGTTGTTTTGTGAAACACACCAAGGATGTCCATTATCCCCCATCCTATTTAATTTCTATCTTGAACCTCTCTTATATTTATTACATAATAATCTCTGTATTAAAGGTGTTAAGACTGGCCCTTTAACCTAAAACTTTCAACTTATGCTGATGATATACTTTTACATGTTTCCAACCCTACAGACTCATTAATGGCTACCTTGGAAATGATCCACGACTTCAGTAAATTCTCCAATTATAAATTAAATCAAGAGAAAACAATAGTCATGCCTTTACTTGGTAGCTTATTTAAAGAAGACATAGTGAAGTTAGGCCTACTTTTGGGCACCGAACCACATTAAATATCTGGGAATCTATCTTTCACAAGATGATACCCAGTTAATTAATCTGAAGCTTATCAATTTAATTAATAAAATAAAGCAAGATATTAATAGATGGCTACTACTCCCTCTTTCATTATGGGGGAGGGTTAGCATTCTAAAAATGAACATTTTTCCCAGACTGTTTAGTTCCCTTAATATGTTAAACTTATTTCTCCCACTAAAATGGTTCACCTGTTTACAAGGTATAACAAATCAGTATTTATGAGGGGAAAAATGGCTAGAATAACCTTAAATAAACTAACATTACACAAATCGAAGGGTGGCACTAAAATACCTAACTTTATTTTTTACTACATCTTCTCATATCAACAAATATCTCAAATGGATATCTCATGACTCAAATCCATCCAAGTATAAACCAGTTTGGCTAGATATTGATTTATCTCTTTAAACAAGTTAAATGATCATCTTTGGCCATGTTAAATATGAAAACATCTAATTTGCCCCCATTATTGAAAAAAATTGGTTATAGCAATTTCATCTGAAGTGAATAGTCAAATAGGAAAATTTATCAACTTAAATTTTTATAATGAGATAAATCAACCACTTATTAATGACTACAATTTCAGGCTTAATGGTAAAGTTTTTATAAGCTCATGATTTCCTGAAGCCAAAAGTTTAACTGTGGCTTCCTTATTAAAAGATGGTTTTCTTTTACCCTTTAGTGAAATTTTAGTTAAGCTGAACATGAGTACAAAGTACATTTTAAATAATTTTTTGTTAAAAATTGCCATTGTTTCACATTTTGGCCCATTTCCCTAGAATACAGATTATCATGATGTTTTGCATGGACACATTAAGGCTAGTAGTAATTTACATCTTATTACTAATATTTATAACATGTTGCATTCCATCAGATTCTCACATACTCCAGTTCAACCATCTTACTAGATTCAGGCATTAAATACCAGTTCTCAGGACTGGACAAAGATTTGGAATAATATCTATACATATATCCCTTTACAAAATTTGCGACTGACGCAATTTAAAATTTTATATAATGCCTATATGACACCTTATTAACTATACAGAAGTGGATTGTTAATGTTGGACAAGTATTCAAGATGCAGTTTGGATACTGGTACACTTAGTCACATCATATAGAAATGTCTGCTAGCTCAGCCTTTATGGGAAAACATAAAAGAAAGAGTTATATATAAATTAAGCCTACAGTATGAATTTCATTTGGAGGGTTGCATTACTGTAAATTATGACATTCTATCTAATAAATCTGATAAAGCCATGATGGTGCTAATTGAGATTGCTACCAGACTATCTTGAAGCATTGGCTAGTCAAAGATATTCACACTTTTAAGGAATGATCTTCAAATATTTTACATAATTTACAACTTGGTAAATTAATTGCTAGTCTCAGTAGCAATCTTCATAATTATCAAAAGCTTTGGGGTAAACTTCACAGCTTACTACTAACATTAACTCTGAGTGCGAGCTTCTGTATCCAGAGGCATACCCATTGTCATGTTCATGTTCATTATTATACTGAAGAAATCTTGTCTTTTATTTCATTCCACTAGCTACTTTAGTGTTCACATGTGTATTTGCCTTGTACTTCTTCAGTTTTAGTGTATAAGATGAACACCCCATCCCCTTCTTTGCTTTATTATCAAGTTATTACATTATATGTATATGAAGATTGTTTGCATATATTTGTTTACTCCATCATTATTTCACCCTTTTTGATAAGCCAAAGATTGAATCTGCTATATTTAGGAGAGTGTGACCTTCATAAAAGGGGTAGGAGGTAGGGTGGGTGGTTAATCATTGGATCCTATTTATTGTTTTTTCTTTTTATTTTCATTTTTGGGCCTGTTTTTTCTTTCTTTTTCTGACAGATATATGTAGAGTTTTGTAGCTTGATAGCTTGCACAATTTATTTTGTAGTATCTATTCAGTATTTTTACTGATAATAAATAAAGAATGAAAAATAAAATAAAAAAATAGTTTACCAAATGCTAACAATTCAATTTATTAGGATGTTTAAAACATTATGCAGTGAGCTCAAAATGCTTAGGAATAAACTCCACCCAGCACATAACCTAATATTACTCACGCTGGAAAAAAACACAAGTCACAGTGTACTGTACTCAATGGAGGCATATAGTTAGTGAATGAGACCAATTCTACATAGATGCCTGTGCAACAATATCTCATTGTTTGGGCCAAATAGGGGCAGTTATTACGACTAGAAAAAGTCTGCCATTCTAAATGAACCTTCAAAGGGAAACAACCTTATACTAAAAGGGAAATATCCTTTACTGTCTTCTCTATAACAGACATCAAAACCCAGCCACATATTAAGCTCCAAATAGGCCATACTAACCTGAAATGCTCCCATATCACTAGTCATGAAGTCCCTACTCTGAACCTGTTACCTCCTACAGGTCCTGTCTACAGCTTCTCAGACTTATTCCAATGAAATGAAGGGTTACTAAAATAGACATACTGTAACATGATTGCATCCTTAACACATATTACCACACTTCGCTACATTCATTCAGAACTTGAAAACCAAATAATAGTCAGGTATTGGGGGGGGCGCATGTTGTATTTCCATTATCTGCTTTCTGGGTTTATCAATGATTTATGCTGCAAAATAAGCAAGATGTGCTACCAGACAGTTAATTCATTCTAAGGTGGTAAAAGTTAACAGTCTCCATATACATTGCATAAATCTTTGGCTAAAGAAAACAAACTTAAAAATAAAATAAAAAATACAATTTAAAAAAACAAGACTTAAATCAGTTCATATGAACTAATGCTTATAAGAACAGTTCAGCATTTCATATCCACAAGTAAGAAATCATCCTTGGGGCTTCTTGCAATAACTAGATTAGTAAAAAGCCTTCCACACGCGATACTGGTTCAAACAGTTCATACGGTTTAAAACTGAGTCAGGTTTCTTTGCATCTAGCAAGTACCTGCTACCAGCAATATAAAATTCATTTGGTACTGATAATTTAGTCATCCCTCAAAAAACTCAAAAAATTACAGCATGCCAAAAGCATGTTTAGTCCTTAGCAACCTTAGGAGTGTCACTTCATTTAAGGGAACATTTATTTATTAGATTATTTTCCTTTACCAGTGTTCGGAGCATTAAAATTGCACTGAATACAAAATCACACGTACACATGGAAATTCCATCTGTGCTCTGAACCCAAGGAAATATGTGGACATTTTTTACTCCTAATAGCATAAATATTTCCTGAGGCCACTCCCTATAGGTTACCACTGACATTGTTCTATGAATACAGCAGGGAATGTGAACTATAATGTTCTGCTGAAATTGTACCTTTCCCTGGAGTTAGTTAGCTATTCTGCAGGCACCTTCAGCTCTTTCTTTCCCCTCTGGAAGTCATTAGTATATACCCATTCTGATGGGGCTCAATGCCCTCTGAGCTTCCAGGCTTCAGACTCCATTGCCTTCAAATCTTCAAGCCTTCAATTACGCATCCATTTATGCACATCTGGGGATATAAGCAAAACAATTTGCTCCACTAAGCACAATATACTCAGATAAGATAAAATTTTATGTTCAGACCCCCGTGTCCCAAACAGTGGTAGCATATCTTTTAATTTTAAAAATTTGCCCAAAAGCCCATTAAGTGCAACAACAGTTTCAGCTTAGGCTTTCACCATTCTCTCTCCAGGGTTGTTTCAGGACATAGTGGTAACTAAGAGGCTGCTCCAGGCAACCAGCACCAAACCTTTTGTGCAAATTGTCCAAGCTCAGTCTTTAGAAAAGTGTTTTAAATGTCTTACTGCCACACTGAAAGAGAGGAAGAAAGCAGAACCTCCATAGTTAAACACTAATAGTACATCTACACAACACTGTAATAAAATATTAATAAAACTCGCATTAATGAACAATTTTAGTATTAGCACTAGAATTTAACGCTTATGTTCAGCAGGGTGTCAGCAAATACTCTTTAGATATATTTGCTTTGTTCCTCTGTAATCACCAAATGAATGAGTTTTATGATCATACAAAAGAAAAACTGGTGAGACAGGTGATGCCCCCTCCCCCCAAATAAAGTCCTTTAAAAATTGTTAGCCAATTAGTATTGTTTAGTTCTAAACATCCCAGGTTTTCTTAAATCCATATCAGGGCATATTATACTAATGCATGCAAAAAATTCTGTGGTACGATGAATGGGTTCACAGGCACATCCCAAACCTAGTCCTAGGGCCAAATGCCAGAATCCACACCAAGCAAGGAAGTGGGTGGGAGAATTGCAAGTCATGCTAATATACCACTCCAGATGATTTCTGCATGGTACAGAGGGCCAGCAGAGAGGTGCAGGCTATGCAGCCCAAGGCCAGACTGTAATGTTTAGGTGTTTCATCTTATCGGTCTCTGTTTGTCATCAAGGTGCCCAATCGGCATTCCTGCAACAACCGCCCCAATCCTCCAAGCTAGCATGGAGCATTGGAGGCTTAACTGTTGTTTCTATTTGATGTTTCACTTCAAAACATAAGACGGTAGCCCTTGGAGGAGGATCCACTGAGGAGCTGACCCAGGTATTCGATTGAATGTCTTATGTCCAGCACAGTTCGATCTCTTGAGTCTCCCCTACCCCATGCAAAGCTCTGCAGTAGTGGACAGCAGTAAGGAGGAGCTCTAGATGCTATCTGGTGCAGACAGGCATAAGGGCATAGGGATATGCCACTGGGATACACATGAATCCATCTGCCAGGCTGCTTCATGGATTGGGCTTCAAGAGTTTCTTCTCCAGTCCTTTGTGGGCCAGAATAACTCATCTTCACTTCAGTTTTCTCACCCAAAAAACTTAAGAATGCACTCTTCTAACTACAAGAGACACATTAACTGTACCTATAAACATGCACTGTGGTAGTGCTTGAATAGATGAGCACATATTTAATAATATTTATCTGCATGCATAAAGGTAGGAGCACTGTTTTCATGGACTGAAATTTCAAGAATTGTACTAGTAATTGCTACTCTAATCTGTGGATTTTATCGAGATTCTACTATCTAGCATTTAATATTTTTTTTACAAGTTATTTATTCAGGATAGCCCAACTGAGATGAATTATCTCATTAACAGTGGGTCCTGCTTCTATCCAGATCCACAGCCTGGTGGACTTGAGAGCTGTGAGAATAACTCACTAGGGAGTATTTGACTCCAGTGGGGTTTTAACCTGTGATCTTCCTGTTCCAATACTAGTGCTCTAACCACTATTTATTTAATTTTAAAGAATCACATTTATGGTGTTTAGAATATAAAGTAGAATAGACAGAACATATTAGAAAGGGGAGTACTTCATAAAGTACTAGTTTTAAGCAATATGTAAATAAAACACTGGTATGTTTCAATTTTTAAATAAAATTGTTTATAAAATCATTTCATTAAAATGTAATAAGATAAAAATATTTTAAAAACTTAGAAAGGAAATGAGTTTATTTGGTTTTTAAAATGACCTGAGCACAATAAAATGTTAAAAATGCAGTACACAATCAAACAAGTATATGGCAGAGAATTAAAATACCATGATGATTACAGTCACCATGACAACAAGAATGACATAAAAAGACTGGAATTCTTAACAATGAACAGCTCTAAAGATGAATCTAGTGAGCTCCGAAACGTCAGCACGCATGCACATGAGCTGACCAACTGTTCACCATGATGGAACATGAAGTAGCTGAAGGAACTGTAACACACCCAGGACTGGGATTGAAAGCAGCATTTCACTGCACACTTAGAAGGAGCGTATCCTGTAAGCAGTGGTCTGCTGCAGTTACCGGCATCTGGAGAAAGTAAAAAAGCCCGCTCTTTAAGGAATAGGCAGTTGAGCCACAAATAAGAAAAATGGACCAACTAAGGACAAATGTTCTGGTAAAGTGACTTTAAATCCAATACAGATAGACAGTTTGTCTATATGAAAGTGGAAATAATTCTAAAATAAAAAAAGAAAATGGAGTACAATTTGAATCAATAAAGATAAATTTACATGTTTACTAATAAGAGGCTGATGAAGTTTTTCTAAGTAAACACTGAAAGAGTGCCAATAAACTGTTCGTTAAGTGAATATAAAAATTTAATTTCCAGAGAATTACAGGGGTTGCAACAGTCCCCCAGCTGCCAGTTGGTATATAATCCAACCTTAGAAAACCCTTGTTTTAGAACACATAGGGGTTTCAAAAGATATCATAGGGATTGCAAAGAAATCATAGGGGGCTTACCTGCAATGCTTGCCTCCCATCCAAATGATGCCCATGGTAATAGGAACATTTGTACCAGAACATTTAAATACAAGCTTATTGTTGCAAATATCCATCAGCATTAAACATAAGGGTGCAGGGAGCCAGTTGTTCATGTGAAGGAACAGATGTGTGTAGTCTGCTCCCTGAGGAAAGACTTCAGAACAATGTAAGAGGAGGAGGAGCAGTTGAAGGTGGAAGAGGCCAGACCAAAGCTAAGGAAGTTTATAGAAAACCACAGCCCATACCACTTAGGTTTTGGCATGAGGCAGAGAGAAGATGTGGATGTTGGAGTTTCTAATGGGATACAAGGAGGGAGGAGGCAGGATAGGAGGAAACTGAGGTAGACTCAAACCAGAATGTGGAAATGTGTGAACAATGTGAGAGGCATCTGCAAGAGAGAGAGGGGGGGGGAGGGAGGAGTAGAAAGATCAGTGATTGGTTCAGGAATGGCTTCCAAGGGCACAAGAACAGAAGGAGTGGAAAAGAGGTCAAGATTTGAAGAACATAGGTGGCTTCTGGCTCCTATATAGTGAAGTGCGAAGTTGCTGAAATTAAAAAGATTCACGCAATTCATGAAGTGTCCATTCAAACCTCGGAATTCACCTGCAAACTAGTGTTTTTTCAGCAACGTCAGAGTTGCAGAGGGCACTGGAAACTTTGCGATGCTACATGAAGGAGAATCTTATCTGCTTCATGGCAACTTCACTGGCAAAGTTTAATTTCACAGCAACTCTACTCCTATATAAACCTAATCACAACAAATTGATGAGCATGTGCAAAATAATGCACCTGGGTAGAGGGAACCCTGAGAACAGCTACAGGTTGGAGGAGGAGGAGCTGACTGTCACCAAAGAGGAAAGGGACCTAGGGGTTATCATCTCTGATGACCTTAAGGTATCGAAGCAGTGCACAAAGGCAGCAGGAAGGGCCAGTGTCATGTTGGGTGCATAGGCAAGGGTATCACTAGCAGGAGGCTTGCGGTGGTGATGCCACTGTATAAAACATTGGTAAGGCCTCACCTGGAGTACTGTATGCAGTTCTAGAGGACACATCTGCACAAGGACATAGATAAGGTGGAGACTATCTAGAAAAGGGCAACAAAGATGGTGCAGGGTTTGCACCACAAAACATATGAGAAGAGACTAAGGGACCTCAATATGTACTTACTGGAGGAGAGAGCTGGGGACATGATTGAAACTTTCAAATACCTCAAGGGCATAAACAAGGTGCAGGTAGGGGACCTTTTCCAATGTAGAAAAAGTGCTAGAACAAGGGGGCATAATATGAAATTGGAAGGGGATAGATTTAGAAGAGGTAACATGAGGAAGGTTTTCTACACAGAAAGTGTAGTCAATGCTTGTAATAGTCTGCCACAGGAGGTAGTGGGAGCAAGCACAGTGGAGGGGTTTAAGCATGCCTGGGACAGGCACAAGGTAAGGTTAAGAGGGGAGGGAATGATGAAAAGCCATTGATCACATAGGGTCAGTAGCCACATACAATGTATGGTGCCTACGGGCAGATTGGATGAGCCTAGCAGTCCTTATCTGCCAACAATTTCTATGTCTCTATGGTTCTATATAACAGAGCCTTACACCAGGAAAATGGGAAGTTCCTTTAGTATGAGCACGCTACTTGGATAACTGATAGATCAGAATGGAGCAAGTGGCTCCTGCCTGTTGCATACACCCAGTCACAGCACTGTGATGAGCAAGTGTTTTCAAATGCTTCTAAAACTATAAAATGATGGTAATCCATTCAACTTAAAGATGAAAATAAAAAAAAAAATCAGGAAGTGTGCTAGGCTGGCGGGGAGCCACACTTAATCATTCATTTGAGGACAAATTATCTGCTAAGCAATGAAGTGGATGAGGTCCAGAGGAGGTTCAAGGCTCTGGCGAGGGGATGCATGGAAGAGGCAAAATCCTTGGCAGTCTCGGTAGTCTTGCCAGCCCTCTGTGCCAGCACCACTAGGCAGAAAAGAATTAGAGAGTTCAACAAATGTCCCTGGGTATGTTGTGGGAAGGAAGGGTGCACCAGTATAGGAGAGTGAGGGGACACATGGGAGGATGAGGACTTATGCTGGAAGGATAAACTGCATCTATGGGAAAGGGGGGCTAGAGTGCTGAGGGGGTCTACAAGGATATACTGATAATGTCTTAAGCGGGGCTTAAACTGGTAGGGGGGAGTACAAGGCTAGGAAGGGCAAAAGCGTAGCAAGAAGAGAGGATGGACTAGCTAGCACTCCTCCACAAAAGGAAGCAGGAAAGGGAACAGGCGTAGCAAGGAGGAATGGTGGGGGGTTATCTGGTGGAAAGGACTTTCTGCAAATGCAAGAAGCTTGGGAAATGGTGGACTCAGAGGCCATAATAGAGGAAGAAGGCCTGGACATTGTAGCCATAACGGAGACCTGGTGGTCTGAGCATTAGGCTTGGGAAGTAGGATTCCCAGGGTATAGGCTATTCTGGAAGGATAGGGTAGGCAGAAAGGGGGGGAGGGATTGTGCTATACATCAGGGAGGACATCAAGGCTACAGAAGGGTTAGAGGATCAAGGGGAGGCAGAAATGTTGTGGGTCATGCTAGAGCAACAGTCTGGGGCACCAATAAAGCTGGGGGTGGCTTACAGACCTCCAATGCAGGGGGAGGAAGTGGACAGGCAGATGTTGCAGGTGGTTGAAACGATGACACTCAAGAGGGAGATTCTACTGGTGGGTGACTTTAACCTCCCAGATGTGGACTGGGATAGCCCATCAGCTAGGCTGGCCAGGAGCAGAGAGATCCACAAGACCTTCCAGGGAGCTTTTCTGTAGCGGCTGGTCAGGGAGCCCACTAGGGGTGGCAACATACTAGATGTGGTCCTCACCAATGGGGATAGTTTAGAAGGAATTGGAGTGGGAGTCACCCTAGGTGCAAGTGACCATAACACAGTGACCTTTAAGGTTAGGATGGGGAATGAAGTGAGATAAACATAAACAGAGGTCCTGGACTTCAGGCTGGCAGAATTTCCCAGAATGACAGAGATATTCAGGAACAAAATGGAGTGGAGGGAGAAAATTGGGGAGGTGGAGGAATTATAGAATTCAATTAAGGGGAGTTAATAAAACCCAGAGAAATCTGCACAAGGAAGGTGAAGAAGAGCAGAAGAAATAAGAGGCCACTTTGATTCACCAGGGAATTGAAGAGGGCAATAGGGGAGAGGTAAAGGGTATTCAGAGAATAGAAGAGGACACAGGAAGGAGGACAAGGAAACTTACAGGGAGGAGCTGAGAGTGGCTGGTAGGGATACAGTGAATTTAAATTTTGCTGGCGAAGTGCCAGCGAAGTGGCCAAACTCACCTGGCGGAGCAATTCGCAAAATCTTTCCGCATTAGGTGAAATTTCGCCTATGCAAAATTCTGCCTTCCACAGCAAAATTTCACCTTCCACAGTGAAATTCCACCTTCCACAGGTGAAATTTCTCCTTCCACGGGTGAACTTCTGCCTGCCACGGGTGCAATTTCACCACAGAAGGTGAAATTTCACCGCGGAAGTAACTTCAGCTGTTTGCTGGGTGGAAAGTTCACACTCCACCAGGCTTAAGATTTCATATTTCACTCCATGAAATGGTTAGAATTTCATGGATTACTCCATGAAGCAAATTTCGCTCACTTCACCCACACATTCAGAGGATTAGGAAGGCGAAAGCAGAAATGGAGGAGAGAATTGCTAAGCAGGCCAAAAGGGGTGATAAAACTTTTTTTCGATATATAGGAGAGCAGAGGAAAGCAAGGCAGGGAATAGTAAGGTTGAGGGGAGAGGGGGGAGTACACATGGAAGAGGACTTTAAGAAAAGAGTGGTGCCAAATAGGTACTTCAGTTTGGTCTTCATGGTGGAAGAGGAAGGAAGGGGACCAGAGTTAAGGAGGAAGGGAAGGGATGACATAAGGGTGGATTCTAGCCTAATCAGTGAGGACAGGTTCAAAGAGGAATTAGGTAGGCTGAGGGTAGATAAGGCTATGGGTCTGGACACCCTGCATCCTTGGGTACTCCGTGAACTAAGGAAGGAGCTGGCGGCACCACTAGTGTAGTTGTTTAACTTGTCCACAGATACAGGGTGGGTGCCAATTAACTGGAAGAGGGCAAACGTGTTGGCACTTACGAAAGCGGCAGCAGGTAGAATGTGGGTAGTTATCATCTACCCAGTCTCATCTCAGTGGTGGGAAAGGTGATGGAGGTGATATTAAAGGAAATGGTGGTCAGCTATTAGGTGGATAATGGGCTGCAGGACATCCGTCAGCATGGATTCACACAAGGGAGGTAATGCCAGACGAACTTGATCGAGTTCTTCAATTCGGTGACAAGGGTGGTTGATCAGAGAGGGGCAGTGGACATGGCCTTCTGGACTTCTGGAAGGCCTTCGACACTGTTCCCCACATAAGGTTGGTAAATAAACTCCAGAGTTTGGGGGTGGGTCAGAAAATAGCAAGGTGGGTGAACTGGCTGACTGTTAAAAGCCAGAGGGTGGTGGTAAATGGGGTACACTCCAGGGAGGTAGGGGTGATGAGTGGGGTCCCCCAAGGGGTCGGTGCTGGGGCCCATCCCATTTAACATCTATATCAGCAACTTAGTAATGGGGCTGCAGGGGAAGGTATGCCTTTTTGCAGATGATACGAAGATTTGCAATACAGTGGATACCCGAGAGGGAGTGGAGACTATGAGGAAGATCTAAGGTTGCTGGAGGGGTGGTCGGAGAAATGGCAGCTGAAATTCAATGCCAAAAAATGCACAGTGATGCACATGGGGAGGAAGAACCCGCAAGCAAATTATGCACTGGGGGGAGGAGCTGAAAGCAACTGATCAAAAGAGGGATTTGGGGATCGTAATTTCAGACAAACATATGGTAGGAGCCTAATGCAGTGAGGCAGTGGGCAAAGCAAATGGAATGTTGGCGCACAGAGTGAGGGGTGTAACTAGCAAAAGGAGAGAGGTTCTGATGCCACTTTACAAAGCAAAGGTAAGGCCTCACCTGAAGTATAGGGTTCAGTTCTGGAGACCTCACCTATGCAAGGACATAGATGGCATTGAAAGAGTACAGAGAAGGGCCACTCAGATGGTGTACGGGTTGAACAGGAAGCCCTATGAAGAGAGGTTGAGGCTGTTGGATTTCTATCTGCTGGAGACCAGAAGGGAGAGGGTGGACATGACTGAAATGTTCAGGTATGTGAAGGGGATTAATAAAGTGGGGGAGAGCTTATTCACGGGAAGGGTAACATAGAAAACATAGACTTTGTTGGCAGATAAGGACCGCTTGGCCCACCTAGTCTGCTCATTTTCCTACCTACAGGATAAGCTGCAGATCATAGTTAACCAACAGCCTTTTTCTTCCTAACCCCCACAAGAATTGCCTTATGTCTGTCCCATGCATTCTTGAATTCTCCCACAGTTTTAGACCCCAAAACCTCCTCAGGAAGTTGTTCCATGCATCCACCACCCTTTCTGTGAAATAAATATTTCCTCACTTTGCCCCTGAGCCATCCCCCCCATCTTCAAATTGTGTCCCCTGGTTCTTGCACATCTCTTTTTCTGAATGATGCTACCCTCTTGGACTTTGTTGATTCCACTTAGGTAGTTAAAAGTTTCTATCATGTCCCCCCCTCTCCCTCCTTTCCTCAAGGGTATACATATTAAGCTCCTTTAGTCTCTCCTCATATGGCTTCTCTTGCAGACCCTGCACCATTTTAGTTGCCCTCCTCTGGGCTGCCTCCATTCTGTCTATGTCCTTGCAGAGATGGGGTCTCCAGAACTGTACGCAGTAGTCCAGATGCGGTCTCACCAACTGTCTGTACAGAGGGATAACAACTTCTTGTTTTCTGCTGGCGATGCCTCTCTCTATACATCCCAGTATTCCCCCAGCCCTCCCTATTGCCTTCTCACATTGCTTGCTAACCTTAAGGTTGTCTGATATGATTACCCCCAGATACCTTTCCAATTTTGTTATTGTTACTACCTCTGCCCCCACTGTGTAATCTTCTCCTGGGTTTTTGTTTCCTAGGTGCATTACTTTGCACTTCTTTGCATTGAATCCAAGCTGCCATACTTCTGACCATTCCTCCAACCTTGCCACGTCCCTTTTCATCCTTTCCATGCCTCCTTGTGTATCAACCCTGTTGCAGACCTTTGTATCATCTGCAAAGAGGCATACTTTTCCTTCCAGTTCCTCTGCAATGTCACTTATAAAGACATTAAAGGGGCACTGTCAGCAATGGGTTCCTAAAATCAAACTACCTATATGGAAGGAAACCTTCAGACCTACTGTAGTATAGTTTGACACCATAATCTCCTGTCTGCAATTTTCGTTTGCGATCAAGTTACTTTTGAGGGTTTTTTTTATTTTCCTCCGGGACGGCTGAAATTGGATCCGATCGCTTCTTCCCTTGGTCTTTGGGACCACCCACCTCGATGTGCACTAGCACGCTAACAGTCCCTTTCCTGTCTTCATTCTTTTGCCGACCTGCAAACACACCTAGCATCAGATGTTCCTGCTTGCACACCTTCAGACTCCCTAAGGTCTTCCTATATCTGGTGAGTGTTTTTTTCTTGCCCGATGTGGCTCGCTCACTCTAATTGATGAAGGTGTAGACATTGTTTCCTATAGCCCTGCTGCCAATGCCAGTTTAGTTTGCAGTGTAACTCTCAGCTCTCAAATTTGTCATGCTTTCACGTAACTCATTTTATATTCCTACCGGGAGTCTCGCTCTCACAGCTGTAGACTGTCACTGCCGACGAAGGATGGTCCAAAAACTAGAATTTAGTCAGATGCTGTATTGCAGTGGTAGTGTGGCATTCAAATATCAAGCTAACTGCTGCGAGTGATTTACTTTTATTTTTGTCACATCAGGGATGTACAGTAAGACTGGTTGCATTCTGAGTGCACAGAACCCCATTAGCGTAGCTGGTCAGTCAAAGAGTAGTGCAGTAAATTGAGTTAGCAGTTATCTCAATTATTGAGTACTATCAAGTCCTTCAAAAATCTTCTGCTACATAATTCCAACGTCAATAACCGATCAGAGCTATCGCTAATATCCAATGGTGCCTAATGTATGCCCTTTTTGTTGCTGTGGTCGCTTTCCTTTGTTTCTACTTATACTCATTTCTACTGAATTCGTTTTGTGAAGGAAGTGCTTTGAATTCTGCGGGTGTTTTTTATTATGTGAGATGCACATTGCGATTAAAACTTTATCAACTGGCAAAAGTTTCTGTTATTTTACAGCACAACGACCCTACAGTACTCCCAATCTGTTGTGCCTGCTTTGTTTCATTTGTAACAGGATAACTCAAAGTTGCATCTGTCTTACTAATGTGAAGCGTGCCACCGCAACCTGTAACAACAGTTGCAGAAGCTATGTCTTTGGCCTCTGTGGTACCTCCACCCCATCTGCTTGTTTTTATCTCTGTTGTTGATCCTCGTTATGTACTAAGCATATTTCAATTTCTTGTGCCCTGATGCCGTGGTGCCAAAAATTCTGAGTCTGAGTGTGTATGCAGGTAACTTTTGCCTGTTTTCCACCCTTGGCGCGAACCTTTCAGCATTCATTTCCTCAAATGTGTACTCAGTACCCCAATTTCTTTTTTTATTTCATTTCTTCCTGTTTTCCACATATAGAAAATGATATTTGCGATCTGTTTCCAATCTTTGGCATGCAGTCTTCAAATTTATAGATTCAAAAAACTACATGTTGGAAACAGTTTGTAAGGAGGCTGCATAGCACAAACAGTAAATGCTGGTAAATAGGGTAATTTGGCTGTAAAATAACATAAACTTTCACCAGTTGATAAAGTTGTAATCTCAATGTGCTTCCCACATAATAATAACCACTGGCATAAATCAAAGCGATTCCTTCACAAAACAAATTCAAGGCGAAATATGCAGTTGAGCCATGGAGTGATTTACACAAAGCCCCGCGGTTGAAAACGCACTGTGAGAAAAGCGAGGTGAGACTGTTCCAAATCACAATTATTGTAAGAGTGTTTTTTCTAGCAAACTAGACTCAAGTTAGTTCTGAAAAGTGCAGAGTTGTCAGCACAGTTCTGATATGTTCCTGGCTATAGTGTCCTGTTATTTGAAAAACTCATCAAATCAGTAGTTGGCTGTGTTTGTGATAAGGAATAATGCCTCCCAATTGGTTTTGCACAGGACTGGGTGTCACATATCTTCACAGTAGAATGCTCAAAATCTGTCATTTTATTTTGTTAGTGTGAAATATGTACATGTCAGGCAACTTTAGAGCTAGAAAGCAGAAACTAAGCACATACAGTATATAACTGTAGTAATAACCATTGTATCTGCACATTTTTAAAACATATCAATGCATGGTTTCAAATTGATACTAAAATAACTAAAATCTAAATTTTAGCAGAGTGTCTGGCTACATGTTGCACAGTACTCTAAATCCTGACCCTGTGGAGACATTTTGATATGAATTGTAATTTTTTGAATTGAAAACAAATGAAAGCTATCAGTACCTGTATAACTGCCAAATCTTGCATCATTCTGATACTTAGTTTGAAAACTAGACAAAAATTATCCAATTAAAACTTTGATGAACATTCAGTGGAACTTTTAAAATTAATTACCTTAGTCATAACTAATCCTTCTATTGAGGTTCAAATCTAATATTTGGTATGGATAGGAGTTCTAATGCTGTGCAAATAGTAGTAGTAGTCTTTATTTATATATGGTACTCTGCCCCTGAGGCTCATGGTGCCATTACAACAAAATGCTATATAGCAGTTTATATTCACACCCATTATATTTAGCACTCCAAGCACACCCCCACATGTTCATGTCCTCTTATTTTCAATGGTAGAACAGTAATGCTGCTGTGTATAGTGATTCACCTATTATTCACTGACTTTTTATTTTCGTGGTAATATGGAACCAGCAAAAATGGCAAAAATATGAAGAAAGTAAACATTTCTTGTTATACAGCAATATCATAGCAACAGAATGCTGGGCTGCATTGGGAGGGGAATCACAAGCAGGAGGAGGGAGGCGGTACTAACACTGTATCGATCACTGGTCAGGCCTCACCTGGAATACATAGCCCAGTTCTGGAGGTCTCGCCTCAGGAAGGAAATTTACTGGGAGGAACCAGTACAGAGAAAGTTGACAAAAATGATTCAGGTTCTACAGTACATGTCCTACAAGGAAAGACTTAGGGAACTGAATATGTACTTCCTGGAGCAGAGAAGAGACAGAGAGGACATGATTGAAACATTCAAGTACATAAAAGGCATAGGAATATTTTCCCTTCAAGAAGGGCTCCAGGAGCAGGGGAAATGTATTTGTTTATTTGTTTGTTTATTATTTATTTATTAGATCATCGGTTTATAGACCTTGACCATGCCCATGACCTCAGGCACAGAGGACTGTTCTATACCAACATCAGGAAGTTTTTCTTCACAGAAATAGTGGTGGACACCTGGAACAGCCTGCCCCAAGAAGTTGTGGTTGTCAACACTGTGGCGGATTCAAGAATGCATGGGATAGACACAAGGGATCTCTGACTAGAAAATGCAACTAGAGTGTCAAAATAGGTCAAAAAACAAATGGGCAGACTAGATGGAGCTCCTTCTGCCATCAATTTCTATGTTTGTATGTTTCTATAATTAGAATGATAAGAAATACAAACAATGAACGACTAAAGTGCTTTACAAACAGTTGAAAAAAGGGTGCCGTTATCAATGTATGTCTGGGCGAATTAAAATGCACACTAAAAATACAGTTTTAAACAATACAATACTGTTTTATAAAATACAATACTCAATATGTTTGGCACTAAATCTAATAATGCAGTGACTGCTTAGTAGCATTATCTTTATTTATATTTGGCACCCTTCCTCAGAAGCTCAGAGGACCATTACTATAAAGTGTACTATTAGTTTATATAAATACAAATAATTAATAAATAACTAAAACCAAATAAATAACTGGGAAGTCTGTTTAATAGAGGACTGAATTGGTCCCCGAAATGTTTGAAGAAATGAAAAAAAGTCTTAAGTCCCCTGTTAGCCTCCACTGGGGGGGGGGGCCCTCAGGGCCATCTGGAGTGAATTTCCAAAGGACCAGGCTAGCTACCTGGGTCAGCGTGAGGTTTTCAACCTAGCACTGAGTACCACAGGGATGGTCTCATCAGCTGAGCAGAGAGGGTGCAAGGACATATAATGGTGCAGGAGATCTACTAGATAGGCAGGACCCAACCTGTGCAGGTCCTTTAAAGTTAGCCACTTTACCAGCAGGCAGTGAAGTTCACGCAGCAGTGGAGAAACATGACACATCAACATTGCAGCTGCACTCTGCAACAACTGCAGGTGCCACAGCATACCTCCACTGACCCCGAGTTACAGAGCATTGCAGTAGTCAAGCCTCAAAGTCACAACTGCGTGCACCAGCATCACCAGGTCTCCAGAGGGGATAAAGAATGTATTCTGGTTCGTGTTCTTTAGACAGTAAAATATACTCTAGACTACTGCCAACACCTGAGCCTCAGATGTTAGCCTCTCATCCAGAATGTCCCCTAGATTTTTCACCTTCGGCAATGCAAAATGATTTTGGGGGGAATCAGAATTTATCCTATTTCTAGGTCGATCATTTCTATCAGAACTGGAAGGAGACTGCCATGCTTCTGTATTGCTCAGTATGGTTATATTACTAGATGCACTACAGTGGGTGCAGAACCAGTTGATTTTTGTGGTCTAATGAACTATTATTTCTTTGGCTGTCCTATCATGTGCCCATCAGCCCTTGTCCTCACAGCTGCATGGCCGTGACTCCTGATCCTTGTTCGACCGTGATCAGCTCCAATCTCCACCATCACTGCTTGCAGAACTTGTACTTGGGTGGAATATGTATCTGCTCTTTTCCTCACCCCTACATCCTTTATCATTCTGTTCCTTTCTACATGCTTCCATCACATATGCACGACAGATGATGCCACTAACCAAGATGACTCACAATAGTTGTTGATGAGTCTCAGATGCCCACATAACATGCCTGGCACATGAACAAGCCACAGTGCCCTATGATGTGTGAGACTTAGGGAAGAGTGACACCACCAGGCCACCATCCACTTCCCCCCGACAGACCTCACCTCACCCCTCTGAGAGACCTTGTGAACTTGTGTCTCACACAGCAGTCTTATTTACTTATTATTCACTGGCTGGCTGGCCGGCTCTCATGCACACATGCAGAATACAAAAACATAGTTTGTGTGCCCTACTGCACCATCACTTGTCAGTAAAAATAAATGCTGTCAAAAAAAAATTTCATAACTCTCCTGCACCTTTCCAGGCTATTGTATTCAGTCTGCCATGCTGTAAGTGGATAAAATAAACCCCAAAAAATGGATTTATGTGTCCTCTAATACACAACCAGCATTTAGTAAAATAACTATTTGGCAAGTAAATCTTTCCACACCCCCCCGCTCAATTCCCCAGACTGTGTAGCAGGGCCTGCAGTTGCCGCTGTAGGCTGACACTGTTCCCTGCTCTCCATCTCGCTGTCTCCTACAGCATAATTTCACTAGGCTGTCTTCATGAAATTATGGTTGAATGTAAAGAACATTAGCTAACTGGAATGCTAATGCATGATTCCATGATGATTTTAAACGTGTTTTGATCCAACGCCACTCTTTTTCACATAAAATTTATTTATTCACTAATTGCTGACTGGGCAAAGCACAGTGCGCCAAGGCTCATTTTGCAGTGCAACCCAGGGGACGGGAACATGGGAGACAGAATACAAATCCTAAAGGAGAGTACAATGCCCAAAATTACAAGCAAGTACAGTAAATAGTCATAGCCGAAAGAGCCGGTAGTGCTAAAAAGAGTGCACAGTGCAAATAACAGGCAAATAAAATAGAGCACAAAATAGAATATACTGCAAAGGCCAGGTGACAAAGGGAAATGCAACAGGCAAAAAGGAGTGAACTAGTACAGGAGGGCCAGAGGGAGGATGTCTGTGGAGGTGGAGTAAGCACTGGGCTGCTTTCAACTATGGGTATGGGAGGGGAAGAAGAGGGGAGACGAGGCATAGACTTCTAGAAGGCGGGGAGGGGAACAGTAGGAGGTTAGGTACAGGAACAGGATGGAGTGAAGTGGTCCCATTAGAACTGCTTAATAAAAGGTAAGAGGCAGAGGTGAGAAGGAAGGTTACTCCACAGTCTAAGCAGATGAACAGAAAGCACTTTGACCAATGGAGGTTCTGTAGTGGAGGATGTGAATGATGTAGGAGTCAGTGGGCAGGAGGGATTAGCAAGAAGTGAAAGATAAGGAGAGGAGCATAGAGAGGTGTGGGAAGGGAAGAGCACCAGTACTTGGAGAGGAATTACTTGGAGATCTGTTGGAGCTCAAGGAAGGGGAGTGAGAGGAATTACTTGGAGATATGTTGGGGATCAAGGAAGGGGCGTGAGAGGAATTACCTGGAGATCCATTGGGCCTCAAGGAAGGGGAGAGAAAGGTTAGGTACAGGGAACAGTGGTGGTTAAGGGGAGGACAGTTGCAGGTAAAGCAGCAAAATGAATGAATGAGACAATCCAGCCTAGCTAAAGAGGACTTTGGAGTGCTGCCATAAACTACTTAGTCATACTCAATCAGCAGCAGAATCAGTTCGAGGAGGATCTCACAGTTGACTGGGAGGGGAGGCAAGCTTGGTTGTGGTAGAGGGCAGAGTTTCTTACAGATGGCATCAATATGAGTGGAGAAGTCTAGGTTTCTATCCAGCCACACACCAAAGCACTTGAATTTGGAGACCTGTTCATGTGGGGAGCGATTCAGGGTTTTAAAAGTGGGGGTGATGGTTAGCCAAGCAAGCTTATGCCTAGTATCATAATCTCAGTCTTTCCAACCATATTGATGCCATGCACAAGAACCTTCACCCTTGGTGTGCTGTACAAAATCAAATCATGCCTTCCTTTCCCCATTTGCTGTTATATCCTTAAGATGATTTTGCTGGTGATTGACTATGCAGGTGCAATCTACAAAGCTGCCCCAAAGTCTACACTTGCCAGACTGGACTGCATTTTTATGTTTGCTTGCACATGCGTGAACAGCAAACATTTTGTTAAGATGAACCACATTTCAAAGGTGGGTTACTGTCACTGTCATCTCATGCTGGCAAAGAGAATCAAAGAGGAGGAAAAATACTTCTTCAGGTACATCAGGGAGAAAAGGGGTAGTAGTTAAAAAAGGTGGCGGAAAGGCTCAGTTTTTACTAAAAAGAAAGGGGAAGGGGAATGCCTAAGGTTAGGGGGAGAATATGATAAGACAGGGAGGGGATGATGGATGAGGAAATCACAGAAGATAGAGTGTTAGAGGGGTTAAGGGCACTGAGGGTGGACAAGACACCGGGACCTCATCGCATACACCCCAGGGTACTGAAAGAATTGGCAGAGGTCCTGACAGGCCCATTGGCAGGCATATTTACTGCATCTCTGAACTCAGGGTGTGTACCTCAGGATTGAAGGATGGCGCACATTATTCCACTCCATAAGAGTTGTCCCAAAGACCAACCAGGGAACTATAGACCAGAGAGTTTCAATGTCCATAGTGGGGAAGCTGATGGAAACAATCCTGAAGGGGAGCCTGGTGACCCTGCTGGAGGTCAGTGGGGTGCAGGACAGTTGGCAGCATGACTTTGTCAAGGGCAGATCGCGCTAGACCAGCCGAGTGGACTGCTATGACTGGGTGACTAGGGAAACTGACAAAGGGCATGTGGTGGATGTTCAGCATGTACTCTCTGGAGGAGAGGAGAAGGAACAGGGAGGATATGCTTGAGAGGAATACACAGGACACCAATGGAGGGACTGTTCAAGGGAAGGGTGGGGAGAGACACATGGGGTCATGACATGAGATTAGGAGGTGGAAAGTTTAGGATGGAAATGAGGAGGCATTTCTTTACAGAAAGGGTGGTAGCAGAGTGGAACGCATTACCGGCAGAGGTGGTGAACTGAAAAACAGTGGGATGCTTCAAGAGGGGCTGAGATAGGGCAAAAAGGAGGCTTATGGGGGTTAGGGTGGGAGAGGCAGCTGCAGAGGAGGGATGTTAGCTGCAAAATCAATCAGAATTGATAGAGCAAATGGCCTTTTTCTGCTGGCAGTTTTATATGTTCATATGTTTAATGTAGCTCAAGCTGCACTGTGCTCATCAGTGACAGATCAATGATCTGGCAAGCTGATTATGACACTGGTCACTGTTTGTTGGGAGGAAACTTTTTGCAATTGAAAGGACTGAAGCACTACTGTCAGAGAGTGCCCTGGTCCTTTTATTTGCATGAAGCCATCCTGCAAGCAGCTGAGTGGTTTTATGATGTTCTGTTGGCTGAGCAGCTTTATGACATTCGGTTCTCATCGTTGGCAGTCCACATCACCCACACTCTCCAGCAGTCTCTTGCCTGGTGTCCCCTATTGCTGGTGCTCCCTAAGTCGGAGGCAACTTTTTGCCCCTTTGTTTCCACCACAAATTCACTACTAATGCTTAGGCAGTAACTCTATGCGATACTGTTGTTAAGTCGAAACATGTTCTCATGTGTTCATGTATTTTTTCATTTTCCATTTGTCAGCACAACATTATATAACAAAATGGAGACTCCAAAGCCAAGGAAGCGTGGAAGGCCACGGACAGTCACAGATTCCGCACGCAAAAGACAGCGGAAAATGAATGACAATCAGCGCAACAAGTGCCGGATCTCCATTGGTGCTCAATTGTCTCTGCTCACACCGAAACATACACTCAACTTTAAGTTCCACTCTGATGTTGCGTGTTTACTGCTTGACATGTAAGTGACTACATTCATTAATTGGCATGAACATCTTTTTCAACAAACTCCACTTAATAACAAGTAGGACCTATGTCATTTATGTTCTCCAATGCAGTTATGATGGTATGAATGTACAGACTACACATGGCCCACAGCTGACATCTCCGATATTGTGCTCGATGCCAGTGTCTGCTAAACTTGGTGGACAACAATGTTTGGATAGATACGGGAACTCAAGTACTCCTAATAACCCCAGTGTTAGCAACATACAGTCATTAGAAAGGCAAGTGGCATGCAACTTGTCATAACTTGCATATTTTTTCTGGTGTCCATGTAGTATTGTTCCTTACTTCTCATTTTATTTATAGGGTTGAAATGGAACCTATGTCTGATGACGCAGTTTGTCCACCAGGAAGTCCAGGGAAAACCATGGCACAACACTTTGGATACACGGAAACTCGCTGCAACAGTGATGGGTTTCTGTACATGAGAATTTCTCCGTGAGTTATCCGTAATTAGTGGTTGTGGTAACACTACAATGCCGTCTTTAGATTGGCCTGCACATTATATAAAGTTAGTGGTGTTATACTGACATTTCTATCTGTCTTACAGGTGTGTTGTGAATGATACCAAGGATAAAACCTATCATGCGGATAGCCTCTGCGATTCTACCACTTTGTCTCAGTCCACAGACTTTGGGGAGGTATCGGGGTAAGTCTATGTAAAGTACAGTGATCAAAGCAACAGAACATGGCATCACAATCCACGCATGTTGTATATAGATCCCCATGTCATGGAAGAATCTGTGCTAGCAAATGGTAGAAGGCATCCCTACGATGGCAATGGTGACACATCAAAACCACCATCTTCGTGTAAACCAGGCTTTGCGTGAAGTTTGTTAAACAAATAAAACAAAAGAAAAAAACACTACAGTTATCAGAAGTATTGGCATTCAAGGTTAGGGAGAAATACATAGCATTGCAGACGTATAAGGAAACATAGAGGAAGCAGGATAGAGAACTGGTGTTTATCAGAGCAAAAACAATAACGTTATTTAATCTTGCTTTACAGTATTCACCATCTGCCTGATGTATCTTTTGCAGTACATGCACACGGCCTGTCAGATGAGGTTGCTGTGACTGATGAAGCAGTCACAGAGCATGAAACACATGATGCACCCGACATTCACAGTTTGAATAGCATTTCGGATACCGAACTTGTAAAGTCTGTTGTTGACCAAAACAAGTTTATTGTGTATTACAATAACTTGCTTGATCTTGCAAAAGCATCTGTGCCCAACTCTTGCAGTTCTTGTGACCATGCACTTAATATCCATTCTAGGACTAGTGGATCATGCCTTACGCTGACATGGGTAGGTATGTCCGACCTTATGATTAGGGCTTCAACTGTAAATGACAAATAACTATTGTGAATACTTGCTTACAGGTCATTGGTTTGTTTCAGGTATGCAAAAATAAACATGTTGGATTTAAATGGACAGCTCAGCCACAACTGAAACATGGATTTAATGCTGGGGACTTAATGATAGCAAGCTCCATCCTCTTGTCAGGGAATAATTATGGCAAAATATCCCTGATGTTTAAATTCCTCCGCCTGGCAATGATTAGTTCTTCCTCCTTCTTTCGATTCCAAAAATTATACATTGTGCCGGTTATTGAAAAAGTATGGGATGAAATGGAGGCCAAGCTTCTCACTGCACGATCAGGAAAATGAGTGGTAGTCATGGGTAAAACATTACAGTCGTTGATTCATTCAACATGATTTTTCTGTTGCATAAGCAAATTGTAATCACAGTATATAGTTTGTTGCCATACGATGACTCACAGTTGTATCTCTGTTTTCTTTCATAGGAGATGGTCAAATGGACAGTCCGGGCTATTCGGCACAATATTGCACTTATACATGCATGGACTATGACACTAAAGAAATACTCTCAGTTAAGATTGTTGATAAACGGGAAACTGGCCTCAAGTCACCAAATATGGAGACACTCGCATTCCGACGGTCACTAGATGCACTCCAGAGACACAATGTTGCATTAACTGAGGTTGTGACTGATTCCCATGTTCCCATTTCTAGTCTAATGCATGAGTATTACCAACTTATGTATCATTTTAGCTATGTGATATGCCAGTTACCTCACATAACATCACATGTACGTTATTCTGAGTACCACAGTGAATGAGTGTCTTTCTCGAGGGCACTGGTATGCTACAGCTGAGAGCAGTGTTGAGTGCACAAAGTCAACAGTGGCAGACAAATGTAGAACATTGGAGTAGACGCCTGTTATGAAGGGTAGGCAGAGTACCGCAGTTTATTACGTTTATGACCTTTGTCACTGTTAAGGGGTGAGGCAGTCGAAATTGCTACTGTGACTGTGTATTCTACATTTGGTAGAATAAGGTGGTGGAAGTAGTTGTTGATGAAGGTTTAGGGGGGAGAACATAGAGTTAAAGAATAGACAAAATGTTGAGTGCAGTTTCGGCTTATTTGAACGGTTGAGGTACAGATGTCTTCTACAGACAATCTATCGGCGTTCTGTCCTTTGTTGCAAATGAGGCTTTACTGGTTGTAGTCTTTCTTTCTTGATCTGGGACATGTAGAATCTTTAGCAATCATACTTTCTTTACTGTACAGTTGTTTGGCTGATACGTGTTTGTGAAACTAATGTTACTGTTGCAGGTAAAGAATACCCATCTGTGAAACACTCCTATGACATCTGGCATGGTGCAAAAAATCTTGGGAAACACATTATCGCTGTAAGTGACCACACAATCAACCCTGCTGCAGATACCAATACTTAACTTAAATTTATTGGTGGTAATGTTTGCTACTTGATTTCTATTGTTAGGCTGGTACACAAGCTGGATGCAAGGTTTTTATGGAAATGGTGCCGTGACATTGTTAACCATTTCTGGCACTGCTGCCAGGAATCCGAAATGTACCACGATTTTATGGTATGTTACACATTTTGGTTCCACTGTGGCAGTCGTGTCGCTGTGCCATTTGCACGTGGTTACTGTAACATTTTGTCATATGTCTTGCAGGAGCGATGGGTTGGTATTTGCCATCACGTGGTGAATGTGCATGAATGGGAACTGGGTAGTGGCTAGGTCGTCTGTGTGTGCAGCCATTCAGAGCTTGAACTCCCACGCGACAAAGAATGGCTGATTCCATCATCACCAGCACATCGTGAACTGTGTAAAGTGCTTTTCAGCAAACGCTTCCTGGCATCTATTCCTTACTATATTATATTCAGGTACTAGTCAGCACGCTTTCAGCACAAATGGTGACTGTAACCATGGTGCACTGTCGAACTGTGTTGCTCTGTAAACCCTTCTGAAAGATTGACACCTACTGTATCTAATCATTTACAGGAGCACCTACCAACTGGAACAGTTTCAACAGCACATACTGATGTATTCTTCTAAAAGACATGCATATACATTTCCTGTATATCATGCCAGAAACTACCTGGCAGTGCTGGACTATAATCACCATGTCACGCGTCCATACCTGTACAACAAAAAAGGAGAGAAGGTGTATAACTTTCATTCTTTAAATCATTGTAAACCACTACTGCATGCTACTGGTTCTGTGTTGCTTGACCGTTCTACAGCAGTTGTTTTGTATAGCCAATACAACCATTGGATGCCTGATACATGTGCACAACCACACAATGTGTTCATCACTGGAGAGAGGGTGGCCAAATTGTGGGTCCTGTCTTATTGTTCATGCTTTGATAATTATATAAGTGGCATCTGTGCTTCAAATAATGTATCATACAATGATCGAGTACATGTCATGCTCTTACAATGTCCCCTTTTGCAGTTTCAGGTGTCTCTTCAACAAGAAAAGCTGCAGATGGACTGTCGTTGCCAAGAAGATACCAAAGGAGTATTCGTACATTCCCAAAACATTTTGCATAAAATAGCAATGTGCTGTGTTCAGAGTTTGGTGCATGTTACGACCATAACAGACTTGCCAGAAGATGACCCACGGTTCATTCAAAACACGATAGCAGCGGTTCAACTACTGGATACCAAATACCTTGTCACACAGCACTTGTCTCGCTTTAAACAATGATGCATAATTGGCTGCAATAACAGGACATTGACATCACCAATTAATTTTTGCACCGTAATTATCATTTAACACATTGCTTAAAAGGCAGCACGATGCAAGACTTTCCATTCAGAGAACACACCCAAGTACGGGGCTGGTACTCATTTGCAGTCTGCAAACAAAGCCTTTTGTATAATTACTGTATGTTTGTGTGTAATATATTGTATCACACTAACGATGTTGACCTTCAAACCGCCATTTGTGTTACCTACAAATCATACAATCACCTGCTGATGACATCAGAGAAGGGCAGCAGCAGTTTGAGATTCAATAGCATGCAGTCCATTTAAACTTATTCTAAGCTCTGATCATAATTTTTGATAGCTCAGCTGTTCTCCGCGGCTTATGCACAGTCATCTGTGACTGTAATTATCTATGTTCTTACGTAGGTAAGGGCTCCAGAAATGTACACTGTACTCCAGGTGTGGCCTCACTGGTGCCTTATATGGTGTAATTCTGACAACCATTTTCCTGCCGGTGATGACCATTCCTATGCATCATACCATCTGATTTGCTTTACCTGCTGGCTTGTCACACGGTTTCCCTATGTTGAAGTCATCAAAGATGACAACCACAAGATCCTTTTACTGCTTGCTGCATGCTATATCCTGACCCCCAAACTGATGTATTGTGCCATGGCTTTTGTTTCACCATATTCCTTGTCTTGCACTTCTTTTCATTGAATTGCAACTGCCAAACCCATGCCCATTCCCGTTTATGCATGTCCCTTCTCATTCTGTCTACACCCTCTGGTGATTTGACTCTGATACAGAGTTTTGTGTAATCAGCGAACAGTGGAATTATGCCTTCTAGGTACAGTGCAATGTTACTGATGAAGATGTTGAATAGGACCGGTCCCACCAGTGATCCCTGTGGTGCCCCACTGGTCACTATTTCCCTCTTTGGAGTGACAGCCATTTACCACCGCCCTCTGTGTCCTGCCACCAAGCGAGTTACCTAACCACCACACTACTGTACTGCCCACACCCATATTTCCCAGTTTGTGTAATAGTCTTCTATGTGGCACAGTGGCAAAGGCCTTGCTGAAGTACAAAGTGCCCATGTACACTGCACTCCCCAAATCCACCTCCATAGACACCGAGTCTAAAAATTGCAATGAGGTTTGTCTGACGTGACCTCCACCTGGTGCAACCATGCTGACTTGGCTCCAGTAGTCCATTGACAAGCAGATGTTCCACCCATCTCTCCTTCGGTTGTGCTTCCATGCTCTTCCCCACTACCGAGGTGTGGCTGACTGGTCTGTAGTTGCACTCCTATGGCCTGTCTGCATCACATTAATTTCAAATTCATGTTGTGGTAACCAGAACTGTCCTTACTGCCTTTGCATCAGATTATGCATGGTTCATAGCTCAATGCTAATGTTACATACTGTAGCTGGATGATGTACATTATGGTGGGATACAGAGGGCAGCTGATAAGTACGACAATGTTTGCCAGGAACTAATAGTATAGAATGATTTGTGCTTATGTACTTCTGCATAGCCTGGTCCTGTGCACAGTACACTTGAGTCTATTCATTCCTTGTATTCCTTGTATCTTGCAAATGTGTAACTTTTGTATATATCTGTATATATATTGCTGTGACATTGTGTCACTGACTCGGTACCTTAGCATAGTGACTATGATTACTGTCGTGCCCTGACATGTCTTACTATGCATGTTATGCTTCTCCTGACATCTGTGTATCTACCCTACCTGCTGCAAATTGTACTCTGTATGTTCTTTGATTTCCTGTAACAAGGACCTACCAGATACTACTGAGGAAAGAGATCTTGGAATAATAGTTACATCTAACCTTCAATTTATTACACACTGTGATAGGGTAGCAAGGAAAGCAAATCAAAACCTAAACTGCATCCTGCGTAACATCAGCATTAGAGATAAGGAAGTGATACTCCCTCTATATTGTTCATTAGGTAGGCACCACCTAGAATATGGGGCACAGGCGTGGTCACCTTATAAAAAGGGTGATATTATTAAATTAGAAAAATTAAAAAAGAGTTATAAAAGCAGTCACTGAGTGTAGAGCACTCACTTACACTGATAGACTGGAAACTCTGGATTTATTCACCCTTCAGTATAGAAGGACAAGGGAGGATATGTGCATGGTATATAGAGCACTACAAGATGATACCTTAGCTGCTAGTTTTGGTCTGGTGTTAAGAAAAAGAATATACCAAACCAGAGGACATCCTCTGCAACTAACCATGGGAAAATGGAACTTACTCAAAAGAAAGTTCTGGTTTAGTCAAAAGGTGGTTCCCTTGTGGAACAAACTACCCACTGAGGTGGTTACTAGTAATACAATCAAACTCTTCAAACTAAGACTAGATACTTATATTTTGAACAAATACAAAATGATGTAAATAGTATCCTGGCAAGCACATCAAGGACAAAAGTCTAACTAAAGCTTGTGTAATCTATGAAAATCTATGAAATAGCTCCCCACTGCCTGGAAACATGCCATGGTTCCCCCCTTACCTAAGGGAGGAGACCTCTCATCTCCTGGGAACTACCTCCCAATCTCGCTCCTTCCCATCCTGGCTAAACTTCAGGAACACCTTGCTGTCTCTCTCAGCTTTCCTCCTTTCTAGATGACTCCTCCTTTTTCACTCCCTTCCAATCTGATTTTAGGAAGAACCATTCCACAGCCATCTTCCTCTTAGACTCACTGATTTTATCCACACAGCCATGGATAAATGTCACATCACTACTGCCATCTTTGTCAATCTTGCCAAGGCTTTTGACACAGTTTCCCCCTCTCTCCTCCTTGAATCTCTCTCATCTGCTGGATTGTCTCAGTCAGCCTGTAACTAGGTCAGGGCCTACTTGGTAGGTAGAACCCAATCAGTTAAAATAGTGGACTCTACATCCCCTCTGCTACCCGTCTCTGCTGGTGTGCATCAAGGCTCTGTACTTGGCCCACTCTTATTCTCAATTTTTCTGAATGACCTACCATCAGTATGCTCCTCATCCTCTAGTCATATGTCTGCAGACAACACAGTCTTGTTCACCTCTGGGCCATTTACCTCTGATGTGTCTTCCAGACTACAGCTTTACTTTATTAATGCTCAGTGCTGGTTAAGATGACATCAGCTTTTCCTCAATGCCAAGAAGACAATCTCCATGACCTTTGGCACTAGGCAGAGACTCTCTAGGCTGCCCACCCTCCCCTCTTTCTGCACCCTAAACAGGGCTACTTTAGAGGACACCTCCTCTTTTAAATACCTGGTTGTTTGCCTGGACAAACACCTAAACCTTTCTCTACATAGTGACGCCATCCTGTATAAACTGTGCTCCAAGCTTGATGCCCTTTACAAGGAACCACATTTCCTTACCTCTTCCGGTTCTGTGTGATCTTGTTCAGAAAATGATACTCCTTAGTTTTGACTACTGCGATATAGTCTACAGTGCTGCTCCCAAGTCTTCCCCCACCAGATTGGATGCTCTTTTCAATGCCTTCTGTTGGTTTGCTCTTCACGCCCACTCCTGCACCCACCACTGCTCCTTGTACCATTCTCTCACCTTCCTCTCCTTGGAATGCAGGCATCTCTCCCACAGTGTGAAGTTCACATCTAAATAATGGCTTGGGATGCTCCCTGCCTATCTCTCTGCCTCTCTTTCCTTTTCTTCCCTCTCCTCCTGCCCCCTCAGGTCCACTGACACTCACACTCTGGCTATTCCTCATCACTCCGCCTCCACTAGACAGGTAGCCTTCTCCTACCGCTTCCCAAAGCTTTGGAACTCCCTGCCATTTCCTATATGGCTCTCTTTGTCCTCATCCTCTATCTCTTTAGCCCTTCAAAACTTCTAGTCCCCTAACTGCACTTGTCCTTAGCCCCTCCTCTACCCTCCCTCCAGCCTCTCTTTCCTCTACCCCTGCCAAACTCCTATTCCACTAAATACCCCAGTTCATAGCCCCCTTCTCAACTCCACTATCCACCCATGTGCTTACCCCTTCTCTCTCTCCACTCCTCTATCCCTGTCACTTCTCTGTGACTCCCAACTAGACCTCTACCTCCCTCCCTCCTGGCCTCCCTCCTCTTCCTGCCCCCTTTCCTCCTGGTTCTCTGCCTGTGTCTTGGCCCCTTGCAGGATTCTCTACATCCCGAAGGGGTGCAGGTCCTGGCCAAACTCACATTCCCCCCATATTGTTCTCCCTTACCCAAATCCTGATTCCCTTGCACAGTTCATTGCATCCTGAAGGGGTTTACACTAGTTCAAACCAGATCTCTCTTCCACCCATCACTTTTTATCTTTCCCTGCCCACCTCCTCTCCCTCTCCTTCTCCCTCTTGCTGTCCCACCCCTTGTTTCCCTGCCCATCTCCCCTCCCTTGCACTCTTGCCCTGCCTTCTTCATCTACCTCCCCCTCTGTCTTCTCACGTTTTGCTTCTATCCACTTTGTGGCTTGCTTAGCAAATATCCCATCCCCCTCCATAGTGTACACCATGGGCAAGTGCTCATTTAGTAACTCTTCCTGCTCCCTTCCCTCTTCTACCCACTCACCTTCCGTTCACAGTCTTGCAAGCTTTCCCTTAATTTTGATCCACACCCCAATGCACTGCAAAAAAACACTTTTCCCCTTCCCGCATC
This sequence comes from Neoceratodus forsteri, assembly GCA_016271365.2. Taxonomy (NCBI): domain Eukaryota; kingdom Metazoa; phylum Chordata; order Ceratodontiformes; family Ceratodontidae; genus Neoceratodus; species Neoceratodus forsteri. Next base: position 557,549,647 of record CM028137.1, on the reverse strand, counting down.
GCCTGTTCCAGACACTACTGTTCACTGGCCTTAGCCACCTTCACCACCGGGGTTGACTATATAGATGCGAGGTGGTACCTTTCCCTTTCCCCTCTCAATGTTTATTTTTTTTTGGTATGCAGCCTTCTTCTCCATGACTGCTGCCGGAACTTCATTGGTCAACCAGCAGTCCACTTTTTATATCCTTCAATGTCTGTTCCACGTCCATCATTGTTGCAATCCCTATCTTTACGTTCTTTAGAATGTTTTCCATGCCCATAAAGTCAGCTCCTTGGGTCCACATTGAGAATGACTTAGTTGTGAAACACTCACTATCCTTTAAGTCTATTGCTTATGCCTCCTTAAAGTATCTCCCCAAGCATCTCAATAATACACCCATCAGTTGGTCATTGAAAGCCCTACAGCAAGTCCAAAGGTTTCTAAAAGTTAACTGGCAGAATTCACCAGAGCAGTCAATAGCACTCAACAGCCACTTTCTGATACAACAAACCCCAATCCCCCTTACATTCTGGGATCTGATAGCTGATTTGCGGCTTGGGGGCCTGGTAACACAGGGCAAGCTTTTGCCCCATGGACAGATTTGCTCCCAAATCCCGGGTGTGAGAAACCATCCCTTCAAGTTTCGTCAAATCTATGACTCTGTAAAAGCCTACTTGCGTAACACGAAAACAGGGGCAGACAACATGATTGAACTGTCAGGGCTGTTAAAAGTTGCAGACCAACCCCACTCTGTCTCCAGACTATATCGCGAGCTACAGAGGATAGGTGATGAAAGGCTCTCTAATGTTAGTCACTATTGGAAGCGGAGATTAGAGATAAATGCTGATGATAGGGCATGGGAGCAAATATGGGAAAATAACCATGAATACGTAAGGCAAGACAGATATAAACTGCAACAATACAACATTATACACAATCTGCACTACACCCCCTGTTAAACTACATAAGATGGGCAAATTAGCATCATCTAATTGCAATAGATGTAAGGCTGGAGATGGTGACTACATCATGTGCTGTGGGCCTGTCCCAAGATCCAGCCTTACTGGAAGACAATTCAAACCTCCTTGCCACCCATAACAGACCTAGGATCTCACTTCACACCCGAAACTTGTCTGCTGAATGTCTTCCCTATAGAAAAGGGTAAACAATGTAAGTATTATATGGCAATGGTATCAGCCGCAGCTAAAGCGGTCATTTTAAGACATTGGAAAGATGACACACCTTCAGTGCGTGAATGGTACAAGGAGATTACGCTGGCTTTACAAGTGGAACGGCATATAGCTAGAATGACCAATAGAATGCAATCTTATAACGCCAGATGGGGTCTGCTAGATGCAACCCTAACTACCTGGAATATGTAAGCCTTTAATTTTTATAATACCGCTTGCTCACCCGAGGCACCTCTGGAGCCCTAGTTCCTTTTTTTTTTGGAGGAGTCTGAATAGTTCTTGCAATCTTTCAAATGCTGCTTGGGGAAAGTAATTTATGTGGGGTGGGATTAAAATAAAAGGTTTTATTAAGTGTATATGTTACTTGCTTATGCTAAAAAAAGTAAGCAGGTGGGTCTCCTGCAGAAAAGCTATATTGCATCCTGTGTGTTTCAGATGTTTAAAAAGTTGGTAGCGTTTTAACCTGAAGTGGGCACCTTTTACATTTCAAGATATACATTTAAAAGAATTAGCCACAAATAAAAACTAACCAAATATAATCTACAACATTTCCCAGACAAACATTGAAAAGAAGCCTGTAAAACTCTATGCTGCCACCACTCACCGAAAATGTACCCCTCCCCCTTCCCTCACCTCACAGTATTATCCATCCCCCCATAAAAAATACCAGGAAGAAGAACACTAAACCTCAAAGTAACAGTAGAAAGAACTACCCCTGGTTCTGCAGACTGCCACTCCCAAAAGACCAGGTCAATGATGAAATCAATCCAGCATCACCTGGCCTCCATCCACCTGCCCCTCACCCCCAATATACGCAACTAATAAAGGGGAAACAATGAAGGTAGAAAACATTATACCATAATGCTTAAATAACCCCACCTAAATTACAGATGCTAAGTTAATACTTGAGACAACAATGAAAGGGACATATTAAAGAACGCAATTCAAGGAAGGAGATGAACTGTACATTTCAGCTCTAAGCAATAAAAGGTGTTCAGAAACTTACTGTGGATTATATCAACATTCAGAAACTTTTACATAGGTATTATTTTGCAGTACTAGAAGACTACCAAAAGTAAAGTACCCAAACACAGGTCCCAGTGGTAATGCCCAGAGATCTAATGTAAATGCCCACTCCCAATAAGCACCCGTATTATACTTGCTAATTACACTGATGGATTTTAACTTCAAAAGAATATTATTGCGGGTGGTCCATAACCTCTATAGATGATAACCCTCAAAGAACAACCAGTGAATAAGGGGACCCTTTGACCCACACGTACCTGGCATCAGCGATGGACGTCATGCCCACACCCAATGCAACACCTCTCCCAATGGCTAATAGGACAATATCTGGAGGAGTAAGCCCTCTAACACTGCTCCCATCTGATCTTCAAGTGCCTAGAACTGCTCTATGCATATGAAACTCCAAGAAAGAAGTCCTATATGCTCCTCTCCACTTGATGCAGTTGAAAACCTCACTAGCAATTGTTCAGGGGAACCAAAGCGGGCCAACTGCCAAATTATTTAATCAAACAGCTACCTCGGGGGAAGAGCTCGAAAATCCAGGCCCTCCACACCAACACTGATCTCGCACAATAATGTTTAAAGGGGATGTAGAGGAAGCCATTAAGAATAAAGCTGCACATGTAGCCAGGTGAAGGACCCAATATGAATTGACACCTCTGCCAAAGAACGGTTCCCATCAAGATCTTCAAGCTAAGTTGCTAATGGAAGAGGGGGAAGAAGAACATGGATCCTGGCATTCAAAGCAATAGTAAAATACAATGTTACCAAACATAGGAGAGGGCAGCTAATAGAGGGTATTTAATCTCCCCCTATGTCCTCTGCTTCAGAAGTAAGTGCATGAATGAACCATGCTGACTATCCCCATGCTTACGGTGCAGTTAACAATAGGCTAATGAGAAGTCCCAGAACCAACTTGGCCAACTCTGCGGAATACATAAGAGCTTACCAACCCACAGTCTATAGTGAGCCCTGTGGTAATTATTAGAATAATAACAAAATATATAAACATAAAAAAACCTAACTGGATATTGTAAAAATACCAGCAACAATTAACAATTAACAAATGCTTGAGTCCGGAGTCAGGCTGCAAAAACACAAAGGTATTCATAACTTCTACACCAGCTTGGTAGAAGAAGGCTCAATGTCTTCTCAGCATACCGGCAATCTGAAGAAATCAAATCAAGAAGCAATATAGGTCTCTGGCATACAAACTGAACTCCAGTAATTCCCACATTCGGAAGTCCAAATTTCAGGTAACAGACTAACGCAGATTAAAGTGGCAGTTCGAAGTAAGAAATTGGGTTGGTGAAGGATTACTGAACAAAGTCATAAAACATCTGACCATGCCTCTACACAGTACGAATCAGGATTTAAAGTCAAATGAAGAAAGTGCACCGAGGTAGGATGCAAATCAAATAAAGAAAAGGGAACAGTCAGGCAAAGTATTTAAAGGGAAGCCAATGTACCTTTGTCCAAGCAGAGCTTAAAGTCGCATTTCCCTCCAGACTACACTCCACTCATAAGTAAAGACTTGATTCAAAGGACTAGGATTGAAGCTAAGGGAATGATTACAGATTAGAATATAACTCATAAATACCATGCAAGGTGGAGAGTCATTTAGAAATATAGTGCTGCTGCCGGGTCAGTCCTCTATAGGGAGCCAATAAAGACACCAACACCTGGACCACAGAGAGTCCTCCTACTCATCACACAGTACAAGTCAAGATCCAGGTGTGAATAAGGAAGATGGTTCACTAAGAGTTGTAGAATCAAACACACAGAAGAAAAAATAACAATGCTCTGCATAGTTCCAGGCAGAATTTTTCATCCAGTCTCCCACCTGATTTATAGAATTAATCTTTTAGCTTATAGCAAATGAATAGGAGAGTCAAGTAATTAGTCAGACCCAAAGTCCAAAGCTGACAATTGGCCAGGAGATAGAACCCATAATGGAGACCCAGTCAGGAAAATCCAGTGGAGGGTTTAAACAGATCTGGGTAGAGCCTTGACAATTCAGACCAGGCTTGCTCACTGTAGTCAAACATTTTGGTGGATCCTTTGTAGTTAATCTGAAGCCTGGCTGGATACAGCATACAGAACCATATCTGGGCTGCCAAAAGTTTGGAAATTACCATTCTGCAGGCTGTTCTCTTCATTTGGACTGATTGGGGGAGATTCTGTGCGATTCTCAATCTGTGCCCTTCTCAGGACACCTCAAATTTCCTGCTTTTATTGAGCAAGTGTATCTTGTCCAGATAGTTAGAACATTTAAAAATCAGGGGACGAGGTGAGGAGCCTGGAGGGGGAGTGGGACAGAGGGCTCAATGGACATGCTCAACAATATAGATGAGGCCGGTGGGGGAAGCACCAGCATTTTTTTAGGTTTAACATGGTTATGCCAATCCTCAATCGAACTAATATGAACTTTGGCATCACCCTTCTTTAGGGAAAGTTGTTCAATGAAGACTCAAATTGTTTTCTATTCCTCCATAATAAGCTGAAGGGCCTCCTTGAGAGGCAATAATTCTTGTAGGAAATGGTCCTCTGTAAGTGGCTGAGATGAGGTCAGCGATTTTGATGCAACCAGGGCCTATGCTTTACTCCTCTTTGCAGCCTTGTCTCTCTCTGGTGTAGATGGAGGGGTATGATGCACCGCAGTTATTTTCATCTCTATAGCCATTCCAGAACTATTTTCTTCTAGCCCAACCATCACTATGTTCTTTACAGTAAATTAAAAGACAAAAACTGAAAAAATGTAAGTTAGCTGAATACAATAATTATATAAATCAGTAGGGTAAGAAGAGGAGCCAAGAAGGCAAGCTGCCTACATAGCATGGTGCATCACGTGACCACATGTTGTTCGCCCTCTCCTGATCTCCCTCTGTATAGTTCCCCCTCCCTCTTTAACCATACAATCCCTCCCTTGTCTTCATTTTCTTGCTAACATACCTAAAACCTATCTTGTCCCCTTTTGATATTCCCTGAGCTATCCTTTCCTCAGTTTGGGCCTCTGTCCTCCTTACTGCTTAGAACCTCTCTCTGTTTTCCCAGATACATTTTCCCATCATCCTCTTGCTGGGTCTCCTTATAACTTCTGAAAGCTACATTTTTAGCTTTTACCTTTTCTGCTACCTCTTTTGAGAACTACAGTGGTCTCTTTCTTTTACTTTCACTTACCTGCTTGACACAGAGGTTCATTGCCTTCGCTATGCCTTCTTTTAGTTTGGCCCACTCCCCCCCCCATTCCTTTCCCCCTGCCAGATCATTCCTAAGGCATTCACACATCTTTGCAAAATCAGCTCTTCTGAAGTCCAGGACTTGCATCATTATGTGGTTGGATTGTGCAGCTCTTCCTTTGTTAAACCACACTGTACGATGGTCGCTGGTCAACATATGGCTTCCCACCTTGATGTCCACAATGCTGTCCCTCTTAGTAAGCACCAGAACTAGTATTGCCTCCTCACAAGTAGGTTCACTGACTAGCTGCCCGAGGAACATTCCCTGTAGGTAGTCCAGGACATCCCTGCTTTGGGCCGAAGCTACCACAGAAAGACTCCAATCTACATCAAGCAGATTGAAGTACCCCACCAGCAATACCTCCCCCTTTTCCGCCATTTTGCTAATAGCTTCTAACATCTCCTTGTGTAAGTCCTCATCTTGTGCAGGAGGCCTGTAGATCACACCTGTCTGAATAGTGGCTCCATTACCCAACTCAAGGGTAACTCACAGCACCTCTGCCTCCCCCCAAATTCCCTGCATTTCTGTTGCCTTTATGCTTTCCTTCACATAAAGCGCCACTCCCACTCCTTTTGTTCCCATACCGTGTCCATCCAGAACATCATGTAGCATGGTATGACCATGTCCCAGTCATGGCTGTCAGTTCACCATGACTTGGTAATGGCCACAATATCCAGGTCAGCTTCTGCCATGATGGTCTCTAGGTCTGGGATCTCATTTCTCAGACTTCTATCATTACCACCCATGGTCTTCCAGATGTTGTTAGCTCCCTGCTTGTTGCTTCCCACTTTTAACTTTTATACACCCTTTCTCCCACTTCTTTTCTGACTGCTTCTTTCTCCCTTCCTCCTCTGCTAACCCCCTGCCTTTATAAATAGCTTCCTCAGTGGTGTGACTCCAACCCCCAGGATTTTCCTACACACTATTTCAGGCTGTGGGGGTGGGGCAGTTACTGCCTCCCCTTTTACATCTACCACTTCCCTTGGCCAGAGGTGTTTCTAGCATAAGATATTGTTCAGGCTCCAAAACAACAGGCTGGGAGTCTGCAGACTGCCTAGGTCCCCAGAAGCTGCTGAACGTTTGGTATTCTCTGGTGCAAAATAACACATTTCTGGTACTTTTTCCTTGTTTTCCCCCCCACTTCTATTCCATTACTTTGTGTCCTCTACTCCTCTTTTTTTCTCCCTCGTCAAGTAAAAAGACATTATTTTGTAGATTAAAAGTCAAAGAATCAATGCCCTCATTCTTAAATATCAGTAGATTTTAGTATGAGGATTTATGAGGCTGGGGGCAGGCACAGGCACAGGCACAGGCTGCCTCCCTGGTATTCTCTCTTCCTACTCATATTCCCACTAATAATATCTATCTTTTGCATCTGTCTGTCCATCCATATGTAACCCCTAGAGGGCGCTATCCCAAGGGCTACTACCACTGCCTGCTCTGTCGTTAACAGGTTGAGGGGCCTGGATCTGATGGCAGGTGCCTCCACCCAGAGGTCGGGGTTAAGACAGTCTGGTATGACTTGGTCACAGCCCTCTGGGTCACTGCAACCCCCCTTTCTTCCCACTAGTGGCCCACACAAATCAATCACAGTACCCTTACAACATACACTTAACCCCAGGCTTGAACCAATCAGCTTACTCAGGCTTGAACCAATCAGCTTACTCCGGGGAACCCCGAAAAGTAATATGCTGTTACACAATAATCACTGTATAGTAATTCACCATAAACACACAAGTTAGCCAGTATACCTTTGCAAAACAATCAATCTGATTTATTTAGGGGGAAATAACAAGACTGGGGTGATCAGGTTAATTAGCTTACCACTCTAATATATAAGTATCTATCTAGGACACTGTGCACAGGCCTAACCTATAAGTCACTGTCTCTGGGTACCCAGGCAATAAAGGCTAGTCCCTTGATGCAGTTGGTTGGGGCCCTGACACAGAAACGAGCATGTAATTCCTACAAAGATTAAATAGAGCCAGCAGGCTCAGTTAGAGTAGCCAGTAAAGTAACCAGAAGATCTTGCCCTCACTAGGAACATTTGACAAGGAGCTACCTTGATTTAGTACTCACGACTCCAGAAGGGAGAGCACTCTCACTCCACTCGCAGGACCGGGCCTGGACTTCAAACACTTCTCCACAAATTTATATGAAAGGCAGAGGGGTACCATACCAGGCAGCTACTGTATACTTCCAATCACTTTCACTGCAAACACTGGGCCAAATGATGCAGCTTCACTTGTCCTGACAGACTGAGCGCGACTGAAGCAGATTCTCTAGTCCTCTACAGGGTGAGCCTGGTAGGTAGCTGTAAACGTACAGCCTCTTCCACCTGCACTCCTCCACGGATCTTGTCCACTCCTTCTGGCGATGCTATTGCCAGATTTCTTGGCCTGCCACATGCGCTTCCCACGCAAAGACTTCCACAGAGCAGGAGCCACTGCTCCTTCTCCCTTCACGATCACCAACGATTCTAAATCTGGGCAGTTTGGGCACAGAAATCCAGTGCGGGCACCACCCGATCCCATTGGTGGGATATAGATGCCAGTTACTCACTACTGGCCTCATTGGTGCAAAAAAGGCACCAAAGTCCCGACTCCACTTCCCAGAATTATTAGCTGTATCCCTATTGGTCAGCCGGCTCCACCTAGAGTCCTGATTCTGGTTGGTCACTATTTACTCCATTTTAGATACCCCCTTGCTCCTATTGAACCTCTCAAATTGTCCTGGTCCAAAATGGAGGGGCAAAGCACACAGAGTCCCAGCTGCAACAAAGGCAGGTTAAACAAAACTGCATTTTCACTATTACTCTAAATGATTGCAGGCAAATAGTTACATCTTTCCAGTGGGCTCCCCTTGCGCTTTCAGCGACGACAAGGAGGGGCAATTACATTACAGCTCGAGTGGGACTCGAGCAGGGAAACACACAGTCCCCCTCATGAGCAACGATTATGTCTGCAAGCAGACAGCTCTTAAAGAGACAGCACTCACAGAGCCATTCAAACGGCTTAAGTGCCGAACGCCAACCACCGGGGGGCACTTAGGCAGCTTCTAGAAGGCTTTTAGGAACCCCCATTTGTAGAGGGGTTACACATCCATCTATCCATCCATACATCCATACATCTGTTTAGCCATCCATCCATCCATCCAGTAATTAAAGAAACCCTGCAGCTCAATTAAAGGCTTCTAACTTGCAAAGCATTTAACATAGTCCCCTTACTTACCTCCTTTTAACTGCCCTGAAACAAAGCTAACTGCTAGGGAGGGAAATCCTTTCCTTGCTGAATTATACATACCCAGCTATGAGCTAAAGTTAGTAATACAAAATAAAAACCACTGAAGCCAAGCATCCCTTAAATAAAGACTCTCCAGAATCCCAATCATTAAAACAGAGTTGCCTTTGCATACTTACATTTAATCAGAAATATATGTATATATCATCCATATATAATATCACTGACAACACCCCACTGTATCCATCCCATGACAAATCTGAATGAAGATAAAGCTACTGTATGTGAAGACTAAATTTATAACTGTTATAGTTAGCACATACAGTAGTACATACATACATACATACATACATACAAAGTTGCCAGAAGATTAGGCGTAACTATCTATCTTGTCTACCCAAGATGCAGCTCACAGGTACTACTGTACAGTACATAGTAGTACCTGCTTGTTACTGCCTCATTCCCTCCCCCGGCTCACACAGCACCTCACCACAACCATTTTGGAAAAGTTGAGTTAATCCCATACAGAACCCATCACCAGCCAAGCCACTATACTAGTTATTAACGAAAGGAGAGGGGCTGACTGCACCAACCCAGACCCTGTACTAAGTGACAGAGAAATTTGATGGGCTGATAGTACTGACCACCAGCTCAGACACAGAACAAGGTCATGGTAAATAGGTAGGGGATGAAAACCACATAGAGTAACATCTACCGATATGTTTTTTTTTTATCCTCTCTTTTACAGGGGAGCTGGCAGGTTGCTATGGCTCCTCCCTTGGGAAGCTCATCTTTCCAGCCCCGCATCTCTGCACCAATCTTCCCAGAAAATCCTCCATGGATTGCCCCCCTCCCATGACAGGGCCAGAGGTGAGGAGCATCAGTTTTTCTCCCCTCCCCTCCATCAGATAGCCATCGTCCAGATTCTGGGGTCCAGCATGGGCGCAGCCAGGGCCATCATGGAGCCTGCCAGCTCCATTTTTGCTTTTTCTCCCTGACCTCCTTCCCTGCTGATGTCATACACCGGCTGCGTACCTCCTGACCTGTATTTCCATCCAGCTGCCGCTAGAGGGTGATACAGTAAGTGGGCGGGATGGCAGTCATTCCCTCCCTAAGAGAGGAGATCAGTAGTCCAGTTACTCAATCCTCTCTTGCCCCTGCTGACCCCCAGCAGCTCAGGCTCATTCCCAAACCGGGATCGCCGATGTGGTGCAAGGTGTGGCGTCCAGAGCCTCAACCTCCAGTGCTACCGGGTCTGCCTACTGATAAGTTTCTGATGTGATGCAGTGATGGACTAAGCTGAACCCAGCATAGAAAGATGCACTGTTAACTGCATGTTGCAGACAGTAAGTTGGATTATGGTGAATGATGAACAATAAATACATTGATAGGATGGCTATAGCAAAATGTAATTGCAAAATTAAGAGGGGGTAGTGCTGCATAATCTTGTTATGTACATATTGCACTATATTTTTATATTATGCTATTCTTGTTGTTCTGTTCTATAATCATGTGTCATAATTGCAAACTTGTTTTATCACTCCTGCAACTCTATCCCTCGGGTCGTACCTGGAATCGAGCCTTGGCTCAGTGTGCTTTTCCTGGTTATCAACTTTAAATAAATAAAATACCATAAATCCACATACTGCAGAAATAGTACTACACAAAGCACACAGACATTATAGGAAGACAAAAGTATAATTATTAAAGATGCCTTCCATTTTCTGTGAAAACAATTTATTGCAAAATGTGTGAAACACAGAACACAAGGGCCAAAGCACCCAGCTGGTTCAGTTCTGGGGTTGCCCAGGCAGAAAGGGAAAAGAGGTTGGCCTATAGAAAATTCAGGAAGACCAAGAGAGAGAGAGAGAGAGAAAGAGAGAGAGAGAGGTGGATAGGGAAAATTACCTAAGGCTGGTTAATGAGGCAAGTAAGGAAGTCCGGCAAGCAAAGGCATAGAAGGACCTGCAGATAGCCGAAGGAATTAAGAAAGGAGAGAAGGCTTTATTTTGCTATATAAGTGAGAAAAGGGACAAGAAGGAAGGGATTGTTAGGCTTAAGAAAAGGGTGGAGGATAATGGGGGAAAAGCAGATATACTAAATGAATACATCTGTTCCATCTTCACCAGGGAGAACGATGGACCAGTGCCTTATTTCATAGGTTTAATCAAGCCGAGGATAGATACAACTATCCTATTAGGCTCGCCTTCCATTATTTTGAATTATTTAAAAAGAAATTTACTGTCACCAAAGTATTTGTCTACCCCATTTTTAAATTTGTTCATTGTAGAACTAGTTATAATTTCTGTTGGTAAATTGTTCCAGACCCCAACCACTCCACTTCAGGAGGGAAAAGAGGAGCAGGGGGAAGGGGAAAACAGATGTAGTGATAGAGGAGGACAGAGTGAGGGAGGGGCTGCTGGCATTGAAGGTGGACAAATCACCAGGCCTGGACAAAGTACATCTAAGGTTACTAAAGGAACTAGCTGAGAAGCTGGCAGGGCCACTGGCAGACCTATTTAATAATTCACTAGAGTCAGGCATGGTACTGCACAATTGGAGAACAGCACATGTGGTGCCCCTCCACAAAAGTGGTCCAAAGGATGACCCAGAGAATTACAGACCAGTCAGTCTGACCTCCATGTGGGCAAGCTCATGGAGACCATACTAAAGGAAAGGTTGGTGGAATATCTAGAGGAGCATAATCTCCAGGATGTGAAGCAGCATGGCTTCAAGGGGGGGAGATCGTGTCAAACAAATCTGATTGACTTCTTTGACTGTGTCACTAAGACAGTAGACAGGGGCCAAGCGGTAGACATCCTCTATCTTGATTTCTGCAAGGCCTTTGACTCTGTGCCCACAAAAGGTTGATCAGGAAGTAGGTGGATCTTGGGGTAGGGGAAAAGATGGCCAGATGGCTAGAAAACTGGCTGAGAGACAGAACCCAGAGGGTGGTTGTGGGGGAGAGTTATCTGGCACCAGAGTGGTAACCAGTGGGGTAATGCAGGGCTCAGTGCTGGGGCCCGTGTTGTTCAATGTCTTCATCGATAACATTGGGGATGGCATTAAGGGCAAAATGTGCCTATTCACAGATGACACTAAGCTCTACGGGAGAGAGAACACAGCTGAAGGGATACAGGACCTACAGGAAGATCTGGAAAAGCTGGGGAGATGGTCCAGGATATGGCAGCTTGGATTCAATGCAAAGAAATGCAAAGTTATGCATATTGGAGCCAAGAATCCCAGAACAGAGTACTACCTGGGTGGAGTCAGAGTATCTGCATCAGAGGAGGATAAGGACCTGGGAGTTATGATCACTAGTGACCTGAAGCACTCCAAACAGTGCAAGAAAGCAGCAGCAAAGGCAAACAAGAAGTTGGGATGCATACCCAGGGAGATCAGTAGCCAGAGAGAGGAGGTTATACTGCCCTTGTACAGGTAACTGGTAAGGCTGCGTCTAGAGTATGGAGTTCAGTACTGATGCCCACACCTCAAAAAGGACTTTAACCTGCTGGAGAAGGTACAGAGGAGGACTACAAAGATGATAGCCAGTCAGCAGGGTAAGGCATATGAGAAGAGGTTGAAGGCACTGAACATGTACTCCCTGGAAGACAGGAGGGGGGGGCATGATTGGGACATTCAAGTACTTGAAAGGGATAAATAAGGTTGATAAGGAGAGTCTCTTTAAGCTGAGTGGCAACCATAACATGAGGGGGCAGTCTTAAGCTGGAGGGAGGTCAGGAAGCACTTCTTCACAGAGAAGGTGGTGGACACTTGGAAGGTACTGCCGGAAGATGTCATCTCATTGAAGACGGTGGGCAGGTTTAAGAGAGGCTGGGATAGGCATAGGGGAAGGTAAAAATCATGGGTAGGGAGGATGGGAGGAGTGGGGAGGAAGGGCAGGGACATTAGCTCAAGCTGTGGACCCTGCAATATGAGCAGACTTGATAGACCAAATGGCCTTCTTCTGCTGGCTTCTTCATATGTTCATATGTATGTATGCATTCCTGTGGTGCACATCAGGAAGATTTTCCCATTTGACAGCCTTTCATTTGCCAAGAATTGCTTCATTTTAGGAAATCTAAAAAAAAGATATACCTCTACCTTCTGCTTTTTAGAGGCATTAAACCCCGCAACCGCACAGCAGTTCGCCATCCTGGTTGAACAGAAAGTCAATATGGTATTTGGCACAGACAAAAAAGATTTATTTTAACAGCTTTCTTAAGCTCATAAAATAGAATCCTATAGCATTCGAGCACATGTGCTGAATGCTTTCCTTTAGGTCAAGCTAAGTCGGCAAGCCCGCCGCCAATAACACAGTGCAACCCTGTATATAAAAAAATGGTACAGTCAAACTAAGTGATTTGGGGGCTGAACAATAAAACTTTTTTAAATGCTTTCATGATTGAAGGGACTATATTTGATGAAGCATTCATCGGGGTACTGTACTGACACTTTACTACAAGCCTGGGGTTTGATATGGTGCAACATTTAGTTCCCTTTAAAAAAAACTGAATTTGTATTTTGAGTTAGTATACCTGATTTGGGGGGGGGGGCTGTGGATGTAGGAAATCTGACTATATTCATTAAAAAAAACATAAAATAGAAAAGAAAACTAGACTTTGATAGTGGTTTTATTGTGTTGGTGTGCATATTCATGATTCAAAATGCAAATAACACTCAAAGTCTTTCTTACTGCGAACAATTTTTTTTAAATAAATACAGTTGGAGTGAGATTCCCTATAATTTCTTTTTTTTTGGGGGGGGGGTTTAAAGGACGACTAAACTGGCTGTTGAGCTGAAATAAAGCAGGCAACATCTGACAATGTAGGACTGTAGACGAAGCCCTTAGCTGTGAAGTAATGTCCTTTGTTTTATCCATAAAAGGGTTTTACTAGCATTTTGGCAACTTTAAAATTGTAAACAAGCTCAGAGATTTTCAAAGTCCCTGCTCCCAGCTGCAGCCTAAGATGGCCGCGACGTGCTTACATGATGATGTCATTGGAAGCCACAGTGCTCTGTAGGGATCATAGGAACTCTACAGGGACCTCTTAAATATATTACTTTTAACTCCCTTGGACTGCATCAGTAAGGGTAAAATCCTTTACTGCACGCGTGTGATACAGTCATTCACCGAGTGCATACTATATAGGGTATGCGCTCATTCATAACTCAGTCAGTGGCTGGCTATGGTGGTGAGCGGTGGGCTGTGCCAGTCACCGGCATGGGTTGTGGGGGAGGGGGTGGTAGGGCATTGCGGGCTGGTGGGTCCACTATGTGATGGAAAATTATTTATATTAACTTACTGGGCCACATTGGGGTTTGGGGAGGGGGGCCGCTACACCACCAGGTGAGGTGAAATTATTTATATTTACATACCACATTTGGGTTCAGGAAGGGGGCTGCTAAACTACAAGCTGCAGGTGAATTACTTAATTATTTTTAAAATACTGGACCACATCGGGTCGGGCTGGGGTGCTACTGGACTACCAGGTATGGGGGAATTAGTTAATTATTATGAAATTAGCTGGTCACATCCGGGTTGAATAGCTTGTAATGTAATGTGAGTGGCAGTTTTAATGTAGTCCCATGTATTGACTACATGTTTTTATTTCACATATGACATCTGTGCTTGATTATATGTGTTTGTAATGTAAGTACTGTTTGCAAAGAATTTGCTGTAATTTCAATTTTAGACCCATCCATCATTTGCCCTCCTCTTCAGTCTTCTCTAGGCTCATGCATATGTTTATCTGGAACTTTGGTCAGTCTGGGGGACTTTTTTAGCACTGTAGTAGCATATATTGCATGAAAAAAATTAAAGAGGAATGTTCTATAATTGCTACTGTGTAATGACACTACAGATGGGGAAACAAACAGACCATTAATTTCCTTTTGTCTTGGTTCATATACACTGTGTTATACTACATCAGAACATGACTGTCAAGAACAAAACTTAACAGTTTTTAGTAGGAGAAATTAAACCATTTCTAAATGGATGACAGATACAAACATCTCTCTCCCTGTGATTTATACCCGAGATCCTGCCCCACTGCAAGAGCAGCAGAGACCCCTGCCTACCACAGGGATGAAGCTGCACTGCAAAAACAATGTGGCTGTTTTGCTATATAGTTATGTTCAGGAAATATTTTGGAATAAACCTATTTGACACTGCTATATCTCAGATCAGAGCAGGCAGCATTGAAGTCATCCTAGTAGTCATATCTGTGCTACAAAAATCCCACCACAAAATGAAGCTTCTTTTTCCCTCTGCATGGCTGCAGATATTCTCACATCAGTTTTTCTCATTTTATTCACAGAAGCTATTGATCACCTAGCACAGACAGGGAATTACAATATTTGGACTGAACATCTATTTCATGACTTCCAGACAAGTCCTTGTGTGAAGTAACTCAGTATAAGGTACCCGCTGTCGTGTGTTCTCTGCCCCCCCCCCAAAAAAGCTGTATCCCTCCATAACCATCCACAAATACTGACATGTGAAGGAGCTGCTGATACATGTGCTAACTAACATCCTCACCACCCATAATGACTACTATAGAGCTCATGCAACAGCTCTCTACTTTGCATTTAAGTAATCAGCTGTGATCACACTCGCCTTCTGCATATGCACTCCATTTGCGAGAGAGAAAAATGTTTGCTTCTTTAACCTGTCAGTCATTTGACTATCCGTTAAGCTGCTATCCACTATGCACAACATTTTGTTTATGGAAGCTTGTGCATTATTACTTATCAAAAGATTTACATTTTCTTTAAAGCAAATTAAGTTACAGCAATTTGAGTTGCTTATTGAAATGTAGCTTTCAACCTTTGTAAAGTGTACTTTGTTCCTTTTGCAGTTTCCACTATATAAAGATTAATTGTCTTAAACAAGTGGGGGGTGTATATATATATATATATATATATATATATATATATATGTCAGTGGCTCAGTTGGTAGCACACTCACCTCTGAGGCCGGGAGATCAGAGGGCTGTGGGTTCAGTTCCCGCATCTGGCACTTGGGTTAATATCCCAGTACTGACACTGCAGTGCAGCATGAGAGGGGTGCTGCACTTCTGAGGTGCCGTCTTTCGGATGAGTCATTAAACAGAGGTCCCATCTGCCTGGATTGGTGGTAGTTCAGGTGGATGTTAAAGATCCCATGGCACTTATTGAAAAGAGTAGGGGAAAGTTTTATTGAGACAGAAAATCGTGGAACACATACCAGTACTCGCAAAATCTGCAAACAGCAGAGGGAGAAAAAAAGAATACAAAGGTAATACAGCATGTAGCAATTTGCAAAACAAAAAGAAAAACAGTACAAAGATATAATGAAGGAATAACCATCAAGTCACAGCAAAATCTGAGTCAGTTATCCAAGGAAGTGCAATCCATAAAGCAAGCAGGCTTGACTCTGAGTGCATGTTTTGTTCAAGTTCGTAGATGGTTTTCAAATCTTTCACTATTTTTTGTTCTAGTTCCAAATATGTACAGTCTTTCTGTTGTAGGGCAAACTTACATCTAGCCATCCAAATGTTCCATTTAATTACAACGAAGACAAGATTTAAAGTATCTGCATGCCAGGAGGACCATTGAGGGGAAAAAACACCATACATAAGCGTCTGAAAAGTTACAGACTGAAAAATCGGGGTAGCCCACTGCCGTGCCAAAAAGGCCCACCAATTCGAATAAATGTACATTAGAAAACAGATGCGAGATTGTCTCCAGTGTAGCTGTGCATAATGGTCAGAACACAATCTATCCTGAAGCTGTTTATGTTTGTGGTTGGCTTTAACATTTATCCGTTCATGGCAAGATAGCCAGTGAAAATCCCACATGTGTGCAGGTATTCTTTTACACCGCAATAAAGATAAAAGGGAGGAAAGATGCTGGACCGGACATTTATCAAAAGGGGATTGTGTCAAACAGACAAAGGAGAGAAGAGTCTTATATAGGGTCTTATGCGAATGGGCAATAAGTATCTGAGGCGATACTTTCCATTGTTTCAAGCGTAAAAACATATGTTTCACATACAATGGCATGCCTTCTGTAGGTCGTAACACACGTAAGGAGTTGTGTTCCCACTGGTGGAACCAAACTCCACAGGAATCATAAAACCACATTTCCCATCCTCTCTGAGAGTTGATCAGAAGTGGTCACAGATTGGCCGTAAAAAAAAAATGCTAGAAAAAAACAACAAAGGATTTATCATACCAATACCTCCCTCCATAGCAGACAAATAAGTGACATTCCTCTTGATCAGGTTCAGCCTGCTCCCCCATAACGCTTGAAAGAATAGGCTGAAAACCATTGTTTCCAGTTGTTTTGGAATAGGAAAAACATAACTTAAATATAGAAACAATGGAATCAAAAAGGTCTTTATCAAATAAACTCTCTTTTTCTTCCCAATCAACCCTCTATTCCAAGAGGCGACTTTCAGTTTACCCTGTTGCAATTTATGATCCCAATTAAAAAAAATCAGAATCTCTGGTCCCAAAATAAACCCCTAGGATATGTATAGGGCCCTCCACCAGATGTAGCTGGCCAATGTGGGACATCAGGGCCACGACCGATCCCAACCTAATACCCACACTTTTGTCAAAGTTCAGACAGGCTCCCGAATAAGTTCCAAACAAAGAACATACTTGTAGGGAGGCCATCACTGAGGATGTATCAGCTACTAGGAAACATATATCATCTGCATATGCAATAGCTGTAAACGGTGCAAGCATAGCGGAGCAGGAGATGGCATGGATCTGAGGGTGAACATTCAGGCGTCGAAGCAGGACGTCTAAAAACAGGACATATAGCAGAGGACTAACAGGACAGCCTTGGCGGACTCCTCTTTTTACAGGAATCATAGGTCCTACCCACCCATTTACCACAGGAACCACCGTGGCCATCCTGTAGAACTTTTGTAGCCATTGTATCATGTCTTCTGGTATATGCAGAAAACGTAATGCCGTCCACAGAAAATCGTGGTTAACCAATCAAATGCAGCCTTCTGATCCACTGATACAATGATACCAGAGGTCAGGCCCGCAAAGCCATGGGAAAACAGTTCCGTGAGGAGAATCAGATGATCTGAGATGCGCCTGGTAGGTATAGAGCAAGACTGGGCAGGGTGCAGGACCTCGCCACAATGCCAGTCAGGCGTTCGAATAATTTTCATTAGGATCTTGAAATCAGTATTTAACATGCAAAGGCGCCAATTCTCAAGGAGGTGAATGTCACCCTTCTGTTTGTAGACATACAGCAAAGTACTTTTCGTAAAGTCTAATGGAATGTCCTTGCTACGCAACAAGGCATTAAATACTGAGGTCAGTTCAGTGGCCAAGTGAACATTTAACACTTTATACAAATCAGCTGGGAGGCCATCCGGGCCAGGGGTTTTCTGCAAGGGCAGCGAAGAAATCGCTGAAGACAGCTCTTGCACCATCACGGTAGCACATGCCACAGCCACATTCTGTTCCGAAGGGAGTGGAATCTCAAGATCCGTGAACAGGGTGGCAATGTCATTCATAGTAGCTGGAAGGGGGGAGAATAAGGTGGTCATGTGATCTGTCACAATCTGCAGAATTTCAGAACGTGTAGAGCACAACGCACCTACAGAATTTGCTAGGCTCAGCATTGATTTCTGGGAAGCGAGGCGTGAATTAGACTCAAAGGGGCAAACTACGTCCCGTGGTCCTGACATGTGGAATTTATGTTGATGGTACAATTGTTGGGATTGTTTGGACTGAAAACATAGCATATCCCTCTGTATTGCTTGTATTTGAAGAGACAGGTCCTGACCAGTCATATGTGCTATAGAAAGCAGTGACTGTAGATGAGTTCTCTTCTGTAAATAAGCCAAATAATCCCTCCTACATTTTTGTCGACTGTAACTTTTCAGACATATAATCAAGGCATGTTTCGTATCCAGCCACCAACGTATCGGATCGTTATAGCAAATAAACACAGATTCTGAGCAGAAATAAAGGACAGAATAAATCTTTGAAACATCAGGTCTTGCAACGAGGAACTGTTAAATTTCCAAAATCCTGGCCCTTTGCTAAAAGGCAACTGAATATACCAACTGAGAGTAGTTTGTGATCAGAAGGCCACTGCCTGTACCTGAGCAGAACTTATTGGCAACGTATGGGACAAAAAGACAAAATCAATCCTTGTTGCCAACATGCCCTTCTGAAATGTGGGGGTATGATTGGTCGTGAAAGAGAGGTAAGCATCAGTCAAGTGTGCCATCCGAATTAGTTTATCCAATTCATGGGAGTCACAAAAAATTTTTTGGGTGGTGGCAAACGAACTTTTGTCTTGAAGACTCAGGCCACAGTTAAAATAGCCAGAAAAAATCACTTGGAAGGACGTGTGTAAATAGGGGTGAATCAAGGAAAATAAGGCTATGCAAGCCGACTTAACTTGTGGGGCATAAATGTTAATGACTCGGTACGGGCAGTTACCTAAAACAAAATCCAAAATGAGGACCCTACCAGGAACTAAATCAAACAATTTAAGTAACCGAAAGTCTGAAACATTAATTAAAATGCCAAGACCTGAACAGGGGTCCGGGCCTATAGACCAAAACAATGGGCCCAAAAGCCAGTCTTGTTTAGCTTGCCTAATCTCCTGCACCGTATGGAGTCTAGTATCCTGCAACAAAAAGATACCCAATGGCAAAAGTCTTAAGAAGGAAAACACTAATCTATGTTTCTCTATACGTTTCATACTGTTTACATTGATAGTATGGCAAACGAAGTGTGCCATGTCATAATTCGTAAGGTGTCAAGAAACATCAAGACTTTCTCTTCCCAGCCAAATTCTTTCCTTTCAGTTTAACTCTAGCCTTATGCTTTTGTGAGAGGCTGATGCCCAGCTGGAGCTCCGAATCTGTAGAGCCATCAGGGAGAGAGGACGCGATGGAGGAAGTGTCAGACTCACCACCCACGTCGTCAGTAGATGGCTGAAGCACCTCAAAGGTGTTAGACAGGGCTATGGACTGAGTTAGCAATGTCTTTGTAGGAGGCGGCAAAGTACGAGGACCAGCCCTCAGAGACCTCCGAAGCATGACAGTAAAAGGTTCGCAGGGGGGTGGCATAGTACTAGGACCTGGGATTTGAGCCAAGTCAGATGCAGCTGACAGGGCACGTGTCAGTGGGGGGAGTTCCACCTCTAACGGGGGTTTCACAATGTCGGCCTTCTGGGGAGCAATAACCTGGGTAGGCACAGGCACAGGGATCTGCAGAGCTGGGATCACTGCCTCTGCAGGGGGTGCGGTCACTGTGGTACGAAGTCGAGCTTTTTGTGCCTGTGTAATCACAAAGCGTTGATCAACGCCACCATCATGATTCGCCTGAGCGTGGGCAGACCAGTGGCAAGTTTGAAAAAGAATGTCCTAGCTCTTCACAAAGGTTACATCTGCTAATATTTCGGCAATGGATCCCAACATGACCCAACTCACCACAATTGTTACATTTTATCTTATCACAAACATTACTCAGGTGTGAGGGATCCCCACACCTGTAACAGGCTTTGGGCTGACCCGGGTAAAAGAGGACCCCCCTATCACGACCTAAGAAAAAGGAATTAGGTAACTGGACAGGGCCAGAGTCATTGGTATGTAACAGAACCTTAAACTTCCACCCTCCCGTCCAAATATTTTCCGTATCCAGGATAGCTTCAGGTTGGCCCTGTACCTTACAGAGTTGTTTCAACCAGTACACAATATCAGATACATCCACACCTTTATTTCGAAACATCACCGTAATGATCTTAAAGGTAGGTTTCGAGAGGGGGATGGCCTGAAAGGAAGTCCACAAAGCAGTATTCCGAAGCGTGGTATCTAGCCCAAAAGCGGTCTGAGCCCGCGAGGCGTCTGAAAACTCACATCGAATGTGGATTCGCCTGATACATGGATCAGGCGTAGATCTCATGGGCAAAAATTTCAATGAGTCCTTCAACAGAGTTCTGGCCACATACACGCGGTCAGGAGGGTCTGGAAGTCCACCTCTATAAACAAGTCTCACAGCGTTATGTCATTTCGCAGCAAGGACAGGGTGATGAAATAAAGAGGAGAAGGAATGAGACTGTCCCACCTGCACAGAAGGAGTCTTATCCGTAGTAACAGAATCCAAGACAGTTACTGCCTTGCCATCAGAGGGGGGGGCAGACTTCCGAAGTGGGCTCTTGCACGAAGGACAAAACAGGATTCTGAGTGAGTTGAAGTTCCATCGGCATGCACAAGGGGTCAGAAGAACACTGTGAAGCCGGCTTCCCCTGTTGCACTTCCAGGAAGTCCTCAGGATGGGGGGACCGAATAGGGGACGGACCGGAGGCCCACTGCCCTAGTCCAGGTTCCTGAATCCACCCAGCAACACGCAACGCTGATTCTACTGACCAGGTAGGCTCTAAATCATTAACAGCAGTGTGCAGGGATTTGCAAGGACGGTCTTCCATCCGGGGTGGCTCAGGGAGCGATCATGTGTTCCAGCAGAGCGGTTCGTCGGCACCTGCAAAGCGGCCCTTGTTTCAAGAATAGTGTCTAACAGCATCGAACTCTCCGATGCAGGCGACAGTACAGGGGCATTCCTGATAGCCCTGTGAGTCCTCAGAGATCAGAAGAGCAATTGCCATCTGTAGCAGCACTCCATTACACACAGTAGGTCATTGTGCATTGTTGGAGCATAGTAGCGCCCGAATGGCAAGCCGACTCCAGAGCGCTCTCCAACGTTGCGGTCCTGCATTTTCACCCATCACTGCCACAGAAACGTGTCATTCACCACTGGGATAGCAAGAGAAGTAGTACTGTCCATTGCTGTGAGGGCAGGGAGAGGTACAGTTCCAACAGTAGATACATTCAAGGATGTACTTCCAGACAAAATAGTTGCTTCCTCAATTAGAAAAGTGTCAGTCGAGGTCTCCAAACAGCCAGAGACAGGAGCTGAGACCAAGTCTCCTGCCTCCCCAGCCACCTCTGCGCAAGCACAGGAGGTTCCGCCATCTTGGACAGAGTATTCCCCTCTGTGGAGTAGGGGAATTTCCCCGGTGTCCTGGCCAAATTTCCCTCATTCACTAAAAATACCATCAACAGCTTAATCTGGTTCAGGGTAATTTGGCATTCATCTGTATCCCCCTCCCCGGTTGTGCCTGAAAATAGGCAGGATTTGTCTAGTGCACTTACCCGTTAACAAAAGCTAAATAAATAAATATATATATATATATATATATATATATATATATATATATATATACACACACACACACACGCGTGTTATTAGGTAATAGTTATCTGGACCGTGTAATCTAGTATAACATAGGCTGCCTCCTGTAAGCATGGACCCAACAAACCTCTCTCAAAACTAAATGCAAACATCAGAATTACTTAAAATTACATTGTAAAAAGGGTCTCATAAATGCTGCAATATGATTGGCTGTTAGGATTCCAACAGACTTACATTAATCCCCGTTGTACTGTCATGTACAGCCTGATCACCATGGCACATGGATTCATCCTGTCAGCATTCCATCATCTAGCACTGCTGAATGACTGGAATGATGCATTCTGACTTTTAACCAGAATTCTTAAACTGTTGGTGGCTGTACTATTTTATTAAAAATCTCCCTCTAAACAAGGAAAACATTCCAAAAAGTATACTTTTAACACTTTTTTTTGTACTATTTATTTTATAATACCAATAAGGCACTCCCATGTGTTGGATTAACAGTCAGTTAATAACCCCCATGGGTAAATATGGCACTTGGCTGCGACTCATGCCACCTTACACTCTTAAGGGGTGATTAACAGACTGTTAATCTAACCCCTAGTCATGTCTTATTGCTTAAAAAAGGGTCTCAGAAATGCTGAAATCTGATTTTCTGTTAGCATTCTGACTCCTTAGGTGTGATTAACAGACTGTTAATCTGACCCCTGATCATGTATTATTGCTTAATACGTGCTTGAGAAAAGATGTAGTCAGTAGGTGCATTCAGTAAATGAGCCTCAAAGTGCTTTTGAGGTTGATAAAGGGATACGGAGATGCAGCTGCTGTGGTTAGATGTACAGTGTGTACTCCTTAATACAGTAGCCCTTTGCTATATCAAACAGCTTGGGAGCCATAATGAACGTTCGTTATAGCATGTCATTCATTAAAACAAGGGACGTTGTTTTTGCAGTTAGTGCAGTGCGCGATCAAGATTATTTTCTCATACGAATGCATTGAATTGCAGGTGGTATGCAGGTTACGTTTTCAGTGTTTGTGCAGTACAGTATTTTTAAACTACACAGTAATAATTCTGAGGTGTGGAGCTTGTCTGTAGGTACAGGATTGGGTGTTGAGCTTATGTTTACATTTGGGATCGATCGTGGAGCTTGTCTGAGGGTGCAGGATCAGGTGTTTAGTTTATGGAATCGTGGGGTACTTAGTATAGAACGTGGTGTGCTTGTACTTAAAAACAAAACTTTATTTGAAATGTTTAAAATCCTTAAATAAGGGAAAATGACTTTATTTAAAAAAATCTGTCATCTTGCTTAGACGTTTTCCTTCAACTTTGCCAGCAATGTCCTCAGCACAGGAGATTAGTTGTCGCAACTGAATGATCTTGACAGGATCGATCTCCTGTGTTTGACGCCATGACAATCCCACCTCCAATTCTTTTATAGCTTCACAGTTTGATGGCAGCTACTCATCTATCTCCTCCTCCTCCTCCGAATCACTGGAATTGACAGATGCTTCTTCTTCTCCAACATTCAGTACTGCTCCCAGGATTTCTGCATCAGTCAAGCACTTGCTAGTGGGGATGCAGTCATCATGTGTTATCCATGCCTCGATTATTTCTTAAGCATTCTCATCCTGTGCTGCTGGCAATTGAAGGGTGCTTGCTAGTGCCACTAGATCCCGAGTGTTAGCTACATCTTCCTCCTCCAGTGCCTCAGGCTGTTTAGTAAAGGCTGCACCAAGGGTGGCAGACCAGCAGTTGGTGATAGTGCTGGCTGACACCATTTCCCAAGCCTCTCCTACCAGGTGCACTACATCGCGCAAGTTAAGTTTTTTTTTTTAGAAATTCAGTCATACATATTCCTGCACATTACACTGCACTGTTAATAATTCATTTTTGATGGTAAAAAAAAAAAACAGAGTATAACTGCAATGCTACTTATACATTATGTGACTAAAGTGTCAGTTTGATTGGGAGCCATGATGAATGTTCGAGCCACTGGAAAATTGCACCCACAATTTTTTTGCGGAATCCGCAATTTTCACCATTAACCACCAAAAAGACATGTTCTGCAATTTCTTGCAATTTTTGAGTTTTTATATTGAATTGTATAAAAAGTATTAGCGTTTTTTTTTTCTTTTTTTTCATATATTTATTTATACTCCTCCCAGAATGGCCCCATCTGACCGGCTCCCCCAGCCCCATCTCCCAGCATTACCGGGTTTACCTTACATCTGATCTGGGAGCAGTGCCTGTGGAGAGTCGGTCACCATCCTGCTGCTGGTTTGTTTCCTCCATTTTCTTCCTATTTTACCCGAGGGCCCCAGGAGAAGGTTGCATGCATGTGGAGGCATGCATGCGCCTTACAGGCCCAGTAATGACCCTCTTCCGCCAGCCCCATTGGCCTATCGCCAGCACCCTGCTTGCGCAGCCCCTCAGCCTCCATCAAGGGGCATCTGTGAGTGAGGGATGCCATTCCACTTCCTCAGAGAGGACAGCGGCCTGTCGGCTGCCCCATCCAGCTCCACCCCCCCCCGTTCCGACCTCCGATGACCCAGGCTCGCTCCAGAACCCGGGTCACCGACGTGCCGTGAGGTGAGATGTCCAGTGCCTCAGCCCTCTGCACCACCAGGCCAGTTAAGTATTAGCATTTTTAATAAAATACTCTCAAATATATTGACAATTTTGCATGCAGACTTGGGTTTGGCCAAAACTTTGCAGTGCAAGATAGGGTAAGAGCTTTATGTGACACTTTCTTTTGAATCCTTGTCTTGTCTGGTTTCAAAATCCACTGGCCAAGCATAAGTACTCTTAAACATTTAACATTTGTTTTGTGTTGAAGCAGTCTATCAGAAAACTTTTTGTTGCCATAGAGACTGAAACAAAATATGGGAGAAAAGGTGAAAATGATCCCATTCACCTAAATGGGGCGCTAACTACAGTACGAAGACTTTTTGCAGGTGGTAGGACAGTTTTGTCCTTGTGAGCATACTTTCATTCAGATTAGTTTTGATTCAAATAGCTGAGGATTTTTGATGGCCCTGCTGATTACAAATTTGAATAAGCTGGTTGGTAACATTGATCTCACTCTTAGCAATCTACAACCTAGATGCTCACATGCAAAGACTACAATAAAAACCTGACTAAAGTCTAAAAACAAGCTTATAAAACACATAAAATATATCTGAACATTTATCTTTAACTAAACAAAATTATTGCAGCCAGACTAAAACAAAGTTAAATTATAGGATACCCTGACTACCGTATGATGCAGTAAAAATATATTGGTATTTTTTTATATATTTTGGTAACCAGGTAAGGCCCACTAGGCACAAGTGCCTGTTTTTAGGGGCAATCCAAGAGCACTGAGGAGGTTAAGTGACTTGTTCAGAGTCACACAGTATGCAAGTGGAGGTTGTGGGAATCAAACCCAGGTCTGCTAGATGTCCCCAGTTCATTCACAGTTTGTTACTCTAACCTCTAGTCCGTACTGCCAGCCCCAATAACTCTCAGATTTAATGTTTAAATATGTGATTTCAAAAATAGTGTACAGTACCTACAGTGCAAATTACAAACATTAAACACTTTAACAATATTTTACTGAAACTCAATTATTCACCACTCTGTCTGCTTATTTTTTCTTGTACCAAAGTTGGTGAATAGCTGGCACAGTCCTATAAACAGCTGTAATTAGGCTTCATTAGTCTATATCCAGAAACAGAAACATTTATTTATTCTGGATTTATTTAATATTGATTTGCTGTGGCTCACTTTATAGATTCTATTTAGCACTGTATGAGGCAGATGTTTTTAAATTTTGGAAGATAGGCAACGCTTACGATAGCTTATCAGTTCAGTATTCATTATAGGAACATAAACTTTTCTTTATCTTTCAAACATATTCAAGTGGCAGTATATTCATTTAGCAGTTTATACTGACTAATACATGCTGCAGAAAACATTAAAAGAGCCTTACCTCTACTTGCTGTTGTCCTGCTAGTGTCTCAATCAGCTAAGCCATTGCGGTCCTTGTTGCAATCAGCTCACTAGTGGCACACCTCAGCTGACACGATAAATGGTTCAATGTCTCACAGAATTAAAGGGAAAAAAAACATTACAAGAGCGCATAGGACCCAGCATCCAAGATAAGGCTGGGACACAAGTACAGAGACACAGCTCTGCATGGGGACAGGAAGAAACCAGCATGACAGAAAAAGAACACAGTATGTACTGGCAGCACCATCTACTAGGCAAGATGAAAAACTGTAGACTTTTTTCCTAAGCAAATTCCTACACTGACCAAAAATGAAGCAAAAACCTATTTTAAACATATATTTTAATGTTTTTTTTGTTGTTGTATACAACCAAGTCATTGTATAATAGCAATAATGCACTTCAGGGTGTGTGTCATGCTGGGATAACATCACTTCTGGGATATTGGATGCAATTGGCCTGCGGTCTCATACCCAACCACCCCAGGCATGACATTATCCCAGCACAACACACACCATGTCATGCAATCATAGACTATGGTCTAGTGGCCTATGGTGCTGCAACTCACACGGCACTTAAACAAATCAAGACCACTCTCAACAAGGCATGCAGGTTTATTCCGGATGCTGACCAACTAACTCACACCTGTGAACTGTACGCACAGTCAGCCTGGCTCAACTTGGACTGCAGAATACAATACCAGGTGTGTCTTCTTGCCAAGAAATCAGTGCAAGGGCTCACCCCCCCCTCCCCACCCCCTGGTGTGTCAAATCTCCTCAGCATGCCTAGCTCATCCAGATGTACTAGGGGTTTGAAAAACCAAATGCTAAATGTACCCTTCCGTTTGACTGCACAAGGCCGGCATTCATACGAGTACTGTGTGCCTCTCTGATTCAATGCCCTCAATATGGAGGCACAAAAGGAACTCAAGCTGGGACCCTTTAAGTCAAACCTTCGTGCTCTACTTACTTCCAACAGTGGTTGCGGCTGCGGGATCTAATCCTTTCCCGAGCCCCCTGCCTTGGCTGCAACCTAGTCACTACCCCCACAGCCCCTCTGCTACCTCCTGCCTCTCTCTTCCCCCTCCTACTGGACATTACACTGCCAGACTTTCTATCCTACTTAGAGATGTGCGAAATCAAAAAATTACACCTAGCGTAATATTTCATGTAATTTACACATTACGTGAAACATTTCGACTAGGCATAACGAAATTTTGCCCCCAGTTCAGCTTTCGCAAAAAGCATGTAATTATGCCCAAATTATGCCAATTTCAGCCCCAGGAGGTATAATTTCGCCATTCACACCTCTAAATAAGCCAATGCCTTTTGATTACGCCTGCAACATTGCAGTGCATTGTGGGTAGATAGCTGAAATCTCGCATGCAGGGTGTTTCCTGCACAGTATATTGTCTGTTGATTTGGAGAGGA
This sequence comes from Neoceratodus forsteri, assembly GCA_016271365.2. Taxonomy (NCBI): domain Eukaryota; kingdom Metazoa; phylum Chordata; order Ceratodontiformes; family Ceratodontidae; genus Neoceratodus; species Neoceratodus forsteri. The sequence goes on along the minus strand of CM028137.1, from coordinate 557,522,335 downwards.
GTTCAGTGTGGTGCATCACAGCCAACAAACCCTTCAAAAACCTCTTTTTTTGTGATTTTGGAGAGTTAATTGCTCACATAATCTAAAGTTTAGTTCCTAGTGCTGCTAGTGAACATTTTTTTGGTTTTGTATCTTTTTTTTTAAATTGTTTAACCAGGAGTGGCACACTAAGCTGAAAGCTTGTTTACTGGTGTGACCTGGGAGCACAGGGAAGTTAAGTGACTTGCTCAGAGTCACACAGTATGCAAGTGGGGGCTGTGGGATTCAAACCCAGGTCTCCAGATTTGCAGCTCAGAGCCTTAAACCACTGTGCTATACTGCCTCCCAAGTCAAGTGGTCAGGTCACTGTACATGAATACTTTCAAAACAAAATAAATCACAAAAGTGATTCAGCAAAGGGAAACAGGAACAGAACTACTCAGTCAGAAGAATGTAGTAACTGTTCAGATAAAGAGACCCCAAAACAGTCAATATGTAAGAAAAATATAACAAATAAGTAGCACACTATTGGAGAACAGTTAGTTAAACTTAGTATTTCAGTTTTCTTTGTGTCTGTGAGGGAGGGAGTGGGGGAGGGTCAACCGTGTGGTGTATGTGAGTGTGTGTGTGTGTGTGTGTGTGTGTGTGTGTGTGTGTGTGTGAAATGAAAGTAGAGTAGGCTAGTTCCTAAGAATAGATTTGACATACTGTATTTCTCAAGTTATGAGTGAGTTTCTGTAATTTCTTTTAAGTCTGAAGATTTGTGGTTTGTGTGACTCTGTGGTAATCCCATTTGGGATGCTCTGTACCAGGTGAGTGTGGAAGAATTGAAGACAAGGAGGAGGAGGAGCCTGATGAGGCAGCAGGACTCAGGGCAGCACAATGTATGGCGGATGCCTACATGGGAGACACCAAGCATCTTGGCATCATTGATGAGCCATTGGTGTACTGGAGCAGCAAAGTGAGTGACTGGCCTGCACTGGCATCTGTTGCTTTTAAATACCTCAGCTGCCCACCATCCAGTGTCAGTGTGGAACGGGTGTTCTGTGCATGACCATAGGACAAATCTGTCACTGAAGAATGTTTCCATCCTAACATTTATAGAAATGAATAAGGCTCACATTCCACATAATACAATTATTTTGATGGTGTTGCCCCAAGAACTGTGTCTCTGGGATGGTGATGACAACGAAGACGTCCATAATGGTAAGGCCTCTACTAGCAGGGAGTTTGATGAAGCAGCAATGCTGACTGAATTTCCACCTGGTGATGACTCCAGTCTCGAAGACTGTGAGGGCTTACTTCATGAATGATGTGTCATTGGAAGAAGACTAAAGGTGCTGTGCTCCACCCCCACAGCCAGCACCAGCACCCCACCCCCATTTCCACATATACCTCCTCCATGACACCATGAATGAATGTCTAGTGAGTGTGCCACCACTGTGTATACGACAATAACTACAGTGCACAGCCAGTACTACATTACTCAGTATATATTAATGCTGCCTCTGAGTCCACCTAAATTACTCATCCTTCTCCTCCAGCAGTCTTCCACCAAAAAGAACCATACGCTTTTAGTTTTCAGCAGTGGCCCACACCTCGCAGGTGCAGCACCCCGATCCAGCGTCCACACACCAGTATGGAAGACTTCTATTTAGTCACCAGTGCCACACAGAGATGGGATGCTTTGGCAAATGTCCACCAGAAAACCAAGCCACCATTCCACTTCAAGTACTTTGTACCTGTCTGCAATAAGAATAAAAAATATTTTTAGCATTGTAACAACAACTGGGTTCCCCCCCACCATCATTACAGAAAGCTATAGCTACATCAGAGAATGGTTGTTAAACTGGAACACTTGACATGAACAGACTGTGTCTGATGAGCACAGCCAGCAGCCAGATTTAGAGAGAGATAACATACTAAGCACCCCATCAGCGGAAATCCTGATTATTGACAGAGCAATATATAACATAGTTACTGTCAAAGTCTGACATCTCTGTCCTGCAGTAACCACAAACTTAATACTTAACCATATCCACCAACCTGACCTCAACCACCTCCTCCTGTCCACCTACCCGCCCACCAGACCATCACAAATTAAGAAATACTTACCTCCAATTAATGAATTGCACATGTATTGAACAACAGCAGCAGCAGCAGTGAACCTGGAGTCAACAGCTCTTGAATTCCTGCAAGTGTCTAGAAAATAAAAAATAATACAATTATAATCTGACTCAGATATCCGAGCTGCAGCCACCTATACAACCCCGTAATTAAAGATTCAACACTTTCCTTGTCCTTAAGCAATGTTAAATGTGGTGCATTCCAAGTAACATCCCGTATCCAAATCCTGGTCCTGCATGCATGTTGTCATGATGATGTATTCCTCATAGTCAGTACACTAGATAAATATAAAATAAGTACAAAAGTATAAGAACTCATGATGTCCCAATACCAACCCACCATCTACCTTCTCTTGCACCTGAAAAAATAAATACAGATATCTATGTGTGCAGCAGCAGCAGCAGTATCGATCGACTATGTGAAGAGGATCCCCATGAAGCAGACAAAGCATTACTTCTCATGGCAACTAGTCAGAGCAGCAGGCAGCAGCTACAGGCAGGCAACAGCAGCAGCACACAAAATGTCATTCAATCCACAGTGACTTAAAACCACAGAGACAACAGAGCTAATCAGGGGCCAGGGCAACATCATTGCAAAATTATAATTACAGACTTCACAATCAACTAAGCAGCAGCAGGAGGAATTAAGTACAAGTTTAAGTCGCAGCAGAACCATTGTGCAGGAGGATTTACTTTTCTCATCATGGTAAAGTGGCTTATGTTGCATGTTAGGCAGCAGCACCACTCTTAGGCCCTAAAAGCATTCAACCAATGCAGAAAACAGCACATTTGGGTACACATGGTGGGTGTGAGCCTGTAACTGCGGGTCTGACACCTGATTTGAGTCTCAATGTACTGTGCAATTCTTTTGGAAAATTTCTGGACTTGTGGGACATGTTTTGAGATGGCAGCACCAGACTTAGGCCCTAAAAGCATTTAAACAGTGCAGAAAACAGCACATTTGGGTCCACATGGTGGGTATTAGCCTGTAACTGCGGGTTTGAGACCTGATTTGAGTCTCAATGTACTGTGTACTTTTTGGGGAAACATTTCTGGACTTGTAGGCCCTGTTTGGCACTGGCAATAATGAGTTTCAGGCAGAAATATTGGGAAACAAGCCCTAAAACAGCTATTTAATGTCTGGGTTGTGGTGGGGGGGGCACCCTAAAACATCATGGCTGAGACCAGATTTCACTCTCAATTTAATGTACTATTTTTCCTGCAACTTTTCTGGACATTTACTGCCTATGCTGCATTGGCAGAAATAAGATGCGAAAGAAAAATAATTGTAAACTGTGGACCAGAGAGCATCGTTTGGTACGGGTGGGGGTTTGGGCACCATAAAACATCATGGCTGGTACCTGATTTCTGTCTGAGCCTGTAACTGCGGGTCTGACACCTGATTTGAGTCTCAATGTACTGTGCAATTCTTTTGGAAAATTTCTGGACTTGTGGGACATGTTTTGAGATAGCAGCACCAGACTTAGGCCCCCAAAGCATTTAAACAGTGCAGAAAACAGCACATTTGGGTCTGCATGGTGGGTGTGAGCCTGTAATTGCGTGTCTGACACCTGATTTGAGTCTGAATGTACTGTGCAATTTTTTGGGAGACATTTTTGGACTTGTAGGCCCTGTTTGGCACCGGCAGCAGTGTGTTTCAGGCAGAAATATTGTGCAAACAAGCCCTAAAACAGCTATTTAATGTCTGGGTGGTGGTGGGGTCACCCTAAAACATCATGGCTGAGACAAGACTCCACTCTCAATTTAATGTACCATTTTTCCCTGCAACTTTTCTGGACATTTACTGCCTTTGCTGCACTGGCAGAAACAAGATGCAAGTGAAAAACAATTGTAAACAGTGGACCAGAGGGCATCATTTTGTCTGGGTGGGGGTTTGGGTGCCATAAAACATCATGGCTGAGGCATGATTTCAGTCTCAATGTACTGTGAATTTTATTTGGAAACATTTCTGGACTTGTGGGACATGTTTTGAACTGGCAGCACTACACTTAGGCCCTAAAAGCATCTAAACAGTGCCGAAAACAACACATTTGGGTCCGTATGGTGGGTGTGAGCCTGTAACTGCATGTCTGACACCTGATGCGAGTCTCAACGTTCTGTGCAATTTTTCTGGAAACATTTCTGGACTTGTAGGCCCTATTTGCTACTGGCAGTAGAGAGTTTCAGGCAGACATATTGTGCAAACAAGCCCTAAAACAGTTATTTAATGTCTGGATGGTGGGGGGGACCCTAAAACATCATGGTTGAGACCAGACTCCACTCTCAATTTAATGCACCATTTTTTCTGCAACTTTTCTGGACATTTACTGCCTGTGCTGCACTGGCAGAAACAAGATGTGAGCGAAGAACAATTGTAAACAGTGGAACAGAGAGCATCATTTAGTCCGGGTTGGGGTTTGAATGCCACAAAACATCATGGCTGGGACCTGATTTCAGTCTCAGTGTACTGTGCAATTTTTTTTTATACATTTCTGGACTTGTGGGACATGTTTTGAACTGGCAGCACCACACTTAGACCCTAAAAGCATTTAAACAGTGCAGAAAACAGCACATTTAGGTCTGCATGGTGGGTGTGAGCCTGTAACTGCATGTCTGACACCTGATTTGAGTCTCAATGCACTGTGCAATTTTTTTGGAAAAATGTATGGACTTCTGGGACATGTTTGGCACTGGCAGCAATGAGTTTCAGGCAGAAACATTGGGCAAACAGGCCCTAAAATGGCTATTTGATGTCTGGGTGATGGGGGCACCCTAAAACATCATGGCTGAGACCTGATTTCAGTCTTGATTTACTGTAACATTTTTTGGGAAACATTTCTGGAATTATGGGCCATGTTAGACACTCTGTCTCACTCTACATTCTCAATGTCATCCTAATTTTTTCTGGTCATACTACATTTCTTGTCTTATCATGCCTACTATGCACAGCATGGCTTCAAGAGGCTGTGTTAAACTGTAGCCCTACTAGAGCACATTTTGGACCTGGTGGTGGTGTCAGGGTGGTTGGTCACTGTAATCCCAAGCTAACATTGTAATTTGTGGCAAGCACAAGCCATGAGGACACACGTGTTAAGCACCAAAAAAAATTACATTATGTTTAACTTTGCAATAAAAGTGCATATGTTTCCATGATTGTTGAGTACATATTCATTCAGACTGATCCTGCACACAGCGAAAACAACTGCTGCCAGCCCACAACATCACACATAGCTTTGGGGAAAAATGTTGTTCCAATTTACAAATTACAATACTTGTCATTTGTGGATTGGAGGAGGAAATACATAAAAGTCAGAGGGACTAACATAAACCAAGTAGAAAGGTACAGTAATTATGAGTAAAAAAGACTAAAAGTGACTGACAGACAGTAACACATGACAGGGGCACATCGTAAGGGTCAGGTCAGGGTCAAGGTATACATAAGAGGAAAGGGAGGGAGCATAAACATTGCATAGCACACAAAAAACTGGACAAAAACAAATGAAAGGATATAGAAGAAGAGGACAGAGAATATATATATATATATATATATATATATATATATATATATTTGATTTTTGTTACTTTTAGAGGGTGCAGATGAGGGAAGAGTGACAGTAAGAAAGCAAGGACAAGAGAAAGAAAAGAAAAAAATTGTTGTTGCCAGTGCAGCACTGACTGGTCTGGAGGCTGACCGTTACACTGCACCGGTGCCAGGTACACATTCTGCCCTGCCACCACCACCACCATAAAGCTCCATCAGAAGCTCAGACATTTTCTCTTGCTCCTGAAGGAGTTTGCTGAGGTCCCCCCTGACCTCCTCTCAGAAATCAGTGAACTCACTGCACAGAGTTCCCACCTCTCTGCGCAGTGCTCTCAGGTCTTCCATGCTCACTGCTGCTGGTGCTAGGGCAGCTGCAGACTGTGCTGGGTCCCCACCATGAACCCGGTGACACCTCTGTCTCTGGTGTGAGGGTGACAGGGGTTCTGCATCTGCCTCCTGCTGCTGCTGCTGCTGCTGCCTTTTGCAGCACCTATGCTGACCACTGGCCCCTGCCTCCTGTTGGCCCCCTTCATCTTCTACCTGCCCAGCAGCACCCTGGGCCCCTCTACCTGCTGCAAGTTCCTTTTGTTTTTGAAGCCAACCTGCAGTGTGGTGGTGCTGCAGATGGCTCCTTTGGCCACCAGTCCCAAAAATGACCCCCGATCTTGCCTCTTCTAACTGATCTGCCACACAAGTTGCAGATAACTACTGAATTGTCATTTAGGTTTTTCCTAACAGAACACCACACATCTGATGACACTTTCAGTGGGGGGGAAGGACCCAACAGCTGATGTCCCAAGGCCGGTGGGTACATCATGCTCCTGCTTAGGAGAGACGGGGTGCATGCTCTAGCTGGGGGATGGGATCTGGAGTTGCCTGCTGCTGCTGCCTGGGGGTGGGGGCGCCAGAGGATCCTGCTGCTGCTGGGATGGGATGAGGGGCTCATGCTGCTCCTAGGGAGTGGAGGCTACATTCTCCTGCTGGGGTGGGGGCACATGTTCCTGCTGCTGTTGGGGGGGGGCACAGACATAAAGACCCGCCTATTAATATGGACACTGGGTGGGTCTGGTCCAGCTGCCTTCTTCAGACTCTTAGAATTCTTCATTATAATCTCTATCTCCTTCTCCTACTGCAACTGCCAAAAAAAAGAGAAAAAGAAAGGGGGGGTTTTACACACACATACACACACACACACATATACACACACAATACAAAAGACAGATAAATATAAAAATGAAGAAAAAACACTAACTGAAAATATTAACATTTTAAACTAATGGGTAACAGATCAGAAATCAAATAAGCTGCAAATGCAAACGCACACACACAATCCACTACTTTTTAGAAACACCAGTTAGAGCTCTCCTGCTGTAGTCTCTCTCCTCTCCTACTTCCTACTAAGCTGAAACAGCTCTAAACGAAGTAGATTTATTCTGGCTTCCTGCCTAAATTCAGTCACCCATGTGACCAGCAGTCTGCTAGAGAGGAAGTCATGTGATAAGTTTTTTTTTCCCAATTTCACCTGATACTTACATGGGGAATAATGTGCAGACAAAAGAAGTAACTGGAAAGTTTAATTTTGCAAGCAAAATGTCACCATCAGGGCAAAACTGCGCAAAATGTTTAGTGCAGTGAAACTGGCTATTTCACTGGAATTTTGCCAGGGTAATAAAATTTCGTTGCATCTCTAATCCTACTTCACCTTGACCTCTTATTATTTTTTACTCTATTTTCCCCCTTCCCCTCCTTTCTTCTCTGCCTGCTCCAGTAATCCCCCCTACCCCCATCACTTTTTCTTCTCTGCAGCACTTCCTCCCTCTGGCCTCTGGGTAAATGTGTATTCTCACATATTCTTCCTTAGCACCTAGACAATGGATCTGACTCCTCAGTCATTGCCTGCTAGTTGCTGTCATGCCCCCTGGCTTGAATTTTTAGATATTTATTTTGTTTCTGATGTATATTTAGGTAAAGTTCTTCCTACTACAAGTGTATGTAACTCTCACTCATATTGTGACTTCTGTAATATTTTGAAACTGTTCTCTATAAGCTCTCTGATTGTGTACTATGACGTGGAACCTCTATAAATCAGCCACTGGCTCAAAGTTGTATTCCAAATACTTAATTAAATAAATAAATAAAATATTCCCATATGTAAGTGTCAGCGATGGAGGGCCACCACCCCAAATGCAAACAAATACATGTCTGCAGCTTGGCTTGATTCATGTGATGGGTCAGTGAGTAATATAGTTGTGTATGCTATCGGGTGCACAGGGTCCGTTGCAGTGTAACACTATGTTGGAAATTGGCTGCTATATTGGTTCCTTGGTATTGCAGGTCTGAATTATTTCAGGTATCCTTAATACAAACACAGATGGAGACACAAAGTCATTTATAAATCTTAGAGTCAAGTAGCTGTTCTGAGTATGGTTTAGGATAGATTTTGACTGATTACTATGTGTTGCTGAATATATGCTACCGCATAGTGTTGCAACTCAAACCACTCACCCAGTGAAGAGCAGTTTAGCTTAGTGGTTACATGTCGGGCTATGATATAGTGTATAGTATAGCACTGTTCAGTATAGAATTCCATCCCTTTCAAATGATGTACCACAGTTCAAAGTTCATGGAATGTGATTGTATCCTTCTGTGGGACAACTGCATTCTGAAACATCTAGAGACTGCACAAGCCAGTTTCATTCTGAAAACTGAAGTTCTGCTGCAAGCACATTTCAAATAATACTATACACTATAAAAAATTCACGATGAGCATCTTTATGCACAACCACTGTGTTCTGCATCTGAAGGCCAGAGTGAACTTCTCTTTGGCAGAACACACTGGTTGTGCATAGTTGCCCATCCAGTATTCTCTATATACACACCACTGAAATCAATAATAAAAGTGAAACCTTGGCATGTGATAAAAATGTATGACTGACCAGGCCCATTGACCCCTGTGACATATTTGCTTTCTTTATACTTATCACAAGTACGGCACAATGAAATAAAACTAGGCATATTGTCGTGTTGCATTTTGCTATTAAAATGATTGTACGCATGATAATTATTTTGTAATATACTTATTTCTGTTACAGATTATGACACCTCACATAACAGCAGCAGTATGGAAACACAAATGAATGATGAATCTGCAACTGTTCTAATGGAAGACAATATGGATTATGAAGAAGAAGCTGGCCCATCAAGTTGTCAGCAGCAAGCACGTGAGATGAACGACCCAAAAAAAGAACAGTGCCAGAGCCTTTAACAAATCCACATAAGAGGAAAAGGCTGTCAGTGATGTAAGAGTTAATAGAGTGTGTTTCTGAGCCACAAGGTCCCCTATCTAAGTCTTCCTATCTATTATGTATGTCTTAGCCTGTCTTACCTGTTTACATTTACTACCCCTCACTCTCTTGCTTCTAACTGTATTTTTACATACATTGTACAATGCCAGCTTGATGTAGTGTTACCTTACTTGCCTAAGTTTTACATTGTATGTATTGTTTACTTCCTATTTAATTCTTGCTGCTTAACAGCAATCACTTATGTTTACACTATTTGTCTAACTCTGACGTGGAACCTATGTAATGAGCTTGCTCTCAAAAGTTGCTAATCCAAGATCACAATAAAATAAATAAATTGTTGAGCAACACAATAAAATGCTGGTATTAGAGAGAAAGAGAGCAGCAGCAGAGAGGGAAATGGAGGAGAGACTGAGAATGCACAAGGCTGAACAAACATCTGTTTTTCAAAACACTGCTACAAATACTGGTGTCCACTGGTCAGGGGTGTGCGAATCCTATTGCCCCCTATCCAGGGCAAGTAAATTTCCATGAAGGGCAAGTACAAAAAGACAGCTACAGTCATGGATGGGCAAGTCCTACAAATTTTGATTTGAATACCCCTGCCCATTGTAGTATGCCACAGTTTGCTACATCATTTTCCCCTCTGTTGACTGGTGCTCAATCAGGTGTGGGCTTTCAGCAGAAACCTTTTCTAGTTAACCAACAGCATGTGGGCATGCAACAGCAGCATACCTCACATCAGTCAGGTTCAAGTACTGGTCAGTACATGGGTCATATTGCATCCAGTCAGTCCAGAAATCTGACAGAAGAGTTACTGACAGACAGCATGACTTGGACTGATTTATCATGAATGGTGCATGTAATATAAATAGAATAATGGATAGGTAACTGGGTATTACTGGTGAGTAATACCATCGAGAGGTTCTGGACACATAGGAACCTCAAGAGCGAAGCTCGAGAGGTTCCAGTGTCCAGAACCTCGAGATGGTATCTCACCAGTAATGCCCAGTTACCTATCTATTATTTTTTTAATATATGGATCTGACTTTTTTTTTTGATCATTTTGCTGCGTCCAGTCGGCTGTTAACTAAAGGAATCTCGCACTCGTAGCCGACTGCCACAGCCTGTCACACAGTGTTGCCTGGTCTGCCTGCCTTCTGTGACTTGCACATGTGCATAGCAACAATTTCATTTTCTTTTACCTTTTGTTTTAGGGATGGGTGAGCACAGTTCAGTGAGATACATTTTCGTTTGCAGATGCCCTGAAAATAACTGAAGTTTTGTCACTGTGGACTCCGCATAGTGTACTCTCGCTAAGCGAGAACCCGCCACCATGTTTTTCAAACTGTTTTGGTTGGAAACGCGCCAATCGGAAGGCACGCTTAAAAGACGTGACAAGATAGACATGCGATTGAGCTGTTCATCTTTGGTGATAATACTATCATTCAGGTCCTGAAAGATAGTATTCCAGCTCCTGAACGATAGTATTATCACTCGGGAGCAGTGGTATTAGCGGTTCAGGAGCCATACTATTACCAGGATTTTTTTATATGGCTTCTGATGGTATTAATTTGACAATCCATATATTAAAAATGTGAACTAGACATTCACATGTTACTTGTGTTTGTTGGCACAGTTCACAGCTCTGATGTACCAGTATGCAGGATATTGGCCTATTTACTGTTATTTATCTGTTGGGTAATGCTTCTTGACTCAAGAGAAAGAAAGGTGGGAGTCATAAATTTAATTTGGTTCAGCTAATTTATCAAACTATTGACAACATTACAGAAAGTTAAACAGTGAATAATATTGACTATAAAGTTCTATATATTAAGATTATTAAGTGATAATTTAAGTAGCTGTTAGAAAATATTCAAAAGCGTTGATTTTAACAATATAGAAACTGTATATTAGACAGTAAATTCATTTTACGTTTGTTTCAATTTTACAGTGAATGTATTGAATTAAACGAAACAGGTTATTGTTCCAAATATATTAATATAGGTCAAACAAAGTAAATGAAAAAATGAAAAGTATTACTGTTATAATTAAAATCTTGCTAAATTATCCATTTGTTTATCATCTATGGTTAATGATGCAGTCCTAGTTCTAATTTGAAAGGTGCCATGCAAGGGGATCTCTGATTAGCATAGCTTGCCTGTTCATTGCTACCACAGACATGTCCTCTATGAGAACAGTATCAGTTTCCATTTGCTGCACCAGGTCAAGGTCTTCCATTGTCATCCAATTTGAATTAAATTGCTTCCCTTTCCTTTCACAGATTTTGTGGTGAACACAGCATGCCGAGATTACTACCGGTACATTGTCAATGTTGAAATCATTGCATTTCAGCAGGCAGTGCCATCTCCCCTTCAGTCATCCAAAGGTGCACTCAACCACCATTCTTGCCTTGCTCAATCTGTAATTAAATTGTCTCTTGACAGGGTTGTCATAGTCTTGGTATGGCTTCTTGACCCATAGCAGAAGTGGGTACACAGGGTCACCAGGGAACATGATAGGGACATTGACTTGATGGATAACACGTGTGATGGAAGGAAAAGAGACCCCATGGCCCTTCTCAAAAAGAGCACTGTTCTTAAAGACACATGCATCGTGCACCTTGCCAGGCCAACCTACATTGATGTCCATGAATTTGTACCTGTGGTCTACCAAGGCTTGCATAACGATGCAATTGAAACATTTATAGTCATAATACTCTGTGGCATTGAAAGGTGGGCAGATTATTGGGAAGTGAATTCCATCAATGGTGCCTTCACAATTAGGAAAATCACAATCATTTTCAAATCCAGCAATCACTTCTTCTACTGTATGTGTTGCACTAAAATCACTCTTGGCATCAAAACCATCACTATTGCCTTGCATACATCCACCACAATCTGTCCTGCAGTTGAATGACCAACCCCAAATAGGTGACTGAGCATTCAGTACTCAATATTTGTGGTTAACTGCCACAGAGCTACCACCACCCTATTCTTAACCTTTATAGCCTGTCTTTAGCTTTGTATCACTTCATTGCATAACCGATCTAATTTTGGAACACAGCAATTGAAATGTCTCTTTCGACTTTTGGAAATTTGCCTGCCATTCTTCATTGCTCCAACTAGCCAAAACAATGTCTTCCCACCATGTATCAGTCCAACTAACAGTCCACACAGTACAATTAACGGTTCTATCAACATAGAAACATGTTAATAAATCCTGAATGTAGATCATTGTTTCTAACATATTGAAGGATAGTTGTTCCACAGCTCTCCGTCTGTGTCTCTGGGAATTCTTAAGCAAGTGCAATTTTTTCTCACAGATACCTTTTCCTGGCCATGAAACATATGCATGCCAGGATGACAGCTACTCTAATAACTGGATTCAGCATAGCACAGATTTGCTGCAACAACCAATGTGTACCACAATATGCTTCCAATAGAGCAGTCACATAGTTCAAAGGTTACATTCACTGTTATCCACAAAAGTTTCCCTCTTGTCCCAATTTCTGAAAGGCATTTCTGATTTTGACAGCTGTGTCCTGAAAAAATAGGAAAATACATTACCTTACTATACAGCAATGATTAACTTTATTAAATGTAATTAGATTATTAGCCAGAGAGGGGCAATACCCCATGATGAGTGACTGACAATGCTCCAGTAAGACAGTTGACATGTTCTACTGTATGGTGATTGGGTGAGCAGTCATCCTTTTGGCAAGTAGGGTATTTTCCAGTGTAATGTGTCACCCAAGGGGGGAAATGGTGCACGGTTCAATGTTGGTATGGCAGGCAGCCAAAATTATGACGCAACTCTCGAGTACTGTACGTTAGCTCTGACTGTTATAGAACACATACTCCGCTAGTGGACAGACAAGCACCTGATGCATACTCCCTCCCCAAATTAGGCTGACAGCAGAGCATTCCATAACATGCATGTTCATTCCAAACACCCATTCCAGCCCCCCACCTGGCTGGGCAGCTGACCGTGCCCAAACCCGGGACATTGTTGTCACTAGCAGTAGTGACAATGCCATTCAGTCTGGTGTTTGTTTTTACCTTTTTCCCAATTATCCGGTTAACACTGCATATGTCCACCTCAATTATCTAAGTATACTGGACTTGTTTATAAAGGAGTGTGTGACATTTTATGGGGTTGGTATAAAAACATAGGGGATCCATTATCAAAGCTGTGGCACAAGTCAGTGGCAGCTTTTGCCAGTTGACGTTGTTCAGTGGACCATGTGCTCAATTCTCAGTTCCCATGGATTGCGGCAACCCTAGCAGTACTGTAAACATAGGGCGCACCTGGATGGGTTGTCACAAGCATGTGGAAGAGCAAAGTCTGAGGACATAGGTGACCATCCCAACCCAACCCCAGATAATAAATATATTTCCAAAGGGGCCTAGTGCCCCACCTCTGGAGGCCTAGGCACCTGTGTCCAGATATTCAAAAGGGTTGCGCATGGCACAACAGTGTTGCACCATGCACAACCCACTGATGCGCCCTGGTGTGATATTTAAAAGGGAAAAGTGCGCCGCACAAATCCCGGCGTGCCGGGGCATCAGTAATGTATGCAGACACAGTGGGGGCATGCCCATGATAAACTGCACAGCCCAATATTCAGCCCGGGCCATGCAGAGTTATGCAGGCACAACCCCTACCTGCGCCTGCACAAAGTTACACCAAAAAAAAAAGAACAAGTTGAGGGCCACCCACAGATGAGCTGCCACATTACAGGGCACAACACAGCAGCTGCCACCTGCGGGTGGCCATCGACTTGTTCTCGCTGCACCTGGTGGTGCCCCCCATGCCCTGATCATGGGCATCAGTATCTCCCCCAAGTCCAATATCCTTGGTAGTCCAGTGGACATGGTAGAGCCCGATCAAGGGTATAACAGTGTCCCCCTGAGTAGCCCGATCAAGGGTATAACTTCCCCTAGCAGCCTGATCATGGGCATAACTTTATCCCCGAGTAGCCCAACTCAGGCATAACTTCATTCCCCATTAGCCCGATCACGGGAATCAATGTCCCCCCTCAAAGTCCAATATCCCTGGTGGTCCAGTGGACCGAACGGAGCCCAATTCCGGGCGGCATTCCTCACCCCCCAAGTCCAAAATCCCTGGTGATCTAGTGGACTCCTCAACCCACCCACCAATGGAGCCTCACCACCCTGCTCCCCCTGTCAGCTGGCGGGTAGCAGCACCCCACCTGCCTGCCACCCCACTGCCCGCCGACTGACAGCTTGGTATGGCTGCATGCCCATTGGTTCAGAGCATGAGCCAATGAGCGTGCAGCCCATACCATACTAGTCAGTCCAGATATGTGACTGAGATTGAGGGGATTGAACCAGGGACAGGTGATCAGCTAGACCACCATGGTGTATGGGACTGATTTTATATTGTCATGTGATCAGGTAGGTGGAAGTGGGGGAAACATTAGACTACCATAGTGAAGGGGGTGGTATATATAGGGGATATACAATGGTCTGTCTTAAAATATGCAATCTATCTTCAAGTGTGAGGGATCAGGACCATAACTCATGAGTGGCAGATCCATGAGTGAGTTATGAAAGTCCTTTCCACTCACAAGTGATGATAAATTGCCTATTTTGAGTCAGGCTACTGTATATTTGACATATAAAATAGTAGTTTACAAGTTATAGCTTTTAAATCTGCAGTTTGTTTTAAAGATTTTGCTGCTTTTCTTGGATTTTAACTGCTTGCTTTAGTACTGCACTAGGCATTGTGATGTCATCAACACTGTGGAAGATGCTGTCTGATTAGTTCAGTATTCCACTGTGATGACAGTAATTTAAAAAGTATCCATTGTGTAACTGGCTAAAAAAATTACCTTTCTCAAGTTCTTGTTGGAACTGCACAAAAGGAAGAGACGACAGACAAGTGATGTCCACATAATAAATGTAATGTATTACTGGCAAATAATAATGATACAGGCTTACAACCAACAGTGTAATCACTGGGAGAGTATCCAGCTTCCTTACCTATATAGGCATAGTCTCTAGTCTCAAAGAAACTATGTGCTGCAAGGTGTCTTATACCCCGATAATTGTCATGGTTACTACTAAAGAAGATACATAAAAAGTATGTAACTGGACAGTAGCAGGTGGTGTGAGTAACCATCCTAACTAACATGAGAAATTGCTTAGCTTGCAGAAGATAACTCAACAATAAGGTATGTTAGTGACTGTCCAAGGTCACTTGCAGTTACAGTTGTGCACAAGCACTAAAGATGGCACTGTTGCCTAACTTATGATTATACAATAAAATATAATGGACAACCTCTCCCAGTAGCAATATACATCATAAAAATATAGAGAAGCATAATATGCATTAGTAAAGTACAATAGAACACAAATTCTGACACTTATGCACATATGATAAGTGTCTCTGCCCTAAAGTTATTACATATACCTACATACAGTTTGTGTTGCTGTCCGTGAGGTGGAGAGTACAATCAGGGGTGCTGGACCATGGATAACAATTGCAACAACAGAAATAGTGGTATTATTTGATTCAGCCAGAATTCTGAAACAGTAGTTACATCAGTCATGTTTATCGTCTAGGTTTCAAGTTTCAGTTATGAGATATTAAAAAATAATGAAAGCTAATCGTAGCGGAGAAGCTGGTATAATCACGCATGCTTGGTTCACTATCAAGAGTTAGTGTATAGTTTTCCACTATGTCTGTGTTTGAGATCTGTTAATCCTGGTTTAAATATGCCACTCACAATGTATGTGAATTACAGTATGCCAAGATGTGGGGTATGAATCACATAGTTTTCTGCCTACTGAAATTATGGAACATTTGCAGCTTCAAAGTTCAGCATTTCTATTACATATTATCATTGTTTCGTGTCAGTACAATGGTAGAGTGAATCTGATAAAAAAATGCTAAAAGACCATTTGCAAGAAAATTATATAATCCGAACTGAAAGTTTTCATGCAAGCAATTTAACAAAAGGGAGATGTTTTTCCCATGCATTTATCTACTCTCCTGGGTTAGGTTAAACACAAAAAATTGTTAAAGCATCAATCATGATTGAATCTTAACACCACTAAAGTAAGGAAATGCAAAGTTAGGGTCAAATTAAAGTTCCATGAGCCTTTGGCAATCTGTAGCACAGTGTTTCCTAGGATTTGAATGATCAGGCAATGTAGTGTTAGGCTTGTGCTAACTTCAGCATTGTACCACCAGGCATAAAAATACTCACACACTAGTACCTGGAGAGAGGGTACCAAAGTTATGGTAACACCAACACTACGTTGCGTGATCATTTAAACTCCCACACACACCATGTCATGAATAAGCAAAGGGTCAGGGGACTTTTTACCTTATGGTCACATTTCCTTACTTTTGTGGCATTAAGTTTCAACTCAAACTGTGATTTAACATAGTGTTTTTTTATCATTAATGTCCTTACCTTTTAAAAATTAAGCACACACTACTTGATATGGACAAGGCATTGCCAATACTTTCAATGTCAAGCAGTACCTGGTCACGATGCTACTCCCCACCCTTACACCACCCTGTGTCAAACAGCCCCTGCAGAACAGTGGCATGCCCACCTTTACCCCTCCCCTGTACTAAGCAGTTCCTGGTATCCAGTAGTGCCTCCTTCCTCGCCGTCCTCTGGACAGCAAACCCCTGTAAACTCCTCCATCACCCTGCCATGGGAAACAAACTCCTGTCATCCAGTGACACCTCCTTCCACACCCCACCCCAATCGAAACATCCCTGGCATACAGTGCCAGCACACTGCGACACACCCTGTCCTATTCCATTCACCCGTAGCATCTCATGGCTCCCCCAACACCCTGCCCCTTTCCAAGTTACCCTGATAGCCAGTTGGCACCCAGCACCCAGCCCTATTGCAAGTAACCCTGATATCCAGTGGCACCCCAACACCCTGACCAATTCCATGTTTCCCTGATATCCAGTGGCACCCCAACACCCTGACCCATTCCATGTAACCCTGATATCCAGTGGCACCCCAACACCCTGACCCATTCCAAGTAACCCTGATATCCAGTGGCACCCCACTACCCTGGCCAATTCCATGTAACATAGAAACATAGAATTTGACGGCAGGTAAGGGCCACTTGGCCCACCCAGTCTGCCCATTTCCCTACCTGATGGATAAGCTGCAGATCCTAGTTAACCAGCAGCCTACTTCTTCCTATCCCCACCCCCTAGAATGGACTTATGACTGTCCCATGCATGCTTGAATTCCACCACTGTTTTTGACTCCACAACCTCCTCTGGAAGGCTGTTCCATACATCCACAACCCTCTCTGTGAAAAAATACTTCCTTAAATTACCTCTGAGCCGCCTTCTATCTTCAAATTGTGCCCCCTTGTTCTTGCACACCTCTTTTTTGAAAGATGCTACCCTCTTGGACTTTGTTGATTCCCTTGAGGTACTTGAAAGTTTCTATCATGTCCCCTCTCCCTCCTTTCCTCGAGGCTATACATATTAAGCTCCTTAAGTCTCTTCATATGTCTTCTGGTGCAGACCCTGCACCATTTTAGTTGCCCTCCTCTGGACGGCTTCCATCCTGTCTATGTCTTTGCTGAGATTGGGTCTCCAGAACTGCACGCAGTACTCCAGATGTGGTCTCACCAGCTGTCTGTACAGAGGGATAATAACTTCTTGTTTTCTACTGGTGATGCCTCTCCCTATTCATCCCAGTATCCCCCCAGCCCTCCTTGCTGCCCTCTCATATTGCTTGCCCACCTTTAGGTCATCTGATATGCAGTGGCACCCCAACACCCTGACCCATTCCATGTAACCCTGATAGGTCTCCTCATCCCCCTCTTGAACCACCCCTCCATGTAATCCTGATATCCAGTGGCACCCCAACACCCTGACCCATTCCATGTGATCCTGCTATCCAGTGGCACCCCAACACCCTGACCCATTCCATGTATTCCTGATATCCAGTGGCACCCCAACACCCTGACCCATATATAGTATCCATGGTGTCCAGTGGTAATCTTCCACATCCTGCCCCATTCCAAACATCCTGGAAATCCACTGGCACCCACCACACCCAGCTCCATTACAATAATCTGTACAATATACATACTACTATGCAGTGTGACCTGTGTGGAATAAACTGGACAAAAAAAAAAAGCTAAAGTACTTCTTCTAAATAGCAATAATCATACGAACATGTGAACATATGAAGATGCCAGCAGACAGAGGCCTTACGGTCTATCAAATCTGCTCAAGTGTGCAGCTCTCAGTTTTGAATACTGATGCTGCCCCCAACCCCCCAATATTTCCACTAGAATACATTGTTTGTGTTACCACCTTCCACCCCTCCTTCTCATCCTGATTTTGCCCTTGACCGTGTCCCATCTCCTCTTAAATCCTCTTACTGATGTTTGCATTAGCAGTTCTGCATGCAAAGCATTCAATGGTGCCATCACCCTCCCTGTGAGAAAATACCTCCTCATCCCCCTCTTGAACCACCCCTCCAATTTCTGAGTAGCCCTCTTGTGAGCCCTTCTTTTCTACACTTGAACAGACCCTCCTGGTGAACCCTATTTATGTCCTTTAAGTGTCTGAAGGTCTCAAGCATGTCTCCTCTGTCCCTTCTGTCCTCCAAGGAACACATATTTAGCTCCATAGTCTCTCCTAATAGGGTCTTTCCCTCATCCCACTTAGTATCCTGGTCGTCCTTCTCTGCACCCCCTACAGCAGCCTGATGTCCTTTTTTAAAAAGGGGTGCCAGAACTGCACACAGTATTCCAAGTGCGGCCTCACAAGTACCCTGTACAGTGGCGGACTCACCTCCTCACTCCTTGAGGTGATTCCCCTCACTATGTACCCCAGCATTTTATTGGCCTTCACCACCACCATCCTACATTGTGCAGAGTGATTCATGTTGATTGTGATCATTACACTCAGATCTTTTTCCTTGGCAGATACTGATAACTGCACCCCTCCCAAGTGGTAACTGTGTTAAGGATTCTTGTTTCCAGAGTGCACAATCCTGCACTTCTTAGCAATGAAACTCAACTGGCAGGTGTAGGACCATCTTTCCAATGCCTCTAGATCTTTCTGTAGTCCCCCCCCCATCCACTGCTTCCAGTTCGGTGTCATCAGCAAACAGGCTTCTTTGACTCCCAATCCCATCTGATATATCTGTTACATAAATGTTGAATAACACCGGTCCCAGCACAAAGTAAGCCCTGCAGTACTCCATTTATGACTGCCTGAGGCATTGATAGTTCCCCCCTAATCACCACCATCTGTTGTCTGTTTTCCAGCCAGCTCCCAATCCATCTGACCACCTTATCCCCCACCTCCAGGTCCCCCAGCTTACTTATCAGCCTCCTGTGTGGCACAGAGTCAAAGGTCTTACTGAAGTGTAAGTACAGGACATCAATCACTTTGCCTTCATCCAGAGCTCTAGTCACCCAGTCATAAAAGGTTATGAGGTTGCTCTGGCAAGACCTTCCTTTGGTGAACCCATGCTGCCTATCATCAAGGAGACTATTCCCCCTCCAGGAATGCCACTATTCTTTCCTTCAGGATAGTCTCCAGTAATTTCCCCACAATCAACATGAGGCTGTCCAGCATGTAAATCCCAGGTTCCCCCCAAGAGCCACCATTGTGGATAGGCACCACATGGGCCATCCTCCAAACCAGGGGTACACATCCCGATAGAAGTGATGTTTTGAACATCTTTGCCAGAGGTGCCACCAGGACCACTGCTAGTTCCTTTAGGACCCTCGGGTGTATCCCATCCTGTCCTGGTGCTCTATCTATCCATAGAGACCACAGTCCCTCTAGCACTCTCTGCACAGGGATCTCCTCTTCCATCAACCTGGCCCCCCTTCTTTCCTTACCCTACCCTGCTCCTGTTTGACCAGGTACCTCCTGCTCCCTTGTAAAAACTGAATTATGTTTGATTTAAATACTTAACAGTATACAGAATATACATTACTGCAGGGAACTGGGTGGTGGACTCCAATATCATGAGGTAATGCTAGGGGCAATGGACTGAGGTGGGCATGGTACATACCACTGGTGGACAGGGACCTGTGGTTTGCACCATGCCTCTAATAGTCCCCAACCTAGGGGAAGGGACTAGGGGGGCATGTTGCATACCACCAGTAGCTGGGGACCAGTGTCCTATACCACCACAGTGCTCTACCTGGGGGGCAGGGAACTGGGGGATACCATGCCAACCCACCCTGGTCCCTATCCAATACTTCATGACAGTGGGTGGGTGGGTCGGGACATGGCAAACAGCAGGCAGACGTGAGGACAGACTGTGAGAGAAATGGGCCAACAAAGCTGCAGTTGAGGTGGCTCTGACATATTCAAATGGGAGGCTGGGGTGTATGGTGCACAAAACTGGTATAAGGTAATGCTGAGGTGTGGCCAGGACTGGGGGGCATGGGGAATGCAACTGGGGGTTGAGGTCCCATGTAGTGCACATATGTCCCCCAGCCACCTCCCATCCCCTTCAGTATTACCTCATGCAAATGGTGTTCCCATACAACCCTGCCCTCAGGTTTACTTCATGCGAGAGGGACCAGGACTGGGGAGGTGATGGCCTGAAGATGTGCAGGAGGAGGCTGTATAATGCAATATGCACATTAGTAAGATACATATTTATTTTCATCACCAGAATGTGATGATGTTGGGAGGCAGGCACTGGAGGTCCATGGTGCATACCACCAGGCCTGGGACTGATGGTTTACACCATACCCCTACAGTCACCTGTTGAGGGTGCGGGTGGAGGGGGTCAAGGGTGGCATGGTGCATCCCACTGATGGGCAGGGACTGGTGGTGTGCACCATGTTATGTCAATCCTGTCCAGGTTCTCCCAACATTAACTGAATGCCAGTGCATACATTTCAGTGGACATCTCATACAGTTTGCAGTTGGTGTACGGGGCCATGGCCATTACTTTGGTGGACGAGATGTGGGCTATGGATGGCAAGGCAGATGCACTTCCCTTGAGGTCTGGAGCTTGTGGACAGATGCTATCTTGTTGAATATGTGGAGATGTGGTACATCATTAGCATTCTAGTGATAATGCTGGGGGAGGGGGGCAGGGTCTAGGGATCATGGTACAAACAACCGGCATACATGGACCAGTGGCATGCACAATGGCCCGCAGTCCTCTGCGACTGTACTTAGCCCAGGGAAGAAGTGGGACCAGCAAGTAAAAGAGCAGAGCTGCAGCAACAATCAGAAGTAGGGACATCCTGGACTCCCTGCAAGGGGTGTTCCTAAGGCAACAAATTAAGAAACTCACTCTTGGGGGAAGGGAGCGATACTGGACCTTGTACAGACTAACGGGGACAGTGTTGCTGATGTCATGGTGGGTGACAACCTGGGATTCCATGATCAGTCACTGTACAATGTGGTTCAATACAAGGACTGGGCCAGAACTGAGTCTCACTAAGATGAGGGTCCTGGACTTCAGGAGGGCTGATTTCAGGAAAATGTGAGAATGCCTCAGGGATGCCCTGGCATGGATAGAGGATCTGGGGATTGAGGCACTATGGGCAGAAATAAAAGGAGGAATTGAAAAAGCAACTAATTTCTGTGTCAGACAGCTTAATGAAGGCAAGAGAAAAATGAGACCGCTATGGTTCTCCAAAGATACAACAGAAAAAAGTAAGAGCAAAAAAACTATCATTTAGAAAATATAGAAAGACACAGAAGGAGGAGGATAGGGAAAACTACCAGGCAAAACAAAGGGAGGTTGGTTAGCCAGTTAGACGCAGAAAGGCACAAACAGAGGACAATATTGCACAATCAGTAAAAGAAGGGGATAAAACTTTCTTTATATATATAAGCGAGAAGAGGAAGACCAAAAGGTGAAAAGTAAGGATAAAAGGGGAAGAAGGGGTTTGCGAGGAGGAGGACCAAAACACAGTAGAAATATTGAACAAATATTTTTGTTCAGTATTTACAGAAGAAGGGGTAGGTAATGGGCCAATGATAAGGGACAAGGGCATAAATGGTAAGGTGGTGGACACCAGTCCTTTTACAGAGGAGAAAGTCCTCAAGGTATTAGTACAATTAAAGGCAGACAAGGTAATGGGACCTGATGGGGTGCAGCCAAGGATACTGAGGGAGCTCATACAGCAAAGAGGGGATGGCTGCACCTCTGACAACTCTGTTCAACTTATCATTAGAAACGGGATGTTCCAAGGGACTGGAGGAGGGCAGATGTGGCTCCACTTCACATAAGTGGGAACAGGGAGGAGGCAGGAAATTACAGACCTGTCAGCCTGACTTCGGTAGTGGGCAAAGTAATGGAAACATTACCAAAGGAAATGATAGTGGAATATCTTGTAACCAGCGGATTACACGATCCAAGGCAACATGGTTTCACAGAGGGGTAGGTCTTGTCAGATAAACCGCATCAAGTTATTCGACGGGTGACCAGGGTAGTGGATCAGGGAGAAGCAGTAGATGTGGCCTACCTGGATATCAGTAAGGCCTTCTACATCCTTCCACATAGAAGACTGGTGAACAAGCTGGCCTGCCTGGGAGTGGCTCAAAAAGTTATAAACTGGGTAAGAAGTTGGTTAAGCAAAAGGAGTCAGAGGGTGGTGGTAAATGGTGTCCACTCTGGAGAAGGCAAGGTGACCAGTGGGGTGCCTCAGGGCTCAGTACTAGGCCCAGTCCTCTTCAGTGTCTTTATTAGTGACATTACGTAAGGGCTAGAAGGGAAAGTAAGCCTGTTCACAGATTACACAAAAATCTGCAACAGAGTAGACACACGGGGTAGGAATGAAGGATGATTTGAAAAAGTTGGAAGAATGGTCAAGGGTTTGGCATCTGGGTTTCAATGCAAAAAAGTGTAAAATCATACACTTGGGGCACAGACACCAGGGGGCTATGTACCAATTAGGAAGGGAAGTACTGCCAACCACCAAACAGGAAAGGTGCCTGGGGGTAATCGGTTCTGATGAACTGAGATAGCCAAGCAGTGTGATAAGGCCATGCAGAAGGTTAGAAGGATGCTCAGGTTCATAGGGAGGGGTATCAACAGTAGCTAAAAAGGTAATATTACCCCTGTACAGATCACTGGTAAGACCCACCTTCAGTACTGTGTCCAGTTTTGTAGACCCCACCTCCAGAAGGACATTAATGAGGTGGAGGTGGTACAAAAGAGGGCTACCAAAATGGTGCAGGGCCTGCATCAAAAGCCCTATGAAGAGTGACTCAAGGAACTGAATATGTACTCTCTAGAGGAGAAGATGGAAAGGAGGGATATGATAGAAGCACTGAAATACCTAATAGGCGTTAATTAGGTACAGGAAAGTAGCATTTACCATAGAAAAAGAAGCTCAAGGACAAGGGGTCAAATACTTCTTCACAGAGAGGGTGGTGGCTGCCTGCAACAGCCTTCCAGTGCAGGAGGTGGGTGAGAAAATGGTGATGGGATTTAAGTATGCATGGGACAAATACAAGGGGACCTTCGCAGTAAGTGTAAGCCCCCCAAATCGGGCTTATCTTTTGGGAGCTGTGGCTCCGTGGTCCCCATGGCACGGGTTGGGAGTCCCGGATGGGATAGCTTCATAGTTTCATAGTTACATGTACAAGTCCAATCAGCCATAAGGCTGTAGGTGGATTTGTCACTTTTTAGTGAATATAATCCCATTTTTTCCTGCATTAGCACGTCCAGATTTTTCTTAAAGGTCTCCATGTTAGCTGTGTCCACCACCTCAGACGGCAGTGTGTTCCACCTGTTGACCACTCTCTGGTTGAACCACCTTCCCCTTTTCAGTGTCCTATACTTCTCTCCAATCAGCCGCTGTGTGTGTAACCTAGTTGCCCTTTCTGATACCTTCTTTTTATTTATTCCAGCACATTCCCCGAGGAACTCTTTGTGATTACATCTATAAGTGAAACATAGATCTCCCCTTAAATATCTACAAAATATGGAGTACAGTCCCAGATGCATAATCTGTCTTCATGCTCCATATTTCTAACAGCCCAGATTTTTTAGTGAATCTACGCTGCACCCTTTCAATTTGCTTACCACTTCCCAGACTTTGCAGTGTAGTTAAGGATATTCCATACTCACGGATCAGCCTTACCAAAGGATCTATATAATTGTAACAACACCTCCTTCCTCCTGCTGTTAATGTTTTTCAGAATGTTCCACACTACTCTATTCGCTTTCTTTGCATTTTCTATATTGTGTTTTTCAAAGGTTAGAGAGTCTGATACAATTACCCCCAGATCCTTTTCATACTCCATGCTGGTAATCAATTTATTATTTAAGGTGTAATTCCATTTCTTATTATTATGAACAAAGTGCATCATTTTGCACTTGTCCATGTTAAAACTCAACTTGTTTTCATCTGCCCAGTGTTCCAACGTGTCAAGCTGTTCCTAAAAGTTAGCTATTGCTTCTGCAGTATTTATGACTGCTCCAACCTTGGTGTCATCCGCAAACTTGCAGAGCCAGGCACCACCTGACACTTGCATGGTAGCAATGTACAGTTTGAATAGCAATGACACCAGGACAGAGCCCTGGGGCACACCACTAGCCACCCTGCCCCACTCAGACAAGAATCCCCTTAGTTGAACCCTCTGGTATCTTTCACTAAGCCATGCATTTATCCATACCCTTAAATGCCAATGAGTCCTCAGTTCTTTCATTGCATCCATAAGAAGGCCATGAGATACTGTGTCAAATGCTTTGGCGTAGTCCAGATAGACTACATCAAGTGGTAGGCCCTGATCCAGAGCCTGGCTAACACTTTCAAAAAGTGAAGTAGATTACTGACACATGATTTTCCCGCCTCAAACCCATGCTGCAGATGTCCACAAACCCCAGCTTATTTAAATCATGTTCCAGCAAGTCCTTAATGCAACCCTCCATTACTTTTCCAATCACAGACATCACACTTATTGGCCTGTAGTTCCTAACCAGAGCCTTATCTCCTGATTTAAATATAGGTGTGATATATGCTGTTCTCCACACCTCTGCACCCTTCCCTCTCTCAAGGAGCCATTGAACAGAACTGTCAGTGATCCAGCAAGCACCTCAACATTATTTTTTAAAAGTAATGGATGGTACCCATCAGGCCCACAGGATATGGAAACTTTCAGTTTCTCCAATATTTGGGCTTCACTAATTCTAAGTCTGGAGCGCTCATTAGTATTTATCTTTGGTGCCACAAGAGTATTAGTTATACCTTCAGTTAACCTCTCCATTGTCATGAACACACTCAAGAAGTATTTGTTAAAGACTGTAACCATCTCTTGTTCCCTAACTAATGTATTACCACCGTCATTAGTACTGGTAATTATATTTCTTATATGTTCTTTCTTTCTTTTTTACTAGTTTACGTATACCCCTATTAAACCATGCAGGGACTCTTCCTTTACTGTTATATTTGATAGTTTCAGGCACATATCTCTTTATGCAGTCCTGCAATTTTTCATCTATCTTTCACCAGATTTCATCTGTGTCTAGTTCTGTTAATTCTTCCTTCCAGTTCCAGGCCAACAGCACGTCCCTAATTCCTTGGTAATTAGCTTTAGCATAGTTTAATATTTTAGACTTCCTTGATATTTGTTCAATTTTTCCTTCTACCAAACATCGGACCATGTTGTGGTCACTGTTACCCAGAGGTTGATCTACTGTGACATTCTCAGTTACCTCGTCCATATTACCTAGTATCAAATCCAAGATATGATTTCCTCTCATTGGTTGCTGTACAAATTGTTGCAAGCTATTTGTATGATAAATTTCCAGAAATCTTTTTTCTAGTCAGTTTGTTTCCTGGTAGCTAATCCAGTCTATATGCGGTAGGTTAAAGCCACCCATCATTATACAGTTTTTTTTTTTTTAAGGGTTATCTCCTTGATAAAGTTAAAAAATGTTTCATTGTCCTCTTCTTTCAGGCTTGGAGATTGGTATGTTTGATTCATATTCTGAAAGTTCACCCATAGCTGTTCCGGGCTTGTTGCATCTATGCTACTTTTTTCCTGTAGCCATGCTTTTAGGTGGCTAGATATATACAAACTTACCCCACCTCCATGCCTGGTTGTTCTTGATTTCTGGAAATAATCATATCCATTTAGCTCATTCCCCAATCATCATCTTTACTCCAGGTTTCTGTTATAGCACAAATGTCCACGCTATCTCTCAGTAGTAAGTATTTTAACTAATCAAGCTTATGTCTCATACTTCTTGTGTTGATGAGCAGGACTTTTAATTCATGTGCTTTATCCAGTTTTGTATCCCCCCTGCTACTTCTAGAGTTATCAGTCTTGATATAATCCAATCTTCCAACTAAGTCACCTCTCCCCTCAGTCGTTAGCTTAAACTAACCTCCCTAAATAAACACCCCAGCTCTTTACTTCCCTTCCTACTTGGGTGAAGACCGTCTCTGCTGAATAATTCCATCCTACCATCAACTAACTCCCATGACTTTATACACTCTGGGCCAGATATTCAAAGCATAGTGCAGCGCACAAACCAATAGTGTGGGAATAGCGCAGGAATAGCGCGGAGCAGCCATATTCAAAGGACCAGTTAGCGCACACTAACAGCAATAGCGTGGGGCAAACCAATAATGTATGCAAGGGGCAAAGTGAGGGGGGTGGCCAGCAGACATGCGCAAAGGGATATTCAAAGCCCCAGCACCGGGCTAAGACACATAGCGCGACACCTAGTGTGGCACTAGTTACCGCCTATAAAAGGCTGGTCTTAACCCAGGGCAAAACACCTAGGAGGAGGGACCACAACAGGAAGTGGGAATGTGTGCAGTGCCAGTAGCAGTGATGCTGCCATTGATGACAGCTGTAGTGGAGGAGGAGGAGAGGGAGCAGGCACAACATGGGCCACAATGCAGGCCAAGGAGATGGTATGCTGCAAACAGGTGGTACCAGCCCAGGGTCTCCTTCAAGACCCTGCCTGATGACCACATCACTGGCCGGTACAGGATGAACAGGGGAATGTTGAGGCAGCTATGTGAACTCCTGTATGAGCAGCTGCACCCAAACACCAGACATAGCCATGCCATGACAGTGGAGGAGAAGGTGACAGCAGGAATGTGCTTCCTTGCCACTGGGATGTTCTAATGACCAATGGGGACACCATCGGGGTATCGCAGTCTGCCACCTCAAGCCTCCTGACTCAGTTCCTAGAGGTTTTCATGCCACATGCTGGGGAGTTCATAGTATTCCCCAGCATGGCAGCAGAGCGCAGAGAAACAATGCAGCAGTTCCATCATGTTGCACACCTACCATCTGTACTGGGTGCCATTGACTGCACCCATGTCCCCACACGTGCACCACCTGGTGATGGCAGTTATGTGTACGGTATGTAAACAGGAAGGGGTACCACTCCATCAACTGCCAGGTGGTGTGCGATGTGACTGGGTACATCAACAATGTCTATGCACATTACCCCAGCAGTGCCCACGACGCCTTCATCTGGCACCAGTCCCAGCTGTGCTAGGCATTTGAGGAGGGCAGGATACCCAGTGGGCAACTAGTCGGTGAGTAGCAGCATACAAGGCATACACATGACAGCATGGATGGGGGTAGGCAGGGAAGGCCATGGAAGGGGTGTGGGAGGGCTACACAGAGGTGCAGGACAGCAACAGCCAGACTGCAGTACGGCAATAACAGGTACACATCTCTTGACAGAGGACAGCGCCTATCCCCTGCAACCCTGGCTGCTGACACCAGTACTCTGTCTGGCCACAGTGGCCAAAGAGAAGTACAACGAGGCACATGCCAGCACAAGGAACATCATAGAGAGGGTGTTTGACACCCTGAAGATACGCTTCAGAAGCTTAGACACATCAGGCAGTGCCCTACAGTATATGCCTCAGAAGGTATGCCGTATCTTTCTAGCCTGCTGTATGCTGCACAACATGGCGATGAACCATAGGATACAGGCACCTGAACTTGAGGGACAGTCCGACAGTGAGCCAGAGCCAGCAGTCAGGGGGATAGTGGAGCAACTCAAGAGGAGGGATCCTCGCATGGCCCACAGGACCATAGAGCACAGGGCCAACATCATCAGGACACTGTCACAGACCAGAGGGTAAGTACAGACTGCACAACAACATGAAACAGTACAATGCTGAAACTATTTAATGTGCACCAACAACCAGAACAGTGACACCAACAATCATAATAGGAACACAACAGAGTGGAACAGAAGACATGCGTGCGTGTGGTGTGATGTTGGGGGTGTGCAGGACACATGGGGGGTGGACACACAGCCACGGTGTAGTGTCACTAGGGATGCAGATGTGTGGTGGGAGTGTAAGGAGGGCAACCATGGCAGTGGAAGTGGAAGTGTGCATGGGATGGAGTGCAAGGATGTTCGTTAGTGGGTGTGTGTGCATGTGTGCACACGAATGTGGGTGTGCCAATGTTGACACGGGGGGTGATGACTGTGCAGTGGTGCAGTATGATCATGACCATCACCACCGACTACCACCATGCACATGGCGCTCACCACTAGTGCGGGTCAAAGATCCCGTGGTGCTCTGGGCCAAGGACAAGGCAGAGGAAAATGGTGAGGCAGGTAGTGCAGCCCTCCTGTGCCCCCATTGAATGGCGGAGCCTGACAGGGTGGGTGGATGGCCACGGTGGTGCTCTGTGCCTGACATGGTGCGTGACGCAGTGGAGCTGGACCCAGTGCCAGCCCTGTGGCCACGGGTTGCCCGCCTGTGTGCCCCTGTGCCTTGTGCACCCTGACCAACCAGCTTATGCTGGCGACCCCCATGCACCCCACGAAGTACATTGACAATGTCAACCACCGCAGCCGTCAGACCAGCAAAGCCGCAGTCGATCACACCCACCATGTGGCCCAACCTGTCCTCTGCCCACTGTTTGGCATGGGCAAAGCCCACTGATATTGGCTCCCTCATCAGTGCCAGCTTATGCCTCAGTTCCCTCCGTAGGCCATGCAGGTCCATACGAGCCTCCTGCTGGGACGTGACAGCAGCCTGCAGGAGTGGGTGGACACCATGGGCATCCTGCTCCAGGGGCGCAGCCCCCTCATTTGCAGCTGGCACCGGTGCCTGCTACACAGGAGGTTCGGGACACTGTTGCACATCTGGCATGGTCTGCTGCTGCCGACCACTGGTGATGCACTGTTGCACTGGATGGCCCTGGACCACAATCTGTATGAGACACCGCATGTCCAGCAGTGCAGACATGTTCCCCACACTGCCCACTACCGGATGCACAGGGACGGCCACACCAGCAATGCTGAACACCCCACTGGCACCTGTTCCACGGCCTGCTACCATCCCCACCCTGCATCCCCCTCTACAGTCATGTCCAGGCGGTGAGGGCCCTCTGACATGTCAGTGTCATCGCCACTGGTCACCGTCACTAGTAGTACCTGTCCTACACCCAGTTGCTCCATTTGTGCATCCTCCAGGTACTCAGTGGATCCCATCTCCCCGACTGCAGTGTGTTCCCCCTCCCCAGACAGATGCAGCCTCTGTCCATTGGAATGCCATACATGAAGTGGCTCTGTGCTTGCACAACTGGCACTCAGACCGGATGTTGATGGCCATTCACCATCATTCTCCACAACCTCTGGACCATGGTCATACATCCTGTGCTGCTCCTGTGGTTCCGCAGACCTTGCAGACACTGCTGTGGAGAAAAACAGGACAGGGTTAGTCACCTGCACATGGACACTGTGCCCTAACACCACCACCACCACCACCACACTATGCAAACCCCAGGGCACGTACCACCTGCCATGGCCATGCGCACCCCACACACCAGCCTGTGACCACATGCACCCACCCAACACACAGTGCACATGCCGTTGGCAGGCAGCTGTTCTGCAGCCCACAGTGCACCCCATGCAGGGCACCAACAGCAAGACTCTGTACCTATGCAATCACACCATGCAGGGTATACACATGCGACTACAGACCTGTCCTGGGCAGTGCGAGAGGTGTCTCACAACCACCACCTGGCACACCTGCGACTGCCGCCGTTCACACTGTGGACACCACCATGGCCATGAGTGGCTCCTCCACCCACTGCTGTTGGTCTTGTGGTCCTCCACAGGTCCACATCCATTCCCGCAGCCGCTGTGCCTCCTCTTCCTTGGCATGGCACAGCAGGTCATTCCTGCACTTTCGCACCACCTCGGTCATCCTGCCACGGCCGCCGACAGCACTTACCGCTGCTGTCACCTCCTCCCAGGCTTGGCACACCACCGCATCCGTGGCCCTGTGCATGCAGAGCACCTGCTCCCTCTCCTTCACAGCATCCTATGAGAACTTATGTGCGCATATGCTCTCTTGTCATGCTGCACGTCCTATGGGACAGTCGGAAAGGGACATATGTCAGCAGCTGTGGCAGGACTGCGTTGCATTGCACATACACATCACCATGCCACCCCCTAGAATGTCACAGGCCACATGGACATGGCACTGGGCATCAAGTGCATGTACGGTGCACACGGCCACATAGTCATTGGCCACCCTGTGTCTGGACAGCAAGCTCTGGACCCACATGTGCACTGCTGTCGCCCATGGCTGGCATGTGCACCCATGAATGGGGCCGTCCCTATGCCCACCACCTGGCACTGAACTGTGCCCTGTGAGATCACTACACTGAGTGCGTGGACACGTGGACTGGCACATAGACAATGGCAGGACAGCGGGCACAGCCCACACGGTGCTTGGGATGACACAGTGCTGGGACCCTGTGTTCCCCCAGCAGAGCAGTCACAGCCTACCACACCCCACATACAGGGTTTCATGGCAGTGAGCCAATGTTGCAGGACATACCTGGGTATTGCACCATGGCCCCTGCCTGGTGCCCACAGTGTGCAGGCAGTGCCACACGGCACAGTGCGATGCAGGGGCATGTGCACAGTGCACTGGACGGTATGCTGCACAGGCGGACGTATGTAGCTGTGCACCATCACACAGCACAGTGCTTGCCTGTGGTCCAACGCGTGGCTGACTGTTCACCAGCAGGTACATTTGTGGGTTGCAGTCCGGGCTGACCCTGTTCTGAGCTATTGCCATTCCGAGAGTCCCATGGCAGTCATACATACCTGCATCTTACTGCTCATCCCCCTGTTGCATCTCTCCACCTGTCCCCTGTTGTTCTGCAGTATCCGTAGTATGCTGCATTCCCACAACACAACACTGGTGGTGCACTGCTTGCTCTTTTATAGCCCAGCCAGGCAATCAAGCCTGTTATGCATGCAAAGCAGCACATAATGGTATGCTAATCACACAGTTTGTACCATGCATGCACAAGTACCCCCATTTGCATATTCCAGTTGAATATGGCCCTGATTAGTGCTGGCTAACACCTTAGCGCTGTGCAAACATCCGTGCAGGTCTATTGGGGGGCCAGTGCCATGCTATCCCAGTAGTCCGGTGGTCTCTGGTATAGCATGACCACAACGCATGCTCATGAGGCTCCCATGTCCGTGCTATCATCCTGGCATAGCGTGATGTAATGCCGCGCTAGCCAACACAGCGCGGCACTAGGCGCATGCATGGTATTCATCTTCAGGGTCATGCCAGGGGTCACGCATGCTCAGTGCGAACACTTCTGGGCAGTGCCATGCTACGTCATGTGATAGTGCAGCACTGCAATGGTTGTTGCAGGAGGGTCCTGGGTGTGCCAACCATGGGGTAGCTTAAGAGGTGTAGGGGAATCCGTGCTGTGTGGGCAATGCCAGGACGTGGAAGACAGCATGCTGTGGTGCACACAGACAGGCACTGGGTGAGGTGGAGACAGCAAACCTGGTGGAGCTGGTACAGAAGAGGCACCAGAGGCTCTGTGGGGAGGTCAGGGAAGGGGACCTACCACGTATGCAGGTGTGGTCCACGGTCGCACGGAAGCTTAGTGCCCACACTGGAATCTCCCATAATGCAGAGAAGTGCAGGCACAGGTACACAGACCTGCAGCAGCGTCAGCAGCTTGAGTGCTACAGGTGCATGGTGCATGAGGGCACTGTGCCTGTGCCAGGTAACTGGCGTTGCATGTTGACACCCACTATCACGATCATGTCAGGCTGCAAGTGTGTGTCTGTGTGTGTGTGTGCATATGTGTGTGTGTGCCGCACTGCATGGTGCAGGGGCGCATGTGGCACCAGTGGGGATCCACAGTTTGGCCCCCTAGGGGCCCAGTACATGCTGTGGCCATGGGTGTGGAAGGCAGGTTGGGTCATGGTTGTTGGCGTGTCCTGGAGCAGCACCAGCCTGCGGTCGGCGACACCGTGATGCAGGGATCCTGCTCCTGGGGGACTGTCGACATATACACACGGGTATGCGGATGTTCACAGGACAGTGGCAACAGGCACTGTCACACAACTGTGACGGCGTGACTTCCTGATGTGTGTGCCTGGTGAATGCTTCATGGGCCCTGCCACCCTCTGTGTGGGTGTCCTCCATGTTCACTCCCTGTGTGTGCAGTGTTGTTAGGGTTGCATGTGCATCTTGCTGTGCTGCATGTGGTGTATGCTGTGTCATACTCTAACACCAATGTTTCACCTGTCCTCTGTAGAGCAGATCAAGCAGCCCATGGCCAGAGAACAGGGCCAGAACGTGACCCAGGAGCAGTGGAGAGGCAGTCTGAGGGTGCCGTCCATGCCGCAGCGGGTGCAGGAGAGCAGCTTTGAGAGCAGTGGTGTGTTGTGTGAGTACCTATCTCATTGCTCTGTGATCTGTGCTCTTACGCTGGGCTGTGCGTCTCATATGGGTGTCCTGCTACTGACTGTCTGGTGGCATGTCTGCAATGGGCAGTGGGCCAGTGGCAGTGTGGCACTGTGCTGTGCAGCACATCTGTGTTGCATTCCACAGTCGGGTGCTGCCAGACTAGCCCAGGGGGGACTGGGGCACTGTCGGCTTACTTTGCTGTGTGGGTGCCTGATGGTGGTGGGTGCTCTGATGGTGAGTGTTCAGTGGGGGTCACATGCTGTTGGCTGCCATGCCCACCTCTAGGGTCCCTCTAGACCCCCCCACAGGGCATCCACATTTGCACTGGTGGCAGTGCCTTGCTGTCCTGTGCATTCACTGGACGGGCCTGCATGGCGCCACTTGCATGCCTCTTGTGGATGCGGAACACCATGCCCCATGCCTTCCAGGCATACCTCTCGTCCTTCTGTCTGCCAACTGTGGAACATTGCCTGTCATACTGTAGTACATTATGGCAATGTGTCGTATGCATTGTGGATTCCTTACCTGGGTATCTCATGACGTTGTTACTGTGTTGCAGTTTTGTTCCAAGGGTCTGTTATCACTATGCTATTACATTACGTGCATCGTTTACTATTGAGTGTTGCCTGACACTGTTGACCTTGGCTGTGGAACTTGCCCTCACATGGTGGGACAGGGGGCTTTTGCCCTGTGGGTTGGGGACCCTTACTTGTACTGTGTCATAGTTGGGTGGTATGCTTTCAGTGGCCTTGCTTGGTGGCATGTGTCGGCCCTTCACTAACAGCATCTGTGCCATGGCTGACTGTTATCCCCTGGCCTGGGTTGGTCATTGGCAGGCCACTGTCATGGTTCATTGCTGCTCCAGCATGCCTTTAGTTGTTGTTGGTGCTGTGCTCTGCTCTGCTCTGCATTACGGTACATTGCCATCTGTCGGTGGGCAGAATGTCCCAACGTGTGGGTGCCCTTGTGCATGTTGCGGCGTGGCCTTTGCACCCAGCTCTCCGGGGGTCCATCTGTGTGTCTGTTGTGTCTCGCTGTGTGCTGTGCCGGGGTGGGCAGTGTCACATGTACCCTGGTGCTGTTGGGATCATTGTCATTATGTGTGTTGGGGTTTGGGTTGGTGCCTCTGTTGCCCTGTTCTGCTTTGTGGGCACCTTCCAGGCTGGCCTACCAGTGCGGCACTCACCTCCACTCGGGATTGCCCATTGGAACTGATGTCCATCCCTGTATGGCCACCTTTGGCTGTTGTCTGCCTCCTGTCTGGTGTCCTATCCTGATGGTCTCACCCTTCCTCTTGTAGGTCCACCCCGGGCATCACTGTGGGCGACCAGGCCAGAGGTGTCAGAGGGGATGGAGTACCTGATGCGCTGTGTTGTCCACCAACAAAGGACTCTGATTGAGCAGCAGGCCATCTTGATAACAGAGACGAGGAGAGTGGCAGCTGTATTGGAGGCTTGGCTCCCGGATCCAGTGGGCAGCTAGCCATGCCCTACATCCCGTATTGTGTTGCCTTCACACCTCCCCCTTACTGGACATATTATCCTTTCCTGGACTGTATTCCTGTGTCCCTGTGTGCATCCTCCTCCTCCCCTTTGCACCCTTCTCCTGTGACTTTTTGTACATCCTGTTATTATTTCCACATATGTTTCCCTTTTGGATCCTTGCTTTGCCTATAGTGCGTTCCTTTTGTTGTTCCCGCAGTGGGCTTTTTGTTGCATGGGTTGTGTGTTGGGGGGGCTTGGCATGTCACTTAGTGGGATTGGTCCTGCTGTCTTTCTTTGTTATGCGGTGGGTCATCCAGTGGTGGTTGGGGTATTGGTAATTCTGTGTTTGGTTTGTTCTTTGGTATTGTATGGGTTTGCATCACTGTTATATTCCCGTTACCCTTCCTTTTGCATATTTGTCATTACAGTGCATTTACTACATTTTACTGTGTCCTGTGTCATTCTTGGGTGCTGAGGTTATGCATGGTTTGTACTTTTCCTTGTGTTCTCCACATGGGTCTGGGTTGTTGCTTGACATTCCCGTGCATGTGTAGCATCCTCTGGGATGTGCACTGTGGTCTGCTCCTGATACCTCATTCCAGCCTGTGTTTCATTACATGTGTCCCAGGGTCAAGCTGTCTCACCTCTACACTGTGTTCCATTGTGTGTTTGCACTGCCTGCCTGGGTGCTATATTCAGTGCTGTCTTGTGTGCTATATTCAGTGCTGTCTTATTCCCGGGCTGTTTTTGCCCTGCACTCCTGGCCCTGTTTGCCCGGCTTCTTTTGATTGCTATATTCACCTGGTTTTGCACTGTGCTTTGTCTTTTGAATATAGCGGGCATTTTGCTCTGGCTATGTTTGCATGCCGGGCAGTGCTACCTTGGCCACGGGGCAATTTTTTGAATATCTGGCCCTCTGTTCCTTCCATTGTGGTCCATCTTCTCAGCCAGTTATGTATTCTTTGTGCCTTCCTGTTAACCCTTTCCCCAGCTCTAGGTACTGGTAGAATTTCTGACAGCACCAGGACTACCTTTATCTCTTTTACCAATTTATTTAAACTCATAAAGTCCAAATACAGCTGGTCCTCCCTGGTAATCTTAAAATCATTTGTTCCCACATGGACTATAACTAATGGGGTGTCCCCCTGAGGTTTAACCATCTTAGATACTAGTGTTATTACATCCGCCAATCTGGCGCCCGACAAGTATGAACTAGTGACTGTTTCCTTTAGTAGTTTTGTCATATAAACACCTGCATATTTTATCATAGAGTCCCCAATTATATAAACTCTATTGATTAGCTTTGCATCATCCATATCTACTTCCATATTCCCTTGCTGGTCCTCCGTGTTAAGTATCATAACTTGACTGGGATCATTACTAGGAGTTACCCCTGCTTTGACTCTGACCTGATCAAGTTCAGCACCAGCCCTCTGATCCATTTCCTCCCCCTCCAATAGCAGAAGGGGCTGAAATGAATTAGCCAAGGGGACCTCGAAGCTCATGGCTCTTCTCCCTTTCTTTGTTGTTCTTATATTTGTCTGTACCTCCCAGTCCTCATCCTGCTCTATCTGGTTCCTGTCCCTTTTATTTATTTGTTCACTTGTCCCTTGATTATCACCTCTTTACCACTATCAATTATACTAGACTGGTTCAGACATTTCAACTCCAGTTGCAACCCCAGGATTTTTACTTTAAGCTCCTTTTAAATGAACATATTGCAGGCAGACATATTCCTGTACACCATAGCACACCTCCAGACTAAATTTTTGCACTCATTGCATTTGGTGCCTATTTCTCCCACCCTTAGTGTCACAAAGGACTTTCTATTAGAACACTCATCTCTGTTATAAATGACTGACTCTTACCAATTCTCTTATCCTATGTACCACACGGTTTTGAATTCCTTCCGTACTTCCCGTTTCCCCACTTAAACATGCTGAAACATGCGCTATGATGCGTGTGTCTCAGCACACATCTCCACGTGCGATGCCACATGTTCGAGCTCGCAGTGCTCGCTCTGGCTGCTGTTTTTGTGCTAGGCACCAGGAACCAACTCTCAGTCACGAGCAGGCACAGGGAACAATAGCCAAAGAAATACTTTAAAACTCTCCCTAGTGCACAATTTAAGTGCTTAGAGGTCTACACCAGCCCCAGCTCATTCATTCCAGTTAAAATCAAATATATTTCGCAGCGTTCCCCAGGAGTTGTAGTTCTCTTAAGACAATGAGAACTACAAACCCCACAAGACTTCCTGTCTGAGTCTCTGTCTCTACTACCTTGATGTTTACCTCGAGACAGAGACTACCACACCAGCCAGCAATAGCAATCAATAGGGTCTCACAACCTGGTTCTCCTGTCCCTTAGCATGTCGCTGACTCACAGGATGAATCCAGGGATTTGGACCCACTGGCTTTCTTCTAGTGGCTCTGACTGCTGAGATTCCTGGTGCTCAGTGTGTTGGGCTACAAAAATAAATATTTGCAAATAGTTATGGCGGCCACACCTTAAGGCGCATGTGCAGATGCTGATGAGAGCAAATGTATTGGCACAGCTGCTCCTGGTTCTGAGTTGTTTTTCGGGGTCGGCCTGTCTCGGGACCCCATGAGAAATAGAAGAAAAAAAGAAAATGAGAAAAGTGAAAGTATTAAATAATGTAAAAAGTTTTGGTGGTCCATGCTGTGGCCACCTTGGGGGGAAGGTTGGCTGGAGCAGCGGCTCCAGTAGTGTCTGCATAATTTGGTGCCGGGGGAGTATATTGTAAATAGTTGTTTTGGGACTACGATTCCCGGTAGGGCATTGGGGCCAGAGTGAGTGTTGGCACCTTGAACTAGGTCCAGGAGTGGACCTCTAGATTGGTTGGGATTTGCCGGTACCTGGTAGAGGGGACACAAAGCAGGAGCAGGCGGTAATCAGGGAGAGAGACCTGAGGAGGAAGGAGAGCAAGAGAGAGGTTGTAGCGGGGCCGTTTGCCAGCTCGGTCACAAAGGCCATTTTTTTTTAATGCAGCAGAGTGTCTCAGGAGCCCAAAGGGACATGGCAGCAGTTGTTAGTTTGGTGTCCCAGTTCCTTGGGAGATAATGGGGAATCATACCAGAATATGAGAAGGAGGAGGGCCTGCAAAGAGCCTGTAACATGGGTGTGGTCTGTTGCTGTCAGCCCAGTAGGACCACTGCTGAGTGGGACCTCCCTCTCAAGGAGGAAGACAGATTTAAGAGAAAAATGGCACCTTAGAGGTTAAGGGATCCAGAGATTCGGGCAAAACCCCTGGTCCCAGAGACTTTAGATGTGTACATCAAGTATGGAGGGACTGTGAGCGGGGTCAATTGGGAGCCAGAGGATTTGGAGGTACCTTCTCTGGTTCCATGGTGATCCCAGGCTTAGACTATCCTAGTTTCTGGCTGGAGGATGAACTGTTGCAGTTCGAATAATAGCCTGATTAGACCACAAAGTTAAGCTGCCTACATTTTGGACTGTGGGCTGCCTAGCCTGCAAGGTAGCTGCTGGGAATGTAGCTATGTGAAGAGACCTTCACGGTGCTGAGCACCACTGAGCTTCAGATATGATTTTTGTGGTCCAGAGCAACCTGTTTATGTGTTTTCTGCTCCACTGAGTGGCTGTTTCCTGTTCTGCACTAACTGTTCATTAAATGAGATCCTGTAATTCCTGTAGTTCTGATGTTTGCCTCATTTTGTTTGGATGAACTGTTGGCTGTTAACAAGAGCTTTGCCTCCACAGCCCACCTCCCAATGTGTGTTCCAGAGTGGCATCCAAGGGGTCAGGCCTTGGATGACCCTTGAGGAGGACGGCGGGAGACCTGCCTGGTGAAGACTGTCTACAAAGGTCTCAGAGACAAAGATGGCAAGGCCAGGCAGGTGAAGACCAGCTTCTCATCTTTTCAGTCAGCCAGCTCTGCAACCAGAGGTCTGAGGGTACCCCAGTTTCATCAGGTCTGGTAAGTCAGGATGAC
This sequence comes from Neoceratodus forsteri, assembly GCA_016271365.2. Taxonomy (NCBI): domain Eukaryota; kingdom Metazoa; phylum Chordata; order Ceratodontiformes; family Ceratodontidae; genus Neoceratodus; species Neoceratodus forsteri. The sequence goes on along the minus strand of CM028137.1, from coordinate 557,484,234 downwards.
CAGGTATGTGGACTCTTTCTGCTGTATAGCACCCCATCCCTCGGACTTTGTCCATCATACCCCTAGGCACTTGGGGGCTCATATAAACAAGGGAGGAGATGACCGGAGATCGAGTAGGGTCTACAGTGGCACAGTAGTCAGGGAAAACTTTGCAAACTAGGTGAGCTAAGAGGTCCTTATCTGCCGACAACTTCTGTTTTCTGTATTAACTCTTAACATACACTACTGGCTACACAATCTCACACTGCTGCCTACTGCTTGATGTCAGCTACAGGATTTGGAGATTTTGTAGTAACAGAAGATGTCACCCCAGAACTAAGCAAAATTAGCCTGACACAATCTACTTTACTACAATAAACTGTAAGTAAACCCCAAAAGTTTTTGCACACGAAGTGCACATTGTAACAAGCCCCCCATTTGACTGTGGTGCCCTTGGTGCTGACTGTTCCCCTTTTATACTTGTCAGGCAGAAAGAAAACTACAGGTAGGGAACTTAAAGGAGAACTGTGCTGGGCCTGCATGGAATTTTCCCCAACTGAAGTTGTTTTTTACATCTTGGTTCTAATTCTGTCATTATTCCATCTATACGGGCCTTTTAGCAACCTCAGTGAGAATTTCTGCTTTATAATATAGTATGGTAGTAATTACAATTTTAAAACTGTGTGATATAGTTTATCTCCCTAACAACCACAGAGTTCCATAGTAAAACATGGATGCATATGAACATATGAACATACGAAATTGCTGGCAGAAAAAGGCTCACAGGTCTATCAAGTCTGCCCGATTGTGTAGCTCTTAGTTTCATATTACTACAGCTGCCCCAGCCCCACCCAAACCCCCTCCCTTCCTCCCCTTTCCTGGTTTTTCCCCCTTGGTGTTCTTGTCTGTACTAATCCTGCCCTTGACTCTATCCCAACTCCACTTAAAGCTATCCTCTGTCCTTAGTTCAATTAAATCCTCTAGCAGTGTGTTCTATCGTGCCACCACTCTCTCTGTAAAGTAGTGCCTCCTGGTCTCCCTCCTGAACCTTCTCCCTTCCAACTTCAGACTGCGCCCCCTAGTGACCCTTCCCCCCTTTGAGTGGAACAATACTTCTTCTCTGACTTAATTTATGCCTTTCAAGTACTTAAAGGTCTCTATCTTGTCCCGCTTTCCTTCTGTCTTCCAGCAGATATATGTTGAGTCTCGTCAATCGCTCCTCATACGGCAACTCCCCAGTCCCATGATAATTTTTGTAGCCATGCATTGCACCCCTGCAGTAAGCTAACATCCTTTTGAGGTATAGGCACCAGTACTGCACAGTACTCCAAATGTGGCCTCACCAGTAATCTATACAAGGGAAGGATGACCTCCTTCTTCTAGAGGTGATCCCTCTGACAATGCACCCTAGCATCCTATTTGCCCTTGATGCTGCCCTGCTACACTGTGCTGATACCTTCATGTCCCCTGTGACTATTACCCTAAGGTCCCTTTCCTCCTCTGAAGCTGTTACCACACTTCCCCCCAGCCAGTAGCTGGTCCTGGGATTTCTTGCTCCAAGGTGCATGACCTTCCACTTAGTGTTAAACCCCAGATGCCACTTCTTAGACCAGTGTTTGAGTTTAGCCAGATCCTCTCTGAGTGCCTGCCTTCCTTCCTCATTGTCTACTTTTGCAAAAATCTTAGTGTCATCTGCGAACAGGCTGATCTTACTCTTGACCCCCTCAGTAATGTCTCCAATGAAGACATTGAACAAAACAGGGTCCAGCACTGAACCCTGTGTTACCCCACTTGTTACTGGCTTTGGCTTGGATGCTCCCCCCTTACAAATACCCTCTGTTGTCTGCCCTACAACCAGCTGTCAACCCACCCCACCAGTTTCTCCACCACTCCCCGTCCCTCAGCTTGCTCATTAACCTCCCGAGGGACACCGAGTTGAAAGCCTTGTTGAAGTCCAGGTACAGGACATCGACAGCATGGCCTTCGTCAACCGTCCTAGTGACCCAGTTGAAGAAGTCGATCAAGTTAGTTTGGCACTATCTTCCTGAGACAAACCCATGCTGTCTCTCATTCTGTAGACCATCACTATCAAAATAGGTTATCAACCTCTCCTTTAGAATGGTCTCCATCAACTGCATCGATTTCAAGAGCAGATGGGACAGAGTACTGGGTTTAGTGATTGCTCAGGTTGTTAGCATTAAGAAGGGGAAGGAGGTGTGTGGACTGGGAAGAATAAAACCCCATTTGGACAATAGGTACCAGACAGATAGGGAACTATGGGTAGATTAGATGGACTTTTTTTTTTGCTGTCATTGTCAATGCATTGTACCAATAACAGAAGAGCAGAACAGTAACATAAACTGATTACATCATATAGTTCTAAAATGGCTCTTAATAGCACTATGTAAATCAGAAGCACATACTTGGATAAACACAAAACTAGAACAAGAAGGGACATGATTGAGATCTGCAAGTAATTCACAGTGATGAACAAGGTGCAGGAGTAGTGTTTCCTTCAGAGGAAGGAAGGTGCAATAACACCAGGGCATGCAATGAGTCTAAGGGGTGAGTTTAGGAGATGCATGAAGAAATACTTCTTCACAGAAAGGGTGGTGGCACTGGTGGATGACTGGAACAGCCTACTAGAAGAGGTAGTGTGGGCAAGGACTGCGGAGTCTCCAAGCATGTGCAGGATAGGCACAAGAGCAAATTAGTTAGAGGAAAGGGAGGTGGGAGGTACATCATTGACCAAATAGGGTCACAGGTGTTGAAACAGCAAGGAAAAGGGTGTGACTAGATAGGTCTACCAGTCCTTTCCTGCTGATAAAGTCTATGTTTCTGTTTCTATGATTCCATTTGGTATAGTACTTACCTTAACACCAGTGGGTAAATCAGAAGTGTCTGCTGTGGTTATTTTAATAGGCCAGAATAGCTGGAACAGGAACAGACTTGGAACAGGAATTTTCAGAAGTTTGTACTGGGAAAAACGAAGGTTCCACAAGGTTTGCTTATAAAGAAAAAAAAATCTGCATGACTGATAGTGGATGCTGTGCATGATAACCCTCTGAAGCTGGAGCTTCTTGGATATACTAGATACCAGTAAGTAATTATTATAAATTCCTTTGACTATAACTAGCAGTAAGATGATCATGTGAACTTACTATATACCCATATGGTATTTTATTTTACTACAAATTGTTCAATATTATCTCTATTAAAAGTGCGATATTTATTTAAACTGTAAATTATGTGTATTGTTATAGCTGTATCTCATTTTTGAAAAAATCAATAACAAACTTACAAAGCTAAAAAAAAAAAAGCTGGAGCATGAGGGCTTTTGAAAGGCTCTACCTGAGTTCAATGGATGAGCAACCAGCCACACCTACTTCCTAAACTATAAAAGCAGTTCCTCCCAGCCTCCGTCTAAAGCACTTTCTTTGCAAGCCAGAGGCTGTGTTGGTCCCTTTTCTCACTTGCACCCCCAAAAAAATCATATATATTTGTTTGTGTTCTGGACTATCTTTGGTTTCTGCTGGTTGTGTTCCTGTGTTTCTCCTACTTTGGTTAGTATTTGTTTTGCTTCTGGCTGCTGTGTACTTCCTTGTGTGCTTGTTTTTCTGTTCTACTATGTTTGAGCTTTGGTTTTGTGTTTTCTTTTGGGGCTTCTAGTTGCGCTTTATGGCCCAGATATTTAAACTGTGCCAGGCTGTGGCATAAGCCTGGGCACAGCTCAACTTAGCTGTGCAGGGGCATGGACTGGGCGATATTCAAACGAGCTGCGCTGTGGCTCAGCATCGTTGAATATCGCACCCTGGCCATACGCAGTGCGTATGGTGCAGTGGCACTGCACCAGTGCCAGTGGCCAGAGTGGAGCAGATGCGCTTATGCAGTTCCATGCGCAAGGCGCAACAACCACGATATTCAAAAAGTTGACATGCAATGGGGCCATAATATATGCAAGGTGCAAATGGGGCTATTTGCATGTCATTATGGCTCCCATTTGCATGCAGGTGTGCCAATTCCGGACTACTTGCACCTGGCGCTTTGCCAGGCAGCAGCCATTGGGGACCGATGCCCCTGCAGTGTGGCAATGTGCCCAACAGCCCAATCACGAGCATTAGTAATATAAATGTAAACCCCAATATCCCTGGTGGTTCAGTGGACCACTGTCTGCTCAATCGTAGCTGATGTAAATAAATAAAAACTCCTATATCCCTGGTGGTCCAGTGGACCACCAGGGATATAGGATTCGAGTCTGTCTATTTTTACTTAAGCCCACGATCGGACAGGCAGCAGTCCACTGGACCACCAGGGATATAGGATTAGAATCTGTTTATTTCTACTTCACCCCACGATCGGGCAGGCAGCGGTCCACTGGACCACCAGGGATATCAGATTCTATTTTTCCACACCAATGCCCGTGATCAGGCATGGGGCCACCACCATGGAGGTGCAGCGGAGCTCGGTGGTCACCCTATGGTGGCAGCTGCGTGCTGCACTTGCAATCTGACAGCTCACCTGTGGTGGCCGGCCGTTGCTCCTTGCTCCAACGTGCGGGCGCAGGTAGGGGTTGGCCATGCATGGCTCAGCACATCCCGGCTGAATATCGGGCTGTGCAGAGTATGCAGCACACCCCCACCTGTGCCTGCATACATTATTGATACACTGGCAAGATCGGGATTTGTGCAGGCACAATTCCCGCTTGAATATCATGCCAGGGCACATCAGTGGGTTGCGAGTAGTGCAACACTGTTGTGCCATGTGCAACCCTTTTGAATATCTGGCCCTATGTGTGCTGTGTTACTCCTTTGCAGGGTTCTAGCTCCCTTTCCTCCCCAGGTACCTGACAATCTAAGTTTTCCTTGCATTTGTTGTATGTTTTAGCTCCTATTCTAGCCCTCTGCTACTGCTTCCACTTAATTACCTGCACCTGGTCTAAACTCTTGCTCTTAGCTAGCAGCCAGCAGGTACTGCTGCATTCTGTTCCAACTCCAGGTAGTCTGTCCAGCTTTGCTACTTCCTTCCTTTGGGGATTGCTCGCTCCAGTCTTCATTATGTTTAAAGTTTATTCTGCTCTACAAATTTCCCAATTCCCTTTCTTTATCAATATATTTGCTCAGTTGCTGCTGTATTTAATTAGCATGCACTCTCACTTCATTATTCTTTGTGCATACAGCCCTATTTCAGTTTGCTTGGCCATTCAGTGCTACTGGTTGCACAACACATTTATTTTACACTCCGTGGGAAACAAGCCTGAGTCTACTCCAGTTCTATATTACTTCTCCATGGGATTCAGCAGCTGCTTCAATGCAATTCACCAGTGGCTCCTTGGTTTCCGCTCCAGCTGCAGGCCTTTTAGCAGAATGGTTCTAAGTTTACCTGTTTTGGCCTATGAGTCCTTATTTTGCTTCACTGTCACCTTTGCTTGTCCCATGGAGCTCTGCTTGCACATAGACCTTTTTTTTTTTTTAATTTTGCTCAAACATTTTTATTTGCACTCAATGGGACTCAAACCAGAGTTTAATGCACTTCTATATTACTTTCAACATATGATTCAGACCTGCTTAAATGCAATGTATCAAGCAATTATTTGTAAACAGCCCTTCTGGGGTTTTTAATCTGCTTCTTTATACTCTGGAGGTGAGCTCAGCTACAGCTGTTACTGTAAACTAGTTTTAAAATCTGCATGTGGGTCACGGCACTTTACCGTGGCTTCTTTGTTTTTCCTACGGCTGAAGACTGTGCAGTTACAGTGTAGAGTCGTGGCTCCACGTACTTCATTTACTTTGTGTTCCCATACTGCCTTCACCACTAAAATCCTCTGGGTATTTGTCACTTTTAACTGGCACTAATTGATGGTCTGTTTGGCTAGCCTCATACTGACTAAAGGCCCAGATAACCTGAGCTAGCAGATTGGCAGGTCAAGCTATCTTGCTGTTGTGTACTATTTGTTTACCTGGCCCATTGCTATGGTTGTTTACCATGCCACTTTTTGCCTGTTACTCCCTGCTTTACCATGTATGGCCTGTACCATTACTAAAGGTGTTTACTTTGCTGTATAGTACCTGAGAGTCTCTGTAGTATCTTGTATAGCCTGTTCTATTGCTAGAAGTGATTAGCCGACCATGCCCTTCAATTAATTGGCTCTGAGCTTGCTCTCAACTGACGGTTTCGCTCTGCACCCTAGTCAGCATCCTGAGCATGTGATGCCTGGTGTGGAGGCCTTCCTTTCGGGCCCATAGTGGGAATGTCCTTGCTCCAGGTGGAGCTTTGGCCATATGTGTGCAGCAGTGACTCTTGTTGTAGAATTTGACTAGCTGCGAAGGGAGGATATATTGCTATCCTTTAGCTGTGGTATCAACTGCTGAGGCATCTTCAACGCATTTTCCCACAACCGCCCTTGGTTCTCTTGATCTAAATAGTAGATTGCTAGGTCAAGTGAGTGCCTCAGTGGTCATTCTTTCCTCCTCCGCCATCAAGGCAGTTTGTTGCAGAGGCTAGTACTCGCTACCCTCCACGGCGCTCCTTAGGGAAAGAGTGAGAGTTTCTCAAAATTGGAATATTTCTGCTCCCCTTGTTTGGATTTCTAAATGGCACTAGCAGAGCCAACACTAAATACAATATCCCAAGCCTGGAAGGAAGCAATATCAGCCTTGGATCGCTAGAGATTTCCTCCTCAAAGGTTTTTTTTTCTGTCTTCCATGCCACAGGTCATGATACTAGTTAGTTTAGCAATATTCCCTAGCTCACTTAGGCAGGTTCTGCTGTTGGGTGGTGGCCCTACTAGCCATTCCCTCTCTTTAGGAAGCCCCTTGCTGTCATCAGCACAAGCCATATTATTGGAGCTATCATGCTAACTTGTGTGTCTCACATATGTTTCATTAAGCAGCTAGCTGCTGTCAGTCTGCTTCTCTGCCTCCTAGTCATCGATGGCTGCTACAATTTTTGTGGATTACTTCTAAGGTAACTTTAGATGTCAGCGTGGCTCAGTTGGTAGCACATCCGCCTCTCTGGACCAGAAGGTCGTGGGTTCTCGTCCCACACCTGGATTGGACTTGCACCTAAAAATCGCTGACATCCGAGTGCAGTAATGGGGGTGCTGTACTGCTGGGGTGTGCTGTCCTTGGATGAGACGTTAAACGAGGGTCCCTTCTGCCCATCCTGGTGTTGTCCTGGTGGGTGTCCAGGTGGAAGTAAAAGAACCCAGGGCACTCTTCGCAAAGAGTAGGGAACATTCCCGGTGTCCTGGCCAACATTCCCCTTCCCATAAACCGGTTCACGCAATTATCCAGGCTGTGTGTGGGTGATGATGTGCGATATGGCCGCCACCACACATTCAGTCACTTCACTACCAGTCTAGCTTTGCTTGTAAAAGTGCTTTGGATGTATGAAAAGTGCTATATAAATGCTGATTCGTCTTCTTCTTTAGCCAAGGAACCCTTCCAGTGGCACCTCTAGGGGTTAAACACTCTCACAGGGTTCCTTGCCTACAGTACCCCTATAGGGTGGTAATTCCTAATGGAATAGAGTGCGAATGGCCACAAATGTTGTTATACAGTTGCACAAGCATAATATTATACTGGCTGAGAAAGCCATTGAGTTAAAGTTCTGCCTGCAGTTCAGTGGGTGAGCAACCAGCCATGCCTACTTCCTGAACTATATAAGCAGTTCCTCCCAGCCTCCATCTGAAGCACTTTCTCCTTGCCCCACCATCCTCCCCTCCTCTTCCAGCAGCTAGCGCCTCTACTCCCAGGGGGTTCCTTCCTAAGGTTCCTTTAACCAAGTGACCCTTCATGCAGCACCTCTTGGGGTGGAACCCTCTTACAGGGTTCCTTGCCTTAGGTACCCTACAGGGTGGTAATTCTAGTGGACTAAAGAGTGTGAATGGCCACAAACATTGTTATACAGCTGCACACACATAAATTACACTGGTTGAGAAAGCCATTGAATCATACAGGTGAAAGCAGTTTAGTAAGACAGGATGTGGGTGAGAAGTGGTGATATCCATGAAAGGCCGGATTTCATTTCAGTTCACTTACACTAACACCACTTCCTTTGCATCAACTAACTATGCCATGCACCATGGAACATTGCTAAATTGGGTTAGTAACAGCAAAGTTAAAGTGATGTTAATGTAGAGTGAAAATTATATTTTCTGTTGAAGTATTTTTTCCAGCAGTGGTTCACATTACATTCCTATTCCATATTTACTGGCCTTTTAGAACAGTGGTACCACTCGTGAATGAATGAGAAATACCCACTGATCTAAAGGGACACTGTCCACTTCATTCTTCAATTTCCAGTTCAATCACAGTTTGTCTGACTGGTGCTCTTGTTGGAAACTACTTTGCTAATAAAATACAAAGATGCCAATAAAAAAAGTAACTTGTACCCTTTATTTAAACTAAACAAATATTTAAGTTGGCCCAACTCCCCTGTGCATCCATGAGCTGGGTTCCGGGTGTTAATATTGCGGAACACAACTTCGCCAAACATATCGGGGGCAAAAGAAAGCAGGGCAAATGAAAGAGGGGCATAATAATATTTGGCACACCAAAGCCACCACAACAGAAAGCATGCCATAATGGTGCAGACTAGGTGGAATCTACAGGAGCAGCGGGCTCCAAATGACCACCCCTCACAGTGCCACACTGTGCCTGCCCATGCTCTTGCATGGTGACACCTGCTCCGCCAGCTATGTTGCCACATCCTGTTGCCATGCACATCCACTATTACACTGCTATGGGGCTGCTGCAGGATACCACAGTGCCCTGGGGATGCTTCGTCTCAGACCACGGACAGGGAATGAGTAAGTGTGGCAGCCCATTAGTGAGCTACCTGTGGCAGGCTGTGGCCCAATGGTTGTATGGCTGGACTGGGTAAGCAGGATGGGGGGGTGAATTGCAAGGTGCTGTGTGGCCAACCAGTCTTTGGTGGCCATATGTGGCTGTGTTGGGGCCAGTGGGGTGGCTGAGGGGGGATGCAGGTGTGCCACAGGCATTTGCACTTGGGGGTCGGGCACAGGGATCTGCTCCATTGGTAGCTCTGGTGTTCCCACTGTGCCCACACCATCGGTCGCTCGTGTGTCACCTCCTCCAGCTTCACCCATGATTGTGGGGACACTGAGGTGTCCGGGACACACCGTGCTGGTGGCCCACATTATTCCATTCCACGATGTTATTGTTGGGTGATGCTATTGTCCGTGATGAAATGGCTGCGATATTATGTTCCACTTTATTTTACAGGTGATATTATCCCCGAACCCTTGCTGACATGGCACTGAGCAGGGTACACTCCATCATGAATGAGTTTGCAATTTTGGTAGGCATGCTGGTAAAGAAATCCTTCTGCTTTTAAAGCATTCACCGAGCTCATGAAAATGATCCCTGCTTGATAACAAGCAGTTTATTTTAAACAAGTGCTTGAAAATTCAAGTGGGGACTCTGTGCATCAGTGCATGTCCAGAGTCCTAGCTTGAATTTTCAAGCTCTTATTCAAAATGGTTAGAGAGCTCATTTTCAAGTTTGGATCATTTTCATGAGCTCAGTGAAAGCTTTAGAAGCAGAAGGCATTCTTTACCAGTATGCCTACCAAAACTGCAAACTCTTTCATGAAGGAGGGCAAGCCCGGCTCAGCGCCATGTCACTTCATGTACGTGCAGGGAGCATCGGTGGATGCATTTCGGTCAGGCTGACTTAAATGTTTGTTTAGTTTGAATAAAGGATGCAAGTTACTTTTTATCAAAATATTGGCATCTTTGGATTACGTGTACAGAGTAGTTTGCAGCAAGATCACAGGTCAGATGTAGTGTGATTGAGCTGGAAATCAGGAAAAAAGCTGACAGTGTCCCTTTAACTAAAAGACTTTCAAAGAATGACCAATACTAGGCCCATTCTGTTGGGTTTCTGGCCTCTGTGTTAAGCATACCTCTTCACTGTTCCACATTATGAGTGAAGACCCAAATTCACTCCATAAAACTGCTGTGCCATACAACTACCCTGACATGGAAAAGGTGATGCCGTCACAGAGAAAGTATTGTAAACATGGACTTCAAAGCAGAAATTCCTAATATTTCTTTAGGGTGCAACATCAAAATTAAACTGCACCTAGTGAAAGCCAATGGTTTACACAGTATTGATTGTATCTCCTGTACCCCAGTCAGTTTCAGACCACCAACGACCGTTGATGAAAGTTCAAGCATAGCACACTGTACCTGACAAACATCTGGAACATGTTTAGTCAGTTAGTTCATTTTATGCCATCAAAATATGATTGTGACAAAGTTAGGGGCCTAATAGTGGCCAACGGGCATAGCAGTAAGGTAGGGAACATGGGATGGGGTAGCGAGTCAAATAACCACAGATAAACACTAGTTAGTGAGGAAATATACGGTACTATAGCCAGACTACAGGGTATTTTTTGCTGTTACTTTCTATGTTTCTATTATAGAGGTAAATGTTACACACTGCTTGTAACTTATTTATTTATTTATTCAATTTTGATAACCGGGTAAGCCCGCTGAGCCCCGAAGGTCCCTTTTTCAGGGTCGACTCGGAGTTAGTTACATAGTAAAGCATTTCATACAAAGAGAAAGTACATCGCAAGTAGTAGTAATTGACCATTACAGGTTACACAATAGAGCATTTCATACACAGAGAGAGTACACAGCAAGTAGGAGCATCTGACAGTTACAGCTTACAATCTGGTTAGCACAGTGTGGAGGGTCAGGTGTATAGTACATGGTATTATTTAGGCATTCATGCAGTAGGAATAATAGTAATTAGTACGGGGAGTGGTCTTAGCAGACAATCAGAACACCATACGGACTTGACTCCGGTTAGCAGAGGACTAGATTGGCCCAGGCCAGCATGGGCTTGTGAGCTAGTCCCTCCTGCTCAGTGTTCTTGCACATGTACAAGTGCTATTCCTTAAGTGGTGTGCCCGCAGCCCAGATTGGAAGATTCCCAGGGAGGCTGCATCCTGCAATTTTTGTGGGAGCTTGTTCCACAGTACTGGAGCTGCATGGGCGAAGGATTTGTCACCCGCTAAAGTGCGTACCCTAGGTATTTCAAGGAGATTTCTCCCAGTGGTTCAGAACTGTGTGTCCATTCTCTTGGGGACCAGCGGACCAGTCAGTCCATCTGGGGGGCTGTTACGTAGCTTAAATGTATCACATAACAGTGGGTACTGCAGTCGATTTGTAAGAGAAGGCCACTTAAGGGAGGCCAGTGCATCGCAGTAGTTTCTCCTTTGTGAGGTGATGTAGTGAAGCGAGCCACCAGTACCTGCATTCTAGTGAGCTCCTGCTTTCCCAAGCCCTGCATGACAGAGGTGGCATAGGTCAAGGTTGGTAGCAGAATGCTGTTGGCTATTGTGATCCTGGTCTCGGGACTAGCTGAGTGTTCAGGCGGTAGAGCAGGCCAATTTTTCAGCGCAGGGTTTTGGTTACCTGGTCAACATGTGGCTTCACAGTAAGGCCTTGGTCCCAAGTCAGCCCTAGGTATTTTAGGGATTCACTACCTCGATGGTGGTACCGAGATTAGACAATTGGGAGTAGAGAGTTTCAGTTCTGCCTAAGTGTTCTGGGGTCAAAGACCATGGCCTTTGTTTTGTAGCATTGAGGATTAGCCTGTTTTCTGCCAGCCAGGTTTCTAGTGATGCAAAGTCCAATTGGAGGAGGGCCCCATATCTGCAGTGCTATTTGAGGATCGGTAGATCACTGCATCCTCAGCATACTGGACCAGCAAGCATCCTCCAGTGTTTGTTCCTATCATTGACAAATAGTGTGAATAGGAGGGCCTAGTATGGATCCTTAGGAGAACCCCTTCCTTGAGAATGGGTGGTTCAGATATAGTGCTCTCCATTTGACCTGTTGGGAGCAGTCCGTTAGGTAGCTGCCAAACCAGTCTAGTGAGTACTGTCAAGCTCAAGGTTACCTAATTTGCTTAGCAGGAGGTCATGATCTATTAGGTCAAAGGCCTTGGGTCTATAAAAACAGCCCTGGTGGGGGTACCCCTGTCCCAGGCACTGATTATGTCAGTTAAGAGCCTGATGAGGGTTGTGTCTGTCCCATGGTTTCTTCTGAATCCATGTTATGTATGCTCTAGCAGTTTGTTAGTTTCCAGGTAGTCTCTGACTTGGCAGTAGACTAATCTTTCCTGGATTTTGGCTAGCGTGTATAGCAGAGAGAGGGGCCTGTAGTTTCCCATGGACTCTCTAGGCCCCCCTTTGTGGATGGGAACCACATTTGCCTGCTTTCTTCTACTAGGTACAACCCCTTCAGTCAGTGACCTGTTTATGAACCACGTGACGGGGGGCACTATAGCATGGTACTGCCTTCACATAAGGCATGTAAGGCAATATGCTGCTGCTAGGTGTGTGGAATCCATGCAGGTATTACTCTAGGACACCTATTACCTGGCACACCTGCATATTGCTGCCCAAGACTGTTCTTGATGGTGAAGAATGCATTGTATAAATGCTGTATTGTGACATCTGGTGGCCACCACAGGAACTATGGAAAACTCAAACTTCAGATGTTGGAAGGGAACTGAAAAAAATGCCAACACAAGTGCAATCCCCAGTGTAATGGCACTCAACTGTTACTCGTGGTGTTGGCTACCTCTGCAGTTGCCAAATTTCAGCTAGGGCAGTTGGTCCATTCAGCTAGGAGGAAGAGGAGAGAACAGTCTGTGTCATGGAAGATGCTAAGCAGAATGACTGATCAGTCAATCTAGTGCCACTAATCACACGGATGCCTCCTCTCTACCTCCCTCTGGTCACACATGGCACACTAACACAATCAGATGGCCGACAGATTTATAAAGGAAAGGTATACTGTGGGATAAGAATGGAGGAGCAATGGGTTAGCCAAGTTTTGGCTACTATCACCTCCCCCAAAATACAAAAAAAACACCCTGGTCACCCCAGGAGGCCTGGGCTAGTCCCACTGTTACCTCTTCCCCCACCTCAGTCACTTCCTACCCTACACCTCCCTCCCAGCATTCTGCATCCAGCCCTTTTTATGTTTATGTTCATGCGCACATGCAAAGTGAACATGTTGCATTCACTCATTGTGTTGGATCTTCAGAGGTGTGTCAATATAGCATCTAGGGCAGAGGCGATGGGAGGCTCGCCACTCACAGTCCACTGAGGAGCAGGCTGATAGTAACGGTGTTCAGCCTGCTTGATGGACAGGAATTTTGTGTAGTTGAATGGAGGCAGCAAAATCTATCAGACTGTGGCTGCCTCCTTTCATATATGAGGCACCGTCCAGATGCCAGCTGAGCAGTGTTATGATCAGCCTGCCTTCTGTCCAGTGTTGCTGCGCCTCCTACCAACACACACACACACACACACACACACACACACACACACACTTCCTCAGAGCGACACTGGGGTGCCCCCCCAGTGCTGACTCAGGCCTCCTCAGCTGCGCCCATGCTGGAAGCCTCAGCACTGCTAGTGTGCCCAGTCTGGCCTGGGCTCACCCACCATCAAGCCACCACTGATGTAAACCAATTAAATGTAATTTATTATTAAACTGAAGTGTTCTGTTCTCTGGAAAGTAAACCTGATCCTGAAGCCGCCTCTCCACATAGTAAACAAAACCCACCCTGACTCAGTCCTGACCCTCCCTCCAGTGAACAGTGTCTGTAGCCTGTAGCACTAAGTATGCTTAAAAAGGATGAAATTAACCTACTGCCAGCACTGTTCAGCAGCAGCAATCACCTTTCCTACTGCCCACAAAGTAAGCAAAATCCGCCAACGCCAAGCCTCAATTGACCAGACTGCCTTATCTCTGCCAATCTGCTGCAGCAGGTGTTTACTCCATCCAGTACAGTCCTACAGTGCTGTCCTCTCAACTCCAGAGTCCAAACCTACACCCCAAGTATATCAAAAGATGATGTGACTGTAATTCAGAGAACCTAACATTTGCTTGCATGGTTTGCAAAGAAATTGTCTTAGAGCACTGAGTGATTATTAAAATGCTGTGCTCTAGCCTGAGTGAAATTTATAGCCAGGCTGGTAACCACACTGCATTCGGTTCTGGTCTCTCAACTATTGCTGCCCTTCAGCCCTTAGTTAAGATGTGTCCAGACTCCTGTTTCCCTCATCCCCTGGATCCTGCTCCCAGGTTCTGTCCCAAACTTACTTGCCACCACCCAGATAGATGGGTCAGAGATGGAGGGGTTCAGGTAGGGCAGAGGTTCTGTGGATCACTGGAGTCAGGAAGGTGTTTGTAATCCTGACAGGGTGGTTTACAGACCTCTGGGTCAGGGGAGGAGACAGATGAGGAACTATTAGAATTAATTTACAAAATGATGGATTGAGGGAATGCACTAGTCATTGGGCAACTTCAATATGCCAGACATCAATTAGAAACATATGCTGCAACCACTGCAAGGAGCAGAGCCATCCTGGAAGCTCTGCAAGGGACAGGACTTAGGTAACTGGTGATAGGCCCACCAGAGAAGGAACTAGTTTGGACCCAATGCTCATCAATAGGCATAGGGTTACAGATGTGAGGGCAGACAACCATGTAGTGTCCAGTGATCACTGCACAGTGTGGCTTTCCATGGAAAAGAAGGAATCCTGCCACACAAGCGTAAAGATCATGGATTTCAGAAGGGTTGATTTCACAAAGTTTGAGGAATGTCTAATGGGGCCATTACAGGGAAGGGAGGGAGGGAGGAAAGGGAGATGGTGGACAAGCAATGGACAAATCTAAAGAAGACAACAGAGGATGCTACTAAGATGTGTGTGTCAGGCAGATAAGTAAGAATAAGAGAAGGAAGAGACCGCTATGATTCACCAGTGAGGTAGCTAGGAGGGTGAATGGAAAGAGGAAGGTATTCAGAAAATACAAAGAAATACAGGATAAGGAAGATAGGGAAGCTTACATGGAAAAACTGAAGGAAATTGGAAAGGCAGTTAGAAGGCCCAAAGCAAGTATGAGGAAAGGATAGCATAGATGATAAAAAAAAGAGGACAAGACCTTTTTTAGATACATCAGTGAAAAGAGGAAGACCATGAGAGGGATAGTGAGACTTAAAAGGGAAGGAGGAGGGTCTGCTCAGGAAGATTGGGAAAAGGCAGAAATCCTGAATAAATACTTCTGCTCAGTATTTACAAAGCAAGTAGAGGGTGAGGGACCACCATTGAGGCAGAAAAGTGGGCAGGAACAGAGAGTAAATATCAGTCCATTCACAGAAAAGAGAGTCATAAAAGAGCTAGAAAAGCTAAAAATAGACAAGGCAATAGGACCAGATAGAATGTTTTTTTTGTTTTTTGTTTTTTTTTAGTTTTTGTTGACTGGGTAAGTGCACTAGGCAAATCCTGCCTATTTTCAGGCACAACTTGGGGGAGGGGGATACAGATGAATACCAACTGACCTTGAACCAGATGAAACTGTTGGTGGTATTTTTAGTGAAGGAGGGAAATTTGGCCAGGACACCGGGGAAATTCCCTTACTCTTGCAGGCAGGTGGTGCTGTCTGTCTGCAGGGATGGCTGACCTCAGTTCGATGGAGGTAGTGGAGGAGGATGGTTGTGTCTCTGAGGCACAGGAGCTTTTGGTGCAGCCTTCAATATCTGAGGGAGAAGGTGGGGCCCAAACAGAATGATGAGAATGCTGTTATTTTGGATCAAAATATTTATTCGGCAACGGATATGGAGGAAGGGACTCCTGAATTATGGTTACAGAATGAGCTGGAGTTTAAAAAAATTGCAGCTACTAAATCTCATCTCGTTGGCTGAAAATGATTTTCAATCCTGCCACCAACAGCTTGAGGTGGAACGGAATAAGCGAAAGCAATCTGCGGCAAGCACTACGCAAGACGGAGGTAAACAGATACCTTTAGATTTAACACCTTCAACTTCTGTTGAGTCCCAAATTTTGGATCCAAATTGTTCCCATACACCTCATGGAGAGATGTATAGTGGATGTTCTTTACCTTTCTGGACTTTGGGAGAAGCATTGCAACAAGCAGGATGGTTATGGTCGGATGGATGTTGGATTCCTGATCCACAAATTCAGTTGCCTGGGTCAGTAAGTACTGAATCTTTGAATATGGAGGTGCAGAGGGAGGTGATGAGCTTTCCCACGGATAAGGAGAATTTGGTGGAAACTCAAATACCGACCCCCCCCCCGGACATAATATCTAATGTACAGGAGGAATTGGAGGTAAACAGTATGTTGGATACTATGGTTTTAGAAAGCAGTCCTGGAATGGAGAGGAGATGATAGGACAAAAACTGAACTGTTTGTTATCCCATTGGAGGATATTACTACAGGTCATATATCAGGAGGAGATTCCTCCACAGAAGGACTCCTAAGCCTAAAACATATGGGACTTTTTCAAACCAGCAGAGGCAGCAAAACTGCATTTTGGTTAGGCTTAGATATAAAGAAAAGGCCTCTGTAGTCCCAGACAGAGTTTGGGTTGGGAAAACGCTTTGGTTGACTCTTTAAGTTTTCACCGTCGGAGGTGTATGCATCTATCACCCCCTGGAGATCATTTATATGATGTTAGCTTTGAATCAATGAAATCATTGGACAAATTTTGGAAAAATATTATGAGGTGAAAGACACTGAAGTCTGGAGGGATGATTTTATGGCCATTCCGATTACCAAACCTACTATAAAAACAGTAACTATTCTTTTTCAAAATGAGGGAGTTAACATTGCTAGTATTTTTTGGCTAGAAAAAAAATGTTCTGTGTACAATCAACCTAAGCCTATCATAGATGAAAATGGTTTTTGGACCGGGAGGTGGACAATAAGGGTACAGCTTAACCAAACGGAGGAAGGTGTTCAACACCTTCCGAGCTCCTTTTTTCTGGGTCGAGATATGGGTATTGTTTTTTATGCAGGCCAGCCAAAAAGTTGTTATAGATGTGGCTCCTTGCAACACTTGAACACTTCTGTGACCAAGTAAAGTGTTTTTGTGGGGGTATTAGGTCATATTGCTGCTCATTGTACTGCTTCCCGATTTGCCATTTATGTGGGGATGAGGGCCACACTTTCGCTGAGTGCCCGTGGCTATGATGATAATAATGCTTCTTCAGATCAGGAATATTTTTTTGTATCAGGCTAGAAGACCGTTTCATTCTACTGAGTTTGAGTTAGATAATTTGGGGAGAGGTAGGAGGCGAGGCAGAGGACGGGAGGGGCTAGAGGATAGGAGAGGGATTCTAGTACCACCCATAGCCCTGCCTCCTGTAGTTAGGGATTTTCCCAGGCTAAAAATATGAGTCTAATCTTTTGTAGAACTTTCTAGGATTGAAGAACGTGAAACTCCCTTTGTAACTCCACAAGGTTCTCCTCAGCAGATACTAGGAATTTTATGGTTTCTTCTCTGTTAGAAATAGGTCATTTGGTAGCTCCCTCTGTAAGTGGAGTACTTCATCAGTCTGAAGCGTTGGACCAGGAGGAGGCCCAGGCCCAGTCTGAGGTAGAGAGTACGAAGAGGCTTGAGAGTCAGGGTCTTCCCTGTCCCCTTTGTCTCTATCCAATAGATTTTCTGTGTTTTCTTCTTGGGGTGACCAAGTGGACAATGAAAGTCCTTTACTTGATGTAAACAGGAGTCAGGAGTCTACTATTGACGCATCAGGTGGGCGTAAATTACCTCCTTGAAAGGCCCAGAGTTTGGAGGTTAAAAAGAGGATTACAAGATCTAGTGGGAAAATAATTACCCCCCCCCCCGCTGAGCCATCTTCTCTGCATATAGCAAGTTTAAATGTTAATAGTATTAAGTCCACAGTTAAACATTTAGCAACTTTTGGGTATTATCACAACTAGATTATGATGTTTTTATTTCAAGACGCTAGACTGCATGCTCAGAGAGAGAGGTGACTCAGGCTACTATAGATTGGCCTTGGGGAAAAACATACTGGTCCATGGGGGAAGATACCTGTTGTGGTATAGGGATATGTTTTTTATCACAGGATGTTCAGATTTTTCGATGAGTAGACGTTGAACCATGGAGAGTTATGTTATTGGATGGGGTTGTTAATGGTTTACAATGTAGATTAATTTCCTTTAATGGGCCACAGACTAAGGCACAAAGAATAATGTTATTGAAAAAAATACAACCGTATTTATATACCAGTAGACAGATTTTTTTTGTGGGGACTTTAATATTAATTCTCAACAGCGAACAGAGCAAGGCAAACAATATTGCGATACATTATTTTTGCAGAATGTTCTTTCCCAAGCAGGCCTAGTAGATGCACATGTTAAAGGGGGTTTAAAAGGAAAATCAACATTTTCTAAGGGCCTTTTGCATTCAAGAATAGATTTTATTTTTGTACAAAAAACTTTGACAATTATTAAAACTAAGAATATGCCTGTAGAAACATCTGATCACACTTTGATAGGAATAAGTGTTGAGAATCCACCCAGGCAGATGAAAGGTTCTGGAGTGTGGAGACTCAACACTGCTCTTTTAGTATTGCCAGGTATAGAAGATTGTTATTCAAGATAAAATTACAACTCTTGAATTATCTGAGAATATTGGGTGTTGGTGGGAAGATTTTAAAACTGCCTGATAGGATTTTTTCAGGTTATAGGAAATCACAGGCTAGAATGAAGATGGAGGAGTACCTTTCTTTAGGAATTTGTTAGGTGAATTGTTGTCAAGACAAGAAGAAGGGAGGAATCTTTGACTGATGAAATTTCTCAGGTTAAGCTGCTCTATGTTTCAATATCAATATGATAGATATTCTTCGTTACATAAAGAATAGTCTTTTGGGATGCAAGGGAAATCTGCATATGTTAATCCCTTTTGGCTTGTAAGGATAGGAGAGAGAAGAGTTTTTGTTAATTTAGTAGCCCCTTCAGGCAAAAAGGTTTGGGATAACAAAGATATAATGGCAATAGTAGACAATTATATTGAACAGAAATGTGGAATGGGGAATTCTGATAAAATTCATCAGTTATTTATGGCAACAAACCTTCCAAGTTTATCTAAGAATGGCAACGAGCAGTACTTCAGGATTTTACTTTTGAAGAAATAGAAAAGGTGATTGAATCTTTGCATACAAATGTTTCCTGGTTCAGATGGTTTACCAAGTGAGTTATATAAACTCTTGTGGCATTTGATGCCATCAGCGTTGGTATTATTATATAATTTTTATAACTGATATGATTTTGCCTAATACGCAAATGTATGAAGGTTTAATGGTCTTTCTCTTTAAAACTGGGGATCAGGCTGATATTAACAATTGGAGGCCACTTACATTATTGAATGTTGATTTCAAAATTTTCTCAAAGTTATTGGGGAGTAGATTATCTTTAGTTATGCCGGATCTTATAAGTAGGGATCAATATTGCTCTGTTTCCGGTAGACAAATCACCGAAGCATTGTTGTTGATTTGAGAATTGATGGAATATCAGAATGAGACAGGCTTGGTGGATTCAAATGGATCAGGCCAAGGCTTTTGATGAAGTCTCAGACATTTATTTGTGGAATTGTCTAGAAGCTTATGGTATTCCGATATTATTTGTGCAATGGGTGAAATTATGTTATGCGTTGGCATATGTATTACCATATGAAAATGGGAGGTTGGGCCCCTGACATCTGATTTTTAGAGAAGTCTCACGAGGGTGCCCGCTAGTCCCTTTCTATATGTTTTGCATTGGACCCATTATTAAGATTAGTGGTCAGGTCTCCTAGAATTAGGGAAATAAGAGGAATTTTATGAAGATTGTGCATATGCAGATGATCTTTGTTTAATTTTAAAGGATGGTGAGTCAATTAGCACAGTGTGCATTTTAATAGCAGAAGTTGGTAGTATTACAGGAGCTAGGATTAATTTGGAGAAAACACATTGTTTGTGTCTAAGTGATTTCCGAGCATGAGTAAAATGGTGGGAGGATTTCAAGTGGATAGGGTTCCTTTTGTCGATACTTGGATTTATTTGGGGGTTCAGAAATGTATATTGTAATATAGTACCTTTAATGACTAACCGTTCACATAATTGGAGTTTTTTTGTAAAACAGCGGTTGTCTGGTGTTTTTACAGAATGGAGATTAAATTATTTTTACCATAAGAACAAAAGACACCCAAGATTGGCTATGCGATGGGAAGGTGTGTTTGATAAAATAAAAGTATGGTATATAAGCTGGTCCTTGGTTGGTTATACTGCTAGGAAAGTCCTTTATGCGGATGTTTTACAAAGGTGTTTTTTTGATTCTCCATTTTCTGGATTTTCTGTGATTCACCAACAAGAAATTTCATCTTATATAACTGATAAGCGTATAACAAAACATATTTGGGACACAGTTTGGTTAGGACTCCATAATAGGGTGAATGTCCATAGCAATCTGAAGCACAAAAGTTTACAGGAACGTTACTGTCCAAGAGAATGTTGCCAATTAAAATTGGAAACTATGTTACATCTTTATTTTCAATGCCTGTACACAATTAACTTCTGGGATGTGGTTAAAAACCGATGGAAAAATAGGTTTCTTAAACCGCCATCTTTGGAATTATTGTTTTATGGTGTTCATGAAGGTCGTTTGTCTAAAGATAGTCTTAGTACTTTCAAGGGCGTAGCTACCGATACACCAGACACGCCACGGCGTGCTGCTGCTATCAGCTGGGTAGCAGGAAAGGAAGGAGCCAGGCTCAGCCAGCTGGTCTGCCACATACCTCTTTTTTTTTTTTTCGCGCTTTTTCTGACACTGTAGCACTTGCCGAGTTTTGAGGGAGGAGGGGTGGGGGTGGGGGGTCTCTGAAACGTAAGCGGCATGCGGGCGTGAGTCAGTGAATCATAGAGATGCAGTGAGGAGGACCTGATTGAGAAATACGTTTGGTCTCTCAATCAGGTCCGCTTGCCGACAAAGGAGGAGGCGTGCCAGTCCATAAGGGGCGGGGTTAGGGTCTACCGGGCTCTTTAAATGCCCGTTGAACTTGTAGTGTGTGGTCTATTCATTTCCGGATCAGACAGAGACGGGAGACGGAGTCAGGACTAGCGTCACGATCGCAAGAAGATTGAGGACAACATCATCAGCCGAGACGCCAGCAGCACAGCAAGTCAGTCGGGACTCGGGTCTGTTCAGAGTCGGTATCGGTGGGTCAGAGAGACTGGAGGTATTACTGCTGCTTGTGGCCTTGTGCTTGCTGCTGCCTAAGCCTTAGCGGGTTCTTCTTCCTTACCTAGCCTGCCTAATCTGAGCCTCTGAGGTGAGTGAGTGTGCTAGCAGCGCTACTGTCGACCGCCGAACGATCCCTGTTTGAAATTGTTTTTTTAAATTCTGTCATTGGATTCTGAGTGAGAGAGAGGGAGTGAGTTCTTCCAATTCCAACACGCCATAGAAACACCTAGAGAGAAATTGCATGAGTGAGTACAAGAATACGCGGCGGCAGCGTTATACGCTTAGTACTTCTTTTGATAGGGTCAACTTCATTATAATTTATGCTACTAATTGATTGAGGCCATTGTACATAAGTACTGGCTTATTATTTCTACAGATATGAGTGTGAGGGAGAGGGAAGTGACTCCAAACTCCAATGCTGCCATGAATGGCGTATCAGAGAGGGAAAAACTTCTCTGATATTCTGGTTCATTCATTACAGCCAGTACAACAACACAATAGGAAATGGCTCCCCCCATCCCCAAAGGGGTGTTTCCCATGTATGTGGGCACTGTAAGTTCTATGAGGTGGTCACAAAGACCAAAGATTTTACATCAGCTAACACCAGGAAGTCCTTTGAAATTAGGGAGTTTATTAATTGCTCAACATGTTCAGTTGCATATCTGGCAACCTGTTGTTGCACTACTTTGTATGTTGGAAAAAGATCACAAATGTTAAAACAAAGGATCTGTGAACACCAGAGTGACATAAGAAATAATGACTGTAGAAATGCTTTAGCAAAACATGGTAACAACTGCAGGAGACCACTATTTTAAATTTGGAGGTATTGAAAAGGTAAAATTCAGTGTTGGGGGGGTGGGAGGCTTGGAAAATAAGTTGTGCAGAGACGTATTCTGGACATTTCAACTTAGAGCAACCTTTGCTCTGGGTTTAAATGACCACTTTGAACTCACACCCTATTTGCAAGGTGGGAAGAGAGGGCATAAAATATAAAAAAAACTGTATGATATTGTGAGACTTTGATGTGTTTTTCTCTACCTGAGAATTAATGAATTATGACCCCTAGTGAATATCCTGACGTGCATATGGTAAATCTCTAGTCTGTATTTGAAGTTATTAAATTAAGATAGGAATGTTTTGTTTCCCCATATGAGCAATACCTGGCATTGCTTTACTGCCATCCACTTTTGAATGTTTAGTGTGTCCTTGGCTAGTGTTCCTTCATGTATATAGGATAGTCTAAGGTATTGAACCATATATACTAAATAAAAATTAATACAGATGTTGAATGAAAGTTAGGAGACTGCAGCCGCTCATCACTTGGTATACTGTTTACGGTTGTAAGTGCAATATTAACTATGTGATTAACTAACAGGGAAATATATATTGTACAATCCTTGCAATATTAAATGGGGTTTATATAAGTAAATGATTATATCCCCATTCACTTCCTGTTACAATGCCAAGTGAGGCTTTTCTGTACCTTTTTGTTGAATTTTTATTTTTGTATTTCAATCACTTTGCACTGTCACTTTAATTAGCACAGGATAAATTGTGCTCACTGGAGGTGCAAGGCAGTCCCTGACAAAGTGTGCATGTGTGAAACTGGTCGGGCCTAGTAGGAGTGGGGCCAGCACTATATGGCACTTTTCACTTCATTTTTATGTTGGCTCGCGCATGCACAGCCAACATATTGCGGTAGTAGCAGATTTGGAGGTGCGGTCACTGTTGGGCAAATGCAGCCACACATCAGTAGGTGCATCCCTAATTCCCCAATCAGGAAGCATGCAGACTCCACATCAGCAATTTGGAATGTAGCCACCAGATCTAACAAAAGGTCCACTGCAATGACAGCAGAGCTCTCATGCAACGTGACCACAACATGCCTCTCAACATGCATGCAACACTAACGCAGCCTCCTGTCAGAATGCCGATGGGAAGCCCACTCCCCATCGGCAGAATGACCCCCCCAATTACAATGTATGCTGAGTGGGTGCCCAATCCCTCTTGGCATCATGCACCCCCAATCCCCATCAGCATAATGTCTCCTCCTGCTTTTGTTGTGCCGAGGGGTGCCCAACCCTCGGCTCATATCCCCCTTCAGAATGTGCTGACAGGGTTCCCAATCCTCAGTTGACTACAGCATCCCCAAAAAACTGTTAGGTGGCATGCGGGAGCGCATCCCAGAGTGCCAAATACCCTGTAAAAATAAAAAAGTCCCACAATGTTTTTTTTTTTTTATTTTAAACCTGTAACAAAGAAAACAGCCCCTCGCGGTCTCCCTGCCCCCTCTGAAACCCATACCCACCCTCTGTGTACCCTGCCTCCCCACATCCTCCTCGCTCAGTACTTACCTCTGGAGTCCAGCGCGATGATCTTCTGTGAACTGGAAACATGTCTGCGCTCTTCAAAGCCGACCATGAACTGAAGAAATGGCAGTAAGCTGTATAATGGCATAAATAGGGATTTTTCAGCTTTGGTGCATATCTCAGGCATTTTGGGGAATTTTGCCACCAAATTTTCAACATGGGGTTATTGGGACCCCTCCTCATGAATTCTGTCACTGTCATGGTGTTATTCAGTCCTGAAAGGTAATTTCACGGCCACTGCATGGAATCACCTTTCGGGACTGATTAATGAAATGACAGTGCCACTGTTCATGAGGGTGGCTCTCAAAAAGCATATGTTGCAAATTTGGTGGAAAAAATCCCCCAAATGGCTGTTTTACAAACATGCATTGCGCAGTTTCCACGCACTCTCGTAACTTCATGAATTTGTAATATTTTCATTCCAGATTTTCAAAATTGGCATTTTCTACACCACTTTATGAACAGTACAGCTGTCATTTTACATATCCTGGCCAAAATGTGTTTTTGCACGTCTGGCGCAGAATAGTGCGGCCGCTGCATCAAATCAGTTTTTGGGACAGTTTCAGGAAATGACGGTGACACTGTTCATGAGCAGAAGTCTTAAAGTGCCTATGTTGAAAATTTGGTGACAACATTCCATAAAATGACTGTGTTACAAGCATGCATCGCACAGTTTCCATGCACCCTTGTAACTTCGCAAATTTGCAATATTTTCATGGCAGATTTTCACCACTGGCATTTTTTTTTTACACCTCCTTATCAACAGTTCAGCTGTCATTTTTCACATCCTGCCCTAAATGTGTTTTCGCACCTGTGGTGCACAATGACGTGGTCACTGTGTGAAATCAAAGTTTTGGACACATTAACAGAATCACACTGCCACTGTTCATGAGGAGAGGTCCCAAAATGCCTATGTTAAAGATGTGGTTAAAAAAATCCCAAAAAGAATTGGGTTATGGACATGTGTTGCACAGTTTCTATGCATGCTCATAACTTCACCAATTTTTCATATTTTCACTCCAGATTTTCAACGTTGCCATTTTTTTACACCTCCTCATGAACAATACAGTTATCATTTTCCACATACTGCCCAACATGTGTTTTTGTCCCTGTATCACTAAATGGTATAGCAGCTGTGCAAAACCACCTTTCAGTTAACTAACTGATAGTGCTGCTTTTCATGAAGTGGGCTCACAAAAGCCTATGTTGAAAATTTGGAGTGAAAATACCAACATGCGCCTATGGTGTTAGGGTTTCCAACTGTAGCACCCCACCCTGTAGAGACTGACAGGTATCAGAGGTGTGACTTGGGATCATCGGCTGTAATGCTCACACCATTCCACCCTCACCCTGCAGCCAGTGACAGGCATCATGGCGTGCCTTGCACTGTTCAGCCACAAAGTTCACCCCATTCTCCTATACTGCACCCACCTCAGCATATTTCCTTATGGAATGGGGTAAATATAATGCCCAAAGACCCCAAAGCACACCACAACACTTGTCAGTGTCTACAAGGTAGGGTGAGGTGAAATGGCATAAACATGATAGTTGACAACTCAACGGCACACCCGATGCCTGTTGGTCTCTACAGGGTTGGGTTGGGTTGGTATCATTTTAATACTTCACTGCCACTCTATTATGCATCTCTAACTCTAGCACTACCAATGCCAATGCCAGCGAGACAATATTTGGCATTGACAAATGCTGATTTATTTTGCTGATATTATGTGCAAAAAAAGTTGTGGCATATGTATTAAGTGTTAGATGGTGCCTTTATTTCCTGTGAACCTAAGATATCTGCTTTGGATGGCACATCAGGTTGTGGAGCCTGCTTTCTTGTGTTTTTTGAATCCAAATAAACCCCCCTCTTCATTACCACATTTTTAACCTTCCCTCAGTGTGTGCATCTTCCTTTGCTGTCCCTGGTCTCTAAAAGAAATATGACCCCTTTCCTTCTATTTGCATGCCCCCTCTCACCCTGCTAGTCCCATTCTCAACTACCTCCCTATTATACCTCCTTATTATCACTCTATCTGCATTATTTGCTCACCCACCTTTCCCTAACTATGCATGTCTCCTTTTACTCTTGCTGGCACCATTCACAAAAACTACTACTCTCCTTGCTGCTTCCCTGTCTGCCACTTACAACAGTCCATCTCCCACCCTCCTCGGTACTTACCTCTGTCTCTTTAAAAGCCTGTTCATTCAGATTATAAATACTGTGTTCTCAATTCACCTCACAAGGCTCTGAGACAGGCCTCAACAGCTGTATGTCATCAATCCAAACAAAATGTGTGCAACTGCTGGTGCATTATGCATTGCGTACTGCGGGACCATTGGACGTGATGCCCATTTGTTAGCAAATCATCCGACGCCATGACTGCAAGCGCTGTTTTTTGTTTGGCATTTCAGTGTAAATAATTCCGAGGGATGTTGTTGTATTATGACCAGTTATTTGTCTGAACATTTCCTCTGATTCTCTGAATGCTACCTGGTTCCACAGTTTGACAACTGGAGTGGTCTTGCTTGTGCTAAGGTGGTGGATACTGGGATTGTGTGCTTTACCCTTGGCCCTAGACATTTATGTATTGCAGACATTGAAGCAGCATAATTTGTGATGTGAATTTTGTTGTATGCAATCCCACAGGCTGTCAAATGAGGTGTGTGTTTTTGTGTTTCAATTGAGGGTGGCAGCTGTCACAGGTAAGCAGCGTGGTTACTTGGACAGGCGGCAGCAGCATTAACCCTGCAAGTTACTGAGATCAACAGTCAGAGCATTTGATTTGTGGGCAGAGGCAGAAGCATCCGTGGTTTCCAGGCAACTGCTAGATATTGAGACTTACTAAGATTTCTGGACTGTACCAGCTGCTGCATTAAGGTAAGGTATCTGTCCATATTTCACTTGCCTCATGCCGCTCCATTCCCTTATTCCTTTATCCTACTTTCATACTGTCCCCTCTTCCACTTATAGTGCTGGGGTTAAACTGTTTTCTGTTTCCAGAATGGAGGCAGGCAAAAGAAAACAACCTTCTGGAGCACAGGTGCGCAAAACTAAACGGGCCAGAATAGAGGAAACGGGCACAAATGTCCAGGCTTATGCAGTCCTTTCTCACTCGGCCTTCAGCTAGCTCTGGGTAAGAAATCCTGCTGTAAAATACAGAGTAAACATAATTTTTGATAGGTAGATAGGTAAACAGTTTAGCTAACTGCAGACCTTCGTGTTTGCAGGGTCCACAACACAGAGACGCAGCCTGGAAGTGGTGTGGAGGAGACTTGCCCATCCAATTACCGTGCATGGGTGATTGTACAAGAAAAGGTTGCTAGTGAAATTCGAGGAGACTCGGCCACAGAGGGGTGTTCTCCAGGAAGCCAATGTCGACTCCCAGTCAGTGGAGACTATGGAAGATCTGCAGGAAGCTGGTGTCAACTTCCAGTTAATGGAGACAGCGGAAGAAGCAACTACTTTTGAAGCAGTCCAGATTCCAAGCATTTCCAGGAACCAGATGTGCATCTGCAAAATACTGAGGACATTGGCTGTATGAATCGTTCTCATCTCACAGATGCTCAGAGGAAGGAAATTCTTGAAAATCAGTGGCAACCACCTCCAGGATTTCAGTTTCCTGGTCGCCTGATGGGTCTGGATGGTCCAAGCCAGCGTTACAGGCGCTTCAATGCTCACGTGTTGCATGATTTCAAATTTACTCGGTATTCGAAGGTATTGGATGGCGTGTTCTGTGGTCCGTGCTTCGTGTTCAACAGTTCCTGTACTACCACCCTTCTGGTATCGGCACCAATGAGGGACTGGTCCAACACAAAGAAGACTCTGGAGAGGCATAGCAAGTCTAAGGACCATGGAAATGCTGTTGTGAGAGCGGATGGGTTTCTCTCTGTTTGTGCTGGGAAGATGAAAACAGCAAGCCACTGTCTGCTGGAGCACAACAATACCATATCCTTGTCCATTCCCTCCCCTGACTTGGGGATCTATATACAACCCTGTGCAGATTGTGGTACCATTTCCAGTCTCCAAGGTGACCCACAGTGCCTCCTCTCCTCCCTGTTTACTCTTTTGTTCAGTTGCTTTTATCCCTTCCCTTACATAGAGAGCTACTCCCCCCTCTTCTGCCCTCCCTGTCTCTCCTGTAGATTGTGTACCCTGGTATGTTAACATCCCAATCATGGCTCTCTGTGTACCATGTTTCTGTGACTGCTATGATATCCAGGCATCCATCTTCCATCAAGGCCACCAGTTCAGGGAGCTTTTTCCCAGACTACAAGTGTTGGTACTCATTACCCACCATTTCTTGATGGCCTTACCCCTTTTTGCCCCATCCCTGTCCTTATTGCATTTGTCACTTTCTCCATTTACCCCAGTGCTTCTCCCTATCGACATCTCTATGTTGTTGTCTACCTCACTTAGTACCCTGATATTTTGGGGGGGCTAGGATTTCCCTGCTCCTTTCCAGTGCCTCCCCCCTTGGCTAGTTTAAATGCTTGTCAATGAAGTATTTAAACCTATCACCTAGGATCCTGGTTCCCCTCCTGCACAGATGCAGACCATCATGCCAGTATAGACCTGTATCCCTCCAGGTGGACCCCCAGTCCCCAATGAAGCCAAATTCTGAGCTCTGCACCAGTTTTTCAACCACTGATTGAATCTCATGGTGTGGAGCACCCTAGCCTCACCCATACCATAGACAGGCAGCACCTCCTAGAAGGTTACCGTGTGTGCTAGTTGTCTAAGGCCCCTACCCATCTCCACATACGCTTCTTGCACTGCTCTGATCCCTTTCTTAGCCATGTCATTTGTCCATAGGTGGACAATGACATCCTGCTCCCTCCCCTGTGCTGCAGCTCCTGCAATCCTGAGGATTCACTCTCTGTCCATCCAAGCCATGGCGCGAGGCAGGCACCTTACCTCCCTCTCCCCTTCCTCCCCCAGTTCTATCTTCCTAACAATGGAGTCCCCCACCAGGAGTTGTTTCCTTCCCCTGTGGGGTCCCATGCTACCCTCCTGTGGGTCTCCTTTGTGGAGGTTCCCAGCATCCTCCTTGGTCTCCACTGTGGGTGCCTCCATAGAGGAACCACACTTTTCCAGAATGGCATAGAAATTGTGGAGAGGTACAACTGGAGGGATGCAGCTCTGTTCCACCACCCTCACCCTCCCTGAGCCACTGTGGTCCAACTGTTCCTCTTTCTTGGCAACCTCTGAGGCAACAGCAGTGACCCTGGTGGTCCCTATGTGGGAGAGGAGGTCCCACAAATCCTGGCCAACTCAGCCTGGAGATGAGCAACCTCCTCCCTCAGCCTAGAGAAGTGCCTGCAGATGGGACAACACTGCATCCTCCAGAACATCTCCCGGAAGACTGCTGCTCCACAGCCACTGCACTGCACCACTCCCATCATGTCTTTTTTCTGGCCCCCTAACTGTAGTTTGGAATACTTACTCTTTCCTCTGCTTGTTTATTTCTTTTTTTTCTTCTCTCCCTAATTACTTACTGCCTCTGTGCCCTTTTATCTCCTGATCTTCCTGTTCTGAGACAAGAAGTTCCTGTATTTCTCAGTAGTCTCCTTGCTTGCTCAAAGTCAGACCTCCAGCAGCTAGGAGGGGACAGAGCTCTCTTGCCCTTCTAGGATGGTGAGTCTTTGGTGGCTATGTGATCACTCACTTCCTGCTCCCAAACAGGAAATTCCCATTGTCAGTTAAATCCTGTGCCTATAAAAGTAGAACTGGTTAGGGAGGGGAGGGAAGGAGGGCAATATAGTCCCAGTAGAGAAGTTTTAGTTATACCAGTAGCTCCTTCCTCCTGGCTAAGCCACTCCCCCTACTTTGCAAATCTTTCTACAGTTAGTTAATTTCACAGATAACAATTCCCTTCTGACACCTGTGACAAGCACCTAGATAAGTACACAGATAACACAGATAACAATTTACTTCAACTACCTCTGACAAACACACTAACTCATTTTTTGTTTGTTTTTACCCTAAATTGAAGGTCCCAATACAAGAGTTCTAGTTCTTAGTCCCAGTAGAAGTTTTAGTTATACCAGTAGCTCCTTCTTCCTGGTGTTCTGTTTGTTCTCTGGCAGAAGGAAAAGGCTAAAGGGGGGTGTGCATCACATTTAAAATTTAAAAAATAAACTGTCACCATGGATTGGGGCCCCCAGTGTGCAGAAAATAACTCACTGACTGTCAGGCTGATTGGGCTACAATGACAATAGCTCCATCCCTGACCTTCTGTTTGATGACATCTGGGGCCTGGTCATTTGGATATGTGGTCCCTACCCTGTGGGATTCTCTTCCTTATCAGGTAAGAGAGTGCCTGACCATTCTGAGCTTTAAAGCAGCCCTTAAGACCCATCTCTTTACTTCAGCATTCCTGGTTGAGCTTTCATGATGGGTTAGTTTTATTATATAGTATTATTTAAATTATTAACAACTGATTTTATGTCTGCTGATTTTATATTTTTGTATGTCTTATGAATATGCACAGCACCTTGATCTCCTTGGAAAGGTGCTTTTATAAATAAATTTGACTTTGACTTTGACTTAATAGCTAGCCAGGTGGTAGCAGCAGACAGAGAGGCCTTTCACCTTGGCTATTATATATATGATTCTTAAGGAAAAACAAATTTCCTGTTCAAGAGTGAATGTGATGCTATGTTATATTGCCAATAAGTGCTACAAAACTTTGCAAGCTACTGGGATGGTTTGTTTGAGGGCCTTGAGGGTGGCTAACCCCCCCGAGATTGAGAAACAGGGCCCAATTTTAAAAGGGTGATGCAACGCTTGTGTCAAGTCTTGCATCAATCCTGATGTTTGGCTCAACAATGCCGAATGCATCTGCGCAATTGCACCCAATTTTATAATGTTTGGTGCGGTTGTGGCAGTTTTCACATTTATGGCAGCTTGCCCCAAAGCTTAGGCACAAGCCCCATTTGCAGCAAGGGACTTGCATTGGGGTTTGTGACAGGCATCCTTGAAAAACTGCAATTGCTGCAAGGATTGCCTCAAGTCACCCCTTGTGTCTGACTCCCCAAAGCAAGTCCCTTACAGCAATCCAGGGCCATTTTAAAATCAGGCCCCTCAGTTTGAATTCAAGTAGCTATTTGTTGTCTACTAAACAAACTGCACATGTTTACAAGTCAAGAAGGCAAAGGAAAGATAGACACCAAGATACTCACCCAGTTCAATCTTTCTTGCCTGAAAGTGACCACACTCATATTACTGTAAGACTAGACACAAAAGGAGGATTAAAAACAAAAAATAAAGTCTTGGGCAAAATACATAAACTAGCATCTATGACAGACAGACGAAAGAAAAAAGATTAACAAATCAAAAATAGATTTTTTCTTTCATTCTCCTCGCTTAAAAATTATTAAGCTCTTTAACAAGCCTGTTAAGTGTGCCAAAGAATTAAACAGAGAATAACAGATATGCAACTGTGTGTTATGGATTGTTTTTACACACCCGAGGTGTGTGATGACCCATAAACCTCAAGAGGTTTATGAGGTTATCACACACTGAGGGTGTGTAAAAAAAATCCATAAGAACACAGTTGCATATACATTATTGTATATAATCACTGGTGCAAGAAGTTAGTGCTGAAGACAGTTTCCCAATGCCCCTCTGTCAGACTCACTCACTCACTCACTCACGCACTCACTTGTAGTCTCTCTTCTGCTGACAGTCACACACACACACACACACTCACTCTCGCTCTCTCTCTGAAATTGACTTTTTTTTTAAACTGTCAGATACAGCCTGTCCTGGATCGCACTCGGTGTCTCTCGATCTGGACAGGCAGTGGTATCAACTAGAGATGTGTCATATATTTGAAAGACAGGATCAACCAGATAAAGAATAAAAAATTGGGAGGGTGGTGAAAAATAGTAGCTTGTCAGTAAGTGGTAAGCAGAAAGCAGAGCCGCCTAGTGTGTTATACTGTTCAACCCACCCACACTCGAGTTCAAGCCACTGAAGTAGTATGGTAGAACTGAGTGACAACTGTGGATGGTGCTGGTGGAAGGATGCTTTCTGAATGCCATAATAACTCATTTTCAGGTTATTATGGTGTTTGAAAGAGATTTGAAAACAGTGTGATAAAGGGGTCCAGTAATTATACTTACATTAGTATCAGATGACATTTAATCCACCCAGTTGACTAGCTCAGAAAAGTTAACTAACTTTGAAACAATAAATCCATACAATTCAGAAAAGCTAAAATACTTTAGTAAAGCAGTCTTCTATGACTCAAAAAAACTGAGGAACTATTAAAAAGAAAGCAAACTGATAAATTAAATCTGGCTCAGACAGAAATGTATATGTACAGTACAAGTGATAACAATCATGAAATAATGGGGCTATTCACAAATTACTTGTTAGCTTCTAAATGAACAAAGTCTTGGGTGGAGAAATGGATGATGTGATGGCTAGTACATCTTTGTTCCAGCTAGCAAAAAATAAGTGTAAGCGTTGTACTTTTTACAATCAGGAATGGGAAAGATAGAAAAATTTAAAAATTGGCTGTGGTCTGCCTAAGGAGAGCCATATTCTGCTAACTGCATCTTATGCTATGCAAAAACTGTAGTGAAATACAAAGGAAAATTGGCACTTGGCAATCACAAAAAGACACAAAAGCATCAGAACAATGTTTACTGTAAATGCAAAAATCAGACAGTCACTGCTTTTATGATAAAGAGACATTCTTCAGAAGATTACAAAGTTCCTGTAGCAGAACTAACAGATGTACACAACGGAGTCTGCCATGGCCCAGCTACCTTTCTACTGACTGTGTACACAAGGTAAGAACAAGGATTTAAAATGACTTGAAGATCGCTCTGAAAATGCCCTGCGGGACAGCTAAAAGTGAAGCTCTAATTCAAAATGTTTTAGTGCCCTTTAGCCAGGAATGTTTAGTGACATACTTGCAAAATTCTTACTACTTTGTTGCATGTTCCAATGCTTCAAATTCTGGTCACTATAATTTGTTCCCATATACAGTTCAGTACTTCAGTAAAATGGATGGAGTAAGCTACAGATTGTTGGATTTTATGAACATCCCCGAAGAATCCATCCAAGCTGTTTATGACCAGATTCTACAAATACAATACAGTCCTGTTTATCTGAACTGCCTGAGCAACATCAGATTAGCTCGAATAAACAGGAGTTTGGATGATTGGTACTGCATTGTTTTAATGGAAATGTGCACTGTTGGTCTTGGCTTTGTTATTCTCCTAGTACACCTGTACCCCAAAAGTTAATATAGGGCTATCAGTGAGCATTGTAAACTGTAAGTGAATACAGATTAAAGATTTCAACCTCCATCCATTTTGGTGTCCGTGGCGGTGTGTTAACTTTTGAAGTTTTACCAAAACTGCACGATGGTGAGTGGAGCTCCTTTTCTTCTAGTTCTCATGATTTATCCCTGCAAATGCCCACTGTAGCCATCCATTGATCTCCTGCTGAAAATTAAAAGCAAAGCATACTGACTAGTTGATTGGCTGAGCTGAGTGAGTAACTTCTATACTGTACCTTGGCCAAAGCTTAGCTTTATCTCTCATTTACAGCTCACTTACAGCACTGCAAGATCACACTGTCATAAAATTGATACAAGCATACTAGTGGAAGGTAGTAAGCTCAGTAAAACAACACCACCATTGGTTGCTCACAAGAAAACCTGGAACATTACTGATTTTCTTCCCGACGGTACAGTTTCTCTTTCACAGACCTCCATAGACCTCAACCAGCCCTCTTATGGTGTAACTTCTTGTAAGTGTAGACTGTAATGGAGTGACCTCTGGTAGCAGTTTAATAGTACAATACAATCAATACATTCTAATTATCCTAGCTGATCATCCAGTTCTATTGCTATAGAAAACTTGGGTGACAAAGGTGTGGTTCATTAGATAGGATTTTCAAATAATCAAGGTTCAGATAATTGGGACAGTTTTCTGAGTTCACTTCAACAGAGTATAAAGAGATTTGGAGGCATTTACCTGTATGCTGACTTTTCCTGTTGTCTGCTATCCAAAATATCTTAGAATGTTGGCCTGCAATGAAATCTTACTTTCTGTCACTTGGACAGAATGGCTGCTACACATTATCTGGAAGTTTATCTGCAGATCTGGGAAGATGGAGATGGTGGAAAAGCTAATGTTACTCTTTCTGAATGTTTCTTATACTTTTGCACAACCGAATGCAGGGATTTGACACAGCACTTCAGAAACTAGAAAGTGAGAGTGCTACCATATGGGATGTACATTTGGTGATGAATCATCCTAGATGCCAACTGGAATTACAGCGTGCAGACAAGTTATATGATAGCAAAAGCTAAACAAGCTTTAGCAGGACTGTGTGCTAGTGAGTAAGCTCAGCTCAGAAAACATGTTACAACTTCTTTGGAAAAGCCATTCATTAGCTGGACACCAGTTATGATTTTAACAATCCAATTTTGTCTCAAGTAGCCTGTTTGTATCTGGATAAAGGAAGTGAACTACAGTGGAGTAACTCAGAAGCTTTAGTGGACAAACTGCAGCTGAACACCAATGAAGATAACTTCTATAAGGATTTTAGCCATACTGAAAGGTGCATTTAGCAGCATACATCAAGATCTGATGCCAGACAAACAGTGGCCATTTCTTTTAGCAAGGAAGCTCAAGCAACCAAATTACTTAGGGTGGTGTCCTTTGCTTTCTCAATTCCTGTCAGCAATACATTTGCAGAACATGCCTTTAGTCACATGGAAGATATATGGTCAGATAAAATGAACAGGTTGTCAGTTGCTTTGAAGTCAGAGCTTCAAGTCTGTTTGAACTTTGGAAAACTATCATGCATCAAATTTAAACCATTTATTGAAGGAAAGAAAGACATTCTTCATGCTGCAAGAAGAAATTAGATATATAACGGGAAGCTGGTGGGGGATGGGAGAACAGGCAATTTAATTCCTGCATTACTAAATAAATAGCAGATATAATTGTGTTGTTCATAACCAAAAGACACACCAACACCATGGGCCAGATTCTAGAAGGGTTCACCTGGCATAACAGCAGTTGCATTAAGCAGAATGGCTCATGTAGCAACTTACACCAGCAGTTGCAACATGCCGCGATTCTACAAAGTGGCCTGCGACAGCGCAGACAATTGTTATGTTGCATAAACCCCTGCAACATGATGCTAGGGGTTTTATGGCAGCAGTTGCACCCCATTCTAGAAGGGCAGCCACAAAGTGCCCACATTGGTATTCTACAAGAACCCCCACAGGAGATCCAGCAACGTAAGTTATACCAGTATTTAGCTGATATAACTTATGGAGGCCCCGGGGGTCCTGTAGACCTGTTGGCTGTCCAGCAGACAGTGCACAGTTTCCTTCCCCCCATGCCCAGCACAGCCCAGCGGGGCCCCACATGGCTATCCATACCCCCAGCCCCTGAAACTCCCATTGGTGAGAAGCCCCACAGGGCAGCATCGCCATCTCTACCCATGCCCCGAACCAGTCGCCAGCCGCAGAGCATGCGGCAGAAAGTTAGTTTTGAAGTCTAGTGATTTCAGGTATAATAAAATATAGATCCTCAGAGTCCCCTGTGGTGCCCATCGCCTTGAACTGTAAATATCAAAGAGATCCTTTCATCAGGCTCCTCACCCAGCTATGTCATTCCCACCTAGCACTCCTCATCTTTTCCTTAGTTACATTGCTTCATTTCCATGGCCAGTTGCTGACTGGAGTGCAGTATTAGAAGCACAGCCAGACGTGCTCTCAGTCACTTTGAGCACGCCTGTGCTGTAGTGTTACTACTGCACCCAGTTGGCGGCTGTCCATGGAGGTGAGAGGTGGGCTGTGCCAGTCGCCAGCTGGGGATGGTGGGGGAGGTGCTGGGTGGGCTTGCACAGCTGGATGGGGGGCCACTAGACTACCAGGGAAATGGGGATCTCTTTATTATTTTACAGTTCGGAGGGGCACTAGACTACCTGGGATACGGGGCTCTGTATATTTATTATACAGTTTGGGGGGGCCACTAGACTACCAGGGAAACAGGGATCTCTTTATTATTTTACAGTTCGGGGGAAGGGCACTAGACTACCTGGGATACAGGGATCTGTATATTTATTATACAGTTTAGGGGGCCGCTAGACTACCAGGGAAACGGGGATCTCTTTTATTATTTTACAGTCTGGGGTGGGCACTAGACTACCAGGGATATGGGGATCTATATTTTTATTATACAGTTCGGGGTGGCCACTAGACGACCAGGGAAATGGGGATCCCTTTTATTATTTTACAGTTCGGTGGGGGCACTGGGCTACCAGGGCAGGTGATAAGCCGCATTTGCGGCAGGCGACCGGGGTCAGGGCACAGGTAGGTGCACTTGCAACCTGCAGCAGTGGGTTACAAACACGCAGGCCAGATACGCCTTCTGTGCTGTGTACCTAGCCACACATTGCAAGTCGCAGGTCTTTGTTGTGGAGACCCTGCCCCTTCTAGTATTGGGTGCAGAGTCATTGTAGCAGTTAAGGGTGGCACAAGTTGCATTCGGCGGCAACTTGCGCCACCCATCTAGAATTGGGGCCCATGTGTAGTAGGCTGCTTTCTCACCATAGCAAATACAGCTGAGTATTTCAGGGGAATATATAATAAAACAATGACCATGAGGTTACAGAAAAAGCATGTCTTCGATCTGGGAGCACTGCATTTTATTTTGCTCATGTGCCTTTGAGAACAATGTAGTACTTAAACTTTACTTTATTTTTTTTATTTAGTTGTTTAACCAGGTATAGCACACTAAGCTGAAAGCTTTTTTTACAGGAGCAACCTGGGAGCACAAGGAGGTTAAGTGACTTGCTCAGGGTCACACAGTATGCAAGTGGAAGCTGTGGGATTCAAACCCAGGTCTGGTCTGCTGGATGTCACCAAATTTGCAGCTCAGAGCCTTAGACCACTGTGTTATACTGCCTCCAAAAACTTTAGAAAATGGGCTTAAGAATGTAAGAAATCTGACTGGCTGGCATTGGTACATTAACCTACAGTGAGAGGCCTGTAAGTTAAAAGTCCCAACAATGCTAACTCAGTGAAGCATCAAGGTGCCCATCCTTCTCTGTGATTGGCTAAAGCACCTCCTTTCATTTAAAATTGCTGCCATTTTTTTCTCTTGCTTAGCAAGAGACACCTCCTGAATGCTCAGAAGAGACCTACCCCAACAGGATTCCCCCAATACAATAGTCTCAGTTTCTACAACACAGTCTCCATTTCTACATTACTACCCAATGGATTTTAAATCCTGCTTTACTGTCTCCATGCAGGCGAGACTGTGAAAGCATTCCTGACCCCAAACACAGTATGCTGCCTTTATCAACAACCAGGTCTTTTGAGGACACCCTGCAACATAAGAAAAACAAAACTGCCTTCTGCTAAACAGCCTTCTGTCACAAAAGTGCCTTTCACAACATTTCTCCTACTGAAAAAAGTTTCCTTTTAAATCAGTAGCGCGAGTTCACATTAGTGCTCAGCTGCTACTCGTTACAAAAGTAAATGAACTTGGAAAACAGCAGTTACTGCACATTCCCCCTGATCTGGTCTTAGCTCTACAGAGTTCTCCTGTACAAAACTGCACAGCAGAGGCAGTACGCAATACAGAAATTTACCTGTTTTTACAGGATAACCTTTTCTTTTTGGCAGCAGCTCCCTCGGACACCAATGCACTTCCAAGCCCCACTCCCATCGCACACTGTCATCCTCACTATAAATTTCAGCTGATTGCTCCCCACGGATACGGATAAACAAAATCTATTTTTTGTAAATAAAAAATGTCAAGCACTACCATGAGTAAACTAAACTTGTGTGTGGGGGATGACATACAACTAATTGATACAAAGTAGAGGCAGACACTGCAATGTGGAAAACAAGGGTTATCATAACCAGCAGCACCTTCTTGTGGCATTTCAGGTGAGAAACTACTTTATATTACCTACAGTTTCTAATGTGTTTATTAAGATTTTATCTTTTTTTTTTTATGAAATTATTTTGTTAAAAGAAATTGAAAGCCATTTTTAAGCACAATAATACCCTCAGGGT
The DNA here is from genome assembly GCA_016271365.2 of Neoceratodus forsteri. Lineage (NCBI taxonomy): Eukaryota > Metazoa > Chordata > Ceratodontiformes > Ceratodontidae > Neoceratodus > Neoceratodus forsteri. The sequence continues at coordinate 557,446,718 of CM028137.1, read as the reverse complement.
GGGTAGTATGGGCAATACTGGACCTTCAGGGCTATAAGGCCCTCCACCTGTGACAACGGGCCTCATTATGCCCCCTGGGTGGTTTGGTATTGCCAATACTACCACCCTGATGTAGTATTATTGCTACATAAGGACTATCTGATTTTGATCGATTTCTATTACAAGTTACAGACTGTGGAGAGATTTGAACTCAAATGTGTTTAGTGCCCTCGCGTGCATCGGGCAACTTTATTCTGATGTATTCTTTCCTCTTTGCTCATTTTATTAGGGACTTTTGCTGGTTGGCACAACAAGCGTTCAACTGGGAACCAGGCAGTGCAACAACTGATAGGTCCAGGTATAATTTCACAGATTTAAAACCTAAAGGGCACGCCACAGAGTCCTGGTTCCAAACTTCCTACTCGAAAGGATAGTAGTTTAGATTAGAACTGGGAACAAGGCAGTGCAACAACTGATGGGTCTAGGTATTAGCAGAGCAGAATCTGGGTGCCCTTTTATATTTTGGGCAGAATGAAATGAGAATCCTGCATAAATGGAACAATACTGAATGAAGTAACTCTTCAATAAAAGCCCCCAAACTCACCACAGAACATCTAAAACCCTAGAGCCTCTGGGGGCTGCTAGGCCCCCATACCTCCAGTCTTTCTATAAAAATATTTCACAGGACATTGCAGTAATGCTAATGAATGGGGTGGGTGGTTGGTTAATGGCATTGTTGGGAAGCCAGTTGGCCCCCATCCCACAGTTGCAGCAGCAGACTGTAAGGCCAGCAAGAGACTCCCACACCCCTGACTCCAGGGGAAAAATATGTTTTTTCCCTGGAGTCAGTGGTAGGGAAGACATAACAAAACTGTTTTAGTTAAAAAAAAAAATTCAGCACAAAGCATCTAAACCCCTAGCGCTTCTGAAGGCCTAGTGACTCCCGGTGTGCTACCAGTGCAGCAAAACCATGACAGTAACAGCAATGTGGGTGCTGCAACCTGTCTGATGGCCATTCCAATTATCGGGATGTCACAGTGCCCACTGTCATTGCTGCCCCAGGGGTGTTGCGCTCTTCCACAATACATCTCTGACCTAGAGGTGATTATATTATTTTCTGGGGGTGAAGTCCACTGCAGTGGTGGTTGTGGGGGTAAAGTCCCCACAAACAGCCAGAATGATGCCGGTGCTCTGGGGGTGACAGCGGTTGGGTGGCACAATTGCCACGTGGCATGGTCATGTCCGCATTTTTGTGTCGCTGTAATGTCAGTCATCCTTCTGAGTGTCAAACGAACATGGTGGAACTGTGGCCTCCAGACCCCTGGCCTTCTTGTCTCAGATATCCAGGGTTTTTGTACTTGGGAGGTGGCAACCTTGTATCTCTTTCAGAGGAGAAGGAGCACCAGAACACGGGGGCATGCTGTGAAGCTTGAGGGGAAAGTTTAAGGAGGATGTGAGGAAACACTTCTCCACAGAAAGGGTGGTGGGTGCCTGGAACAGCCTGCCAGATGAGGAGGTGGAAAGAAGGTCAGTGGGGAACTTCAAGCATGTGTGGGATAGGCACATAGGCATAATAAGTAGAGGCAAAGGAGGAGGGAGGGGCACCTGTGACTAATTAGGGTCCAAAGTGTAGAAATAGGCAGGAAAATAGGGCAGACTTGATGGGCCTACGAGTCCCTTTCTGTCTACAAATTTTATTTCTATGAGACCCCAATCACAATCAGTTATCAAGATAGTTGCAGTTATAGGCCATCAGATGGCCATAAGAAAAGTCAAACAATCTATGTTATAGAAATCAAAGTCAACCAACAATTAGTCTTTGTTTTTCTAAATTACAGTATCTGTGAAATAATCTGCTAAGAATAATTTTAAAGGGCATATCTGGGAAAACATTAGAAATGCTAATATTCAGAGACAGCTCAGCTTATATTTCATCTAGGGTCAGTATCTTGGTTCTCTTCATTATTTACCTGAAAATAGAATCTTCTGACTTTCATCTTTTCCTGCTGCTTGTCTATATGTGACTTCATAATTGTTTGTTTATGACAGCACAATCGATTGTTGTGGAAATGATTATGATGTCACAAGAATAAGGTTTATGATGTCATGCGTGTCACAATCAGTAGTAACTGATGATGTCCAATGGTCCAGAATAAAGTTGTCCGACACATTTTCTATACCATGTGATATAAGTGGAAGCAAAATTGCGATTATAACACCAGTGAGTGCATATCGCCGAATGAAACAACGGCAAAGCGCACTATTGCAGAACCAAAAAAAGCAAGGTTCTGCAACATTCTCTCGAGGCAATCTTTATGAATATTTTTACGAGGGGGCTATGCCCCCAACCCCAATAATGAGGGCATTGCATTCCATTATTTTATAATCAACTATGGGGGTGTTGACATTGGGTTAAAGGAGAAAATTCAGGATGAAGGGAGCTATTCAGGAGGGACAAGTAATGTGAGGGGGGACCACATTCAGGAGGGCAGTGGACCCTAAAGAATACATACTGGGCAGGAGAATGCAAAAAAACAAACAAAAAAAATATAAGTACTGGGTTTTAAATAATTGATTAGCAGTTTTTTCTTGGGAAAATACTAACTGCTCAGAAAGTATTTGTATAGGTTTTCTAGAAGTGTTACGTTTCTAAACATAGTGAGGCAAGTGCTATGCATTTTAACAATGTTTAGCAGTTTTATGAGCAAAACACTTATCCATTTTTATAGTGAAATAAAACCCTGAAGTAGCAAACCTTTCCAAAAACACATTTATTTCCACCCACCTAGCTCCGAACCTGGGTTGCAAACACCAAATGCATCAGTCATAATGCAACGCCAAATGGTCAGCTGGGAACTGCCTAGTCAAACATGATCCTATATCCTTGCTCCCTATAACTCCCTATCCCAGTCGCTCTGTTCTACCCATTGCCATTTTGTTCCCTCACACTCGCAGTATCCGCTCCTCGCTATCCATTAATGGTCACTGTAATTGCAGGTGGTCGAACTGAGTCACCTGTTTGACTATTCATATCATGGGTCACCCACATTTCCATATTTATACTGAAGGAATGGGAAAATACAGAATATACATCAATATCTATATAAATATATATATATACATACATACCATAAGCTGAAATGTTAAGACAAAGGTTTTCTGTGACATTTTAATTGTTCTTTAAACAGTAAGGCACATTAAAGCTTGCATCACCGTGAGAGTACTACCACACATCTAATGTGCACTGAGGCATGAGGTGCAGTCAAGTGGCTTTAACTCACCATGAAGAGGCAACATCCCGTGATGATGATGCATGTCCAGGAATGCCTTATGCAGTTTATAAAATGGATTAATTTCCTTTTTGAGGAAAAAAAGATCACTTTTTATAAATATGTTTAATATGGTAGATCATTACTCGAGGGGAAAACAATCTGAAATGCAGGCCAAAATCTGGAATAAATAAAAATAAGGCAGCTTATTTATTTTACAGTAAATGTTATTTATTTATTTTTCCAAACTTACACAGGATGCACAAAAGTACAAAATCGTACATAAGAAACACCTGTGCATACATATAATGAACAAACTGTAGAAGGAGGCAAAAAGAAGGGATGGGATCAGAGAGGGTGGAGGAAAATATCAGAGAGAGAGATAACATAGTGACCAAATCAGAGAATACCAGGTTGCAATGCAGTGTGAAGCATAAATCAGTTGAGAATCAGGGCTAACCAACATATTCAGTTGCAAGTACTGCTAAAAGAATGGACGGGGTACCAGTAAATGTTTTAATTATTTTTCAAGCACCAGATGGCACCATAGAGCTACAGAGAAAAACAAAGGCATCTAATATTAACTGAGACGGGTGTTTCTAAGAGGCAGCACCAAAGATCGGTTCTCAGCCACTGAGCTATGTTTTGGGATATTACACCTCTCAACCATTAGTCACCCAAATGTGTGAGTCATCCAACTTTGTAGTAAAGAGATGACATATGACGTCTTATCAAATTATATAAATAAAGCTCTGAAAATGCTGCAAAACTGTACACAGAAAGTAAGGACAGATGTGGTGCCTTGGCATCACCCTTAGTGGTGAAGTACTGAACATAATAACTGGAGATATAATAAACAAATCAAAGGTAGACCTTATAAGACTAAATGGAATAGTCAGCTGCAGGAATTAGTAGATGCACCAAGTATAGAATAATTAAAAAAAATAATTGACATTCACATGAATAACTTGAAGGGCATTATCATTACCACAGTGTAGTGGAGGTTGCGGGGGGTAGACTTGAAGCACCTTCTGGTGCACATCTACAATTTTAATACTTAAGTACCTAGGTAGGAGATTATGAGTAATCATATGTAAGGGACCTCCTGGGCTTGGAGTGTGGGAGTTGGCATATGGTCAAGCCTTGTCTGGTGCCCTAGAAGAAAGGCGGTCAGAGGACATCTTGTCCTAAGTGGTTTCACACAATGCCTGGTGGCATGGATAAGGGACTGGATCAGTGCCCTATGTCAGGGTGTGGGTCAGGAGAAGTGAAACAGGCATCCCCAGCTTAACTGCTGGGTGCCAGGCTTACTAGTGTGGTGCAGAGGTGGGCACACAATGTGATCCACCATGTGACTGGCTTCAGGACATGGTCAGGCCAGCACAGTTGCCCAATGTGGACATCCCACCTGGAGGCACCGATGCTTCTCCATTCTCAATGTCCGAGGGTGGTACAAGATCCAGAGTTTTCCATCTTCTGGGCCTGGTGCATGCCAGGTTAGATCTCCAACATCGCAAGCATTTCCTTTCCCCCTTCGGGGATAAGGGTTGTTGTAAATTTGTGAGGTTTGCCAGAGGGGGTAGTTTAGTGGGACACTGGGGAGGTCAGGGGGAATTTCAGAGAGCACCCCCTCAAGAAGTGTCACCTGATGAATTTCAGTCCTAGATGAGATTCCTCAAATATGGGGAGCTGATCAGGTACCATTTGTTGTTTTGTTGGTAAAGGTAATGAGCTTAATTAAGGGAAGTGAATAGTTCACCATGCAGTATGTGAAAGGATCAGCTGTGCTGCTTTACCAGGGAAGGTATTCCACTTCAAATTAAGGAGGGTATTTCTCAAACAATGGGGCATCCACTTTCCTGCCCAATGCTGGAAGTAAGGGAGACATAAAACAAGCATTTGTCAATGCCAAATGTTTCCTTGCATGGTGTATTTACTAAGCGTATTGTGTTGGGCCTTTACTAGAAATAGGACTTCACACACAAACTAAAAACAATGCACAACATGTTTTGCAAATTCTGACTGTACTACTCTTTAAAGTTTAAATTAGCCCTTTTGGCTACATGGCTGTTCTGAAAGATGTTCAATTTGATTTGCATCAATACAGTGCCTGTATGCTTTAGGCCAAGTACTTCTGTTGTTGGTTTTAACACATTTTTAGAGATCTGCTTAGCTGTATTAAATGCTCAAGTCATTAAATTCTGCACTTTTCTTTGTGTGAATACAGGGAAAGTATATCCTATCAGAAGGGTTCACGGTATATGGGGATTTAATTGCCATTGCTGAATCATCCCTGTTCTTGGCAGCAATAACCTAGAACTATGTTTAGTATTTTTGATTAATGTTTGTGGATAAAACTACTAAAGAATGATAAAGCGATGTTTTGGTGCTGGGGAGAGCAAGTACCAATGCTGCACAGTTCCATTCAGTCCAGCGGGGACCTTATTTCAGAAGTGGGTCTCCTGAAATTGTTAAACAATTATAACTTAGCTTTTCAGTGTTGGGGGAGGGCACAATTCAACTGTGGAGCCCTCTGAGCCCTGGGTAAAAGCTCCAGTAACAAACTGATGAAATTAGATAGCCCCCAAGAATTTACAGAGCCTTGAAATGTCCCTCAGTGCAGGGGGAGGGCAGGACAATGCCACTGCTGCAGTGTATCTGTTACTGCCCTCTGACCACCGTAGTTGTGGCATCTCAGCTCCTCAGCCAGCAATGGAGCGTGAATAAAATAGGGGGCAGGAACAGAGACAAGGCCGAGTGCCTAAAAGGGGAAGGGTGGCAAACTAGCACTGCCCTACAGGAACTGAAATACCTATAATTGTACCTGTACCATTTTCTCAAATTGCTGTTGCTCAGTAGGGGTGGAGTTTAGGACAGGTGACAAAGTCAGATATGGCAGCTCTTGCATTAAATAAAAGCACCATCAACAGAGGTGGGCAGAGGAACGAGAAACCTGATGGTTTCTCTTTCTTTCCTTTGTGCAAAGCAAAACAGCAGTGCCAGACCAGAAGATAGTGGAGGGAAACTAAGTTCATCTCTGCGGGCAGTGGGTATGATAACTACACAGAAAGTGGCAGACACTTAACATTTGTGTGCTGGAGGGAGGAAATAAACTGTGCAGAAGGCAGCTAAAGCCTGTCAGTAGAGCTCTACAAGTTTATTTCACACTGTGTAAATATAAATGTAGTAGAAGGCGATCCTGATTTACAAGAGAAAATTGAGTGTGAGCAGATAGGCCGCTAGGAGGTATAAATCTGCAGAGCTGCTCAGCTGGTTGCTGGCCAGTTTTATGCAAATTAAAGGACTGAAGCGTTCTCATTGGAGCACTTCAGTCTTTTCAAGTACACAAAGTTTCTGCCCATGAGACTGTGACCAGCATCATAATCGATTTGCCTGGTTATTGATCTGCACTGTCAAGCCCATTGCAGCTCAAGCTGCAATAGCCTCAGCAATAACACACCTCTGAAGTGCTGTTAATCTGAACAACATGTTCCCTTGCCCAAGGAAACATAAAAAGAGTCACAAGTTTGTCCAGGAGGCTTTAGTGGAATCTCTTCTTTTGGGAACTTCAATCAAGTGGATCAGAATCAAGGTGATGAAAAATGCCTCCCATGACTAGAAGTTGATGTGATGAACAAGGAACAACCTTGGTGCATCCAGCAACCATGGGTTTCCCGACAAACAACCTTCACTTGCCTACTGTGTGACCCTAAACAAGTCAGTTAACCCCCTCAATGCTCCCCGGCCCCTCCTGTAAACCGTGGATCTTACCTGGTTACCAAATAAAAAAAAAATAAGAAAAAAAAATACAATACTTACCTTTTCAATTTGTGTGAAAATTTCATTAGTAGTGCTTTCCTTTCACAAGAACTGTTCTTGCAGATTTTCTTTATCCTTAGTGCACTGTGTGTGTGTGTGTGTGGTACCAGTGACTCAGGGTTAAACCTTAGAGATACTAACTTAATTTAGAATAATTGATATTGCCGTAGAGTGTGTAAAAATGAGCTCCATTCACGGTACACACTTTAATTTATATCACAAATAGCAGTTTTTGCTAAAAGTATTTCAGAATACAGGGCAAAGTGGATTTGTCAGCCATATTATCAAAGCAGACTTACATCCCCATAGTTAGGTGGTCTTACACTGTCATTCGGATACAGTAGCATCTGGGAATTGTTGTCTTTGCATCACAAAATGATACAAACACTGACCTGCATTATTTTGTGATGTGAATTACTCTACATTATGGCTTTCTGTTGCAATCATCCACAGCTCTATGTCTTTTCAGATGAGATGTTAAACCGAGGTCCCATCTGCCTGGATTGGTGGTAGTTCAGGAGGATGTTAAAGATCCCATGGCACTTATCGAAAAGAGTAGGGGGAATTTCCCTGGTGTCCTGCCCCAACATATCTTCTTGGTCTGTCCAGCACCCACACATCCTTGAATTGCCCCAAATGGGGTATGGAGTGGGGGATATACTGGTAAACGAGGCATTTGTCAGGCAGTGGATCATAGGTGACAAGGACCTGCTGGCTATAGCTGTATCTCTCCCAGGAGGCAGTGTTATTTTCCTATTTTTTCTGTTTCTGGTTTCCCTGAAAGGCATCAGTCCATAAGGGGGACCAATTTAATTTTTTTTAATTCTTTCATAACCCAGATAAGGCCTGCTAGGCCTAAGGTCTGTGTTCAGGGTCTCAGGGTCACATAGTATGCAAGTGGAGTATGTGGGAATCAAACCCAGTTTTGCTGTATGTACCAAACTCATTTAGATATTATTACTCTAACCTCTATGCTGTACTACCTGCCCCATGTGGGTGCACATGTAAATGTGTGCACAGCACAGGTTCCTAGCACACACCTCCTCCCCACCACATACACAGCGCCCTCAGATTCACTGTGACCTGTGGCCAACCAAGTGGCAGTATCACAGCGAGGACAGCAGTTCTCCCTCCCCAAAGGAGGATAGCATCCTCTGAAATGCTCTGTCCTTCTCCCACTGGCCTGCCCCTGGTGACCCTGTCTCATTCCAAAACCTGGCTACCTGTTGTCATGAACAACAGCTTTACAGCAGAGTTGATGGGCCAGCTATTATTTTTGGCCATTTTAATCTCATTACAGAACTTTGCTCCTTCGAATGAGGGAGGTTTGGCCACAGCCCATTGTTAACAGATGGCAACTGGTGCTGCAGCACAACACAGTACCAAGCAGCGATGTATCACAGGGACCGTTGTGCTGTGGTTGGAGTACAGTTCATGCCTTTGAATAATTTTTTTTGTCAGTACATGTAGTTTTACTGGGGTATGTCATGTGGTACCATATCCCTATGACATGTTAACATCAGAACTTCAAAAAAATGTGTCCGTCTTCTGCTCATGCAAATGTCCTACTTACAGTAAGGACTATCGTATGCCAATCTGTGCTTTCTCATGCATTCATACCTCAGGCAGAAGTGGGATGTTTAAAAGTGTTCTTCATAACGCACTATTGTTGAAGCATGCTTTTTCAAACATGGTAATATTTACAGTGCAAAGCTACCCGGTGCCATGACAATACTTCAGAGATACCTTAGTGCACAATATGAAGCCCTCTTCTACTCATTTGCATTTGAACAATCTGTAACTTTTGCCAACACACAACCAAATTTGTGCTGCACAAACTGATACAGCAAATACAGAGTCCTGTCACGAGGCCAGACCCAAAGCACAAACCTCAGTGTGAGTGGCCTACATTAATTAGTGCCAAAGCTCTAAATTTCTGGTCCATAGTGTATTACTGCTACTTTTAAATTGTGCTGCCTTCTCAGAAATGATAGTTTCTGTTGTGTTTATTGCTACTTTAAACTGTGCTGTTTTCTTGGAAATGATAGTTCCTTTGCAACTTTGTTGTTGATTACAAGAAGACTTAGTCAGTAAAACGGTTGATAACAAGTGTTTACTGTAGCGGAAATCAAAAGATAACTTTAGGCATTTAAAATAAAAAAGGTCACACATTTAGGGGAAGATACTAAGTGCTGTGAACCACAGCAAAGAAGCAAATAATAGCCACTTGACATTTATTAAGACTACTATGTAATTTACAGAGTAGCTCTTATTGGGTAACTCATTTCAAATTTATTTTTCACAGTAACCATTGAGGGACTCAGCAGTTGAACAGTCCCAGACTCGGTACAGGCCTGGTGCTCTTATGTACTACTCAGCATTTACCCAGTTAACAACAGGGGATTAGAGAATCCCTTACTTCATTTTATAGCCTAGTCTTTACTAATACTATTCTCCTTCAGACAGTAATTACCCTCCTGGCTGTCTATGTGCAACTGACTGGCTAACTACTGCTCTCAGGTGGTATGCATAGGAAGATCAGCTTCCTCTCCCCTCTAGACAAAAACTGGCAAGGCCCAAGGCTCTATCCTATTCATTTATTCATTTAGTTTTGTTGACTGGGTAAGTGCACTAGACAAATTCTGCCTATTTTCAGGCACGCCTGGGGGGAAGGGATACAGATGAATGCCAGCTGACCTTGAACCAGGTTAAGCTGTTGGTGGTATTTTTAGTGAATGGGGAAAAATTTGGCCAGGGCACCAGGGAAATTCCCCTACTGAATTGCTGACAGTAGGGGGCCAGTGGCTCAGTTGAGTCATTGTTGGCTTGGTTCCAGTGGAAGGCGGTCAGGATGGAGCTTGGGGAGCAGTTTCCCTGCATTGGTAGCTCTGAGGATCCTAATGGAGAACGTGGTAATCGAACCTGGGATGATAGCGCTATGGAAAGTGAAATTTCGGTTTCGAAGGAAGTTTTGTCTGTAAATAGTAACCCTTTGGTGGCGCTGGCTACGATAGAGGTTCAGGAGAAGCAACAGGTACTGCTGGAAAAGAAATTGTTGGAACTCGCGAAGGAACATGAGCGAGTGAAATTGCTTCTGGATGTCTATGATTTAAAACACTTACCAGAGGTTGCGGTTTCTGTTGCAAATGACTTACGAGAACCGGAGCATCAGGAGATGCAGGGACTGATTCCGGTATCAGGTACTGTGGCAGTTACTGTTGTACATGACCCTAATTCGGAATGTTTGGCTGGCATAACTGAAACTGTGGAAATTGAGTGCCGAGAGCCAGAATTAGGAGGCCTTTTGGCTGTAATTGATTCTGAATCATCTCCAGTTGCTATGGCAACTTGTATAAACACAGACATGTCCGAGGTGTCTGAATGCTCGATTAGTAAAATGACGGGAAAACATTATCAAAGACTCAGGGTTTGTGTTTTAAACCCCTTTGCTAGAACATTTATGGAGCCTCAGTCCTCTGAAGCAAGTTGTGTGTTTCAGACAGACCCTTTTACACAGGCTGGTGTATCTGAATTTTCGTTTGTAAAATGAGGGGTTGTCCATGGTGATACTGTGGGTGTGGATGGTAAAGAAAAGAGAGCTGCTATTTTTTCTGCAAAAAGACATTTAGGGACTCACTTGGAGGGAAAGGTTGTGTCAGATGATAAACAACAGACGAACTCGGTATCTACAATTATACAGGATGTTCCTACGATGCAACCTTTATCGGATGAAAATTGGACTCCTCAGAATGCTTTAAGTGCAGCTGGTTGGTCCTTTGATAAAGGCTCATGGTGTCCTACACCAGACTGGGACCCTAAGTTGAATTTTTCACAGAATGAGCCTTCATGGCGTCCTGAGATTTCTGCATTACCTACGGCATTGGGAACATTGGAGGTGGCTAACCAGCAACAGGAGTCTTCCCAGAAACAGGTTCAGGAACACCCTTCTGAAGTTTTAATTGATTTGCATACTGAACAAAATGTTGTGGATACTAAAAATATTGAAACAAGTAAACCATTATTGTCTGAGTTATTTTCTAAAATAAAAAAAAAAGCAGCCCCTAGACGGAATGCAGTAAGGTTGAGGTACAAAGGTGGCCTGAAGTTAGGCCAGATAGGCATTATGTTGGGAAATGTCTTTTGAAAGACTCTTTACATTTTCTCCACGGGAGGTTTTTGCTTTCATTAACATTTCTGGTGAAGATAATTTTGATGTAAGCTTTTGCTCTGCTGCTGCCCTAGATTTGTTCTGGGAACGTTACAATCAGGTTAAATTCTCCACCCTGTGGACCCCGTTTTTGGTAATTCCTCTGACCAAACCATTGATTAAATTTGTTACTATTATGTTCAGAAATGAAGGTGTACATATTGATGATATATTATATTGGTTATCCCAGAAGTGTGATGTTTTGAGTTCTCCAGAAGCCATTTTAGATGATCAACAGTTTTGGACAGGGGGTTGGAAATTTAAGGTACAACTTAGACAATCTATTGATGGAATTTTACATATTCCTAACTCCTTTTTGTTGGGTCGGGATAGGGGGGTTTGCTTCTATGCTGGACAACCAAGGGCATGCTATAAATGTGGCTCACGGATGCATTTATCAAGTTCATGTGACAAGCCCCGATGTGATAATTGTGGAGAGACTGGTCATATAGCTTTGCATTGTATGAATCATACAAAATGTGATCTATGTGAGGACACAGGGCATGTTTTTTCTGAATGTGTATGGGCTGCGAGGAATAAAGCTTCTATTAGCAGTCCTGACCTCTTTATACAAAAGGCCCAAGATTTAGCCTCGGGGTGGTCCCAGTAGAACAAGTTTCTGGTGGTGATACAGAGGTGTCGGATTCACAGCCTTTGATAGTGGATTCTGAGATCCCTTTGAAGGAGGGTTCGGTGGATAACCTACATATGTCATCTCCAGTTTGCTATACTGAACATCAAGGACAAAGTTCCCGTGAAGTGGTTCCTGTGGTGTTACCGCAGGTGAGATGGTCTTCTAGGAATTTTAAACCCCCTTTGGTGGCCCGATCTACTGTGGAAATAGAGATGAGAAATCCTTTAGGTATTATCTTCCCAATGGGGAGATTCAGTACTGGAATGTCCAGATCTTGATTCTCAAACCCTCCGGGATAGCCCCCCTTCCCCTTCTATAGGTCAGGAAGGTTATAAGAGTAAAAAGAAAAAAAGACGGAAAAAAGATGGTTAGCTGCCTATTGTCTATAACTGGCTGGTTTTAACTTGGGTTCAGTAAATGTCCATAGTTTGTTGAACTTTAAAAAGACAGGTGGTTTTGACTATGTGCATAACAATTCTTTGGACATTTGTTTGTTACAGAAACCTGGGTCTATACTATAAATCAGGTTAGGAGTTTTCAAAAGAGTGGTGCTGGGGTCCTTCAGTATTGGTCTTTTGGAGAACAATCTGCTGATGGGTTAGGGTTTCTTTTAATTCTTTCACATTCTCCTTGTTAAAACTGATTGATTTGATTCCTGGGAGGCTGATGATATTAGATGGGGTATGGAGGTCTATGTCTTGTAGATTTATTAATGTATACTGTTCTCAAGTAAAAGCTGAAAGGGTGGCACTATTCCAACTGATAAAACCTTTTTTAATGACTTCATTTGAAGTTTTCCTGTGTGGTGACTTTAATTGTGAGCTTCACCCAAAGGGGAAAAATTCGAAGGAATTTGTAAAACAGAAACTATACTGTGATACCAATGCATTTAGATCACTAATACAATCCTCTGGGCTGGTTTCGGCTAGCACTCACCAGCAAGGGGGCTCTACCTTTACTTACCAAAAAAAAAATATACTCGTGATTGATTATATTTTTTACATCAAAACTTATCCTTTTCCTTTTATACAATTCCAGTAGCCTTTTGGACCATTTATTACTTAAATGAAAATTCTCTTCTGGCCCTTTCCTCAGTGGAAAAAATCAAGGTGGAAGTTGAGCTCCTTTATTGCAGGCCCGGAGTGCTCAAAAATTAGTGTTTACTCACGGCGAGGCTATCAGTTTCCTTTTTATATGAGGATATAGGACAATGGTGGTGGGATACAAAAATGATTTATATAATTATTACAGAATCAAGGAAGTTTGAAAAATTCTAGATTTCTCAGTTATTTGGCACTCAGACAACAATTATATTACTTGTTTTCTGTGCCAATACTTCAATTGATTATTCTTTACAGATTCAAACATTAAAGCGAAATTATACCTGGTACAATACGACAGAGCAAAAACTGCCCAAGTTCTTTTCAATATGGTTTAAAAAAGCAGCCTCATGGTGATCCCTTTGAAGCTTTTAAAAAATATAGAACCAATACATCCTTCACTGCATTAATAAATCAAGAGGGTTGTATGGTGGAAAATACGGAGGGCTTACATAAGATTGTTAAAGATTTTTTTTTTGTCACATGCACCTGCGGTACCCCCTAGTGTAGAGGAAATGAGCAATTTTTGTCCTCCATTAAAATACCAGTTTCTCCCTTTAAAAAATCTTTATTGTCAGGACAGATCACAAGAATAGAAATAGAGACAAGCCATTAAATCCCAGAAGTCCGTATCTCACCTGGACTGGATGAACTGACTGCAGCCTCTATAAGGCATTTCCTGAAGAGTTTAATCAATGTTTACTTTTGGTTTTAATTTTTTTTATCCAGGGTGGTTTTTCCTGTTTGGTTCTCCAAAGGTTTGGTAATTTTTCTTTATAAATCAGGGATATGTAGCACTAATTAAAAATTGGAGACCAGTTACACTTTTAAATACTGATTACAAACTCTTTATAGGAATTTTGAACAATAGATTAAAACATTATGCAGTAACAGTTCTCTTCCTTATCAGTTCTGTGGTTTACCAGGAAGGAAAATTCAGCAGGCTCATATGATTCTTCGTTATATTATTGAATATGCTGAACAAACAGGGAAAAAGGGATGTATTGTTTCATTAGAGCAAAAAAAAGCTTTCAATAGGGTGTATCACCCATTTTTATTTCTAACCTTACGGCATTATGGGGTTCCGGCTGTAATTGTTAGCTGGATAAAGGCACTTAATGCAGGAGCAGTGGTTCACCCGATTGTGAAAGGCACGTGTGGACAAGGGTTTCATGTGCCAAGTGGGGTCCGTCAAGGATGCCCCTTGAATCCTCTATTATATTCTTTTATAATTGATACTTTAATTCAATCGGTATCACAGACTCCTAAATGGGAAGGTATGTTAGGTAATCCCTTGTCGCATGAGTTATATATCCAAGCTTATGCCGATGATTTATGTTTATTTTTCTCTAAAGTTGAACATATACCTATATTTCTGGAGTTCATGATGAATTATTCTAAGGTATCTAATTCAAAAATTCAAAAATTAAAGCCAGGGATTATTTATAGGGAGGGAGGTGATATCTGATAGGATTATAAAAGGTCTAAAGATTTTGTCAGATCCAATAAAAATATTAGGCTTGTTGTATGGGCCACAAAACATACCTGAAGTTAACTGGGAAATTGCATTAACTAAAATTGAAGGAAAGCTTAATATTTGGAAAAAGTGGAATTGTCTAAATTGAAAAGGGTACGAGATATTAAAACAATTTGTGGTCCCATGTTTTGTTATATCGGCAATGATATTTCTCTTGCCCTTGAATTTAGAAACATGGATTTATAGTTTATTTTTTCAACTATTACGGGGAAATAGGCTTAATCCTATAAAACGACAATATACATATCTGGAAAAAAATAAAGGTGGTCTTGGAATGGTAGATCCAATAATTTCTTTTCACACATTATTTATATCTCAAAACATCCGAATAGGATTAAATAAGATTATGACCTTGCCTGGGTATTTATCAAAACAAATTTTGACCTGATTTTTTTTAGCCTGGCAGCACTTGCCTCCTAAACCTGTTAAATCATTGAATTTACCAAATTATTTTTTATCAGTTGCAAAAAAACTTTTTAAGTGGGGTCTTTCAGTTCAGACAGTTAAAAGATAGCACTGGGCTAAATTGTATAAAATAGTGATGGAATTACTGTATCAACACGAGCCAGCTTTTAAAATTGTCCCTTGTCCCACGTGAAGGGGCTATTAATAGACTGAACAATTCAGGTTGCCTGAACATATGTGGGAATTCATTTGGCTATCTTTATATGGTCATTTAAACATTAGGAGGAATACAAAGCATAAAGCCTTGAGAGAGATATTGTCCTTATCGGACTGTACCGCTACAGGAAGAGCGATGGAACATTTTTATGTTCTTGCTCCTATGCTAAATCTTTGTGGAAATTCCTGGCCAACAAATGGAACATGTTATGGTTATTAAGTTTGGATTATGATGCATTAAATTTAGGTATTAATTTTTCAGATGAGTGGGGCATATGATAAAGAGGCGTGGCAACTGTTCTGTTGCTGTTTAACCTATTATCTATGGCAGGCCGGTGCTGAGTGGGTTTTATATCAAAAGGATGCCCTATGAGGCTGTTTGTTTATTAATCAAGGGGCTATGGAAAGAATTTATCTAAAAGACTGTGAAGGAACCACTGCGTGGAGAGTGACTAATTAATGGAAGGGTTTTCAATGTTTATTAAATATAAATAGAATGTACCTTATAGGTTGGAGTGGGTTTGGAAGCGTATAGGGGTGTGGTGTTTTTGTAACTAGTGCACTTCTGTACAAATAGCTATTGTATGACTGTATACTTATTTGATTTGGGTGTTATTTGATTTGTTGGATTAATTTTTTTCTCTGTGAATTATTATGGTGTATGATTTATTTGTTTTTGATGTTATTATAATAAAAATTCCCTACTCTCAGTGGGAACCCCTGTCAAGATGTGGCCATGTCCTTGTCTGCTGTGGAGGAAGCTATGGAGGTGGGAGACATGGTCTCGGCTCCCACCTCTGCATTGTTGGAGGCCGAGTGAAGTCAAGAATATTACGATGGATATTGCTGGTACTCATGCTTCAGACATGCATTTGCAGGAAGCTGTGCTTGAACCTGTGCTGACACCCTGTGATATGGAATCTCAGTCTACTACGTCTGCTGGAGTTGAGGAGGATCTTCTCCCCTGATCCTGATACTGTTATCCCTGAAGAAGAAGAAATCCAGAAGCGTTTGGCTCTGGCTAGCGCTGTTTTGCGATTACTAAATGAAACTACATTGTGAACTACGCCGGCTTGAAGACAACTCTGGTGTTTGTTCTAACCCTTCTCCTACCATGTCTGGTTGTTCTTTGGGATGAAACTCGGAGATGCCCTTGCCTACTACTGAACCAGGCAGTCAGAACAACCTGTTTTGTCATCTGCTGCTTTGCTGCCGCCTGCTTTCATACCAACTGCTGTAAGTACTCTTTCAGCTACAGTTGATACGTTATTGTCTCCTCTTCACCTGTCCCCGGTTTGCAGACCCACTAGTTGCACCTACCTGGACTGTAGAGACCACTTTATGAGGCACAGGCTGGGTGCAGGATACGTTGCTGGGCAGTGGATCTCGGGCCCTTCTCCTGTCACGGTCTCCCCACCGAAGACTTTCCAGATTTATAGCGAGAGCCTTGCAAGTCTGCGCTCCTCTGACCCCTTGTGTCTACCTATGGAATTGGGCTTACACAGAACCCTGTTTTAGGAATCCTGAAGGGTTATCCTCCTAGAGCATCCTCTCCTGCTGTGTCTCTGGGAACTTCAGCCTCTGGACCTTTGCTTCCTCCCGAAATAGGATGGACGGGTCGTTCTTTTTTCTTCCCTGTTAAATTCCCAGTTCTTGTTGCAAAATGACACAACACTGTATGTCTCTCTCATATGTGGGTGGTTTACCTGAGCTTCCAGATGGTGTGTATGTAACATGACGTACACTCCTTAAAGATTCTTTGAAATTTTTTCCCATGAGATATATGCTATGATTCACATTTCAGGTGAATCTACTTTTGATATTAGTTTTCAAACATCTCGTGGCTTGAAGTGTTTGGTCCATAATATGCTTTGAAGACTACTGCCTTATGGACCCCCATTTCAGGCCATTCCTTAACAAACCAACTTACAAAATTGTAACTATTTTGTTCTGGAATGAGGCTGTTGATGTTTCTGACATTCCTTACTGGCTGAAGCGATGCTGTACTGTTCTAGGACAGCCGGCGGCTATTTGAGACTCTGAGAATATTTAGACTGGGGATGGAAGGTCAAAGTTTTGTTGAATACCACTGACTCCGGTTCTGTACATTTGCCTAACTCTTTTTAATAGGTCGTGATAGAGGGTCCTGTTTATCCAGGCCAGCCCGAGAGCTTGTTACGATGTGGTGACCCCTCTCACCTCAGTAGTGTGTGCAATAAAGTAAAATGTAATGTCTGTGGTGAGTTGGGTCATGTGAGGGACTCACTGTCTGAATGAATGCAAATGCAACCTCTGTGAAGAGGTGGGGCACATGTTTCAAATTGTCCAGTGGGCTGCTCATAATCAGGACTTTCATGATGGTAGGGTGGATCAGCGCTTTATTATCACCTAAGCACAAAGGCTTGTATACATGCTAGTTCTATTGTACTGCCTCCTGTAATCCCCCAGCCCTTGCCACACACCCCTGCTTCTGTTGTTATGCTGGCTGTAGTGCCTCCGGTGGACTCTCTTCCTGAGAGCCCTCAGTCATGACCTTGTCTACCCCAACACTTGAAAAGTCCTTACTGCCTGTTCCGGATGCTATTCTGGGTCCTAATAACGTACCACCCCTAGGGAACCTGCATACCTTTAAGAAAGGATAGTGCAACCCTTGGATCCATAGGAGCACAGGATACAAGACAGCATGGGTTTACAACAGGAAGGTCCTGTCAAACTGATCTCATAGATTTCCTTGACTGGGTAATCAGAGTGGTGGACCAAGGGGATGCAGTTGATGTCACCTACCTTGACTTGAGCAAAGTGTTCGATACTGTTCCACATAGTAGATTGATTAATAAGCTGGGTAGGCTCGGGGTGGGTCAGAAGTTGGTCAACTGGATGGCAAACTGGTTGGTGGGCAGAAAACAGATGGTGGTGGTAAGTGGTATACAGTCAGAAGAGATGCAAGTCACAAGCGGGGTACTTCAGGGATCAGTCCTGGGGCCAGTCCTCTTCAATATCTTCATCGGTGACATTGCAGATGGACTGGAGGATAAGATTTGCCTGTTTTCAGATGACACCAAGATCTGCAACAGCGTAGATGATCCAGATGGTGTGGGCAGCATGAGAAGAGATCTGGAAAAACTGGCAAAATGGTCTGAAGAATGGCAACTGGGGTTTAATGCAAAGAAGTGCAAGATCATGTGCATAAGGAAGAGAAACTCTGAAGCTACCTATAGATTGGGAGGGGAGTTGCTAGCAATCACAAGGGAAGAAAGAGACTAGGGCATCATCATCACAGATGACCTGAAATCATCCAAGCAGACCACTAAAGCAGTAGGTAAGGCTAGAGGGATGTTGGGGTGTATTAGCAGGGGTATCACAAGTCGTAAGAGGGAGGTAATAATCCCTCTTTACAAGATACTGGTTAGGCCCCATCTGGAGTACTATGTGCAGTACTGGCGGCTGCACCTGCACAAGGACATTAACAAAATGGAGGCAGTCCAGAGAAGGACAACCAAAATGGTGCAGGGACTGCATCAGAAAATATATGAGGACAGATTAATGGAGCTCAATATGTATACCTTATAGCAAAGGAGGAGAGGAGATATGATTGAAACATTCAAATATCTTAAGGGCATTAAGAAGGTGGAAGAGTCTAACATGCTTCAGTATAAGAAAAACAGCAGGACAAGAGGACACAGGATGAGATTAGAGGGAGGCCGATTAAGGGGTAATGTGAGGAAGTTCTTTCTCACAGAAAGGGTGGTGGATGCATGGAACGGCCTACCTCAGGAGGTGGTGGACATGAATACAGTGCAGGGCTTCAAACAGGTATGGGATAGGGATAAGGGAGCAATACAGATGGATATAAATAAATAGGCCATTGACAGAGTAAAGGCCAATAGCATATTCATAAGGTAGAAAAAAAATGGGCAGACTGGATGGGCCTTGCAGTCCTTATCTGCCGTCAACTTCTATGTTTCTATGCTGAAAGCAGCTAGGGAGGTGGTCAATAGGGAATTCACAGGAGGGGGCTAAGGTCTTCCTCTTTTATGCAAATCAGTGTTTTACTGAGTGGGGAAATAAGCCTAGTCCAATTTTGGCATGACTGGCTAAAGTAAGAAGGTCAAATGTCATTGTAGCTACTAGTAAACTGGATGTATCTCTTACTAATCAGACCACAGAGATTCATATATGCTTTGTGTACTTCTACAGAAAGCTCCACAAAGAGTATATATGGAGAGGGAGGAAGAGACATACCCCTTCCTAGAAATTGAACCTCTTCAACCCACAGAGAACCAGTTGAAGACATTGAGCAAAGCTGTCCCCTTAGAGGAGGTTCAGGAGGCTGCAGCAAGCTTTGTGAAAGGAAAGACTGCAGGCCTGGATGGCCTCCCCATTGAATTTTAGAGAGTCATGGGGAAATAGGGTGGAAACACATGCAAAGCATGTTTATGAAGGTGCTAGAATGGGGCATCTCCCTGCAGCCTGTCAGAAAGTCATGATCACAGTTAAACACAAGGAAGGGGAAGGACCCTATGGAGTGTGCAGCCTACAGGCCCATCTCACTCCTGAACTGTGATGTTACAGTCTTAGCAATGAGCCTGGCTAGGAGGCTGGCGGGGATAGTGTCTTCTCTGGTGAAAGCTACAGATATTTACATTCCAAAAACAGTTTCAATGAACAAATAATCCACGTTACAACAACATCGCAAGGAACAATAAGGGAAAACAATATGTTTTTTATTACATTAGCAAAGACATAGAGCAGTGGATGTGTGGAATGGGCTAGCACACTCTCATCGGCATACCACTGCTGTGTAGTATGACATCCTATGTCTACAATGTGTCTCAAGCTGGAGGGAACAGAATGAACCCATATGATTTAACCATGGGTTTTATATGAGGAAATGCCATGTGATATCATGGTAGAGGATGAAAACACATGAGGGGGAAAGCTAGCATGTCACACTCATGCAGGTGTGCCAGTCCATCACTGGGCACACACTCATCAGTGGAAGAACTGTGTGACACACGAACTGCCAACTGTATCATGACTAACCTTTATGTGCTAGACATATTCCTAGTCACGATGGAGAGGGGAAGGGGTATGGCTTATCATCACACCATATAACTGTACATATCTTACTCATGCTGTCAGCAGCTGTGTACATGCAAAGGGGATCACAGTCTGCTATCTGAAGTTCATTACTCCAAAACACTGCATCACTCTTTAATAAACGCTAACATTCAAGGGTCACTGGTACCAAGTTGAGGTGGAGAGACACTGGTGAGGGGTAACTGCTGCATCCCTGCCTGTTCACTTTTGATGGTTTTGTATGTGTGGGTGTGGGAAGTCTGTGTGACTCCTTATGAGTACTCATGGCTGCCTTCACCTTTATAGATTCAGCTGTATCTGCATTACATCAGCTTCATCCTTCATGGAGAAGAGATGCAAAGATAGATGTTTTATGTCCCACTGCAGCAACCCAGGCAGGTGAGGGGACCCCCCAGGTGAATGACAGCAACATAGAAGGGGTGTTCCAGGGCAGGAAAG
Organism: Neoceratodus forsteri; assembly: GCA_016271365.2. NCBI lineage: Eukaryota > Metazoa > Chordata > Ceratodontiformes > Ceratodontidae > Neoceratodus > Neoceratodus forsteri. The sequence goes on along the minus strand of CM028137.1, from coordinate 557,426,014 downwards.
TGTAGGGGGCATCTCAGGTATGGGGTCAAGGACAGTTGCAGGAAGGAGCAGTAAAGTCACAGAGAAAGGAGAAGAGGCAGAGCAGATGGACCGGGAAGAGAGGTCCAGAGTTTGGAAAAATGACCAGCTGTAGATTCCTAAGAGGTATTTATTTATTTCAAATGTTTCACCAGGAAAGACATACTGAGTTGACAACAGCTCATTTTCAGATGCATCCTGGGGGGAAGGGGTAAAGAAGGGCAATGAAAGCAGTCAGGGCAACAATTACACAGTAGAAAACAAGTAACATATACAAGCATCATATAAAAGTAAAAGATTAAATATATACAAAATAATGCATAGAATGTAATCCAATGGACAACAAGGAGCAATATTCAAGATACAAAGTAAAATTATGCAGGGGGAAGGGCAGAGAAAGCTAATTCAGTGAGAGTCAAAGAATATAAAACTGGAGCGCAAAGGTAAACGGGGGTAACAGTGTGAGTTAGGATGGGGTGAATGGATTTGGAGGAGAGGGAAGCTGATTCTGAGAGTCAAAGAAATATAAATTGGTGTGCATAGGTAGATGGGGGAGTTAACATTGTGAGCTAAGGTGGGGAGCATAGATTTGTAGGAGAGGGGGAGTAGTGGGTAGGTAGAAAGGATATGCTGCCACTACAGGACATAACACAGCAAACCCCCACCACGCCCTGAATCGGCAGTGACGGGGTTGCTTCAAGACACTTTAGGGCTTATTAGAGGTAATATCTAACTCCACTGTCTGTGCAACATGGAGTTAGATATACTGTATATAGTAGGATAGTGTGGGGGGCACAGCTTCCTGCATGGGGGGTGCGAGGGCACAGCCCCCCCACATTGTGCATTGCAATGTTGCCCGTCGGTTCGGGGTTGCGTCATGGTCAGGGGTGTTGACAGGTTCCCAGTGCTGTAGCGGATGTCGTGGTCAGGGTTGTCACACTGGTGTCATGGATCCAGTAGAAAGTAGGGGGTAGAGAGACAGAGTAAGGTATGGTATCAGGTGCAGTTGCAGGAGGTGAGGTGAAATCACAGAGAAGAGAAGAGGAGAGCATTGAAAAGTTGTAGAGCAAATAGATGGGGGATTCCATAATTTGGGGAAACAGTAGGAGAAAGCAGCCTGACCAGCTGAGGTTTTCCTAGAAGGAGAGCTAGGTGCAATAACCAGAGCTATGAAGGGTGTAAGAGGAAGGAGGAGGAGGAGGGGGGAGAAAGGAGTGAAACTGGTTCAACGCACTCCCTCTGGATATTACCAGCACCACGTATCTCAGCTCTTTCAAACGCAAACTTCAGCAACATCTGGTAACCAGTGCCAGCTGTGACTGCCACTCCTAAACACTCTATCTTACTCTTGGTCACCCAGTATTTTTTTCTCAGTCTCTTTTCCCACTCTGCACATCATTTTTTCCCCTTATCTCAATTTTCGACAGTCTCCCCACCCACCCTTGCCCCTTACCTTTTTTCACCACTCACTGCCCTATCCCTACTCCTTATCTCCCCCTTCCTCCCTTCCTTCCCCATCTCACCCATTTTTTCTTTTTCCCTCCCCTCACTTAGTAACACCTCCCTCCCTCCCAGCTGCCCCTCCTTAAACTACATTGTTCTCCCTCTTTCTCCTGCCATATGAGCACTTATGCCTCTGCTCTCACACCAAGCTTCTTTTGATACAATGTATGGATCTGCTGATGTACCCACTGTCACAAATGCACTCAGCAGGCCAGGCCCGCTGCTCCCACAGTGCCAACCTCAGAGCGCAATAGTGTGAACAGGTAACAGACAGGGGTAACCCTCCTGTCTGCTTTAGTCTCAAGTTCTGGGGGGATTCAAACTGTGAACCTTATGCTAGTGTACCCAATGTACAGGCTCAGATATGTACCCTCTTCAGGGATTGCAGTACAATCTTTCACCTGGGGCACCCAACCAGGCTTCCAAAATGAACCCTTTTAACTCTATAAGAGACCTTAGGTATATTCTTACCTTCTACTCAAGCTCAGTAACACCATCAAGCTGTTGAACAGTTGTCAGACTTAACCATCTATACGTCACATGCAAAAAGAACTGGCAGACTCCCAGGCAGTCTTTTGAAAAAAAGATTCTGTTCTAAGAGATTATAAAAATATGAAAAATGTAAACACAGAACAATATATCAAGAGCTCACAATCACATAAAAGAATAAGGGAAAAGTACAAAACAAAAACTCCTACCACAATACATTTAGACCTTTTCTATCTATTGTATTACCTCTGTAAGTGCCTTTAAAGTTAAATCAGAGAGCACTGTGTCTCTCTCACAGAGTCCCAAAATAATAACACTCAAACAGTTCAAACAAAAGTATTAGTTTAACTCTATCTTTCCACACCCCTTCTATGAGTCATCTAGCTCCTCCTTTTAGAATATAAAATTACAAAAATGATTTCCCGTAGGAGATATTTTAAATAATGTGACTTCAGAATGACAGTCTTTAATCAAGCCTTTCCTTTGAACTGGTGGCTGGTTCCTGTTTTTCCAGGAACACCAAAGGGTTTTACAACTTTTAACACCATGTTGGTATCAGATGTTCTTCCTCTTAAGACGTCATAAAAGGTTATTATTCTCATCCTCTGGCAGACTCATCGTCACATTTCGTTTCCACTTCAAAGAGCCTAGGCATGTCATAAAGGTAATAAACTGCCATTCTGAAGTAAGTCAGTTAATTAAATGGTTCCTGGTCAGTTTACATATCCCAGCTTCACTGAAACCTGGGGCACCCATGGAAGACAGGTTGTTGTATGTAGACAACCACATACTATATTTTATATTACAAATATCATACCACAATCATAACCAGCTGGCCAAGCGCCACACCCACTACTTCCTCAGTCAATCTGGTCTCTCAACAAAGCCCCTGGCAGCTCATGTGCTGTTTCTCCTGTTGAAATATCTGTAATCTACTTAATTTTTTCCAATGTCATTTAATGCATTGCCTACCTGTTGTTAACTTACCTGTTTCCTGTTTGTAAATTTTGTGCAGTATCCATGACGTGGAACCTTTGTAAAAGAGCCGCTGGCTCAAAGGTGTTTTCCGAAAGTTAAATAAATAAAAAAGTAAGGTACAGAGAGAGCGAGCAAAGCCAGTATTTGGAGATAAAGGATGTGCAATGGAGAGGCATCTGGCTTCAAGGGAGGGGAGGGAGAGGGAAGAATATAAGGAGCAATGGTGGGTTCAGGATGGACCTTCCAGAGCAATGTGACAGAAGGACTGAAAGAGAGATAATCCAGGCTGGCAAAGGTGGTCCTAGGAGCAGCACTCTAAATGGTGTCACCAAAGTCAAAGATGGGAAGGATCATCTTCAGAACAATTGAACGGCAAGCAGGAGGAGAAATGCAACCTCTATTCCTGTACAACTCTCCCAGTTTAGAGTGAAGTTTTTTGTGTATGGCATCCACATGCCCTGAAAAATCAAGGTGCCAGTCGAGTCAGACCCCAAGGTACTTACATGAGGGAATGGTATAGAAAGGGAATGGGAAACATTGCCACAAAGTGGGTAGGAGGTAAGGGAGGAGTATAGTGGGAGATAAAGCAGGCAGGAGGGGAACCAAATCAGAATTTGGATATGAAGGAGGCATAGTGAGAAAGGTGCCTGGCATCAAGGAAGAGGAGGGAGAGAAAGAAGTAAGTAGAGCAGTGGTGGGTACAAGGGGACAGTCCAAAGCAAATTGGCAGAAGTAGTGAAAGAGAGGTTCCAGTCTGGCATGGGAGGATTTGGGACTGTCACCATAGTCAAAAATGGGGAGTATCATCCTTAATACAATCTCACAGCAGGTAGGAAGTGGGATACATGTTTAGTTCATGTATAGTGCACCAAGCTTGGGCTGGAGCTTAAGATGGATCTCATCAATGTGCACCAAGAAATCAAGATGATGGTCCAGATAGACCCTAAGGTACTTAGAGGAGGAGTCATCCTCAATCACAGAACCATCAACAGTATGGAATAATGGGAGGTGGGTGAGCCTAATAAGCCCCTCTTGGCTGTCAAATGTCATGGAGACCATTTTTTTGGCATTGAGTTGGTTAGACCAGAAATAGCACTGATTATTGTCAAAATCTAGTTATAGCTGGGCAGTAAGCTTAGGGGCTGAGGTGCCGGATGCAAAGAGCACTGTAAAATAATCATATGTGTGAATGGATGCAGAGGAATAGTTAGAAGAGAAGTCATTCAAGAATATGGAAAAGAGAATGGAGTCCAGGACAGATTTTTGAGGGGTGCCTGAGCAAATGGGAGACGGAGGATAGGGAGCATCTGATCAGACAACTTGAGATCTACCCTCAAGGTAGGAGTGGAACCAACTGACTGAGAAGGCAGAGAGGCCCACTGCCATAAACTTCTCCAGAAGCAGGGGGGTAATACAGTGTCAAAGACTTTGGCCAACTCAACAAAGATGGTGGAGGTGATCAGACCCTGGTCCATACCTGAAATGGTGGAGTCAGTGAGCCAGCCAGAGGAGGGAGAGAGGTGGAAGTGGAGTGGGATTTCCTAAAGCCAGACTGGAAAGAAGTAAAGAAGGAAAAGGAGTTAAAGAAGAAAGCAATCTGTGAGAGAACAAAATGCTCCTGTAAGTTAGCCAGAGAGGGAAGTAGAGAGATAGGACAGCAGTTACCAGGAGAAGAAAGATCACCACCTTTATGGAGGGGATAACAGGAGCCTGTTTCCAGCCATCAGGGATGAAGGTGGAGGAGAAGTGGAGATTGAGAAGTTGGGTATTAGGAAATTCAACAGCAGAAGCTGAGAGAAGAAGAAGCTTAGGGCCTAGACTATCAGGGCTTCCTCCACTGTAAGAGTTAAGAGCAAAGAGGGCCTGTAGGGAAGCAGAGGTAGTGGTGGAAGAAAAAGAGAAAGACTGCAGGGGGGAAAGCAGAGGAAGGGGGGAAGAAAAGATAAGGAAGATATGAGGGGCAGAGCACAGGTAGTGAAGGAAGAGGTAAGGAAAGAAAGCTCAGAGATGGGGTTGTTGCCAACCTTAAGGACAGAGGATGGAGACTGGGTCAGAGGGGATAAAAGGGAGTGAATAACCTTCCAGGACTTGTAGGCGTGATTAAGGGGATTCTGGAGCATGTATGCAAATACTCAGACTTTGCAAGCCTGTTGGCTTTGGTACAGGCACTGCAAAGATACTGGTAGTTGTGCAAGGTGCCAAGGGAGCCAGTGATCATATAGGACCACCAAGCAAGGTTTGTGGCACAAAAGAAGGCTAACAACTCAGTTTGTATCCAGGGGAGGTGGGAGCCATGGACTCTGGTTTTCCTAAGGGGGTGCATAATGATCCCATACAATCATGAATTTGGCCTGGAAGGATTTTTCAGAGGGTGAGCCTTCAATTTGTTATGTGATACTGTATAAGGCCATCAATGCTCAATAAATAGCCTGCAAGGCAACAGACTTTCCAATTTTTGTGCCAATTAAACTAGTTGCATTTTTTTTGCAGAGAAAGCAGCTCTGTAGTAAAACAACATTATTACCGCGTCAGTAGTAAAGTTTGTTCTAGGGACATGGATATGTTGTTCTATCTACATTTACTGGCAGTGTTCTTTCTCTTTAAGATGTGCTGGAAAATCTTCAAGCTGGCTCCTCCTACCCACCCATCTAGGTGATATATCCCTCAGCTCCGTCCCATGATGACAGATCTTCCTTTCCACTGGAAGAAGCAGGTTTCCACCTTACCACTGTCGTGTTGAGTAGGCCCTAGTGCTTGAATTCTTTGGAATTACTTCCAAACCAACTCTTAAGAGTTTTTGTCTTCAACTTGATCTTCAATCACGACCATGATGGACGACAAGTCCATGTCCAGATTTTGCCGGTGCCCATGCAGGCAGAAGATGTCACGTATGAACCAGCACACCACATACACCTACTGCCTGGGCCATGAAAAGGATACCCAGGCCTGCGACATTTGTTGGTTGTTTCACATGACGGTCCTTGAGGACCACCTCACCCGCCTTAAGTTGGGCCGCCTGGAAAAACGACATCCGCCGGTCAAGTCTAAAGATGCCCATTGGGTGGTATCTGCAGCTGCAGGGTCTGCCGAGCAGCTGGAACAGCTTACGGCCTTCAAGAAAGAGGCAGTTCGGGCTGCCACACAGTCTTCCACAGCTTCTGCCTTCATTCCGCTCCAATTGGGCTTCACTTTTTTGGGCTCCTTCAAGAAGCTGTGCCAGTCCCTCCTGACTAAGGTGCAGGGCCCTTCTGAATCTCACAGCTCATGCTCTCGCAAAGACAAGATGGAGTTAAAGAAAGAGAAGACTCACTGTCGACGTTCCTGGGACCGGGAACGTTCTCAGTCTCAGAACTCCTAGGTTTTGACTATGGTCGAAACCGCAGCCTTGGCTGCTGGCTTCACAGAGACCCTGTCATGCCAGTTGGTCGAGATGCCGGCCGATGATGTGGCCGAGATGTTTCTTGACCCTATTGACTGGTTGTCATCTGAAGTGGCTGACAATTCTCTTTTCAGGACTCCGGTCCTGCCCATGACCTCAGAAGGGGCTGTTCAGTCCACTAAGCAGAACCCTCCAGTCACCGACCCAGACTAGGAGGAGCCACAGCACTCCCCAGCTCCCTCCAAGATCCCCTGTCGGCACCCCCAGTGGCCGAGGTCGAGGTCTTGGTCCTCCTCCTTCAGTGGATTGAGCAGCATTCACTGTCATTTGCACTCCCACTCTTGAGGCCACGGGAAGCAGCACCACCGCTATTCCTCATCTTCATCCTCCTTAGGTGCAGAGAGGCTTCGGCGCAAGTTGTGTCGATGCTACGAATACCTCATTTGGCAACAGTTGGTGCTGGTCGGTCTGAAGCCAACCTCGTCTCCCACATCAGCCATCACTTGGCTGTTGCCTGAACAGACAACACCAACTCCTGTGGGGACGGTCCATCCTGCCCCAGTGGAGCTAGTCAAGACCGTCTTCGGTTTGGCAGAAGCCGACCTCTCTACCAATCATGGTGAAGCTGTCATCCAAACAGCTGCCAACCGGCACTCCAACTAAGGAGTCTCAGCCGGCCAAGGGGCTTCCCCATTGGCTGTCACCCTCACACCTGACTGTTTGCGGAGGGTTGAATGTGATTCGGGCAGTCGGCTGCTCTATGTGGACTACTCAGAGTCCAAGGATTCCTCACTGCACTCCCGTCCGGTTGACGTGGAGTCCATGGGGGATCTCTCAATGGAGGAAGGGCCCACTTCCTTCCTTCCTGGGCATCCTCCACCTCATCTCTGAGTCCATGGGGATGAAACTGGAGCCCATCCAGAAGCAGGCTCGCTATCCCCTCACAGAAATTCTGGACAAAGGGCACTCTCCTTTGGGGGCTTTCCCAGTGGCCAAGGCCATTGTTGGCCCAGCTCAGGAGCTTTGGCAACGATCCGCGTCTTGCCTTGCACCCTCTGCCTGGATGGCCTGTAAGTAAGTGGTGCCCATCAGTACCCTCTTGCGTTTCATGAAGCACCCCTCAGCCGATGGGTAGGTGGCTGACTCCGTGTTTCAGCGCTTGGGCAATATCGGGGATGTTAGCAAGTCACCAGAGGGGTCCAAAAAATTGGACCATGTGGCTAAAAAAGTCTGTGCTGCCTCCTCGCACGGCTTCCATCAGGCTAGCTTGGCTGTCTTGATGGCACACATCTCCCACACCCTCTTGGGCTCTTTGGATGAGGTGATACCTCACCTGCCTGCGGACCTCCAGACCATGGTCAAGCAGGTTCAAGATCAGGGCTGGGCTGTAGCTAAGCAGCAACTGCAAACAGCTCTGGACCTGGGAGATTCCTGTGCCTGCTCGGTGGCTGCCGCAGTAGCCATGCACCACAGGGCTTGGCTGCAGAACTCAACTTTCGTGGCAGACACTCAGCACAAGCTGGTGGATGTTCCTTTCTTGGGCACCGAACTGTTTGGTCCTGGTGTGGAGGGTCTCCTCTAGTACATTGAGAAGTCCAATACCACTTTGGACTCTGTAACATCACACAGAAGGATCCCAAGGGCTCCAGGCAGCAGAAGCAAAAGCCCTTTGGTCCTCCACTCCTGCGGCAAAACCAGCCCCGCATCAGGCTGGCCAGCAGGCTATGTTTGGTGGAACCAGGCCCAAGCCAGTGGCCTTGTGGTCCATAAGCCTGGAGAAAGGGACCCGTGGCTCTCAGCTGGGTCCTCCTTCTCCAAGCCTGCTCAGTGACAGGATGGGGGCTGCCACCCTCATGCCCCTTCGCGCCCCTGGTCCTCTTAGGTAAGAGAACTCCAGACAACGAATATATGTTAATTAGTGATTTTTATTGAAGCCAAAGAAATATGGCCGTATTTCTTGGCTCAATAAATGCTAATTTAGTGTATATTTGTTGTCTGGAGTTGCTCTTACTTACTTTTTTACTGTGTCGTGTGTGAGGTTTGCTACCTCTGTAAGAGCACCCCCCTCGTTAGTGGTGTGCTGCTTTGCTCAGATTTCCTCTGTGGGGGGCCAGCTCCACAACTTCCTTTTCACCTGGTCCACTATCACCACAGACAGGTGGGTTCTGGAAGTGGTCGGTCAGGGTCTGCCTCTGGAATTCAAGTGGTACCCTCCAAACCGAGCCTGCGCCCCACGGGAGGACTTGGTATCCACAGACACTCAGTCAGCTCTTTGAAATGACATAGCCCAGCTCCTCCACAAGGAGCTCATGGTCAGATTAGTGGATCCTCCGGAACACCCCTGGTTTGTCTCCAGGTACTTCCTGGTGCCAAAGTGGACGGGGACTGGTACCCCATTCTAGATCTGCACGGCATGAACAAGTTCCTCTGGTCATGCACCTTCAGGATGGTAACTCTGTCTCAGATCATACCATCTCTAGAGCACAACATGTAGTTTTGCTGCCTGGATCTTCAGGATGCGTTCTTTCATGTCCTGCTCCATCCATCCCACCAAAGGTTCCTCTGCTTTTGAGTCAAGGGAACCCTCTACGAGTTCCAGGCTATGCCATTCGGCCTCTCCTCAGTCCCCAGGATTTTCACCAAATGCATAGCAGTAGTGGCAGCTTATCTGAGGTACCGAGGGGTCCAGGTGTACTGCTACTTGGACAACAGGCTGATTGCAGGTCCCTCCAGGCAGGAGGTGGAGCAGTCCAGGAACCTGGCCTCCAGATCTGCACCTCCCTTGGCCTCCTGGTCATCATGGCCAAGTTGGAACTCATGCCCTCACAGGTGATCAGCTTCACTGGGACAGAGCTTGACTCTTGCCGAGCCAGAGCCTGGCTCCCGCAAACAGGGTAGATGTTCTCTCCTCCTTGCACGATCATTTCATGTTGGGCAACTGCACCCTGTCTGGGACTTCCTGCGCCTTCTGGGTTACATGGTGGCCTTTACCAGCATGGTCCATTGGGCCTATTGGAATATGTATGCCCTGCAATGGGAGCTGCCCAGTCAGTGGACTCCAGTGCAAAGGTCACTTCAACCAGCTGGTCACTGTGAAGATATGGGATGCCCTCCAGTGATGGCTAGTCCCAGAGCATCTGCAGGAAGGATCCTGTTTGTCTGCCCTGAGCCAATGGCCATTCTGATGACTGACACCTCTCTCATTAACTGGGGTGCCCATCTGTGGGAACACAGAGTCCATGAGCTCTGGACTCCCGAGGAGTCCCAATGGCACATCCACCTGCTGAAGCTCCGGGCAGTTCAGTTGGCACTGACTGTATTCGCTCCATATATTTGGGGTCAACTAGTCCAAGTCCAGATAGTCGACACCACGACCATTTATTACCTCAACAAGCAGAGCGGGATGCACTCCCTGCCTTTGTGCAGGGAAGCTGTCCACATATGGACCCTTGTGCACAGCCTGGAGGCAGATCTCCTAACCATCCATGTGGCAGGAGCCTCCAATCAGCTGGTGGATGCCCTCAGCTGGGTAGGTGAGGCATCTAATGAGTGGTCTCTCCATCTGGAGGTAGTTCACAGTCTGTTCTCCCAGTGGGGCACCCCTCAGGTGGACCTGTTTGCCTCCAGGGAGAATGCAAAGCTTAGGCTGTTCTGTGCCTGCCCCTTCAACAGGGCTCACTGCAGGGGATGCCTTCTCAAGGCCTTGGACCCCAGGCCTCTTCTATGCCTTCCCGCCACTTCCCTTGATCTACAAGGTACTGCTCAAGGTCAGGAGGGACAAGGTGCAGGTGATCCTGGTGGCTCCAGACTGGCCAGACCTGTTTTGGTACCCCGATCTCCTCAACCTCAGCAACAGGCTCCCGAGGTGTCTTCCAATATGCCCAGAACTGCTCACCATCAATCAGGGGAAGGTACTCCACCTAGAACTTCAATCCCTGCACCTAACAGCCTGGTTCCTGAGCAGCTAGAGTTCCAGGCTTTGGGTCTCTCTGAAGATGTCCTCACCATGGTTGAGGCATCTAGAAAGGAATCAATCAGAAAATGCTATGCCTTTAAATAGAACAGATTCTCCATTTAGTGTCAGGGCAAGGGGTAGGACTGTTTGTCCTGTCCGGTGGCCAGCATTTTGGACTACCTGTGGTCCCTCTCCAAAGGGGAACTTCGATCAACGACCCTTAAGATGCACATGGCAGCCATCTCTTCTTACCGGGCATGGGCTGGTCAGCAGTCAGTGGCACAGGAGAAGGTGGTCTGGTGCTTTTCAAAGGCTTAGATCACATTTCCCTCCCATGCATGAACCACCACCACCATGGGACTTGTTGTTGGTTTCGGCAAAGTTTAAGGCCATTCGAACTGATGTACAGGTGTGACAGGTCTCACCTGTCATGGAAGATCGCCTTTTTGGTGGCCATCACATCAGCCAGAAGGATCAGTAAGATCCAGGTGCTTTCAGTGGAGTCTCCTTACCTGGTCTTCCACAGGAACAAGGCTGTCCTGTGCCCCAACCCGAAGTTCTTTCTGAAGGTTGTGTCAGAGTTTTCCCTGAATCAGGTGATGACTCTTCCAGTGTTCTTCCCAAATCGCACCTCTGAGGCTGAAAACAGGCTTCATACTCTGGACCTGAGGCACGTGCTCACTTATTATAAAGAGTGTATGGCTGGAATGAGAGGTTCACCAGCTGTTTGTCACCTACACTGAAGCTGCACCTGGCAGAACTGCAGCCAAGGGGACAATTGGCAGGTGGTTCACTTCCTGCATTGATCTCAGCTATAGGTTGGTGGGTAGGGAGCCTCCTGGAAGGCTAAGGGCTCATTCCACCTATCATACCGCTGCATCAGGATGTCCCTATCCAGGAAATCTGCAGGGCTGCTACCTGGAAGTCAGCACACACCTTCATTTCCCATTATCACATTGACTTCGAGTCACACCGGGATGCTGGTTTTGGGGCCTCAGTTCTCCAGCATCTGTTCTGTAAGTAGGGGGTGTGTGCCTTGCCTTCCTCCTCCCAGAGAACTGCTAGGAGTCTGCCAGTAAGTGTGGATAGAACAACAGATCCACATCCCTAGAAACACAGGTTACTCACCTGTAACAGTAGTTCCCATATACATGAACGGCAGCAATCGATGCACCCAAAAGAGAACAGGTTTACATGTAGGGTAATATTCAATTACAAAATAATTGATTACTGTGTAATCACTTACCCTACATGTAAACGGGTACAAGTTTACTGAGCATGATTTTGAGAACTGATGTCCATGTAATCAATGCACTTGTTTGCGCACTTGATTGATCATGAGATCGATCCCAACTGCATCAAAAGCACCATTTACATGCAAGGTTTGAATCAATTACAAAGTAACTGATTGCTATGTAATGTGAATGGGATAACAGACTTGGGCTTCAAAGTGCGTCCAGCGAGGATGTGTTGTTTTAGGGATGACTTCCACATATACAGCTAAATGGGCAAATGATGTGCATAACATGTCTTAAAAAAATGACACCACACATAAGAGTTAACCAAGACCTATTATATGACCTATACAGCCAAAGAAAACAGCATTTCTAAAAAAACAATTGTAAAGTGACTATATACTCTTTAAGTACCTAAGGGGTATCAATAAAAGGGATAGAAGTGCCCTGTTCAGAAGAAGCTAGGGCAAAGTAAGAGGAGGTAAGCAATCCTGGGTGGGTTCCCTTCTGATTAGTTTCCGGTATCTTTAATTTGGGGTGAAAAATTCCAAGGAAAAAGAAGTGTAAGAACCAGCCACTTCTCAGTAGTTCATAATTCAAGTAGATTTCATTTACACATCATACCCAGCAGAGATCCTCATCAAAAGCCCAACGTTTCGCCCCTCTAAGCTTCTTCAGGGAGGAGGATCTATAAATAAAACAGTCATACAACCATAAACATTAGTATACAAGACAGTACTTTTACAACATACTGTACAGTATTCCTCTTCAGCACTTCCAGAGTAAGTACAGGAAGGAGAATATTCCAATGTCCCCATATAACCTATTATGAATGAATTTAAGAAAAGTTGTTACATACTGAATCCAAATATAATCGGTATAACTGATGAATCATTATTGTGAAAATTCTAAGTCTTCACATATATATATATATAATTTTCACATTTTACCATAAAACAAAACTTTAAAGGAACAGAGTATTTTCTATTCAGTTTTACAGCCTCCATATTGGCTGGCTGGAACTGGGTAAGGCACAAGCCAATATAAGCGGATAATGACTCTGGACCTCAGCTGTTGATAATTTCTTTTGACTTATGACTTAACCACCAGGTATCTACAAGATGCTGAAATCCTTTCTCCTACAAATTCTCCTTATGCTGCTTCTGCTCTCAGGAAATGTTCACCCCAACCCAGGACCACCTGGGCAGCCAGCAGTGGCACCAAGCAGAAGGACAGGGACACTCACCATGGCATCCATCAATGCCTGCAGCATCCTCAACAAACTTGACTCCCTCCAAACATGGACACTACAGCACAACCCTGATGTCCTCTCAGTTGTGGAAACATGGCTAAACCCTAAAATCCCTGATACCTCAGTCTCTATCCCTGGCTACTGCATTTTCAGGCAAGACAGGATTGCTAAACGGGGCGGGGGCTGTGCCATCTATCTTAAGGATACCCTTATGGGTCACATCATCCCATCCCCCAGCCTGAGCAACTCCTCTCAGGTCCTCACAATCAAAATCCTCCTTGGTGCACATAACAAGGAACTCACTGTCATCTCGGTTTACCTACCCCCAAGAGACCAGGCTGCTGGCTTCCATAGCATCATGGAATATCTAAGGGTCCAGCAACATAATTCTGAAACCATAATCATGGGTGATTTTAACATTAACTGGCTCTCTGCTGAGGCCGCTACCTAAGGATGGATGCAAGCGCATCACCTCACTCAACTGGTCAATGCCCCGCTTAGGTGTAACTATAGGACAGGCTCCTTACGCTTCTAGACTGGATTCTATCTAACCACCCTGAATGCATCTCCAATGTTTCTGTACTCCCGGATACAAGTGACCACCGCCTGTCATCTATTCTTGGTCAAACAAATACCACAAGCCCCCTCCCAAGCTTATCTATGCCAGGGTTATCAAACAAGGCACCTCCAGCTGTTAAAATCCCATCTAACCAGGCTGAACTGGGCAGTGCTTGACTCCCTCAATGACACCAACAAAGCTCTGGACCTATTTATCAAATGTTTCAACGAAGCCTGTGACATCTATGCACCAGTGAAAAAGATGAAGGTCAAAGGACAGACCAACCCCTGGGTTACTACTGACCTTTTAACTCTGATCAAGCACAGAGACCCCCTCTGGCATTGTGCTCATGCAACTCTGACGCAAGTAAACATACAATTATACAAAGCAGCCAGAAATGATTGCACTCGAAGAATACGGAATGCTAAACGCAGCTATTACAAAGAGGCTCTGACCAACTCTTGGGGCCAGGGAAACAAATTCTGGAACAACATGAAAGAACTCACAGGCAAGGATCTTAAAGCATCACCCACTATGCTCAACCTACATGGCACTCCTACACTCGACCTAGTTATCATCACCAGCACTTTTAATAATGCATTTACAAACCTGGACAGTGTCCTTCCACCAAACTTTTTTGACGACCTCCCCTCCAGCTCCTCCCAAGTTACCCCCCAACTAGAACGTACAACCCCAAAGTTTTTTTTAAGGAGGTCCCACCACAAGTAGCTAGAAAATACATTCAAAAGGCCATCGGCAAACAAGGGTACAGTGGTGACTCCCTTGACCTGAAACTGCTGGCACAAGTCCTCGATGAAATCTTAGAACCACTTACAAAGATCTTTAATCTCTCGCTTAGTTTGGGCCATTTCCCCTCTCTCTGGAAGAAAGCCACTGTCACACCGGTTCACAAAAGTGGAGATAGGACACTGCACACCAATTACAGACCTATCTCACTCCTCCCCCCACTATCCAAAGCGCTGGAGCGAATAGTGTCGGACCAACTAGCTGAATTCCTGGATAAGTACAATGTACAGTGCCCAGAGCAGCATGGCTTCAGAAAAGGGGCACAGCACCACCACTGCACTACTGGAATTTACAACCTTCATCCATGCCACGCTTGACAAAGGGAATTGTGGAGGGGCAGTATTTATTGACCTTACCAAGGCATTCGACACAGTTAACCACCCCTACTGCTCAAGCAACTGTCCTCCATTGGGATCTCCAGCGATGCCCTTCCATGGTTCACCAGCTACCTTGATAATCGGATCCAATGTAAGGATTGCAGGATCTCTTCGGATGAGAAACCGTCCGCCTCGGAGCCCCCAGGGTCTATTCTGGGCCCTCTACTCTTCTCCCCTTCATCAACAATCTCCCCAGTGCCTGCCACCAAAAATATTACTATATGCAGACGATGTAGTCCTGTTTTCCAGCCACCATGACATTACAGTCCTTGAATCCCAGCTGCAGCTCCGACTTCAACGCATCGAAGACTGGTTCAATTCTCATAAACTTGTCCTGAACCACAGCAAGACTAAAGCCATGTCCTTCTGTAACCGACAGAGCAGGCACAACTCTCTGTCCCTCACCATCAAGAACCACACTGGGAACCCACTCGAACATGTCAAGGAGTTCAAGTACCTTGGTATTACCCTGGATAGTACCCTCTCCTACACTCGGCATATTGACACTGTTGCCAAGACCGCCAATATACGGATTGGACTACTACACAAACACAAGCACTGTATGCTTGCGGATGCCCTTAAACTAGCCATCTACAGCTCTGTCACCTCTATCATTGACTACGGCCTTGCCATCTATGGCTCTGCCCCAACAAGTGCCCTCCGCAGGATCTCAGTTGCTCTCAACAAAGCCTGTAGACTACTGACAGGTGCAGCCCGACTAACTCACACCTGTGACCTCTATGCACAGGCCAGCTGGCTACCCCTAAGCAGCAGAATACAATACCAGACCTGCTTACTTACCAAAAAGATTCTCCTTGGTCTCATGCCACCTGGTGTTAGCTCACTCCTTACTACCTACAGTGGCACTCAACAAACACGTGGTGCCCAATCTCTAACCTTTCAGGTTCCCAGATGTCGTACCTCCATGGGTCAGCGGTCCTTTATCTATAGAGCTGCTCAATGGTTCAATTCCCTCAATAAAGAATCACTTTCCTCTACTACACTTGGACCCTTCAAAGGAATCTCAAACTCTTACCTCACCTCTACCACTCAATGTGACTGCTTTGTTGAACACAGATCTCTCTAAACACCTCCCAGCTCATTCATGTCTCACAGCCCCTTTCCCAATCTCATTCCCTCTGGCACTGGGCCTTCCTTGTGACTCCTTTCCTGCTTCACATCTCCACTGGTACAAGACATTTTCCACTACCATCGGACAGTGGCCCATTAGCCTGCCAACTTCCTCTCCCGGTCGCATGCCTGCAATACTAACTGCCTATGGTGCCCTCTTTCTTAATAGTTACGCAGCCAGCTGCCTCACCAAGCTGCTCTGCTTTATGTATATTATCTCAAAGTATGTTATAACTGAATTTTTTCTTTTAGTTGTTTTGGTTGTTTATTGTGCATTCTTTATTACCTCTGTATGTATGTTGACCCTCATCCTTTGACGTGGAACCTTTAAACGAAGCAGTTTCTGCTCAAAGGTATTTGTAATCTGAGAATTTAATAAATAAATAAAATAAATAAAATAATTCACACACTGTCCCAGGGAAATGCCATAAACATTGGTATATTAATTCATCCCCATAGTTATTAATAGACATGACATATTCAAATTCATATAAAAATGTAGAATACCATATATACAGGGTCTTATGTCCCGCAGAATGGGACTGTAATGAAACACGGAGGCAAAGTACTGAGTTTCCAAAGCTTTACTAAACAACCAGCATAACATAACACTCAGGCAAACTGCAGGAATCTGGTGGGTTACAGCCCACCAATCACTATATATGCTGTTGATCAAATTGGGTGACATCAAGTGGAGCATGCATCATTAATATTCATTAACATATCGTCACAGCTCACCTCTTTAGAATAGTCTTTTAAAAGTTTAGATATTAACTTTATTAGAATTTGTTTTAAGTCCTGTAGCTTGCAGGCTTTTGTATCAAATGTCCACTGACTCTACTAATTGAAGTGGGGCTTTCCGATTGGTTGAGCAGGGCCATAAGGGCAGCTGCCATCTCTGTGAGTGTCACTGGTGGTGGGTCCTTACCAGGGTCCTGGCTTGGCTGCACCACCATTGCTGCTGCATTTTCTCCTGATGGTTTCTCAGTTTCAAAATCCTCACCCAGTTCGGTGTCCACTTCTTCTCTCGCTCCACAGGGATGATCCTGTAGCTGCTGCCAGGTAGTCTGCAAGACCAGTGGGCCTATCAGATCTCAGTGATTACACTGCTACTGTTTCCCATCGGCAGAGACAACGTGGGAATGGGGGTCCATGCTGGCGACACAACAACCCACAGGGGTCCCATTCATGCTAGTCCCGATATATGTACCTACTGGCTGGGAAGCAATGGAGGCAAGCTTAGTTCTGTTATAATGATGCTGTTGCTTATGCTGAGCAGTCTTTAATGTAGCAGAAACACTCAGCTCTGGTACTGAGGCTTTAACAGTTCATGTGTTGTGGGTAGCAGTGTTTTGGTATGATGGCCCATTAGTAACTGTGCTGGGGACCCCAAGCCTTTGATAGGTGTGTTTCTCAAATCAAGCAGTGGTAGATACGGTTTTCTATTGTCTTTCATGGCTTTCTTAAGTAAGTTTTTGACTAGTTGTACTACACTCTTAACCATACCATTACTCTGCGGGTATCTGGGTGAGGAAGTGAGGTGCTTGAACTCATATGCTTTTGCAAAAGTCTCAAACTCGGTGCTAACAAACTGGGGCCCATTGTCAGTAATGAGAATCTCTGGAATTCCATGTTGTGCAAATTGAGATTTTATATGGTTAATCACAGTCTGACTTGTGGTATTTTGCAATCTGGACATCTCAATAAACTTTGAATAAGAGTCTACCATCAGCAAGTACATGTCTCTGTTAAAGTCAGATAAATGAGCTCCCACCTTTTGTCAGTGCCGCTCCAGTATTTCGTGAGGGTTCACTGGTTCTTTGAGTTGAGCCTTCTTGTAGGTGTCACAGATGCCACAGCTGGTGACCAAATCACTGATTTGACTGTTCATTCCTGGCCAAAACAAAACATATATGGCTCATTTCCTATACTTTTCTATATCCAGATGGCTGTCATATATTTTCATAAGCACTTCTTTTCTTAGTGAAACAGGCACTATCGGTCTCTCATCTTTGAGGAGTAACCCGCTATCAGTTGTGATTTCTTCCCCAAACAGTCAATATGGTCTAATGGCAGCATCTACAGTACTTGTGAGCGTTCAGCTGGCCAACCTCATAGCACTGTCTCTTTTAGCTTTTACAATTCTGAGTCTCATGCTGTTTCTTCTTCAAACTGTTTTAATTTTTCATCAGTAATTGGAATTTTAGCAATTGTATGCGCTTCACATTTATCAATGTCAGTCTCTGGTAAAGTTCCTTTTTGTACTGCCCTACTGAGGGCATCAGCAATGTGCAGCTCTCGTCCTGCTTTGTACATAACTTGTAAATCATATTTCTGTAGTTTAAGCATTATTCTCTGTAGTCAAGGTGGGGCAGTGTGCAGGGGTTTCTTGAACAAGCTTTCTAAGGGCTTGTGGTCTGTCTCTACAAGTATTTTATGTTTGCCATATATGTACTGGTGAAACTTAGTACAGCCGTACACAATAGCCAACATTTCTTTTTCTATTTGTGGATAGTTTTTCTCTGTTTTCCATCAGGTTTGTTAGCTTGCAACAGACCTGTTCAGAGAACTTCAGAGGAGGCATCGACAGAAAGAACCACTGGCTTGTGAAGGTCATAGAAGGCTAGCACCGGGGGTGCATGATGACTCTCTTTAGTTCGTGAAAGAAGTGTTCATGTCTAGAGTCCCAATGCCATGCCGTTTCCTTTTCCAACAGCTTCCTTAATGAGCAGGTTCCTAGTATGACCCCCCCCCCACAGCGTGGTTGATAACTGACCTGTAAAGGAGTCCCTACCCAAAATATGTCATGTAAATTCCTTTTGTTGACAAAGTTATATCCCTTGTAAAATTGCTGTTTGGCATAGCATGGGACCCTATTAGTCAATCTGTCACTTTGATTAATTAAAATTGAACAGTAGTCTAAAATGTCTGGAAATATTGCCCCATAGAAGTCAATGGGGCACGGCCATGCAGCCTTCATTTTGTGACGTCGCAAAACAGGACTGTGTGGGCTGGCATGGGGCATGGTTTTGGACCGTGAAGTTGGTACTTTTTTCATCACTATGATGAACAGCAATATTCAGGTATATAACTTTGTCAACAGAAGGAATTTACATGCCACATTTTGGCTAGGGACTCCTTTACAGGTCAGTTATCAACCACGCTTGGGGGGGGGGTCATACTAGGAACCTGTTCTTTAAATGTTTGTTCAGAGTTGACAAGTTGGGAATGAATTTGGCTAAGTAGTTAACCATTCCCAGAAATCTCTGTAACTGGGTGTGGGCATGTTGACCACAACCTTAATTTTCTCTGGGTCCACTACTAGTCTATTCTGGGTCAGTATGTGCCCAATATAAGGAACTTCTTTCAATCCAATCATTTATTTTTTTCAAGTTCAATGTCAGGTGGTGCTCTCGCACTCTCTGCAGCCCATTTTTTAATCTTGCATTATATTCTTGCAAATCTGATCCCCAAATCAATATATCATCCATGTAAGTCTCTACACCTTCTAGGCCTTCAAATATTTGAGATATTGTTCTCTGAAACATTTCTGGAGCTTAGCATATTCCAAACGGCATTCGTTTGCATTTATAACACCCAAATGGTGAGTTAAATATCACTAGTTCAGAGCTGGGCCAATCCAGTTTTATTTACCAAAACAAGTGACCTGCATCAAGCACTGAAAGATTTTGGTGCAGCTAGCCTTGAGGCTACCTCTTCTACTGTTTTCATAGGATAGTGCTCTCTCTTGATAGCCTTATTCAAATATCTGGGTTCAATGCATATTCTCACCTTATTAGGCTTCTATATTACCACCCTTGAATTAACCCAGCTTGTTGGACTCTCAACTTTTTCAATAGCACCCAGCGTCTCCATATTGTCCAGCTCACCCTTAACTTTGTCTTTTAAAGCAAAAGGTATTTTCCAGGGCAGATGTATCACTGGACTAACAGACTTGTCTATCTTAATGTGGTGTTCTCCCTTGAGACACTCCAGCTCCTGAAAGACGTCAGAAAACTTAGACAATATCTCTTCAGTTGAATCACTCTTTGCATTAACTGCAAACAATTTCTTGATAAGTTTCATCTCTAAACATGTAGGCAATCCCAGTACAGGAGTTACATTGGTATAAACAAATTGGAACAGGACTATGTAATACTGATTTTTGAATCCCACAGCCAGCACATCTTTCCCATGCACATTCACTGACGGCCGAATAAGAAACCAGTTGTACTTTCAACTTTTGAATAGGTTCTCTGGATACAGTTTAATATATGCTCATAGGCATAACATTACATTGAGCTCCAGTTTCCAGTTTGAAAGTCACAATTTTCCCATTAATGCTTAAGTGCACTTTCCAGTCATTGTCCCCGGTCGGTTGTGTCAACGCTTCAACAGCAAAGCATTCTCACTTTCACTTGTAGTCTCTTTCTCGACTACATGCACTTTTACAACTTGCTTTGCAGTACACACTCTTGCAAAATGATTCTGTCAATTGTGTATTTGACATCTTGACCATATGCAGGGCATCTGTTTGGCCCATGTTCTCTCCCCACATTTTCCACATCTATGCAGTCTCGACTCTCTTGCTGGCACAGTCTCTCTTCCTTTTGCACAATCTCTCCCCCACTTGAAAACAATCATATTCACAGCAGCTTCTTTAACAGGGAGCTCACTCATGGATTCAATTTGCCTCTCGCTGAATTCAGCAGCTCTGTATATGTGAATAGTTTTGGCCAAAGTCAAATCTACATTGCAGAGCAGTTAGTCTTCCAAAATACCACAAACAATCCTGTCTCCGATTAATGAATCTGTCAGACTTCCGAACTCGTAAGACTTAGCTCTTAAATGTATTTCTGTAAGGTAAGCATCAAAGGTTTCACCTGGTTGTTGGTTTCGAGTGTTGAACAAATGCCTCTCATAGGTGAGGTTTTTCTGTGTGTTGCAGTAACTCTCAGACTGCTCCATGATCTGGGTCAAATTCATTTTGTCATCCTCCCTTGCCCAGTTGAACATATTATAGACCTCCAGGGCAATGGGGCCTGCCACATGCAAGAATGTCATGGCTTGAATCTCTGGGGACTTCTCTGAAACTCCTGAGGCCACAAAACAAATCTCCACTTGCTGTTTGAAGTGGCACCAATTTTCTGTAAGGTTGCCTGTGAGGTCCAGTGTGGGAGGTGATGACAGCTGCTCCATCTTCTGACACAATGTAATGAAATGTGGAGGTAAAGTATTGAGTTTCCAAAGCTTTACTAAATAACCAGCATAACATAACACTCAAGCAAACTGCAAGAATCTGGTGGGTTAGAGCCTGCCAATCACTATATATACTATTGTTCAAACTGGATGACATCACGTGGAGCATGCGTCACTAATATTCGTTAACAAATCATCACAGGGACTATGCAACCAATCACTAACAGCAATGCTCTTGCAATCTCGTGGATCCAAAACTAAAATCAGAACAGGGCACCTACCTAGGCTGTGATGTACATAGTTCACAGATTCCACTGGTTACTCTTAGGTCTCTTAATAGGCACCTACCCAAAAAAGGCACTTTGTTTAGAATTATATTTTAAAAAGGGGTCCTTATTGTGTTTTTACTTTTGGTTATTTACTCCTCCCATGTACAAGCTTAATCTTAGTATATTTAGTATGTGGCTAAAGCATAAGAATTATCTACACTCTATGTTACATATATTAACTACAAAATTAGCCTTTATTCCAGTATTAATCCTATTAGTCTCAGAATTATAGCTAGGTAGAAGACAGCCCTTATGGTTCTTATAGCATTAAACTGGCTATTAAAGCTGCAGTACTAGTTAAATGCATCCTTTACTTTTTGTTTAGTATACTTGCCCACCTCCCAGTTAGCAGTGATCTATGTTTGTCTTTTTACAGAAACTGCCGTTTTCACGTAAAATTCTACTTTTGTAGATCCTGCATTGTTTGTTTACTTGCTGCCATGCCTGCTGTAAACATACCTCCACTTCCGGTTTTGGTGCACAGTACAGTAAGCGGCTACATTGTACCACAGTTTTGACATGAAGCCTTTGCAAAAGAGTCCTTAACTCAAAGGGTTGTAATTCTGATTCCTTAATAAATAAATAAATACAATGGGAGAGCGGGAACGTGCAGCACGGTGTTGCACAGCAGAAGGACATGCTGAGATGTGAAGGAGGAGTGTGGCTGTAAAAACAGCATCAGCCACATTTGCTGTGGATCCACAACAATGGTAAAAATGATTTGATAGCTCTCAAAATACAGATCGCTGGAATTTAACTTTTGCAGAACTGGAATTATGGCTGAACGGGTAGAGCCAAAGAGTAGAATTTTGAAAATCACTTCCTGGTTATCCAGTACTGCTGCTTTAATTAAATATCTAAAGTCTCAGAATGAATTTTATTCAGTTTCAAGAGGAGTATATGTCTTATTAAAACAATTTTTCTCATACATTATGCCTATGAACAATTTGTTGTTCTTCCATAAATCAAGGCTACTTAAAAAAGAGTGCAATTAGTTCATGTGAGTACATATGCATTTAAAAGCAAGCCCTATGGAATTAGTGTTAAAATGTCCCCATATAAGTTCTCTCACTTTAAAGTATCAGAGTATATTCATGGCAGCCAGCAAAACTCACTGCACTGCCCACTAGTAGATGTGCTGTTTAAGTAGAGAGGGGGCACAAGGGCAAAAAGAACTCTTTCAATCACCCCACCCAATAGTCAGACATCAGGCATGACATCACACACCTGGGTGCTAGTGCAGGAGGACAGCTGTCTGTTGCTAAGCAACAGAACAGCAAGTATTGTCACTGTAGTCAGAGCAGGTGAAACCTGGCCAGAAAGCACACGCTTTCTGCCCCTATGCGCCAGCAAATATAGAACTCATATAAATTCTTCATTTCCAAAGTGTTTTATGCTATGTGATAAGCCCGGATGATCGCAATATTTAATATTTAAATGAGGCTTATGAATATTCAAAAATGGTGCTTGGCACCCAAATGAAGATCCTACACTAAAGTCTCTAAAATAGTTACCTACCATCTGTATGAATAAAAGATAAAAAGTTCTGCTAATGGGCAGAAATGTATCCCTGAGTGTGGACAGGATTCAAATTCTTAGTCAGAGAGCTAGAGAATAACAGCAGAGACAGGGCGGTCTGTAGTGTTAAATAAAGCTCATGAATATTCATAAATGACACTCGGCACGCAAACAAAGGTACACTACTAATCAAGTTTCTGGAACAACTGCTACATGTATAATTAAGGGATCAGAGTACTGCCATTTGGCAGAAAATTATTCCTAAGTGTAAACCTAAGTTAAATTTTTGTTTAAAGAACCCAAGGATGACAGAAAATAAATGGTAGATCATAATGTTTAAGGGAGTTCCTACATATGGTTTAACCATAAGATATCTATGCCCAATGCATAATGCTATGTTGTCAGAGTGCTTGTGTATATTAATGAGCATTACACTGTCCATCCCTGATAGATCTCAATGACATATGTTGACTCCTGCCCTCTCTTTAGCCTAACAATTATAAATGGTAAAGTGAACAGGACCTTTGACAAAGTATCCCATAAAACATTAATTGAACACCTATATAAGGTTAAGTTGGATAATAGCATTGTAAGCTGGATAATAGCCTGGTTGGAGGACAGGAGACAGAAAGTCGTAATCAAGGGATATCAGTCAGAATGGGGAGAAGTGATGAGTGGGGTACCTCAGGGCTCAGTCCTGGGGCCACACTATTCAACATATTGGTTAGTACCTTACAGACATCTGATAATGCATACTAACTAAATACGCCGATGATTGTAAACTAGGAGCCTTGGTACAATCTCCATCTGATGGACAAAAACTTCAGGATAATCTAGACAAATTAACAGCTTGAACCAAGGCAAACACAATGCAGTTTAACATCTCTAAGTGCAAAGTGATGCACTTCAGTGCTAGCAATCCTAACTTCAGACACAACATAGAAAACCAGGTATTAGAAAATTGAAGAAAGAGATCTGGGAATAGTAATTACTCATAAATTAACAACAGAAGTTCACACCAGAATAACTGTTAAAAAATGTCACTAACTACTGGGCTGCATATTATTCAATATTAAGAGTAGAGAATCCAAAATCTTGATACCTTTATATACAAGTCTAGTCAGACCACATATGGAATACAATCAAGCCATGCAAAAGCAAGAGTATTGGACTTTAGGAGGGGCTGACTTAGGGAAAATGAGAGAGTGCCTCAGAAAAGCACTAGCAAACAGGCAAGAAGGAGGGGTGGAGGAACAGTGGGGAGTAATCAGAACAGTCATCACAGAGGCAACAAGCCTTTGTGTAAAACAAATCAACAAAACACAACGAAGGAAAAAAACACTATGGTTCTCAAAAGAGGTGGCAGGGGAAGGTGACGGAGAAAAGGATAGCATTCAGGAAATATAAGGAAACACAGAAGGAGCAGGACAGATAACTTTATCAGTTAAAGCAGAAACAGGCTGGGAAGGCAGTCAGAATAGCAAAGGCCTAAACCAAGGAAAGGATAGCCAACTCTGTTAAGAAGGGGGATACGACCTTTTATAGGTACATTAGGGAGCGAAGAAAGACCAAAGGAGGGATATTGAGGCTTAATAAAGGGGAGGCAATGTGGGCAGAGGGTGACAGTGAAAAAGCAGGGATACTGAACGAATATTTCTGCTCAGTAGTCACAAAGGAAGAGGAGAGGGAGTTACATAAACCAAACAAGAGAAACACTCTGAAGGCGAGGGTTGATACCAGTCCAATTACAGAAGAAAGGGTTCTGAAAGAACTAATAAAATTGAAGGTGAACAAAGCAATGGGGCCTGATGGGATTCACCCAAGAATTCTAAAAGAACTAAGGGTAGAACTAGTGACACCGCTGACTACTCTCTTTAACAAATCATGGGAGGATGGGGTGGTACCTGAGGACTGGAGGAGGGTGGATGTGATTCCTCTTCACAAAAGTGGGAGCAGGATAGAGGGAGGAAACTACAGACCAATTAGTTTGACCTCAGTGGTAGGGAAAATGACGGAATCACTTCTGAAGGAAAGAATTGTTGAGTACCTAGAGGCCAGTGGGGCACAGGACCCAAGACAACATGGATTCACAATGGGAAGGTCGTGTCAGATGAATCTAATAGATTTCTTTGACTGGATGACCAAAGTAGAAGACCAGGGAGGGGATGTGGACATGGCCTACCTAG
Source organism: Neoceratodus forsteri (assembly GCA_016271365.2). Lineage (NCBI taxonomy): Eukaryota > Metazoa > Chordata > Ceratodontiformes > Ceratodontidae > Neoceratodus > Neoceratodus forsteri. The sequence goes on along the minus strand of CM028137.1, from coordinate 557,401,099 downwards.
ATTTTAGTAAAGCATTTGATACAGTCCCACACAAAAGATTATTACAAGTTAGTCAGCCTTGAGTGGGTCCCAAGGTGGTAGCCTGGATAAAAGTTGGCTAGACAACAGGACGCAAAGGGTAGTAGTAAATGGAGTCCACAGTGAAGAAAGGAGGGTTACTTGCGGGGTACTGCAAGGTTCAGTACTGGGACCGGTCCTTTTTAATGTCTTTATAAGTGACATTGCAAAGGAACTGGAAGGAAAAGTATGTCTCTTTGCAGGCGACACAAAGATCTGTAACAGTGTTGATACACAAGATGGAGTGGAAAGGATAAGAAGGGACTTGGCAAGGTTGGAGGAATGGTCAAATGTATGGCAGCTCAGATTCAATGCAAAGAAGTGCAAGATAATGCACCTGGGAAACAAAAACCCAGGGGAAGAGTACACAATGGGGGGTGAGATACTGACAACAGTAAAAATGGAAAGGGACCTGGGGGTAATTGTACCAGATGACCTAAAGGTGGGCAAGCAATGTGAGAAGGCAGTAAGGCAGGCTGGGGGGATACTGGGATGTATAGGGAGAGGCATCAATAGTAGAAAACAGGAAGTTGTTATCCCTCTGTACAGACAGTTGGTGAGACCCCATCTGGAGTACTGGGCAGTTCTGGTGGCCCCATCTCCTCAAAGACATAGACAGAGTGGAGGCTGTCCAGAGGAGGGCATCAAAATGGTGGGGTCTGCACCAGAAGACATATGAAGAAAGAATAAAGGAGCTATATGTATACTCTTGAGGAAAGGGAGAGAGGGACATGATAGAAACTTTCAAGTACCTCAAGGGAATCAAAAAAGTCCAAGAGGATAGCATCTTTCAGAAAAAGAGATGTTCAAGAACAAGGGGGCACAATTTGAAGATAGAGGGGGGATGGCTCAGAGATAATGTGAGGAAGTATTTTTTCACAGAGAGGGTTGTGGATGCATGGAACAGCCTCCCTGAGGAGGTTGTGGAGTCAAGAACAGTGGGGGAATTCAAGAATGCATGGGATAGACATAAGGCAGTCCTAGTGGGGGGTATGAGGAAGTAAGTTGTTGGTTGACTAGGATCTGCAGCTTATCTGTTAGGTAGGAAAATGGGCAGACTAGGTGGGCCAAGCGGTCCTTATCTGCCATCAAATTCTATGTTTCTATTGTTCTCAGTTTATGGCAGCAAACACCGTTAAAGGTAGGAAACTAAAAGAGGGAGTTCAAAGGAAATTAACAAAAAAAATAAGAGGGCTACAACAACTCCCATACAATGGCAGACTAAAAAAACTAGACCTGTACTCAACCGAGTACAGACAACTAAGAGATGAACTGTGCCTAATATTCAAGGCAATACATGATGAGTGCTTGACGGAAAGCATAAGTGTTAGCAGGAGCCAGAAACAAAAAAACAAGGTCCCATGGACTTAGACTTAAAGGTGAAAACAACACAACAAAGAAACTATGTGATTTCTTCACGTACAAAATAATACAAAGCTGGAACAGACTACCATCACATATTGATGAGAGTTGTAACATCAAGACATTTAAAAATAGATTGGACCAGCATATGGGGGTTAAAAGATACATGTTCCACCTATAAGAATACTGGTGGCAAGTTCACAAAGAACAAATTGTCCAAATAACTCATAATAAACTATGAAACATACTGAGCTAATTAATCAGAGCCAGATATTAAGGATAGCCTCTGCAAAAATCCCATTTTTAAATCAATCAAATGACTAAAGATTTCACAGTTCTGATATGTTAACCTTCTAGATTTCTGTGGAATCCAGTAGCCAGCACTGCCCTGGTCTCAACGGCAGCAACCATAGAATTCTAGCAGCCTTACTCTAAGTTCAAAGATCAACAAGCATTTGTTAATGCCAAATGTTGTCTTGCTGGCATTGGCAGTGCAGGAGTTAGAGAGATGCATAACAGGAATGGCAGTGAAGTATTGAACTAACGCCAACCCCACCCCCACCCTGCAGAGACTGATAGGCATTGGGGTATGCCTTTGGGTCGTCGGACATAACACTCACGACATTTCACCTCACAACACCCTGCAGATACCGACAGGTGTCGCGGTGTGCCTTGGGGTCTTTGGGCCTTACGCTAACCTCATTACATAAGGAAATATGCTGAGATGGGTGCAGTACAGGAGAATGGGGTGAACTTTGGGGCCAAAGAGTCCAAGGCTCACCTCAATGCCTGTCACTGGCTGCAGGGTAGTGGTGGAATGACTTGAACATTATAGCCGACAATCTCAAGTCACACCCGATGCCTGTCAGTCTCTAAGAGTGAGGGAGTTATGTTGGAAACCTAACACCCAGTGTTTGTTGGTATTTTCACTCCAAATTTTCAACATGGGCTTTTTGTGACCCCACCTCATGAACAGTGGCACTATCAGTTCATTAGCAGAAAGGTGATTTTGCACAGCGACAGCCATTTGGTGCCACAGGTGCAAAAACACATTTTGGGCAGGATGTGAAAAATGACAGCTCTACTGTTCATGAGAAGGTGTTAAAAAAATGGCAATGTTGAAAATCTGGAATGAAAATATGAAAAATTGGTGAAGTCAGGAGCATGCGTACAAACTGCGCAATGCACGCCCATATCACAATTATTTTGGGTATTTCTTTAATCAAATTTTCAACATAGGCATTTTGGGACCACTGCTCATGAACAGTGGCACTCTGATTTTGTTAGTCTGTCCCAAAAGTTGATTTCCCACAGTGACCGTGCCATTGTGCACCAGATGTGTGAAAACACATTTCGGGCAGGATGTGAAAAATGACAGCTATACTGTTCATAAGGAGGTGTGAACAAATGGCAATGTTGAAAATCTGGAGTGAAAATATTCAAAATTGTCGAAGTTAAGAACGTGCGTGAAAACTGCGCATCACACACTTGTAATGCAGTTATTTTTTGGAATTTATTCACCAAATTTGTGACATAGACTTTTTGGGACCCCACCTCATGAACGCTGGCACTGTCATTTCGTTACTTGATCTTGAAATGTGATTGCATGCAGTGGCTGTGGAATCACCTTTCAGGACCGAATAACAAGATGACAGTGCATGTGTTCATGAGGTGAGGTCCCAAGAACCCCATGTTGAAAATTTGGAGCCAAAATTCAGAAAAATGGCTGAGATATCCACCTAAGTTGAAACACCCCTCTCCCCATTGATGCCATTATACAGCTTACTGGCATTTCTTCATTTTGCAGTTCAGCTTTGAAGAGTCCAGACATGTTCCCTCTTCACCGAAGATCACAGTGCTGGACCTCCGGAGGTAAGTATGGGGTGAGGGGTGTGTGTGTGGGGAGGTGGGATGCACAGAGGGTGGGGCTGGTTGCGGAGGGGGGTGCAGTGGACAACAGACCATTTTCGTTTTTCAGGTACAAAAAAAAAACCAGGCACTTTCCCACAAGATGGTTTTCTTTCTTTACAGATGAAAGAAACAAATGTTAGCCACACTGGGTTGGGCTCCCAGTGTGCCCCATGACTTTCAGGGTGATATTGGCCACACTGGGTGGGCTCTGATGTGCACACAATGGGGCTGGCGGGGGGAGGAACATGCATACATGGTCAGTTTTCTGTGAGCTTAGCACCCTGGGGTGGGGTCTGAGTGTGTGCCACACAATGTGGTGGAGGGGTGGACATGCTGACATGGGGACTGCACCCCCAATGTTGGCCTTCTTTGAGGATTGTGTGGCAGTGGCTGGAGCTGGTGCCATGTTATTGAAATGTTTCACCAGGAAAGGCACGTACGGGAGGTGTGTCATCTGTGCCGCTACATGACAAGCTTGTCTTTGATTGCAGCGGCATGTTTGTTTCAAGTTGGTGGCACTTTGCATAATACTTGTGTCAGTGCTAGCATGCTGGCTAATTGGGGAATGAGGGACACACTTACTAAAACATGCTCTACATTCGCCACAACACTGACACACCTCTGAAAGTGCTACTACCCCAATATGTTGTTTGCACATGTGCAAGCCAACATAAAAAGGGTTAAAAGGTTTCAGATAAGTCCTCCCAGAGAAGAGCTCCAAAAACACTACTGAGAACTTCAATAAATGAGAACGATATATACACTACAAATTGAAAGATAGGTATTGAGGCAGTAGGGGAGGGGGGAGAAAAAAGAGGGAGGGGGTCTGAGTTGTCAAAAGAAGTGTTCAGGGCAGGGTTAGTCAGTGGCTTCAAAACACAGGTGGGATAAGCACAGGAAATAGTCCAAACCAGAAGAGGGAAGTAGGGAAGTGAGGATGGACGTTGAAGGAAGGGGATGAATGGACTAGGGAGGGTGGTGTCTAAATACAATCAGGGAAATTGGTAGACTAGCTCCTGTCCAGTATTTGGCTTAGTGCAGATGAAGACAGGCACTGGGCAGACTCGATTAGTCATTCAGCCTTTTTCTGCCATCAGTGTTAATGTTTCTATGCCAGTACTGCTGCTCTACTGAGATAAGATGAAGTATAGCTGTAGTATAGCTACACCTAGTCTTGGTATGTCAACAAGACTGGCAGCCAGCAATACGAACATACGAATGTGCCAGCAGAAACAGACCACCCGGTCTAGCTAAGTCTGCTCAAGTGTGCAGCTAGCACTCCTAGTTTGCAGCTTCCCAACCCCCCCTTTGTCATCCCACTGCCACCCCCACCTCCCCCACCCTCACTCTCCCCACGACTGAGCACCATCCATGATGTCAGCTTTAGTGAATTCTGGGATGTGTACCAAGTGTTGCAGTGTATGAAATGCTGGGTGGGGGGGTGACAGACTGACACAGATAAAAATTAATATCTCAGCAACAGGACAAGCAAAGATTTTTCTTCAGTACTTAAAGCATTACTCAGTGCCAGACCCACACTAAGATGTGAGGCTTTAGATGATGGACATTTCCTTTTAAGCCATCACTCTCAATCTTTTTGTATCTGGAGTAAAAGAATAAGTAAGGCACAACCTAAACTAATGTCATTTTCAAAATGTTTCTAAAATTGGGGTATACACACACACACACACACGTCATGTTTAAGTTTTGTGTAAATAGTTTATAGTTAACAGATTCAAAATTCCTTAAGACCACCAGAGGACATGAATGCTTGAACATGTATTGAATGGAACCGAGTACTGTCACTTATCTGGTATAAAATAGGGAAGGCCTTGTATTCCAAACACCAACTTTTTAATGATTACTACTCCTTCGTAGGGAAACAGGGGGACACAATGTGCGGATAGGGGACACTGGCCATAGAGAGGAAGAATTTAGATTAATAAAGGTAAGAGCTGTCCTGGTCAAGAGACATTGCATAGGTATGACAATTTTCTTTGTTTTTCTATGTGTTCATATTCTGATACATTTGGTATACTCAGACTTTGGATCACAATACGTATAAGGATTGTGAATTAACATACCAGATGTCACAAGGGTTGAAAATACCTCCCCAAAACAAGGAAATGGAGGACTGCCAAGAGTAGTACCATAACATGTTTTGTTACTTCACAATGTATGTACCTAGTCTAGGGGTAGGTAACAGTAACTAACTTGCAACACTTTTGTGTCATTATCTGATTTTTGTGATGCTATACCAGAGGTAAATCTGGTTTTAGAGTTCTTTTTAAAATAATTCAAGGTAACTTATGAAATGGCATGTTAGAAAACCTAATAACAAATGGAAGGATCCTTCCATTTTATGCTTAAAGAGCATAATTCACATTACAAGCTTAATAAACAAGTGAATTCAGAACAAATGTGGCTGTGTTACTATTGCCTTTGAAATAGTTGTAAAAAGGAAACTTGTTAAACAAAAATAAAATATTTTAACCAGCAACAAGATAAATTCAAAAGACCAAATACAGTTCTGGAATGAGACAGGAAAATGAAAAATGAATAAATCCATCTGAGATAATTAAAACTGATCAAATTAAGCACGAAAATGCAATAATTACTGAGAGATCCAAGGTGGCCAGCTTGTGCAGCCCTGCATAATGACTGCTCTGACCCTTATTCTCAGGCTTCTGTTTTGTAAACAATGAGAAAAGGATCCAGCCCTAAAAGGACTCGAAAGAAAGAAAGAAAGAAAGAAAGAAAGAAAGAAAGAAAGAAAGAAAGAAGAAACCTCCTCCTCAAATGGAGATATGACTACTCAGAAAAAGGAGCAGATGGGTAAGTATCTACAGTATCTAGATGTTTGAAACAGTTGAAGACAATCAGATGCGTGCTGCACTACTGTCGTCCTTACCATTTATTTGGGTCTCAAGACGCCAAACATTCATCCCCAAAGTTTAAAAGAAGCATCTGGGAAATAAATACAAATGTTTGTTGTGAATGATACCTCACATCATGTGCGACCCCTAGACTGTGAGGATCCCAGGGCATCAGTTTAGGACTAATGGGGTTGCCCACCACCTTTGCTGGTGCACTTGCCAGGACAGCCAGGTACCAGAAGGTCACAGGTTGAAGGACTGACATCAGCATTGCCCAACAACTGTATATACTGTAAAGCAGGCTATTTTCATACTAACATACATACTAACATACTAAAATGCCATCAGAATAGGCCTAACGGTCTTTCGTGTCTGCTCGTTTGGTCAGCCCCCACCCTGGGTGCTGACCTTGCTGTCCCCCTCGCCTTCTCTGGCTTCTCCCTTCCCAGTTCCGGATATTCTTGCTGCATTGGATTTTGCTTCCAGAACCCTTCCCCTGTACCTGTCCCACCCCCTCTTGAACCCCTCCACTGTCTCTGCCTCCACCACTTCTACTTCATGTCAGTTATATTTAGAACATGGCATTAATAGGTCAACATTGTGCAAATTTAGTGCTAAATGATTAGTGCCTAATTCACCTCTATTGAAAATATGAAATTTTGGCAAGTTAGTGGCATTTCATCATTTAGTAACTATACTGAAAAGGTTCTTACAGCAAAAATACCGGTTTTACAGTATTTAGTGGTGTCCCTTACCATAAGATTGCCGCCATACCTGCAGGTTTAATAGTCACACAAGAATCATTCTGTAAACTTTCTAAGGTCTTTTCTGTGGGGAAAGCATACCCTGAATTGTGGTGATTTTTATCTGTATTTACTGATTGTTGTTTTTATCTTATTGTACAGTGCCTTGAAGTGAGAAAGGCGCTATATTAAATAAAATTTATTATTATTATTTTTCTCTATGCTAGAGTTTGAAAGCCAATTTTTTCAAGGTCTCTTATACAGAAAGATAGAATCTGATGGCAGATAAGGACCACTTGGCCACCTAGTCCATTTTCCGTACCTGTCTCATATACCGCAGATCCTAAATGATCTGCGGTGTACCCTCTCTTTCCGATTGCTAGAGTTCCTTTATGTCTGTCCCACGCATTTTTTAATTCCCCTACTGTTTTTGCCCCTACAGCTTCTGTAGGGAGGCTGTTCCATGGATCCACCACCCTTTCCATGAAAAAATACTTTCTCTTAGAGCCCCTGCGGTGATCCAGAAATATTCTAAGCAATCCAGCCTGACTGCTGGAGAGAATGTGGATCCTCACCTGCCACCTTAGGTCATATTTTTGGTCCTGTAAGGCCCTTCAGCCTTTTTTTACACAGCTCACTGGCGCTCTCCATCAGATACTATCCCCGAATTTTGCTTTGTCTCCACAACTTTTCCTATTTGGCCTTTACCCCCCAGTAATCTCTGACGCTCCCTCCAAGAAATTTCTAAATCTGGCCCTTTTGGCTGCTAAAAAAGCCATTACAAAAAAAGTGGAATTCCAGCTCTCCTCCTACTTTGGAGAGCTGACATCAACTGATGATGGAAATGTATAGGATGGACAGACTCACTGCCCTAATCAATAAATCACAAGAGGCTTTTGATATTCATTGGAGAAAATGGGTACTGTACATTATGTCTGTACGCTCTGATTTTATTCCATAATTTATTTCTGAGTGCTGTATTTATTTCCTATTTCAATATATGTATGGCTTTGAACTGAGTAACTATTGCTTCTGCCCTGCTATTCTGGGCAGATCATGAAATATTCTATGCTACTTGGAATAAGTGCACTATATGTTTTGTTTTTTAACCCCCCTTATATTTATTTATGTATATATCTTGGAATTTTTGTATTACCTCCTTACTGTTTTTACTCTGAAAATACAATAAAGATTGAAAGTTTAAAAAAAAAAAAAATACTTTCTCATGTTACCCCTAAGTCTACCCCGCTCTATTTTCATATCATGGCTCCTTGTTCTTGAGCATCTTTTTTTTTTTTGAAGGTGTTACCCTCTTGTACCTTATTTACACCCCTGAGGTATTGAAAGTCTCTATCATATCCCCTCTCTCTCTCTCTTTCTCTTTCTCTCCTTCAGGGAATACATATTGAGATCCTCCAGTCTCCCCTCATAGGACTTCTGGTGCACTCCCTGCACCATTTTTGTCACCCTTCTCTGAATCTCTACATTTTTTCACACATGCTCTGAAACACCCCACTGTTGAATTAACAGGGAGACAGAATGCAGATTAAGACTGAAATTTACTCGTTAACGTACTGTGGATATCACTTAGGGCATACTGCCTAATCTGATTAATCTGACAGAATCCCATATCAACTTTATTAAAGAATTCTTTCGATTCAGGGAACAATAAAACTTAAAAAAAAAAATCAATGAATGCTTGTAATTTATCAATACTGCTGGTCAGGACAAGTGACAGATCTTTTTGTAATAAATCTACCTGACTATATTTAGGTCAGATTAAGACTAATTATGACATTTATCTGTGCGGTCTTTTTCTTTCCCCACTGCTTGTTCTGCCATAGTTGGTTGTCTCTTCCTCTTCCTGCCCTCTCCCTTCTCTCTGGCTTTTCTATTGAAATGTTGCACCTGATTGCTTCTGCAGAGCTGTACTGTGGGTGATGGGGAGGGATAGCTTCAGAACAATTGTACTTTGGGAATTCTCCTGTTCTGATTCACTTCCACTTGTAATGAAATCTAATTCTGTATTTGATCTAGTCCTCTTAAGGATTGATTTTCTCCCAGCTTCTGATTACACCTCTTAACTTATCCTGCTTTCAAGAAAACTCCATCCACCTACAAGCCTCCGTGACTCTCTACCACCCCATAAACCTTGCCGGTCACCTCTCCTTGGAAAAGCCTCCTGCTCACCAGTTCACCCTAGCTTGACAAGGTCAATGTTTTGACTGCTCTTAGCCCAACCTCCTGAAGATCCTTCTCCTAAGAACCACACCATTCTGGTCTTAATCTGTGTACTGTAATTTGCCATATTATTTAATGTACTGTAAATGCCTTATTTTATCTCTCATTGTACAATGTCTTCCACATATTAGCTAATCCCTGTTATATTATCCTCCATATAGAGCAGTAGGCAATATCGCAGTGGTTTAAGGTTCTGCGCTGCAAACCTGGAAACCTGGGTTTGAATCCCACAGCCCTACTTGCATACTGTGTAACTCTGAGCAAGTCACTTAACTCTTGGTGCTCCCAGGTTGCACCTGGAATCAAGTTTTGGCTTAGTGTGCCTCTGCTGGTTAAACAATTTCCCCTTTCCCTATATTAATGAATGTACTGTAACTGCCTTATTTTATCCCTCATTGTGCAATGTCTTTCACATGTTTGCTAATCTCTATTATATTATCCTCCATGTATTTTTTTATGTCTTCTCTGGCGTAGAACCTCTGTAAAAGAGTCTTTTGGCTCAAAGGTATTAATCCGACATAGAAAATAAAAGAAAGAAAGAAAGAGAGAAAGAAAGACTTGACCTGTTTTGTAGTCATTTTCATCTCTCTGTTTTATTTTTTCCCATTTCTCTTGCTTTGAACTTCCAATTTTTCAATTGCATTATAAGCACTTGTTGATGATCCTTGAATTCGTAGAATCTGAAAATTCAGGAATAACTTCTTCCCTAGCATTTTAATTCTGTGCAATTTCTTCTGGCGCCTCTTTGAACCTTTCAAAATAACATTGATTACAAACAATGTTTCCTCATGTAAGATCCTTTGCAGTTATGCATAAAGTTAGAACTGTTCTAATTTAAAGCTGGGCTTCTCAACGATATTAACCCATGTGGGACCCTGCTCACCTCGAAAAAGCCTCATGGGAGGCATGGGTTGCCTGCTGCCAATATATCTTGTGTGCTTTTAGGCAATTCTTTCACATTAGACCAAATCCCTTTAGTGTTTGTAGGCACCATTTGATTGATTTATCTCCACACACAGCTGTAGAATTATTGATGTTGCATTCCAATAATGTGTGTTCTGTGTGTAGTGTCTTATTGTGGTGCACAGCATGTATGTATAAATACCCAAGTGTAAAAAATGGCATGGATGAACATAATTATACATGTCTAATTTGTATAATTATTCAGATATACTGTCATAATGACCAGTCAATAACATGATATTTATCTAAATCTCATTATCATAAATTATCAGGTAAAATGTATATTTGTATTATAATTTATTTAAAACTGATGTCTGTGAAAAATAGCATATGGCAATTTCTTGAAACATAGATAATGAATTTTCAAATAATAAATGTGTCACAATAATGAATTTTCAAACCAAAATGTTTCTCAGTTTTCATAGACACCAGTTTTAAATAAATTATTAGTAAGAAAATATATCTTCATGCTCCCAATTCTGTTTTTTTTTTCAGGTTACCCATAAGTGTACCTACCTCCTCAGGATTCTGGTCCATGAGCTGAACTGTGTTGGTTTAATTGAATAAAAGTACTCTGGATGTGTTTATTTGCTGTTAAGAATCTGATTTAAACTTGATCTGTAATGGAAAATGGCATCCAAAAGGACAGCTTCAGAGTTACTCTCAGTCTCAGAATAGGAGGGAAACAAAATTTTTGTGGCTAATATACATGCAGATTTTTTGGCAACACTAAATAAATAATGCAGACATACTGGAAACAGTAACCCTAGAATTTTATGTATTTTGGGCCCTATTACAAGATGCATAGCTTTACTCGCAGGTGTATGCAAGTTGCACCATACGGCGCTACGCGGGGACCCTGTGCCCTATTCCAAGACAGGCAGGGTTCCCGGCACCTCTGCCCATGACTTGCAGCAGCCACAGGCTTGTGCCATGAGAATGGAACAATGGACCTGGGTGCTGCAAGTCATGGCCAGTAATTTATAGTACCCCCAGAGCCCCCCACCCCAGAATGCATCTGCAACCACTTGGGAGCATTGGGAGGGCTAGCTGGGTGGCACAGGTGATTGGGGAGCACTTTAAAATACAGACCCAGGAGGTCCCTGCAATTCAGGAGGTGGGGGCATGACTGTGCTTGTGGGGCCATCAGGCAGGTTACAGTGCATACCATGGTGCTGTGGGGGGGCATCTGTCAGTTTGCCAGGATGGATGCCCCTTAGACCACCTCCGTGCTGGTCTAACCCCGCTGCACCATGTACTCTCTTGGATACCATAAGTGGGTTATGGCAGCTGCCCTTTTGGAATAGGGTGCAGGTGCTGTTGTAACCCACCCTTGCTTCATGGCACAGCGGGTTACGGGCATAGTGGGTGGTGGAGCCCACCTTTGGCACAACCCACATACGGCATTGTACATGCCACCTCTCAGAATCACAACTTGCGGAACACATGGTGCAAGATACAATGTATGCCATAGGGTCTGGCATAAATCACCTTGCACCAGGCGTACCACCACTTGGATTCGGGCCCTTTGTCTCTGGTGTCTAATGGCACCCCCCTACCTCCAGTTGCCTGTCTCCCCGTTATGTAATTTGTCTCTTGTGTCTAGTATCTGCTGAATTGTTATTTTATTGAGATTTTATTTTATTGCGCTGCTTCTTGTGGTCTGTCATTAAAATTGTTTTTTATTGTTGTTTGTTATTTGTTTCTTTTTTTTTCTAATTAGTGTACTTTTTGTCACACTGCAGACCATCAGCATCTGCCCTAGTAATGGACCTCCAGACTCCCACCTCCCATAGTGCCTGCATTCTCCTGTCACCCCTGGCTTACCCCACAGGGGGTGGGGTCATGGCACTGTGCCCCTATTGGCACCCCAAGCACTGATCCTGGTTGGAGAACCAGCTGGGAGGCTGATTGAAGCCCTGGGGGCAGTGGTTGACTTAGACGGCCAGCATCCACCCCGCCCCAGTGTTCTTCAAGGCACTGGTGCTTGTGCGATGCACCCAGCCTTCGCCGGGTGTTGCTATGTGCACCAAGCACACAGCCCCTGGAGAAGGAGAGCCATCCAAGGGACGCTTGATCCATCTCTCCCCAGCCGGCCCTCCAATGACCCGGGTCCATTCCTGAACCCGGTCGCCATCATCGCAAGTGGAACTAAACCGATGTGTCGAGGGCTGGCTGTTTGTTATTTATTTCACCTTTGCCTATTTGTTCAGCACCCAAAGCCTTGAGAATCAGTCACTTAAAAAATGAAGTTTTAATTACTTACTTACCAGTGGCATCCACTGCCCTCCGATTGCCTGTCCCCATTCTATGTATTTTGTCCCTGGTGTCTAGTGGTACCAGCCACTGAGCACTCATCCCAGTGTTGCTCTGCCTCCCTGGTGGCTAGTGACCACATCCCCACCACCCACACTAACCTGCCACCCTCCCCCCAGATACCTAAGCAGCCGTGCTGGGAGAAGGATCCTATATTGCAACTGCCACAGCAATCCTCTTGCCTCCTTGGCCAACCACCATATGGAATGACAGGGAGCACATGTACATATTGTAAGTGCATTCCCTGTCATTCTGTACAGCAGCCAACTGAGGACATGAGAGGAAGGCTGTGCCAGTCACTGTATCACACCCCCACACGGCATGACTGCTTAGGTATGTCACAGGGGTGGCTGAATGGTGTGCTTGGTGCAGGTGGTGCAGGGGGCCACTAGCCACTGGGGAGACAGGGTGGCACTGGACAGGTGCTCAGTGGGTGGGGAGTACCACTGGGCACCGGAAACAAAATACATCAAACACGGATAAGCAGTCAGTGGGGCGGGGTGCTAGTAGACACCAGGGATAAATTACACAGTCCAGAGATAGGAGATCAGAGGGCAGGAGTGCCACTAGACACCAGAGACAAAATACATTGAATGGGGATGGATGACTGGAGGGTGGGACATGCCACTGGACACCAGGCCATCCATCAATTCAATGGGCTGGAGTTCAGGGTGGGGGTTGGGCAGTTCCAGTAATACTGTTTGCCACCAGGGTCTTGCAGCCTGTTAAGTTCGTGGTTTGCAAAGGTGGCAGCTTTCGCAGGTTTGAGTGGCAGTTACTGCCTGTGTAAACTTTTGAATTTGCCGCTGCACCTGTATGCAGGGGTGGACCCTCTCATTTACATGGGTGCAGCTGTAAGTTAGCGCTCAGGCACTAAAGGGTTTTGCGCATGCTGTGGGGGGCTCTGAATATAGACCCCGCCCATGAATCAAGTGCAAAACCCAGTTAGCGAGGTAAACACCCCTTAGTGCCCAGGCTCACTTTTGAATATCTGGCCCCAGGTGTTGAAACAAAAATCACTAGCAGTTTGAGCATAGAAGAGATAGAGGCCATTAGAGCCAAACTGACAAAAAAAATCTGAAAAAATGAAAAGATGAATTAAAATTGTATAAACACAAAAAATTAAAGAGACTTGAAAGATTATATGACTGGATATGTATACAACTGGCAAGGAGATAAGAAACAACATCAGGGGGAACGGAGATATGGTAGAAGAAAACCAAACCACTTCCAAGGTGTCAGCATGGTTCAGTTGGTAGCACATACACCTCTAGGCCAAAAGGTCATGGGCTGTAGTCCCACAGTAGGATCTGGCTCATACCTAAATGCTGGCACCCAAGAGCAGTACCGGAGGGGGCTGTACTGTCGGATGAGATGTTAAACCAAGGTGACTTCTACTCACCTGCTTTCTGGTGGGTGTCCAGGTGGAAGGAAAAGGACCCAAGGCACTTTTCACAAGAGGTGGGGACTTTCCCTGTGTCCTGGTCAACATTTCCCTTTCCATAAAACCAGTTCCTGCAATTGTCCAAAGCTGTGTGTTGGTGTTTATGTGCAAAATGGCTGCTACTGCTTGTTCAATCACTTTACTACCAATCTAGAATTGCTTGTAAAGTGCATTGGGGTGTAATGTATATGGCAAGCTTTATATTAATGCTGATTATATTATTCCTAATTTATCAACAAGTAGTGACAGTGATTCAGGCGCTGTGGATACAAGAAATGGCAGCCATTTTTCTAGAGACCCAGGGGAAGGCACCAGTGGGGGAGGACAAGCAGATGAGGAAGAGAAGGTGAACAAGGAGGGGGAAGGGCAGGAAGAGGCAGTCCTCTCAACCTCCCTCATCACAGATCAGGGACAAGGCTTAAAATGATCAGGGACAAATAACCAAAATCAGGGACACATCTGAAAAAATAGTAATATTAGTTCCAGAAGCTGTGTACAACATGCTTCTTAGTGTGAACAGCATTTTCTTAATGAGAACTAGACTGTAACACCAATGGCTGGCATTATTTTGTGATTCAAATCCCTACCCTTCAGTGACAGAAATGCCAAATTTAGGAGGGACAGAAGAAATTTCGGAGGCAAAATCAGGGACATCCCTGAAAATCAGGGACAGTTGAGAGGTATGGGAAGAGGAAACAAAAACAGCTTTCAGAAAATGCATATGGAGCTTTGGAGGAACATGAGAGACAACTGAAGGTAATAAACCTCTCTAAAACTGAACTAACTCCATTTCAGGAACAGGTATTATGAAGAGGCTTGTTATTTGTACCAGCAAGCTCTGTCAGTGCTTTTAACTTTAAAGCAGGCTTATCCTAGTTCTTTAGGCTCATACATCTTTCAGTGCCAGAGTGACTCTGACCCAGACCAGAAATGAACATGGCCTTTGCACACACAATTCCCAGACAGTGATGCGCTCAAGTGCATAAACTTTAAGAGAAATTATCCAATTTAGAAACAAATCTCAGCTCTGCCCCACAAGGAATGATAGTACCTTAGTGGAAGCATATGTACAACTTGTAGAAAAGAAGTATATGCTGCAATAAAAACATGTGAACTCAGAATCAAGTATGCAACATGAGCTACCTAGAACATGTTACACTGAAAGAAATTAAGACTAATGAGTCAATTGTAGTAAAAGCTGCTGTCAATGGGGTGCAGTAATAGTTTTGGAAAGAACAGAATATGAAGAAGAAAATGTGAAACAAATGACAAAAGATTCTACACTAAGCTAGAACAGGATCCTATCCCACAACTAAAAGTGAGACTGAATTGTTAATTGAGCATGCGTTTGAAAATAAGTGGATCATTCAAACTGCAAAGAATTCCTGGAGGTAAACTTTCCAAGAAACCTGTGCTCTATCTATTGCCACAACTACATAAAAATGTTAGAAAGCCCCCAGGGAGATCTGTAGTCTTGAATATTGGCAGTGTTACTTTGCACTTTTCACAGTGTGTTGACTTTTTTTAGTTCACAGGAATAAAATTGGATCTAAAAGATACCACCAATGTTGCTAGCTGACTAGCAAATAGAAAAGTAAACCAGAAATAGTCCTTGGAACACGCTGAGTCATTATAACCACCCACGATATAGGCTTGGAAGCTGTAGGAAAGACATTATAAAAAGAAAAGCAGGAGTACTGCCCCTACTGGATTTATACTTGAGTCTGCAGAGTTGTTTTGCAGATGACTATTTCATGTTTGACAAGTATTTTGCCCAAACTAAAGGAACAGCGATGGCTGCTACCTTTGTTGGAGCATGGAAAAATACACATTTTGATGAAAACTCAGATCCATTGTTTTGTTTAGTTTAATAATAAATAATAATAATAATTTTTATTTATACAGCGTAATTCATATTTCAAAGCTGCACGACCTACAAAAATATCATAACAGTTTAAAATTAAGCACAAATTCAGCATTGGTTTAAAAACATCCGCAGTTATAAATATCAATCGTTAAAAGCTTGCTGGAAAGGTGCTTTCAGGCTAATTTTGAAGTCTCCATGGTCTTGCACTTCCTAATCTGACGAGGTAGAGAGTTCCACAGGGATGGTGTTGTGAACATAAATGCCCAGGCCCCAGATGTTTTAAGCTACCCTGGGAACCTCTAACAACCTCTCGCCAGATGAGCAGAGACGCCGCCGGGCTGTAAGGAATCAGGAGCTCTTGCAGATAACTTGGCCCCAGTCCATGCAGGGCTTTATAGGTCAACAGACCAATCTTGAAAGTGATCCGCCACTGTATAGGCAGCCAGTGCAGAACACGCAGCACAGGAGTAATATGACTAAAACGCGATGTCCCAGTCAGCAACCGAGCTGCAGTGTTCTGCACCAGCTGCAAGCAGTGGATATCAACTCCAGGAAGTCCCAGGTAGAGGGAGTTACAGTAATCAAGGCATGAGGTCACTAAAGCATGGATCAACATGGGCAGATCATCGGACGGAACAAGGTGTTTGATTCTGGAGATGTTCCTAAGATGGTAAAAGGCAGACTTGATGACTGTCGACACCTGCGCCTGTAGTGTAGGCCCATCATCAAGAACCAGATCATGCACCCGTTCAGAGGCAGGTAGCTGTGCACCATCCAGCAAAGCCCAGATGGTAAACCTACCACCAGCCTCTCTATCCGGGTGCCTCGGATCCACTACCAACACCTCAGTCTTCCTGGAGTTCAATTTCAACCAACTAGTCTTCATCCAGTCATGGATCTCCATGAAACAGCTGTTAAACAAAGAGACTGCACTATCCTAGTCGGGTGCAGAAGACAGATAGAGCTGGGTATCATCGGCATAACAATGAAACCTCAGCCCATATCATCTTACAATGTCTCCAAGGGGCAGCAGATACACTGCGAACAACATGGGGGACAATACTGAGCCCTGAGAGACCCCGCACAGCAGAGAAAATGGTTCAGAGGAAAAAATCCCAGACACCATCCTCTGAGACCTGCCAGTGAGGAAAGAACAAAACCATCTGAGAACTGGACCAACCAGGCCACAGATAACCCTCAGGTGCTCAAGCAGCACCCCATGGCCCACGGTATCAAACACTGAAGAGAGGTCCAGAAGTACCAAGATGGAATAACATTTCTGGTCCCTCACCATCAGGAGATCATTGAGCACCTGAACCAGAGCTGTCTCAGCGCTATGTCTCTTCCGGAAACCTGACTGGAGAGGGTTGAAGATATCATAGATGGTAAGGTGGTTCTCCATTTGTAGAGCCACCACTTTCTCAATCACCTTCCCAACGAAGGGAACATTAGAGATAGGTCTATAGTTGGCACAGTTGTTCGGTTCCAAGGAAGCTTTCTTAAGGAGCGGTGTCACCACCGCCTCCTTCAGGGAGCTGGAGAATTCTCCCGAGTCTAAGGAGCACCAAACAATCTGTGCCAGGATCGGGCTGATAAACTCAATACACCCCAATAAAAGGCGTGTAGGGCCCAGATCCAAACTACAGTATGTCGGCCGCAACTTCTGGACAATCCGCATGATATCATCAGTCTCCGGATAGTCAAAGGAGCTCCAGGTTGATCGAGACAGAGTGACCAAATACCAACCGCCATCAACTCCCATAGAAGACGCTAAGGAGATCTCGGCCCTGATGTCAGCCACCTTACCCGCAAAAAGTCAAGCAAACTCATCACACTTAAGTTGTGAAAATGCTCCTCGAACCTGCAGACAGGATGGGTTGCACAACCTGTCCACAATTTGAAAGAGATGAGCTGGTCGATTTTGAGTGGCAGCAATCTCGCCAGACAGGAATTCTGCCTTCTTATGCATGATTGCTGATTGATAGCAATGATAGTGTTCTATCAGTCTAAGGTGGTTGGCATCAAGGGACATTTCCTCCAGCGACGCTTTTAACCTTCGCTCAACTCGCCTCATCTCCATCAAAACTCCGTCAAACCAGGGAGTCGGGGCAAAGAGAGTGGTCGAACGGGACTAGGCGATAAAATCCATAGCCCTTGTGATGGCCTTTGTTATAGACCAACACCAGATTTCTGATTCGCCTGCCTGCAGAACTCCTGAAGGGTCCAACACCACCAGAAGGCCTTCAGGGGTTACTCCCCTCAATGGGCGGTATTTGACCATTTCCACCGGGGCAGGTCTGTAAGGGGGGGGCTGGAAATTGAATCTCACTGTGTAGTGATTGGACTATGCAACTGGTTCCACCACCAAGTTGGAGGCCACACTCCGCAGGAGGAAGACCAGATCAAGAGAGTGACCTTGCTTGTGCGTAGCAGAGGTAACTACCTGTGTGAATCCAAACGAATACATAAGTTGGAGGGTATCTTGACCAAATCAGAGAGTTCATCATCGACTAGGAATTGAAGTCACCCAGGACCATCAGCCTGGGTGACTCCAATGTCATGTCAACGATGAAGTCCGTGATTTCTGCAGGAACAATTTCTCACCCCAGGGTGGATGGTAGATGAGAAAGATCTTACAGCCCACATCTGCTACCACAGTAAACTCAAATGATCCGGACCCCTCCCCTGGTACAACAGTAAGATTCAATTTCGATCTAAAACAAATAGCCACCCCTCGCCGCTGTGGTCCGATCTCGAGTGGTGTATCATCGAGAAACTGGCTGGGACAGCTGCTTGCAAAATGGGGTCTGTGCTGCCATCGAGCCAGGTCTTGGTGATGCAAGCCAGGTCTGTCAACTTAACTAGGTCAGCAATAATTGCTGTCTTATTTCTAACAGACCTGGCATTGCATAACACCACTCAAGTTGGACTGGGTTCTGGGGCCAACCGAGTTATCTGCCCAGATGAGCTGGAGCCCTTGGGTATGGTAACTAGACATGGAGGACCACGTTCCAGAAACCATTTGGCCGCAGGGCGTCTCCTGGACCGTACAACCCCGAAACGGCCGCCTGGCCCTCCCGACATCCCAGATGCCCCACCCTCCCTCCCCTCCGACTAAGGATACCCAATGCCCTACAGTGGTAATAGACCGCTGCAGGTAAAGGAGGGGTGAGAAGGACTGAGATCCTGGAGTTCAATGAGGAGTAGTGCTGACCAGGAGAGCCTGAGCACAACACATCCTCCAACTCAGAAAAAACATGCTTTCAGTTCCTATAAAACTATATTTCCTCCCCAAAGTTTGTAAACAAGAACATTCCCAAATATAAATAACCAACTCACAAAATAAACATAAAATCTAAAAGAAAATACGGTAAGTAATGAACGAAAGAATTTAAGAGTACTGAAGTCCTCTCACTGCTCCAGTCTTCTTAATGTCCAGAATTTTATCTCCCCACTGCCTCTCATGAAGTGGGGAATACAACATGCAAAACTGGAGTCCTCTCACAACCCCAGTATAAAGTCCAAAAATAAATATTTCTCACTGTGTAGAGGGAACTAAAATGTAACAATCAAATATAAAACCCTCAGTAAGACCAATTAAATTAATTCTGATGTCCAAACACTCCTCAATAGTCTTCAATAATTCAGGCCACCATAGGCATAAAATCCTTTTCTAAAAGCTCTTCAGTACGATCCAAAATTCAAATTGACCAAATTGCAGTGGTCTGGGGTTTTGCCCCAAAACTCCATGATGGAGACCCTCCTGACCGCCGGCCACAGGTTCATCATAACTCACTCCCCACAGCCTGCAACTACAATCTTCCAGGGAACAGACCAAGGAATGTCCTGTGAAGAATTTTGGAGAAGCCCCACTGAGTCTCTGGCCCCAGACCTTACTAGGTGACTCCTATCTGGCTGTAGACAGTAGAATCACCACCAGCCCAAGGTCCACAGAGGTAACCCCCCATACAACACCCAGACACACCATCCTTTTAATTCTGTTCGAGTTTACAGAGAAGGTACATAGATGAAATAGTATTGTTATGGAATGGGCAAATGACGAACTAATGGAATTCATGAGCTACATCAATACTACAAGTCAGCATTTAAAATTCACTGTGAATTAAGCTTGACTGAAGTCAATTATCTCGACTCAAGAATATTTAAACAGGGAGAAGAGCTACATTCAGACCTATAAAAAAATATGGCCAGAAATACAGTCTTATGAGGTGGCAGTAATCATCCCAAAAAGCTTGTTCATAATATCCCTGTCAATCAGTTTACTCGACTCACATCAGATGAACATTTCCAAACTGGTGCATTCCAAATGGCTAAACATTTAAAGGAGAAAACTCCTGTATGTTTATGATTTGATATGTCTGATGTATTTATTATACATCACATCAAGTACTGTACATATGTCAATAAGAGATCAGTCATTTCTTCTGTTGCAACACATATCTGGAGTCTGAGGCTCTGACACAAGGTAGTAAAGTGTCAAGCAAGCCTCCATTTCCATGCAAATGAGTCATTTGTAATACATCCTCCCATTCCCTGATGTTACTGCAGCAACAGTGCAGAAGGAAGCATACAGTATCAATGCTATCTATCCTGATTTTAGTTTAAGTTTGCAATGGCTTAAGACAGTTCTGTCATGCAACTATCACAGGAGTAGTACTTGTAGCCTTAATACTGTATGTGCAGAGCAAATAGTATCTAATAGAAATTTTGTTCACAGGACACAAAATCTGTTTCTTTGTACTGCTCATTTCTCTCTGTGAGACAGTTGTAATATTGTGGAGAGCAGTAGACTGAATCAGTCAATCTGTATTGAACCAGGTGAACACCCTTGAGAAGATTCATTTACAAGTTGGGCCTGGCAGTTTCCCCAAATGATCACATAAGACTGAATTCCTCCTTTGCACAAATTATACCCAAATTGTAGCCCAATGTACTGAAGCTGCCTTGTGTATATGTTTACTGTACTGTAGTTCCTGTGTGTTTATTGTATTGTATATATTCCTGCTTCCCTTCCCCCAGGATACATCTGAATCATGTAGTCACCACTGCATAACTTCCTAGTAAAACTCTTAAATAAATAAATACCCATGCCCTGTCAGCAGCCTGAAAGTGGAGAGCTAGAGCACTTACTTTATAAAGTGTTTTGTTTTACATTTCAAATGCTCCTTAAATCTGAGTTTCTGACTGGAAATACCAAGATACAGAATGCATATGACATGGCAGGGATGAGCTAAGCAATACAGAGCATGACAAACACTGAGACTGATTAGTTTTTTACCTACAACAGCTGAAGTGTAGCATCTGATTTGTGAGGGACATCCTAGTTCAAATGCTGGCATTACAAAGCGGGGGGGGCTGCCACAGCTTGTCCTCAGTACCTTCAAAGTGAAGTGCTATAGCTCTCACGCCACTGCTAATGATTTATAATGGGAATGGGGGCACTTTTAAAGTCATGGACCTGTGGGCCATCACAGTTCCTAAGGTGGTTAGGGGAACTTGTTAAGGGTTAGAGAATAAGGGACTCTAGTAGGATTTGAACCAGAGTCTCCCAGTTCTTGTGCCTGTGCTTTAACCACTAGATTACCCTTCTTCCATATGCTGCAGCTGATGCTGTCCTGGTAACCTATTTCTTGTTATAGTTGAACTCGTATTGCCTTACAGCAGCCATCCAATCACTGACTGTCTAGTTACAAAGGGAAAGGGGCATATCTGCAAGATGGTTTCTCACTGCTGGTGTCAATCAAAACAGAGAATGCTAACATACACAGAACATAATACAACTGCTGTATAATACCACTTAAAACTCTTGTTGCACCCAAAAGTCATTTATTGGGTAAACTGTTTTTGCTAACAGAAACAGTAACACAACACATACAGGTACTTCCTTATATGAATATTGTATATACCTCAGATCAGTGCTGCATCACACTCACATGGTCCTAGTCCCTATTAGACATGCACTTCAGGATTTGCACAACACTGAAAGGGTTCCTCCATTACTCAAGTGGGGAACCAAACATTGGGAGTTTGGTTTACTGGTGGAACTGCATTTAGTGCAGCACCATTATCTGTTGCTCTGATGACATCATCCTCCAGCAACATTGATGGTAAAATGGAGGACAAACACATTGACAACTTCTGGGGGCTGTATATTTTTATGTATAGTCTAGATTTGGACAGCAATAGGACTGCTGGCAACTGAAGGAGGCATACAACAGTTACACATAAGGAGTTGGGAAAATATTGGTGTGAAACTATGGGAGACTTCACCTTTAAGGATAGAAGATATCCAAATGATGCCATAGAGAAAGGATAGCAGAGACCAAGTAATGCACAAAGGAAGAAATATTAAAACAGAAAAAAAGATTGACATTTGTGTGTGAATTTATCCCACTAGGAGAAGAAACAGCAAGAATAATTAAAAAGCATCAGACAATATTGAAAGGAGGAAATAGACTTGATGAAATAATGCAGTTCACACCTCTGGTAACTTATAGAAAAGGAATAAATATTAAAGACTACATAGTACATTCTGTGCCGCCTCAACCGACTGGCACAAAAACATGGTTACTGATGCAACTACTGCTCTAACTGATCAAATACATTTGACACAAAGTCATTAGACATCTGAGAAGAAAAATATTTACCATAGTAATACTGTTTCTTCCAAGGGATCCCTCACTATGCTTACTAGTGCAATCAGTCTGAATGGTTGAGCTGCCCTGGAGAGAGTGGAATGTACTGTATATATGTATGTAAATTATGGAACTCAGGGTGCATTTTCAAATATCTGCCTCATGGTGGCACTCTGTTCTGCTCTCTAGTGTCAGATTTATTTTGAGAGCCAGGAGGACATTAGTCACAAACATCACTAATCTAGTCCTAACAGTACCCAAGTGAAAAATTGTATAAAAAAAATATTAAAGAATGGCCACCCAGGCTAAGCTATGGCAGACTAAAAATATTAAACACACGCACACACACACACACACACACACACACACACACACACACACACACACACACACACTGACTGCAGACCAAACAGCAGGTAATGCTCAAGCAAGTGAATACCAAACAACCACTGATTCTTGGAGAATTTTTTCCAGGTTCTGGAAGGGGAGGAAGGGTGGGAGATTTAAGCACAGTGAGGGATCCCTTGGAAGAAACAATATTACTATGATACGTATTTTTTTCTTCAAACCACAGGAACCCCTCACTATGCTTACTAGTGCAGACTACAAAGCAGTACCCTGGGATGCTGGGTACAGAACCTATTTAGGGAAAGGGTTCTGCAAGACAGCGGTGCCAAACCTGGCATCCTTCTGGACTGCACATCCAGGCAATAGTGCTTTGTAAAGGTGTGTACCATTTTCCAGATAGCTGCTTTACAAATTTCCAGCAAGCTGACACCCCTTGCAGCTGCCACAGAGGCAGCAGTGCCACGTGTAGTGTGCCCTGAGACCTTGTGGTAGCAGCTTGCTAGTTTTACTATAGCAGAACTGGATGCAGGAGTCTATCCAATGAACAGTGACTCTTTTGGAGGCTGGCTTGCCCTGTCCTACTTCACTGTATCAACAGTTATGAGTGGGAAGATCTGAGATCCTTAGTGTGGTCCAGATAGTAGCTAAGTGCCCTCTTAATGTCCAGACTGTGCAGTTTCTGCTCCCCAGAGCTGGACTTTGCTGTAAAAAATACTGAAAGAGTGATGGACTGCTTCTAATGAAACTCAGACACCAGCTTGGGGAGTAATTTTCTGTTAGTCCAAAGAACCACTTTATCCCTGTGGAAGATAATGTAGTTTGGGCCTGTGCAGTGGGCCCTACAGCTTGCACACTCTCCTGTCAGAGTTACGCCACCATGAATACTGTCTTCCAGGTGGCATATTTCAAGTCTGTAGTAGCCATGGGCTCAAAAGGAGATTCCATGAGCTTGGCTATATACAGGTTCAGATCCCAGTGAAGGATTGGTTCCCAAACATGGAGATGCAGGTGTGGTCCTTAAGAAACTGTCAGTATTAAGAGTTTCACCTAAGTGTGAGGCTGATCTCAATTAGCCCTTTGTGTGCCAAAACACTTTTTACCTAATGAATACTGCAGCGTAGTAGATTGTATCAGGCTAATTTAATTGACTTGTGAGCTGACATATCCTGTAACTAGAAATACCAGTCTCTCCTACGAATGACATCAGAGGAGAACTGCAGTAGTGGGAGATTCAATAGCCTGCAATGAATGTCAGAGTTTTCATAAACTGTAATCTTTTGTTTGCTGGTCTGTTGTTCTCCTGGGGCTAGATATACAGTAAGGCTAGTTCACACGACCAACTGTGAACCATTGTCAGTGGCTCACAGTGGCCGGATCGGTGCTCCTGCCCATGTGTGAGCCTTGCCATTTGGGTAGTTTTCCATTGCGTGCTCTTGCCACCATGATCCCTCTTTCCCCGGGTTTGCAGTAGGTGGTTCCCTGTGCCTTCTGAACAGCCAAACCATCTGCATCACTACAATTCCCCACCAACCTAACAGTGACCATAAACAACAGGCAAATTGCCAGAAAGGAAAAGGGCAGCAGCAACACAGATGCCACGTGAATGCAGCTCTCTAATTTTTCATTAACATTTTTGAACAATTAGAAAGGAGCCGCTGCAGAAAGGCACAGAGTGAACGAGCCTATAGTCACAGAGGACAGTACTAAGCCCTGTGAGCACAGCAGGACCAGCAAACATCTGATTTTAGCTTACAAAATCTTTAACATGTATACTGTGGTCTATTGGATCTCCTAGCTCTACAGTCCTCCACTGATGTAAATTACAGGGATTCTGGGATTTCTGGTTACAGAAAATGGAACTGTATAAGTCAGCAAAATTAGCCTAATATATTCTAAATACTGCAGTAAACAGTAAATAAAAAAATGTTTTTTCTTTACACAAAGTGCAAACTGAAATCAGCCTCACACTTGAGTGTGAGGCTTTTATTGCTGATAGTTCCCCTTTAAAGAATTTCTTGAAAATGGGATGCAAAGCCACTATTCTCTCATTATCTGCTGAAACATAAGCAGAAGTGGCAGCCAAGTGCACTTTAAGGGTTGAAGGACTATGGCCCAAAGCCAGCAGGTTAACCAAGTAGTCTAAAAGTATGAGCAGGTCTGCTCTGTAAAGGACTGAGCTGTTTAGAGCACACCACAGAGAAAACGCTTTCCATTTGGAAGCATATGTCTTCCTAGTAAAAGGTTCCTGGAAACCCTGAGAACCTTGAGGACCTCCTCTGAAAATTGAAAATCAGAACACTCTAACTCCTCAAGAACCAGGCCTTGAGATGCAGTGACTTGAGGTTCAGGAAGGTTATTCTGCCCTGAGACATGGTTAGTAGGTTGTGTCTCTGGGGACAAATGAGCTGTTTGATGAAGAGGGCCAGGAGGAGGGGAGGAATACTAGGCCTGTATGCCCCAGTCTGGGGCCACTAATATCATGGTTGCAGGCTGACTCCCTTCGCTTCAGCAGAACTCTTAGGAGCAGAGGAATGGGGAAGGCATACAGGAACCTCCTTGACCAGTCCAGGGTCAGGGCATCCATGGGAATTGAGCCCACTGATGGAGGCCTGCAACAAAAGAGAGGAAGCTGGTGATTCTCTCTGGAAGTGAACAGATCTATTTCTGGTGTGCCCCATCTCCTGAAGATTGTGGCCAGAACCTGTTTGTTCAAAGACCATTAGTGATGACCCTGGCTTATCCGTCAGGACGTTTTCCTTCCCAGGAAGGTGGATTGCTGACAGTTGCACTTCCATGGAGTAAGCCAGATTCCAGATCTTCATAGCTTCTGTGCACAGCTTTGAGGATCTTGTGCCTTCCTGTTTGTTGATGTAATACATGGTGGTAGTGTTCTCCATCCTGATTTGGACTGACTGGCTGACCCCTTATCTGGGAGGTGAATGATTGAAGGGCTAAGAAGACTGCCCTTAACTCCAGGACATGTATGTGTTCTCTGGATTTCCAAGGGGAACAGACTCCACTTACTGTTCGGTTGACCAGGTGGGCTTCCCAGACTGGAAGGGAGGCATCTGTTGTCAGGATGACTGTGGGGAACTGCTGTTGAAAAGGCTGGCATGGGCTCATAATGTCGCCGACAAATACAGTGCAGCAATACTTGCCACAAGCAACAGAGCATGTGCTGAAACAAGTCAGAAAAAACACGGACCGCAACACAAACACATGCCCCATTAAAAACAATGGGATTTACTTTTTTTTCGGGGGATGTCTCCCCCTGCACACCTCAACATGGGGGGCTTTGCCCCCACACCCCCTGGAATATAGACTACCTCCGAGGGGTTGTGGACTTCGGCACTGGGGAGAAACGGGAGGGGGAAAAGTTTATTTAAAAAAAAAAAACAACGTAAAAAGTTGCAGCACCAGGAGACCTGGGTGGAAATGAACCACGGTCCCAGGTCTCCATTCCTGCCATGTGCTGATGCCTTAGCCACTCCACCATGAGAGTGGCTCAGCCAGGCACCCCAGCACATGGCAACTTGATCCCATCTCACTAGAAGCATAGAGCGACAGGGTTAGTGGTAATTCCATACCACTATTATACCCCTGTCACTCTAAATGCATGTGCTCTCTCTACAGCACGGTTATTGCTGCGCTGTTTTTGTTTAGAGGCTTTGACCTGTTACCAAAAAGGTGTACCCTCTCTGAGGTTATCTTTTTCTTTCCACCTGTCCAGAGCTTTCAAGAAGGGTTTTGTCACAGGCACCAAGCTTGAAAGAGGGTTTTGCTTTTGGGACCAATGGGCCCTTAAGTGGTACTGGATGTCTCATTTGAAATCTGGTCCCTTCCACCAAAGCTGTGGTAGAGGCCATATGCCCAAGAACAAAGAAGTGTCTGGCTGGTCTGGGCCTGCCCAGAACAAAGGACATTTCCAGGCTTACTAGGCTTTCTCTTATGTCCTGAGGATGAAATGTTCTCATCTGGAAGGCGCCCACTATCCAGTTCTGCTCCAATGAACTCCCAGACTTGAATTAGTTCTATGGGACTTCTGAACATTTATGAGAAATCACAGGTTCTCCAAGGTGCTTTGTGTCAGTAGCAGAAAGGCCTTGTGCTCCTGGTGTGACGTTCCTGTGACCAGCCAGTCATTCAGTCAATCAATCAAAATCTTTATTTAACCAGCTGAACATCATTGAGCAAGCTCATTTTGAGATGGACCTGGAAAGGAGGTTAACAATACATACAAAGGAATACTCAGTTACATCATAAATTGGTAAACAATATATACAAAATAAATTCACACTTACACAGTATTTACATGGAGCAATAATTATACACAGGAAGTTTATAATGTACATGGAATAGAGTACTAAAAAGAGTCATTAAGCTAAGACCATGAAGAGCATGCAGCTAAAAAGTATAGTAACTGTAGTACAGCATATCCAGGTTAAACATATGTAACTATAATTACAGCATGTATTTGAAGCATCCTTGAACACAATTATTGATTGAAGGAGCTTGGTGGGGCATGGGACGGATGGGGAGGGGGACGCAAGAGGGTGAGTAAGGAGAGGTACATGGTACATAGAGTGCCCGCAAAGACGTAGCGATTGCGGGGGGGGGGTGGCAACAGTTAGGGAGTGGAAAGCAAAACACCATGACAGTGTCAAGGGGGGTAAGCAAGGAGTGTAGTTTGGAGCCAGAGGAACATGGAATAGGAACTAACAGTAAGGAAAAAAACACAGGGTCAGGATAGAAAGAGCAGTCAGGTAAGGAATGGGAAAAACCAGGCCCCCCCATCTTCTGAGATGCGCTGCCACCACGGCCAAGCACTTTGTGAATACTCGGAGCAGATGAGAAACCGAAGGGGAGGGCTGTGAACTGATAATGACCAGATGTCAGCCTGAACCTTAAGTATTTCCTGTGGCTGGACCTGACTGGAATGTGAAAATATGCATCCTTCAGATCCAAGGATCCCATTCAGTCTTCCTGCCGTGAGGATGGTATCACTATAGCCAGGGCTATCATTTTGAACTTGTTCTTTATCAGGTGTTTATTCAGGAAACTGAGATCCAAAATGGGTCACCATTCCCCATTTCTTGTGGGTGATAAAGTACCTAGAGTAAAGTCCCTTCTCTGGGAGGTAGAAACTTTCTGCTGCTTTTGCCTGCAGTAACATTTTGACCTTCAACTTCAGCAAAATCCTTTCTGTTGGAGTGGGAGGTTTGAAGTTTCTGTGAGCCTGCAGCCTGGGAAATCTTTTGAACCACAGTGTGAGCTCCTGTCTCACTACTTCTAGGACCCACTTGTCTATGGTGATGTTTTTCCATTCCTGGAAGAAGTAAGCCAGCCTTCCTCCCACTGGCAATGGATGGGTGACCTGGACTGACTTCTCAGGGGTTCTGTTTAGGCTGAGCCTTCGGTGCTGGAGCTGGGTCAGCCCATCTGGAACCTCTTCTGCCTCTGCTCCTAAAAAACTCTCATCTGGGAGAAATCATTGGGCAGAAAGGCATGGGGAAAATAACCTCACCCCATCTCCCTTCCACAAGGCCTCTAGAAAGTGGAGGCCTTTTCCTTCTCAGTGTTGCTTTTATAGGTGGATTTGTACCTCTATGCCTTTTCATATATGCCTCTGTCTTGTCACCAAATAAATAAATGTTCTCACTTGGATGTCCTGAAACAGGTTAGTGGTTCCGAGCCAGACAACCTCCTTAAAGATATAGCATGGGCCATAACCCTACAAGCAGTGTCACTGGTATCCACTGCCATATGGAACTGGTACTTGAATAATCAAGGGCAGTATGGCTACATCTGCTAAATCTTGTGCCAGGTTTCCCCAGCCTTATAACTCATGGCCAGTACAGAGTTCCAGAGTGTTTTCTGGTACTGGGCAGTATAGGCCATGTAAGCAGCCTGCCTGAACAACACAGAGGCAGAAGTATAAACTTTCTTCCCCATACTGTTCAGCTTCCTGGAATCTTTGTCCGGAGGCTAGGTAGAGAGGGAAACCTTAGCTTTGTCACAGGCAATCACCTGGACCACCTCTTCATGATCTGGGTGTGAGTAGAGGTACTCAGCATCATGCCTGTCCAGCTGGTACTTATTCTCAATCTTTTGTCGATCCCTGGAGTGGAAGTAGGGGTCTGCAACAACTTACAGGTTGCTTTCTTGAGGGGTTTATGTACAGGTAGAAGCAACCTCTTGGCTGGGGTTAACCCCATCATATCCAAAAATTCCACCTTTTCCTCATCATACACAGTTTCCTGGGTGGATAGGTCGAGGGTATTTACCATTTGCCTAATGAAGCTATAGTGTGAGGAAAAATCCTCCTGACCCCGGGGAGGGGACTGGAACTCTTGCTCTGGGGAACCATCAGGGTCAGTTGGTTCCCCTTCCTCCTCATAATAATAAAATTCAGCTCCCTGGAACTGGCATACCCATTAGTGAGCCCATGGCTTGGAAAGCCTGAAAAAATTGTTAAGCCTTAGTCATGTCCTCTATAGAGGGCATTTTTTGCTTTGTCCACTGATGGTTGCTTTCCTTCTTCAGGAGGAGGGACAGCAACATGTTTCTCTTTTTGTTTTCTTCTAGCAGGAACCAAGCCTGGAATCTACTCAGAGGATCTCTTATGTGTGACTACCTCTGAGCTCCCTTTTATAGGTACCCTGGAATCAGATGTGTCTTTAGAAGACCTTTCCTTCTCTTTACCATGAGAGGAAGGGTCCTCATCAGTGTGCTCTGGTGATGTAGAGGCACACTGAGAAGCCATGATGATTTTTAACTTTTTGGCCCTTTTTTTGACAGTTGTAGGGCAAAACCTGGTGCAAAGCTGACAATCTGTTAATGAATGATCAGGACCTAGGTACCTTAAACGCAACCCATGGCAGTCTGCCTTCACCAAGAGGTTGTAGCACTTTGCACAATTTTTTGAAACTTGTAGGTCCTGTTTTCTTTTTTGGGTCTGTCTGACATGCCAATATAGAAAGACCCTGTAAAAAATGGTTCCCAAAAAGGAAAAATGCAATTTTGCGGTCCGGTTCCATAAAATGGATGAACCGCTAACAAAAGAAACTTGAAACTTTTTTTTTATAAAAACCTTCCCTCAGAAATACTGCAAATACAGAATGGCTCAGTTCCCAAAATCAGGAACTGAAGCACTAACAATTTAAATACAGTAAAAGAAGAGGGAAATTAATAACGAAAATGCAGTTAAAAAGGTAACCGCTATGTAAAATAAAGGTGTTTCTCCAGTTCCTGGGAACCACTGTGGAACTGGAGAAAGCTGCAAAAAAACAAAAGAAAAGAGCTAAACTATGCTACTCTAAAATACAAATGGCAGAGATTGGAAAGATAAAACAAAATACTTGAAATTCGACACAAAGTCGGAAACTCGAGTCAAGCTAAAGAGAACTCTTTGGGCTACTTGCATCCTCAGGTGTAGAAATAAATCTGATTAGAGAGCAGAACAGAACGCCACCACGAGGCAGAGATTTGAAAATGCATTCTGTGGTCCATCATTTACACACATTCCATGCTCTCTCTGGGGCAGCTCAGCCCTTCAGGCTGACTGCACTTAAACATAGTGAGGGATTCCTTGTTGGGTTTGAAGCAGAAAACAATATAAGATAAATTACTTATTTCTCCGCAGAGGGGATAGTGTATATGTTAAGCTGCCCATGCAGTAAAGTCTCCATGGGATAGGCAAAAAAGAATGTTTCCTATACACATAGCAAAATACAAACTAAATCAGGAATGAGAAAGAAACATATAGCATGGCCAGACATTTTAAAAAGGCCAATCATGGGATGAGTGCCAACTTGCAATTTAACGAAGATTTCACTCTGGCAAGTCTCTAATAATTGCTTGAGTGGTTATAGGAAAATAGGATTCTGTTTGTGACATTTGCAACATATTTGTCTCTGATTAATGCATGTTTGTGGCTGGTCTGCCAGCATAACAGTAGTGCTACCGCTAGTGGTGCCAGCAACCTAGGTTCAGGAATGGGCTCTGGTGGCTGGAGGGTTGGTCAGAGGGGGAGATGGATTAAGAGGCAATCATATGCTTCCATCTCCAGGGAGGGAGGAGGGATTCTACCTCCTTGAGCCTCCTGATACAATGCCCCTGAGTGACCACGGGGCTGCTTACCGGGACTGGCAGCTGAGGCTGGGAGGTGTGTGGATGCTTGGCGTGCATACACCATGGCATCATTGCACATCATGCCTCCCCATCCTGGAAACTGTACAAAGAAAATATCAGCCCTGGCACCAGTCCCCAAACCACCGCCAGCAGACACCCAATGACTGGCGAATAGAGGGGCATAGCCAGCTGCCCTTTCCCCTTCCCAGAGGGTAAACTGAGGTTCTGTGGGGGCAGGCTGCAGCAGGGTTGGTCGGTGGATTCAGGCCAGTGACATGGGAGCATAACAGCATAAATAAAAAAAATTACACATGTTTGTTCATGTAACACGGGCGCCATGTAAAGTGAGAGACCACCCCGCCTGATGACCACAATACAGGTTGAGGGGCCTGGGCTCTGTTCTGATGGTCACTGGGGCTTCTTTCCCAAATAGAAATAGATAATAGCATGGTGCCTTGACTCAGAGTAAAATATAGTAGGCCAGAATTGGGGAGGGGGAGGGATGTGGAGGTAAGGTGGGGTATGGATCATATGTGACTAGACGTGGTCAAAATGGCATGTCTCAAAGGGCAAGTGGAATAGGCAAAAAGGGCACATCTCAGGGGATAGGTGAACCATATGGTCACTCTGGAGGTGAGGGAGGCGGAACAAGTAATGTACGGGAAGCACTCTGTAAGGAGGGGGCTGCTCGGAGGGAGCAAAAGAGGGAAGGAGGGGTAGAAGAGAGCAAAACAGGGTAAGCATCACACTTACAAACTGTTTCACCCCATTATATCCGGGAGATGATGGGAGGAGGCTGATGGTGGGGAGAGCAAGAGGACAGGAGGGTTTGGTCAGTAAGCTGAGGGGGTGAGAGACAGAGGAGGTGCCAGAACCATAGGAAAGGATGGAGGGAAGGGACAGGAGCCTAGGTTGGGGAAATATGGTAGATGGGGGTATTGAGTGAGGACAGGGTGGAAGGTGGCAGAAATGTGGTCAGGCCGGTGTCCAGGTTGGGGAAGTCAATCAAGGAGAGGGGGGCAGTAGAGAGGTCAGCTTCAAAACAAGTTTCATTGGAAGAGGTGAGAGTAGGGTAGGGAGAATTTCAACTGATGGGGTGGAGTGTAGGTCCAGAAGGGGGATGAAGAAAAATTAGTGGAAGGTTACTCAGGTGGGGATTGGAGGATTATAGCTCAAAAAGGGTGATGGGGTGGAGATTGGGGGGGGCATTCTCTGGCCTCCCGGGAAATTGCGGGGGGGGTTGCGAAGAGCAAATTGGCAGTCACAGGTAGGAGTATAGTAGGGCTAGCATATGAGGGTGGCCTCCAGGCTGATGGAGTTGGGAGGAGTTAGCAGGGGGTTCTCGACAGAAGGAGGAGCCTAGATGGATCTAAATGGGCTAATAAAGACTCCCAGGCTGATGGGAGAGGCAGGAGTAAGCAGGGGTTTGATGATAAGAGGAGGAGGAGTCTGGAAGGATCAAAACGGGCTAGCAAAGTGGGGGGGTGAAGGTGTTACTGCTGGGGGATTCCATGGCCAGGGGTATCTAGTGGGAGGGGGTGGGGGAAAATAATAGCAGCCCAGTCAAGGCTAAATGTATGCCAGGATTATCCATACACAAGGCCAAATTCCATCTATACTCGATAGCACTGGAATGTGGGGGATCCCCAGACTTCTAGGTACATCTGAGGACAAATGACTTGGAAGGGAACAGTGAGCTAGAAATACAGGCTACGTTCCGGGAACTGGCAAGGTTTGTCACTCTATAGGAAGCAAAATTTCCTTCTCTGAGATTCTGCCGGTACCAAGGGCAATGGGAGAGCAAACTAAACTTAGAGGGGTGAACCAGTGGCTTAGGATTGGTGCAAGGCAGAGGGGTATGGGCTGGTGGGAGATTGGGGAGATATTTGTGAGGATGGAGGCTATATGCCAGGGATAGATTACATCTCAATCTGGAGGGAAGGGAGATCTTGAAACTAAAACTTGCTGGTTTTATAGGAGAGAGGTGGGGTTTAAACTTGTAAGGGGGGAGGGTCAAATAAAAGACTGGCCCCAGGGAAGCTGTTTGTGGGTCCAAGTCTAGGGCAATTGAAGAGTGAGGGGGAAAGCGATGCAAATCTAAGGAAAATTGGGCAGAATAAGGACTGCATGAGGCTGGGGAGATTGGATAGAGGAGAGGTCAGTGGAGGACAGTACTGATTAATGCCAGGAGCATGAGCTAACAAATGCCTGAGTTACAGGCTATGCTGGCTGAGGGATCAGCGACGTGGTGGCAATTACAGAGACATGGGCCACCCAGAGAAATGATTGGGACTTAAATTTGGAGGGCTATAAGATATTCAGGAAAGATACGGAAGTGGGTAGAGGGGAGGGGTTGCACTGATAGTCAGAAAAGATGTTGTCATTAGTGGAGTGGAGGAGGTTGAAGGAGGAGTGGAGGCAATTTGGGTAACCTTGCAAATGAGTGGAGGAAAAAAATTGAAAATAGGGGTTGTATACAGGCACCCCGCAATTGAGGAGGATCTGGAGAATAAACTGATTCAGAACATCAAGGGTCATTGTGACCTTGGTAAGGGTAGGGTGGTGGTCATGGGTGACCTTAATATGCTGGGGGTGGACTGGGGCACCATGACATCCTCTGTAGCCAGGGAACAGCGACTGATGGACAAGTTTCAGGATGCTTTCCTGGTCCAACAGGTGGGGGAACCTACTAGAGAGGGGCGGATATTGGATGTTGTCCTAGCAGACAGTGATCAGATAAGAGGCCTGGAGGTGTGCAGTCCACTGGCGGGTGGAGACCATGCCACGGTCTGGTTTCTGCTGTATATAGTGGGTGAGAAAAATTGCACTAACACAGTAGTGGGTAGACTTCAGGAGGCGCAGTTTCGTGGGCATGAGTAGGATTCTAAGAGAGAGGTTAGACAACATTAGGCCAGACATGGGTGCTGGAAGATTGTGGGAGATCATTAAAAAAGGGGCACAGGAGGCTACTAAGTGCTGTACAAAATTAAGGCAAAAGCATGGTAGAACCAGCAAGCCATGTTGGTGGACTAGGGAGGTGCAGGAGACAGTGAGGGATAAAAAGGCCACTTATGCAAATTTTAAACGCTCAAGGGGGGACAAGGAGCCAGAAGAGTATGAAATATCAGCCAGGAGAGTCACCAGAGTGGTGAGGAGAGCCAAGGCAGGGATGGAGCATAACCTGGCTAGGGATATCGGGGGGGGGAGGATTCTAGATATATAACAGAGAAGCTTAAAAAGAGAGGACGAGATCAATAGGATTAAAATTATGGGAGGATGGGCTCAGGAAGCAGGAAACAGACATAGGTGCTAAATGAGTACTTTGCCTCAATCTTTGTAAATGGGAACTGGGGATCCCTACAGGCTGATGGGAGGAACAGCATTCAGCTAAGGTGAGAAGTCAGTCTGAGACCAGAGAGGCGAATGGGGCTAGGGTACAGATGGGAACAGACCCAGTAGGGGTGGGGAGGTGGAGTGAGGTGGAAGAAATCACAGTGGAAAGGGTGAGGGAGGCCCCTCGGAAGCTAAAGACTGATAATGCGCTGGAGCTGGATGGGCTACACACGAGGGTTGTGAAGGAACTGGCGGAGCAGCTGGCAGCTCCACTGACTGCACTCTTTAATACCTCTTTGCAGACAGGATGGCTGCCCCAAGACTGGAGGGTGGCTTATGTGGTACCTATTCATAAAGGGGGTCTAGAGAGGATATGGGAATTATAGGCCTGTTAGCCTAACGTCTGTGGTAGGCAAAGTAATAGAGGGCTTTATTAAGGAGAGGATTGGGAGGCAACTGGAATGGTTAGGGCACCAGGATGATAAACAGTATGGCTTTGTTCTGGGAGATCGTGTCGTCCAGTCTCATAGAGTCTTATGACTGGGTGACGGGGGCCTTGGACAGTCATAGCCCGGTGGACGTCCTATACCTAGATTTCAGCAAGGTGTTTGATTCAGTACCACATTATGGGCTGATAAAAAAGATGGGGGTGGGAGGACAGGAGCTCAATTGGGTTGAAAATTGGCTCTCAGGGTGTTTACAGAGGGTAATGGTGGGTGGGATACTCTCCTCTCCCAGGAAGGTAATCAGTGGGGTCCCTCAGGGTTCATTATTGGGGCCACTCTTGTTCAACACCTATGTCTCGGATATTGGGAGGGGGGTTAGGAATAGGCTGAGTCTCTTTGCAGATGATTCAAAACTGGGAGCACTGGTGGATTATGAAGAAGTGAGGGAGGTGGTCCAGGGGGATCTGGATACCCTGGAGGGGTGGTCAAGGAGGTGGGGACTGAAATTTAATGCCAGGAAATGTAGGTAGTACATTTGGGGTAAAAACCCAGGTCATGGATACAGCCTGGGGGTGGGGTCACACTGCAAGCCACATTGGGAGAAAGGGATTTGGGGTGTGATAGACGCCAAAATGAATAACTCAGAAAATTGTAGAAGAACTGCAGCCAAAGCAAATAGGATACTGGGCCGCACAGCCAGGAGAATTCGTCAAGATGAGGGAGGGATCCTCCCACTGTATAACGCCTTGGTCAGGCCGCAGCTCGAATACTGTGTACAGTTCTGGAGACCTCATTTGAAGAAGGACATAGCACTGCTGGAGAGGGTCCAGAGGAGAGCAACCAGGATGATTCAGGGCGTGGAGGGGAAGCCATATGAGGAGAGACTGGATGAGCTTGGCCTTTACTCACTTGAGGAGAGGAGGGACAGGGGGGATATGATAGAGGTTTTCATGTATGTAAAAGGAATAAACAGGAGTGGAACCAATGAGTTTTTTAAGCTAAAGAAGGGGAACCAGGGTCCATGAGTGGAAACTGGAGAGGGGCAACTACAGGGGGTGCAGGGAAGCATTTTTCACTGAGAGGTGGTGGAGCCATGGAATGCATAGCCTGGGAGGCTGGTGGAGGTGGGCACAGTGGAGGGATTCAAGAAGGGGTGGGACAGGTACAAGGGGAAACTGAAACTAAAGAAGATCCTATTGGGAGCTGGGGGGTGGTAAGGCGAGCAGCCATTAGGTTTGTTGGCTTCTGAGCAGACAAAACAGACCATTTGGCCTATTCTGCTGGCTTTTAGTTTGTTAGTATGTTAGATGTTTGTAGGATACAATCCCTGGGATGCTGTACCTACCCACCTCCCCTTCCAGTCCCCCCACAGATGGAATATTACTTAAACTGTAATACTTTAAAACACATACAGTTAATGACTATAGCTAATAATATGCTTACAGACAGTATTAATCAACAAAAATAAACAATTTGTTAAAAGGGAATGGGAATTCAGAGAAAAATGGCAATTGGAATATGCAAACAGTAACAATAACCACGGTGCCACCCCAACAGCAAACACACATTTAACTTGCACACTTCCCACCGGTACCAGTAATAAAACTATAGGCACAAGTGCAATGTTAAGGATTAGGCTCTGGGTACCCTGGCATTAGGACACAGTCCCGTTGCAGGCCTGAATGTTTCCATGGGTTGGTCCATGTTGGTACACTTTATGGAAAATTCAGCAAGCTTGTGTTTTATTTTATTTTATTCTTTGGTAACTGGGTAAGGCCCACTAGGCACAGGAGCCTGTTTTCATGGGTGACCCAGGAGCACTGGGGAGGTTAAGGGACTTGCTCAGGTCACACAGTATGTAAGTGGAGGTTGTTAAGACTCAAACCCAGGTCTGTCTGCTGGATATACCAAGCTCATTCACAGCTTGTTACTCTAACCTCTAGGCTATATTGCCAGGCCCAGTTTACCCCCCAACAGACCATAGTGTGCTAGTGCAAATTTAATAAAGACTAAAATTCAACCAACTTGTTTGTATTGTTTCAAGGATACAACATTTTTTTTAATTGCTCCACAGTGGATATAAATACTGCTATATGTTGCTCAGTTTTGCTATTCACCTGAAGAAGGGACCTGTGAGGCCCCGAAGCTTGTGTATAATTCCATCTTTGTACAAGACACTTGTTGGTCCAATAAAAAGTAATCAAACCTTCCATCATCTATTGTTTTGAACAAACTGAAGCCCCAATTGTAATCCATCAGGGAAAATAGAAAGTCTCGCCAGCAATGCCAGCACTCACGTTATCCTTGGACCCAACACAAAGGGGCAGGAGGGCAATTCAGAAGACACCAGCAGTGGCACAGTGGAGCAGGAAGACTGTTCAAAAGATGCAGGGAGTAATACATAGAAGCAGAAAGTCCATCTGGGTCACCTTCTCTGGTCACAGCCCTCATGGCATCACTTCCAGGAAACAGTCTTTCTGGCTTACCGACATGAAGCAAGAGAACTGCGCAGTGGCTTCCCAGTTTCCAAGGAGCACAGACCTAGGAGCAACCCCACAGTCCAACTCACCCAAATGGGTCAAGAGTAACCCAGTGCTAGCATACTCAAGAGTACTCAGGCATGTGCCTGTGGCTCCCTGTTCCCAATTCCCCCCATTTGATAAGGGCAAGCTGACCCCTTACCTGGCTCTGGAGTGGCTTGGACAGAATGCAGTCTCTGTTTCCACCTGGATCAACTCAGTAACTCTTGGATGCAGCAATGGCCCCTTGGCTTCAAACTTTCTGCAGGATACTCTGGACATAGTCTCTGGCAAAACAGTTCAACCCTCCTTACAAGCTGAGAGCTTTCCCAGAATTGCTGCAGGA
This sequence comes from Neoceratodus forsteri, assembly GCA_016271365.2. Classification (NCBI taxonomy): domain Eukaryota; kingdom Metazoa; phylum Chordata; order Ceratodontiformes; family Ceratodontidae; genus Neoceratodus; species Neoceratodus forsteri. The sequence goes on along the minus strand of CM028137.1, from coordinate 557,363,541 downwards.
GTTATCCCCAAATACTCTGGACACCTCACTCCTGAGCTTCCAGTTCCTAGACAGTTAGGCCAGACCCTCAGTCTTTGGCAGTGGAAGCCCTTGCTCTGGTCACTTGCTGTATGCCCACCATGGAGAGCTGCTGGAAAAGTGCCCCAAGCTGTAACTGTCCATGGGGTTTCAGAGGAAAAATCCCAGCTTCTGATTGGTTGCAACAGCTGTCCATCCTGAAAATTAATAAACATTAGGTCCCCTTGATGCTTGATTGGTTGCTCATTTGGGTGCCAAGGACACAGTTCTAACTCACTTCCCAGGAGCCATAGCTGCAGATTCTTGGGCTCCTTGATTGCTGTCTGACTGGCTAGGAGTCAGGGTTCACAAAGATGACTGCTTTACAAACAGTTTATGTGTAGTCCCATTTTTACGTTTATTTTATTAAGTCCTGCAGGGCTTTAAAAGTTAATGACCTCATAGCTAGTTACAACCACCTCTCCCCTGACATCTGGTGGCAGAGTTGAAAATTAAAATGCTTTCTCCTGCCAGTTGCTGCTGTCAAATTACTCTGTCCCCAGGCAGCAGGCAGAGCAGTCCATTCACATAGCAGCCTCACTGCAATTAAAGTGGTAATGCTCCCCTTTAAACACATAGCGCTTAAAATCGCTCTATTTAATATTTAATTTCATCCCCCCCCAAGTGGTTCCAGACCCCTGTACTGTTATTTATCCCACAGTGGCGGGGCAAACAGTGGACCACACCAGAGCCACCACCACGGTTTTAAACAATAAGCACCACAGCACTCCCACTGCATATGCACACCCACCAGCTTGCACATTCCATGTGAGCTGCGCGCAGTACATTCTCTCTCTTGCTGAATTGGTGATTTTTTTTTTATCAGCTCTTCTGGTCTCCCGCCCGCCCACAGGATTGCACACCGGGATGGCAGGAGCAAAAGAGTAAGACACAGGACAGGGACAGGCGGTGGAAGTGGATGGGAGGCAATTCAGGTAAGCTCCACCCATGGGGTGGGTTACATTAGTTCTAGAAATTTTACATAGATAATTTTGTCAACTTAAATCTTTTTGATTCTAGGTACAAGATCTATTTTTTTGAAGATAGTGTGATATTTATTGACAAGCACCTGTAAATTAGAAATGTTTCCTGATCATATAAAATGAGATTTCATAATCAATTTTTCATAGACATCAGTTTTAAAGCAGTGAAAATTTTACCTATACTTTGTTACTCTAGTTTTGTTTGCCCCTTATATTTTGATGTGTATTATATCTTTTCCCCATTCAGAGTACGCTTTCACATTTTTTTCACATTTGAAATAATAAACGGAGTGCTCCTTTTAATATACCTCAAACCAGACTTTTATCAGTATTCCCAGCTGTTTTTGTACACCTGTCATCCCATAAGGTTGGGGTGCACTGTCTGCTGCATGCTAGTTCATTATAGTCACAAGAAAAGTGAAGTTAAACAGTGGGGGCTGAATATTCAAACTGCACCATTCAGAGGCGCAAGCCCTTGCGCTGCGCAAAATAGTTGCGGAGGGGTGTGTCCGGGGCGATATTCAAAGGAGTTGCGCTATTGAGCAACTCCTTTGAATATCACCCCCCAGCCACAGCCACTGTGCATGGCGCAGTGGAACTTGCGCCACCGCAAAGTTGACAGAGTGGAGCATTCAACTTGCGGTGGCGCAAGTACCATTGCGCCATGCGCAAAATCCCGATATTCAAAAGGTGACAAGCAAATAGGGCTATAATTCATGCAAGGCACAGGGGGCCATTTGCATCTGATTATGGCCCCATTTGCATGCCATTAGCGATGCAGGTGCTCCGATCCCCGAGGACTTGCGCCTGGCGCCCTGCCAGGCAGCAGCCGTCGGGGACGGCGTCCCTGCAGCCGATCGTGGGCAAAACAGTGTAGAATCCCCCACCCCCTCACTGGCCCAATCACGGGCATGGTTTAATTCCCCAACAACCCGATCGCGGGCAGCAATGTGGTTCCCCTCACCCCGAGCGTATCCCTGGTGGTCAGTGGACGAAAAGCCCGATCGCGGGCGGTAGTTGTGTAAACCCCTCCCGAAATCATCCCTGGTGGTCCAGTGGACCAAAAGCCCAATCGCGGGCAGTAGTGAGAATCCCCTCCGAATTCAGCCCTGGTGGTCTAGTGGCACATCCCGATCGCGGGATGTAAATGCTACACAAACCTCCCCAACATTGCCCTGGTGGCTGAGTGTCCCCCTCCCCACCACCCATGGCCCACCACCCGCTCCCCCACAGCCGGTGGGCGGCAGCATCCTCCCGCCTGCCGCCCCGACTGACAACCCGATAGGGCTGCCGCCCAGTGGTGCAGAGAAAGAGCCAATGGGCATGCAGCTATCACGATCATTCTGGTATGGGCTGCATGCCCATTGGCTCTTCTCTCGCACCAAGCGTGCAGTCCACCGCTGTCAGTCGGCGGCGGGGGCGGCAGGCGGAGGATGCTGCCGCCCACCGGCTGTGGGGGCGGGAGAGGGCTTCGTGGGTGGGTGGGAGGGGGGACACTAGCAACCAGGGCAATGTTGGGGAGGGGTTTGTGCAGCATTTACATCCCGCGATCGGATGTGCCACTAGACCACCAGGGCTGAATTCGGAGGGGGGGATTCACATCACTGCCCGCGATTAGCTTTTTCGGTCCACTGGACCACCAGGGATGATTTCGGAGGGGGTTTACACAACCACATCGCCGATCGGGCTTTTCGTCCACTGGACCACCAGGGATACGTTCAGGGGAGCTGACATTGCTGCCCGCGATCGGGCTGGTGGGGGATTAAACTATGCCCGCGATCGGGCCAGTGGGGGGTGGTGGTGGGGATTTACGGTTGGCTGCCCGTGATCAGGCTGCGGGGGCACAGGGACTGGGTTGGGGGCCAGCCACAGGTGGCAGCTGCTGTGTTCGCCCTGCAATGCAGCAGCTCACCTGTGGGTGGCCCTCGACTTAAGCCTTTTTTTGGCTCAAAGTTGTGCAGGCGCAGGTTGGGGGTTGCGCCTGCACAACTCTGCACAGCCCTGCTGAATATCCGGCTGTGCAGTTTATGCATGGTTCCTCCCCCTCCAGTTCAGCATGCATTCATTTGCATTGCGCTGTTGCTCAGCATGTTTTCTGTGGCAACTACTCCCTGCCGAATGGCAGAATGGAGTGTGGGATTAAGTAGGCGCAACCCTCATTGGCGCAACTCTTTTGCATATCCGGCCCCGGTGTTCAAAAACAACAGAATAGTACCATTAAAAGAAGCACTGCTTTTATTATTTCTTCAGCTGCTGGATGACTCCAACATTAGTTGACTTTTCATGACCTCCAGGTCAACCACTCACAGGCTTGAATCCCTTAAACCTTCACAGCTTATCACAGAACCCACCCAGCTCAGTCCCCACTCATAAAACCACACCATCTGGACTGGGTTCTCACCTCATTCACCCTCCGCACTGTTGCAGCAGGTATATTGCCAGATGCCTTCAGTAACCACTGCATGACATGTTGTCAGGAAAGTTCGGCTCCCTCCCTCCTCACACAGTACATCTGGTCCAGGTTCCTTTGGTCACTGAACAAAGAAACTCTACTGAGTGACCTGGCAGCAACTGACTGGTCCCCCATGCTCACAGCCCCAGACATTGATATGGCCCTCGCCCTCTTCCACTTAACATTTATTTCTCCCTGGGACAAGCATGCCCCCTACCAGGAAATCCAGAGTGAAATCCTGTCACAACCCCTGGATCACCTTTGATCTTATCAACTTATGCAAGCCTGGGCTAAGAATATATTATCCCACTCCCTGTGACTCTTCTTTTCTACAGGGCACTTAGGAACTCTTGCACTAAGGCTGTTCATACTGCCAAGACCTTCTACTGCAAGGCCTACCTTCAGAATAATCTTAATTCCTCAGACAAATTCTGGAAGGTGATTCACCCCTTTGACACCCCCACACCCCAGTCCTCTCTCCATCCTCCTGTTTAACTGCTCACCAGTGTCTGACACTCCCTCTGTTGCTGCTCACTTCAATGATTTTTACAACTTGTGCTCTGCCTCCGTCCATCTAATGGCTCCACTCCTCTTCTCCATCACCTCCTTCTTCCTTACCTCACCATCCTCTTGGGTTTGACTTCCCCTCTGTCACTCCCCAGGAGAACCTGCTTGTCCTTTACTCACTCAACCCTTCTAAATCTAGCCCAGACGGCTTGGACCCCAAAACTTTTCCAACTGTCAGCTCCTGCCATTACCTCCTCCCTCACTCACTTCCTAAATCTCTTTTTCATCCTTTGCACTGTCTCTCAGTCTTGCTAAATTGCCAAGGTTTCTCCCTCCACAAAGGGGATGATCCCTCCACTCCTGGCAACTTCTGCCCTATCTCTCTCCTCCCTTCTCTTGCAAAGCTGCAGGAGAAACTAGTCTACTCATGGCTTGTAGACTACCTCCACTACATCTACTTCCTTTCCCCCTTCCAGTCTGGCTTTAGGAAGATCATTGTACCATATCCTCCCTACTTAGAGTCACTAACTCCATCCTCCCAGCAATGGATCAGGGAAACATTATAACCATCATTTTCATTTATCTGGCCAAAGCCTCTGATTCAGTGTCCCACAAACTCTTCTTGGACAGTCTGAGCTCTGCTGGCCTCTCAGCCCCTGCTGTCATTTGGCTCCATTCATACCTCTTAGACCATCAACAGTTGGTACAGGTAGGAGGCGCCATCCCCCCACTCCTCCCTATACAGGCTGGGGTCCCACAGGGCTCCTTTCTGGGTCCAGTCCTCTTCTCCATCTTCTTAAATGACCTCCCCTCCACCTTTGCAAACTCTCGTATTCACATGTATGGGGATGACACAGTTCTCTACACCTCCAGTTCCTCTACTGAAACATAGACTTGACGGCAGATAAGGACCGCCACAACCTAGTCTGCTCATTCTCTACCTAGAGGATAAGCTGCAGATCCTATTTAACCAACAGCCTATTTCTTCCTACCCCCACAAAATTGTCTTATGTCTGTCCCATGCATTTTGAATTCTCCACAGTTTTAGACCCCACAACCTCCTCAGGAAGGCTGTTCCATGCATCCACCACTCTCTCTGTGAAAAAATACTTCCTCACATTGCTCTTGAGCCATCTCCCCTCTATCTTCAAATTGTGTCCCCTTGTTCTTGCACATCTCTTTTTCTGAAAGATGCTACCCTCTTGGACTTTGTTGATTCCACTGAGGTACTTAAACGTTTCTATCATGTCCCCCCTCTTCCTCCTTTCCTCAAGGGTATACATATTAAGCTCCTTTAGGCTCTACTCGTATGGCTTCTCTTGCAGACCCAGCACCATTTTAGTTGCCCTCCTCTGAACTGCCTCTATCCTGTCTATGTCCTTGCGGAGAAGGGGTCTCCAGAACTGGACGCAGTACTCAAGATGGGGTCTCACCAACTGTCTGTACAGGGGGATAACAACTTCCTGTTTTCTGCTGGTGATGCCTCTCCCTATACATCCCAGTATCCCCCCAGCCCTTCCTACTGCCTTCTCACACTGCTTGCCAACTTTAAGGTCCTCTGATATGATTACCCCCTTTCCTTTCCATTTTTGTTGTTGTTACTACCTCTCCCCACACTGTGTAATCCTCCCCTGGGTTTTTGTTTCCCAGGTGCATTAATTTGCACTTCTTTGCATTGAATCCAAGCTGCCATACTTCTGACCATTCCTCCAACCTTGCCAAGTCCCTTCTCATCCTTTCCACGCTCTTGTGTATCAACCCTGTTGCAGATCTTTGTGTCATCTGCAAAGAGGCATACTTTTCCTTCCAGTCCTCTGCAATGTCACTTATAAAGACATTAAAAGGACTGGACCCAGTACTAAACCTCTTGTGATACCCACTAGTAACCCCTCTTTCTTCAGAGTGGACTCCATTTACAATTACTTTCTGTGTCCTGTTGTCCAGCCAATGTTTTACCCAGGCTACCACCCTAGGACCCACTCCCAGGCTGGTTACTTTGACAATCTTTTGTGTGGGACTGTGTCAAATGCCTTGCTAAAGTCTAGGCAGGCCATGTCCACAGCCCCTCCCTGGTCTACTACTTTAGTCACCCAGTCAAAGAAATCAATTAGATTCGTCTGACATGACCTTCCCGCTGTGAACCCATGCTGCCTTGGGTCCTGTGCCCCACTGGCCTCTAGGTACTCAACAATTATTTCCTTCAGAAGTGATTTCATCACTTTCCCTACCACAGAGGTCAAACTGACAGGTCTGTAGTTTCCTGCCTCTGTCTTGGTCCCACTTTTGTGAAGGGGAATCACATCTGCCTTCCTCCAGTCCTCAGGTACCACACCATCCTCCCATAACTTGTTAAAAAGGGTAGTCAGTGGTGTCACTAGTTCTCTGCTTAATTCTTTTAGAATTCTGGGGTGAATTCCATCTGGCCCCATTGCTTTGTCCACCTTCAGTTTTAGGAGTTCTTTCAGAATCCTTTCTTCTGTGAAAGGACTGGGATCGACCCCCCTATCCAGAGTGCTTCTGTTAACTGGATTAGGCACCTCCCCCACCTCCTCTTTTGTGAATACTGAACAGAAGTATTCATTCAGTATCCCTGCTTTTTCACTCTCCCTCTCTGCCCACCCACCGTCCATTCTATTCAGCCTCACTATCCATCCCTTTGTCTTTCTACGCTCCCTGATATACCTATAAAAGGTTTTATCCCCCTTCTTAACCGAGTTGGCTATCTTTTCTTCAGTTTGGGCCTTTGCTATTCTGACTACCCTTCCTGCTTCCTTCTGCCTTAACTGGTACGGTTCTCTGTCCTGCTCCTTCTGTGTTTCCTTATACTTCCTAAATGCCATATTTTTCTCCCTAACCTTCACCGCCACCTCTTTTGAGAACCATAGTGGCTTTTTCTTTCATTTTGATTTGTTTATTTGCTTCACACAAAGACTTGTTGCCTCAGTGATGGCAGTTTTGATATTTCCCATTGTTGCTCCACCCTCCTTCTAGCCTGTTTGCTAGTGCTTTTCTAAGGCACTCTTCCATCTTGCCAAAGTCAGCCCTCCTGAAGTCCAGAACCCTCACATTTGCATAGCTTGACTCTGTAGCTGAGTTTATTGTGAACCACACTGTTTGGTGGTCACTTGAACTCAAATGGCTACCCACTTCTAGATCTGAGATCCTCTCACTGTCCCCATTTGAGAGTACAAGGTCTAAGATTGCTCCCTCATGAATAGGTTCCAAAACTAGCTATCTGAGGCATGCCACCTGAAGGGCATCGAGAATGGCCCTGCTTTTGGATGTGGCTGCAGCAAAGGTGCTCCAGTTGACATCCGGCATATTAAGGTCCCCCATCAACAGTATCTCCCCTTTCTCTGCCATCCTAAGTATGCCTTCTATCATATCCTTGTCCATTCCTCCCCTGACATGGGGGTCTGTATACAACCCCTGTGCAGATTGTGGTGCCATTTCCAGTCTCTAAGGTGACCCACAGTGCCTCCTCTCCTCCATGTTTACTCTTTTGTTCAGTTGCTTTTATCCCTTCCTTTACACAGAGAGCTACTCTGCCCCCTCTTGTCTCCTCCCTGTCTCTCCTGTAGGTCGTGTACCCAGGTATGTTAACATCCCAGTCATGGTTCTCTGTGTACCATGTTTCTGTGACTGCTACAATATCCAGGCATCCCTCTTCCATCAAGGCCACCAGTTCAGGGAGCTTGTTGCTCAGACTATGGGTGTTGGTACTCATTACCCTCCATTTCTTGATGGCTTTACCCCTTTTTGCCCCATCCCTGTCCTTATTGCATTTGTCACTTTCTTCATTTACCCCTGTGCTTCTCCCTATCAACATCTCTATGTTGGTGTCTACCTCATTTAATACCCTGAATTTTTTTGGTGGGGGCTAGGATTTCCCTGCTCCTCTCCAATGCCTCCCCCCTTGGCTAGTTTAAATGCATCTCTGAAAGTCTCACTTCAGCAAGATGTTCACAGTGTTCTATGCTGGTTCCAGTCCAACCAACTTTGGATCAACACAAAAATAAACAATGGTGTATATGACCTTTAGTACCAGCCAGAAGCTGGCCCAGCTTCCCCCCTTCCTGTCTTCTCCAGGCTGTATGGCACACCGCTTGAAGTAGTCACAGCATGTAAGTACCTCAGTGTGGCTAGATAGCAGGATTGATTTCTCTAGCCACATTGATGCCATCCATGCCAAACTCTGCCCCAAACTCAGTGCCCTGCATTGAAGTAATGACTGCCTTTCTCCCCAGATCTGTCGGGAGCTGGTCACCAAAATGGTTTTCCTTGTTTTCGACTATGTGGCTGTGGTTTACAGCACCACACCCTCCGCCTTCAGTGCCAGACTGGAACCCACTGCAATGCCTTCTGCCACTTTGCTACCAACTCACCTCTCATACTCACCACTGCTCCCTTTACTCCTCCCTATCTATCCTCCTCTCCCCTCATGTTTCGGGTTCCACTATGCTTTCCTCATCTCTAAACACTGTTCTGAGTCCCTCCTTTATATCTATACCATCTCCTATCCATCCCCTCCTTCCCCTACTCCCTATGCTCAAGAGACAAACACACATTCTTCTTTCCCCACTCATACTCTTCAGCCAGAAAATCTGCTTTCTCATACTGCCTCCCCTTCCTTAGGAACTACCTAGCCTCTGTGACACTCTGCCCCTTGCTTATGATTATGGTATGATATCTGTAAAGTAAATAACTGGTGTGTGTATGAAATTTGGCTCACACAAGTTGGCAGATTTGGCCTGTAACTTCACAGTGTCAGTAGCTGCAACCAGAAGGTAATTAAACAGACCAGGAGGAAAACAGTTAAATAGGACATCCTTCCAGAGTCAGTTTATTGCCTGCTTCTGCTTTTGAAGTTGGAACTTAAATACGAATTTTATGATGCTTCAAGAGAAAGGTAAGTGGGTTAGTTCCTCTCCTTTTAGCAAATAAGCGGAAGAGTCATAAATACCTCAGATCTCACTGACAGTAAATTAGCCAGGAACATGAAAGATGTGGGAATGTTAAGATGAAAGAAAATGTTTAATTAAAGGATGCCATATTTAGGAAATGTTTTTCTTCTGATGTACCATTAATTTTAAAATACCTCCTGGTAGGAAATAATGTTTGTAAGAATTAATTCTAAAAGGAGGCGCTAGATGACTGACCAAGGGGTTGGGGAGATAGAGTTGAAAATGTATAATTGTTTCTGAAATGTGACATATCATCTTGGGCCCTAAAGAAACAAAGTTTTCTCTAACTAAATCAGCACTTACAAAAAAGGTAATACTTAGATAGCAAAGATCTAAAAGTATAGTGGTAGGAGTTTTGTTCTGTAATTCTCCCATTTTCTTTTGTGACTGTGAGCTCATGCTATTTGTTCTGTTATTTATTCTACTTATTTTACAATTTTTAGTAAATAACCATTTTCTTGAAATACTGCCCAGGTGTCTTCTCAGTTTCTTCTTGCATATGAAGTGCATGTATTTTTAAGTCTGACAACTGTTTAAAGGAAAGCAGTGGTTTGCAGGGCCTCCGTGCAAACCTTACCCTCTGGTTTAGACATAGTCAAAAAACTGGCTTTATTCTGCTGTGGGAAAGTTGTTTAATTTAGTTTTTAAAAAGTCCGCTACCCAGAGCTGTGGATGCTTAGGAGGCTCCATTTACTGTTAAGCTGTGGCACCAGAAAAAGTCACTTTTTGACTATGTCTAAACCGGAGGGTAAGGCTTTCAGGGACGGGGGGCCCCTGCAAACCACAGCTTTCCTTTAAAAGGCTTGATGGTGTTACTAAGCTTGGAAAAGGTAAGAATATACCTAAGATCTCTTATAGAGTTTTAAGGGTTCATTTTGGAGACCTGGCCGGGTGCCCCGGCAAAGGATTGTACCGCAATCCCCGAAGAGGGTACATATCTAAGCCTGTATATTGGGTATGCTAGCATAAGGTTCACAGTTTGAATCCCCCCAGAACTTGAAGATAACAGGTGATTTGGACCCAAAGCAGACAGGAGGGTTACTCTGTTACCTGTTCACACTATTGCTCTAAGGTTGGCATTGTGGGGAGCAAAGGGCTTGACCTGCAGAGTGCATTTCTGACATATTTGGTGGCAGAGGTGGATTAAAGTAATTGGTAACACAAACTTTAACAGTTCAGTGTGTCAGCTTAATACTGTACAGCTCATTTGCAAAACAAGGCAGTGATTTATTTTTAAAAAATAGAAAACAGAACTATATCATTTTGCTTACAGTCAAAGTTCCTACCTGTTTTATTTTTTTTCTAAAGTGAAAATTAGAGTAGCCATAGTTAGGGAAGAAGATGGCATCCAACTACAGCAGATACACTGCAGACTACTTGAGGCAGTTGTGCTAGGACAGAGGGGAAAGCCAACAAGCAGAACTTCATAGATGCCCTGATGGCAGCAGATGCCCAGAGCATTGAGTCACAGCCTGTGACTGTAAAGGATCAAACCTTGAGTGTGGAGGGGCCAGTGTCCAGTACAGTGTCCAGATCTGGTGAGGAGGACAGCAGGGCCAGTGCAAGCCAAGGGCCACAGCAGCAGGGGAAGGTCACCAGTATTCTGGAGCCAGAAGCAATCAAGCTGCAGATTGAGTTGTGCAGAATGGAGCTGGAGTTCGAGAAGGAAGACTGACAACTTCAGTGAGCCACAGAGGAGAAGAGGGAGCAAGAACAGTGAGAAGCTGAGCGAGAACAGCGAGAAGCAGAGTGTGAACAGCGAGAGGCTGACCATGAACAGCATGAGCACCCGAGGCAACATGAACTGGAGAAGCTACGACTCCAACCACCAGCACCAGAGCAGGTAAGTTGCTTGGGTTTAACTGGAACTACAGGACTAGGTTACAAATTAAATTCCAAATCGATGGCCGAATTTAAAGAGGGGAGGATATGGATGCCTTTTTAAATTCCTTTGAAAAAGTTTGTATTCAGGCAAATATTCTTAGAGGGTCCTGGATCATCCAGCTATCCCCGCTACTTACCAGAAAAGCTCGGGATGCATTGGGTCATATGGACAATGAGGACAGTAATGATTACAGCAAACTTAAAGCTGCACTTTTAAAAAAGTTTGATTTAACTGCAGAAGCATACAGAGCTAAATTCCGTAAGTTCAGGAGAAGTCCTGACATGAGCTACGAGGAGCTAGCCATGAAACAACATCAGTTTTTAAAACGTTGGTGGGAAGGAATTGAAGCAAACTCTGTAGATAAAATTGAAATGCTGTATTGTTAGAGAAGTTTTTTGGGGCATGCCCAGCAGAGCTGAAAACCTGGCTGGAGGACTGAGATCCCAAAACAGTGCAAGAGGCCGCTGAACTCTTGGACCGCTATGCCAAGAGCAGAGCTGCTCTAAGAGCAAATGGGAAGGGCGTGGCAGTGCAGAAAGAGAAAAGCATACCTTAAGGCAGATAAAACCCTCACTGCCTCCACCAAAAACAGTTAGCCCCTAGGTTTCAAAGAAATTATTTTTCTGAGAAAAGAAACAAATGTTGGGTTTGCAAGAAACTGGGCATATTGCCAGATAGTGTCTCAAAAGGACTAGCAATATGCAAAGTGGTACTAGGAAAGAAGTGGGTTGTTTTGTATCCCTGAAAGTATGCCTGTAAACATGAGGGAACACATGCACCCAGTCACTGTGAATGGTGTACAGAACAAGGGTTAAAAGACACAAGGGCATCACTGATGTTGGTAAAGGGTATCTGGTAGAGCCTGGTCAACTTATACCCAATAAATTTGTAACTGTACAGGGGTTCACTGGGAGCAGAAAACATTGCCACTCGCCAGTGTACTCCCTTGACTGGAGTGAGATGGGGGAACTGTGCAACAGGTTGCTGTAGCCAAAACTTTAGCAGTTAATGTCATTCTCGGCAACAATCTCAAACAAGGGATGATGTGTGCAGTTACCCGTAGCCAAGCTGCAGAGAAAATTGTAGTTTCTTGGACCCCATATAAGCCAGTGTGGAAACCACTGGAAGGCTGGTTCCCCAGCCTGTGTCTCCTGCTAAGGAGACTAATGAAAGGGGGTTAGAAAATTCCCCAGTAGCAGTTAACAAAACAGCTACGGATGGTTACTCAGAGGAAGGAGAGGTGAGGTGACCCATTGTCAGAGGGTATGGGATGGTGGTAATCCTGTGCTCTGAGGCTAGAGCTAGGGACCCTAGTTTAGAGACTGAAGGGACCTGTCCCATGCCTTGGGAATGTGTAAGGAGTTTGCAGCTGCTCAGAAAAGTGGCCCTAGTCTAGAGAAGCTGAGGGCTTGGGCAGACTCTGATGGAGAACAAGGAGGTGATGGGAAACATTAAGTTTATTGGGACAATGGACTGATGTATACACAGGATGCTAAGACAGAGGGAGGGATGATAGGCAGGCAGCTTGTCATTCCCCAGGGGTACCGTGAGCAGTTGCTCAAGATTGCACACGAAATTCCCTTGTCTGGTCATCTGGGAATTGCATGCACTATGCAGTGGTTTGCCCAGAATTTCTATTGGCCCTACTTCATCCAGCAGGTGAAGGAGTATTGCAGGTCTTGTTACTGGTGTTAAGAAATAGGGAAGGCAGGTAAGAAAACCCAAGCCACCCTAATTCCATTGCCCATAGTGGAGGAGCCATTCTGTAGGGTGGGAATGGATATTGTGGGGCATTTAAATACCCCCAGCTCCTCTAGGAAGAGGGTTCATCTGGACTGCAGTAGATTATGCCACCCGGTACCCAGAGACAGTTGCCCTATCCTCCCTGAGGACAGAAAAAGTGGCAGATGCCTTATTTGGGATTTTCTCCCATGTTGGGTTTCTGCAGGAGGTTATCACCAATCAAGGGGGTTCCTTCATGTCGGACCTGATGAAATGTTTGTGGGAGAAGTGTGGGGTGGTGCAGAGATGCACAACACCTTATCATCCACAAGCCAATGGGCTTGTGGAAAGATTTAATGGTACCCTTAAGGCAATGCTCCAAGTGTTTGCTGAACAGCATGGGTGGGACTGGGAGAAATACCTTCCCCACCTGTTGTTTGCATACAGGGAGGTGCCCCAAGAGTTGACAGGTTTTTCCCCCTTGAGCTCTTATATGGATGCGGGTCACGCCGGCCCTAGACTTGATTGGGAGGATCAGCGCAAGCAAGCCACTCAGGGAATTCACGTAGTGGATAATGTCCTTAGGTTTAGGGAAAGGCTAAAGGAGCTTATGGTGACAGCCCAGAGCAACCTGGCAGCTGCCCAACAAAAACAAAAAGTGTGGTATGACCACAGAGCCAGAGCTCACTCAAACACGGTGGGCCAGGAAGTCATGGTCCTCATCCCGGTCTGAAAGGACAAGCTGCAGGCTGAGTGTGCAGGACCATACAATGTAGTCAGAAAGGCAAATGATGTGAACTATATGATAGAGTTACCTGACAGAAGACAAACAGAAAGAATGTACCATGTCAACATGATGAAGCCATATGCTAATAGGGCTGATATGGTGTTTGCAGTGTGTAGTCTTGGGAAGGGGACAGATGAAAGAGATCCCCTTCTGGACTTGCTGGAAGAAAGCAAGCAGGAGTCCTCTGTGGATGCAATTAAACTGTCACCCCAGCTGGCCCTGGACAAGATCCAGGAAGTAAGGGAGGTTTTAGCAGACTTTGCCCCACTGTTTAGTGCCAAGCCTGGACTAACCCCTTAGTGACGCATGATGTGGAGACAGGGACACAGATGCCCATACAGTGGACAGCATATCAGGTGTCAGAGGCTGTCCAAAAGGACATTAGGAGGGAGGTGGAGGAAATGCTGGATTTAGGGATAATCCAGAGATCCCACAGCCCCTGGGCCTCACCTGTAGTCCTTGTGCCCAAACCAGATGGCTTTACTCATTTTTGTGTGGACTATCATAGACTGAATGCAGCTACGAAGTCAGACGCCCACCCAATGCCAAGGACGGATGAACTCCTGGACAAGCTGGGAAGGGCGCCATACCTTTCGACTATTGACCTGACAAAGGGGTATTGGCAGGTAGAGTTAACTGCCAGAGCTAGGGAGAGGTCAGCCTTCATCACTCCGATAGGGTTATTTGAATTTAAAGTAATGCCTTTTGGAATGAAGAATCCCCTGGCCACTTTCCAAAGGTTGGTGAACCAGATGTTACATGGTGCTGAGGAGTACGTTGTGGTGTACCTGGATGACATTGCCATCTTTAGTGCCAGCTAGGAGGAACACCTGTCCTGCCTTAGGGAAGTGCTGGGCAGAATACAGAGAGCCGGGCTCACTGTCCAAGCTGAGAAGTGCCAGGTGGCCATGGCTGAAGTGGCATACCTCAGACATGTTGTAGGCTGGGGACAGCTCCATCCTAACCAAGTGAAAATAGAGGCGATCAAGGCATGGCCCAGACCAGAAATGCAGAAGCAGTTCAGAGTTTTCTGTGGACAGCAGGGTACTGCAGGAAATTTGTACCCAATTACAGTGCCCTGGCTTCTCCCCTATCTGACCTGGTAAGGAAAAGGATGCCTAAAAAAACTACCTGGGAACCAGCCTGTGAAAAAGCCTTTACCAGACTGAAAGAGGCCCTGTGCAGTGCTCCTGTGTTGACAAGTCCAGACTATAGCAGACCCTTTATAGTACAGACTGATGCCTCAGATGTGGGCATTGGGGCCGTGCTGAGTCAGACATCCAACAAAGGGAAAGATCACCCCCTTGTTTACCTGAGTAAAAAGATACTTCCCAGGGAGCAGGCTTACTCTACTGTAGAAAAAGAGTGTCTTGCCATAATGTGGGCCCTAAAGAATTTAGAGCCATACTTATACGGGCAGCATTTTGAGGTACAAACTGACCACAACCCCTGGTTTGGCTGACACAAATGGGAAAAACGAATGGTAGACTATTAATATGAAGTCTTGCCTTGCAAGGGTATGACATGACGATCTTACATAGGGCTGAAGCAACCAATCAGAATGCAGATGGCTTATAACATCTATATGAGGAATGAACTAACTTGGAGCTCATCCCATGAGGATAGAGCCCCAAATTCAGTCTAGGTGGGAGGTGTGTGACACTCTGCCCCTTGCTTATGATTATGGTATGATATCTGTAAAATAAATAACTGTGTGTATATGTAATTTGGTTCACATAAGTTGGCAGATTTGGCCTGTAACTTCAAAGTGTCAGTAGCTGAAACCAGGAGGTAATTAAACAGACCAGGAGGAAAACAGTTAATTGAGACATCCTTCCAGAGACAGTTTATTGCCTGCTGCTGCTTTTGAAGTTGGAACTTAAATATGAATTTTATGACTTTTCAAGAGAAAGATAATTGGGCTTCCTCTCCTTTTTGCAAATAGCGGAAGAGTCATAAAATACTTCAGATCTCACTTGCAGGAAATCAGCCAAGGAACACGACAGATGTGGGAATGTTAAGGCCAAAGAGAAATGTTTCATTAAAGGATGCCATATTTAGGAAATGTTTTTTTCTTCTGATGTACCATTAATTTTAAAATACCTCCTGGTAGGAAATTATGTCTGTAAGAATTAATTCTAAAAGGAGGCGCTAGATGACTGACCAAGGGAGTGGGGAGATAGAGCTGAAAATGTATAATTGTTTCTGAAATGTGACATATCATCTTGTGCTCTGAAACAAAGTTCTCTCCAACTAAATCAGCACTTACAAAAAGGTAATACTTAGCAGGATCTAAAAGTATTGTGGTAGGAGTTTTGTTCTGTAATTTTCCTATTTTCTTTTGTGACTGTGAACTCATGCTTTTGTTCTGTATTTTATTTTACTTACTTTACAATTTTTAGTAAATATCCATTTTCTTGAAATACTGCCTGGGTGTCTATTCAGTTTCTTTTTGCATGTGAAGTGCCTGTATTTTTAAGTCTGACAACTGTTTAAAAGGCTTGATGGTGTTACTAAGCTTGGAAAAGGTAAGAATATACCTAAGGTCTCTTATAGAGTTTTAGGGGTTCATTTTGGAGACCTGGCTAGGTGCCCCAGGCAAAGGACTATACTGCAATCCCCGAAGAGGGTACATATCTGAGCCTGTACATTGGGTATGCAAGCATAAGGTTCACAGTTTGAATACCCCCTGTACTTGAGGCTAACAGGTGATTCGGACCCTAAGCAGACAGGAGGGTTACCCTGTCTGTTACCTGTTCACACTATTGCACTCTAAGGTTGGCACTGTGGGAGCAGAGGGCCTGACCTGCAGAGTGCGTTTCTGACACCCTCCTCCATCTATCTCTTCCTCCTCCCTTCCCTCCATTAGATGCCAGCTACAACTCCTCTCCTCCCATCTGCTAATGCCAACCCTCTTACTGAACCTTCCTTCTTACCATTGGCTAGCCTTTGACAACCCCTTACCTCCCCTTCCCCCTTAACCTCATAGTTCTAGCAAACTTGAATTTTATCAACCTGTTCTGACTCCTACTTTCAGCTCCAGTGCAGCCTCCCTTCACTCTGGCAATATGCCCTTTCAGTTTGCACATGTAACCCTCCAGCGGTCCCTTATTTACCCAGTAGGCACACCTCCCATAGTCTAGGGGAAAAGAGAGGGATGGGGGTTACATTGATTTGCCACCATTAGGCAAGGTGAGATATGTCAGATGGAGTAGACATTATAAAAATACAAACACCAGGTGAGGCTACTACCTGGCACACACCTGGTGGGACCAATACCATGGCCACAGCCCAGGTCCCGGGATAAAGCGCTTGCTCAGGGCTATGCTAGGGTTTGCACTCTGGACAGGAGTACCCAAGTAACTACCACACTTAGGAAGCAATAACGAAATGTCCAATCCAGGTTGGGATTCTAGAGTGTGGCTTTATTCCATAACACAGTAGGAACAACACAAAGCTAAGATGGACCCCAAGGGTTACACACACTGTAAATGCAGACATCTGAGGTACAGAACAGCAAATTCCCATATTGCATAGAATGACTGAAAGACTTGTGGCATAGCCACTTGTGAAACATACACTTTCTTCCTGGAAATGGCATACACGCCAGTACTTGGTCACTTCCCATACTGCATAGGATTAGATGTGATACACAGACCACGATAGAGCACAAAAGTCTCGACACTCACAGAACACACATACATGGGGTAAACTGAAAGAAAAAACCTACTCACTGGGGTAGAACCAGAGAAAACCTACTCACTGGTTTAGAACTTTCTTCAGGCATTTGCCACATGCACTGACAGAAAAGAACAAAGGTGCCCAGAACCCAGAACCCCGAGTGCTAAACTGGTCACTCCAGATGGGGGGGTCTTCCACCTTTTGTTTCCCAGTTCATACTTCGCCATCCCTCTGGTAAATACACCTCACACTGTACCAAAATTGAAGATGCTCTCTAGAAATGTATTTCACACTTAACATCCTCACAGGACACCACAGGGGTGTCAAAAGTAAACGTTCTGTTCACTTGGACAGTCACATACTGGACTCCAAGAGGACAGCCAACACTAAACTGTTTAGGGTTACAGGGGACCTTTGTCAGAGAATCCACCCTTAAAATGCAGGTACTCCTGGGCAGACTCAAAGACAAAAGTATTCACTGAAGATGTACACAAGGCAGCTTCACTAAATGTCCTGGTAGGATCAAGGGGATTGCCCCTAACATACTGGCACTCTATCCCTCCTGGGATGAAACACTGGAAAGTCCCTTGGAGTTGGTTTCCACCACTTCACACAAACTGGAAGATTGCTGAACTCCACTGGGGTGAGAAAGAAAACAACACTGCAGCTCTATATCAGAGCTGATGCTTCAGACTACTGCTCACTCTGAGCTCTGGAACAAGACTCACTGCAAAGTTTTATCTCCCTTCCTCACAACAGCTGGCTGTGGCTTATGCTGATGTGAGAGTTCTAAATGACATCACCCTCCAGCCCTCAGCTGAGACTGACAACAGAGAGAGAGAGAGAGAGAGAGAGAGAAATCCATTTACTGGAAAATAACCAGCTGCCTTCCCTGCCTACCACTAATTCTAATGGGATTCTTATAACCCCTGGGAACAAGAGGGTTACACCTACTCTTAGTCAGGTAAATTACTATCCGCAGTCATTCTCTTACCTGGCATCAGACCATCCTACCCTATATGCTGCTTACAGGGAGGTAGCACTACCTTCTCCCCTACCATGTGCTAGGCACAGGCAGACAACACTAAGGGCCGAGAGGCCATTGCCTGATGCATCAGCCCCTACTCTATGATCTTACTATGGAGAATCAGTGACTCTGGGAGAACTGACCAATGCATGCCCTAATAGACCAGAACTGCAGCCCCTCCGGCCAATCGGGACCACAGCCTGTCTATCCCCCTAGCCCTCTAGGGAAAATCTATCTATCAAAACTACCCACACAGGGGAACCTCCCCCCAACCTAGGACTCCTGCAAACCAAAACACCACAGAGCAATAACACTATACAAAGCATTACACTCCCACACTCCACCACAAATACACCTGTGGAAGAAAACAACAATGGTTAACACATGTTAACTACTACACAATTCTAAAACACTCTAAAGAACAGGAGAACTTGGACGAGTTCCCTAATCCTCTTCTGGTCTTCTCTTCTTTCTTCTTCAGGAACACCTGAAAGAGAAAACACAAACAAAAACACACCAGATCTGCATACCACTGTGCTACAACCCCTCCATCAAATACTAAAGAATCCCAAAAAATATTTTATAGAAAAGTACAAAAGTAGAAAACAGTAGAAAACACTGACATCATATACAATACACTTTTGGGGAATGGAATGCCCTAAAAGTCCTACCTAGTGACAGAAAGTTATGCCCGAAGGCAAGGTCCATGAAAGAGTCTCTCCTAGGCCAGAGCCCAATGAAACACAGTCCTTGGAGCACTGTAGTCCAAAAGGGAGAGTCTTTGTGGACAGTTCAAACAGTTTGTAAGTCTGCCAGGTGTAAGATGTGTATTGCAAAGTCAGTTTGATCATGGAAAAAGTTTGGACTTACCAGTCCCTTGAAGATCGAACAAATAGGACCACTACTTCTCCAGCTGAAGACTCTTCCCCTCTGGCAGCATCGTTCAGATACAGCTGGATTGATGACCTCCGGAAAACAGGTGATGAAACAGGAAAACAGCTGAGCTGATGTCATCTCGGAAATCGAACCATGGAACAGGAAAAACAGCTGGGCATTTGTCATCTGGCATACCAGGCGATGAATCAGGAAAACAGCTGGGTGAGGTCATCTGGAAGTCCAGACAATGAAACTGGAAAGGCACACTGCTGGGTTGATGAATCTTGACGCACTTTTGGATCTTGGAACACCAATCTGGTGGAATCTATGGATACAGCAACTGCTGGATAGCACACATACCACTGCTGGCTTAGCTTCCCTCGGGGTAGGCATGGGCATATTTGGGAGTGGCACCATTAAGGTAGTACCACTCTGGGCCAGGTGCAAGAACTATGACCCCATCTGGTTGTTCATAATTGATGTTGTGGAATGTCTCATTCCCTGCTTTGTCCACAAATCGTACAGTGTCCATGAACAATGTCTTGCTCAATTTCCAGAATTTAAGTCTATCACTGATAACGCTATCTCTGACACACGGGGTTGCACCTGGATGCAGATTCTTGCTTGCTTCTTCCAACAACCAGGATTGCCTATTCTGCTAAATTTCCTCCCAGACTATGAGGAAAGGTAGGAAAGGACCTTCCATATACGGCGTTGGTCCTCCTCCGAACCAGTCTCTCCTCCTTACTACTCTTCATTATGAAATGGGTAGAAAGTATACTGGCTCCTGATTGGCCATGAGCAGTTTTCAGCTGGGCCATTATCCTAGCACAATGGCCCAGCTAAAAGTAATATGTTTAAAAGAGGCATTAAATTTACTAAAAATTACCCATTTCATAATCACAATAAGCGACTCTAGGGGTCTGTTATTGTGGTTTAACAGCCCTTCTCAGGGTGGTGGAAGCACCTCAGCTACGCCTCATGCTTGAACTCAACCCAAGGTGGGCTGTTATCCCACCATAACACACCCCTGTCAGCCCTTATTGCTTAATCAGTACATGGCCCTTGGTATGGCTTGGGGTGGCCAGTCCTGGTTCATCTAGTGCCACATATTTAAAGAATGAAAGAACTTGTCCCTGACCATCTCTACGGGCAGAGCAGTGAGTCACTGACTTCTCTCTCTGGCTCCTCCAAGGCAAGAGCTTGAGGCCACTCACTAGGACCCTCAGCATGAAGATACATTTCCTCATCCTCCTCTTCCTCACTTAGAACCTGGCTCAGGAGGAGCAGCTCGCCCTCACTCCCTAGACAGTCCACTCCTCACTGGGCATGGAGGTACACACCTCCAAATCCAAAGTTTCTCGAACTTCGTCCCTTCCAACTAGGCTAGGACTAGGACCCTCTATCCATGGGTCCATGGATCCTTCCTCCACACTGTCCATATGAGACACAGGCGAGGAAACTTCACAAGATGTCTGCCCTTGCAGTAAATCCACACTCTCTTCCTTTGTGCCACACTCTACGGGTCCTCCCCAACAGGTTCAACCTGGTGTTGTGTGCTGCTACATGTAGGATTTCCTACTTTGGTCCAGGTGGGAGCCAGATGAATTTGTGGTGCCTTGGACAAACCATACTTCACTAGGCAACCAGAACAATGAGGAATTAAAAACACATCCCTTCCAGCCTTCAGGCACATTAAGCATACTCTCACAGAGTAGTTGAGAATTGCAGCATGTGGAGGCAACCCTTCACCGTAGAAAACTTGCTCTATTTCCTTTAGTTTAGCAACCTCCTCTGCTATCATAGCTCAGGCATAATCCAGGTACTGGATTGTCCTGCAGCCATGTCTGTAAATAAACACATTAAAGTTCATTTTTACTACAAAGTTCACGATACTTGGAACAGTCTCTCAAAATGGCTTCCTGCTGCTGTGTTTACTTTACTGTCCCACCTTATAATGGCAGCAGCAGCACTCCTGTTGCATCAAATCTGTCTCTGACTTAAACTAGCTACATATCCGACCTTTCTGCTACTGATTGTTTGCTCAAAACTGTAACAATTGCACTGCTTTCGCATTTCTCAGGACACTCATATGATTTCTGGACTTTATGATTAGCACGCAAATCAATTTTTTATACTTGCTTAAAGTCACTAAAAGCCACAGTATTTCTAGATACAGGATTGCCTGTTTGTTGCAGCCTCTCATACAGCTCACAGTCTCTCATTTGCTCAGAACATTATACTGTTGCTGAAGCCACAATACATGATCACAGTCTATGCTCAGAATTCTTGTTTGTTGCTTTAGATTTCAATTACAGTCCTTCTTTGCAAACAATCTCACTGCTCACACACAGATCCAGCTGGCTTTTAAAAATCACACACAATTTGAGGAACAGTATTTTGAATGGTACTACAGAATCAGTAGCTGGCTTGTTCCGATGGAAATGTTTGGGCCTAAAGCCAATCCTGGAAGGCTCGGTGAAACGGCTGGCGATCCCGCCGATTGTTACTACGAACACCACACTTTCTTCCCAGTCAGTTGGATAACAGGTTGAGCCCGATTTTGAACAGAAAAAGTCTGTATTCATAGATTTATAATGTTCACAGTCCCCTTGACAGTTTCTCCTGGCTGACCAGCTCGCACACCACTTTCCTTTCTCCTTCGAACACTGGGCTGCAATCTGAAGCTAGCTAGGGGGCGAAACTGATTGCAGTCTCACCGATCACTTGACACTACGCAAATGAGCCTCTCTACTCGCGCACTTCCTCCATGGCATTGTTGAGCAGAGCAAAATTGAAACTGCAAACTGAACTTTTTCTCAGCTAAATTTCATGGCAGGAGCGCCATTTTTGACCATTTCTTTACTCAGACTTGGCTATTTTTTTAGTGACTCCAATTCACACACAAAGAATATGAAACTTTCAGGGCACATCTATCTCTGTTTCCCAAAGTCCACATTACTTTTGGCACTTAAAACTTGAAATTTAAAGTTCTGTAATGTTCTTGGTGCAGGACAAAGACACACTTCTGGCTTTTCAGTCCCTTGGTAATGATGGCACAAATACTCAGCAGCACTTGAAAAGCAGACACACAGCGGCACATACAGATGGCACTATCCTAGGCAGATCCTTTTGCACAAAGCTTCCAGTTTTGGGCTACCAACTGCCAGACAGACAAAATGCTAGCCATACCCTAAGCAAACTATCCAGTTTTCTCTCCACATTAAACAACATCGTCAGATGACCCCCATTTTTGTAACCCTCCACCGGCCCCTTATTTAACCAATAGGCACACCTCCCATAATCTAGGGGAAAAGAGAGGGTTGGGGGTTACATTGATTTGCCACCATTAGACAAGGTGAGATATGCCAGATGGAGTAGACATTATAAAAATACAAACACCAAGTGAGGCTACTACCTGGCACACACCTGGTGGGACCAATACCATGGCCACAACCCGGGTCCCAGGAGAAAACATTTGCTCAGGGCTATACTAGGTTTGCACTACTGGACAGGGGTACCCAAGTAATTCCACACTTAGAAGCAATAACATAAATGTCCTATCCAGGTTGGGATTCTAGAGTATGGCTTTATTTCATAACACAGTAGGAGCAACACAAAGTGAAGATGGACCCCCAAGGATTAAACACACACTGTAAATGCAGACATCTGAGGTACAGAACACCAAATTCCCATATTGCATAGGATGACTGAAAGACTCATGGCATAGTCACTTGTAGAACATACACTTTCTTCCTGGAAATGGCACACACAGCCAGTACTTGGTCACTTCCCATATTGCATAGGATTAGATGTGGTACACAGACCACGACAGAGCACAAAAGGCTCAACACTTGCAGAACCCACATACATGGGGTAAACTGGAGAAAAACCCACTCACTGGGGTAGAACCAGAGAATACCCACTCAATGGGGTAGAACTTTCTTCAGGCACTGGCCACATGCACTGACAGAAAAGAACAAAGGTGCCCTTCAGAACCCGGAGTGCTAAACTGGTCACTCCAGATGGGGGGTCTCCCACATTTTGTTTCCAAGTTCATACTCGGCCAGCCCTCTGGTAAATACACCTCACACTGTACCAAAATTGAAGATGCTCTCTAGAAATGTATTTCACACTTAAGATCCCCACAGGACACCACAGGGGTGTCAAAGGTAAAAGTTCTGTTCACTTGGACAGTCACATACTGGACTCCACAGAGGACAACCAACTTTTAAACTGTTTAGGGTGACAGGGTCCCTTTGTCAGAGAATCCACCCTTAAAATGCAGGTACTCCTGGGCAAACTCAAAAGAAACAAAAGTACTCACAGAAGATGTACACAAGGCAGCTTCACCAAATGTCCTCAAATTACTACTCCACAAACTGCCTGTCTATTTAACGTCTCTCATACACATCTCGCATAGCACCTACTCCCTAAGGAAATCCAACCTTATCCTACTAGATGTTCCCAGGACACGTACCACAGCTGGCCAAAGAGCTGTCTCATATGCCCTTCCAAACATTTGGAACCAACTACAAACCACGCTGAAGCTAACCAGCATCATATCAATTAACTTCTACAAAACACTAGCTATCTCTAAATTAAAAGACATATGTAGGTGCTACTAGGCCCCCAACGCCAAGTCAACTTCCTAGGTACCAACTGGCCCTTTACTTATTAAGCTGAAATGTGTTGCATAATTTAGGGCAAGGTTAAAAGCTGGAATGTATTGCATATACTGTATAGCATAAGGACTTCTATTGTATACCTCTTGTATTATATATTTTTTCTTTGTTGTTCTACATTTTATATCTCCTGTCTATGTAATTGCGAACTGTATGTGCATGTGCGCCAGGACCTCCTTGTGAATGAGCTTGCTCAGCGGAGTCTTTCCTGCAATAAACTTGAACTTGAACAAATGTCCTGGTAGGATCAAGGATTGCCTCTAACATCCTGGCAGCCTGCTCCATCCCTCCTGGATGAAACACTGAAAGTCCCTTGGAGTCGATTTCCACCACTTCACACAAGTTGAAGATTGTTGAACTCCACTAGGGTGAGAAAGAAAACAACACTGCAGCTCTATATCAGAGCTGTTGCTCCAGACTACTGCTTACTCTGAGCTACGGAGCAACACTCACTGTAAAATTCTCTCTCCCTTCCTCACAACAGCTGGCTGTGGCTTATGCTGCTGCGAGAGTTCTAAATGACATCATCCCTCCAGCCCTCAGCTGAGACTGACAACAGAGAGAGAAACACAGAGTGAAATCCATTTACTGGAAAATCACTAGCTGCCTTCCCTGCCTACCACTAATTCTAATGGGATTCTTGTAACCCCTGGGAACAAAGGTGTTGCACACAGATGATTTGTATGCTAATTATGTTGTCCTCCATAACAATGTTTTGCTATTTTTGTCTGTACTGCAGTCAACTTATGCTCTTTATATCATCCTCATTGTAATCACACCACCTCACTGGCTGTTTTTCTATTTGTAATTGTGCTCTTCCCGTTCACTTCCTCCCAGAGCTGCGAAATAAGCATTGGCTCTGTGTGCTCTCTCCTGGTTACCAGTTTTAAATAAATAAATAAAACTGCCAAAAGTGTTAGCCTTACAATGGGGAAAAATCAGTATCATATAAGTCAGGAGATAAGGGGCAATCTAAAATAGAATAA
Organism: Neoceratodus forsteri; assembly: GCA_016271365.2. Lineage (NCBI taxonomy): Eukaryota > Metazoa > Chordata > Ceratodontiformes > Ceratodontidae > Neoceratodus > Neoceratodus forsteri. Next base: position 557,338,929 of record CM028137.1, on the reverse strand, counting down.
AAAGCATAGGTCAAAATTTGCACCACATTCATGCACTGCTGCTTTAAATAAATTATTCATAAGCATAGATACATAGATACATAGATACATAGATACATAGACAGTGTCGGCAGATAAGGGCCTATGGCTCACCCAGTCTGCCCATTTGAGCTTGTAAGTTCAGTTTGTTTTCCTAGAAGTCTATTGCCCCTTACCCCTGACCGCCAGAATTTTATGTCTATCCCATGCATTCTTAAATCCGTGATTGTTTCAGCCCCACCACTTCCTATGGCAGGGTGTTCCACTTGTCCACCACCCGTTCTGTGAAGAAATTCTTTTCATGTTTCCTCTGAATCGTCCTCCTCCAACTTCATCCCATGCCTCTAGTCCTGGAACATCTTTCTCACTTAAAAATAGTGTTTTCCTGCACCCTGTTCCTCCCTGTAAGATACTTGTATGTCTCTATCATATCCCCTGTCTCCTCCTCCTCCAGGGAGTACATGTTCAGTTCCTTCAACCTGTCTTCATAGGACTTGTGATGCAATCCATGCACCATCTTTGTTGCCTCCTCTGAACCTTCTCTACCCTGTCTATGTCCTTAAGTAGGTATGGTCTCCAGAACTGTACACTGTACTCCAGGTGGGGCCTCACTAGTGTCTTGTATAATGGAATTAAGGACCTCCCTTTCCTGCTGGTGATGCTCCTGCCTATACATCCCAGCATCCCATTTGTTTTACCTGCTGCCTTGTCACACTGTTTCTACCTTGAGGTCATCAGAGATGACAACCCCAAGATCCCTTTCCTGCTTGGTGCATGCTATATCCTCACCCCCAACTGATATATTGTGCCAGGGTTTTGTGCCTCATATGCATTATCTTGTACTTCTTTGCATTGAAGTTCAACTGCCAAACCCTGACCATTCTTCAAGTTTCTGCAGGTCGCTCTCATTCTGTCTACACCCTCTGGTGTGTCTACTCTGTTACAGAGCTTTGTGTCATCAGCGAACAGTGAAATTCTGCCTTCTAGGTCCTGCGCAATGTCACTGATGAAGATGTTGAATAGGACCAGTCCCAGCACTGATCCCTGTGGTACCCCACTGGTCACTCTTCCCTCTGCAAATATACGTTTTGCACAATAATATACAATAATGATATTTAGATTCATATTCATGTGCTCAATTGGTCGGTATGAAAGTACATCTGAATAATTATACAAATGAGACATGTATAATTATGTTCATCCATGCTAGTTTTTTATTATATTCAGTTTGTGAGTTTTACACTTGGGTATTTATACACTGTTTAGGCACTATCAATTTAAAGGGTTTGTATTTAATTAGATACCGCACTCATTGACCTATGCTTTGAGGAGTATGCCAGTGACATCGAACATCAGCATCACATGCTCAGGCATGTCAGTTGTAAGTGGCTCAGTGGCTACCTGTGGATTCAGAGCCAAAAATATGTACCAAAGTAACTTTTAAAATATTTCTGCCTGTGGATTTGCCACTGTAAGCGTGCAAGAAAAACAAAAGAAAAGAAAGCACCGCCTTTTTCAGACCAGTTATGTTAAAGAGATTCACCAAGTTTCCTATTGTACTTACATGGTTCAGTAGTTGGAGGGGTCCATAGCAGGATCACAACTCCATTCACTTTAGAAATCCCTTTAAAGGACTTCCGGTTCCACCTCGGAGATACATGGCCGCATAGGCGACTCGATCTATCAACTTGAGTTATTTTCCTCTCCATCAGGTGATTTTGTAAACTAGGGCGTCTTCCAGAATAAATAGAAGGAAACAAAGGGAATGAGCCCCTAGTGGCTCAAAAGCCGGAAATGGTCCCATAGATAAAGAACGATCCGATTCTGATATCACGGACACGGATGGGTGTTTCTCGCCGGCCTCGGCCTACCTCAAATCTACTCCATCTTCACAGAAAATCCCAAAGCAAGGAAAAAGAGTCAAATTGGACACAATATACAACAAACTGTGTGCATTTCGTTGATATCAAACAACTTTATACTGAAATGCGAGATATTACACAATTTGAGCAAAGAGCAGACGATACTGAAAGACACGTCACAGCAAATGAGAAATGAGTAGATGACCTGGAGGGCCTAGTTCAGGAATTTCAAGATCATCAAGAAATGTTAGAGGCTCAAAAAGAGGATGCTGAGAACAGGACAAGAAGAAAAAAATACCAGGCTCTATTGTATTGCAGAAGGCTCCGAGGGAACAGATATAAAAGCATGTATTGTGAATCTGTTAAAAACCTCCCTGGACTTGCCCCCTAACATGCAGTTGCATTTTGAGTGCATGCATCGAGCTCTGGCGCCCAAACCCACTTCCCCCGCAGCCAGCCCTCATTCCATCATAGCTCGCTTTGGTAGCTACACTCTCAAAGAACAGATATTATTATTAGCCTGGTGTAAAAAACAAATTTTTCATGACTAGAAACTTTTCTATCAAGATCATAACTACGCACCGAAGACGATGCGACTCCCTAGAGCATACTTCCTGCTGTTACCAACATTAAAAGCTCAAGGGATAAAATTTACTACTCCATATCCTGCAAGATTAATAGTCCACTTACAAAATGGCAAACAGGAGTTTGAAATGGCAGAAGAGGCGTGAGGCTCTCATTAAACATGGCTTGGACTTCCCAGAATGTACAGAAACACCAGCAGCCCAGAAACCTCAACCTCAGCGATGGCAGACCCAGGGAGGAAGACGTCGACTCAGAGAGGCAGTAGTGTTACCATTAAAGACCTGAAGCAATGCCTGGCTGGAATTTCGTTGATTGGATGATACTAGACAGAACACCTGAGAAGCAAGAAATATTATAAGGACAGTAATAAACCAGAGGTACCCCGTTTGAGGGAGAAGGGGGGGGGTTCATGATGGGGAGGGCAGAGGTAATCAGGATAGGCTTGTTCTACCTGGGCCACAATGATGGGCCCAACTTTAGGCTGCAAACATAAATATAACAGACCCTCTAACTAATTGGGTTCTTTGTGGCTGCTTGTTGTGGTGACTTGGTGGTGGCCTTTCCCTTCCAGTTCTCTCTACATGTCCCCTGTAACTGGACTGTTAAGTTACACAGAGACATTATGGAGACTCTCACACTAATGATTTGTTAAGATGGTGATTGGAAAAGAGACTATATAATATGATAATGCTTATAAAATAATACAGGGGAATTGAGCGATTTACTGGTTACTCGAAATCATATTAATGCCGAACGAGGATAATATTACCATTTATCATTTTCTGTTTATATTTGCTGAGATTAAGGGACAACAAGGCACTTATTCTATATATTTGCTCATTGGGCCAGGGGATTCTACCTAAGCTGGTTACTCTGGAAGGAGATTTTAGACTGGGGGGGGGGACGAGTAACTAAGGCTGAATTCCTAGTCGTTTTTCCAGAGATATTTCTCTGGACCATTCCTAATGTACCTCCCCCTCTTATGTTTACTATCCCTCCAATATATATTTTTTTATTTTGACTTCAATAGTCCACAGGGGGCCCAAAGCCAGGTGAGCCATGGATTTACCTCCTCTTCTGATTTGAAACACGATTACATCCAAATGTTTCCAGAAGCAATAGGGAAATTAAGTATGATTCCCCCACCTTGGAAGTCTGTTTTTTTTACTAGTTGGTTAAGACAGAGTGCAACCACTTGGTTGATTATAATGCTAATTACTATTGATAGTTATAAGTTAGCCCAGTTGGCAACTAGTTACTTAGTTGATACATTGCAATCAGTACTACAAGCAAAAGAAGATATACAGAAGGTTATGGCTGATATAGACATAATGTGAGGTCTGAGAGATATGAAGGAAATAAATGTACAGTGATCGGATGGAGAAACAGAATAAATGTACAGTATGGGAGAGGCACACACACTTCCAGTCAGGAGTATGCAAATCAGCAGCAGAAGCAGATATTGGAACTCTGAAATGTGAGTGTTCTGGACCTCCTAGACAGCTTGTAACAATATTAGGCATGTAGAAATGCAAAACAGTTATAGAAACAGAGAGAACTGCAGTAAATGAATAGTAATCTGTGGTCTTGTGTTGACCACATAAGTATATAAAAAGATGTAACTTGACAAATGAAAACAGTAATAAAAGTGCACTCAACAGATTATGTGCATAGAGAAATTGTGGCAGTCATTGTTCCACACAACAGAAACAGGCAAAAAGCTAAGATTCACCTCAACCATGCCATGTTACAAAGCGCATTAAGCCACTCCGAAGGTGGCATCTAATGGGGAATTAATGCATGGTTGGCCCATTGTAAGCACTCGGCCGCTTCATCGTGGCTTAATGCATTCGTGTATTGTACTATGATTGATTATTTCCATCTGCAGTGTTTCTCCTTTTTCACTGTTTGTAAAGGGTAAGTATTTTCTGCTGATTGTGCGACGTTGATTTTTTTTTCTCTGCCAAAGTACATCGTAATAATTAAGCCAGATAGCTCACTGTGCATTGTACTCACAACCTTTATGCATTGCAGAGGTCAGCTGGTAGAAAAATACTAGGACAGATTTGGGGAGTGGGAGATTGAGGTAGTGAAGTGAACTCTCATGGTAACACCACTGCTGTTATTCTTATGTCCAGTCGAGGGTTGGGGGGACAGTGCCTAGGCTACTTATTGACGTTAAGACTGCTATTATTATTGTGGAACAAAACATGGTTGTTTTATAAGAGGAAGAAATGTTAGTTGCTGTAATGTTGTTCCTCTACAACTCTCTTTATGATTAATATTTCAGGTATGCCAATCACATGCCATGCCAGTTCAGGTGCTGCTGCTGATCTGACCACCACTCCTGCTGTGCCCTCCCATCAAAGCCTGCTCATGCTCACTGCTACCACTCTCAATACTGAAGCAAGGACCACTGTAATGAGGAACTACTAGGCCTTGAGAGAGGGCTGTTGCTGATCTGAACACCACTCCTGCTGTGCTGTCCCATCAAAGCCTGCTCATGCTCACTGCCACCACTCTCCTGACCGAAGCAAGGAACACCGTAATGAGGAACTACTAGGCCTTGGACAGTGCTGCTGCTGATCTGTCCGAACTAATAGGACCGGCGACTCTGCTGACCACCACTACTCATGTGTCCATCCGCATTGCAAAGGTAAGTATTTATTTTTTAAGTTTTTATTCTAAACCCTTATTTTAATTTGCCAATGATAATCACATAATCTGTTGCATTATGTAGTGTTATTCTAGTTACTGTGTGTAATTCCTAAAGAATGTGTTATTGATATAAATTGGATGGTGTCATGGGCAGTGGGCACAGACAAGGTTGAGGATGAAGTTGTAGGATAGTCATTTGGGTAGCAAGCACAATTGGCACCAACAGTAATGTATGTAGGAACATGTGCATAAGCCTTATAAGAGTGAACATTATTGGCAAGCAAAACAGCTTTTGTTTCTGTAAGTATTTACTGTCTTGTTTCCTTAACAGGTATGTCATGCACTTCTGCTGCTGTTGTTGCCAGAATCATACCTGATGCCATCATCCCTGTTGCCTCATGTTTTCGTAAATTTTGTGTCCACCATAATCAACTGGTCAGGTAAGTAATTGCATGCATGCTTTTTTTGTATTCCAGGGAAAACACTGTTTTCATTTTCAGACAAGAAATATTATGTGTGTTTACTACAATGGATCATTAATGTCTGGAAGTGGGTAAGTAGTATGTTCATGATATGTATTAATACGTCCCCCAGAGCCATTCATTGCTGAAAACGAGTGGTTTCACATGCCTTCAGCTGCGCGAGATCAGCGAAGCAAAGCTGAGCTGTTCTGACTCAAGCTGAAGGTAAATGAAACCACTCATTTTCAGCAACGAGTGGCTCTGGGGGACGTATTAATATATTATTGATCGAGAGCAATCAATAATATGTATATTTTTAAAACTCTCCTGAACCTGCCCATTTCCAGGGCATCTGCACATGAGAAGCTCTTCACAGAATAAGAACATCTCACTCACGGAAGAAAGGAGCACTCTGATTGGTCGGGAGTGCTCCCTCGATTTATAATGTCATTATTTGTTACACAGAAGTAGAGAATCACAACTGATTGAGATTGTTTGCTGTGCAGTCTACCCCTGATCAGGGGTGTTGGGTTGTGTAACCATAATGACAGAAGAAAAAGCATGATCAATTCCCTGACATGGTTTGCCAGGTTCAGTGGATGGATATACCATGCTTATGATGTACCATTTTCTGTGAAGTAAAGTGTAGGCATGGCAATTCTGCAAATACTGCAACCAATTGCTTCTCTACAGTTTTTCATAAAGTAGGTCAATTATTAAAGGATAACCACGCCCATCACAAGACAAAGATGACTACAGGGGTATGGAAAAAAAGATTTCTATATTTTTTTCAAACAAAAAACTGAGCAAGTTCAAACTTTTAAGAAACAACAAACAATAATTAAGTTTCAACAACACTGAAAGTTTCTAAAGTGACATAATACTATTTACAGGTATTGGGGTAATGAGAATATAACAACAAGAAAACAGCAACACTAACAAATTTATTAAACATAAACACTGAAAACAAACTACAGCCTAATGCAAACATTGAACATGTCAAGAAAAGATTTCACAGCAAACTTAGTGGTGTTGCTTATGCTTAACAACAACATTTCCCGGCCCAGGTACTCATGATGGCTCTTGACAACATGCGGACGCCTTTCTAAGCAGGAGTTTGATTTTTTTTAGTTCACCCTCTATGTTAGTAAAGAGTGCTTCCATGGACTCTAATCGTTGTTTCATAATTTGAATGTGCTTGTCCCTCCTTTCCTCACAGTCTAGCAGTGTGGGTGGCGGTACTTATGAATGGCTTCATGGGCAGAATGGTAGGAACTCTCTTCAGGCCCAGTGCCTGCCACCATGACACTGGATCTTCTTCCGGACTCTTTGGCCGCCAACCTTGCCAGTTCCTTTTGTATTTTTAACACGTTGTTTGTGCTGTGTGCTTGAATTTTTAGGAGAAGCATCAGGTTGGGGATGGGGATCTTTTGGTTGGGGTTTGGCTGCGGTCTTCAGTGCTACTGTACAGAAAGAAAGGATGATAAGAGAGATGATGATTCAGTATTATATCCTCCATAAACTTATGAATATATGATACTGTGTTAACCCCAAAATGTACCGTTACACCTCCCAGATAGCAACCAAATATATTTTACAACAATGGGTCATAGCAATGTACCCCCCACCCAAGACCAGGTATTGGATCCTGAGTGCAGAGCCACAGCCCAACTAAAGCCATAAACATGAACATTATACCTCCCTGATACCAGCTGCACACAAGTTAGGACACTGAGGAGCTGCACGGCCTCAGTCAGGCAATGCCCCCACCCCCAAAGACCAGGTATTGGATCCTGAGTGCAGAGCCACAGTGCAACTAAAGCCATAAACATTAACATTATACCTCCCTGATACCAGCATCACACAAGTTAGGACACTGAGGAGCTGCATGGCCTCAGTCAGGCAATGCCCCACCCCCCCAAGACCAGGTACTGGATCCTGAGTGCAGAGCCATAGTCCAACTAAAGCATAAACATTAATGTTATACCACCCCGATACCAGCTGCATACAAGTTAGGACACTGAGGAGCTGCATGGCCTCAGTCAGGCAATGCCCCCACCCACAAAGACCAGGTATTGGATCCTGAGTGCAGAGCCACAACCCAACTAAAGCCATAAACATTAATGTTATATCTCCCTGATACCAGCTGCACACAAGTTAGGACTCTGAGGAGCTGCACAGCCTCAGCAAGGCAATGCCCCACCCCCCCAAGACCAGGTATTGGATCCTGAGTGCAGAGCCACAGTCCAACTAAAGCCATAAACATTAACATTATATCTCCCTGATACAAGCTGCATACAAGTTAGGACACTGAGGAGCTGCACGGCCTCAGCCAGGCAACGCCCCCCCCCCAAGACCAGGTATTGGATCCTGAGTGCAGAGCCACAGCCCAACTAAAGCCATAAACATGAACATTATACCTCCCTGATTCCAGCTGCACACAAGTTAGGACACTGAGGAGCTGCACGGCCTCAGCAAGGCAATGCCCCACCCCCAATGACCAGGTATTGGATCCTGAGTGCAGAGCCACAGCCCAACTAAAGCCATAAACATTAACATTATACCTCCCTGATACCAGCTGCACACAAGTTAGACACTGAGGAGCTGTACGGCCTCAGCTACGCAATGCTCCCCCCCAAGACCAGGTACTGGATCCTGAGTGCAGAACCACAGCCTAACTAAAGCCATAAACATAAACATTATACCTCCCTGATACCAGCTGCACACAAGTTAGGACACTGAGGAGCTGCACAGCCTCAGCCAGGCAATGCCCCAGCCCCCAAGACCAGATATTGGATCCTGAGTGCAAGCCACAGCCCAACTAAAGCCATAAACATTAATGTTATACCTCCTGATACCAGCTGCACACAAGTTAGACACTAGGAGCTGTTGTAAAAACCATTTGCTGATTAATGTATTTACTCATTACAACATATATAGATATCTTACCAACAGACATGGTCTCCATGGCGCTGCTGCCGCCTCCATCAGCACCTCCCCTGCTGACACTGTGGTGCCGGAGGATTCCTCAGCAGTAGGCTCAGCATCTGTTCAAGAATAAGAGAGGAATATTGTATTTCAGAAAGTTCAATCAATACGTAACACGTGCTGATTCACACTATTATTTTCATTTGTAATTCTGAGTCAGTCAGACTAATTAGGTATAAACATTATTCTCTAACACTGTCAATCTGTCATACTTTGCTTCGTTACAGTGACACAGCTAAAACTGGTCACATGAGTGTCTTCAAGTTCACAACTTAATATTAAGCCTGATTTGCTGCTGTATTAACTACATTAAGTACTCTATAACATTGTATAATGCTTGTTTATTGACTGCTGTAAACCATATCTATCTATTTATCCTCTGATCCTCTGACACTGAAGCTATGTAAGGAACTTCATTCCAACTCAAAGCTCCACATTATTAAGATCATTTGATATTGCTGTATATAATATAATTAAACCAGCACATCAAACAAGAAATCAAACACAGACTAGTAAAACAATCATGCATTACAGTTGTATTGCAACAATATCTGATGTCAGTTAATTAGAAACAATATTTAAAGTAAGATACTCGCTATAAGATTCATCAACAGTGATGTTAGGATGATTGTCATCCTGCACTGTAGCCCTCTTCCCATGGGTCGCTCCATTGTCTCTGTCTCCAGTGTCTCGCACCACCTTCTTTTTCGTTATTCGTCTTCACTTGTGCTTTTGCTTGGTCTCTTTTATGGTGACCACTCCACCAAGGGCCTCTAACAGTTCCCTGTCACATCATTGGATATCATCCCATTTGTATTTCACTTGACAGACGCTGCGGGACACAATACCACTGCCCTCTCTGTTCACTGTGTCCTTAATGTCATCCCACACTTTCTCCCTCTCTTTGAGAGGGAACCTCTCTGCACCAAATAATTGGTCTACATGGCGGTGACCTCCTTTACAACCAATGCCAACTCCTTGTGGCTAAAAGCAGGAATTATTTTTTCAGTTGTATTACTCCCCCCATTGGTGGTGGGCCGATCCTGCTATTCCACTTGCTGCCCTTGCTCCTCCTCCTGACCACTCTGTTGAATCACCTTATCCACAACTTCCTGTCTCCCACCTACCTCTTCAGTGCTCCTGCTGCTCCTACCGAAACCTACTTAGTCACCACCAGAGGACATTGTGCAATAATTATTGAAAAGCACTCAAAACTGTCTCACTGTACTCTCTAATCCACTGATTGACTCTCTCTCTCCTACTGAAATCTGAAAACAGGAAGCGTAAATTGCAGTACTTCCACCTTTACAAATGCAGATTTTTTCAGCGATTTAAAGAAAAACCCACGACTGAAATAAAGAAACTGTTTAAAACATGCAGAATTCTTGTTTACCGCATATATATGTAGACACGGAAAGTAATGTTAGTAGCGGTATTTTTAATTCCGAATTGCAAAAAAAAGATTTCAACAATGTAAAATATCGCAGAATTATGCATAACAAGCGATTATGCACATTTTAAGTTCTGCAACTAATGTTTGGACATTTTGTCTTGTGTTTCAATTTATTACTACAGTTCTTGTTAATGTTATTAGCTACAATTTTTTTTACACATGCTTTTAAGATATGCACATAACCTCTCTGTTATGTTACTGCTGCTGTTACTGTTCATGGGGAGTGTGACTGATGATTTACATAATTTTCAAAATTATATGGTTGGGTGTGGAAAAACTGGCCTCACCTGGGGGGTGCAGCCACTGGGGGGATAATTTGTAAACATGTGGCCAAACAGGCTGGGTGATACCAAAGTTGTAGACATGTTGAATTGCACCTTAAGTGATGACAGATTGAGGGCAATGTACTCTCTGGAACAAATGAGAGAGAGAGGGGGGACATGATCGAAAACTTCAAGTACATCAAGGGAACAAACAAGGTCCAAGTTAAGGAACTGTTCAAGGCTAATGATGGAGGCTCCAAGGAAGAACACAGTGTCATGATCTTAAGTTAAAATGAGGCAAATTCAGGACTTAACATTAGAAAGTTATTTTTCACACAAAGGGTGGTGGACACATGGAACAGCCAGCCGGAGAAGGTGGTGGTGGTGGCCAGAACAGTGGTGGGGTTCAAGAATGCATGGGATAAGAAGAAATATCTAATTCAAATGAAGGAGTAGAAGGGAGAGGGTAGTAGAAATACATACACCAAGGCCAGACCAGATGGACCTCAAGGTCCCTTTCTGCCATCACATTCTATTTAAGTAATAAGGCACAACAGGGTGTGAGTTATTGCGGGTTTGCCCATGCCTTGTGTGGTGTGTCACGAGGTGCAGCCAAGTGACTTAACCAAACAAGAAGTGGATAAATCCCCAATAAGTCACACCCTGGAGTACCTTATTGCGATTAAATAATGGACCCATGTGTAAAACAAATGTAATTAGGTGTTTAATTACAGTTTTTAAAAATGTTATTCCTCAGCCATGGGTAATGCAGGATTTACCCACAGTAATGTGACATGTTTTGACCAATGAGGTTACAGGATTTTCACACACCAGTCCATAAATGTTGGTAACGAGTTATCACTAATGGTAGTCTAGGTAGGGAGTGGATGTACAGAATTTTTGGTACAGCTATACATGTGCATACCCCCACACACACACACACACATACATGCAACATGTGTTTTTACTGATGTGTTGTTTCAGTGTTGATTGATACTATATCTTTTTTCAGGTATGCAGCTGTAATGCTTGCTTTGCTGGTGATAATTCCACTACAGCATATTCGAGTATGCCCTATAAGACATTGTGGTCCTGCGATTTTCAATCACAAGTCATCATGCACAGGTAAGTAATTTACACAAACTTTGATGCTATACAAACATGCATTCTTATTGTCATTTCAAAACTGTTTAGTTGATGGTACTGTCTACTGTGGTTCTTGCAGATAAATTATGATTGAGTTGTGAGTTCAAAGCATATCAATGGGCATCCACGGGTATTGCAGGAGAAAGCAGTTGTGGATTTACCTGCTATAGGCTAAGACCACTTGCCCTGATTTTAATTTATAGTAGGCAAATTACAAGTATCTTCTGATTTGGTGTTCAGGCCTAACTGCTGGGGTTGTGCATAAAAAAAAATTGAGTCCTTCTTCTCTGTTTCTGCAACTGTACTGTGGTGGTTTCCCTTTCAGGACTGCCTCATGATTCCCTGAGGATTTATGACCTGACTGATGCTAACTTCATACTGCTGCTTCAGCAGTACTTCATTACTAATCACAGTCTGGTGTGTCCATTCCAATTTCCCAGTTATCTTCTAAGTATATATTTAATTTGTAGTGAAAACTTACAACTGGTTTATTTTTCTACTTTAGTGTTGATTCTAGACAACTTTGAGGCACACGTTTTGAGTTATGATTTCACAGTGTGTGTGTGTGTGTGTGTGTGTGTGTCTGTGTTCCTGATGTGATCATCACAAAACTGCATAGGTAAGGTAACAGGTAAGTACTTAATAATTACAAAACTAAAATTTGAGAATTAAATCTTTGTATGTGAAGATGGTCTTTTTCAGAGTCGTGGGGAGAATGTTCTTCAGACTGAATTCATTTTCAGGTTCACAATGTGGTTTGGGTTTTAACAGAACACAACAGATTGCAATCCCTTCCCATGTGTCTCTGTAACTCAGGGTGTGATTTATTTTGCAACTAAAGCTGACCAGACCTAGGCTGGCCCGGTGGTGCTGAGGGTTGAGGTGCTGGACACCACACCTCACACTACGCCGGCAACCCGTGTTTGGGAATGAGCTCGGGTTGTGGGGGCTGGCAAGGGAGGGACATGATCGAGCATCCGTAGGACTGCTCTCCTGCCCCAGGGAGGAAGGGGGACTAGATCCCGGGATCTGAGGACTCCTGGCAGAGGCTAGGAGCACAGCAGCCTGAGATCCAAAGAGTAATGGGGATTAGCTGTGTCAGCGACGCTGTAGGCACGCACGGAAGTGTGCGTGCCCATGCTGGGATGCATTACACATCTGAGCCAAGGGGAGGAACTATGCAAGAAAAACCCTTCCACTGGGGATAGGAGAAGGTGCCTCCCCTGATCCACACTCACAAGGCTGGATGCTTCCTGTCCAATCGCGCCCCTTCCTCCGGCCTGGAGCTCAATACTGTAGATAGAGCACCCTGGGCGGATAGGGTGACCCTTTCTCTGAGGGTTCAGACCTGATTAATGTGCCAGGCTGGAGGCTGTGGAGTAAGGACATCACTGCAGGAGGTAGAGATCGTGGAGGATGGTCACTGGAGAGAGTTCCTCGGAGGTAAGGAGAAGAAATAGAGTTTGAAAAAAAAAAAAGCTGACCAGACCTGAATGTAACCTGGCATCTGGGCCTGCAGCATCAGGGTTTGTTGATCACTAATGCAGCAGGGTACAGGGCTACTAAGTGGTAGCATACTTACTTGCACATTATGTAGTGACAGGTAGCCCAGGTGGGAGACTAGGTAGTGAATTGATAGTATGTTCTGAATTGTTGTTATGAACGCAATACTCTGTGCTCCACTATTTTAACAAATGCCATGTGTAATTGATGTTACTGCAACTATCTCTACAATTTTTCTTTTTAGGTCTGTCTCTAAAAGGGCTCTATAAGGCTTGTTGCATGGAAGGTTAAGTTGACTGTGACCATCCTGTTCTCCAGATTCAAGCTGCATCCCTGTGATTGTATGATGGAAAACAAGAGGAACCATATGACAACACCAGTGGTTGATACGATCATATGAACATCATTGTACACCCTACATTTAAGCCCCTGTACCCCCCTATATTAACACCCAGAACTGTATAATTGACCACTGCAACAAGAACTGAGACTTTATTTGCATTGCTTTTATTACTACGGACAGTAAAAGTGACAGAAAGTATTGCTTTGTTGCCAGCATTTCAGTGTACCCCTATATTAACACCTAGGACTGTATAATTGACCTCTGCAACAAGAACTGAAACTTTATTTGCATTGCTTTTATTACTACGGACAGTAAAAGTAACAGAAAGTATTGCTTTGTTGCCAGCATTTCAGTGTCACAAGGTGTTGGAATTAGTATTCAGCAAGTTTCTAGAATCCTTTCACCAGCATGTATCCAGATCAATCTTCTTCAGTACTTCAGAAGTCATCTTCAGTGCATCTCTGAAGCAGCCAGCAGCAGATTCTTGAACAACCATGCCGCAGTCATCTCAGTTGCAACATTCTGTTTATTATTTTTTGCTCTCCAGTTCCCAGCATATGTAGTACAGCATGGCCCGGTACAAAGGTACTGTCCGTTTTCTTGTTTTATCGCCCATATTGAAGTGCTGTCCAGATCTTATGCTGCAGTACCCTGCACCATTGTCCAGTTCATATTTTACGTAGTCCTTTCCTTAGCTCATTGCCTCCTAGAAACGCCTGTAGGCATCAGCAAATCTACTGCAGTGTGTCCCAGAACACCTACAAAGTCACCTACACACTTCCTGTGTGCCCTAGAAACGTCTGGAGAAGTCACTCACATGTTTTAATATTGCTTGCCAGCCAAAATTGATTAGAATTGACTGTATAGTACCATTAGAAAGGTAATGTTGTGCTGAACAACTTTGCCACTGACACTTTGTGTGTATCATGTTCACATTAGGAGTTATTCACATTTGTTTATGACATTTTTTCAATCTAGAACCACCTAAGCACTTTGAAGAAAACACGTATTCCTGGATATCTCAGCCAGTATAAAACAAAAACCGAATTGAGTACAGTTGATTGCATAGCACCATTGCAAAGGCAATTTTGTGTGGAACAACTTTGCCACTAATACGTCGTGTGTATCACGTATACTTTAGGAGTTATATGCATTTTTTTATGGTATGGTGTGTATGGTTTAGATTTGTCCCTCAAACCTCACCAACACACTTTGACTCAAATGGGGAAAAATTATGTTTAATACTACAGAAATAGCTGCATTTTTTACAGACAAATTATTGCAATTACATCTAATGTCTGGATGCTTAATTTGGTGTTGATATGTGACATATTTTCCAACAAACAAAGGTTTATGGTGCATTTTTTTGTGGGAAAAATATTTTGTTTTGCTGTTTCGACCAGCACAGAAATAAAACTAAATTACCCATTATTCCTCGCATACCACCATTGGAAAGGTAATTTTATGCTAAACAATTTTGCCACTCATACTTTGCGTCTAGCACTTATGTTTTTTGTGCTATTAGCATTTGTTTGCGGCATGCCAATTATGGCTTGATTTTGCTTAGAAAGTCCCAGGATTCACTGTTAACAGTATACAGGAGACAAGTGCTGCAAGTTCAAAGAGCTCCTGTGGAGGCAATGAGTTAACTCATCTGTCCTTGGTGCCCAGAAGCCTGTTGTTTTTGCATGTTCCACAGACTCCCTTTTAAGTTCTCAGCATCTTCTTCGTGTCCCAACAGTCCACAAGCGGGCTGTGGCTGGGTGTCCAGTATCTTCTTTTGTGTTCGACAGTCAGAAGAGGGCTATGACTGGATGTTCAGTATCTTCGTCTTGTCCCAACAGTCCAGAAGATGGCTGTGGATGGGTGTTCTGTATCTTCTTCGTGTCCTGGCAGTCCAGAAGCAGGCTGTGGCCAGTTGTACAGTATCTTCTTCCCTCAGCAGTCCAGAAGTGGGCTGTGGCTGAATTTGCTGTGTTTCTATTATGGTTGCCCACAGTGAGTTTGGAACCAAGGAAATCCTTGCTTTCTTCTGAAATTCCGGCAACGCTGGAGAGGTGTGGTGTTGCTGAGAACTCATTGCCTGTTCAAAATCCTCTCTGTATTCATTTAGTTTTTAGCCAGTCAGCCAAGTGTTCCCCTTGTGTATCGTACATCACAACCCAGTTTCTTCATGACAACAGAGAAAATTAACCTGTGCACAGACTGCCTCTTATGAGTTATGTAGAGTCTTGTAGTGACATATTTTAGAGTTTATTTCAGTGGAGTACTCCAGGTAATAGGCCGTAGGTACAGGTGCAACTCAGGGTATTGGAAACTGAACAGTGATTTACAGTACTTGTCTTAGGGTATAGACTGCTCGTAAAGCAAAGCTAAACAGCTGATTATTGCAAGTGTGCATAGAGTCACCTTAGCACAGGGCACAAAGTATACAACGCTCATAAAGTGGAGCTGTTACAGTCATTTGATTTAGAGTTCTCCTCAGACAGGACAGTAGGAACAGCAGTTGCTTGTGACTGTGTTCCCTTTCCTGTTTTGTATGAATAAAACCCTGAGCAAATCTTGGAATCTATTTCTGACTCCTACTTCTCTTTGTCAGGTGCTACCATCCACCTATTGGAGACCTGAGTTAGTAATTTCTGTGCAAGTTACTGTCGTCTTCGACACAGTTGCTTTATTTTTTTACCCCTTATTTATTGATGTTGGAAAAAAAAACAGCACATGTTAACATCCATTTTAACACCTTCAGGAAACCACAATAGAGACAGACAAGTACCTTACAGAGAGGAACAGGGTGCAGGAATACAGTACTTTCCACCGAAAAGGATGTTCCAGAACTAGGGGACATGGAATGAATTTGATGGGAGGGTGATTCAAATGAACCATGAGGAAGAATGTATTCACAGAAAGAGAGAGAGGTGGAACAGTGAAACACACTGCTAGAGGAAGTTGTGGTGGAGGCTGAAACAAAGACAGGATTTCAAAATTCATGAGATAGACATAAGGATTCTGGATATCGGGTAATGGTAATGGACTTCTACAAAAACATAAAGGGAAATTACAAGCTCAATGGGAGACTGGTGGGACATAGGCCATTATCTGCTGACCATGTCTATGTATCTATGTATCTAGTCTGGACCATGAATTGCAGTCACACATGAACTGATAATGAAATGATTCACAAATCACAATCGATAAAGACACTCATGAGAAGCAAGATACAGCACAAAGAAGTTAAGTGACTTGCTCAGAGTCAAACAATATGCAAGTCAATATTATTTAAATTTTGGTAACCAGGTAGGCCCACTGAGACTTTAACAGTCCCTTTTTCAGGGGAGACCCTGAATTAGTTACATGTACCTAGAGGAGTCAATGGACTGGTAACATAGTCAGTATCAAGAAATTTGACAAATGGATGACATATTGTTTAACAACACACATACACTGACTCCATAATTGCAAACAGTTCTAAAGGTGAGTCAAGGGCAGGCACCATTTTGGAGTAGCCAAGGGGGCAGTCCTTCCAGACACCCATGAGTTTTTTGCAAACCCAATGATGTCTTCTGCAATCAATTCTCAAACACCGGAAGGCACGTGAAACCTCTCGTTTTCAGCAATGAGTGACAACAGGGGACGTAGCAACATATAAAATAAAAATACTTGGCTAAAAGAATGCATTTCTAATTTGGAAATTACGTGGAACTTGGAAATTTGTTTTTTTCACCACTATTGTGGAGGTGAACTTACAACCTATGCATAACACTCCCACCTGAAATTGTTTCTCCTCACAGTTCTGTTACTGCATCCCACAGTATTCAAAATCATACATATTTCAACATAGCTACAGTATTATGTGTAATAGTTCAGTCTAATCCCAGTTCCAACAGTTTCCGCTCACACTTCAACCACTATCAGTTGCAGGCAGCCACCTCCCAGGTATTCAGTTTCTTCTCCCACTAACACCAGCAGATCAACTTACCAGTTTTCATCACAGGGTCCAAGTAGTTACACCATTTTTTTTAATAAATAAAAGAAAGGAAAATCAGTTCAGTGGAAAAATGTTCCGCAGCTCACTATATTATTCCACAATATACGTGACAAAAGTCCATAAAATAAAGCAGAATTTCATGAAATTACCTGCAGTTTTTGTTGAATTCATGAAGTGAAATTCCGCATTTATCAATAATTCCGTGGGCAGAATTTACATTTCACACACCTCTAGATTTTATTCCCAGTGATCTGAGGCAGTCAACAAATACTCAAATAAAAAATGAAACTAAAGTTTTATTATGAAATATCAAAGAATGCAAATGAATTCCATCTGCACGTAGTAGTAGGTGGGTGGGTGGATCCAGTAAGCAAATCTAGAAACATAAATGAAATTAAAGAATGCAGATTTTCTTCTTATTCTATAGTAACTGGATAATGCCCACTGGGCACAAGACCCCTTACAGGCGTGATCTGGAAGCATACTGAAGGTAAGTGACTTGCTCAAGGAAACACAGTATGCAAGTGGATGTTATGAGACTCAAACCCAAGTCTGCTGGATGTACCTTCTTTCACAGCTCATTGCTTTAACTTCTAGGCTATACTACAGCTCAGATTAGAACCCTTTAGTCCAGGCTTTAACATGAGATAGACACCACCTTTGCTGCTTGGTGCCCTCATCTTCATCTCAGGATACTTCACTCATGCAGCTGTCTCTAATGAGCAGTAGAGGCCTTGATTTCATTTACTGCCACTTATTTAATTTATCTGTCCCACAGAACTGCAATTTGTAAGGTGCTGGTGTGGAGTTTTTCATTCTGATAAATCAAATTATATTCTGACAAATCAAATTGCTTCTCTTTCAGCTGTTGGGGTCTACAACAAAGTGTTGCAAAGTACTGTAAATTAACACACATGGAATCTGTTGAGTTCAGAAGGTTGAAAACAATTACCTATGTTGGTACTGTGTATCCTTCCTTGCTTTGGTTATGTACTTCAGAGATAGCTGTTGGTGGATTATTGCCCACTCTGCACTGATGAGGTTTTATTTCTGTAGTATGGGGAGGTGGGAAGTACCGGGTGGTTGAAGAGCAATATTTAGGTGGAAATAGTGTGGGCGAAACAGTGTAGATCTGTCCATATTATGAATAGAAGATTGCTGCATTCTTGACAGCTGTGGTGAGCTTTGGGACATAGAAGAGCAACAATGAAATGGTTCTGTGGTTTAAAAAGCTATAAGGGGAGTCCATGCTGTAGCAGCAAACTATAACCCAACAGACCCCCTCATCACTTACCCCCCTTCCTGACCCTCACAAAAGCATCTGTGACCTATTTAAATAATATGATACTGTATAAGTTCTGAGATGTGGCAATACCACAAATATAAGTTGATTATTACTGTAAATTTAAAATTGTGGCTTGAAATATGCAGGACAGCTTTGCAAATAGGACTTACTTTAATGGCTATGTACTGGATAAAAATAAAGAATTGCATTTCTATTACTACTAAATTATGCTTACTTAGATTTAAAGGGCCATAGTATGTATTCATAATCTACATACGTAGTTCAAATTCAGTTAGATTGTTACATCATACAGCATAGTTCAAATGTTCATCCCCAAAACTGGAGGAATACACCTACCATCAACTGCATAATGTATGCTCTTAAACACAAACAATGCCTTGCTGCTTACCTTCCCCAACAATTGAGCTATTTATTTTAGTTGTTCATTCTGAAGAACACGCATTGGCATGTCACTTCATTTTTAGGTGCACCCTTGGAGGTGTAAGATTGGTAGAATGTTCTATACAGAGAATTCAACCTACAAAATTCATACAACTCACATTTGTTAATGAAATGTATCTGAAATACTTGCAGAGGGCGATATTTGCCCAATTAATTTGGAAAACCAAATTGAAACACAGAATTTGTGCAAATCTCCACTCAGGTCATAAGAGGTTACAGGTAGAGGGGTATAACAAATGGATTTTATTTATTCAAAACATATTTTACCAGGTAATCAAGCAGAGCTGGGGGAGGGGGGGGCTAGTTTCCAGTTGTACCAGTTCTGCTGTGTGTGTTGTGTGTGTGTGGTTATGGTGGGGATACAGAGGAGTTTGCAGGAAACACACCAGGGTTGTAACAGTTACAGCAAGAATACTGAGTTTGAACAGGATATAAAAATAAGTGTTGGTTTCAGCATATTTCATGGGAGGGAACTTTCATTAGCACATCAGACATTCAGACTAGCCAGTAACCATCATAGGAGTAAGGCACCGTTAACTTAAAAGACAAATGTCCTTGAAACAAAAATTTAAGCAAGATGACTGCAAGTACTGTAAACATTATGTTCATTGAAATATATATGAGAGAGAGACAGGTTGGGGCTTTTCCTCTGATGTAGTTTTACAGTACATAAGACATTATGCTAGATGTACTATCTTTTGCCATCAAGATCTAAACTGTCCACATTATCATAAATAAACAATGAGTGTTGGGGTTTGCAAAATAAAATAAAATCTGCAAAATGTTTTGAATGAAAAATATATTCTAACATTGTGGATTGTTCTAGAAATGTTAAATATTCCAGTACAGGCAGCAATCACTTTAAACATGACAGCTCCACTTACAGCATAATCAAGACAATGAAAGATGCCTTCTCTCTGTCAGCGGCACACCTGGCCCACTGGGATGTTATCTCACACAGTCTGCATGCTCAGGTATTGAACTATGATTCTTTGCTTCCCAGCTACTCCCATTCTACTTTTACTATTCATCCAACCAGATGCCTGCACTTCCTAATTATACACTGCAATTTAACCTACTGCTCTTACTTGCTATCTGCCTTGTTGAATTTTATATATTACTAACTAATGGTGGAACTGTGATGCTTATTTGTATATCTCCTGTATAAATCTCCTATGTAACACATCCATTTACCAGGCACATCCAGGAACAAGTTGAAGTCACATTGCTATGCTTTTCCTGGTAACAATATTTACATGAATAAAATAATTCTTCATTCTGAACACAGACTATAACTGTTTTATTAAACTGTGAAACCAAATGAGGTACATAGAATATTAGTTAACAAAAGTGAGACTTGTCCAACCACAAACCCCAGATATTTAAAATGATTCACTGGAACAGGTGGCTGCCCTCAATATTTCTATGTGATCTAAAAGTATCACAACTATTTAGTTCTATATCTATCTATCCATCTATCTATGTATTATTTACAGTATATTTAATTAAATCTGAAGAGTGATGATGCACCTTCAGCTGAGGTCGTAGTTTCCAGAATCTTGTTTGCAAGATTCAGCATCGGCACTAGTAGTAGCAGTAGTAGTAAGTAGTAAGATAGTTTAGTCTGTAGTTACAGAAAAGGACAGCCAGTTGAGCCAAGACTCATGTACAACTGGGTCCCAATGTGCAAAGAGAGATTTCACATATTAAAATACTGATTACAGACATACAAATAGTACAAAATGAATACAATAATGACACAATAAATGATATCATACAACTTAATCACAGCATGTTTTTGACTGCTCAGCAGTATTTACAATCCATGTTTTATGGAACTCCATCATATACTGTATGTAGTTTCTCTTTGGGGTCTCAAATGGCCTAGTAAATTATTCCATAATTTGGGACCCATAGAAAGCAAGTTAAATTGCCCTTTACAGTTTTTATGACTGGTACCATGAATTCAATAGCCCCTGCAGCGCATAAGTCTTTTTTCACATTTCTTATCCTTGCTAAATCTAATAAATATTTTTTTTAGATAACACTTGTAAATCAGATAGATCATATGAAAATGTCAATGCTCTGTTAATTCAATCTGGGAAACAAAAACCCAGGGGAAGAGTACACAATGGGGGGTGAGTTAATAACAACAACAAAAATCGAAAGAGACCTAGGAGTAATTATATCAGATGACCTAAAGGTCGGCAAGCAATGTGAGAAGGCAGTAAGGAGGGCTGGGGGAATACTGGGATGCATAGGGAGAGGCATCAACAGTAGAAAACAGGAAGTTGTTATCCCTCTCTACAGACAGTTAGTGAGACCCCATCTGGAGTACTGCATGGAATTCTGGAGACCCCATCTCCACAAAGACATAGACAGAGTGGAGGCTGTTCAGAGGAGGGCAACCAAAATGTGCAAGGTCTGCACCAGAAGACATACGAGGAGAGACTAAAGCAGCTTAATATGTATACCCTTGAGGAAAGGAGGGAGAGGGGGGACATGATAGAAACTTTCAAGTATCTCAAGGGAATTAACAAGGTACAAGAGGGTAGTATCTTTCAGAAGAAGAGATGTGCAAGAACAAGGGGCACAATTCAAGATAGAGGAGGATGGCTCAGAGGTAATGTTAGAAAGTATTTTTCACAGAGAGTTGTGGATGCATGGAACAGCCTTCCTGAGGAGGTTGTGGAGCCAAGAACAGTGAGAGAATTCAAGAATGCATGGGACAGGCATAAGGCAGTTCTAGTGGAGGGCAGGAGGAAGTAAGCTGTTGATTAACTAGAATCTGCAGCTTATCCATCGGGTAGGGAAATGGGCAGACTGGGTGGGCCAAGCGGTCCTTATCTGCCATCAAATTCTATGTTTCTATGTTTCAATCCAATCTAAGGCTCTGTAGAGGACACAGTGATGCAGGCCCTGTGGAGCATCCATTATAAACTACATCCAGTCTGTACAGCACCCCCTCGGACACCCCCCCCCCACAAACACCATGTCCCCAAAATCAAAAAGGGGAATCACCATAGAAATCACTATTTGTAACCTCATGTCTAATGGAATACATTTTTTATGTTTGTACCAATTTCCTAGTTTCTTATTTAACTTGCTAATTAGGGAATCAATTTGTGCATCCCATTTACGTTGGGAATCAATCCAAATTCCCAAATATTTGTAAGAGTCGGCATGGTTTAAACTGCAGTTGTCTTGTCTTTTTCATTCAAAATTTGTTAAGTAGTGCCCAGTATATTGCAGAACAACATAACTTGTGACTTTGTAGGATTTAATACCAGCCCATGCTCATGGCAATAATTCTGTAACCTATTAAAGTCATCTCACAGCTTTTCTTGAATCTGGCTAACAGATGTACCCTCAATATACAATACAATATCATCAGCATACAAATGATGCCAGACGTCCCTCAATAAATGTCCAACATTATTTGTATTCAGATGAAACAAAATAGGCCCTAGTCAGACTTCTTTGAGGCACCCCAGTTTTGTTGGTCAAAACTTGGATCTAAAGTTGTTATTTAATGTCTTTCACTGTTGTCTTCCACTCAGATTGCCATGAAACCATTTTAAAGCCTCCTGACTGAAGTCAACAGATCCTAATTTATTAATTAACATATCATGATTCAAAGTGTCGAACACTTTAGATAAATCTATAAATACTGCCTTAACCATGAGGCCTTTGTCCATGGCCATCTGAATGTCAGACACCACTTTACCCAGTGCTGTGGAGGTACTACGCTGTATCCTGAAACCTGCTTGATATGTGTTGTACAATTTCTGGGCTTCTAAGTAACATTTCAACTGATGCACCACAATGTCTTCAAAGGTCTTCGAAATTACAGACAGCAAAGCTATGGGCCTGTAATTTCCCATACCGTTTTTTGGCCCATTCTTGTAAATTGGGACCACATTCCTGTTTCATGTCTTGAGGGTAGGAATTGGATTTTATGAAAGGTTTAAAATGTCTACCAATAAAGGAGCTACCATAGGTGCAGCCAGTTTAAATAGGCAGGAAGGAATACCATCAATACCTTAGGCCTTTTTAATATCTAATTTCAACAATTCCTTAAGCATCTGGTTTGAAGTTATACATTTAAAGGAGAAATTAGGCATCACTATATCTTTTCTCTCCTGGTCAGTTAGATGTTTCCACAAAAAAAGAAGAAGCTAAGCTACCGGCAAACGGATATTACGTCGCCGTCTCAATTACCACGGTCAAAATGCGGCCAACAAAAAGTCGAAATTAAATGCAGTCACTGGTAAAGCAGCAGCAAAGAAAATGTAGCTACCACAACCAAATACCTGTGACTACATGACCCACTGCACTGTGTGACTTTTGCTCCGGACATCTTTCAGCATTCTAAGCATCACAATTATAATCACTGTAATGTTTAATTTAAAATATATATATATATATATATATTTGCACACTTTAATGCTACTTGTTATATGCATTACGCACTTTATACATATTTCCACACTGTAATTTTGTTAATGCCTTAGGTGCCTTTAAAAATGCTTTGCACATTTATGTAATGGTTTTAATGATGCTATACAAGATGGTTTTAAAACTGATGCTTAGTTGTAAACATTCTGTAATAACCAGTTATAGTTATTCCCATAGGGAAACCAGGTTGTAATTCCAGCAGTTATAACCAGCCGTTATAATGACATTCACACTTGGTATCCCTACTTCCGCACATGCACCTATCACAAACTTCCCTTTCTGTGCCGTCCATACAATGACTCAGTGCTGCAGTGTTCCCCAACAGAAGTCATCAGCAGTAACTTGGATTTTACTCACACCCTTGGGGGGGGGGATGTAAAATCCTCGTTATAACTCACCTACCCATCCATTATTCTCTATTTTAAACTTTGCACACTGCAATAATAAACTTGCCTAGTTGAATTTCGACTTGGTCACTGTTTGTACTGGGGTGCCCCATGCCTAGCCCTTCCTTCCTTCTTTGTAACATAAACATACTGTACAGTGCAACTTTGCTAATGCTGTACAACATATTTTTAAAGCTGATGCTTAGTTGTAAACATTCTTTTAGACGTTGCACACTTAAATTTTACTACTGGGGGGTTAAACTGAATGGAAATACAATGCTCGAGGGGAAGTCTTTTAATGATGCACAGCATGTGCACCTCAATAACCATCCTTTGTTCTACTTGCACAATAGATGAGGACTTGGGATCCAGGACAGGAATGGGTGTTTAATGCCAGGTAATGTAGTGACAATTTGTCCAATGCACATAATGTGCGGCGACATTTCGTCTGCAAACGAATCATGTCAGCGACCCAACCGATGGTTATTATTTGTCCCCTCAAAGTAATGTCCATGTTTTTATGACCGCAACATTAAGTTCAGGGACCAATCGACCGTACACAAAGCTATCATCTGTAGGGGATCCCATGTTAATATACTTTTCATTAAACATATCAGCCACCTTCTCAGAAATTGGGTGGGAAACACCATCAATGAAAAAGGAACCAGGTAATTCAAAAGGTTTACTGCCTTGTAATTTTTTTAACCATGTTCCAAAATTCTCTAGGATTTTTTGTATTTTCTGATCTGAAATTTAATAAAAAGTAATCTGCCTTAGCCTTCCTTATTTTTTAGTATAACAATTTGGAGCATGATGATATCTATCCCTTTTTAAATGAATTTATGGGGTGGTTAATATAGCTAAAAATATAACCTGCTTTAAATGATTGTTATTTGATTCATTATGGGCTGTTAATAACATTTGTGATTGTAAGTAATGTATTGTCTTGTTTATGGCAATTACTGTTGATGTCTATGTTCTAAATGCTTTTATGTCTGGCATGTCTGAAAAGGGCTGTGCCCAGTCCACCCCTGGTTAAAAAAATAAGATCTCTCATTTTTATTTTCTTTAGCTTGCTTCCATGCCAAATCTCTCATCTCTGATATTTTCTCAGTTCTTTTATGTGCCAAGGAGAATTTTTGTGTCAAATAGGGGCATGATCATTGCATATGGATAAAATTCACTTTGAAAATAGTACCAGGCATTGTTTACATCAGGAATTAATGCGGTCTGTCCAATTTCTGGTTTCTAAATCTACCATAAAACTAATGTAATCAAAGCGCTTTTAAAGTTCGATAGGTTTTAACTTGAGATGAACTGTTTTTGCCTTTATGTCTAATGCAAAAGTGACTTGGTGATCAGTAAAAGCACCCAGCAATACACCATATAAGGAATAGTTGCCTGGAGCTGAAGTAAATATTAAATTTAAGACAGTAGAGAGGCTCTGGTCTTTTGGATTAAGAGGCTAGTGTAGTGCCTGAAACTGCCTGCAATTAATTGTAACTTTCAGATGTAGTCAGCTATCTCTTCTTATATCACAAGTATTTTTTTCTTTTCTGTTTGCTAATTAGAATCTTTTTCACCTGGCAGTACTGGGGTGATGTGTGGAGCAGCACTCTGTCTAGAGGGAGAAAAAAAGTCAGTTCTGTTCCCCCACTACATCAACACTGAGACCACACTGACAATAACATCCTAGTAACCAATGAGAGCTATTTCTCATTGCCAGATCTCACTTTCACATGAAGCAGCAGGGACCGGCTCTTCCTGGTTACTAGTGATGTCACAATTTCCTGCATTTTGATTGGTAGCTTGTGAGCGTCACTGCTCAGGCTGCAAGGATTGTGGTGCCTCAAGGTGTTTGGTCTCATTTCTGACAATGTAGTGGGAGGAACAGAACTGACTTTTTTTTCCTCCAGACTGAGTGCTGCTCCACACACCACCCCAGTAATGCTAAGTGGAAAATTTTCTAATTAACAAACAGAAAACAAAAAATACTTGAGATATAAGAAGTGATAGCTGATTGCATCTGAAAATTACTATTAATTCCAAGCAGTACACTAGCTCTTTAAGTCTAGTAGGGGATTTAATGAGTTGAAATAATCCTAAACTTGATGATAATTCAAATAATTTACTTGTGTCACCCAATCCACATTTAGGTCTCCTAATAGAATCAGCTCATGACTAGACCTAAAAGGAAACAAATATATCATAAAAACCCCAAAAAGTTTGATCATCCCTTTTTTGGGGGGGATGGCAACCCATTAATATAAAGGGTTTACAATACGGAATTTTGTATTTCCAGTGCTAGCCTTTCCATACCTGGGGTCGTATTCTCAAAGGGTTATGCCTGGCATAAAGTTACTTGCGCCAACAAGAACGGTGCAAGTAGCACTTTACACCAGGAGTTGTGACATTCAGAATTCTACAAAGCAGCCTGCAACATGTCATAGGCTGCTTACACCAAAGTAGACTTACACCATCAGTTATGCCATAAACCCCCTGTGACATGGTGCAAGGGGGTTTATGGCAGCAGTTGTGCCCTATTCTGGAAGGGCGGCTGGCAGATCCCCAAATCTGCTATTCTGGAACACCCTTCAGAGGACATCCATCAAAGTACAGTTATACCAGCCATTAGCTGGTATAAGTGTACCTAGCGTCCACTGGGGGTTGCGCCAATGTGCCTGCCAGCCCACCCCATACATGTAGCCCCCCATGCCCCAATCCCCATAAAATCAATGAAGTGCCCTGCAAAACAATTGAACCCCCATGCGCCCGATCCCATGAAATTAAAGTAATTGCCCCCTCAGGGCTATCAACCCCCATGCGTGATCCCTGTAAATGCATGTTTAAGCCCTGCAGAGGCTAGAGGAACCCCATGCCCCAATCCCCGTAAATGTGTTTGAGCTCCCACAGGGCTAGAGGAACCCTCCATGCCCCAATCCCCACCCCAATCCATGTGGTAGTACACAGTTTAAAAATGTAAAAATGTCCCAATAATCCTGGTATTCTAGTGGCCCCCCCACCTGGCAATGCCAGACCAGACCACCCTCTGACCCGCACAAGAGTCGGTGACTGGCACAACCCACCTCTCACAACTGTGGCCAACCCGCTGACTGAGCTCAGCCTAGCAGCATGTACTGTAATTATTACATGCTCAGGGAATGACAGCTGCTGTCATTCCCTGAGGTGTAATAATTGCAGTACATGCTGCTAAGGGGAGCTCAGTTGGTGGCTGGCCATGGTGGTGAGTGATGGGTTGTACCAGTTACGGTTGGGTATGGGTCAAGAGTGAGGTGGTCTGGCACTTCTGGATGGGGTGGGGGCTGCTAGACTACCAGGGATTACTAGGATCTTTTGTACATTTTAAACTGTGCATTACGCATGGACTTGGGGTATGGGGATCAGTGCGGGGATCCTCTAGCCCTGCAGGGGACTTAAACACACATTTATGGGGTATCAGGGCATGGGGGGGTGTCTGCTGGCCCTGTGGGGCTTAAAATGCATTTATGAGGGATTGGAGCATGGGGAGGGCCACTAGCAATGCAGGAGCACTTATTGCTTATAGGGGGCTCAGGAGAGGGGCACTTGCACCCTTCAGTGTACTGAGCTGTGGTTTGTGACAACCTGTTCAGGTACACTCTCTGTTCAGCATACCTGGTGGGCTGTTGCAAGTCACGGGACTTAGCTATGGGTACCCTGCCCTTTGCAGAATCATGCACAGGGTCCTTGGTGCAACTGCACCCCTCATATGTCGCAACTTGCTTCCACTGACTGCTGTTTACTTTTTGTTTCCTCTCGTGCCCAACTCTTGCAGGCCTGATTTTGTCCCCTTCCCCATGTGGCCCCCCGTCAGAGTTGGTTACATATATTAGGTGTAACTTTGTGTTGTGTGCTGCTGTGTGTTTGGTGCTGTCAGGGAGCGCTACATTTGTGAGGTTCTTTGCCTCGCTATTTTTCCCATACACTACCTTTTATCGCGCGGTTTTGTTTCCACTATGTTTGACTGGGCGGTAAAAGTTTAGCGATTATTACCCTGAACCCATGTAATTAATTCTGGGTCACCCCTAAAAAAGGGATTGTTGGTCTCAGTGGGCCTTGCAGGTGAACAAAATTCAATAAATAGACAGATAGGTCACCAGACACAGCTGTGTATGTTACAAACACCTGAAAGACATATAAATGTCTTTGTTGTAGACTTTCTTTGCTCTGGTTGTCAGCCACTGGGGTCCCTCTCAGGCAAGACCCACCTAAGTGTCTCTATGATACTGCCTGGTACGCGAGAATCAGGTATAGGGTCCTCTCCAACTGACCCTGAAGTGGAGAGGACTCGAGTCAACTGGAAAGGGCCAGCAGTGGACATGTGAGCCACCTCCTTGGGGACCGCCATCATCCTCCCAGCAGCTGGGTTGTTTCCTCCTTGCTTGTTGCATTGCCCCGAGGTGCGGATGTGCAATGATGTCACAGTGCAGAGGGCATGCACCTGTCCCCTCTCGCAGATGTCCACTGCTGCCTCCCGATACAAGTCCCCACCGACTTGCAGCACCCCAGTCTCCACGGGGAGCCACTACAAGGTGGGGTATCCCGGAACCCACCCAGAAGAGGAGAGCAGTCCTCTGGATGCTCAATTCTTTTCCTCCCCTGCTCACCCCCAGTGCCTGAGTCCACTCCTGAACCCAGGTCGCCGGCTTAGCACAAGGTTTGGCATCCAGCGCCTCAACCTTCAGCATCACCGGACCCTAAATATCACATTTGACCTGCCTGATCTGAAAATAAAAAGTAAAAATACATGCAAAATGAATTAAAATATTCAAGATACATGGAAACTAAAATTAACTTACAAATTAAAGGGACACTGTCAGCTTTTCTTCTAATTTTAAAACTGCATAATATCATCTTTACTGTTGACATTATAGTGATTAAAAATACATCCATGCCATAAGATTTGCACTATACTACCATGTGTTAATATTTTTGTTAAACTTAAAACTCAAGCTGTCCACCTTGAATAGTGCCGACTGCTGCTTCCACGCATCCCAGATGATGATGATACCATCTCAAGCCACAGGTAAACTCACTCGTATCATGTTTGAACAGTGACAGGAATTCCACAAAGATCATTACAGCGACAAAATCGGCAGTTCGCTGCAACAGTCCCAGGTATTCCTGGCACTGCTGTCTCTGGGGATATCACCCCCTCCTCAAATCATCTCCAACTCAGAGTTAGTTATCCATAGTACAGGAGTGCAGAGGATGAAGCATCCCACAAAACATTTGCTTTCCAGGGCGGTACAATGCCGTTTGACACAATTCGTGTCACTACGGGTTAGTGGAACCAAACTTGTTCATGGTGAGTTTGTAACTTTGTGGTTTGCCAAGGAAATAAGGTGCCAGATAGTATAAAGTATTGCAATATCTATTGTAATATCTGAAATGGTATTCTTGCTTTCGAAAACAAGCAGTCTAATCTCTTTAGTTCGGCTATTAGAATTCAAAGCCATGACTCTGGGTATGTGCATTAGAATGCCTGTGCTCAGAGTCATGGCTTGAATTTCAACAACCAATTATTTAAAGAAGTTAGACCACCCATTTCGAGCAAGAATACCATTTGATATCACAGTTCTTTATACTATCAGGCATTATATTTGTTTGGCAAAACAAAAAATGTGCAAACCCGCCATGAATGAATTTATTCACCACTCGGTGTGGTATCATCACAGGAGCAGTGGCTGGTGCTCGTCAAGGCAGACCGCTTGTGTTATAAGTTTAAAGCAAAAACATTATAAAATATGAATAAATGGAAGTATAGTGCATATCATGTGATATATATATATATATCATTTTTAATCACTATAATTCCAACAGGACAGTGATATTATGCAGTTTTAAAATTAGGTGAACTGACAGTGTCTTTTAAATAATAAAATACCTGCAAATTAAAACAAAGTATAACTGCTCTTACAGTTATAATTCACATACAAAAACTATACAATTTATACTTCAAAATGACATATTTAAACTACTGACGTGGAATCTGCTTCAGCGTGAAAGTAATTAGTTTATCGGTCTCCATAAATACCAGACACCCACACAAGGTCAGCAACCACCTTCGCAAACCACATGCGGCTCTCCCTGCCCTAACCTCGACTCCCAGTGGTTTCACCTATTCTGCACAGCTGTCAGCAGAGCATGCAGTAAAAAAACAAACACAGAAAAATCAAGGGGGTGGAGCAACAAAACAAATTGTTACTTTTTAAGTTTTGAGTTGGTTGGTGTGGCAACACGCCCTATACCACACGGTCAGTGATCTTCTTTGTTACTGCTAAGTTGACCACAGAGAGGAAGGCGTGTATCTATACTGGCAGTCTGGAGCTCAGTCTATGATTGGTTCAGGCTGCTGCCACAGTATGCACTAACTGGCCTGGAGTTTAACCCTGCAGTACTATTGGTCAAAAATTGGAAAGGAATGGTCATGCCTCTGCTAACTGGCTGCTTTTTCTGTAGCATACCAGTCAGTGGGAGGTTTAAATTGCCATCCTTTTCCCCATACATCACCACTACAATCTGTCTGAGTGTCAGGAAGGACTGTTGGAGTTGGAGAAGACTGCAGTGTGCCATGTGAGTGGAGAAGGAGAGTGGAGCCAACATAACTGCTGGAAGAAAGAAGCAACCCTGGACTCAGGAGCCAACTCTTAGTCTCAGCCATCCTGAGCTGAGTGAACCAACAGAGCACCGAGCCGAGGTCAGAGGGAGTGTGGGTGTATAGATCATGACCCGTGGAGGAGCAGAACAGGAGTGGATCAGCTGCCGAGGAGCAAGGAGCAGACAAGGACTGGGACCGAGGGCCACTCGGTGAGAAGAGAGACAGAGAAAGAGTAGAGCACCGCCACTGACTCCTGAGCACACCAGGGTCCTGGAGGAAGGACTCGTCAATCCCAAACTATCTGACTGAGCGCAAGCACCCTGTGCTTTGTTTCCTTCTCTGAGATTACTTCTGAAATTAAAAGTTTCATGGGCGGGCGGGGAAGGGGATTATTGGCAACTGGTTGGGTGGGAGCAACATGGTGACAGTTAGCAGTTTGACACCCATACCTCTCATCTCAACTGTCCCAATTCTTCCTGGATTTTGACTCACTGTCCCAAAGCCCTGCCTTGGTTGTGTAATTTCCCTAGTTTGAGAATGCTAGTGTAATCACAGTGCACATGTTTAACCCTTAACTACTGACAGAATGTACAAGAATTCAGGACTGATGCAGCAGTCTGTGGCAGTGTGACCCAGCAAGGGTTAACTGGCTCAAGCAAAAAACAGCTGGTAGTTGCCCACACTGAAAAGTGAGAACCCCCCTCCTCCCCCCAGACATTCCTCAGCCCCTGCCTTGCAGATCTATACAGACCATGGTCTGTGTGTGTAATCTGACTCCATGCTGACAGAGAGGGACAGAATGTCAGACACACACAAACATACATACACATACAGATACACACACACACACTGCAGTCTGTAGCAGTATTAGGCAGCATCAGCTGGAACCTGGAAACCCCACCCCCCACCTTTACAGCTCCATGTGACCAAACTGCTGAAAAGTGACTATAATTGTGTTTAAGCAGTTCAGCCAATTATTATTTCATGTTGCTTTCTTTACTTTAATGACTAGTGAGGTATGATACGAACCATACAAAACTTGCCAGCAGAAACAGGCCTCACGGTCTATCAGGTCTGCTCAAATGCTCAGCTAGCGCCCTTATTTCTCAGCTTCTCCAGCCCCTCCCCATTCACCTCCGAAAACTGATAAGCGTCATTTCTCCATCCCCCCTTGCCCTGTCCCATGCCCTTTTGAAACTTTCCACCGTCCTACATGTCACCACCTCCTCTGGCAGAGCGTTCCATTTTATGCCGTTACTGTTATTGTATATTCTCCTGCAGTTCCACTAATAAGGCTGCAGTATGCTGTTGTAGTAAAAAACAGTACACACATAGTGCTGCTCTACATAGGAAGGAACAAGCAAGAACATTGTGAGTTTAGATACTATTTGGTGGCTTGGTGCAGTCTAGAAACCTAAACAACATAGAAACATAGAAACATAGAAGTTGACGGCAGATAAGGACCGCAAGGCCCATCCAGTCTGCCCATTTCCTTTTCTACCTTATAAATGTGCCATCGGCCTTTGCTCTGTCAGTGGCCTATCTATTCATAGTCATTTGTATTGCTCCCTTATGCCTATCCCATGCCTGTTTGAAGCCCTGCACTGTATTCATAGCCACCACTTCTTGTGGTAAGCCATTCCATGCATCCACCACCCTTTCTGTGAAAAAGAGATTTTCTCCACATTCCCCATGATCGACCTCTCTCTAATCTCATGCTGTGTCCTCTTGTCCTGCTATTTTTCTTATATTTAAACATGTTAGACTCTTTCACCTTGTTTATGCCCTTAAGGTGTTTGAATGCCTCGATCATATCACCTCTCTCCCTCCTTTGCTCAAGGGTATACATATTGAGCTCCGTTAATCTGTCCTCATATGTCTTCTGATGCAGTCCCTGCACCATTTTGGTTGCCCTTCTCTGGACTGCCTCAATTTGGTTAATGTCCTTGTGAAGGTGTGGCCTCCAATACTGCATGCAGTTTTCCAGATGGGGCCTAACCAGTGTCTTGTACAGAAGGATTATTACCTCCCTCTTACGACTTGTGATACCCCTACTAATACACCCTAACACCCCCCTAGCCTTACCTACTGCTTTAGAGGTCTGCTTGGATGATTTTAGGTCATCAGTGATGATGATACCCAAGTCTCTTTCTTCCTTTGTGACTGCTAGCAACTCCCTCCCAGCCTATAGGTGGCTTCAGGTTTCTCTTCCCTATGTGCATGATTTTGCACTTCTTTGCATTAAATCCCAGTTACCACTCTTCTGACCATTCTGCTAGTTTATCCAGATCTCTTCTCATTCTGCCCACCCCATCTGGATCATCTACTCTGTTGCAGATCTTGGTGTCATCTGCAAACAGACAAGCCTTACCCTCTAGTCCATCTGCAAGGTCACTAATGAAGATGTTGAAGAGGACTGGCCCCAGGACTGATCCCTGAGGTACCCCACTTGTGACTTGCATCTCTTCTGACTGTATACCATTTACCACCACTCTCTGTTTTCTGCCCGTCAACCAGTTTGCCACCCAGTTGACCAACTTCTGACCACCGAGCCTACCCAGCTTATTTATCAATCTTCTATGTGGAACAGTGTCAAAGCTTTGCTGAAGTCAAGGTGGCGACATCAACTCTGCTCCCCTTGGTCCACCACTCTGGTTACCCAGTCAAAGAAATCTATGAGATTAGTTTGACAGGACCTTCCTTTTATGTAAACCCATGCTGTCTTGGATCCTGTGCCCTATAGTTCCAGGTGTTGCACTATCCTTTCCTTAAGGAGTGCCTCCATAATCTTGCCCACTACTGAGGTAGACTGACTGGTCTGTAGTTCCCCGCCTCCTCCCTGCTACCACTCTTGTGGGCGGGATCACATAGCCCTTCTCCAGTCTTCTGGGACCTCTCCTGTGCTCAGAGACTCACTAAACAATTCTGCTAATGGCTCTGCTAGTTCCTCCTTTAGCTTCTTAAGTACCCTGGGATGTATGCCATCCAGGTCCCATTGCCTTATCCACCCTGAGCTTAGCAAGCTCTTGTAGGACTCTTTCTTTTGTGAAGGGAGTAGCTCACCTCCTCCCCCTGTGTCCATGATGCTGAGCTGTGGGCCCTGCCCTACCTTCTCTTCAGTAAATACTGAGCAAAAGTATCTATTTAGGATAGATGCCTTTACAGGGTCCTCCTCCTCACATGCTCCTTTTCTCCATTAAGCTTAGCAATACCCCTCTGGACTTTCTCCTTTCACTAATGTATCTATAGAAAGTCTTGTCACCTTCTTTTACTGTTAGTTGCTAGTGTTTCCTCAGTTTGGGACTTTGCCTGCCTTACTGCCTGCTTCCCTTAGGGCAGTTTGGTATGCCTCCCTATCTTCATCCCGCTGTGTTCCCTTATATTTCCTGAAGGCCAGCCTTTTGGCTCTGACCTTTTTGCTACTGTATTTGAGAACCAAAGTGGTTTCCTCTTCTTTGCACTTCCTTTTCTGTCTCACACAATGGATGTTGCTTCAAGCATTGCATCCTTAATGCTCTGCCCACTTTGCCTGTACCCCTCACCTGTGTTTCTTTTGCCAGGCTAGCTTAACTCTGTTGGCCATCTTATCAAAGTCAGCTCCTCTGAAGTCCCATATTTTTGCCTTGGAATGGGATGATTTAGATGTAGTAACCAAATTGAACCATACTACGTGATGGTCACTGTGGCCCCCCAGGTGACCTTCTACCTGGAGATCTGTGATCCCTTCTTTGTTAGTCAGTACTAGATCTAGGATAGCCCTGTCTCTTGTGGGTTGCTGTACCAGTTGTTTGAGGCCCTCCCCCTGCAGGGAATCCACTATGAGTCTAGTTCTGGCAGATGTTCCTGCTGGTATTGACCAATCTGTATCCGGCATGTTGAAGTCTCCCATTATCAGAACCTCCCCTTTAGCTGTCATGTTTTGTATATCTTCTAACAGTAATGTGTCTATGTCCTCCCTCTGGTCTGGGGGCCTGTAGACAACCCCAGTTCTTATGGCTGTCCCATTTCCTGTTTCCAGGGTGACCCACAGTTCTTCTGGCTCCTTATGTGTATTCTGAATTTCTGTAGCTTTGATATTTTCATTAACATACAGGGCCACTCCTCCCCCCCTTTTTTGCACCTCGGTCTCTTCTGAACAATACATAGCCAGGTACTGAAGTCTCCCAAGTGTGGTTACTGGTAAACCACGTCTCACTAATTGCTACTATGTCCAGTTTAGCCTCTGACATTATTGCCTGCAGGTCTGGGATCTTATTTCCCAGGCTGTGAGCATTTGTGTACATGATTTTCCATTGGCCAGATTTTGGTGTGTTAGTTGTTGGGTGAAGTTTGGCATTACCCTGTCGTCGTGTGGAGAGACAAACCTTTTTCTTACCTGGTGATGCAAATGAGCAGGCAAACATGCTGAATTCCTGTTTGACCACTAGCTGAGGGGAGGGTGTTCTTCCGATTCGACGTATGGGGCTGCACCCTCTCCCCATTTGCTAGTTTTAAATATTCTGCAAAGGCGTCAAACTTCTGCCCCAATGCACTGACTCCTCTTTAGTCAGATGCAGTCCATCAAATTCAAGAACTTTCGCTCCCAGAACTGTGCCAGTTCCTACAAATCTGTGTCCTTTTCCTGGCACCAGCCCTTGAGCCACGTGTTTGGCTCCCTATCTCCCCTTCTCTGACCTTCCGTCCATCTGCTCCCTCTCCCAGACTGGCAGGATCTCAGAGAAGGAGATGCCGGACAGAAATAGATGATAGTTTGTCACCCAGCCTAGTCAGGTGTTCCTTGGTCTCCACAACTGACCCGGCTGGCGAGATCATTAGTCCCTATGTGTACTAGGACATCAATGTTTTCTCCTGCTTTGTGAACAATTCTAGCAATGCAGTCAGTGTCTCTCCATGCTGATGTACCTGGGAGACATCGACCATCACCCCTGGCTGGAGATGGGTATCAACTCCCGAATCATAGGTCTCCTATTATCAGAGTTTTTGGATTTCCTTTGTGCTTGTTTTGTTTTGGTTCCTGATTTGGATGGAGTTTTGTTGTGCTAGCTCCTGCCGCAGTGTTCTGCTCTGCAGTGTCTTCTGCCTCTTTATTTGATTTCAGAGATAGAGGCAGATACCTGTTTGTAGTGTTTATATGGTTTTGGAGGTAATGTGTTGAGAGCAGAGAGTGATGGGGCACCTGATTTGCTCCTCCTAACCACCTGCCAACCTCCTGGACCAACTACCCTCTGCGGTCGAGGTTTTTCTGTTGGATGCTGGGAAATGGCGGGTGGTTCTTATAATGTATTTCCTCTTCAATATGAAATTTGAGGCATGCAATCTCTGCCCATGCTGCCCGGAGCTGAGCCCTAAGATCTCAAAGGCCCAGCATGTGGGACAGTGTCCTAAATCCTGTAAGACTGTCCTTCTGAAAACTGTTCCACAGTACCCATGATTAATGAAATCCATTCCAAATAAGTTGCTGGGTTTGTAACCTAGTCAGAGTAATTAGAAGGAGAAAAAGGAAAAAAATAGTCTACTATGTACAGATACTAGTACAGTATTTTTTCTGTTCAGTTTGCGTCTGGAAATAAATAACACTGGAACCTAACTTAACACTGGATACTAAAGAAAAAAATCTCTAGCAGTGCCAATGTTCCTCTTTAGTTGCAAGTAAGTAAATGAAGAGTACCAAATAAAGAAACATGCAAAACATTTGCCTGTGTGTTTTTTTTATTATGCCATTTGGTAATGCGTTACTGAATTTGACATTTAAAAGCATAAACTAAAGATACTTTACCAAGTCATAAAATAAGCAGGTTCGCATAGCAATTTGCTACCCAAAAAACACTGATTGCTAATCAAGTGAAATCTTGATTAGCAGAAGTTGCTAATCCACTGATTTGCCTTACTGCTGTAAAAATTTACAAATTGCAGTAATTTATTCCCCATAATTGTGGTAAAAAGCACAAACTGTGAACATTTTTAATGCAGTTTGACACTATTACCCCATAGTTGCACTATTCTGGATTTTATCTTACAGCAAAAATTCCCCATTTAATAAAACTGCTTCTCAAACCTGACTGGTTGCTAATCAAAACTGTGTTTATTAGCAAAGGCTGCTAACCACATTTTCAAAACTAATTTATGCCTTGTTCACATATGTGGTAGTGGACTACATAAATCTCATGCGATGGTGCTGACGCCATGCTGAATAAAATATGGTGTTCCTGATTTTGGTCATTTATCCTTGATTTTTTGGGGGGAGTGTCCCTGATTTGGGTGCTAACAGGTTGAGAGGTATGTTGACACCAGCTAGTAATTCTGTGGCAGTTGAGGGACAAGCAGCAAAGCCTTTAGGCTCCGCATCTTAAACAGCATTTCTCAACTTTTATTGTTTTTTTCTGCCCTTTAGCAGCTTCTTAGAAGATAATTATTTTTATTTGCAATGTGCAGAACTGTTAAATTTAAAACATGCCTGCTTTTTGTCAGTCAGTTGGTTCTTGCTATGTTAACTCTATCTCCAGTGGAGGTCTGGGCATTCTGCCAGTCTATGTATCTTAAAACAATTAAAGGTGACAGATGCATATATAAAATGATACTCTGAATCATAGAAATTGACAGCAGAAAAGGGCCCTCCAGCCCATCAAGTCTGTCCCTCACCGCCCCCAGTCTACCCTCACTCCTCTTGGGGCTCCTCCCCATAACCCCATGTTCTTGTCCCACATTCTTTTCAAACCAGACACAGTCTCGGCCCCCCCACCTCCTCCTCTGGCAGCCTCTTCCAGGAGTCCATCACTCTCTCAGTGAAGAACCATCCCTTCATGTTACCTCTAAAATTCCCTCCCTGTAGTCTCAGGCCGTGCCATCACCTTATGCAGCCTACCTTCCTGTGAAATAAATGCCACGCCACCACTTTATGGATCCCTTTGATGTACTTTAAGGTTTATATCCTGTCCCCACTTTCCCTTCTAGTCTCCAATGTGTAGAGACCCAGTTCCCAACATCTCTGTTCGTAGGGCTTGTCATCCATCCCCAGCACCATCTTGGTCGCTCTTCTCTGAACCCTTTCCACCAACTCTGTGTCCTTCTGGAGGTAAGGCCTCCAAAACTGGACACCGTATTTGAATTGCAGCCTCACTAAGGCTTGGTACAGGGGGTGTCAGGACCTCCTTTCTCCTGCTTGTTATTCCCCTGCTTATACATGCCAGCATTCCATATGCCCTCCCCATGGCCCTGGTGCACTGTTTTCCCACCCTTAGGTTGCTGGTGACTGTTATACCCAGGTCCTTTTCTTGATCCATGATCTTCATTTTCTCCCTCCCCCCGATTGTGTAATCTAAATGTGGGTTCCTGTTGCCCATGTGCATCATGCACACTTCTTTGTGTTGAAATTCAGCTGCCAGGCATCCCCCACCATTCCAGAGTCCTCATGTCCTATCTCATATCCTCTGAACCACCTGCTGTGTCCACCCTATTGCAGATTTTCAGGTCATCTGCAAATAGATCCACACATCCCCTGAGGTTGTTTGCTATGTCTGTTATGTAGATACTGAACAGGAGTGGCCCCAGCACCAACCCTTAGGCTTTCCAGTTTATAGACTAACCTTCTTATAGGGCAAGGTGTCAAATGCCTTGCTGAAATCCAGATAGGCCACGTCCACCGCACCCCTTGGTCCAGTACCTGTTTCACCCAGTTGAGAATTTTATTAAATTGGTCTGGCATGACCTCCCCTTAGTAAACCCATGTTGCCTATCATCTACCAGCCCATTTGCTTCCAGGTAGTCCATCACCCTTTCCCTTATGAGTGTCTCCATGACTTGACCACCACCATAATGAAGCTGACTGGGTGGTAGTTCTCCCTCAGCTCCCTCCTTGTGTATTGGAGCCACAGCTGCTCACCTCCAGTCCTCCAGCACCCTACCAGAGTCATGGGACAGGTTGAACAGCTTTGCTAGCAAAGCAGTCAGCTCGTCTTTTAGTTCCCAATTCATTCTCGTGTGCAGCTCATCCGGCCCCATAGCCTTGTCCACTCTTAGCCAGCCTAGCTCCTCCCTGACTCTCTTCATGCTAGAGGGTCTCGTGTCCACTCCAACATTCCCCACCCTCCCCTTTAGTTCTGGTCCCCTCCTTCGTAAACACCGAGCAGAAGTACTTATTCAGTTCTTCTGCTTTCTCGCAGTCCCCTTCTAAAGAGATCCCACGTTCTCCTCTCAGCCTTGAGATTCCTAGACCAAATTTCCTCCCATCCCCCACATACCTAAAAGATGCTTTATTCCCTCCCTTTATCTGTGATGCTATCCTCTCCTCTGTGGTTGCCTTTGCTCTCCTGATTACTGTCCTGGCTAGCCTCCTCATTTCCCTATAAGCCTCCTTATCCTTGTAGTTCTGAGTTCTTTTGCATTTCTTGAAGGCCCTCCTCCTGCCCCAATGCCTTTGCCACATCCTTTGCAAACCAAAGGGGCCTCATGCTCCTTGTTCCTCAGCTTACCATCCTAACGCACATAAAGGTGGCTTCCTTCACTCTATCTTTGATAGCTCTCTATAGCCCTTACACTTCACTTATTTCTCCCATGGCTTCCACTGCCTCTCCCACCATCTGCCTCATCCTATCAAAGTCCGCATTCCTGAAGTTCAATACAGTCATGCTGGTTCGACATTCCTCCCTACCTGCTTTAACCCTGAAACTGATGGTCCTGTGATTGCTGTTCCTAATTGTTCTCCCACCTCCACCCTTTCTATACCCCTAGTCAGGTCTTGGACCAGCTGGAGGAACATCCCTGCAATGTCTCCAGGATCCCCTGCTCCTCACTGACACCGCATCTGGGATGGCCCAATCTATGTCGGGATGTTTAAGTCACCCTCCAGTAATGTTTCCCCTTTAGAGCTACCCTTGCAATGTCCTCCAACATTACCCCATCCTGTTCATCCCCTGGTCAGGACGTCTGTAGAGACCCCAAGTCATAGATTCTCCTGTCTTTCGGCCTAGTGTGACCCAGAGGAGTTCCATGTCCTCATCCTCCTTCCCTCCATTACCTTCATGTCCTCCCTAACATATAAAGGCAACTCCCGCCATCTCTCCTGTCCTTCATAAAAGTCAGAATCCAGCTAGTGATGTTTCCCACATATGATGCAGTGTCCACCATGTCTCCATGACCGCAATTATGTCTAGGCTGTCATACTCTGCAATAGTCATCAGCTCATCCATCTTATTGGTCAGACTCCTGGCATTCACCATCAACCCCTCCACTATGCCACCCACACACCATCCTTCCCCAAGGGTATGCATGGAACACAATCCACTTTACATCCCCTTATCAGCCTCTGTGTTGCATGGCTGATTTTCAGACCCCACCCTTCTAAATTAAATGGAACTCACTTTCAAAGTAATCCCCAACCTGCAGTTTAATACAGCTGCACTCTCTTTATTTAGGTGGAGTCTGACAGAGGCATAGAGGCTCACATCATCCCATGTCGCTCCCAATCCCGTACCATCTTGCTAGCTAAGCTGTTGAATTCCTTAATTTTTGTTTCCCTCTGTACTAGTTCTGGGCACTGGTAGCACCTCAGAGAAGGCCAAGGATTTGAAGCTAATATTTCCACAGAACCTAGCTAAGGCCTTAACTCTTGCCTGCACCTCCATGATGCTGTTCCTATTCAGATCTTTGGTTTCCAGATGGGAAAAACCAGGTGTGTCTCCCTATCCTGTTCCATCCCCTATGAAGGTATGTGGTGGATTATGTACAGTGCTGTCATCCCTGGCATGCACCACCCAAGCTGCACTGTTCCTACCCCCAACTTAACACCCCTGATGATGAAATACCCAATCAGTAGTACCTTGCCTCCCCTCCACTTCTGGATAGCCTGTAAGCTGTCTTTCTCCCCTAGCTTTCTGTGTCTGTTCCTGTCCTGTCACCTGCCCCACTTCCTGCCAGTCCCTCCCCTACCTCAGCTCCACCTACTTCGACTGCCCCTGCCACCACCTGCCCCGCTCTTTTGCCCTATCTTTGAGCGCCACCTCCATGGCCTCATGATGGGCTTCACCTGATAATGCTGTACTAGCCACCCTGATGCTTTTTCAAGTAGGCACCTCATGCTTTGTTCTAAAGATATGTTGACACCAGCCAGCTTGATACCATTCAACCTCAAGCCAGTGGCCTCAACCATTTCATTTACTACTTGAACACCTGGGCCAACATCTTCATTCATCCTCTTCTGCCCACAGGGTTTCTTTGCCCCTCCTTCCCACCTCCCTTTCTCCCTCTACTGGACTCCCTGCTGGCCCCCTCACTTCCAGGAATTCTTCTTGCCCTGGTCTTTTCCCTTTCTTATCCTTCCCTGCCGACTGCACCCCACTCACAGCAATGTGTTCCCCTTTCCTCCTTGAACCCTTAGTTGACTCTGTAGCCCACCTCATGTCCCCTCCTTCACTTGAGCCTACCAACCCTTCCCCTTCCCCAATCACTGTTTTGCCTTGGCCCTCTCCCAACGTGGTGCCCAATAATGGTTCGTACCTATCTGAGACCTGTAACACCCCTGCAGACTGCCTACCAGCTTCCCATGTCAGAGAGTTTTGTTCCCTTCCCTGCATCCTTATGGTCTTTTTACCAATGCCACTAGCAGGCCCACTCTCTACCAACAAGCTCTGTCCCTCTGTCCAACCACTCCTCCGTACCCGTTTAACTCCCTATCTCAGCATGCCCTTTCATAATTCCACCCCCACCCCCTATAACCATGTTCTCTGACCTCCCACCCCATACAGTGTCCACAATCCTTCTCTCCCCTGCACGCATGCCCTTTGCCCACCTGCTCAGCTACTCCCTGAGCCAGTTAACCTCTGCCGCTAGTTCCGCTAGCGTAGCACATACTGGGCATTATCTCAGCCTCCACAATATGTTCATGGCCATTGCAGTGCCACATCCACTGCATCCCACCAGTCTGCCCCACCTCTATCCTGGGGCAACAGCCCCTCTCCCCCTTCCAGTGGTAACCCAGCCCCTGCTGACCTCCTCCCCAAATGTCAGTAGAACTCAATTCCCTTCCCTCATACCTACGTCCCCTTACATACCCCCAGCTTGGAACAGCCATTTGTTAATCCAACCTCGTATAACAACACAAGGCTCTGCCAAAGTCTAGAGCTTCCTGGTTTGCAGTCAACCATAAATATTTCAACAAGCAGTAGTTTTTCCCCGTTGCTCAAGTGACCAGCACCTTCCTGCTGGCATGAAATATCTGCCTTTGTAACATGGTGTCTGAGGTAAGTTGGGGGAATTTTTCTACCTCATGGCAGTTTGCCCGTCTCAGTCTTGTGTGCTCAGTTCATTACATAGAAACATAGAAACTGACAGCAGATAAGGACCACAAGGCCCATCCAGTCTGCCCATTTTTTTTACCTTGTGAATGTGCCATAGGCCATTACCCTGTCAATGGCCTATCCATTCATACTCATCTGTATTGCTCCCTTATGCCTATTCCATGCCTGTTTGATGCCCTGTACTGTATTCATAGTCACCACTTCCTGAGGTAGGCCATTTCATGCATCCACCACCCTTTCTGTGAAAAAGAACTTCCTCACATTTCCCCTTAATCAGACTCCCTCTAATCTCGTGCTGTGTACTTTTCTCCTGCTATTTTTCTTATATTGAAACATATTAGACTCTTTCACCTTGTTAGTGCCCTTAAGATGTTTGAATGTTTCGATCATATCATGTCTCTCCCTTCTTTGCTCTAGGGTATACATATTGAGCTCCATTAATCTGTCCTCAAATGTTTTCTGATACAGTCCCTTTGCACAGGTTGCTATATTTTGTGTTTCATATTGCCTGTTGGGATTCTTAAGTGATACCCTTTTGTCTGCCTTTGTTTTTGGGAAATACATCTTTTAGCCAATATTTTCTTAGTTTCATCCATTGTCTTCAAAACTGAAGCACCTTTATTATGTTTCCTGCTGCAGCTGCTGCAACTGTGTATTTGTGTCATTCTTTGGTACCCAGTTGCTTGAAGACCTAAATTTTGTGTCATTTTCAGCTGTATTATTGTGCCTTTTTGTAGTCTAAGTGCAGTATAATATCTGAGACATAAAGATCCTGTTTGCATGCAGTAATAAAAAATGAGGAGTGATAAACGAAACAAGCTGATGTGAAGCTGAATATTTTAAGTATCTTTTTCTGGACACTGGAAAATCATTTTAAACCACCTATTTCTGTATCTCCTTAGACATGAAAGCACATGTACTGTAATTAAATTATGGATCTGATTTCTGTGACTGCAACTCAAGATCCCACTTATGTGTTTGTGGTGGGATCTTCACATGGTTTGGAACGCATATTACCCGGTAGTGGAACTCCTTTTTTATGACATGCTGCCACATGACTTTATTAGAGTTTAGGGGGGTTTTTTTGTTTTTGTTTTTTTGTGGCCTCTATTTAGAAAGTGTCTCATAAAGTTGGTGTACATTTCCAGGAAATGTGGCACATTCAATAAAAAAAAAGATTGCTGATGAAAACCGGACCTTTCAAGATAAATGGATTGATTATGGCTTCATCTGTAGGAACGGACTGCCATTCTGTGCGATTTGTAGAGAATCTCTCACTGCAAACAAGAAGTCAAATGTCCAGCATCACTTCATGATGAAACCTGCATCATTTGCAAATAAATGCCCTAAAGGACAGGCACAAAGAAAGGCTTTTGAAGAGCTGGAAAAGGAACTGGGTAAAGAGCACACTGTGCTGACGTCTTGGTCTTCATTTGCCATCATTTGACAACAGCCAGCTTGTGAGTATTTGCACTGATGGAACTCCTAGCATGACAGAAAGTCATAAGGGACTTGTTAAGACTACTTGAAGAGAAACTCCAACACCC
The DNA here is from genome assembly GCA_016271365.2 of Neoceratodus forsteri. Classification (NCBI taxonomy): domain Eukaryota; kingdom Metazoa; phylum Chordata; order Ceratodontiformes; family Ceratodontidae; genus Neoceratodus; species Neoceratodus forsteri. Next base: position 557,295,592 of record CM028137.1, on the reverse strand, counting down.
AATTATTATTTTTCATTGTATTCTCCATCAGGAATTACTGTGAGCCCAGTCCCTTGGAAAGGAGATGGCAGATGTGATGGCACTTGTTAACATTGTAAATATAATTCTTTCTTTTTGTTTTGTAGATTCTATTTACTCTCTCACGGATGGCTGGGGAGTACTTACTCCATCTCAGCCATTTATAGCGGACGCTCAACAATCCTTTCTGCAGCCAGCCTCCACCATGGCCATGGAACAGCACTCAATAAAGCTTGCAGATTGCTGCATGCATACGTGCTCTCTGTATGAACTGACAAATTGTCTGACATTAAGGAACAGAATCAAGTTCTAAACTTGCCTCCTGTGGAAGAAGGCATTACTGGGCAAAACTCCACCCTGTGTAACTAAACTTTTCAAGTCGACCACCTCATTGCTATCACTAGGGGTAGGATAGAGGGCCCTGTCTACTCCTTCCGCCAGATCATGCTTGGGTAGCGATACACTTCACCTATCAGGCCCCTTGTGGCTGAATGAACTCCCTGTGCACTTTATGGCCTCCCCAATGCCTGGCTCAATTCAAAATGGCCTCAGACAGCACCTAAAATAAATCTCAGAGTGTAACTGCCTCTAATGGCTGGCCCCCGATGCCACTGCCCCTGGTAAGCACTTGGCAGGACTGTAGTACCTCCCCACTGATCTGCCAATGTCTACCCACAGTAACATACCTAGTACTTGGGCACATGCTCACCCCCACCATTCAGGAGCAAGCCGTGCCCAGTGAGTCTTTAATAGTTCAAGTACCTGATCCCGCCTACCCCTACCTTGTCCTTAGTCAAGCACTTCTCCACCATATTGCCCCCTTCACTTTCTCACCCCTCCTCCATACCCAAGTGCCACTTTCCCTACCCCTTATTCTCAATAAGGCCCCTTTCTGAGGCTGCATCCCCCCCTTGTTCTCTCTCCACTGTTCTTTATGTCACTCACTTAAGCAGACCCAAACCCACTAAACCAGTGATACTTGCTAAGAACATTAAATATATGTATTATACTGTGTTATGTGTTGTACCAAGTCTAGCAAAAATACTGTAGTACTGTAACCATTTTTTACCTCTCACTGTGTTGTATATTGTTATTCATCTACTGTTCTTTTTGTTAAATCTGACGTGGAACCTTTGCAAAAGAGCTTGCACTCAAAGATCTTTTCCGAATACCAAATAAATACAATAAAATTAAAAAACCATCTCAGAACCAGGCCTGCCACTTCCAAAGAAGACAAACTGACCTTCAGGCTATCATTACTGACTAAGCTGTCAACATCATTCCCTATCCCATTGGCAACTGAGGATCTCCTTAGAGAAGAATGGCAAGGCCCGGAGAAAACATACCCTGTCCCATGCTGGGGCAACAAGCTATTGAAGTTCAATAAGAAACCTGTCTGAATTTGCCCAGGATCAACCCCATGATTTCATCCCTAATGAAGAAGATGATTATTCTGGCAGACAGCAGGGCCACTCTCCAGGACACAGTAGACCACAAGGTGGAACCATCCTAGAGAGCGCTCTGACGCTCAGCCGCTCCTGAAGGCGGCAACAACTAATCTGTTCTCAACCAGGGCTGCTCTCTCTCCCAGGGCATGGAATTGGCTTTTCAGAAAGGAACAAGACTATGACCCAGCAACTACAGCTCGTGGGCCTCACTTCTGCTTACTCAGCAGATGTTTCGGAGGACATGGTCTGCTGTGCCGCAAGAACAATGTTCTACCAGATATCTGTGAGATGGAACCTCTGGTTGTAGACCTGGCAGGCAGATGTCTCTTCAAAAGTTCATCTTGTCAAGCTGGCCCGGTGGCACTGAGGTTTGAGATGCTGGACACCACACCTCGGGCCACGCAGGTAACCCAGGTTCAGAAATAGGCTCAGGTCACTCGGGGGTCAGTCGGGGGAGGTAGGGATTGAGCGTCCGGAGGACTGATCTCCTTCCTCGGGGAAGGGGGGTTTGTGCTGCAGATGTTAGCACCACAGGAGGGGTTGGCCCGTGCCCAGGGTGCTTGGCTACTGCTGTGGAGGTGGAGATGGCTATTGCGCCCATTGCAGAGGCGGAGGAAGCAGAAACCTAGACTCTGGGAATTCTGCAAAAAAGTTTCCACAACAGGACAGCCTGGGCCCATCCCTGCATTTGAGGCAGGCTTTCCAGTTTTTTTGGGAATGAGTCCAACAACAGACTGGGCATTATCAAGAAGGGGTTCCTAATCAAATTCAACACAAAGCCTCCACTTCCCCATGTCATTCCCTCTCCACTATTGACTAACCCTACCAAAAGACAGGTGATGCTCCAAGCACTAACACTTACTACAGAAAGGAGTCACAGAATCTGCACCCCTCCCAGAGTTCAACAGAGGCCTTTACTCCCTCTTCATCATCATCCCAAAATGCATGGGGGGTTTCAGACCAGTGTCAGACCTCAAATTCCTGAATCTCTTTGTCACAGCAGATCCCTCAAGATGGAGACACCATTAGGGAAGTACACCAAGGAGATTTCCTTGTCTCCATCAACTTACAGGACACTTACTTGCACTTTCCCATCTGAGACTCTCACAGACAATATCTCAAGTTCAAAGTCCAGGACAGCCACTTCCAATTCAGAACCCTTCTAGTTGGGCTTTCCTTTGCCCCAAGAGTCATCTCCAAGAACCTAGTGACAGTTATTGCACAACTTGCATGGCAAGGGAATCCAGCTCTTCCCGTATTTGGATGACATCCTGATCTGAGCTCCTCAATACGAGTTGGTATTGCAAGCAGTGGCGGAGGTTATTCCATGCCTTTTTGCACATGGTTTTGTCAACAACTTGCAAAACAAAATTCCACGTTTCCAGTGCAGACACTGAATCATATGGGGGTAAACTTCAGAACTGGCACAGGACAAGGCCAAGTTGATCTTGGTATGCCAAAGCTGGCCCCATCAATAGTGGTTCCTCCATCTAGTTCACATGGCATGAGATCTACCACTCTCTTTTCAAATCAGTCCAGACCTTCTTCTCCAAGGTCCTATAATGCATCTGAATCTCCACAATCTGTCTCGCTCAGCTTGGAGATTGAGTGGGAAACTCTCAAGGATCTAGGGTATTCAGCAGAAGTGATTGAAATAATGATACATTCTAGGTGTCTGTCTTCCTTAAAGGTGTACTACAGAATTTTTATTCTGGCTTCAATCCAAGCAGATGGATGATCACACAGTTTTCTTATCAATCCTCCTTTAGTTTTGCAAGGAGGGTTTCCATAAAGATCTACAGCTGGTGACATTAACAGTCCAGGTCTCTGCTTTAGAAGCACTGCTTCTGGTGGAAACAGGGGAGTCCCTGGGGTCATACCCTCACATCAAATGCTTCTTGGGAGCAGTTACCCTGAAATGTCCATCAGTGAAGCCTTTTGTACTTCCATGGCATCTCAGTCTTGTTGTCAAGGCTCTTGCCAGATCACCTTTCGAACCTCTGGGAGAGGCATCCCTTTTTCTTCTCACAATAAAGGCCACCTTCTTCATTGCTTTCACCTCAGCCAGATGAACTATTGAGCTTGGAGTGCTTCCTTCCAAGGAATCTTATACAGATTTTAACCAGGATTCGGTAGTACTCCGAATGGACCAAAGGTCACATCTGCCTTCCACTGCAATCAGGAACTGATCCTGCCTTCCTTAAGTGCTAACCCACGGAATGACAAGGAGATAGACTGGAATACTTTAGATCCTACAAGGGCCCTGAAACTGTATCTTAAACAAACTGAGCCACTGCACAAGACGTCAAGCCTTTTGGTCCTCCCGGTGAGACAAAATCTGGGCAAAAAGGCTTCTAAAGACTATCACCAGATGGATTTATGCAACCATCATCCTCTCCTACAGGCAAGTGTGGGTTCCCCTCCTGAGCCCGGTAAAAGACCATTCCACCAGGGCCATGGCTACTTCATGAGTGAAATTCAGGGATGCCTCTCCAGCTGACATTTGCAGAGCTGCTACCTGGTTCTCTTTGCATACATTTACAAAATTTTACAAGCTTGATGTTGCCGCTTGGGCAGCAGTTTCCTTTGGCCATAGCATTTTACAGGCTGTTGTGGACATGTAACATCCTTTCCATGTTCTTCCCCCACTGGGGTTCACTAGTTTTATTGTTGTTATATATGCCAGTGGTCCTAGAGCCCTGTGGCCAGCACAAGGAGGGAGAAATTCAAATTTAGGTACCTATACATCATCTTTCTTCAACTGCTTGTTGCAGGGCTGATTCCCTCCCCTGTATGTACAAAACTGTTTTTTAGCCACTAGTTAATTCTGACATGTTCTCTAACTTTTTGTTTCAAGTTTTCATTGGAGGATGATCGTCTGGTTTGGTCATCTGACTTTTCTACTTGCTTTGGAACCAACTAGCACAATCCTTGATGGGAAGAGGCTGATGTCTCGCTGCTACAGTTTTTCATTTCCCACCTATTGCACAGAAACAGAAGGAGATCCCAGTGATCCAAGAGTCCTGTGATCAGCAGACAGACAAAAGAAAGTTTACAGGTACCTAAATTTTGATTTTGTAGGAAGTATTTGGAACACTTTGAGATTTATCTTTAACATTGTAACAGGTAGTGTGTTGGAAACTAGCTCAATGGATTAATCCAAGGGTCCCTGATGTCGAGAGGGCATGGGCAGCAAGACACCCTCCCCCACCCTCTGAATTTCAGAAAGCAGAATGGATCCAAGGGTCCCTGAGGTCGAGAGGGTGCGGGCAGCAAGATGCCCTCCCCACCCCAAATTTCGGAAATCAGAATGGATCAAAGGTCCCTGAGGTCAAGAGGGCAGGCAATAGGCGCCATCCCCACCCCCAAATTTCAGAAAACAGAACATATCCAGAGTCCCTGAGGTCGAGAGGGTGTGGGCAGCAAGACGCCTCCCCACCCCCCACATTTCAGAAAGCAGAATGGATCCGTGGGTCCCTGAGGTCAAGAGGGCATGGGCAGCAAGACACCCTCCTCCACCCCCCAAATTTCAGAAAGCAGAACGGATCTGAGGGTCACTGAGGTGGAGAGGGTGCGGGCAGCAAGATGCCCTCCCCAACCCCCTGAATTTCGGAAAGGTATGTGTGTGGCTTGACACAAGGAGACCTTCTGTTCCAGTTCTCTACAGTTTGAATTTACCCCGGACTCGGTGCCTTTTCTGCTGCTTGCATTGTTGCCTTAATTAATTTCTAATCGGCATAGCCTTGGAGATAGTTTTTTAGTCAAGCATTTCTACGCCCTAAGGCACATTATATGGCTCTATTTCAGATGTGCTTTAAGTTTCCGACTGTTTTTAGGACCTTCAATTTAGTTTATGGTACTAATGTTCTGCTGTTTTCTACTGTGCATTGAACTTCGGTCTCCCACATTTACAATTGAATGTTTAGCCCTGTTAAGACTTTCAGTCCCCTAATTTGCCAGAGTAAAATAAAATAAAAAAATAAAAAAGGGTTTTCAGAGGCTGCAAGAAACAGAAATTAATCAACTCCAGACCCTAATTTGTTAGAGTAAAAGAGTTTCTGAAGCTGCTAGAAAGCTGCAATTTTAATCTGATTTGAGTATTGGTCTCTGCTGATCATTTTGGTCCTTGCCCACCCCTCCAGCCCCTGCTTTCCACTCCCATAATATAAGTTGCTTACCTCCTGTGCTTTCCTCCACAGCAGAATGGATCCAATGGTCCCTGAGGATTAGAGGCGTGGGTAGCAAGACACCTCAAATTTCAGAAAGCGTATGTGCCGCGCCCACGAGGAGCCCCTCTGTTCCTGCTCTCTACAGTTTGAATTTTCTGGCCCCACTGACGCATAGCATCAGCTCCCAACTGCCCACCACCAACACCCTTGCTCAGCTCGGTCTTATATAGGGAGAGGTTGTGAGCTGAGACCCAATCAGCCCACATCTCCATTTGCAGCCTATACACTTTCACCACTAGTGGCTGCTATATTGCCTTCTGGCTCAATCCTACTTCTTAGGATTACTCTTACTCACCACAATGATTCTTTTAATTCTACAGCTATGCTCTCTATTACCCACTACCCTGACTCCCCCCTCCAACCATTACACCTCACAAATACCCTCCCCATCTCGGGGCCTGTCAAAAACCTGGATGCCTGGTTTCTTTCTAATGTCCGGAGGCCCTCTCTCCGTCCCAGCCTCTGCAGATGTGTCAGAGCTTGTTGCCTTCTTCACTGCTATAACCACCTGAGGCACCACTCTAGGCATATCATGCTAGCTTTGCATTGCTCCATTTGTTGGCCATACCATCCTCACAGCTGGTGCAGTCCCACCTTCCTCATCTCGACCCTCCTACTTGCTACCCCTTTTACTCCACCTCCCATTCCTAGCTTCTCTACCCTCCTGCGATCAGATAGGCTCGCTCACTACAGTAGAAAGAGGTCCTGGTATGCTGTACTCAGGTTCTTTCTCTGCCTCCTCCTTCTTATGTCAGGGAATGTCCACCCTAATCCTGGGCCTGTAGCTGCCCAATCATCTACCCAACCCCCTGGCCATGGGCTTTGCATTGCCTCCCTTAATGTCTGCAGTCTCTTAAAAAAGTGGGACTCCTTCCAGGGCTCGGTCCTTCAGCATCAGCCTGATGTCATAGCTATCAGCGAAATCTGGCTTAATCCTAGGATCCCTGACTCTTCCATTATCCTCTCTGACTACAACCTCTACCACGCCGATCAGAAGGGTAAACATGGGTGTGGATGCGCCATTTACTGCAAGGCTTCACTTTCCGAGCAGCTGCTCCCCAGCCCTATACTGGGTCCAGGACCACAAGCACTCACACTTAAACTTACATTGGGACGCCTCCCAAACCCCGGTCCTGATTACTGTTGTTTACATTCCCCAGGGACCAAAGGTGTCCTTCCTCTCATTACTGCCCTATCTGGACACCCTCCCATCGCATACAGAAAAGATTATACTCGGGGACTTCAATATCAATTGGCTAGGTGATGACACCTCATCGCTCATGGACGCTGCTACAGCCCAAGACCTATCCCAAGTGGTCTTGTCCTCCACCCATTGGGATCTGCGCACTGGGTCTTCTTTTCTGCTAGACCTCATTTTCACCAACCGTCCACACAGAATCACTAATGTCACCATCCTCCCAAATGTACTTAGTAACCACTCCCCCGTTCTCTGTTCCTGGACTTGCAAAGCTCCTAGATCTCCCCCTAAATTAGTAACACAACACAAACTAGGCCCTGGTAAGCTGACACTTCTTAAAGCACACCTCAGCAGGATGGATTGGTCTTTCGTTACAAACGCCTTCGACCCTGATGGAGCACTTGACCTCTTCATCCTTGCTTTCAACAATATATGTGACAAATATGCACCTCTCACCAACAGAATGGTCCAATCACCTCCTGGCTTTGATGCGGACGAGGGACTCACTGTGGCAACTCTCCATTGAGTCTGGCCTCTTGCTCGATAGGCAAAAGTATAGAGAGGCTCGGAACAAGTTTACCTGGGCCGTGCGAAAAGCAAAAGCAGATTATTATAAATCCTCCTTAACTACCTCCTGGGGCTCAGGGTGAAAGTTCTGGAACAACATTAAGGAAATCTGTGGAAAAGACCCTAACCCTGTCCCTGACCAGGTCTTGGTCAACGGCTCTTTGACCTCTCACCTCCTACTCCAAATTGCTGAGGCCTTCAATAACGCCTTCTCAAACCTCAACCATGTTCTCCCACTAATTTCTTTGATCCACTTTCTTCCTGCGCCCCTACCCCTCCCAAAGCCCCCTTTTACCTATGCCAAATTACTCCCTAATCTCAGGAGCCATATCTCTCTAAAGTACTGAGCCAATTGCTGTTTGTGTTTTGTCTGGGTCTGTAGCCAAGTTTTTGGGATTTACAAGATCTTCTGCTTGGAGGAACTGCACCATTCCTGCTCACTACATCTCGAAGGTCTTCTGGACTGGATTTTCTGCAAAACATCACCACAAGGTATTTGCATTTTCAGTTTAAAATCAACTTTTTGGAAGCTGTCCCAAGTAAAACAGAAATCAAGCAACTAGGTCTGGCAAACTCCAGTGACTCTGGGTCCTGCTTGAATCCACATTTTCATCTGGCTTGCTCCTAAGGGATCTATTTGTGAGCTTTTAAACAACCTCTTTAAATAACAAAGGAAGCACAAGGACAAAATGATTTCACATCCTGCACTTGTACTTGAGTAGGTGTGCCCCAGGCTATCAATGTAATGGGGCTGGGAAGTGCATGCCTGCAAGGTCTTGCATAGCCAAAGCCTCTTGTCAATCCCTGCCTAGCTGTGACCCTGGGTGACCTCTGTCATGAGTTGAACCAATGTTGTACCAACAGTCACACCATATCCAACAGCTGTCTGGGGGCTGCCCTCGTAACTTTTCTTGTCCTACTTTGACTTGACAGAATTACACTATCCTTATGGAATGAGGATGGCTCAAATAAATCTAGGATCGAGCACTATGATTTTACTTTCTCCAACCTTATTGTTTATAATGCAAGGATACTTCAAGTTCAAGTTCAAGTTTATTGCAGGAAAACTCCATTGAGCAAGCTCATTCACAAGGAGGTCCTGTGACATAAACATTTGGGCCCAGATATTCAAAAGGGTTGCGCCATGCACAATAGGGTCCGAACTTGCTCCATTCTGCCATATTCAGCAGGAGGCAGTTGTGCCAAAGAAAACATGCTGAGCAACAGCACAATGCAAATGAATGCATGCTGAACTGGAGGGGGAGGAACCATGCATAAACTGCACAGCCCGATATTCAGCAGAGCTGTGCAGAGTTGTGCAGGCGCAACCCCCAACCTGCACCTGCACAACTTTGAGCCCAAAAAAAAAGGCTTAAGTTGAGGGCCACCCACAGGTGAGCTGCTGCATTGCAGAGCGCAACACAGCAGCTGCCACCTGTGGCTGGCCCCCAACCCAGTCCCTGTGCCCCCCCTGCAGCTCGATCGCAGGCAGCCAACTGTAAATCCCCACCACCACCCCCACTGGCCCAATACGCAGGCATAGTTAATCCCCCACCCACCAGCCCGATCGCGAGGCAGCAATGTGGCTTCGACGTATCCCTGGTGGTCCAGTGGACCAAAAAGCCCGATCGCGGGCAGTAGTTGTTTAAGAAACCGCCGCATTCATCCCTGGTGGTCCAGTGGACTTAAAGCCCGATCGCGGGCAGTGGTTGTTTAATAAACCCCCTGCCCAGCCGAATTCATCCCTGGTGGTCCAAGTGGCACATCCCGATCGTGGGATGTATATGTTGAACAACCCCGAACATAGCCTTGGTGGCTAGTGTCCCCCCACCCACCCACCCTAGCTCCACCACCCGCTCCCCCACGGCGGCGGTGGTGGCAACATCCACCACCTGCCGCCCGCGGCCCGGCTGCAATGGGCTGCACGCCCATTGGTGCAGAGCAGAGCCAATGGTGAGCACCTTCTATGACAGTCCAGATTTGTGAATGAATACATTCATTCATTCACAAAACTGGACTGTCTTAGATTGAGCTGCACGCCCATTGGCTCTGCTGGCACCATCGGGCGTGAGCCCTACCGGCAGTTAGTCGCGCGGGCGGCAGGCGGGTGGATGCTGCCACCCACGGCCGCCGGGGAGCGGGGTGGTGGGGTCATGGTTGGGTGGGGTGGGGGAACACTAGCCACCAGGGCTATGTTTGATATCCTGTCACTTATTCTGAGATCACAATATCGCCATGTATATATGCTATTGCAACTTATAAATGAATTATTCTATATGCCCATTTATGTTATTGTCTGATGCCTTAAAACTGTCACACATGTTTTACCTTGTTGTGTTGTGTATATACATATGTATCATTCCTGTTTTTTGTTATGTGTACTGAGATCTTATACTAACCAGGTCCATCTTGCAAATGAGCACTGCTCAACAATGTTCACCTGGATAAATAAAGATTTTGATTGATTGATTGATAGGAAACTCTGCTAGGAGGTTTAGGGTGCAGAATCAAACAGAGGGACAGGGGTGCAGTAAGCAGCAGGAGGAAGAACATATAGCCAGAAATGGGAGTAGTGCAGTGCAGTGGGTGCAGAGCAGTGGTCTTCAGGGAGACATTCTGAAGGCTGAGGTGCTGCACCATACAGTATGTATGCACCTCTTTCAGTTGAAGGAGAAGTTCACTAGACTCCAGGCCAAGCTGACCAGGACCCATGTGGTATCGTCCCTCACCCAGGGGCCACCAAGTCCACCACTGCTGCTGCATAGGATATCTAGGGGAAAGAGGGCCAGCTGGACAGTGGTAGGCTAGGCAGGGTGAGGATGGCAGGGTAGAGGGCAGTCCTCCACCAGTGCCATTGCACAACTCCTTCACTGTTCTAGCAAGATGAGACTGCCAGGAGGTGGCACCCATAGTAGTGGCAGGGAGGATGTTGGGGTCCTGTGAATGGGGAAACCTATGGTGGGTGGCAGAGAACCCAGCAGAAGAAAAGCAGCAGCAGCTTCTGGTTAGAGACCTGATCATTATAGAGATAAATTTGGGAACAGGAAGAGGGGTGGAGGTAGGTAAGGTGCCTATCTGGCACCAGAGCTCAGAGGGATGGTCAGCAGATCTTAAGAATCACTAGGGTGGAAGGGCAGAGGAGGGAGCTGGATGTCATCATCTACCTGAGTCCAATGACCTAGCTAGGAATGCAGCTGGGATTGTTTGGGGATCTGGGGAAGGGTCTAAAACAGGGTGTGCTGACCGCACATTGAAACCCACATGGCAAAATCCCTCACAATGACAGTCTCAACAGGTTTCGAGATTGTCACTGTGAGGGACCGGAGGACTAAATTTTGCCCCTTTGGCATGATTTGCCCCCCCCTTTGAATCAACTCTGACTCAGAGTTAGATATCTATAAAAGGGACAGGGGGCACAGCCCCCTGCATGAGGGGTTGGGGGGGCACAGTCGCCCATTAGAAAAGATCACAGTGTCTGACAGGCAAAGTTTTGCCTGTTAACACTGTGGATCTTGCTATGCCTAACTTCGACAACAGTGCTGTCAGTTTGGCATAGGTAAACCCTAAAACAGGTAGCATGAACTGTGGCCTTCACAGAGGTGCTACCTCTATTTGTCTGAGGGGAGGACAGGGAATTGCACATCAGGAGTTTCAACTTGTGGTTGAAGGAATAGTGCAGAGGAGGAGTCCAGCTACACTGGGAACTAGAGACCAGCATGGGAGACTGTGGGCCTGTATAAAGGTTCAGTTCAATTTTATTTTGATCAACAAAATAGTACAAATACTAAGTTATTACAATATAACAATTAGATATAATTATTCACATCACATATACATATTAGAAAAAAATTGAAAACCTATGTTTAAAAAAAAATTCATACAACATACAAACTATTAACTTTAAAGTGCATCATCAATTCAGATGTAATGTAATTTGAAGGAGATAAGAATATGTTTAGAAGAGCCAAGGGTGCCTTAAGAACCTAAGTCAACAAATTGTTATTACTTAACATCCTGAAATTTCTTTTTGCATTTAAGAATGGAACCCAATAATTTGGCAATTAATTCAGCCTCTTTATAATCTTGTGGGTGTAACAAGATAAAAACTAGATCATGGTTTGAATCTGCATAAATCTTTAAATGCTCCAGCAGATGAAAGTCTCTTGCCTTATTGTATAGGGGGCATATCATAATTACTGTATATGTCTTGGGGTTTTTTTCAAATCCCCTATTACATAGGCAGGGATTTTTAACCTGCTTCACATTGTTACTGTTACTGTTAGCTCTTACATTATAATATATGTATTTTTAGTTAATTAACCTGAATCTTGCCCGTGGAATTATTTTTCTCTGATCTGGGTCAAATATAATGTCAGGTAAGCTTCCATTAAATGATCTATTTTATTTAGCTTGAACCAACTGGCACATTTTTGATTTTCTATGGATATCATAATAAGTGATTTCCCTAGAGACATTAATTTATTTTTTATTCTTTCCTTATACTGGGGTGAAATCAGAATTTCCCTTTTATAGTTGCTCCATAAGTGTCCCATATTCATTTTATTTAGATTTTTTCTTAAAGCATTAAGCCAGAGGAAGGGAGTCTATCTTCTAACCACTTCACCTTTCCAATGAACACATCTTGGGGATCATATTTACATGCATTTATTATTCTAATCCAATAGGAAATAAGTGTGAGATCTTTTAAAAAATGAATTAGGATTCTTCCAGTTCTGTCCTGACCATAGCATTTGATGTTGCACTGGGGACTTTAAGCAATGATTTATAGTAATATGATAGAGGTTTCTCTAAATCCTCTTTATATGCATACCCCCAGATTTCAACTCTGTATAACAATAAGGGTTGAATTTTTACCTCCCCTGCCTTAAGTGCTGGTATAACTGAATTTCCACCATAGACATTATTAAATTTCAAAAGGGCCTTAGCTGCTGAATTTGCTTTAATGATTTGATTAGTAATATGTTTAGACCAAGTGAATGATGATACTAATTTTATTCCCAGATAACAATATTCTTTTACAAGTTCAATCCCGTCTGAACCAATATTGAATAAAAATTTTTTGTGATTAAGATTCTTATCCCCAAAATAAGCACTTTCATTTTGTGATATTTACTGGAATTCTAAATAATTGCATTTCTGATGAAGACTATTAATTTTTTCTGTAAACACGACCAGATCATCTGCTTGTGCCAATGAATACACAGGTATATTGTTAATTTTGGGGATCTGAAAAATCATTATCAGGATAGTCAAGTAAATCATTAATGTATAAATTAAAAGTGCTGGAGCAAGGAGGCATCCCTGTTTACCCTCGATTTGACTCAAAATATTGTGTCAATGTGCCATAATGTCGTAAATGGCTGTAGTAGTACCTGAGTAAAGCTTTTAATTAATTTAAGCAAAAATAATCCAGGCCCTTTGAATACAGTAATTCCCAAAGTTTACCTCATTAATAGAGTCAAATGCTGACTCAGAATCTATAAATACTGAAAATAGTTTAGATTTTCAGAGATTAACATACTTTTCAATTAAATTAGTCAAACAGAATAAATTATCTATGGTGGAGAAACCTCTCAGAATCCAGCCTGAAATGAAGAAATCTGAAAAGTGGATTCTGCCCAAGAAATAAGACTATTTAGTAATAATCTGGAGAATATTTTGAACTAATATTCAACAAACTTATAGGACGTAAAGTTCTTCGGTTCATAAACTGATCCTTTTTGTGTATAGGTACTATTATGTTACAAGTTCAAGATATAGGGATATAATTTTGTGCTGAACACAAGTTGAAAAACATGGTCAGAACTGCGATACAGAAGTCTTTATGCTCTTTATAAACTGCCGGGGGAATAACGTCAGGGCCTGGGACCTTATTGCTTTTTTAAGGCTATTCTGTATAGAGGTGAAAGCCTGCATCCATCTAGAAGAGGAGGTGCAGTCCCCCATGGATGGTTTAAATGTTACTTTGAACATTTAAACTAGCTGAGGGAGGAGGCAGAAGGATAGAGGAAGCATATACTGTACTCCCCCTTACACACAGTGAAGGAGGAGGAAGAAGAACCTGAGAGGAGAAAATGTCCCCATGGAACAGGTTCAAGGCAAGAAGGGGAACTGGAGATAAAGGGTGAGGAACAAACATAGTAATATGAGGGGAAATGAAGAGGACCAAAGGAAGGGGGAAGGTTGTACAAAGGGTGGGAAAAAGATGTGAAAAATCACAAGTATAAATACTTACATTTCCTCAAAGCCAAGGGAGATAGCCTGGAGAATGTTCAAACAGGCCAGTGTTAGGACTGTAGATTTTCAACTGTGATTTTCAGGCACAGCTGAGTTACTAAGTGCCACAGAAAGACAGATATTTAAAAATCTGTGTTTGTTACCAATCAATTCTGACGTCAAAATTCTAAAGGCATTTACAATCCCACTATGACCGAGACTACATGGTGAGGACTTTCAGAGACCATTGACTGCCATTATCACACTTTATACTGCCAAGGCATGTATACCAATGGTGCAGGCTGCCAGAAACAGAGGAGACACAGTGTGAGAAGGCAGTAAGCTTGCCATCTTCCCAGACATTTCAGCTAATATCAACGCAAAAGATCTTCAGGCTGTGAAAAGATGTTTCTAGCACAGGGCATTGGGGCTGAAATATTGTTCCCAGCTAGGCTACAAATCTGAGTAAACAGTAAAACATTTAATTTTACAGATCTAGCCTCAGCCTCTGCTTTTGCTGAACAACTTCTTTTCAGGGACACTGTTGAGGAGCAGGAGTATACTGAGGATACATTAATACTTTGCCAAGGACTTTAGACTGGTTGTTTTTCTGTAATCCACTGTATAATAATGTGGAGAAGGGGTTAAATGTTCACCATGTCCACAGTATCATGCAAGTACTGTATGAGGGCAGGTTTTTAAGGGCTGTGGGCATAGCCTACAGGCCTATTGGGATCACTTAGCAGCTTTAAAAACAGCCAATCCTGGAACCTTCCATTAGACATTTGAAGTACCGTCCAAAAGTCCGACGGAGCTTAAAACCCTCCACCACGATTGGCCATTATGGAATAATAGCTGTACTATTTCAGCTGTTACTTCCGCATTCCATAGCATGAACTGTGTATGCACGCGACTCACATGCATGAGCAGTCATGCTCATGCCATCATGTTGTGCATGGCAAAATGCCATTCACCACAGCAGCACGTGCATAAGTGCTGTGCATGCGCAGTTGTGTCACTGCTGCCAGCTCTGCGGCATTCTGTCTCCCACAACAACTCAAGTGGCACACTGGGAGCCCACCCCAGTGTGCCTAACTTTTTTTTTCTTCTCCCCACCCCCCACCGACATCGGGGTGTCTAATTCCCATGTGGCATCCTGTACTTCCCCCGTCATGTGGCACACTGGAGCCACCCAGTGTGCCCAAAAGTTTTATTTTTTTGTTTCCTGTAAAAAAAGTTCCCTTGTTGTCGCTCCACTCATGTTTTTTTTTCCTGCAAAAAAGAAAATGGTCCCTCATCATCTCTCCAGTCCCCCTCTCCCATCCCTACCCTCCCACTGTACACCCACCTCCTCACCACCCCTCCCTACCCTATACTTACCTCCAGAGGTCAGCACTGTCTTCTTCTCTGGACCGGGACACGTCTGCACTCTTCAAAGCCAAATTGTGAACTTAAGAATCTACGGTAAGCATGCTATAATGCTATTCAATGGGGTTTTCAACTTATGCTGATAAATCAGCCATTTTTTTGAATGTTAGCCCCAAATTTTCAACATGGGGTTCTTGGGACCCCACCTTATGAAAACTCTCACTGTCATTTTGTTACTTGGTTGCAAAAGGTGATTTTGTGGTCACTGTGCGAAATCACCTTTCAGGATCAGTTCATGAAATGACAGTGCATAAATAGGTGGTTCATGAGGTGGGGTCCCAGAAAAGACCATGTTGCAAATTTGTGTAAAAGTTCCAAAAATGACTGTGTTACAAGCATGCAATATACAGATTCTATGCACACTCCTAACTTTTCTAATTTTTAATATTTTCCTCCACATTTTCAACATTGCCATTTTTGCACACCTCCTTCAAAACAGTACAGCTGTCATTTTCCACACCCTGCCCAAAATGTGATTTCGCACCTGTGGCACAGAACAGCACTTTTGCTCTGTGAATTCATCTTTCGGAACAAGTGAACACAATAACACTGGCACTCTTTATGAGGATGGGGTCCCAAAAAGGCCGTCTTGAAAATTTGGTGCAACATCCCCAGGAAATGACCAAGTTACACCAGGGTGTTGAATAATTTCTGCACACATGTGTAACTTTGGTCACTTGGTAACTTTTCACAGCCCTGTCGGCTTTGGCTAGAGTATGTTACTTCTTAATATAGAAAGAAGTCCACAGGTTCCAAAATTCTTTCTGAACTTGATCCTATGCCTGACACTATGGGACGTGCTGCTGGGTTTGTTATGTTTTATGGATTTTGAGCAATCCATAAAAGTGGGTTATCACCTGAGAGTCAAGCAAGTAAATACTGCCATTTCTATTACACTTCCTCTTCCAGCATTCTGAACAGTTTCTTATTAAACACTGGTGTAGGGTCATTTGGCAGTTTCTATAGTTTCATTACTGAGCAAATCATAGCTCATACCTTGATAAGGTTTCCTTACTCATTACTATTATATTCCTACTTAGTCTGCATGTCTGATTGATTTCTATTTTTTTCACATTTTCAAGGCAGTCCTTTCAGAGTGAGTAGTAGTATTGTGGACATGCTTATTCCTAGTTTGGTTCAGTAATGTTTGTATTTGCTTAAGTACTGTATCTGGTCAACCATAATGTCCATAGTGGGAAGCAAATGGAGACCATCCTAAAGAATAGGCTAGTGGCACTACTGGAGGTGAATGGGGTGTAGGATGGGAGACAGCATGGCTTCATCATGGGCAGATCATGCCAGACCAACCTGGTGGAATAGTGTGACTGGGCATCAGGCAAATTGTCAGGGGCCATGCAGTGGATGTCCTGTATCTAGACTTCAGTAAGACCTTTGATTCAGTAGCACATGGGAGACTTGGAATCAAGCTACAGGGCTCAGGGGCAGGAGCAAAACTGGTGGGGTGGGTGGAGAATTGGCTAAAAGATAGGCAGCAGAGGGTGGTTGTAGGTGGGGAATACTCATCCCCTAAGCCTGTGACAAGTAGTGTTCCGCAGGGTTCGGTTTTGGGCCCAGTGCTGTTTGGCATATTTATTGCAGACATCTCGGAGGGCATCAGCAGCAAAATTAGCCTATTACTGGCCCAGTCTCATTGAGGGTTGAGGCGCTGGATGCCACACCTTGCACCATGCTGGCGACCTGGGTTCAGGAACAGGCATGGGCCACCTGGGTTGGCTGGGTTGAAGACGGATTGAGCGTCCAAGAGTCACTGTTTCCGGGGGGGGGGGCATCATTGATCAGCGCTTGACTGGCCCCTGGTGGAGGCTAGGGGGCAGCATGCTGATGCTGTAGCAGAGGGGTGGAGATGGGGCAGATGCCTGGAGGGAGCATGTGCAGATGCGTGCGTGCTCCCTCTGCTGGCGTCATTGAACACTCCTCTCTCCAAGGGTAGAAAACAAAGAAAATGGAGTCCCTCACCACAGATAACGATGGCTCACCTTGCAGCACCAACGGGAGGGCACCTCCCACGAACTGGATCTGGTCTGGTGGATTGAGTCACTCCCACTCCCCACCATAGGCGTAAGTCATGGGAGATGAGGGAAGGGCTCTATAACTAGTGGAGTGCTGGGGGAGGCGGCAGGGGCTGGCAGGGACTCCGGAAAAATAGCAGCAAAAAGAAAAAATCTGCCTATTTGCGGGCGGTGGTGAATGACCTGGGGGGTGGCGGGGATACAGGAGGATCTGGAAGGCTGGAGCATGGTCTGATAGATGGCAGCTGGGGCTCAACACAAAAAATGCAAGGTGCTGCACTTGAACAAAAGTCCGAGGAGAAGCTACCATCTGGAGGAGTGCAGCTGGTGGTAACAGAAGAGAAGAAGGATCTGGGGTTGCTCATCATAGGAGCAATGAACAATTCTGCACAATGCAGAAGAGCAGCAGCAGTGGGCAACAAAATGCTGGGGTGCTTTGCAAGGTGAATTACCTCGAGAAGAAGGGATGTTATTCTACCATGTTTCAGATCATTGCTTAGACCCCACCTGGAATATTGCGTGCAGTACTGGCACCTGTACCTACAAAGGGACATTAGGCTGCTGGAGGGGGTGCAGCGTAGGGCAACAAAGATGATTCTGGACCTGGGGGAACTGCCATATGCGGTCAGACTAAGAGAGTTAAACATGTACACACTGGAGGAGAGGAAGGACAGAAGGGACATGGTTGAGACCTTCGAATACAAGAAGGGGATAATCGAAACGGACACGGAGGGTCTATTTAAGAGGAGGGTGGGGAGAGACACTAGGGGCCATGACATGAGATTGGAGGGGGATAGATTCAGCAGAGAGGTGAGGAAACATTTCTTTATGGAGAGGGTGATGGCAAAGTGGAACGCACTACCAGATGAAGTGGTGGCATGTACTACAATAGAATTCCTTTAAGAAGGGGTGGGACAGGGCAAAGGGAAGGGCAAAGGGAGGTAAGGGGGGGCAGCTGCTGAATAGGGAGCTGGCTGCATTCACGAGCAGCCTAGATAGACCATGATGGTCTTTTACTGCTGGCAATTTTTGTATGTTAGTAATGAATGTGCAGAACGTAGGGGGTTAAACTTTACTCTTTCTCTTTGGAATGCCCTACAAGACTTGCTTAAAATGTGCTCTCTTGCTATCCCTTCTTATTTTAAGGTTCTTCTTGCTCAGTTCAGTGTTAATAAATGTGTATGCTGTTAAAAAATGCATACTCTGTGAATTCTTATTAGATGTTGCAATTTTTCTGTATTAGTACTAGTACTGTGTACACGTTTTTCTCTGTCATATGTTTGTGTTCTATCAAGTAATTACCTGATAACTTTACCTTTGTATTAGATTATACCTGTTTTGCTGTTTTCTCTAAATCTCTGTAAACTATAAAACTGCACTGTAATCTTACAGTAAGTTATCTGTCCTACCCAGGACCTCCTTGTAAATGAGCAATGCTCAATAGAGCTTTTTTGCTGATAAAATAAATAAATGCAAATAAGTACAAATACAACTGTGATTTCGAGTGAAATCTCTAGCTTCTTACATTACTTATACCACTAGATCTAAGATCCTGTGGTGCTCCCTATCAAAAGTGCCAGCAGCATGAGCTCCTATGTTCCTTTTGATCCGTGACAGCTTTCTTCCACCTGCTCTGTTATTTTCCACTGTGCCCTATAAAATGGTATGGATCATGATAAGTTTTGTACGCGATAGGCAAAGTAGTACAACTACAAATCAGGGACCACTATTCCTCCCCCAACTCTCCTCTTACAGAAGCTTAAACCTAATTCTGGGATGTCTACCTGCCAAAATATATCTGGAGAAAGATTTCTGACATGTCAAGAATTGCTTCCTGTGGATCAACACCAGAACATCTGAAACAGATACAGCTATTTAGGTAAGACATTCATGGTGAGGGAGCCAGGTTTAGAGTACAGAGGGACATTTGTTAGAGACCACTTCCTCAGTTTATCCTCTCTGCCTTGGATCTTCTCAAACAATGCTCCAACGTCCGCCCGGAATTCAGCTCCCTGAGTTCACCATCAAACCATGACAAGCCACAGTGTGAGATCAGGGATGTACATGGCATAGTGCCACGGTATTGAAAGCTATGAAGACAATACTGTTATAGGCAACCACTGACTCCTCCAATCCCAACAATGTGGCCAGTGGAGAGAATGGTGCCTTGGCACCATCCTTTGGGATAAAGCTGGTGTTGGAGTACCTAAGTAAACAATAATACCCTCCAGGGTGGGTGATACTGGGCTATATCAGACCACCTTGGGTATAATGAGTGATAGAAGGCCTTATAGCCCCTGGAAGGCCAGGTATAGCCTACACCATCCACCCTGGAGGGTATTATTGCACTTAGAAAATGGGCATATACAGTATGCTGTATATTTTAAAATATATATACATATTTAAAAAAGTTTTTTAAAAATGTAGAAGATCATTTCAATATTCACATCATTGCCAGTAGCGGGCACTGTTGTTAGAGGGCACTGCAACTACCAGTAGTGTCTGGGTGAAATACTTTTTTTTTCTTTGTTAGTTTTGTTTTTACTTCACTTCTTTCTTTAGGATCTTTACTGGTGTTTCTTCAGATGCCCATAGATTGGGAGTAAAAAAGGACCACTGGGAGGGTGTGAGAACACCAGGTAGTAGCCCTGCAAGGGATATCTCTCAGTGGCTTTTTGGGCCTTTGGTGAGCTCTCTGAAGAACATCTTGGGCATTCAGGAAGGTGGGGTGACACAGAGACTGTATGTGGTGACCATCAGGCATCCCAGTCACTGAGGCAGGTATGGCAGAGCTACAGTATCTATAAGGTAGAAAGCATAATTTCCATGATTATGGTGTGGAAGGGAATCCCAGAAAGTCTGGATGGTGCCTGCAGCCTGGCTGCCTCTTACCATTCAGGGGGTAGCCTGATGGGCCTAGTGAGTGTGCTTGAGGTATTGTATGGGTGAAACTCAATAAGTCTGCTGGCATTCCCAGGGAAATAAGGAGCACTCAGGCCTAGCTGGTGAATGCCACCCTGAGGGTCTTTTCAGTTGAAGAGGTCACCATGACAGTGGTGACAGCGTGACTCAGTTGGTAGCACATTTGCCTCTGGGCCAGAAGGTCGTGGGTTCTGGTTCCACACTGAGATTGGGCTCATACCATCAATGCTGGCACCCAAGTGTAGTATTAGGGGGTTGTTGTACTGTCAGGGTGTGCCATCCTTCAGATGAGAGATTAAACCGATGTCCTTTCTACCCATCAGTGCTGCTGTCCTGGTGGGTGTCCAAGTGGAAGTAAAAGAACTCAAGGCATTCAAGAAGAGTAGGTCATTTTCCCGGTGTCCTGGCCAGCATTCCCTTTCCCATAAAACTGGTTCATGCAGTTGTCCATGGCTGTGTGGGAGTGTTCATGTGTGAAATGGTGGCAACTACAAATTCAGTCACTTCACTACCAGTCTAGCATTGCTTGTAAAGCACTTTGGGATACACTGCGTATGAAAAGTGATGTATAAACGCTGAGTCTTCTTCATCTTCATCGAGGTGGGTGCCATCCCAGCATACCATATTTGCAAGGAAAGGCACCCAAAGGCATGGCTGGAGTTCAGCGTAGGAGGGGACAGGAAAGCCTCTGGACACAACTAAGCCATTGAAGGGATAGAGTGTGTTAGGTACTATGAGCTATTTTATGAACTGCTAGGGGCAAGGAAGGACGGCTATTCACTGTGTGGGTGACTGCCATGTGACTAGCAGGCCATGGGGTTAAAGGTCTGGAAAAGAGTGTTGTGTTATAAGAAGAGTTGGAATTACCGTAGTAATCTGTTTAAACTGACAAACTGGTCCTTGAGCTAGTGACATTTGCTCTGCATAAATTAATTTTACCAGACCTGCTCTCCAGTAAACTATCAAGTACAGTCAGACCTGGTTAATCCATAAGCATTTGTGTTTGCCCAAATTGTTACGTAATAAAAATCTACATAATAACCAGACATTGACCAGATGATTAATTTTTTTTAAAAGATTTATTACACTAAAAAATTTCACTTTTAAACTACTTTGCAAAACACATATGTACTGTACGTTACTTTGTTTCATTTGCATTTCAGTTACTTTTTTGTGACTTTTCAGTTACATTTAAAATAATCCATAATTCCTTTTTGTTTAGCATTCCCTGCCCCTTTTGCATTTACAAATATTTTGATATCCAGAGCATAATCCACAAATTTCTGTGTTTCATGGGATTGGTTTTGCTCCAGGTAGGATATAATCTGATCTAAACATTTTTTGGTCTCTAATGATGTTATTGGAGATGTTGGTGCTGCTAGAAGTCCAGATATGTTGGGTAGTTATTCCACAGACCTAAAGATGTCCACGTCATTTATCTCTCACAGCCTGAGTGTTGAGTGCATGGGGCTCCTGGAAAGCAGACCATGTATACCCCTAGATACAAAAGTACCCGAGTTATGTCCACCCGTCCAGGCAGTAATATGGGTTGGTCACCATACTGCCTTAAGGGAGGATTGAACTAGTAAAATATTTTATTTCTATGTAACAGTCCCAGCTGTATGTTCAATGTGCTGATCAGATAGTGCATGTGGTCAGAAAAGGAGAGTGAGTTATCAAGAACAAAGCCCCAGGTATTTGGAAATTTTAACAGGTTCAGTTTGCTGGTTGTCTAGAAAGCGGTTTGCATGCATTGGGGAGGGTATGCTTCAACACTGGATGGCCTCAGGAAGACTTGATGTGGGTGACATAGCAGTTTCATGGTCCCTGGGAAGACTTCTGTCCTCTTATGACAAAACAGAAGCAACCACCTAACATAACATCCAAACTATGTGAATTAACATCAACAGCACTTGCATGAGGTTGGGTGGAAAAAAAACACCAGCAGCATCAAGCATTCATTAAGGTGAAGCCAAGAAGCAAACTTAGGCAAACATTTTGGCTTAGTGTGCAGAACCTTACCTTTGTGGAAGAAAAAATAGGCTGGGTGGATCAAAAGTACTTGCAGCTCACTGACCCATGGAGCAAAGTAATGAGCACCAGAAAATCAACTTCAGACAAAAGTATTCAAGGTCACATGTTACCAGGCGCACAAGGGCTTTCATGTTGGCCCGGACTAGGTTTTAGATCCATACTGAACATCTGAACTTGCCAGCAGATAAGGCCTTTCGTCCTATCAAGTTTGCTCTACTGTGCAGCTAGCAGCCTTTATGTTGCAGCTGCCCTCCTCCCCTCCCTCCCATCCCAGTGACCCTCCCCCTTACCTTGTCCCATCCCCTTTTGAAGCAGCCCACTGTACTACAGGCTATCACTTCTTCTGGTAATGTGTTCCACCCTGATACTACCCTCTCCGTAAAAAGGTATCTCCTCATCTCCCTCTTGAACCTTCCCCCCTCCAATCTCAGCTCACGCCCTCGGGTGTCCCTCCTCTCCTTAAATGGAAAAGTCCCTCTGTGTCTGTCTTATTTATACCCTTCATGTATTTGACAGTTTCAGTCATAGTCCCCTTTCCTCCTCTCCTCCAGGAAGTATGTGTTCAATTCCCTCAGACTGCTGTCATAGGGCAAGTCCCCTAGCCCCTGGATCATTTTTGTTGCCCTGCGCTGCACCATCTCCAGTAACATAATGTCCTTCTTCAGGTACAGCTTCCAGAACTGCACGCAGTACTCCAGGTGTGGTCTAAAAGGGACCTATACAGTGGCAGAATCACCTCCCCTCCTGGAGGATAGTGCCCTGGCACAAGCAACCCAGCATCCATTAGCCTTGCACTGGCCTTCTAATCTACACTGAGCTGAGTAGTTCATTGCTCCCATTATGATCACCCCAGATCCTTCTCCTCCTCTGACTTGGCTAGCTGAAATCGTGCGCCCCCCACCAAGCTGGTAGCTTCTCCTTGTTTTTTGCACCAAAATGCAACACCTTATATTTCTTGGCATTGAACCCCAGTTGCCATTGTGTCCGACCAGGCCTCCAGTTTTGCCAGATCATCCTGCATCCCCTGTCACCGCTCTACACCATCCACAACCACTCCCATCTTGGTGTCATCTGCAAACAGATTCTCCTTACTCTTGATGCCTATTGAGATGTCTGCTATGAAGATCCCAAACAACACCGGCTCCAGTACAGAGCCCTGTGGCACCCCGCTAGTCACTGCCCTGGGCAACGAGAGCTCCCCTCCCACCACTACCCTCTGTCTTCTCCCTCACAGCCAGTTCACCACCCATCCTACCATCTTTGCCCCCACCCCAGTGCCTTTCCTGCTTACTACCTAGCCTCCCATGTGGCACCAAATCGAATGCTTTACTGAAGTCCAGGTACAGAACATCCACTGCATGGCCCCTGTCTAAATGCCTGATTATCCAATCATAGTACTCCACCAGGTTGCTCTGACAGGATCTGCCTGAGACAAACCCATGCTGCCTGCTGTCCTGCAGCCCATTAGCCTCTAGGAGGGAAACCAGCCTCTGCTTCAGGATAGTCACCATCAGGTTTCCCACAATGGAAGTGAGGCTTACTAGTCTGTAGTTCCTGGGCTCATCCTTGGGGCTGTTCTTATGGGGGAGCACCACTTGTGCCATCCTCCAGTCCTGTGGCACACTCTCAAAGGCCAGGGATGCATTGAACAGGTCTGCCAGGGGTTCCGCCTGGACCTCTGCTAGTTCCCTTAGCACCCTGAGGTGTATGCCATCCTGCCCTGGCACTTTGGCCATCCTCAGTCCCTTCAGTCCCTCCAGTACCCGGCCGATTGGGATTTCCAGGTCTGTCACCTGTTTCCCTCCTGTGCCCACTGCTCCAGCTCCCTGGGTACTGCTCCCCCTTTCTCCTCAGTAAATACTGAGCAGAAGTACTCATGCAATGCTTCTGCCTCTTCTGCCTTAGTATCCACCCACCTGCCCTCCCTTTTAATCCTCACTATTTGTTCTTTGCAGCTCCTTTTCTCCCTGATGTGCCTGAAGAAGTTCTTCTCCCCTTCCTTGATGCCCTGGGCCAACCTGAGTTCCCAGGACACCCTGGCTGCCCTGACTGCCCTTGTCACCTCCCTTGACTCCTTCAGGTATTCCTCCCTGCCTACCTTTCTCCCTGTTCTTTTGTATCTTCTAAAGGTGGCCCTTTTCTGTCTTCCTTTCCCCGTGACCTCTCTGCTCGCCCACTTAGGCCTCTTGGCCCTAGCTCTCTTATTCTGGACCATTCTACATGTTGCGGTTGCTTCCACTATACCTTGTTTAATGACCTCCCACCTCTGATTAGTGTCCATATCTGGATTGATCTTGATCAGATAACTCTATACTGTTTCCTTCATCCTCCCGAAGTCAGCCCTTCTGAAGTCTAACACCCTTGTGCCTGATATTCCTCCCCCTTTCCCCATGTCTATCTTGAACCACACTGAGTGGTGATCACTCCCTGCCAGTGGTTCCTCCACCCACAGCTCCCTCACAAACTCACCATTAGCCAGCATGAGGTCAATGGTGTTCCCTTACCTGGTTGGCTCATTGAACCACCTGCAGTAGGAAGCTGTCCTATAAGTTATCCGGAAGTTCCGGCTCCCTCCTACTTGTGGTGACTGGGGTGCCCCAGTCCACTCCCGGAAGGTCAAAGTCCCTCGCAATCACTGCACTGTCCTTTCTGCAGGTCTTTCTGATCTGTCCCACCAGGACCGTAACTCCTCAGTCTGAGAGGGTGGCCTGTACACCACTCTCATCCTGAGGGTCCTATTTTTGGAGTCCTGGAGTTGCATCCATAATGACTCTGTGTTGCCCTCCTCCCCTTCTTCCCTGACACACTTCAGACCTTCCCTCACATACCGCGCCACCCCTCCACCTTTCCCTTTTCCTCTGTCCCTCCAAAATATCCTCCATCCTGGTACTGCCAGATCCCAGTCATGGTAATGGGTGGTCCATGTCTCGAGTTATGGCTGCCATATCCACCTCCCCAACTGCTATGAGACCTGTAACTCCACTGTTTTGTTGCCTAGATTCCTAGCATTCACAGTTACTACCCACCACCCTTCTTCCCCCCATCTCCCCACTTGCTCTCCCTTTTGTAACACCACCTATTGACCTCTTTCCGAGTCCCGACTGCTAGCATAGGGGTTCAGCTCATTGGCTTCCCTCCTGAGGATCCCACTGGACTCCTGCCCACTTGCCACCCCTCCTTTCTAGTTTAAATTCCCATTGTTTGCTAAGTACTCCTCAGTTTATGCAAGACCTTCCTCCCCTCCACACCTAAGTGAAGTCTGTCCTTGGCGTATAGGTCCTTGCCCTCCGAAGTCCTTTCCCACACACCCACCAGTCCATACCCTTTGGACGGACACCATTCCCTTAGTCATGTGTTAAATTCCTCTATCCTTACCTTCCTAGCTGTGCTTGCCTTGGGTACAGGAAGCATCTCTGAGAAGGTAACTGAACTCCCTACCTCCTCACAAATCAACTCCAGCTCCTCAAACCTCCCCTGGACTACATCTACTGTACTATCTGCCAGGTCATTAGTACCCAAGTGCAGAACCATGTGAGGTTTCTCCCTCCCCCTCCTAGCATACTTCAGAATGTATTGCCCCACCCTTTCCACTGTCATACCTGGCATGGCCTCCACCCATATTCGACTATGTCTCTCCCCTTGTGCCCCCCCATCTTATACCCTTCAGAACTGAATCCCTCAGCACTAGGATCCCACCCTTGTTTCTCTGCTCTTTCGCATTTCCTATTCCTCATCCCCTCCTTCCGGTCTTCTGACCCCAAATGTCTAACGCTATTCCCCCTTCCTCCCCTGTCTCTGCCCTGCCCTCCCTGTCCCCATTCTCCTGTTTTCACCACCTTCTCCCTGGTCACCTCCCACCCCTTCCATCTCGGCATCCATCCCTAGTCTCCTAAGTCCTCCTCTCCTTAGCTACCGTTCCTCTGTCCATTCTTCTCACTCCTAACCCTTTATCCTTACCTCGACACCTGCCCCTTTAGTCACCCTACCTATGCCTTCTTTGTTGAGAGTGATCACTTCCTCAGCCTTGTCAATGAGGTCCTCCCTCTTCATCTCCTCCAATGTAGCCAGCACTGAGAACCTGTTGTGTGTCATCTCTCCCCTGCTCTGAGCCCTCCCTGGCATACCACTGAGAGGTCCACATTTAGTTCCTGCTCCAGGGCCTCCCTTGCCCCTGTTCCTTAGCCTCCTCCACCGCTTCATGTGTACCCAGTTGTTCCTGAGCTGGCAATATTGGTCCATTTGCCCCTTCTCCCCTCATCCCCCCAGGCCTGGCTCACCTGCAAACTTCTGGGGTACTCTGATATACCCTAATTTCTGGACTGATCCACCAATCTGTACCCTTCCTTGTGTTATTTCTGCCTTTAACCACCTAATCTCTTCCTCAAGCTGCTTAAGTTGCCTACACACCAGGCATTCCCTACTCTCCATGTGACCCTAAAAATACAGCTGCCCCACAGCTGTTGCCAGCCTACTACCCTTTCCATGCCCCTACACACCCTACCACCTTTCCAGATTGCCCCCACTCCATATTGCCTGCCTCATCCCTGGGACATTCCCGTTACTAGGGCTAACCATGGTATTAACAGACTCTGTCCTCCTTTAGATTGGTTTGTAGTGACCAATTAGTGACAAAGGTTGACCCAATGGGTATGGACTACCAATCCTGATCCAGCATCTCCCCTATAAAGTATGATAGGCATGGGGAGGGAGGGGGATGGTCCTATCAGTCCTGTTTGGTTCCCTTCCCTCAGCGCTTCCCAGTAGCAACAACACTTTAAGTATTTTACCAGCACACAGCAGACTTACTCCCTTTCAGCCCTCTACTACTTGAAAGACCAAGACAGCCCCATTCACGCTCAAAGAGATAAGAAAGATTCGCAAACACCAATGGCCAGAGAAAGTCAAGGCTGAAAGGTGGTATGTCAGTCTCACTCTCTCTTCTTCAGTGTGGCAATGGTTGTGCCCCCATGAGTTGTGCAGCAACAGCCAGAGGTGCTCTCTATTGGTCTGTCAGCTGCATGGTGTGCTGCTTGCTCTCTTACTCTGTCTGCTCGCACAGTCCCTGCAGAGTAGCCAGGGAAGGAACACCAAACGAGGTCAGGATCCCCTGGTTTGCACTGCCGCCAGGAGCAGCTGATGCTATTGCTGCTTGGACATATGGCTCTTCTCAGGCTGTTTCTCAGTGCCTGCCTCTCTCTACATACAGCGGTGCTGCACACTTGTTATTAGGGGGCAGAGTGCAGGTTATCGCTCAGCTTCTGCCTGTAGTGTCTCTCTTTCTCACTGTTGAGGCAAGTTCTCTCTCTCTCTCTCTCTCTCTCTCTCTCTCTCTCTCTCTCTCTCTCTCTCTCTCTCTTCTCTCTCTCTCTCTCCTCCTAGCTCTCTACTTTGGCGAGAATACCACACGCACCGTGTCAGGGCTCCATATGCAGCAGTGCACACAGTGACAACACCTCGGACTAGGGAAAATGTGAATGGCAGCCATAGGAGAGCGGCTTTAAGAAATTAAATGCACTGCACTGTCTCACTCCCTCTCTCTCTCCTTGCTGTGCCACTTATAGTGTGGGGAGAAGTGCTTCAGAGGGGACAGAAGGCTAACTGAACAACTAGTTGTCTTATTCTGTGCTGGAAGAATGTATGTGGAAAACAAGCTACAACAGAAGGGCTGTGAAAAAATTAACTATCTCCCAGTGAGTCTGCACATACCTTGCTGTCTCCCTGCCATTTCAGTCCAACTGTGGATTAAATAGTGAATTTAATTCACGGTCAGATATGCTATTTTGGCCAATCAGTGTTCCCTATTTTGTCAGCCCATGTTATAACATGTGTCATTTAATTTTGATTGCTCTATTATGCTGATGTAATGCACACCATTATTCTGTTTTTGCACCTAGTGTATAACTTTTTAAGATACACTTTGTATATAAATATGCCAAAGAGAGGATTGATGCACCTTCCCCAGACAAAGAAATTTCAGAATTTGAACATTTCCCTCATAGATGCTAATCTATTCACCATCAAGAGGGTGGCCTTTTTCAAGCAGGTTAACAGGAATTTTGTCTAGCTGCTTTAATTAAGCAATAATACACACCAAGGTGTGCTGTATCACAGGTTATCGTCATGCCTTGGGTGCATTGCGAGGCACAAGACAACACCAAATGCCTTCAACCACCCATGAAATGACAATATTCCATGATATACCACACCCTGGAGTGTATTATTGTGATTATAAAATGGCCCTAAAGTGTTAATAAATGGCTGATCTTGGTAATCAGTTTTGGATTGTGACAACGTTTTAAGATATCATATTGGGTCGAAGAGTGCTTCAGCCAGTGAGCTTCCTGGATTTCTCCTCTCCATTTTATAATTTGTTTTGCCCTTGGGAAGTATACTTCTGAGCACAGATCTGCCTTTCCAGCGTAAATCCCTGGAATTCTCAATACCTATTCTGAACGTTTTGCTGGAAACTGGAAAATCGCTGCAAACAAATCTATTTAATTGAAAACTTGACAACTTTCTCAACCCACGTTCATGTGAATATTTTAAGAAACAGCTAGTTTAAACAGCTTCCCCAGGAACATTTTCTCTGTAGTTTAATCTCTTGTAATAAATTACATCTTGTATCCTAATCAGAAAATATAGGGATGGCTGTTACAGAAGAACAGCTTTAGGTTACAGTGCATGTCCATTCAACATAAACAAATTAAAGCAGCAGTGCAACGAAAAAAGTTATTCCAAAAAGCTAAGTTTCAGCTCTCTGAGTATTGGGATTCCAGACTGGGAATACAATCTGATGTGTCGAGAAGAAACTATGACAAAAATCACATTAAAGATAGAAGGGATAATACAGGAGGCAAAGAGTACTGCATACTGCAACACCATTTCATGTACGTGTAACCAGCACATGCTTTGTAGCAAGGGAGTGCGGAACAGTTGCATTAGCAATACTGTGCCTCCAGAATTACACTAATTTGAATTTTTAGGTTAGCAACAAAAGGAAAATCACATGTATCTGTTCTAGCAAATATGAATCATGTATTTGCAAGAAAACACCAGTAAAGAGTATATGAATGTGATTCTACTTATTGCCCATTTTTCTTCAAAGAAGGGACTGAATGTCAGTATTAAACATTTTCAACTCTAGCATATGTTTGCCACCATGTGGCCACCTAGCTACTACAGTCAGTAACAGTATCATAAGAAAACTGTGGTCCGGGAGAAGGACAGCTAAAAACAAGCATAGAAACATAGACTTTGACGGCAGCTAAGGACCGCTTGGCCCACCTAGTCTGCCCATTTCCCTACCTACAGGATAGGCCGCATATCCTAGTTAACCAACAGCCTATTTCTTCCTACCACCCACAAGAATTGCCTTATGTCTGTCCCATGCATTCTTGAATTCTCCCACAGTTTTAGACCCCACAACCTCCTCCGGAAGGCTGTTCCATGCATCCACTACCCTCTCTGAGAATAATACTTCCTCACATTGCCCTGAACCACCCCCCATCTTTAAATGGTGCCCCTTGTTCTTGCACGTCTCTTTTCTGAAAGATGCTACCCTCTTGGACTTTGTTGATTCCACTGAGGTACTTAAAGTTTCTCATCATGTCCCCTCTCCTTCTTCCTCAAGGCTATATTAAGCCCTTTAGTCTCTCCTCATACGGCTTCTCTTGCAGACCCTGCACCATTTTAGTTGCCCTCCTCTGTACTGCCTCTATCCTGTCTATGTCCTTGTGGAGATGGGGTCTCCAGAACTGGACCTAGTTCTCCAGATGGGTCTCACCAACTGTCTGTACAGAGGATAACAACTTCCTATTTTCTGCTGCTGATGCCTCCCTATGCATCCCAGTATACCCCAGCCCTCCCTACTGCCTTCTCACATTGCTTGCTAACCTTAAGGTCACCTGATATGATTACCCCAGGTCCCTTTCCTTTTTGTTGTTGTTACTACCTCCCTAATGTCTTCCACTGGGTTCTTCTTTCCCAGGTGCATTATTTTGCACTTCTTTACATTGAATCCAAGCTGCCATACTTCTGACCATTCCTCCAACCTTGCCAAGTCTCTTCTCATCCTTTCCATGCCTCCTTGTGTATCAACCCCGTTGCAGATCTTTGTGTCATCTGCAAAGAGGCATACTTTCCTTCCAGTCCTCTGCAATGTCACTTATGAAGACATTAAAAAGGACTGGACCCAATACTGAGCCTCTGGTACCCGACTAGTAACCCTCTTTCTTCAGAGTGGACTCCATTTACAATTACCTTCTGTGTCCTGTTGTCCAGCCAATGTTTTACCAGGTTACCACCCTGGGACCCACTCCCAGGCTGGTTAATTTGACTATTAATCTTTTGTGTGGGACTGTGTCAAATGCCTTGCTAAAGTCTAGGTAGGCCATGTCCACAGTCCCTCCCTGGTCTACTACTTTGGTCACCCAGTCAAAGAAATCAATTAGATTCATCTGACATGACCTTCCCACTGTGAACCCATGCTGCCTTGGGTCCTGTGCCCCACTGGCCTCTAGGTACTCAACAATTCTTTCCTTCAGAAGTGACTCCATCACTTTCCCTACTACTGTCTTGGTCCCACTTTTGTGAAGGGGAATCACATCTGCCTTCCTCCAGTCCTCAGGTACCACACCATCCTCCCATGATTTATTAAAAAGAGTAGCCAGTGGTTTCACTAGTTACGCCCTTAATTCTTTTAGAATTCTGGGGTGAATTCCATCAGGTACCATTGCCTTGTCCACCTTCAGTTTTAGGAGTTCTTGTAGAACCCTTTCTTCTGTGAAAGGACTGGGATCGACCCCCCATCAAGCATGCTTCTGTTAATTGGATTAGGCATGTCCCCCTCCTTCTTTGTGAATACTGAGCAGAAATATTCATTCAGTATCCCTGCTTTTTCACTGTCCCCCTCTGCCCACCCACCATTCATTCTATTCAGCCTCACTGTCCCTCCCTTTGTCTTTCTAAGCTCGCTGATGTACCTATAAAAGGTTTTATCCCCCTTCTTAACTGAGTTGGCGATCTTTTCCTCAGTTTGGGCCTTTGCTATTCTTTTTTTTTTAAATGTAAGTTTATTAGTATTCATCGGTTACAGTTAAAAATGAGCAATCCAGACAAAACCAGATCCATTCACAAACGTACAGTCCATTTAAAAATGTAAACAGTGAGAAATACAGAATATAGGAAGTGACCCACATCAATATATTTCAGATGGTGGGCTGACATGTTCAGGTTCATTGGGGGACAAGCCCGCTAGGCCCTCAACCGACGAAGGTAGGCCATCCCCTGGGTAGCTGTCCCATTGAGATTGCTTTAGGAGGTAGTACTATTTAATTTAATTTTATTTTTAATTTATTTTTAACCCTGGCTGGCGCTGGTTCCTGGGCAGGGACTTAAGGAGGACGGCTAGGGAGCCCCTTCCCCAAATCTCCCATCTTGTCCACCTCCAACATAAACCGACAACCCATAATTTATCTTATAGGTTATCTCCTCCATACCTGCCACCTCCTGCACCACCCCAATCCAATCACCCAGGCCGGGAGGATCTTTTTTCAACCACAGCCTAGTGATTGACTTGTGGGCCGCCGCCAAGAGGAGGGACCAGAGGTACAACGTGTCTGCTCCAGCCAGGTTTTGGGGGGGATCTCCTAGAATGAGATTTGTCCAATCTAGGGGAAAGTCCAGGGCGAACAGTTCCACAAGTGCCTGAGCCACCATTCCCCAGAAGGGCCCCAGCCGAGGACAGGACCAGAGGACATGCAGGTAGTTCGCCCGAGTCTCCCCACACATCCTCCAGCAACTCGGATCTCTATCAGGGAGTCCTCTGCTCAGGGACAAAGGAGAGTGGAAGTAACGTCTCCTCACCTTCCAACTAAATTCCTGCCAGAAGGGAGAACAGGTAGTTCTGGAGGCCAGTTTAAATACGGAGTCCCAATTGACTCCCCGTGGACCCGCCTGCCCTCCTCTAACCATCTCCCCTGATCCCAGCCAAAGGATCCTTTCTAACCCCGTCAGGGCTCTGTACAGCATGGAGATGAGCCCCATGAAATCTGTGAGGTCAATATTTTATGGAGACTTTCTACAGGGGCAGCCCTTTCACCCAGAAGATCCCCTCCTCGACACTGAAGGATATAATCCCTGGCCTGCAGGTATCTAAAATGGTCTGTGTTGTGCAATCCATATTCTCTGCTTAGGGTTCTATAGTCCATCACCTCCCTTCCTATCATAAACTGTCTGATGTAAACTAAACCTCTCTTCTCCCAGGTCCTGAAGGTGTGGTCCAGGAGGGATGGAGTAAAATCAACGTCCCACGATAGCCTATACAGTGGCCAAAGAGAGGTTTTTAGTTTGTATTTCTGCCATGCCCTATGGGTGGCTTTCAGAGTAACCTTACAGCCATTAGTGAGGGGTGGGGTGAGCTCTATCAGTGCTCAACTGTATGGCTCGGGAACCTAACATTGGACCCCGCTCCTCTTCCTCAAGGGTTTCCATCTCCTTCCAGTTGGCTGCATATGTGGGGACAGACCACTGTAAGGCCCTCTTAACCTGTGTGGCGAGGTAGTAATCTTCAAGATCTGGCAAGGTTTTACCCCCTTTTATCTTGGGCAGTTGGAGAATCTGGATATTTGTTCTAGGTTTTTTGTTATTCCATATAAACTTTGCGATCGTTCTGTGCCAGTCGTGGAACTGGATTCTGGGTATATAGGTCAGGAGACATTGAAACAAATATACAAACTTAGGTAGAATATTCATAGTGATGGAGTGGATTCTCGAGTAAAAGAGGAGGTTCAGCAAAGATCATCTGTCTAGGTCTCTTTGCACTTGGTTAGAGAGTGGGACGTAGTTTGCCTTGAAAAGATGAGAGTTATGCTTAGTCAGGATAGCTCCTAGGTATTTCATCTTTTCTGTTTGCCAGTTAAGTGGCAGGGATTCCCTCAGTTCGTGGAAGGGAAAAATAAAAACAGCTTACTTCGGTCTTGTTCTTATTAATGACATAGCCAGTGCTCGCCAAATTCTGAGAGAATTGACCATACCTGAGGAATTACATCCTCTGGATGTGACAGGCAGAGCAGAACATCATCTGCATACAATGATATCCTCCGCTGCTGTCCCCCACCTTGATTCCCTGTACTCCAGGAGAAGTCACAACTGTTCCTGCTAGAGGCTCATGTAAAGGCCAACAATAATGGAGACAGGGGCAGCTCTGTCGGTGCCTCTACCAGTGAAAATCTGTCCGAGAGCCCCCATTTATCCTGACACATGCTTGCGGACCAGTATATAGGGACTTTAAGCTGTCGATAAATGATTGTAGGAATCCCACCTGGTCTAGAACCGCGAATAGGAATGGCCAGGAGACTTATCGAAGGCCTTTTGGCATCTAAACTCATGAGACACGCGGAGGAGGCGTGTGCGGTGGATGATCAATTACTATTGATCGCTGACCCTAACCCCATCTGGGGCCTTCGACCCTGGATAAATCCCGTTTGGTCCGGGTTGATGAGATCTTGGAGAATGGGATTCAGTCTCGATTGAGAATCAAGTGAAGATCTTATAATCCGAGTTCAAAAGAAATTGGCGGTATGATTCAAACTGAGAGGGGTCTTTGTTTCCTTGGGTATGAGGGAAATTGTGGTGTATTGCCATGATGGGGGAATTGGCCGAGCCTCCTGCCATACCTCTGAAAAAACCTCTGCCAGTATGGGAGCCGTTTCTGTGCCAAAGGCCTTATAGAACTCGGCCCCAAAGCCGTCTGGCCCTGGACACTTCCCACTCTTCAGGCCCTTTATAATGTTTAGTATCTCTGCCTGTGTAATTGGTCTGGGTAACACCTGGCCTTTTTCCTCTGTAAGTTTAGGAAGGGATAGGGCCCCCAGATAATCCGCAATTGCCTGGGTGGATGATCTTACCTGTGGGGTGTAAGCTTGGAAAAATGGAGACAAAAGCCTCTGCAATCTCCTTCGCTCTATTGGTCATCTGGCCTGTGATTGGGGATGCAATTTTAGTTATTGTGGCCCTATCTCTATAATGTCTCAGACGGGCGCTAATAATCTGATACCTCTAGGGGCCTCCTCATAATATTTTTGTTTGAGAAGAAGAGATTCCTCTCTACCTCTTCCCTTTGTAATCTCTGATGTTCTGTCCTCAGGATCTAAGTTCCCGGTCTCTCTGCATATCCCATTTCATTTTGTTTTAGCCTCCAACTCCCTTATACCCGTTAACAAATTTTGTTGCCTAGGAGGCATTCCCTTTTCTGGGAGGCAATGCGTATAAGTTGTCCTCTGACAATAGCTTTCACTGTATCCCAGATAATCTGTGGGGACATCCCGGGTAGTATTTTCTGTAGTGTGTCTGCGATCAATTGCTTGATTTTTCCTAGGGTCTCCTTATCTCTAAGTAGGGAGTTGTTGAGCCTCCAATGAGTTGTTTTCTTGGGTAGGGAAAGGGCCACCTCTAGAAAGATGGGGTTGTGATCCGACAGGAGGCAGTACCCACCCACATCGATGGGAAGCCGTCCACTCCATCCCTAAAGTGAAGAATGTCAAATTGGGTGAAGACCTTATGGCGAGGGAATAACACGTGTAATCTCTCCCTGTTGGATATCTTTCACGCCAAATATCCACCAGACCCATCTGACGCTAAAGCATGTCTAACCTTCCTGACCTTCTGCTGATCATAGGGCTGAGCCCTCGATGTTGTATCGAGGTCTCTGTGCCATATTAAATTCCAGTCCCCACTAATCAACAAGCCCTTCGACCTCTCCGCAACCAGCCGGACAATCGATGTGTAAAATGTTGAGGGGGAGCCTGGAGGGGCATAAATATTAACCAGGGTTACCGGAGTATCCTGTACCCTACCCACCACCAGGACGTATCTGGCCCCGGGGTCCATCACCGTCTCCTCATGTTCAAATGGGAACGTGGCGGCGAGCATGATAGCAACCCCCCTCTTACGACCCGCATCAAGGGATGAAAAAAACATATGAGGGTATGCCTTAGTCTTCAATTTTAATGTTTCAGGTGGAGACAGGTGGGTCTCCTGTAAGAATACCACCTCACAATTCTGTCTGGCGATGTACCTCTGAATTTGCTTTCTCTTAACCGGGCTGGAGCAGCCGTTGATTTTGTAGGAGAGTACCTTCACATTTCCATTACTCATTTGTAATCATCTTAACTGTCATGCTTAAACAAAAAGGACTGATATTACTTTGTCTGGCAAATGCATCTAACCCAATCGCATGTGTACCCATTTAACTTTAGTAACCGTAATATTTTTATAACCAAAAACAGCAGTGTCAGTAACTCCCAACCGTGGGGACAGAAAACCTGTGCAGGGCAGTCCTCAAGTGAGGCCTGTGCAAAAGTAGTAGCAAGGCAAGTGAGTCCTTGATACTCTCCTGCTCATGTTAACTGAAACTGATGGTGTACTTCAAGGGAGGCTGGCGGTATGACCCCAGCTGTAGAGGCAGTGCGCAGCCAATGTTTAGAAGGGGTTCCAATTTGGGAGGACTTCACCCTTCCTTCCCAGGGAAAACCCTGTGTGGGACACCCTACAGACAGTGACTTGTCGGCCATAAACTCCCTCCTCAATCTAGGATCTAAGGAGATCAACGTTATGTCATTTAGCATCACTCTGTGCAATTTCTAAGTGACCGGCCAGAGTGGTGTAGAAAATACAATTGCAGGTATGACCACCAATGGAGGGAGAGTGAGAGTAGCGGGAAAAAAAAAAAAAACCTACCTCACCCCGACCACAGTGTCCCCTGAGGAATTAAGCATCCAAAGTCTCGAGGCGTTTGGGACAACTGCCAGCACGGCTCCAGGTCAACCCGCATGAATCTCCCATGGAGGGACCTCTATCCTTGCGTCAATATTCAGGCAGGAGAGGGAGCAGGGAACAGCTGACAGTAACCAGCGGGAGGTGATACTGTGGCGCGAGCCAGACTTAGGTCCCAATAATTGATTAACAGTACCTTGGGCCGTTGTCAGTCTCCCCCTTCCGCCTCTACGGCCGAGCAGTTGCAGTCTCAGATGCTCCCTCCTGTTCAGAAAAGTTCTCAGCTGGGACCCAGTCAAGATTCCTTAGGCTTCACGGTGGTATTTCTGACCACAATTGCCCCATAATCGAAACGATCATTCCCCGAGCAGGCAAGCAGTGTGGAGCTCAGAGACCAGGAGCTCCAGGAACGCTCTAAACTGCGGTGAAGAAGAGCGGAGAAAAAGAAAGAACAGACCCCTTTGGAAACCACAGGTGGAGACAAGTAAGAGTGGGGGGGTTCCAAAGTCACTAAATGGCCCCGGACCTGCAAATTGAAGGAGGGGTTCAAATGGGTGTTCAGACACGAGCTAGGTAAAGGCCTCAAGTTCTAAACTTCCCAGATCTGTCCTCCAGATTCAGGTCTCCGTGTTTCGATCCGAGTCGCTATTTTGGGACGATCCCTCGCTTGCCCTCGTGCAGATGTGGGACCTTCTTGTCCATCCTGGCAGGATCCCAAATCTCTTCACCAAAGCTGAGATGTCGCCCGGAGGGTCGCCTGGTTTCCTCTGACAAAGCCACTTGAGGAGTCCCCTTCTGAGCAATGCTCCAGGCGAAGTGAGTAGGTCTTTTCTAGTTTCTCCTTCAGCAGGCGGGACAGCAATCCCCAGCGACTCTAAGAAGGCCGAAGCAGCGAGGAGGTCTTGAAGAGGCCACGAGCCTGCATCTGTGGTAATTTGGGCGAGCTGGGTATAGGATCTACGTTTTAATGTTTCGGCCCTCAGTTGCTTCACTGCTGGCCAGAGAGCTTTCCGAGCCTCCTGGACACGCGAGATATGGTGGGTGTCTATATTTACTCGCTGGCCTTGTGAAACAGCGTTCCCTGTTTCCAAGCCACTCGGATAATCTCTTCTTTGCCAGATAATTGGAAAGCCTTGCCACGATGGAGCGAGTTTAGCCTCCGGATTTTAGGCAGCGGGACCAGAGATCTGTGTGCCGGTCCATGGTTAAGTCCAGGTCCTGTGGGAGCGGGAGTATTTGTTTAAGGATTATTTGGAGAAAATTCATAACGCTTTGGTAGCTGTCTTCCAATCCTCCGGATACCATAAATTCTTATGTTGTGCCTTCAGCTTCTGCTTTCTAGGTCGTCCAGCTTCTGTGTAAGTTCTCAGTCCCTAGCCATGAGGTACAGTAGGAGTCTGTCATGGCGATCGGTTTATTCCGCCCGTTTGGGCCATGCATAGCTCGAGTTGCTCAGTTTATGATCTATCTTACTCAAGTCCGATTTAAGCTCATTCAAGGTGTGGTCTATTTTGGCAACTGTATGTGCCGTTTGTATTATTATCTCTTTCAGGGTCGCTGGAGGTTCGTCCGGAGTGTGCTCTGCTTGTTGTAGGCCCTCCAGTACCTCATCCCCTTGGATACCAGATCTTATATCCTCTTGTATCATCTCACGCAATTTCTGCATTGGAGTCGAGGGGGGTTTGCCCGGCTTGTTTTTTTTGGTTTTGGCGGAGAAGTCATGCTTTCCTCGAGTGATGAAGGTTGATTTT
Source organism: Neoceratodus forsteri (assembly GCA_016271365.2). Classification (NCBI taxonomy): domain Eukaryota; kingdom Metazoa; phylum Chordata; order Ceratodontiformes; family Ceratodontidae; genus Neoceratodus; species Neoceratodus forsteri. The sequence goes on along the minus strand of CM028137.1, from coordinate 557,257,957 downwards.
ATTTGAGGAGGGCACGGAGCCGCCGATCTATGCTGCCATTAGGTCGCTGACGTCACCGGAAGTCCGGGCCTTTGCTATTCTGACTTCTCTCTCTGCTTCCTTCTGCCTTAACTGGTACAGCTCTCTGTCCTGCTCCTTCTGTGTTTCCTTATACTTCCGGAATGCTATCTTTTTCTTCATCACTTTCACAGCCACTTCTTTTGAGAACCATAGTGGCTTTTTCTTTCATTTTGATTTGTTTATTTGCTCACACAAAGGCTTTGCTTCTGTGATGGCAGTTTTGATGAATCCCCATTGTTGCTCCACACCTCCTTCTAGCCTGTTTGCTAGTGCTTTTCTGAAGCACTCTCCCATCTTGACAAAATTAGCCCTCCTGAAGTCCAGTACCCTCACTTTTGTATGGCTTGACTCTGTAGCTGAGTTTAGCGTGAACCACACTGTTTGATGGTCACTTGTTCCCAGATGGCAACCCACTTCTAGATCTGAGATCCTCTCACTGCCCCGTTTGAGAAATCTGAAGCTAAAGATTGCTCCCTCACAAGTGGGTTCCGAAACTAACTGTCTGAAGCCTGCCACCTGTAGGGCATCAAGAATGGCCCTACTCTTGGATGTGGCTGCAGCAAATGTGCTCCAGTTAACATCTGGCATATTCAGGTCTCCCATCAACAGTATCTCCCCTTTCTCTGCCATTCTCAGAATGCCTTCTATCATATCCTTGTCCATTCCCTCCCCCTAACATGGGGGTCTGTACACAACCCCTGTGCGGATTGTGGTGCCCTTTCCAGTTTCCAAGGTGACCCACAGTGCCTCCTCTCCTCCCTGTTTACTCTTTTGTTCAGTTGCTTTTATCCCTTCCTTTACATAGAGAGCTACTCCTCCCCCTCTTCTCCCCTGCCTGTCTCTCCTGTAGGTTATGTACCCTGGTATGTTAACATCCCAGTCATGGTTCTCTGTGTACCTTGTTTCTGTGACTGCTACGATATCCAGGCATCCCTCTTCCATCAACGCCACCAGCTCAGGGAGCTTGTTGCCCAGACTATGGACATTGGTACTCATTACCCTCCATTTCCTGATGACCTTACTCCCTTTTGCCCCATCCCTGTCCTTCTTGCCTTTGTCACTTTCTCCATTTACCCCTGCCCTTCTCCCTATCAACACCTCTATGTTGGTGTTTACTGCACTTACTACCATGATATTTTTTGGGGGGGCTAGGATTTCCCTGCTCCTTTCCAGTGCCTCCCCCTTAGCTAGTTTAAATGCTTGCCAATGAAGCATTTAAACCTATCACCTAGGATCCTGGTTCCCCTCCTGGACAGATGCAGCCCATCATGCCAGTATAGGCTTGCATCATTCCAGGTGGACCCCCAGTCCCCAATGAAGCCAAATCCCTGAGCTCCAGACCAGTTTTTTAATCACTGATTGAATTCCATGGTGCGGAACACCCTAGCCTCTCCTACACCATAGATGGACAGCACCTCCGAGAAGGTTACCGTGCGTGCTACTTGTCTAAGGCCCCTCCCCAATTCCACAAACTCTTCCTGCACTTCTCTAATCCCTTTCTTAGCCAGGTCATTTGTCCCTAGGTGGACAATGACATCCAGCTCCCTCCTGTGCAGCTGCTCCGGCAATCCTGAGGATTCTCCTGTCCCTCAAGCCATGGCACCAGGTAGGCACCTTAACTCCCTCCCCTTCCTCCCCAGTTCTACGCTTCCTAACAATGGAGTCCCCCACCAGGAGTTGTTTCCTTCCCCTGTGGGGTCCCCTGCCACCCTCCTGTGGGTCTTCTTTGTGGAGGTTCCCAGCATCCTCCTTGGTCTCCACTGTGGGTGCCTCCATAGAGGAACCACACTTTGCCAGAATAGCATAGGAATTGTGAAGAGGTACAACTGGAGGGATGTGCCTCTGTTCCACCACCCTCACCCTCCCTGAGCCCACTGTGGTCCAACCGCCCCTCTTTCTTGGCAACCTCTGAGGCAGCGGCAGTGGCACTGGTGGTCCCTGGATGGAAGAGGAGGTCCCACAAATCCTGGCCAACTCAGCCTGGAGATGAGCAACCTCCTCCCTCAGCCCAGAGATGCCTGCAGATGGGACAACACTGCATCCTCCAGAACGTCTCCCAGAAGACTGCTGCTCCCAGCCACTGCACCCACCACTCCCATCATGTCTTATTTCTGGCCCCTTAACTGTTTGCAATCCTAACTCTTTCCTCTGTTTTTCTCTCTCTCTCCTTACTTTCAGCATGTGTGCCCTTTAAGCTCCTGATTGTCCTGTTCTGAGACAAGAATATCCTATTTCTTAGTAGACCCTTACTTGCTCAGAGGCAGACCTCCAGCAGCTAGAGGGGGCCGGAGAGCTACTATTGCCCTTCTAGGATGGTGGGTCTTTGGTGGCTCTGTGATCACTCACTTCCTGCTCCCAAACAGGAAGTTCCTGTTGTCAGTCAAATCCTGTGCCTATAAAAGTAGAACTAGCTTTGGGTGGGAGGGAAGGAGGGCAATATAGTCCCAGTAGAGAAGTCCAGTCACACAGCAGTCCTTTCTCCTGGTGTCTTCTGCCAAGCTACTAGCAGGATCTTTCTAAGGCAGTCTTTAAATGTAGCTTCCTTCTAGCTAAGCCACTCCCCTACATACTAGATCTTTCTACAAGTAATTTAAACCTCACAGCTATCAAGTCCTTTCAATCACCTGAGATTTACACCTAGATAACTGTTCAGATAACCATTCAGTTCAGTTAACTCAGACAAACACACACTTTTTTTGTTTGTTAGTTAGTTTTTTACCCTAAATTAAAGGTCCAAGTACAAGAGTTCTACTTCTTTAGTCCCAGCAGAAGTCCAGTCACACAGCAGTCCTTTCTCCTGGTGTCTTCTGCCATACTACTAGCAAGATATTTCTAAGGCAGTCTTTAAATGTAGCTTCCTTCTAGCTAAGCCACTCCCCTACTTACTAGTTACTGTCAATGCCTAACGTTATCTTGCTTGCATTTGCTATATAGTTGTTGAGCATAGATAGCAAGGAGGCAAAAACTGGGTGGCAGGAGGCCAAAGGCCTAACAAAGAAGGCCCTGAAGTACAATTAGGCCAAAGCCTGCCATCCTTCTAGAGGAAATGTCCAAATTGTAGTGCTTTGTGAAAGTGTGGACAATACTCCAAGTGGCAGCAGTGCAGATCTCAGCTGTGGACACATTCCTGAAACAGGCAACCAAGGTTGCCATGCCTCTGGAGGAATGGCTGTGAACCACAGCAGGAAGTTCCTTACCATACTTCCTATAACAAAAAGTAATACAGTTTGCAAACCATCTGGACAAACACTGTTTGGAAACTCGAGCACCCTCTTTCCCAGGGGTGAAAGAAACAAATAAGAAGATTTTCTGCAGTCCTTTGTATGGTATGTGTAGTACCTGATAATCCTATGCACATCTAAAGTATGGAACAATGCTTCCCATGGATTGGCATGCCATGGGAAATAAACAGGCAGGTGCATTGTTTGATTTTAAATAAGCTCAGATACTACCTTAGGAAGAAACTGGCTGCTTACACATGACAGCATGAAGCTCTGAAATCCTTTGAGCAGAGGTAATGGCAACTAAAAATAACACTTTCCATGACAGAAAGTGTAGCTCGCAAGGTGTGGCTGGCTCAAAAGGAGGCAGTGTAAATTTTTCTAGGACAAAATTCAGGTCCCAAGCCGGGACTGGATTATGAATAGTAGGCTTCAAATAGAGAATGCCTCATAAAAAAGTATGGGTCATGTCTAACTGGGCCACAGTGCAGCCTTCGATGGGTGCATAGAAGGCCAAGATAGCAGACAAGTGCACCTTAATAGAAGAGTACTGAAGGCCCTCATCAAACAGGGACATGAGGTACTCCAGAACCTGGTTCACCAAACAGGTGAAAAGATCCAGCTGACGGGAAGTTGCCCAGATGGCAAATCTCCTCCATTTCATCAAGCAACTGACCCTGGTGGAGGGTTTCCTAGCAGCCACCAGGACATCAGCCACCTTCTGAGTGACCCCAAATTGAGCAATGGCACGTCTTCAGGAGCCATGAATGCAGCCGGAGGGACTGGAGGTCTGGATGGACCAGGGTTTCCTATGCCTGGGTCAACAGGCCCCTCACAGGGACAAGGGAACTGGGGATACCATAGCTAGTTGTTGCAGTAATAGAAACCATATCTGGCATGGCCAGAATGTCACCACCAGAGTGGCCCTTTCCATTTGGAGCTTGATGAGGAACACTCTGGATCAGAGGAAGGGGGAGAAAAGCATAGAGGAAACTCCCTTTCCAGAAGAGGGACAACGTGTCTCACCAGAAAACTCCAGGCCCCGGATCTAGCAAGCAAAAATGCAGTAGTTTTGTATTGAGTGGGAATGCAAAAAGGTACAACTCTGGCCATCCCACCTGTCGAACAAGTCTTCCACAACGAGGTTAGCAGCTCTCATTCATGCATTCTGGACTGTCACTAGCTGAATCTGTCGGTCAAGGCATTTTGATCACCTGCAACATGGATGGCTGACAGTTCTGGACCATGTTCTAGAGCCCAGTATCAGACTCTCATTGCCTCCTGGCACAGGGGGAAAGAATGAGTCCCCCCTTCCTTTTTGATGTAATAGACCACGCTGAGATTGTCTCACTGCACCAACAGGGGACCTGGACTGAGATAGTTCTGGAAAGCTTGTAGGCATACAGCACTGCCCACATCTCTTTAGATGTTTATATGGAGATGGGTCTCCATCAGAGATCAGGTCCCCTGGGCTCAAAAAGGACACAGGTGTGCTCACCAACTGACACCCGAGGCATACGTCATGAGGATCTGCTGGGGGAATGGGACGAGGAAGGGTACCCCTTTTAGAAGGTTTCTGGGGTCCATCCACCACTGAAGCACCTCATGCACCAGGGAGGAGATAAGCACTGTCTGATCCAGATTGTCGGACCATTGATCGTCCTGGACCCTTAATGTCCACTGGCAGATGCATATCTGCAACCTGACCAAAGGTACAATCACAATGGCTGCAAACATCAGGCCCAGCAGGCTCAGAAATACCTTAGTTATGACATAGCAGCTCTGTGCCATGAACTGGGCCTGAGCTGTATTAACATTCTGCCCTGTCCTGAGGGAGGAATGCCTTTCCCTGAGAAGAATCAGTACCGTCCCTATGTGCTACAGTCATTGGGATGGGGTTTGGATGAACTTGAACAAGTTGACAGTTATTCCCAGGAATGAAATAACTGCAGGGTATGTTCTAGGGTCAGTAGGAGCATATCCTTGGACTGTGCCTTCACCAACCAATCATCTAGGTATGAGAAGACATACAGGCCATTGCGTTTGAGGGCTACTGCTACTGCCACTAAGCATTTGCTGAAGACTCATGGCTCAGAGGATAAGCCAAAGGGCAACACCCTGAACTGGTAGTCTTTCCCCCGGAACAGGAACTTGAGGAACTGCCTGTGTGGGGGGCAGACCATGATATGCAGATAGGCATCCTGCATGTCAAGGAAGCATAACCAATCTCCCTGTTTCTGTAGAGGGAGGAGTCCTGACAGAGTGCCCATCTGAAACTTTTTGTACTGATGTAAAGATTTAGCTCTTTGTGGTCTAGAATAGGCCTCAGATTGCCAGTGCACTTGGGGACCAGGAAGAACCGAGAGTAGAACACCTTGTTCCTTTGCTGCCTGGGTACTGGTTCTATGGCCCTTTTTTGCAACAATGTGAACACCTCCTCCCGTAACACTGGGAAGTGGTCTGCTAAAGGAGTAGATCGTACAGGAAGAACTTCTGGAGGCCATTCTAGAGCATGGCCCTGTTTGATTAGCTGCAGGATCCAAGCCTCTGAAGTAAAGGCCACTGATTCAGATGGAGTTAACAACAACCCCCAAACACCACCTCCTGGCTTGGGACAGGAGGAGACGGTTCTGGCCAGGAGTCATTCTGAAGTGGAATAAGCGACCGAGGACATACCTCCACCTCTGGGGCTTATGTCAGGGCACTGATGGTGGTAGGCAAGGCAGTGCTGGCCCCGCACTTGCCCTGTGGCCTAGTCCCTGACCCAGACTTGGGAGAGACCTTACAAAAGGAGGGTCTTGGCCTACTCCTGGGCTGGGTATAACAGAGAGAGTGGGCAGACCGAATGGCCCTACCAAAGGCCTACAGGTCATTTATAATATTCTGCACATCAGAGCCAAACAGCTTGAAGTCCACAAAAGGGGCATTCAGAACTTTCTGGTGGGCATCAGCAGTGAATCCAGAGACACTCAGACAGGAGTGCCATCTAAGACAAATGACAGTGGCAGCTGCTCTGGCAGTGGTGTCTGCCATGGCATAAATGGCTCTGAGGAGGTGTTTACTGACATCCTCTGTGGCCTGGAGAGATTTGAGGAGCTCTTGTCTCTGGGGACCCTCTGGAAGGGCTTGTGCCACAGCTTTGCTCTTCTTCCAGAGGATATTCTGGTATTAGTTTTAGTAAGTTAGTTAGTTAGTTAGTTAGTAAGTTACAATAGTTGTTTTAGTTAGTTTTTGTTGACCGGGAAAAATGGACAAGACAATTCTGCCTATTCGCAGCCTCATGCCTGGTGAGGGGGATACAGATAGGTGCCAGCTGACACTGAACCAGATTAAGCTGTTGGTGGTACTTTTAGTGAATTGACCATATGGGATAGGTAACTGGCTATTCTAAGGCCCAAAGTGGCCAAAGCAAGGGTTCTCTTGTCCCAGAGGTCAATCCTCCTCGATTCCCAGCCAGGAGGAAAGGAACTCAAGTGCTTGGGCACCTTGGACTAGTCATGAGCCACTTTGATCATGACTGAGTCAGTCTCAGGTTGGGTGGCATAGAAATGGTGCCCCAGAGAGGTCTGATAAAGCTTGTCAGCCGACCTAGGCATGGCAAAGATCATGTTGTACCTGTGACAGACAGCCATAGCAGCATCCTGTAATGCTGGCAGCAATGGATGGATGACTTTAGGTGGAGACTCGGGGATTTCTAGGAAATCCACCAGGTTCCATCTAGTAATATCCTCCTCTTCAGTCTGAAAATCGACTGTGACCTGAAGCTGCTTCATAATATTGAAGAAGGATTGGTCCTCAGGGAAGGATCTCGGGTTGTGTTTCACCGAGTCCTCGCTCCCTGAAGAGACAGTGGACCTGTCTGAGGAAACAACCTGAACATCCAGGTCTTCCTCCTCTTCATCAGGGAGAATAAGGTCAGAGTGGTACTCCTTCTCAATATCTGCCTGTTCTGTGACAGGGACCAACAGCAGAGATACTGACGATGCCTGGGAGGAGAGCGTCAAGCAAGAAGGTCAAACTGGCATCAACACCGAGGCAGCACCCAACAGCAATGGCAGTGAGGCCCTGGCCATGGAACAAGCTGCTGAATAAGAGCTGTGGTGGAGGTAAGTACTGCATTGAGGTCAACGGTGGACACAGGGAGCACCACCGTCACCATCTGTGATGGTGGGGGCAAAGAACCCAGTGCAGTCGAATCAGTGCCTCTTGCAGCTGAGTTGGAGGGGCCCAGCACCTATGGACCTTGCTAAAGAGGAGGTCACAGTGGCAGGGCTGGCACCGATGACCCAGAGGTCGGTGCGCCCACACCAGCCATAGCTAGGCTGGGAGAACTTGCTGCTGGAGAAGACCTGAAGGAAGCTAAGGCCTGTGCATCAGGAGAAAAAGTAATCAAACTTGGCGATGGTGCAGTCCTGAGCAAGGAAGAAAGCTAACAGGGACCAGAAGCACCGCCAGAGGAACAGTCCTTGAAGCATTCCTTGTCCCAGTGAGAGTGTTTCTCGAAGGCTTGTCTCAGGCCTTAGGTGGCATGAGAGTCCAAAGAGGAAGCTGGAGACTAAGAGGGCCCCTGATGACCATTGCTCTGTTCTGGCTGCTTTCTGCTCTGTCAGAAAGTTCTGCAGGGCTTTCTTACAGCATAACTGGGTAGTGAGGTTGAACGTCAGGCAGAACTCGCAGGCAAGAGTATTGTGGCTAGGTCCGAGGTGGCAGACATACAGGCTTTGGTGGTCTGTTGAAACAATCTTCTTTCTGCAGCAGCAGTGATAGAAGAGGGCAGAAGAAACAGTAGTTCCCAACATACAATAGGCAAAGAAATCACTTTGAAATAAAATGATTTGAAGGCAACGGAAAAATAAAAGGTAAGTTATTTTTGGCAGTTGGCTGGACAATGAAGCTTCCACAGAGTCTGTGCACATAAGATCAGTGGCGGGATAGAATTGAGGAGGGAGTGGGGCAACCAACACTTATATATCTAAACAACATCGGTGTATAATGTCACAGTGGTCGGCCCCTAGAAGATTGCTATGAAAAAAGCTTCCAAATGATCCTGGCACCTGACGGCGGTAGTTCCAGAGGTGTGACCTGATGAAAGAGATACTGTATCCCTGAAGAAGAAGGTACCATGATAATAGTAGTCAATTCTGAGCTGAAAATAAATTACTGCAGAGTGTAATGCAGGAATTTTCAAGAAACCCTGTCAGATGCCTTTCGGCTTGAGCTAGTGACATTTGCTCTGCATAAATTAATATTACCAGACCTGCTCTGCAGTAAACAATCGAGTACAGTCAGACCTGGTTAATCCATAAACATCTGTGTTTGCCCAAATTGTTATGTAATAAAAATCTACATAGTAACCAGACATTGACCAGATGATGAATTTTTTTCAAAAGATTTATTACACTAAAAAATTTAACTTTTAAAACTACTTTGCAAAACACATATATACTGTACATTACTTTGCTTCATTTGCATTTCGATTACTTTTCTGTGACTTTCCAGTTACATTTAAAATAATCCATAATTCCTTTTTGTTTAGCATTCCCTGCCCCTTTTGCATTTACAAATATTTTGATATCCAGAGCATAATCCACAAATTTCTGTGTTACATCGGATGGGTTTTGCTCCAGGTAGGATATAATCTGATCTAAACATTTTTTCGTCTCTAATGATGTTATTGGAGATGTTGGTGCTGCTAGAAGTCCAGATATGTTGAGTAGTTATTCCACAGACCGAAAGATGTCCACGTCATTTATCTCTTACAGCCTGAGTGCTGAGTGCACGGGGCTCCTGGAAAGCAGACCTTGTATACCCCTAGATACAAAAGTACCCTGAGTTATGTCCACCCCCGTCCAGGGCAGTAATATGGGTTGATCACCATATTACCTTAAGGGAAGGGATTGAACTAGTAAAAATATTTTATTTCTATGTAACAGTCCCAGCCGTATGTTCAATGTGCTGATCAGGTATTGCATGTGGTCAGAAAAGGAGAGTGAGTTATCAAGAACAAAGCCCCAGGTATTTGGAAATTTTTAACAGGTTCAGTATGCTGGTTGTCTAGAGAAATGGTTTGCATGGAGTGGGAAGGGTATGCTTCAACACTGGATGGCCTCAGGAAAACTCGATGTGGGTCACATAGCAGTTTCATGGTCCCTGGGAAGACTTCTGTCCTCTTATGACAAAACAGAAGCAACCACTTGACGTAACATACAAACTATGTGAATTAACAGCAACAGCGCTTGCATGAGGTTGGGTGAAAAAAAAACACCAGCAGCATCAAGCATTCATTAAGGTGAAGCCAAGAAGCAACCTTAGGCAAACATTTTGGCATAGTGTGCAGAATCTTACCTTTGTGGAAGAAAAAATAGGCTGGGTGGATCAAAAGTACTTGCAGCTCACTGACCCATGGGGCAAAAGTAATGAGCATCAGAAAATCAACTTCCAGGACAAAAGAATTCAAGGTCACATGTTATCAGGGACTCAAAAGGCTTTCATGTTGGCATGAATTAGTTTTAGATCCATACAAACATACGAACTTGCCAGCAGATAAAGGCCTTTCGGCCTATCAAGTTTGCTCTACTGTGCAGCTAGCAGCCTTTATATTGCAGCTGCTCCTCCCTCCCTTCCCCCCATCCCAGTGACCCTCCCCCTTACCTTGTCCCATCCCCTTTTGAAGGAGCCCACTAAACTACAGGCTATCACTTCTCTGGTAATGTGCTCCACCCTGACACTACCCTCTCCATAAAAAGGTGTCTTCTCATCTCCTTCTTGAACCATCCCCTCTCAATTTCAGCTCATGCCCTCAGGTGTCCCTCCCTCTCCTTAACTCGAAAAGCCCCTCCGTGTCTGTCTTATTTATAACCTTCATGTATTTGACAGTTTCAATTATATTCACCCTTTCCCTTCTCTCCTCCAGGGAGTATGTGTTCAACTCCCTCAGCCTGCTGTCATAGGTCAAGTCCCCTAGCCCCTGGATCATTTTTTTTGCCCTGCGCTGCACCGCCTCCAGTAACGTAATGCCTTTCTTCAGGTACGGCCTCCAGAACTGCACGCAGTACTCCAGGTGTGGTCTAACCAGGGACCTATACAGTGACAGGATTACCTCCCCCCTCCTGGAGGATATGCCCTGGCAATACAACCCAGCATCCTATTAACCTTTGCAGCTGCCTTTGTAATCTACACTGAGTTGAGTTGCTCATTGCTTCCATTATGATCACCCAGATCCTTCTCCTCCTCTGACTTGGCTAGCTGAACCCGCCCCCAAGCTGGTGGATTCTCCTTGTTTTTTTGCAGTAAAATACACCACCTTACATTCTTGGCATTGAACCCCACCTGCCAAGTGTCCGACCAGGCCTCCAGTTTTGCCAAATCATCCTGCAACCCCTGTCACCCCTCTACACCATCCACAACCACTCCCATCTTGGTTTCATCTGCAAACAGTTTCTCCTTACTCTTGATGCCTATTGAGATGTCTGCTATGAAGATCCCAAATAACACCGGCCCCAGTACAAAGCCCTGTGGCACCCGCTAGTCACTGCCCTGGGCAACGAGAGCTCCCCTCCCACCACTACCCTCTGTCATCTCCCTCACAGCCAGTTCACCACCCATCCTACCATCTTTGCCCCCACCCAGTGCCTTTCCTGCTTACTACCTAGCCTCCCATGTGACACCAAATCGAATGCTTTACTGAAGTCCAGGTACAGAACATCCACTGCATGGCCCCTGTCTAAATGCCTGATTACCCAATCATAGTACTCCACCAGGTTGATCTGACAGGATCTGCCTGAGACAAACCCATGCTGCCTACTGTCCTGCAGCCCATTAGCCTCTTGGAGGGAGACCAGCCTCTCCTTCAGGATAGTCACCATCAGCTTTCCCACAATGGAAGTGAGGCTTACTAGTCTGTAGTTCCCGGGCTTATCCTTACGGGGCTGTTCTTATGGAGGTGCACCACTTGTACCATCCTCCAGTCCTGTGGCACACTTTCCAAGGCCAGGGATGCATTGAACAGGTCTGCCAGGGGTTCTGCCAGGACCTCTCCTAGTTCCCTTAGCCCCCTGGGGTGTATGCCATCCTGCCCTAGCACTTTGTCCACCCTCAGTGCCTTCAGTCCCTCCAGTACCCTGCCCATCAGGATTTCCTGGTCTGTCACCTGTTCCCTTCCTGTGCCCACCCCTCCAGCCCCCTGGGTACTGCTCCCCCTTTCTCCTCAGTAAACACTGAGCAGAAGTACTCGTGCAATGCTTCTGCCTGTTCTGCCTTAATATCCACCCACCTGCCCTCCCTTCTGATCCTCAATATTTGGTCTTTACAGCTCCTTTTCTCCATGATGTGCCTGAAGAAGTCTTTCTCCCCTTCCTTAATGCAGTGTGCCAACCTGAGTTCCCAGGACACCTTGGCTGCCCTGACTGCCCTTGTTACCTCCCTTGACTCCTTCAGGTATTCCTCCTGCCTACCTTTCTCCCTGTTCTTCTGTATCTTCTAAAGGTGGCTCTTTTCTGTCTTCCTTTCTCCATGACCTCTCTGCTCACCCACCTAGGCATCTTGGCCCTAGCCCTCTTATTCTAGACCATTGTACATGTTGCGGTTGCTTCCACTATACCTTGTTTAATGACCTCCCACCTCTGATTAGTGTCCATATATGGATTGATCTTGGTCAGATAACTCTATACTGTTTCACTTATCCTCCTGAAGTCAGCCCTTCTGAAGTCTAACACCCTTGTGCCTGATATTCCTCCCCCTTTCCCCATGTCTATCTTGAACCACACCAAGTGGTGGTCACTAGCTGCCAGTGGTTTCTCCACCCTCAGCTCCCTCACAAACTCACCATTAGCCAAGCACGAGGTCAAGGGTGTTCCCTTACCTGGTTGGCTCATTGAACCACCTGCAGTAGGAAGCTGTCCTATAAGTTATTCAGAAGTACCGGTTGTGGTGACTGGAGTGCCCCAGTCCACTCTGGGGAGGTTGAAGTCCCTCGCAGTCACTGCACTGTCCTTTCTGCAGGTCTGAGAGGGTGGTCTATACACCACTCTCATCCTGAGGGTCCTATTTTTGGAGTCCTGGAGTTGCACCCATAATGACTCTGTGTTGCCCTCCTTCCCTTCCCTTCTTCCCTGACACACTTCAGACCTTCCCTCACAAAGAGCGTTTTCCCTTTTCCTCTGTCCCTCCAAAATATCCTATAACCTGGTACTGCCAGGTCCGAGTCATGGTAATGGGTGGTCTATGTCTCGGTTATGGCTGCCATATCCACCTTCCAAACTGCTATGAGAGCTTATAACTCCACTGTTTTGTTGCCTAGAACCCTAGCATTCAAGATTACTACCCACCACCCCGCTTCTTTCCTCCCTGTCTTCCCACTTGTTCTCCCTTTATGACACTACCTATTGACCTCTTTCCGAGTCCCCGACTGCTAGCATAGGGGTTCAGCTCACTTGGCTTCCCTCCCTGAGGATCCCGCCAGACTCCTGCCCACTTGCCACCCCTCCTTTCTAGTTTAAATTCCCATTGTTTGCTAAGTACTCCTCCAGTTTATGCTTCTAGACTCTCCTCCACTCCACACTTAAGTGAAGTCTGTCCTTGGCATATAGGTTCTTGCCCTCCAAAGTCCTTTCCCACCCCCCCACCAGTCCGTAACCTTTGGATGGACACCATTCCCTCAGTCATGTGTTAAATTCCTCTATCTTTAGCTTCCTAGCTGTGCTTGCCCTGGGTACAGGAAGCACCTCTGAGAAGGTAACTGATCTCCCTACTGCCTCACAAATCAACCCCAGCTCCTCAAACCTCCCCTGGACTACATCTACTGTACTACCTGCTAGGTCATTAGTACCCAAGTGCAGAACTATGTGAGGTTTCTCCCTCCCCCTTCTAGCATACTTCAGAATGTATTGCCCCATCCTTTCCACTGTCAAACCTGGCATGGCCTCCACCCATATTCAACTATGTCTCTCCCCTTGTGCCCCCCCATCTTATGCCCTTCAGAACTGAATCCATCAGCACTAGGATCCCACCCTCGTTTCTCTGCTCTGCTCGCATTTCCCATTCCTCATCCCCTCCTTCCAGGTCTTATGACCCCAAATGCCTAATTGCTATTGCCCCTTCCTCCCCTGTCTCTGCCCTGCCCTCCCTGTCCCCATTCTCCTGTTTTCACCACCCTTCTCCCCTGGTCACCTCCCACCCCTTCCATCTGGGGCATCCCTCCCTAGTCTCCTAATTCCTCCCTCTCCTTAGCTACTGTCCCCCTGTCCATTCTTCTCACTCCTAACCCTTTATCCTTACCTACTGACACACTGTCCCCTTTAGTCACCCTACCTATGCCCTCTTTGTTGAGAGTGATCACTTCCTCAGCCTTGTGAATGAGGTCCTCCCTCTTCATCTCCTCCAATGTAGCCAGCACTGGCAACCTGTTGTGTGTCACCTCTCCCCAGATCTGAGCCTTCCCTGGCATACCATTGAGAGGCCCACATTTGGTTCCTGCTCCAGGGCCTCCCTCGCCCCTGTTCCCTAGCCTCCTCCACCCCCCTTCATGTGTACCCAGTGGTTCCTGAGGTGGCAATATTGGTTCACTTGCTCCTTCTCTCCTCACCCCCCCCCCAGGCCTGGCTCACCTGCAGACCTCTGGGGTACTCTGATATGCCCTCATTTCTGCACTGATCCACCAATCTGTACCCTTCCCTTGTGTTATTTCTGCCTTTAACCACCTAATCTCTTCCTCAAGCTGCTTAAGTTGCCTACACACCAGGCATTCCCCTGCTCTCCATGTGACCCCTAAAAATACAGTTGCCCCACAGCTGCTGTAGCCTACTACCCTTCCCATGCCCCTACCCGACCCCCTACCACCTTTCCAGATTGCCCCCACTCCATATTGCCTGCCTCATCCCCTGGGACATTCCCCGTTACTAGGGCTAACCATGGTATTAACAGACTCTTGCCCTCCCTTTAGATTGGTTTGTAGTGACCAATTAGTGACAAGGTTGACCCAGTGGGTATGGACTACCAATCCTGATCCAGCATCTTCCCTATAAAGTATGATAAGTATGGGAAGGAGGAGGATGGCCTCTCTGTCTGTTTTGTTCCTTCCCACAATGCTTCCCAGTAGCAACAACACTTTAAGTATTTTACCAGCACACAGCAGACTTACTCTCTTTCAGCCCTCTACGACTTGAAAGACCAAGGCAGCCACATGCACACTCAGAGAGATAAGAAAGATTCGCAAACACCAGTGACCAGAGAAAGTCAAGGCTGAAAGGTGGTATGTCAGTCTCACTCTCTCTTCTTCAGTGTGGCAACAGTTGTGCCCCCATGAGTTGTGCAGCAACAGCCAGAGGTGCTCTCTCTCTCTCTCTCTCGGTCTGTCAGCAGCATGGTGTGCTGCTTGCTCTCTCACTCTGTCTGCTCACACGGAGGGTAAGGGCACGGGTGATTACGCTCAGCTTCTGCCTGTGAGTGTCTCTCTTTCTCACTGTTGAGGCAAGTGCCCACTCTGTTCTGTCTCTCTCTCTCTCTCTCTCACTCTCTAGCTCGCACAGGAGGGAATATCATGCACTGTGTCAGGGGCTCCATATGCAGCAGTGCTCAACAGTGTCAACACCTCGGACTAGGGGAAAAATATGAAAGACAGCCATAGGAGAATGGCTTTAAGAAATTAAATGCACTGTCTCACCCCCTCTCTCTCCCTTGCTGTGCCACTTATAGTGTGGGGGAGAAGTGCTTCAGGAGGGGACAGAAGGGCCAACTGAACAACTTGTTGTCTTGCACTGTATGCTGGAAGAATGTATGTGTGGTGAAACAAGCTGCAACAGAAGGGGCTGTGAAAAAAAATAACTATCTCCCAGTGAGTTTGCACATACCTTGCTGTCTCCCTGCCATTTCAGTCCAACTGTGGATTAAATAGTGAATTTAATTCACGGTCAGATGATACTGTTTGGCCAATCAGTGTTCCCTATTTTGTCAACCCATGTTATAACAGTGTGTCATTTAATTTTGATTGCTCTATTATGCTGATGTAATGCACACCATTATTCTGTTTTTGCACCCTAGTGTATAGCTTTTTTAAGATGCACTTTGTATGTAAATATGCAAAAGAGAGGAATGATGCACCTTCCCCAGACAAAGAAATTTCAGAATTTGAACTTTTACCTCATTTGTCTAGCTGCTTTAATTAAGCAATAATACACACCAAGGTGTGCTGTATCACAGGATATCATCATAGCTTGGGTGCATTGCGAGGCACAAGACAACACCAAATGCCTTCAACCACCCAAGAAGTGACAATATTCCATGATATACCACACCCTGGAGTGTATTACTGTGATTATAAAATGGCCCTAAAGTGTTAATAAATGGCTGATCTTGGTAATCAGTTTTGGATTGTGACGACGTTTTAAGATATTATCTCGGGTCGAAGAGTGCTTCAGCCAGGGAGCTTCCAGGATTTCTCCTCTCCATTTTATAATTTGTTTTGCCCTAGGAAGTATACTTCTGAGAACAGATCTGCCTTTCCAGTGTAAATCTCTGGAATTCTCAATACCTACGTTGAACGTTTTGCAGGAAACTGGAAAATTGCTGCAAACAAATCTATTTAATTGAAAACTTGACAACTTTATCAACCCACGTTCATGTGAATATTTTAAGAAACAGCTAGTTTAAACAGCTTCCCCAGGAACATTTTCTCTGTAGTTTAATCTCTTGTAATAAATTACATCTTGTATCCTACTCAGAAAAATATAGGGATGGCTGTTACAGTAGAACAGCTTTAGGTTACAGGGCATGTCCATTCAATATAAACGAATTAAAGCAGCAGTGCAATGAAAAAAGTTATTCCAAAAAGTGAAATTTCTGCTCTCTGAGTATTGGGGTTCCAGACTGGGAATACAATCTGATGTGTAGAGAAGAAACTATGACAAGAATCACGTTTAAGATGGAAAGGATAATACAGGAGGCAAAGAGTACTGCATATTGCAACACCATTTCATGAACGTGTAACCAGCACATGCTTTGTAGCAAGAGAGTGTGAAACAGTTGCATTAGCAATACTGTGCCTCCAGAATTACACTAATTTGAATTTTTAGGTTAGGAACAGAAGGAAAATCACTTCTATCTGTTCTAGTAAATATGAATCATATATTTGCAAAAAAATCGCCATTAAAGAGTATATGAATGTGATTCTACTCATTGCCCATTTTTTTCCTTCAAAGAACGGAGTGAATGTCAATATTAAACATTTTCAACTCCTAGCATATGTGTGCCACCATGTGGCCACCCTGAACACTGCAGCCAGAAACAGTATCATAAGAACAGAGTGGTCCATGACAGCTAAAAACAAGCATTTGTCAATGCCTAACGTTATCTTGCTTGTATTTGCTATGTAGTTGTTGAGCGTAGATAGCACGGAGGCAAAAACTGGGTGGCAGGAGGCCAAAGGCCTAACAAAGAAGGCCCTGAAGTACAACTAGGCCAAAGCCTGCCATCCTTCTAGAGGAAATGTCTCAATTGTAGTGCTTTGTGAAAGGGTGGACAGTACTCCAAGTGGCAGCCGTGCAGATCTCAGCTGTGGACACATTCCTGAAACAGGCAACCAAAGTTGCCATGCCTCTGGAGGAATGGCTGTGAACCACAGCAGGAAGTTCCTTACCGTACTTCCTATAACAAAAAGTAATACAGTTTGCCCACCATCTGGACAAACACTGTTTGGAAACTCGAGCACCCTCTTTCCGAGGGGTGAAAGAAACAAATGAGAAGATTTTCTACAGTCCTTTGTATGGCGCGTATAGTACCTGATAATCCTATGCACATCTAAAGGTATGGAGCAATGCTTCCCATGGATTGGCATGCCATAGAAATAAACAGGCAACTGGATTGTTTGATTTAAAATAAGCTCAGACACCACCTTGGGGAGAAACTTGGTTAGTATGCAAGACACCCTGTCTTTGTGGAAAATCAAATAAGGCTGCTCACACATGACAGCCTGAAGCTCTCAAATCCTTTGAGCAGAGGTAATGGCAACTAAAATAACACTTTCCACGACAGAAAGTGTAGCTATGAATATGGCTGGCTCAAAGGAGGCAGTGTAAATTTTCTAGGACAAAATTCAGGTCACAAGCGGGACTGGATTATGAATAGTAGGCTTCAGATGGAGAATGCCTCATAAAAAGTATGGGTCATGTCTAACTGGGCCACAGTGCAGCCTCGATGGGTGCATTGAAGGCCAAGATAGCAGACAAGTGCACCTTAATGGAGGAGTACTGAAGGCCCGCATCAGACAGGGACATGAGGTACTCCAGAACCTAGTTCACCAAACAGATGAAAAGATCCAGCTGACGGGAAGTTGCCCAGATGGCAAATCTCCTCCATTTCATCAAGCAAGTGGTCCTGGTGGAGCCACCAGGACATCAGCCACCCTATGAGAAACCCCAAATTGAGCAATGGGTACGTCTTCAGGAGCCATGCATGCAGCCAGAGGGACTAGAGGTCTGGATGGACCAGGGTTTCCTATGCCTGGGTCAACAGGCCCCTCAGAGGGACAAGGGAAATGGGGATACCATAGCCAGTTGTTCCAGTAATAGAAACCATATCTGGCATGGCCAGAATGTCACCACCAGAGTGGCCCTTTCCATTTGGAGCTTGATGAGGAACACTCTGGATCAGAGGAAAGGGGAGGAAAGCATAGAGGAACCTCCCTTTCCAGAAGAGGGACAATGTGTCTCACCAGAAAACTTCAGGCCCCGGATCTAGCAAGCAAAAATGCGATACTTTTGTGTTGAGTGGGGATACAAAAAGGTACAACTCTGGCCATCCCCACCTGTCGAACAAGTCTTCCACGACTGAGGTTAGCACCTCTCATTCATGCATTCTGGACTGTGCCCAGCTGAATCTGTCTGTCAAGGCATTTTGATCACCTGCAACATGGATGGCTGACAGTTCTGGACCATGTTCTAAAGCCCAGTATCAGACTCTTATTGCTTCCTGGCACGGGGAAAAGAATGAGTCCCCCATTGCTTTTTGATGTAATAGACCACGCTGAGGTTGTCTGACTGCACCAACAGGGGACCTGGACAGAGACAGTTCTGGAAAGCTTGTAGGCATACAGCACTGCCCACATCTCTTTAGATGTTTATATGGAGATGGGTCTCCATCAGAGATCAGGTCCCCTGGGCCCAAAAGGACACAGGTGTGCTCACCAACTGAGACCCGAGGCGTCCATCATGAGGATCTGCTGGGGGGATGGGACGAGGAAGGGGATCTCTTTTAGAAGGTTTCTGGGGTCTATCCACCACTGAAGCACATTGTGCACCAGGGAGGAGATGAACACTGTCTGATCCAGATTGTCAGACGATTGATCGTCCTGGACCCTCAATGTCCACTGGCGGATACATATGTGCAACCTGGCCAAAGGTACAATCACAATGGCTGCAAACATCAGGCCCAGCAGTCTCAGAAATACCTTGGCTATGACATAGCAGCTCTGTGCCATGAACTGGGCCTGAGCTATTAGACATTCTGCCCTGTCCTGAGGGAGGAATGCCTTTCCCTGAGCAGAATCCAGTACCGTCCCTATGTGCTAGAGTCATTGGGATGGGTTTGGATGAACTTGAGCAAGTTGACAGTTGTTCCAGGGAATTAAATAACTGCAGGGTATGTTCTAGGGTCAGTAGGAGCATATCCCTGGACTGTGCCTTCACCAACCAATCATCTAGGTATGGGAAGACATACAGGCCATTGCGTTTGAGGGCTACTGCTACTGCCACTAAGCATTTGCTGAAGACCCATGGCTCAGAGGATAAGCCAAAAGGCAACACACTGAACTGGTAGTCTTTCCCCTGGAACAGGAACTTGAGGAACTGCCTGTGTGGGGGGCAGACCATGATATGCAGATAGGCATCCTGCATGTTAAGGAAGCATAACCAATCTCCTTGTTTCCATTGAGGGAGGAGGCCTGACAGAGTGCCCATCTGAAACTTGTTGTACTGATGTAAAGATTTAGCTCTTTGTGCTCTAGAACAGACCTCAGATTGCCACTGCACTTAAGGGCCAGGAAGAACTGAGAGTAGAACCCCTTGTTCCTTTGCTGCCTGGGTACTGGTTCTATGGCCCTTTTTTGCAACAATGTGAACACCTCCTCCCATAACACTGGGATGTGGTCTGCTAAAGGAGTAGATAGTACAGGAAGAAGTTCCAGAGGTTGTTCTAGAGCATGGCCCTGTTTGATTAGCTGCAGGATCCAAGCATCTGAAGTAATGGCCACTGATTCAGATGGAGATAAAAACAACCCCCAAACACCGCCTCCTCACTTGGGACAGGAGGAGATGGTTCTGGCCAGGAGTTATTCTGAAGTGGGATACGCGACCAAGGACATACCTCCACCTCTGGGGCTTATGTCAGGACACTGGTGGTGGTGGTGGTAGGCAAGGCAGTGCTGGCCCTGCACTTGCCCTGTGGCCTAGTCCCTGACCCAGACTTGGCAGAGACCTTACAAAAGGAGGGTCTTGGCCTACTCCTGGGCTGTGTATGATAGAGAGAGTGGGCAGACCGAATGGCCCTACCAAAGCCCTGCAGGTCATTTGTAATATTCTGCACATCAGGGCCAAACAGCTTGAAGCCCACAAAAGGGGCATTCAGAACTTTCTGGCGGACATCAGCAGTGAATCCAGAGGCACTCAGCCAGGAGTGCCATCTGGCAAATGACAGTGGCAGCTGCTCTGGCAGTGGTGTCTGCCATGTCATAAATGGCTCTGAAGAGGTGTTTACTGACATCCTCTGTGGCCTGGAGAGACTTGAGGAGCTCTTGTCTCTGGGGACCCTCTGGAAGGGCTTGTGCCACAGCTTTGCTCTTCTTCCAGAGGGTATTCTGGTATTAGGTTTACTAAGTTAGTTAGTAAATTGCAGTAGTTTTTTCAGTTAGTTTTTGTTGACCGGGAAAAGAGGACTAGACAATTCTGCCTATTTGCAGCTTCATCCCTGGCGAGGGGGATACAGATAAGTGCCAGCTGACACTGAGCCAGATTAAGCTGTTGGTGGTACTTTTAGTGAACTGACCATATGGGATAGGTAACTGGCTATTCTAAGGCCCAAAGTGGCCAAAGCAAGGGTCCACTTGTCCCAGAGGTCAATCGTCCTGGATTCCCAGCCAGGAGGAAAGGAACTCAAGTGCTTGGGCACTTTGGACTAGTCATGAGCCGCTTTGATCGCATGACTGAATCAGTCTGAGGTTGGGAGGCATAGAAATGGTGCCCCAGAGGGGTCTGATAAAGCTTGTCAGCCTACCTAGGCATGGCAAAGATCATGTTGTACCTGTGACAGACAGCCATAGCAGCATCCTGTAATGCTGGCAGCAATGGATGGATGACTTTAGGTGGAGACTCGGGGATTTCTAGGAAATCCACCAGGTTCCATCTAGTAATATCCTCCTCTTCAGTCTGAAAATCGACTGTGACCCGAAGCTGCTTCATAATATTGAAGAAGGATTGGTCCTCAGGGAAGGATCTCGGGTTGTGTTTCACTGAGTCCTCGCTCCCTGAAGAGACAGTGGACCTGTATGAGGAAACAATCTGAACATCCAGGTCTTCCTCCTCTTCATCAGGGAGAATAAGGTAAGAGTGGTGCTCCTTCTCAATATCTGCCTGTTCTGCCACAGGGACCAACAGCAGAGAAACTGATGATGCCTGGGAGGAGAGCGTCAAGCAAGAAGGTCAAACTGGCATCAACACTGAGGCAGCACCCGACAGCAATGGCAGTGAGGGCCCTGGCCATGGAACAAGCTACTGAATAAGAGCTGTGGTGGAGGTAAGTACTGCATTGAGGTCTACGGTGTACACAGGGAGCACCATTGTCACCAGCTGTGATGGTGGGAGCAAAGAACCCAGTGCAGTGGAATCAGTGCCTCTTGCAGCTGATTTGGAGGGGCCCAGCACCTATGGACCTTGTTAAAGAGGAGATCACAGTGGCAGGGCTGGCACCGATGACCCAGAGGTCGGTACGCCCTAACCAGCCATAGGTAGGCTGGGAGAACTTGCTGCTGGAGAAGACCTGAAGGAAGCTAAGGCCTGTGCATCAGGAGAAAAAGTAATCGAACTTGGCGATGGTGCAGTCCTGAGCAAGGAAGAGGAAGCTAACAGGGACCAGAAGCACCGCCAGGAGGAACAGTCCTTGGAGTATTCCTTGTCCCAGTGAGAGTGTTTCTCGAAGGCTTGTCCCGGGCCTTAGGTGGCCTGAGAGTCCAAAGAGGAAGCCAGAGACTAAGAGGGGCCCCTGATGACCACTGCTCTGTTCTGGCTGCTTGCTGCTCTATCAGAAAGTTCTGCTGGGCTTTCTTACAGCATAACTGGGTACTGAGGTTGAACGTCAGGCAGAACTCGCAGGCAAGAGTGTTGTGGCTAGGTCCGAGGTAGCAGACACACAGGTTTTGGTTGTCTGTTGAAACAATCTTCTTTCTGCAGCAGCAGTGATGGAAGAGGGCAGAAGAAACAGTAGTTCCCAACATACAATAGGCAAAGAAATCACTTTGAAATAAAATGGTTTGAAGGCAAAGAAAAAATAAAAGGTATGTTAATTTTGGCAGTTGACTGGACAATGAAGCTTCCACAGAGTCTGGGCACATAAGATCAATGGCGGGATAGAACTGAGGAGGGAGTGGGGCCACCAACACTTATATATCTAAGCAACGTTGGCGTATGATGTCGAAGTGGGTGGCCCCTAGTAGACTGCTATGGAGAAGCGTCTAAATGATCCTGCCACCTGACGGCGGTAGTTCCAGAGGTGTGACCTGATGAAAGAGATTCTGCACCCCTGAAGAAGATTGTACCATGATAATAGTAGTCAATTCTGAGCTGAAAATAAATTACTGCAGAGTGTAATGCAGGAATTTTCAAGAAACCCTGTCAGATGCATTTTCGGCTTGAGCTAGTGACATTTGCTCTGCATAAATTAATTTTACCAGACCTGCTCTCCAGTAAACAATCAAGTACAGTCAGACCTGGTTAATCCATAAGCATTTGTGTTTGACAAAAATTGTTACGTAATAAAAATCTAAGTAGTAACCAGACATTGACCAGATGATGAATTTTTTCAAAAGATTTAATACACTAAAAAATTTCACTTTTTAAACTACTTTGCAAAACACATATGTTCTGTACATTACTTTGCTTCATTTGCATTTCAATTACTTTTCTGTGACTTTTCAGTTACATTTAAAATAATCCATAATTCCTTGTTGTTTAGCATTCCCTGCCCCTTTGCATTTAGACATATTTTGATATCCAGAGCATAATCCACAAATTTCTGTGTTTCATCGGATGGGTTTTGCTCCAGGTAGGATATAATCTGATCTAAACATTTTTGGGACTCTAATGATGTTATTGGAGGTGTTGGTGCTGCTAGAAGTCCAGGTATGTTGAGTAGTTATTCCACAGACCGAAAGATGTCCACATCATTCATCTCTTACACCCTGAGTGCTGAGTGCATGGGGCTCCTGGAAAGCAGACCATGTATACCCCTAGATACAAAAGTACCCTGAGTTATGTCCACCCCCATCCGGGGCAGTAATATGGGTTGGTCACCATACTGCCTTAAGGGGAGGGACTGAACTAGTAAAAATATTTTATTTCTATGTAACTGTCCCAGCCGTAGGTTCAATGTGCTGATCAGGTATTGCATGTGGTCAGAAAAGGAGAGTGAGTTATCAAGAACAAAGCCCCAGGTATTTGGAAATTTTTAACAGGTTCAGTTTGCTGGTTGTCTAGAGAAACGGTTTACATGGAGTGGGAAGGGTATGCTTCAACACTGGATGGCCTCAGGAAGACTCGATGTGGGTGACATAGCAGTTTCATGGTCCCTGGGAAGACTTCTGTCCTCTTATGACAAAACAGAAGCAACCACCTGACATAACATCCAAACTATGTGAATTAATAGCAACAGCACTTGCATGAGGTTGGGTGAAAAAAAAACAACACCAGCAGCATCAAGCATTCATTAAGGTGAAGCCAAGAAGCAACCTTAGGCAAACATTTTGGCTTAGTGTGCAGAACCTTACCTTTGTGGAAGAAAAAATAGGCTGTGTGGATCAAAAGTACTTGCAGCTCACTGACCCATGGGGCAAAAGTAATGAGCATCAGAAAATCAACTTCCAGGACAAAAGAATATAAGGTCACATGTTACCAGGGGCTCAAAACGCTTTCATGTTGTCACGGACTAGGTTTAGATCCATACGAACATACAAACTTTCCAGCAGATAAAGGCCTTTCGGCCTATCAAGTTTGCTCTACTGTGCAGCTAGCAGCCGTTATATTGCAGCTGCCCTCCCTCCCCTCCTCCCATCCCAGTGACCTTCCCCCTTACCTTGTCCCATCTCCTTTTGAAGCAGCCCACTGTACTACAGGCTATCACTTCTTCTGGTAATGTGTTCCAACCTGACACTACGCTCTGCAAAAATGTGTCTTCTCATCTCCTTCTTGAACCTTCCCCCTTCCAATCTCAGCTCATGCCCTTGGGTGTCCCTCCCTCTCCTTAACTGGAAAACCCCCTCCTTGTCTGTCTTATTTATACCCTTCATGTATTTGACAGTTTCAATCATATTCCCCCTTTCCCTCCTCTCCTCCAGGGAGTATGTGTTCAACTCCTTCAGCCTGCTCTCATAAGGCAAGTCCCCTAGCCTCTGGATCATTTTTGTTGCCCTGCGCTGCACCGCCTCCAGTAACATAATGTCTTTCTTCAGGTACAGCCTCCAGAACTGCATGCAGTACTCCAGGTGTGATCTAACCAGGGACCTATACAGTGGCAGGATCACCTCCCCCCTCCTGGAGGATATGCCCTGGCAATACAACCCAGCATCCTATTAGCCTTTGCAGCTGCCTTTCTAATCTACACTGAGCTGAGTTGTTCATTTGCTTCCATTATGATCACCCCAGATCCTTCTCCACCTCTGACTTGCTGCTGCACCCTCCCCAAGCTGGTAGCTTCTCCTTGTTTTTGCACCAAATACAACACCTTACATTTCTTGGCATTGACCCCAGCAGCCAATTGTCCGACCAGGCCTCCAGTTTTGCCAAATCATCCTGCAACCCCTGTCACCCATCTACACCATCCACAACCACTCCCATCTTGGTGTCATCTGCAAACAGTTTCTCCTTACTCTTGATGCCTATTGAGATGTCTGCTGTGAAGATCCCAAACAACACCGACCCCAGTACAGAGCCCTGTGGCACCCGCTAGTCACTGCCCTGTGCAATGAGAGCTCCCTTCCCACCACTACCTTCTGTCGTCTCCCTCACAGCCAGTTCACCACCCATCCTACCATCTTTGCCCCCACCCCAGTGCCTTTCCTGCTTACTACCTAGCCTCCCATGTGGCACCAAATCGAATGCTTTACTGAAGTCCAGGTACAGAACATCCACTGCATGGCCCCTGTCTAAATGCCTGATTACCCAATCATAGTACTCCACCAGGTTGATCTGACAGGATCTGCCTGAGACAAACTCATGCTGCCTGCTGTCCTGCAGCCCATTAGACTCTAGGAGGGAAACCAGCCTCTCCTTCAGGTTAGTCACCTTCAGCTTTCCCACAATGGAAGTGAGGCTTCCTATTCTGTAGTTCCCAGGCTCATCCTTGGGGCTGTTCTTATGGAGGGGCACCACTTGTGCCATCCTCCAGTCTGGTGGCACACTCCCCAAGGCCAGGGATGCATTGAACAGGTCTGCCAGGGGTTCTGCCAGGACTTCTGCTAGTTCCCTTAGCACCCTGAGGTATATGCCATCCTGCCCTGGCACTTTGTCCACCATCAGTGCCTTCAGTCCCTCCAGTACCCTGCCCATCGGGATTTCCTGGTCTGTCACCTGTTCCCTTCCTGTGCCCACCTCCAGCCCCTGGGTACTGCCCCCCTTTCTCCTCAGTAAATACTGAGCAGAAGTACTCATGCAATGCTTCTGCCTCTTCTGCCTTAGTATCCACCCACCGCCCTCCTTTTGATTCTCACTATTTGTTCTTTGCAGCTCCTTTTCTCCCTGATATGCCTGAAGGCGTCCTTCTCCCTTCCTTGATGCCCTGGGCCAACCTGAGTTCCCAGGACACCTTGGCTGCCCTGACTGCCCTTGTCACCTCCCTTGACTCCTTCAGGTATTCCTCCCTGCCTACCTTTCTCCCTGTTCTTTTTTATCTTCTAAAGGTGGCTCTTTTCTGTCTTCCTTTCCCCATGACCTCTCTGCTCACCCACTTAGGCCTCTTGGCCCTAGCCCTCTTATTCTGGACCATTCTACATGTTGCGGTTGGTTCCACTATACCTTGTTTAATGACCTCCTACCTCTGATTAGTGTCCATATCTGGACTGATCTTGATCAGATAACTCTATACTGTTTCCTCATCCTCCTGAAGTCAGCCCTTCTGAAGTCTAACACCCTTGTGCCTGATTTTTCTCCCCCTTTCCCCATGTCTATTTTGAACCACACCGAGTGGTGGTCACTCCCTGCCAGTGGTTCCTCCATCCTTAGCTCCCTCACAAACTTACCATTAGCTAGCATGAGGTCAAGGGTGTTCCCTTACCTGGTTGGCTCATTGAACCACCTGCAGTAGGAAGCTGTCCTATAAGTTATCAAGAAGTACTGGATCCCTCCTACTTGCGGTGACTGGGGTGCCCTAGTCCACTCCCGGAAGGTCACAGTCCCTCACAATCACTGCACTGCCCTTTCTGCAGGTCTTTCTGATCTGTCCCACCAGGACCGTAACTCCTCAGTCTGAGAGGGTGGCCTGTACACCACTCTCATCCTGAGGGTCCTATTTTTGGAGTCCTGGAGTTGCACCCATAATGACTCTGTGTTGCCCTCCTCCCCTTCTTCCTTGACACACTTCAGACCTTCCCTCACATACAGCGCCACCCCTCCACCTTTCCCTTTTCCTCTGTCCCTCCGAAATATCCTATAACCTGATACTACCAGGTCCCAGTCATGGTAATGGGTGGTCCATGTCTCGGTTATGGCTGCCATATCCACCTCCACAACTGCTATGAGAGCCTGTAACTCCACTGTTTTGTTGCCTAGGTTCCTAGCATTCAAGGTTACTACCCACCACTCCGCTTCTCCCCCCACCGTCTCCCCACTTGCTCTCCCTTTGTAACACCAACTATTGACCTCTTTCCGAGTCCCTGACTGCTAGCATAGGGGTTCAGCTCATTTGGCTTCCCTCCCTGAGGATCCCGCCAGACTCCTGCCCACTCGCCACCCCTCCCTTCTAGTTTAAATTGCCATTGTTTGCTAAGTACTCCTCCAGTTTATGCTTCAAGACCCTCCTCCCCTCCACACTTAAGTGAAGTCTGTCCTTGGCGTATAGGTCCTTGCCCTCCAAAGTCCTTTCCCACACCCCCACCAGTCCATACCCTTTGGAACACCAAACAAGGTTGGGATCCCCTGGTTTGCAATGCCGCCAGGAGCAGCTGATGCTATTGCTGCTTGGACATATGGCTCTTCTTAGGCTGTTTCTCAGTGCCTGCCTCTCTCTGTACAGTGGTGCTGCACACTTGCTCATCAGGGGGGCAGGGGCACAGGTGATGGCGCTCAGCTTCTGCCTATGAGTGTCTCTCTTTCTCACTGTTGAGGCAGGTGCCCTCTGTTCTCTCTCTCTCTCTCTCTCTCTAGCTCGCATGGGGGGATACCACGCACTGTGTCAGGGGCTCCATAAGCAGCAGTGCACAACAGTGACAACACCTCGGACTAGGGGAAAAATGTGAAAAACAGCCACAGGAGAATGGCTTTAATAAATGAAATGTACTGCACTGTCTCACTCCCTCTCTCTCTCCCTTGCTGTGCCACTTATAGTGTGGGGGAGAAGTGCTTCAAGAGGGGACAGAAGGGCCAACTGAACAACTCGTCTTAGAATGTGTGCTGGAAGAATGTATGTGTGGGGAAAACAAGCTACAACAGAAGGGGCTGTGAAAAAAATAACTATCTCCCAGTGAGTCTGCACATACCTTGCTGTCTCCCTGCCATTTCAGTCCAACCGTGGATTAAATAGTGAATTTAATTCACGGTCAGATGATACTGTTTGACCAATCAGTGTTCCCTATTTTGTCAACCCATATTATAACAGTGTGTCATTTAATTTTGATTGCTCTCTTATGCTGATGTAATGCACACCATTATTCTGTTTTTTCACCCTAGTGTATAGCTTTTTAAGATACACT
The DNA here is from genome assembly GCA_016271365.2 of Neoceratodus forsteri. NCBI lineage: Eukaryota > Metazoa > Chordata > Ceratodontiformes > Ceratodontidae > Neoceratodus > Neoceratodus forsteri. The sequence goes on along the minus strand of CM028137.1, from coordinate 557,230,519 downwards.
TTGTATGTAAATATGCCAAAGAGAGGATTGATGCACCTTCCCCAGACAAAGAAATTTCAGAATTTGAACTTTTCCCTCATAGATGCTAATCTAGTCACCATCAAGAGGATGGCCTTTTTCAAGCAGGTTAACAGAAATTTTGTCTAGCTGCTTTAATTAAGCAAAAATACACACCAAGCTGAGTTATATCACAGGATATTGTTATGCCTTGGGTGCATTACGAGGCACAAGACAACACCAAATGCCTTCAACCACCCAAGAAGTGACAATATTCCATGATATACCACACCCTGGAGTGTATTATTGTGATTATAAAATGGCCCTAAAGTGTTAATAAATGGCTGATCTTGGTAATCAGTTTTGGATTGTGACAACGTTTTAAGATATCATCTCGGTTCGAAGAGTGCTTCAGCCAGTGAGCTTCCAGGATTTCTCCTCTCCATTTTATAATTTGTTTTGCCCTAGGGAAATATACTTCTGAGCACAGATCTGCCTTTCCAGCGTAAATCCCTGGAATTCTTAATACCTACTTTGACCGTTTTGCTAGAAACTGGAAAATTGCTGCAAACAAATCTATTTAATTGAAAACTTGACAACTTTCTCAACCTATGTTCAGGTGAATATTTTAAGAAACAGCTAGTTTAAACATCTTCCCCAGGAACATTTTCTCTGTAGTTTAATCTCTTGTAATAAATTACATCTTGTATCTTAATCAGAAAAATATAGGGATGGCTGTTACAGTTGAACAGCTTTAGGTTACAGGGCATGTCCATTCAATATAAACAAATTAAAGCAGCAGTGCAACGAAAAAAGTTATTCCAAAAAGCTAAGTTTCTGCTCTCTGAGTATTGGGATTCCAGACTGGGAATACAATCTGATGTGTAGAGAAGAAACTATGACAAAAATCACATTTAAGATAGAAGGGATAATACAGGAGGCAAAGAGTACTGCATATTGCAACACCATTTCATGTACGTGTAACCAGCACATGCTTTGTAGCAAGAGAGTGCGGAACAGTTGCATTAGCAATACTGTGCCTCCAGACTTACACTAATTTGAATTTTTAGGTTAGGAACAAAAAGAAAATCACATCTATCTGTTCTAGTAAATATGAATCATGTATTTGCAAAAAAACGCCATTAAAGAGTATATGAATGTGATTCTACTCATTGCCCATTTTTTTTTCTTCAAAGAACGGAGTGAATGTCAATATTAAACATTTTCAACTCCTAGCATATGTGTGCCACCATGTGGCCACCCTGAACACTGCAGCCAGAAACAGTATCCTAAGAACACTGTGGTCTGTGACAGCTAAAAACAAGCATTTGGCAATGCCTAACGTTATCTTGCTTGTATTTGCTATGTAGTTGTTGAGCATAGATAGCAAGGAGGCAAAAACTGGGTGGCAGGAGGCCAAAGGCCTAACAAAGAAGGCCCTGAAGTACAACTAGGCCAAAGCCTGCCATCCTTCTAGAGGAAATGTCCCGATTGTAGTGCTTTGTGAAAGTGTGGACAGTACTCCAAGTGGCAGCAGTGCAGATCTCAGCTGTGGACACATTCCTGAAACAGGCAACCAAAGTTGCCATGCCTCTGGAGGAATGGTTGTGAACCACAGCAGGAAGTTCCTTACCGTACTTCCTATAACAAAAAGTAATACAGTTTGCCCACCATCTGGACAAACACTGTTTGGAAACTCGAGCAGCCTCTTTCCCAGGGTTGAAAGAAACAAACGAGAAGATTTTCTGCAGTCCTTTGTATGGCGTGTATAGTACCTGATAATCCTATGCACATCTAAAGTATGGAGCAATGCTTCCCATGGATTGGCATGCCATGGGAATAAACAGGCAGCTGAATTGTTTGATTTAAAATAAGCTCAGACACCACCTTAGGGAGAAACTTCGGGTTAGTATGCAAAGACACCCTGTCTTTGTGGAAAATCAAATAAGGCTGCTCACACATGACAGCCTGAAGCTCTCAAATCATTTGAGCAGAGGTAATGGCAACTAAAAATAACACTTTCCACGACAGAAAGTGTAGCTCGCAAGATGTGGCTGGCTCAAAAGGAGGCAGTGTAAATTTTTCTAGGACAAAATTCAGGTCCCAAGCCGGGACTGGATTATGAATAGTAGGCTTCAGATGGAGAATGCCTCATAAAAAAGTATGGGTCATGTCTAACTGGGCCACAGTGCAGCCTTTGATGGGTACATCGAAGGCCAAGATAGCAGACAAGTGCACCTTAATAGAGGAGTACTGAAGGCCCGCATCAGACAGGGACATGAGGTACTCCAGGACCTGGTTCACCAAACAGGTGAAAAGATCCAGCTGACAGGAAGTTGCCCAGATGGCAAATCTCTTCCATTTCATCAACCAAGCGGCCCTGGTGGAGGGTTTCCTAGCAGCCACCAGGACATCAGCCACCTTCTGAGAGACCCCAAATTGAGCAATGACTACACCTTCAGGAGTCATGCATGCAGCCGGAGGGACTGGAGGTCTGGATTTATTTATTATTTATTTTGCTTTTGGTGACCGGGTAAGTGCACTAGGCAAACAATGCCTATTTTCAGGCACGACCCGGGAGAAAACAGTTTACAGACATAACAATCAACATGTGACGCAGCACATGAAACAGTACAAATGGGTAAAAACAGTGTATAGTAAATACATTGACATACTGAATGGTGAAGGATAAGATACCATGAATACAGAAGGAGAAAACAGGATTGGTATCAAAGAAGAAAACAACGTGGAAGGTAGTAAGTTACAGTACAGTAAGTGCCGTAAGTGGTAGAGAGGGGAGAGAGAAGGAGGAAAGAGGGGATGAAAGAGCATGGCAGGTAAGGATCATAAGTAGAGGAAGGGGAAAGGGGGTAGATAGGATGAAGATAAGGGAGAGAGCAAGCATTAGTAGGGGTTCAAGGTGGGTTAAAACAAGTGCAGGGATGTAGAGTGTGAAGGTGTTCACGATGTAGATTCTTGAAGATAGCATGGGTGTTTGTTTGACGGATGGAGAGAGGTAAAGAGTTCCAGTATTTCGGGGCAGTGTAGGAAAACGCACGAGTGCCCATTTTTGTTCTACATCTTGGCACACGCAGAAGGGCTTTATCAGTGGATCGTAATTCATGAATAGGAGGTTGGGTTTCCAGTGCAGAAGAAAGGGATAGGGGGAGACCTGTTCTGATGACAGAGTCAATTAATGATCCAAAGGTCTGAAGACGATAGGCGGATGGGCTGAGCCATTTTAGGTCCCGATAAAGGTGGCAGTGGTGCTTGAAGCATGTTGAGGCCGCGGCATAGCGACAAATGTTATTGTAAGTGATGTCCCATTTATGAAGGGCAGATTTAGATGCCGAAAGGAAGATCGGCGGCCATATACTAGAGCCGGTAGAAGGAAACCTTGAGCCACTGCTAGTCTGGCTTGAGGGGTAAGTGCGTAGCTGGTACGATAGGCACTTCCTAGCTTAGCATTGACTGACTTACAAATAGTAGAGATATGAAGGTCAAGGTCAAGTGATTCGTCCAGGGTGACACCAAGATATTTGAAAGAATTGGTAGAGGGTAGAGGAGAGTTTTCCGCACAGGAGATGTTAAGGGGATAAGGATTAGTTTTGAGTATGGCCTGGGAGCCAAACACCATTGAGTAAGATTTGCTAGAATTTAGGACAAGTTTATTATGAGTAAGCCAGGTTTGGATACTCGCGAAATCCGATGCAAGAGGATGGTGTAGGGAGATTGAAGTTTTCGCACTATGATAGATAACCAGATCATCCGCGTAGAGCAGAGACGAACAATTCGGTATGACTGAAGGGATGTCATCAATGAATATTGTGAAGAGTAGAGGACCAAGAATAGAGCCCTGTGGCACTCCAACGTGGATAGGTGCAGGATTCGAAATAGCAGAGTTAAAGACCACGGTCTGTTGCCTATCGGTCAGATAGCTCTCAAACCAAGTTATGGTATCTGGGAGAAACCAAAGGACCGTAGTTTTGATAGAAGGAGCGAATGGTTTACCAGGTCAAAAGCTTTAGTTAGGTCAATAAAAACTGCTCCAGTCAAGAGGCCTAGGTCCATGGCTGAGTTAATGTCACTAGTCAGCTTTAGCAGGGCAGAGGTGGTACTATGGCCTTTACGAAAGCCATGTTGGGAACTGGAGAGGAGGTTATATTTTTGAAGGTATTCAATTGTTTGTGTGGCGACTAGTTTTTCCAAAATTTTGCTTAAGGTAGAGAGTATAGCAATGGGACGATAGTTCTTTATTTCCTTTTGGTCTCCTTTCTTTGGAATAGGAGTGATTTTAGCAATTTTCCATATAGTTGGTACTATACCACGGCAAAGGGACATATTAAAAATTGTGGTTACTGGGGAGGCTATAAAGGGGGCCGCTGCTTTCAGCAGCCTTGGTTCAAGACCATCAGACCCTGGACTATTGTTGTCATTGATAGTGAGAAGTAGCTTTTCAACTTCTCTTTTATGAATGATCCGGAACCTGAAAGGGGGGTTTGAGGGTAGTGGTTTAATGTCACAAGAGGGCAGCACAGTGCTAGCATTTTGGAAGGTGGACAGGTAGCTGGATAAATCTGAGAAAAGGTTATTAAAGGTATTGGCTATGGTTAACGGGTTATTGCAGTGTATACCATTAAGTAACATACTGTTAGTATGGGACTTTTGATTAGAGCTGATGATAGTTTTTATGGTAGTCCAGAATTTCTTAGAATCACCAGAGGCGTTTATTAGCAGGTTCCTACAGAAGGTACTTTTGGATAGACGGATGTTGTTTTTGCAGGCATTCCCCAATGAACGGTAATGGCAGTAGTCAGATTCCAACTTTGTGGACTTAAAAGACTCCAGGCTTTGTCTCTGGCCCTAATCTGGGTTAGTAGATCTTTAGTAAGCCACTTTGTCTGAGTGCCATGGAAGCGCCTGGTGATCCATGGAGCATGGACATCTTGGAGCCGATGGAAAACTGTGCTGTCTGTACATAATGGACTGAGGCTGGTGTATGTTTTTACTCTAGGGTGCACACCAGAGGTCATGCAGACTTAGTATCAATGTACTAGGCCTGTTCTTGGTTTATTTTTGTTTGATACTCATTGACAGATTAGTTGTTCTACACGTATTGTTATGCCTATTTTTTTGTTGTGTGTTATCTTTGTTATCTATCATGTATTTGTTTTTCTGTCCAGGACCACTTTGAAAATGAGATTGCTCAATGGTGATATTCCTGGTTAAATAAAGTTTTGATTGATTGATTGACCTATGTTTTAATGCCCCTAGCACTGTCACTGCAAACAGGTACTTGTACCAGTTTAAATGCATTTAAAGTCAAGTACAGCCCTGGAGTGCAGCCTTTAAGATATAGTTAAAGCTTATAACACTCCATCAGCTCCTTTTGGCAGTGTTTGTTTTAAAACTTGTTCTTCATGTAGAATAAAAAAAAAGTTTTAGAGAACATGATAAACAGCTTAGCTGAAGCTAAACAGACTTTCAGTGCTGACAGGACATGCATGCCAGCTGATTGTGCTGTTGCATTTTACTGTACCTTTACACACAATTTGGTGACAGCATTTTAAAAAGAAGTAAAAAAAAGTCATGGCAGAGAAAGAAGCTTGCTAGTCATCTAATGAACTTCAGTTAAACATAAGAAAATTATTTACGGTGATTGCACATGGCTTGTGGCAATGACTCCAAACTTCTCTTTGTGTTGTGATTAATGTGAGTGAAATAAAAGTTACTAAAAAGTTACTCAGCTCAGCACGTCACATCAAGGGTCCGATGAACACTCACAGATGCAGTGGTGTGCACCCACTCTGCATCCCTTCCCAGGACCATATTCAGGGGATCCCGCATAACTACACAGGCCAGTCTGGGCAAGGGATGAAGAGTGGACATGCCTGCGGAGGCCAAGCGGAGCGCAGCATTCACAATGTCTTTGCACTCTGCCAGGTTGGTGATGGAGGGGCTTACCATTACAGCAACCAAAAGGCTGGCATAACAGCTGAGTGCCCCCACAAACACAGTTCCTATGGCACAGTGGTGCCCCACAGCCATGGACCCCGTCCCCTCCGTGCCACAGAGAACTAGGGGGTGGTGGCACACTGCAGGGTGCCAACCTTTGTAAAGGTATAGTTTTTATACATCCATTTACACATCCAGTGGGGACATGGCAGCCCATATGCAGCATGCAATGTCTTATGACTCCCTGCTTCCATGGAGCAGGGGATCCACTATGGCACCTGGTCGGAGCTTCCAATTGGAAGACCCTAGTCCAGCCCATGTCCAGCCTCCATCCCCTGGCTGGCCCTGGCCCTGGCCCTAGTGTGGAGCTACACAGCCATGCTAGGGGTGCCCAGGCCCACCCAGGGGGGACATGAATATTGGCCCTGTGCATCTCATGGGGATCAGTTATGCTGAAGAGGGACATGGGGGGGGCAACACAGATGAGGAGGGATATGGAGGGATCCTAGCCAAGGATGGGCTCCAGGGGTGCCTGCCCAACCAGGCTGGCATTCAGGGGAGCCCAGCCAAGGAGGAACACGGTGGGAGACCAAGTGAGGAGGGACACCGTGGATGCCTGCCCAACCAGGGTGGGATTCAGGGGAACATGGCAGTGGAGGGAATGTGGGCAATTGTACATTCTGCGAACTTGCAGTGACAGCAAAACTCTTTTTCTATTTAGTAATTGTTTTAAAATATTTTTTGTTTGGGCATGTTTGCACATTAGCATTCCAGGCCCTAACATGTGAAGTTGGGTGGTTTTATACTATCAACTCTCATTTTTATGTTCACCATGTGTACGCACTGTGAACATTTTGTTATGAGAGTGGGTTTTGAAAGGTGTAACATTGTTGGTCCAATGCAGAGTTTACAAGGGGCTGCTCAGTGTCACACCAGTCATTAGCCAGGCCGATCATGACTCTGTTCTGGCTTGCTGGGCGGAAACTTGTGTAGTTCAAAGGAGAAAGCTGGCCCAATCATAGGGTGCCTCTTTCCTTTGATCTACTGTAGTCCCACCCCTCCCAACGTCATCCCCGGTGCTGGCTACAACCTCCCACACCCTCCCCATTTTCATTGTGCGATACTGGGTAGCCCACACCCGGTGTTGCCAAACATAGTGAAAACCCTCCCCTAATCTCCCCCTCCTTCCATGTTAATATTCCAGCACAGGGGCTGCTACCCCCACTTTGCCCATTTTCATTGTGGGACTCAGTAATATCAATGTCAAACATTTGGCATTGACAAATGCTTGTTTCTTAAGTGTATGTTGTACTGAGAATGACTGATGCCATTTCCTGTATGCATGTAGCATGTATTATGTTGTTAAAATGTAATCAAATATACATTTAAAAAAAGTATTGACTCCTTGGTTGTCTAGCAGTCCCCCATCCTTGCTCCTGCGGGTCCCTAGTAGTCCCCACTCCAAACACAGACCGATTACTAGACCATTGAGTACATGTTTCTTTTAGTAGGCAGTATGCAGAGGAGGGTACAGTGGGGTAAGGGAGACCATGTAAGGGTCACATTTGTGTAAGGCCCTGCATGCCTTTGGCATTGCAGCCTCCACCCCCTCCCAGAGCACCCTCAGTAACCATTGCTGGTGCATGAGAAGGGCTGCAAGCCTTGTTGATCATGGCTCACTGGGGGTCAAAACGGTGTTCCAGCACTAAGTGGTTATTGCAACCACACAGCGCAAGATATACTCATAGAAACATAGAGTTTGACAGCAGATAAGGACCACTTGGCCCACCCAGTCTGCCTTTTCCCTACCTATTGGATAAGCTGCAGATTCTAGTTAACCAACAGCCTACTTCCTGTAACCCCCACTATAATTGCCTTATGTCTGTCCCATGCATGTTTGAATTTCACTGTTTTAGACCCCACAACCTTCTAGAAAGGCGGTTCCATGCATCCACCAAAAAATAATTTCCTCACATTCCCTGAGCCATCCCTCTAACTTTAAATTGTGTCCCCTTGTTCTTACACATCTATTTTTCTGAAAGATGCTACCCTCCTGGACTTTGTTGATTCCCTTGAGGTACTTAAAAGTTTCTATCATGTCCCCCCGTCCCTCCTTTCATCAAGGGTATACATATTAAGCTCTCTCAGTCTCTCTTCATATGGTTTCTGATGTAGACCCTGCACCATTTTAGTTGCCCTCATCTAGACTGCTTCCATCTTGTCTATGTCCTTGCGTAGATGAGGTCTCCAAAACTGCACGCTGTACTCCAGATGGGGTCTCATTAACTGTCTGTACAGAGGGATAACCACTTTCTTTTTATACTTGTGATGCCCTTCCTATGCATCCCAGTATCCCCTGGCTCTCCTTACTGACTTCTCACATTGCTTACCCACCTTTAGGTCATCTGATATGACTACACCCAGATCCCTTTGCATTATTGTTATCATTAGTACCTCCCTGCTACTGTGTACTCTTCTCCTGGTTTTTATTTCCCAGGTGCATTACTTTGCAGTTCTTTGCATTGAATCTAAGTTGCCATATGTCTGACCATTCCTCCAACCTTTCCACCTTATCATCCTTTCTACCCCCTTGTGTATCAACCCTACAGATCTTTGTGTCATCTGCAAAGAGGCATATCTTTCCTTCCAGACCCTCTGCAATGTCACCTATAAAGACGTTAAAGAGGACTGGACCCAGTACTGAGCCCCGAGGTACTCCACTAGAAACCCCCCTTTCTTCAGAATGTGTTCCATTCACTATTACCTTCTGTGTCCTGTTGTGCAGCCAGTTTGCTACCCAGACTACCACCCTGGGACCCACTTCCAGGCTGGCTAGCTTGATTATTAATCTTTTGTGGGGGACTGTGTCAAATGCCTTGCTAAAGTCTAGGTAGACCATATCCACTGCCCCTCCCTGGTCTATTACTTTGGTCACCCAGTCAAAGAAATCAATTAGATTTGTCTGACATGACCTTCCTGCTGTGAATCCATGCTACTTTGGGTCCTGTGCCCCGCTGGCCTCTAGGTATTGCACAGTTCTTTCTTTCAGAAGTGATTCCATAATTTTCCCCACCACTGAGGTCAAACTAACAGGTCTGTAGTTTCCTGCTTCTGCCTTGCTCCCGCTTTTGTGAAGGGGAATCGCATCTGCCCTCCTCCAGTCCTCAGGTACCACCCCATCTTCCCATGATTTCTTAAAAAGTGTGGTTAGTGGTGTCACTAGGTCCTCCCTTAGCTCTTTTAGGATTCTAGGTGAATCCCGTCAGGCCCCATTGCTTTGTCCACCTTGAGTTTTAGGAGTTCTTTCAGGACTCTTTCTTCTGTAAATGGACTCAGGCCAACCGCATTAACCAGACTGCTTCTATTGTTTGGTTTAGGTAACCTCCTCTTCTTCTTTTGTGAATACTGAGCAAAGTATTCATTCAGTATCACTGCCTTTTCACTGTCTCCTCTGCCTACCTCCCTCTCCTTTATTAATCTTCACTATCCCTCCCTTAACCTTTCTATGCTCCCTAATGTACCTATAAAGGTTTTATCCCTTTCTTAACTGAGTTGGCTATCTTTTCCTCGGTTTGGGCCTTTGCTTTTCTGACTGCCTTCCCCACTTCTTTCTGCTTTAATTGATACAGTTCCCTGTCGTACTCCGTCCGTGATTCCTTATACTTTTTGAATGCAGGCTTTTTCTCCTTAACCTTCCCTGACACCTCTTTTGAGAACCATAGTGGGATGGTGCCCAGCAAAACAAAACCATTAATAAATCCAATAATCGCTGCACATAATTAAATCTCATGCAACAGATCCCAGGCCATGATGTTAGAAGTGTTGGATTCTGGGATGTGCCCCAAGATCTGAAATGTCAGGTAGGGATGGCAGGATCTACCCAATAAAAATAAATATTTCTACAACCAGCCAAATTAAAAATGCGTTTTGAACTAAAAGTGCTAATCATGGGAAACTCCATATTACAGTATGGGACTCTAAAAGATGGGCATCCCAGATAAGAATACAGGCACATATACAACACAGAGAATACTGCATGGGCAAACATGCACAGCATAAGGGCGTGTTTCCATCGAGGGGTTCTGATGACATAATTTGCTCAAAAATGTTCAGTGTATTTTTTTTTTTTAAACAAGAAACAGTTCTGAAATCCTCACCTCAGCTTTCACCTAACAAAAGACAAGGACAGACTGACACACTGCAGTGCAGAATAACCAGAATGATTCAGGGTCAGAACGGCAGACCCTATATGGATCAACTAAGGGCACTGAACATGCATTTGCTCAAGGCCAGAAGAAAGAGGGGTGATATGATCGAGACCTTCAAAATTCCTGAAAGGAATGAACAAGGTGAACTGTGAGGAACTACTTAACAAGAGCAGTGAATCTAGAACACATGGTCACAAGTGAAAGCTGGCGGGGGAGGGGAGAAAGTTCAGGACAGATGTGAGAAAGTTTTATTTTGCAGAGAGTGGTTGAGTCATGGACCAGTCTGCCTTCAGAGGGTGTGAGAACCACAACCTTTAATGGTTTCAAACAAGGCTGAGACAAATTTAAGGTGTTAGTAGTTACTCTAGTTACCTGAGGGGAAGGGGGTCATCATAAAATAGAGAGCAAGGGGTGGATAGTGTAAACAAAGACATATATTGAGAAAAGGTCTTTGGGTATGATTGGGTGTTATGGGCAAACTAGGTGGACATTTGGCCTTTTTCTGCTGTCATTATCTACGTTGCTAGTAACACACTCACCCAGCAACTGAAAACTCACCTGGGTGAGAGGTGGGTTTATGTTTTTTTTTTAAATGTTAAAACAATGGAAGATTTGTGTCGGGGGAGGATCTGGTCCTGTGCAGGTGAGGACAATTAAAATAAAACAGCACCACTCTAAATACAAGCTATTGTACCACAGAAGGGTAAAGCAGCATTCAATGAACTTTAAAGTGAGGTTCAACAGCTTTTTAGTTAGGATGGAAATCCATGCACAACATGGGGTAACCATATTCTATAAGAGAGGTATTGGAGGTTTGCCCTATGTATGTGGCACGTTATCTAATTCTTATACATTTCTATGTATTGTGATTGCCCAGAACACTATTTGCAACCTTAAACTACTCAAATGCCTTTAAATAGTTTTAAACTGAAACAACAAAACTGGCAGAAGGGAGTTAAAAGTATTTGTTGTTTTTGTTTTAAACTGTTCCCTTCCCCTTCCCCACAAAAAATACATGGAAAAAATAGTACATTGTACATTTTCACTTAAGCCTGGGTTAGACTAAAGTACTTGGGGCCCACAGGGGAAACTGACTACATGGTTGGGGACCTGACTACCTGCAAGACCTCCTGGTTTCTCACTGTCCAGCTCATGTCCTTCACTCATACGAGGATGGCTCTCCTGACAGTTCCAGGACAAGGTTGCAGCTGTCAGGAGATCACACTTTCTCTGTAGCCGTACCTGTTCTGTGGAATTTGTTTTTGGTCTATCTCGGATAGGCCCCCTCAGTGGAAGCCTTGAAGAAGGGACTCAAGATATATTTGTTTGACCAAGCGTTTAGCTTGATATAATTTGAGATTTTTAAGTTTAGTGACTGTCATTGATTTTAGAAGTATGATAATTTGTAATTGATATATATTTAGGTCCTGAAATATGTTTTATGAATGATGTTATATGGGTTAAAGTCTGTATATATATATATATATATATATATATTATATCTTACAGGCAAAAACTCTGTTTAATGCATCAGTTAGGGTTGTTCCACAGTAACAAAAGCAGGAAATTCGATGTTCACGGTTAGAAAACACCCTTGCACCCACCCTACCCTGCCCCCCAGCCGGCATTGGGAATTGTGCATTAGGGTAAATCAGCTATGTAATTGCAAAACCAGTCAGGAAAATTATGATTTCTGTGAAATTTTAATTTTTTTCTACATCATGCGGTTGCTGTGATATTAGCAATTAAGTACTTCCAATGCTCGCTTTAAGCTTCAATGCCTATTACAATGCATACATTCTTTGAACACACTGTGTTTCTATATGCATCTGTTTGGCAAATACAGGGTATGCGCTCTCCATTACTGTTACAGTTACTGTTTCCACTTACGCTTATGTCTCCGCTTGCATTACCATTCTCGTACACCACCAAGTGCTACACTTTGCATTGTCATTTGCACTTGCATTTTCGTTACTGTTACCATTTGCATTTCCACTACTGTTTCTGTTTGCATTTTTGTTTGCGTCACCGTGTGCATTGCCATTTGCATTTCCAGCAGCCCTTTCATTTGCATTTCCATTTCTCTTTCATTTTGCGTCTTCCTTGCTGTTACTGTTACCATTTGCGTTTGCAATTGCATTACTGTGCCCGTGCGCATTACGGTTTGCGTTTCCGTATGCGCTTGTATTTCCTTTTGTGTTTCTGTTTCCTTTGCTGTTACCATTACCATTTGCATTTACAATTGCGGTACTGTGCCCGTGTGCATTTTGGTTTGCCGTTTACATGTGCACTTGCGTTCGCATTTCAGTTTCTGTTCCCTTTCACATTCTTTTTGCTGTGACACTTAACATTTCCATTAAAAATACCGCTGCCATCACTGTTCATGTTACCAGTTGCATTTTCATATGGGCTTCAGTGTCCATTTGTGTCACTTTTCACTTCGACGTCACTTTGAGCTTGCATTTCTATTAACATTTCCTTTACCTTTTACGTTTGCATTTCCATGTGTGCCACTGTTGCCGCTTCTGTTTGCATTGCTGTTTCTGTTACTATGTCACAAGACATCACGGCCCTGCACTCCTCCCGCCACCACATTACATTCACTATGTCTCGTCATCATTCTCAAGAAGAAGGGAAATTAGAGGCAAAAAACTCGGTTTAATGCATCAGTTAGGGTTGTTCCACAGCGACGAAAGTGAGGAAATTCGGTGTTATCAGCATCAGGGTGCGTGCTGGGGTCGTCGGTCCCAACTCTCACCCCATTCTCCTATTCCTCAGCTTCTTTACACATGTGATAGGGTGAGAGTTAGGGCCGATGACCCCAGCGTGCACCCCGATGCCGGTTGGGAGGTTGGGCTGGAGGGGTCCAAGGGGGACTTTCAACCCTAACACTGAATTTCCTCACTTTTGTCACTGTGGAACAACCCTAACTGATGCATTAAACTGAGTTTTTTGCCTCTAATTTCCCTTCTTCTTGAGAATAATGACGAGACATAGTGAATGTAATGTGGCGGTGGGAGTGCGAGGCCGTGATGTCTTGTGACATAGTAACAGGAACAGCAATGCAAACAGAAGCGGCAACAGTGGCACACATGGTAACGCAAATGTAAATGGTAAAGGAAACGTTAATAGAAACGCAAGCGTAAAGTGACACCGAAGTGAAAAGTGACACAAATGGACATTGAAGCCCATACGAAAATGCAACTGGTAACATGAACAGTGATGGCAGCGGTATTTTTATTGGAAATGTTAAGTGTCACAGCAAAAAGAATACGAAAGGGAACAGAAACGGAAATGCGAACGCAAGTGCACATGTAAACGCAAACCGTAATGCGCACAGGCATGGTACCGCAATTGTAAATGCAAATGGTAAAGTTAAGATGAAGAATAATGCCAAAGGAAATGAAAACGGGAACAGAAGCGCATACAGAAATGCAAACCATAATGCGCACGGGCACAGTACCGCAATTGTAAATGCAAATGGTAGTGGTAACAGCAAAGGAAACAGAAACACAAAAGGTAATACAAGTGCATATGGAAATGCAAACCGTAATGCGCATGGGCACAGTAATGCAATTGCAAATGCAAATGGGCTGGAGGGGTCCAAGGGAGGCTTTCAACCCTAACACTGAATTTCCTCACTTTTGTTGCGGTGGAACAACCCTAACTGATGCATTAAACTGAGTTTTTGCCCCTAATATATATATATATATGTAACCCCTGCAAATGGTGGTTCCCAAAAGACTTCCAGGAGCTTGCTTGAATGCTCCAAGCCTGAATGGTGTTTGGCATGCTTAACATTTATCAGTGAGTGTTTTAGAGCCTCTGGTACTGTCTTTAAGAGCTGTCTGCTTGCAGACATAATTAGTTTGTATGGGGGACTGTGTGCTTCTCTGTTTGAGTACCACTGAGCTGCTGCCAATTCACTCCATTTTTGCAGTCACTAGGAGTGCAAAGGGAACCTATCTGAAAGATGTAACTGTTTGCCAGAAATCATTTAGAGTAATAATGAAATTACAGTTTGTTCTAACCTGCTCTTTGCAGTCAGAACTGTGTCTGCTAGTTCCCCATTCTAGTTTTGAACTGCTGAACTGGACCAATCAGTGTGGGGTAAGCTAGCTCTAAAATGGTGCCTTGACGAATCAGAACTTGACTCATAATCTGAGCCAGCCACAAGAGGATTGTATGGGCAGTGACTCTGGGAGATGTAGTTTAGACTTCGTGCCTTTTTGGACCAACAGCAGCAGTCTATTGTGAGTGACAGCCAATCCAGTCAAGAACTGGGAGGAACTCAAAGGAAGTGCCCGGTTTTGTCTGTTGGAGTTTCAGTTTTAGATCTGGCAGTGAAGGGGAAAGAAACCCTGTGCTCCTTCAGTGCACAGTTTCAGTCAAAAAACGTGTGTAAGGCCCAGAGTTCCGTCTGCAGCTTGTGTAACTGCTTGTTAGGACTGAATCCTCCTGTGAAAAGAATCAAAGGATCTCTGAAGAGTAGAAACCAGGCTCACCCTGTAGAAGACTGGAGAAATTGTTGAATTGCACTCGGTCTGTCAGGAACTGAATCTGCTGTGTGTTCTCCCGGTATTGTGCAGTAATTGCGATCGGATACAGATGCAGCCTGCCTGGTATAGTACTTTCTTTTACCATATAAATGTGTGAGGAGTCTCTTGAGCTCAAGAGTAGCCCTGCTGACGTTGAAGGACCCTATCTTGTTTGGAGGTCGTGAGTACTAATTCAGGGTCGCCCTGTTGAATTGCCACATTAAATCCAAATGGAATTACTGTACTGCTGACTGTTTAAACTACTTTTCTTTTCACTGTGTGAAAGGGCCCCACCAGCTGCCACGGTTTGACTAGCCACTAGGGCTTGGGTACCCAGGGACAGTAACTGGTAGGGATAGGCCTGTGCACAGAGCCATAGGTAGATAGTAAAGTGATAAGCTAATTAACCTGATTTCCCTGTCCTTGTTATATCCCCTAAATAAATCAGAGCTGCTTGTTTCAGCAAAGTTATACTGCCTGAGGTATTTGTTTCATGTTAAAGTACTGTACTGTGATTGTTGCACTGTATCTTATTTCACAGGAGGTCCCAGTGCCGGAACTAGTCCTGGGGGTAAGTGTATACTGTGAAGGTAATTTGATATATTGTGTGGGCCACTAGTGGGAAGAAAGGGGGTTGCAGTGTCCCAGAGGGCTGTGACCAAGTGAGTTTAACTATTGCAAACCCTGACCTCTGGGTGGAGGCACCCGCCATTGGATCCAGGCCCTCAACCTGTTAGTGGCAAATCAGGCAGGGTAGTAGCCCTGGGATAGCGCCATCTAGGGTTACATCTTGGAGGCTCACCGCTGGGATTGTGTGTCCTCTAGTGGCCATATTTATGAACCACTGTTAAGAAAAAAATGGGTACCCGACAGAAGTGGCTGTGCACCGCTGGTGGAGGTGGTGTACTGGGAGGAGATTGACCCCAAAATGCTATGCTTATCCTGGACATCCCCTGGGTATCAATACGGACACTGTGCAGGGAGTACTTTCCAAGGTGGAAGGTTTAAACCCTGTGGTGGTGGGTCGGCATGCTAATCTGCTCACCCACACTTTCCTGGCCCTAGTAGAGTTTAAGGATCCCATAGATAGCTCCAAAGTGCCACAGACCATTACCCCAGAGGGAGCCCTCACTGCTTGGAGAGTGATAACTAAGACAGAAGACCCGGGGGAATGAGCCCCACCACTGTCTGAAACTTTTGAGGAGAAATTTGCTAAATGGTTGCTGGGAGAGGGAAAACTGTGGAGGACTTGAAGAAACTATTCTTGCCACCTGGGGTGTTCCTCCCCCAACACCCTCTCCTGCTCCAGTGCCCGTAATGGTGGCTGAACCAATGCAGACTCCTATTTCTGCACCTGCCATTAGTCACGACTCTTACCGAAGGTTGAGGATCTTCTCTGGCACCCTCCCCACCCCCCAAGGGGAGGATGACTGGGAGACCTGGATAGACTATGTTGCCCCCCAAGTGCTAGAATGGCAATGCTCGGAAGCCGAAAAGCGAAAGAGGGTTAGTGAGAGCCTCCGAGGTCCTGCCCTGGCTACCATCCGTGCTAAACGGGCCAGTAACCCTGAAGCGACTGCACAGGCCTATCTTGAGGCCTTGGAGAATGTGTATGGGAGCCCAGATTCTGATGAGGACCTATGGTGGAGAGTAAGAAATGCACAACAGTACCAAGGGAGTTGTTGTCTGTGTATGTATCTCGGCTGGAAAAATTGTTGCAAGAATGCCTCAGAAAGGGTAGTTTGCCAGCATTGAACTGGACCGAACCAGGCTGGACAGGATCCTTAAGTCTGCCCCTTCTCAGAACTGCTGTTGCTTCAGTTACGCCTGGCAAATCGACTGGAATCCCACCTCCTATGATGAGTTAATGAGAGAAATTCGAGGAGTTGAGAAAAGGCGACCTCGGGAGGTACCTGCACCAACAGCTGCGCGACTCGAAGGACTGAGGGTGACCCATCAAGTGAAGTTCAGGGGCAGAGGTTGACAGTCAATGAGTGCTCTGACAAGGAAAAGATATGCCACAATGGGGCGAACTGTTGAGAGAGATCCGGAATTCAAAAACAGTCCCTTTATGAAGGCCACGCCTGCAAGTACGGGCCTGACCTATATCCGACTGCATCTGCTATGGGGGTGGGGTACCCACCCATGTATCTCCTGCTGATAACAGCTCCAAACTCAATTCCTTGACCATGGAAGTGGAGAAACTGACGAGATGTCTCCAAATGCTTATCACGCCGCAGACAGAGATGGCACCAAGGTTTCCAGTTAGTAATACCCCGCCCTGGCTCCCAGTGTGGCGCCCGGCCAGCTCAAACTCAGAAAGTATGTTTGCTATAATTGTGGGAAAGATGGGCACATGAAAAGGGAATGCCAGTCCCCAAAAGACACTGACAAAGTTGCATATAGGCTACAAGGAGAGCTTGAGAACAAATCAGTGGTTAAGAGGTGCACTCAAATGATCCCAGTGAGGGCACCAAAATGCTAACTCACGCCCTTTGTGGCAAGGTCAGCTGCCCAGGCCCTCACTCATCGCTCTCCAGACTGGTCCAGAATAGTGGGTCCTCCATGGAGACCACTGTAAAGGTGAATGGAGTGTCTACAAGAGCTGTATTAGACAGTGACCCAAGTGACAATTATGTTCCAGGATTGGTATCAGAAGCATTTGTCAGACGTGCCCTTACCAACCATTAGAAGGACTGCATGTATGGGGGGTTAAGTGAGAAGGCCTACCCTATTCGGGTATATCCAGGTTGCTGTCTTTCCCCACCTCCGTGGCTGGAGTGGCGAACAAGTAGAGACTCTAGCCTAGTGTGTCCCCACTGACTGTATGATGGTGTCCCTTTGTTGATTGGAACAAATGCTCATATGTTCGGAAGGCTGGCACAGTTGTGCTATGAAAAAACAGGGTCAAAAACTAGTAGCGCTTTTAAGAGTTCCAGCTTTAATAAGAAGGCCTATGAGGCACAGAGAGATGCTGAAAAAATGGAACCAGAGGAACCGGTCGGAATTGTATGGAAGAAGGATCCTGAGTCTCTGATCCTGGCGCCTAAATGCCCAGTGTATTACAGGAGAGGTCCGTATCAGAAAGGATGTTAAGAATAAAATATTAATGTTGGATGCACCAGGCGATGGAAAATTGCCAGAGGGACTGCTGGTCAAGCCTAGTATTTTGCCCGCTAGAGCCCATGCTTATGCCAGAAGGGCAATGGTCCAAGTTCATAATGTGTCTGAAAGAGACATTCGAGTAAATAGAGGTTGCATCCTGGCTAATGTGCATTGTGCAGACACTGCAGTGCTACCCAGCAGCAAGAGTTGAGGAAGAATGACAGAATAGCGCCTGACTTGTTGATTTCGGCGACTCCCGTTGCCAGCTGAATGGAAAGTGAGATCAGTGAGAAGCTTGCCCAGAGAGACCAGGTGTTTTCTTTAAAGGAATGGGACGTAGGATGCGTGCAAGAGCTGAGCACTATATAAGGCTGCATGACGAAGACCATTTCATGAGAGGTCTCGACGCTGGCACCTGCTGACATAGATGATGTGAGACGGCATCTGCAAGAGATGTTAGCTGCTGGTGTAATACAAGAATCCAAAGCCCTTATACTTCCCCATTGTGGTAGTGAGGAAAAGAATAGGACAGTAAGGATGTGTGTGGATTATGCACCTTAAACCCGGCGGACTATCCTGATCGAGTATTACAATGCCCGCCATTCAGGATGCTTTGGACTGCCTAAGCGGGAGCAAGTGGTTCTCTGTGTTGGATCTCCACAGTGGGTACTACCAGATCCCGATGGCCCCAGAGGACGTGAGAAGACAGCCTTTATCTGTCCGCTTGGCTTCTGTGAATTCATGAGGATGCCTCAAGGGATTTCAGGTGCCCCAGCCACTTTTCAACTTGATTGATGGAGGCGTGCAGTGGGGACATGAACTTACTAGAGTGCCTGGTATACCTAGATGATGTTATTGTGTTTGGCAGCTCACTGGAGGAACATGAGAGCAGATTATTTAAGGTATTGAACGACTGGAGGACTTTGGCCTTAAACTGTCCATTGATAAGTGTCAATTCTTTCAAATATCAGTAAAGTATGTGGACACATAGTATCCACCGAGGGAATAGAGACCACCAAGTAAAGTTGAGGCCTTGAACACCTGGCCACAGCCCAAAATCTAAAAGAACTGCAAAGATTCCTGGGATTCTGTGCTTATTATCGGCGCTTCATCAAGGACTATTCAAGAGTGATCCGCCCTTTACTTAACCTTACTCAAGGGTATTCCCCAACCCACAAAAAATACCAAAAGTCAGCGTCTCTCAAGACTGAAAGAGTGTATTTTCATCCGAGTGAAGTATTTGGGGCCCGCTGGACTCCTGATTGTGAGACTGCTTTTCATGAGATCATTTATCAACTTACCCATGCTCCAGTGCTGGCCTATGCCGATCCAAGAAAACCTTATGTCCTGCACACTGATGCTAGCTTGCAAGGGTTGGGGTGTGCTGTACCAAGAGCATGAGAATGGCCTGAGACCAGTGGCCTTGCCAGTAGAAGCTTGACCCCATCCGAAAAAGAATTATCCTGTACATAAGTTAGAGTTCCTAGCTTTGAAGTGGGCTATTGTTGACCAATTCCATGAGTACTTGTATGGGGCTAAAATACTAGTAAAACTGACAATAATCCTTTAACCTATGTGCAGACCTCAGCTAGTTGGATGCCACTGGCCATAGCTGGCTTTCTGCATTATCTACATACGACTATGCTCTCGAATACCGAGCAGGTCTGAACCACATAGATGCTGATGCTCTCTCCCGAGGCCTGTTCCCCAGAATGATTGGGTCAGATTGGCAGAACCTGACATTCGGGCACTCTGCCGAAGTTTGACAGAGAGGAACAAATGTCCACGGACACAGTGGACTGCATGGTGGATTGCTTGGGACCCTCTGAGAATTGCATACCTGCTGCTTATTGCCACTTTTCTGCAATAGACATTGGTGCACTGCCTCAGCTGGACAATGACAGTATTCCGGCGGCTCAATCCCGCGATCCCATGATCAAAGCAGCTTTAGAAGCCCTCTATGCAGGAAAAGATGTGTCCAAATTACGTCCACTGATTTGAGAACTGCACTGTTATACAAAGAAGGTCCTAAGTTGAAACTGATCAATAAACTGTTATACAGAGAAACAGTAGACAGAGGGGACAAGTAGACAAACAACAACTAGTGCTGCCACTGCCTTCGAGACTCAGTATTGAGGTCCTTGCACAACCACATGGGGCACCTTGGTATAGACAGAACACTTGACTTGGTGAGATCCAGATTCTATTGGCCTAAAGATGGGGGCTGATGTGGAGCAACACATTCGAACTTGTAGTCACTGCTTACAGAGGAAAGCTTTGCCCAGAGGGCTGCCCCCTTGTTAACATCACCACCAGTGCACCCATGGAGCTGGTCTGTATTGATTTTCTGAGTTTGGAGTCAGATCAAAGAAATATCAGTAATGTGCTGGTGGTCACTGACCATTTCACGAGATATGCCCAAGCTTTCCCCACCAAAGACCAGAAAGCATCCACTGTGGCCAAAGTACTTGTAGAAAACTTTTTTGTTCACTTTGGGGCTCCACAAAGAATCCATTCTGATCAAGGGAGAGACTTTGAGAGTCATCTGATCAAAGAGATGCTTTCTCTGTGGGGAGTGCGAAAGTCCAGAACCACTCCTTACCACCCCCAGGGGGAACCACAGCCTGAACGTTTCAACCACACTTTGCTAGATATGCTAGGCACCCTGCACCCAAAGGACAAGCCTAGATGGAGCCAACAAATTAGCACCCTGGTACATGCTTATAACTGCACAAAGTGATGCCACTGGGTTCTCCCCCTACCGCCTGATGTTTGGAGAGAAGCTCGACTCCAGGTAGATGTGTGTTTTGGGGTCTCTCCTGATGGGGTTCAAGCTGACAACTATTTACAGTATGTGCAAAGTTAAAGGCCCAGCTAACTCATGCGTACCAACTGGCTCAAACCATGGCTGCCAAAAGAAATCTGGCCAACAAAGAACGGTATGGATAAAAAGGTGAAAGCACAGGAACTCCAGGAGGGAGATCGGGTATTGCTAAGAAATCTGGGACTGCATGGCAAACACAAGATTGCTGACAGATGGCACCATCTCCCCACATTATAGTGGGCAAACTAGATGATCTGCCAGTGTACAAAGTAAGGCCTGAGAATAATTCAAAAGATGTAAAACAATGCATAGAAATCATTTACTGCCCATTGGATAAATCCTGATTGAGTCTGAGCCCTCAGAAGATGCCCCTCTGGACCAGTGACTAGAGCTGCTGCTAGAAAAGATCAAGGAAGTCTGCACCTACAGAAGCAGAGTTAAAGTGTTCCCCTGCACAAGTCCCAGTTGAGCATGACTGTCAGTCCATATCAGAAGAAAGTGAGAGTGACTTTGAATACTATCCTTCTTACGAACTGAGTCAATTGTTTTGGGGCAATCCCTAGTCAATACTGGAGAGCAAGCTGGGCCTTCTGGACTGTCTAAGCCCCCAGCTTCGTCCCTGGAGCCAATGCTCCCAGAAAGTGAAGTGCAAAGCATCAGATCAGATGAAATGGAATCATTGTGCATGGTTGAACTGTTTGAGCTTTCGGGGAGGAAAATGATGGATTGGGGCAGACTGGTGATACACCAGAACAAGAAGAGTATTTTGAGTGCCCTGACAGTCCACTGCCAGTGTCCGAAAGCTCTCATGCGAGCCAAATGTTGTGGACTCCAGAAACTGTAACTCCTGGAGCTGAAAGTGCCCCAAGTTCTAGCCTCTCTACCCCCAGGGAGACTCCCTGACAAGTGAGGACAATGCTGAAAATGAGGCTCAGAGTGCAGAGCTGTAACAGTTCCCCTAAGAAGACTGATCAGAGGCTGTAAAGCCTGTGGTGCACCTCAGTTATGATTCACTTGGGAGGCCTTGGAATTGCCTCTCAATGTTGTCCATAAGAGTGTATGTGTCCCGAGCTCATTGCCCAAACTGAGCATCAGTGCTAACTCCAAGTTACTTGTGTTGCCCTCTAAGTATGGTGCCTTGCCCCGTCCAGCGCCAAGGTAACTGATAGGAAGGGCCCCTCTTCAGGTTCTATGTACAAGAGGTAATAACTTGAGGTATGGTACAATGTGTGTGTAATACTGTGTAAAAGTGACGTCACTGCAATGTTTCAGAAATGTGTTCTTGGTAAAATGATGTATTGACTGATGATTACATGTGTGAGCCTAATGCAAATGTATATGGTTGCAGTTGAAACTTATGGGGTGCCTTGCTTGATCTTGGGACGTCAAGCTTTCCCAGGAGAAACGGAAGGGTGTAACCCCCCCCTGCAAATAGTGGTTCCCAAAAGACTTCCAGGAGCTTGCTTAGATGCTCCAAGCCTGAATGGTGTTTGGCGCTTTGCCATTTATCGCGAGTGTTTTAGAGCCTCTGGTACTGTTCTTTAAGAGCTGTCTGCTTGCAAGACATAATTAGTTTGTATGGGGGACTGTGTGCTTCTCTGTTTGAGTACCACTCGAGCTGCTGCCAATTCACTCCATTTTGCAGTCACTAGAGTGCAAGGGAACCTATCTGAAAGATGTAACTGTTTGCCAGAAATCATTTACAGTAATAATGAAATTACAGTTTGTCTAACCTGCTTTCTTTGCAGTCAGAACTGTGTCTGCCCTAGTTCCCCATTTTCTGGTTTTGAACTGCTGAACTGGACAATCAGTGTGGGGTAAGCTAGCTCTAAAATGGTGCCTTGGACGAATCAGAACTTGGACTCATAATCTGAGCCAGCCACAGAGAGGATTGTATGGGCAGTGACTCTGGGAGATGTAGTTTAGACTTCGCCCTTTTTGGACCAACAGCAGCAGTCTATTGTGAGTGACAGCCAATCCAGTCAAGAACTGGGAGGAACTCAAAGGAAGTGCCCGATTTTGTCTGTTGGAGTTTCAGTTTAGATCTGGCAGTGAGGGAAAGAAACCCTGTGCTCCTTCAATGCACAGTTTCAGTCAAAAACGTGTGTAGGCCCAGAGTTCGGTCTGCAGCTTGTGTAACTGCTTGTTAGGACTGAATCCATCCTGTGAAAAGAATCAAAGGATCTCTGAAGAGTAGAAACCAGGCTCACCCTGTAGAAGACTGGAGAAATTGTTGAATTGCACTCGGTCTGTCAGGAACTGAATCTGCTGTGTGTTCTCCGGCATTGTGCAGTAATTGCGATCGGGATAGAAGCAGCCTGCCTGGTATAGTACTTTCTTTTTTACCATATAAATGTGTGAGGAGTCTCTTGGAGCTCAAGAGTAGCCCTGCTGATGTTGAAGGACCCTATCTTGTTTGGAGGTCGTGAGTACTAATTCAGGGTCGCTCCCTGTTGAATTGCACATTAAATCCAAATGGAATCACTGTACTGCTGACTGTTTAAACTAATTTTTCTTTTCACTGTGTGAAAGTGGCCCTACCAGCTGCCACGGTTTGGACTAGCCACTAGGGCTTGGGTACCCAGGACAGTAACTGGTAGGGATAGGCCTGTGCACAGAGCCATAGTAGATAGTAAAGTGATAAGCTAATTAACCTGATTTCCCTGTCCTTGTTATATCCCCTAAATAAATCAGAGCTGCTTGTTTCAGCAAAGTTATACTTCCTGAGGTGTTGTCTATGTTAAAGTACTGTACTGTGATTGTTGCACTGTATCTTATTTCACAGGAGGTCTCAGTGCCAGAACTAGTCCTGGGGTAAGTGTATACTGTGAAGGTAATTCTGATATATTGTGTGGGCCACTAGTGGGAAGAAAGGGGTTGCAGTGTCCCAGAGGGCTGTGACCAAGTAAGTTTAACTATTGCAAACCCTGACCTCTGGGTGGAGGCACCGCTTGGATCCAGGCCCCTCAACCTGTTGGTGGCAAATCAGGCAGGGGTAGTAGCCCTGGGATAGCCCATCTAGGGGTTATCTCTCTCTTATATATATATATATATATATATATATATATATACACACACACACACACACATATATATATATATATATATATACAAAAAGCATAGTTAGGGTTGGCAGGGCAGTTTAATATTAAACCTGAAACTTTGCACTTTAATATCTTTCTAACCATTAAAGGGAATTGCACAATATTTGGCATGCTTTGTGCTAGGGGAAGGACTCTGGATGTGCCAAATTTTGTGTTAATCCCTTATGTAGTTTCTGAGATACAGCGTGTTGAAAAAACAGAGGGTTTTGCCATTTTGGCTGTTTTTTTGCTCACCTGTATCTCAAAAACAGGGTAACCTTATTGGCTGAAATGCTCAGGGTAGAAAGCCTTGGCCTCACCGATGTGCCTTTTGAAGTTTTGGTGAAAAAATATTAATCCATTCCAAAGGTATGAGATGTTGAATGTCCCATTATTTCCTATGAGAAAAAAATAGATGTCAGGCATGAAGCAAGATTTTTGAATCGGAGTAGGATTGGTTCCTCATTCGAAGGAGGTTTGCGTCGCACGACTGTGGATCAGAGGAAAGGTGTGGAGAAGAATGCCATTATACAATGCACAATCATGCACAATCCTGCATCGAAATGGCACTTCGATGCAGGATTTTGCATCATAACATGGCACTTCCATGCAGGATTCTGCATCAATATGGGGATCGTCACTGAATTGCCCAATTATAAGCTCCTGCCGAAAGGGTGCCCAATCCCCATGTCAGTATTTATTTCCCCCTCCAGTACTGTCTCACACTGGGGAGCCCACCACCAGTGTGCCCAAATAACTCAGTTTTTAAAATGTTGGTTCTGAGCCAGCAGGGGTTCCAAACCCCTGTGTCAGCAATTATTTCCCCCCTCCAGTTCTGTGGCATACTGGGGAGCCCACCCCCAGTATGCAAAAAGAATTCCATTTTGAAAATGTTGATTCTGACACCGGGATGCCTACTTCCGGTGTCAGTTGCCCCCCCCCCAAACCCGTTGTAGCATTTCTTGTGTTGGCCAACATCGGGTGCCCAATCCCTGTGTCAGCATTGTCAACAACCACCCTCCATTACTGTGGCACACTGGGAGCCCACCCCAGTGTGCCGAAATAATTGTTTATATCCTGTAAAAGAAAACTGTCCCCTAATGTCTTTTGTTTTGTCTTTATAAATCCGGAAAAAAAGAAAACGGTCCCTCATTGTCTACCCCTGACCACCTCCCACCTCCCAACCCTCCCACTGAGCACCCAGCTCCCCACCCCATTGCCCTATACTTACCACACAAGATCATTTTCTGCCCTCTTCTGTGGACTGGAGCATGTC
This sequence comes from Neoceratodus forsteri, assembly GCA_016271365.2. Taxonomy (NCBI): domain Eukaryota; kingdom Metazoa; phylum Chordata; order Ceratodontiformes; family Ceratodontidae; genus Neoceratodus; species Neoceratodus forsteri. Next base: position 557,205,533 of record CM028137.1, on the reverse strand, counting down.
TGCACTCTTCAAAGCCGAACTGCCCATATCAAAGTCCACAAGTTCAGAAAGTGGGCGGCACTGGGCAGAAGTGTGCTGGTGTGACTGTTTCACTCTGAGAGGCAGTGACAGTATGAGACAGGAATGCTAGGCCATTGTCCTTTTGCTGGCCAAGAGAGGACAGGAGAAAGACTGACATGAGGACCGTCACCCACAGTAAGAAAAAGTCCATCCCAGCTGGGGCTCCTGCTGGCTATGTCTCACACCTCCTACTGCAATGCAGAATTCTTCTCTGAATGGCAGTTCTGCATCAGAGTAGGTCTGAGCTGTAAATGTCCATAGAAGTAAGTTTGAACAATTTCTACCATTTAATTACAATCTTCCCTTTCTCTACATAGCCATTTGCACTTTCCTGTATGTGTCTTGGCTGTTATTTGAACTGGCACTGTCTACTTTGACATCCTTGTTATACACTTGCAGTATTTTCATTGTCTCTGTTCTTTATAGTGTTCCCTTTTTTCTGCTTATTACATCTCTTCTCCCCCTCCCGTACTTCTCGAGTCTGCCTTCAGTGCTGGAGACTGCAAAGACTCCCAGTCATCTGCCCAAGATCACGTAATGCTGGATGTCACTGAGTGATACATGTTGAAGTTAGATAATGGATCCTCTTCCACAAAAAGGGCCTAGTTACTCAAGAGGGGGCTTACGTCCCATTGGGGTTTTCTCCACCACCTATGCATGCCCATCAGAGCCTGATATAATGTATAATGTATATCTCAACAACCCTCCTTGGGCCAGATTGACTGAAATTTGCATTAATTGGCGGTACCTTGTTTGCCTTTATTTTACTGCTGTCATACACTATAGGTTTGAGAGTGCTCATTCATGTTGCAATAAATTAAATGCCCAGCCACTATTTTCTGGTCAAATCTTACCCAAATTGCCCTTAGCCCAGCAAGATCACCAGTCAGTAATCTACACCTTTTATGTGCAGACAGACTGAATTATGATGCAGCCCCTATAGGAGCCTATACGCCTTATACAGGTCTACGAGACATGACCTGCTTAGAAATCAATAAAGGGTTAATCCCCTGGAGCCTCAGTGTGCTGGACAAGATGGACTGCTACAGCCCTCTCAGAGGAGGATCCAGAAGACTGCAATTAAGAGAGCTGCAGTAAGTTGCCTCTGTCTGGGGAAATGTACTGCCAGACATGTACGTCTGCTTCCCTTGCTGATCCAATGTTCCTGGTGGAAGGCCCAAAGCCATCTTGCTGGTACTGTGGCAGCTGCTGTCAGCAGTGGGGGAATCTCCCAAGTCATTCAACATTTAAGAGGCTGAGAGAGGAGAAGTAGACATCTGAAGAACAAACAGCAATGTGCAAGTAAAGAAATAGAGATGTTATAGAACTGTTTATTCTCAGAACTGCACAGAGCACCCATTGAAGGTGTGCCCCCTGTAGCATTAACTAGATCTGAGGCCCTCAGCCCACAGAGATCAAGTCTTGGTAGAGGGTGAGAGCTGGCACTTGTGGAAGCCTCAACTCCTCCCCACTCCGGGATGTCCACCTCTCCTAGTCCCTAAATTATTATCCCCTCACATGGGAATATAGACTAATAAGCATTAATGTTGACCTGGACTGTCTGCTTATGGGTGTTAAGTCTTGGGGGTGAGTGGAAGGCATCACTCGTGGCACCCTCAGACCCCCAGTAGTGTATGTCTCTCCTAGCTGTGAAAAATGTGTGGGAATACAGCCCCATGGGTACCAGTGTTCAGTCTTCCAAGAGATCTTGTGAAGTATCAGTGAACCTAAGGGTCTGGGGCCCCTACCTTAAATGTCTAAATTACAAATGGAACAATGCCTTTTCTGTCACCCCCAGGTGACTGGGGTGCCAAGACTGCTAATGGACACCCTGTTTTAGAGACATTGAGAGTTTGCAACCTGTCTCATGGGGGAAAATAAGACTTCATGAGCATTCAAGAAATAAAAAGGATCTTTGTTTGAAATTTGTCTCATATTTGGACATTCTAGGAGCACGGTAATGCCTCTATAGTTAGGGTGATTGGTGAGTTATATGTTAAATTAAATTTTTTGTTTGCTGCTTGCAGAAATATGGTTTTACAGATTTACATGAAACTTTCAGGATCTGTTGTCCATGGCAAATCCATAATCCCTGAAAGTTTCACATAAATTGGTTCAGTATTTTTAGAGATATTAAAGTGTGGGGGAAAATTTTCCACTGATTTGAATGATGTTTTTTTCTGAATTTTTGCTCTCATCTGGAGAAAAAACTAGAGATCTTTGAATAGTGAAATTTGTATGGTTGTGTAGGTAGGTTGGTTGGGGAAGGATTTCCTAGGGGGTTGGATGTTTGGGAGTTTTGTATTTTTAAAGACACAGTACAAGCCAAATAATTTGGAAACCCTGCAGTCAGGCTTTTTGTCCCAATTAAGCGGCCATTCCCGAATAACAGAAGTACAGTGTTTATCAGTGTTCTCCCATCTCAGTAGCAGCTTTTAGGTACAGATAACCTGTTGCTGTCCTTTAAGACCAGACAACTCATTGTTCTCATTGCTATAACTTTGTAACTAACAGTCATCTTTGCCCTTGTTAACCAGCAGTTTCATTTCATTTTACTAAATGGGTTAGACCATTGAGCAAACTCATGTAAATTGGTGACCCATGGTAATTATAATACAATTATCAAATATCAAAACAATTATAGACATAATAAAAATATAACAAACACATAACATATAACAAATACACATAGATACAGAGAATCACATACAGGCTGAAATTTTGTCGACCACAACATGCCTTAGTCTGAGCTAGCGTAGACTCTAAAAAACATTGCTTAACAGCATTTTGTGAGGGGATTCTGATATTAGTCAAACAGAACTTTGAGGTATGTTTATTCCAGTACAAAGGGATCATCAGCTGGCTAAAGAAATATTCAGATCATTTAGTTGTTGTCTTTGGAACAATTAACTCACAGTATGCTGCTTTCCTAAGGGTGACATTTATTGTATATCCCTAACTTCCAATTTTTCAGCCAAGTAATCTGAATTTTATCTGTGACACATTTATAAACTAACATGAATTTATGAAGTTGCCTTCTCTCAGATAGTGACAACCAACCAAGTTTGTCATACATGAAACAATGGTGGGTGTTTGTTATGTTAGTATAGCTTTAAAAAAATGTTAGAGACAGTACAGCTTTAAGAGAATGTGCACTTACTGAAAGTGTGCCTGTGTTTGAGGTCAATCTCCTCTTGTATGTGCTGCTGAATGGAAGTAAAAGAGAAGACCTAGATTTCAGTGTGGCATGGTTTTCTTACTACCAAGACCCTTGAATGTTTAAGGTATTTATTTTCGGCCACCAAACACAACAGTGTCCCTAGGACATTGCAATATTAGTTAGCTTGAAATGAGCATGAGGTTTGAAACAAGCATGGGGAGAAGAGACAGCTCTGTTGATAAGTCAGGACATAACAAACACACAAAGAAACAGTCCCCGTAAACAGTGCATGTGAATGTAGAGGGTAGCACCGAATATAGATGTCACAGGCTGTGCCGGTAAAGACACTGCCTGACTTGGAAGGGTAGTGTCAAAAATAAAAAGTTAAACAGATCTCACAAGCTCCACTGGTAAAGAAATTGCTCTCATACCTGAAACAGTCTTGGGAAGCAGTGGATGTGAATGTGCATGGGGAGAAAATACTGTCTGACTTGGGAGGGTAGTGCAGAAAATAAAAATTTCAATCTCCCAAGCACTGTCGGTAAAGACCCTGCCTGGTATGGGAGGGTGGCACAAAAATAAAAAGTTAAACAGATCTTACATGCTCCGCCAATAAAGACATTGCTGTCATACCCGAAACAGTCCCGCTGAGCAGTGGGTGTGAATGTGCATGGGGAGAAGATACTGCCTGGCTTGGGAAGGTAGTGCAGAAAACAAAAGTTTAAATCTCACAAGCTCCGCTGGAGTAAGTGGGTAGCGTTGAACAAAAAGGTTACATTAAACAAATCAAACTTGAGAAGCTTGACCTGATTTGATCACTAAGGAAGTGACATATGAGCGCGTGTGACGTCTGAGCTAACAGGCTCATCAGCCCATTCTGCTCATCAGCCCATTCAGTGTTATTCGTTGGGTGACAGTGGGGAACTGAATCCAGTGTTGGCACAGAATCGTCCCAATAATCCAGCACCACAGTCCCTATTAAATGGACATTGCATACATTGAAATGAATGGCCACTTAATCGGTTCCTGGCAGTACGTCCCAATAAAGCGAACATCCCAATTATCTGCATCCCGATTAAGTGGCTTGTACTATATTAACATTTGAAAAATTTAGCTTTGGCCATTGTTCTGTGGCTCAGAGTTAACATACCCCAAGCGCAGAAAGGTTTTAATGCTGTTCAATGCGCATAGCATGTAGTACAGTTTGTGTTCTCATGTAGATAAAAAACTATAAGATTCTAACTTATGAAACTTGCAGTGGGCTGGTAGCTTGGTTAGGAAGGATTTCCTAGTGTGGTGAGAAGTTTGAAATCTGTGTTGTTTATGAAATATTGCAGTTTGAAAAAATGGGTTTTGGTGATTCCAGTCTCAAAGTTAATAGGTACTACATGCGGAAAAGGCTTGCAATTCCTTTGAGTAAAGGATCAGTTTCAGTTTGTTCCAGGCACATCACAGCTCCTGCTCTTTAATATTTTATTCAGCAGAGCCTAAAGTGTTTTTGGAGCAGAGCTGCTTCTGTGTTTGGCAGTTTCTTGGTTATCGATAGTGATGGTATGGTATTGTATTTTTGCTTACAATCATTATAGAGACATAGAATTTGATGACAGACAAGGACCGCTTGGCCCACCTAGTTTGCCCATTTTCCCTACGTGCTGTAATACTGCAGACCCTACTTGATCTCCGGCTTTACCCTCCCTTCCCCTAACAACTAAGGTTCCTTACACCTATCTCATGTGTTCTTCAATCCTGTTACAGTTCTTGCTCTGGCCACCTCTGCTGGGAGGATGTTTCAGGCATCCACCACCCTTTCTATGAAGAAGTACTTCATCATGTTTCCCCTGAATGTATCCCCCTCCAGCTTCATAGCATGACCCTTGTTCTTGAGCATCTTTTTTTTCTGAAAAAATATTTCCCTGTTGTACCTTTTTATACCCGTGAGATATTTCAAAGTCTTTGTCATATCCCCTCTCTCTCCCGCCTTTCTTACAGGGTGTACATATCGAGGTCCTTTAACCTCTCCTCATAGGGCTTTAGATGCAGGCCCTGCAGTATTTGGTATCACTCTATATGAGCATGTATTATTGAGCAACTCAATATGAGTGACTCAATAATACCATTTCTGTATACAGCGAGTGATCTAATATAGCTTAGGAATCTAGTATATCGAGTGTGGTAGTGAACTACACTCGCTTAGACAGATAAGACATAGGAGCAGGTGCATCCAGAATCCTGCTGAGCTAAAGAAGCAATGCGTTTTGTTGAAGACCATCACTGTTTGCAGCAGTCTCTCTAAGTTCTCGTCGCCCTTTTAATGAGAGCAATTTTACGTCACTCTTTGTGAGCGGCGCTGTAAGGGACTCACCCTTATCACATAAATTTGCACTATTTAGTAGCCTTTGTCTGGACCGCCTCTATTTAGTAGCCTTTGTCTGGACCGCCTCTACTCTGTCTATGTCCTTCCAGAGATATGGGTCCTGATTCACAAAGGTGGATGCAAGGCTTGCATCAAGCCTGCGTTCAGCCCAGTGCTGCGCCAACTACTTCAGCGCACCGTGCACCCAGTTCACAAAGGTCGCACGCCTTTGCGACACTTCACCATCTAGCATGACTTGCACCAAACATGTGGCGCAAGCCCTGTATTAAGGGTGGCAGTGGTAGACCAGCGAAAAGCTGGTCTAACATCATGCCAGAGGTGCACCAGCTGTGAATCCTGACTTTCGGCTGGGGACGCAGCAAGCCCCATGCACCCTGAGTTCAGCGCACCCGTGGCTTGCGCTTGGTCCAAACTTTTGTGAATTGGGCCCATGGTCTCAGAATTGGACCCAGTACTCTAGGTGAGGTTCTGTCAATGCACCAATGGTTTATACAGGAGTATCACCCACCTCCTCTCTCTGCTGGTGATACCCCTCCTGTACATCTTAGCATCCCACTAGCTCTCCCCACTGCCTTGTCACATTGTTTGGCCATCTTTAGGTCATCAAATATGATTACCCCAGGTCCCTTTCCTGCTTGGTGGTTGTCAGTACCACTCCCCATCTTGTACTCCACCCCAGGATTTCTGTGCCCCAAGTGCATGATTTTGCACTGCATTGCAACTTAGTTGCCATACTCTTGACCACTCCTCAAGCTTTCATAGATCCCTGTTAATTTTTGCCTCCCCTGGAGTGTTTGCCTCTTTGTGTCATCTGCAAAAGGCAGACCTTCCTTCTATCCCTACTGCAATGTCGCTAATGAAGACATTAAAGAGAACCAATCCCTATACTGATCCTTGTGGCACCCCGCTGGTCACCCTTCCTTCTTCAGAGTGAACTCTGTTTACCACTACCCTCTGTCACCTATCTCCCAACCAATTCACCAGTTTACCACTTTTGGACCCACTCCTAGGCCGCCCAGAGTGTTTACGAGTCTCCTATGTGGAAAGGTATCAAAGGCCTTGCTGAAACTAGATAAGCCACGTCCACCACTCCTCCATGATCTAATTCCCTGGTCACCCAGTCAAAGAAATCTATCAGATTTGTTTGACATGACCTAGTCCCCCCAGTGAATCCATGCTGGCTCGGATCCTGTAAGTCACTGGATTCAAGAAATTCCACAGTCCTTTCCTTCAGTAGTGATTACAATTGTAACCCTTAGGTGACACTATACCAAGAGCTACTACCCCTGCCTGCGTGACTTGGCACAGGCTGAGGGGCCTGAGTTCTGTGAACAGGTGCCTCCACCTGGAGGAATGGTTTTGGGGTAGCGTAACTGCTGTGGGTATAGTCTTCCGGGACACTATCACCCCCCACCAGCCCTTCTGGTGGCCTAAATAGATAAGCAGATGCACAATCATATACACCATTTAACATCAGTATTGAACCCACACTCGATGCACTTACCACCAGGAGACCCTCTGTAAAAAAAGGCCTGAAATGTAACAGTTCAATGGCAATACAGTATCCCCTCCACAAAGGTACACACTAGCCAAGTTAAAGCAGAAAGAATAGAATCTGATTTATTCAGGGGACGTGAACAAGGGTGGAGCAATCTAGCATTTGATTTCAGATCTGATTTAGTCAGGTTAAACATGCATGCACTAAGAGTTCCTCTAGCACAGTCACACACACTCTGGGTACTCAGTTGGTATTTCAGGCTAGCCTGAAGCGTTGCTCGGGTATGCCGACATTGCACAGTTTTTGAGGCCCTTAGGAAAGAAACAAGAAACATGCACTTTAACCCACAGTTTATATTCCAGAGCCAGATGGCTCAATCAAAACAATTAAATCAGATGACACACAATGATTTGAGCTTTGTTGTAGGGAGCTACCCGATGGTTATTCAATGCTACCCAAACCAGGAGGCAGGATTGACGAGATGAAGACCTCAGGATGGTATGCTGGTTTGCCAGGGGAAGCAGGGCCCACATGGCCGACCATTGTGATCAATCCTGTTAAATGGTGTTGAGCAGGGCCAAACTCCCTGAGCGGGTCTTTTCAAGTAATTAATCTCTCATGATGTGTATGGCACCCAGGCCGAGATGGTGAGACACAGACCAGGTGAACAGTTCAAATGGCAGTCCGTTTTAGGTGCTGGATGTAACCTCCAGCCAGTGTGACACATTCAGGTGTGTGGGGAACCAAATCATGACCCACACTACACATTCAGCACAATTATAGTAAGAATAGGCAGATACCACAGTTCAGATGATAGTCCGGTTGCAAATTGGCAGTGTCTCTGCACAAACCATACTCTCTGCAGTTCTCTCCAATTTCCTGACAGGCCGATCTCTCCAGGAGCAAGTGTTCAGTCCACACTAGGCAAAATTCACTCTCTCACAATTCAGGATTCTAATCACACAACAGCAATTCAGATAAAGTTTGATATCAGATTGCAGGCTTCTTCACACTGGAAGATGGTAGCAGGCAGGCCAGACATAGCCTTCCTGCCAATCCCCACGCTACCACGCTGGACCAGCTGCTCGAATTACTGGAGCTGTTCACTCTCTCAACTCCAACGCTACACTGACACACTGCTGCAGGCAGCTCTTGGATTTCCCAGTGATCCAAAAGGTTCGATTGGTTGATCCATCTGTCTGTCACAGCAATGGCTCCCCCCTCCAGGTCCATTTAGGCACCAAACAGTAAAAGCTACAATTCCTACAGAAATTCACTGCCACAAGACCCCTGGGGACAGTCTCCATTTTAGAGTCCCCAAAGGTACTGATTGGTCCAAACTGGCAGTCCAGAACCAAAATGGTGGCTCTTAGCAGAAAGTCCATGCTGCAAAGTAAGGCAGGTTAGACAAACTACTATAATATTATTACTAAAGCAGATAACCAGCAAACTATCACAGATCCTAATAGTGCTTCCTCTTCACTCTTGCAATGGCAGAATGAAGTGGCTGTGTTGAAGCCGGGCAGGACTCCAAGCCTTAAACCACTCGGCCCCTACCCAGATCAATTATACCCTATGATAGATACCTCTAAAGAGACAGGCATGGAGGCTAACAGGGCACTTGCATGCAAGCACTTTTAAACTGTTTAGACACAGAACACCAGCCTGGCAGTGGGATAGTGCCTAGGAAGACATTTTAGGAACCCCATTTGTAGGGGGTCACAGTAATTTCCCCACCACTGAAGTCAGGCTGACTGGCTGTAATTGCCAGCCTCCTACTACCACTTTCGTGAAGTGGGACTACATCTGCCCTCTTCCAGTCCTCCTGAACCATTGCTGTCTCCAGTGAGTGGTTGAACAGGACTGTCAGGCTCTGAGCTCCTTCAGTATCCTTGGATGTATCCCATCTGGCCCCATTGTCTTGTCCACCTCCAATTTGAGTTCCTTCAGGGCTCTCTCTCTGAATGAACTAGTGTACACCACCCTTACTCGATGCTTCTGTCCCATATCAGTGGTCCCTTGCCTTCTCCTTCCGTGTAGAACACTGAACAAAAGTATTTGTTCAGAATGTCTGCTTTTTCCTGGTCTCCTTCCAAAACACTCCTCTTCATTTCTAAGTCTTACAATCCTCCCTGGTCTTTTCTCCTTTCTACTTATATACCTAAAAATTGTCTTGTCCTGCTTCTTACTGCCTGGGCTATTTTCTCCTCATTTGTGCCTTTGCGCTTTCTGACTGCTTTCCTTCCTCCCTCTGCTTATCCTGATACACCTCCCTATCCTCCTTCCTCTGTGTCTCCTTATACCTCCTGAATGCTAGCTTTTTGCCCTTACTCTTTCAGCTACTTCATTAGAGAACCATAGTGGTCTCTTCTTCCTGAGAACAAAACAAACAGGGGCTGCACTGCGTGATGGTGATGCAACCAGTAACTAAGTACATACAAGAGAACAAAAAAATGGTGCAACTCTTGATAAAGCGCATGCGCACAAAATGTTGAGGTATTCTATTCCAACTGGCCACCACACTGTGGGCACCTGTTTACTATGAAAAGACAGTAAAAAAAGCATTTATTACATCTTTCGAGAGATCCTTGGACCCCTCTTGCATGTGAGTTGCACCATTTTTTGTTTGTTTTCTTGTCTCTTCATCCTCTTGCTTTTGCTTGCTTGCCGCATGCAGAGGTTTATTGCCATCACTATGGCCCTTGTTAGTTTCAACCACTGTTCCTCCACTCCACCCAAGTCCTCCCCCCCACCACAGCATCCCTGAGGCCTTCCCCCATCCTTGTAAATTCTGCCTTCTTGAAGTCCAGGAACCTTGCCTTTGTGCTGTTTGATTTGCCACAGTTCTTATACTGAACCACACCATGTGGTGATCACTGGACCTCAGGTGGTCACCTACTGTAATGTGTAACCTCCCTGCAAATGGGGGTTCTCAAAAGTTTTCCAAAAGCTTGCCTAATTGCTCAGAGCCTGAAGGTGTTCGGCGTCTAAGCTGTTTAAATGTGATTCCCAGTGAGCGCTTTTAAAAGCCTCCAAGTACTGTCTCTTTAAGAGCTGTCTGCTTGCAGACATAATTAGTTTGAATGGGGGGACTGTGTGTGTTTATGCCAGAGTCCTGCCTGGGCTGCTGGCTAAGTGTTCTGTTTCTGTCATTACTAAGTGGGCAGAGTGAGCACTTTGAAAGATGTAACTAATTCTGGGAGAAATGCAGAGTATTAGTAAAATGTGGTTTGTTTAACCTGCTTCTTTTGCAGCACAAACTGTTTCTGATCTGCTTCACCATTTTGGTCCGGACTGCTGAATTGGACCAATCAGTATGAGGGACTCTAAAATTAAGCCTGCTTGGGACCAATGGGGACTGGGACTCTTGTCTGGAGCCTACTAAAAGGGGGCTGTATGGAAGATGCTTCTGGGTAATGTAGTTTTGGATCCTTGGCACCTTTTTGCACCTATAGAGGGAGCCCTGCTGTGATTGACAACTGAACCAACCAACCGAACTCTTGTGGATCTAAAGGGAATGCCCTGAACTGTTGCTGGCAAGGCAGATTCGAGTTGGGAGTGAAGAGTGAAGGAGCTCTGCTCTGTTTGAGCGGCATGGTAGTTCGTACGGGAGGCACATGTGAGGCCTGAATCTTGGCCTGCTTGCCATTGTTAGAGGAAGAGAAAGAGAGAGAAAAAGGTGTTTTCGGACTGAATCCAAAGTTGTAAGGAAAAAGCAAGCTGCAGCTGTTGTGAGACCAGGCTTTCTGTAGAAGACCGACGATTCTGCTGAAAGCGATCGGCCTGTCAGGACTTTAGCTACTGTAGTGCTCCTGGGTATTTGCAGTTTCTTTGTGATTGGGACCGAGGAGTCACCTGCCTAGTACAGTAAACTTTCTTTACATATAAATGTGCTATGTGCTGGAAGGGGATCACGATCTAGTTTCCCATTTGCTATAAACTGTGTGCTAGTGCTGGAAGTAGTTTTTCCAGCAAGAATCAGACTGAACTGGTTGCCTGGTGAAGATAGGGCCTGCCACGAGGGTCTTGCCTCCACTACCTGCTGCACAGAAAAATCCATCGTCAAGGGGCCAAGCTTCTTCTGGCAAACCAGCAAGTCAGCCATCAGCCCTCCTGTGTTTAGCCTGGGTATCATGAGTAATTATCAGGGTAGCTCCCTGCAACTTTTGTTTAATCAAAGTGTGTCATCTGATTGTCTTGTGCTTGTCTTTCCACGAACTGAGCCATCAGGCTTAGGATTACAAATTGTGTGTGCATGATCTTCTTTCCATCACAGGGCCCCAACCAGCTGCAACGGACATGGCTAGCCCCTTTTTCCATCCTGGGTACCCAGAGAATGTGACTGAGTGGGACTCTATGCATGCACAGTACTGTGATTATTAATGTGTTTAAGCTAATTAATCTGATTTTCCCCCTTCCTTGTTACAGTCCCCTGAATAAATCAGATCTGTTTGTTTCTGCAGTTTACATTGACTGTGGTATCAGTTTATGCTGAAAGTATTGTATTGTGGCTATTCTACTACATCACCTTGTTTTACAGGGGGTCCCCATAGTCAAGCTGAAGGAACCAGTCCTGTGGGTAAGTGCCAAGTACAAGTGTATGTGTTTTGCATATCAGGGTATTGGGAAAGTCACTGTTGTGTACGTGTGGGCCACTAGTGGGAAGAAGGGGATCACAGTGTCCCAGAGGGCTGTGACCTGTTAGCGTAACCTAAACCAACCCAGACCTTTGGGTGGAAGCACCCATTTTAGAACTCAGGCCCTTAACCTGTTAGTAGCCAAGCAGGCAGGGGTAGTAGCCCAGGGATAGTGCCACCTAGTGGTTACATCTTGGAGGCACCACAGGATTAGCGTCCTCTAGTGGCCACATGAAGAAATTGCCCCAATATGTTCAGTTTAGAGAGAAAATGAAGGCGCTTACTATGCCTAAGCTTAAAATTGCCTCCCATATACTGTTGGTGCAGTGATGGGGTGGAGGAAGCTGAGCGGATAGACCCTCAAAAGGCTATTCTGTTGCTGGATGTCCCTTTAGGCACCAGTAATGTTGACATTGTTTCCATCATGGAGCAGTAGCGTGTGGGCACAGTGGAAGTAAGAGGACGAGATGCAGATTTATTTGAACAAACTATAGTATTGCTCCGTGATAGCTCCCAACAGATCCTGAGAAAGTACTCCTGTTATTTTACCTGAAGGTACCCAGAAGGTGGAGGGTCATTCATTTGCATAGTGGTCCAGCCACCTGGGGGTCTCCTGGTATAGTTGGGTTTAAAGAGAAATTACTCAAGCTGTTAGCATCTGAAGGGCACACTGCTCAGGAACTGGTAAAAGTGTTAGACCTCTCAGGTGACCACACCCTCTGCAGTCCCCAGGTACGCCCCAGTTTCACCTAAGAGCTCTCCAGTTGCCCCTCCCATCATAATTCCCCGATCCAGCTGGACTCCACCGAAAACTCTGACTTTTCTCCGCACAGTCCCAGTGCCCTCGGGGGAGGATGACCTAGAGACATGGATGGACTATGCCACCCCATTAATGCAGGAATGGCAGTGTTCAGAGGGGGAAAAGTGGAAGCGACTAATGGAGAATTTGAGGGGTCCTGCACTGGAGGCCATTTGTTTTCTATGAGCGACTAGTCCAGAGGCTACTACGGCTGAATACCTCTCTGCCCTAGAAGGGGTGTTTGGCAGCACTGAGTCGGGGGATGACTTGTTTTGGAAGTTCAAGTCAGCTAAACAGTGGAAGAATGAGAAGTTGTCAGCCTTTGTTACCAAGATCAAGAGGGCTCTGCAGAGGGCCCACAGGAAAGGGGGAGTGCCTGCAAAGGATCTGAACAGGGTCCGACTGGACCACATTCTGAAGTCCGCTAGATTTTCCAGTGCAATGGTGTTAAAGCCTGTTGCAAGATAGGAGGGCCAACCCTCCTGAGTACTGCCGCCTTGAAAGAAACTCATGAAACTGAAACTGATGAGGAGGGCTGGGAGCCCTATGTGGGGTTGTGAACACTTGCCAGACTCCGTAGAGGAGTGATTCAGATGAGGCCCAACAGTTGAGAGAATTGATTAAAGAGTTGACTGAGGCAGCCAGAGAACCTGATCTGTATCAGGCATCAGAGAATAAGAGTGGAGTGGGAGTGCATGTTGTTTCCTCTGAGATCCGGACTGAGGGTAACTTGTTAGCAGAGATACGAGAGTTAAGAGCCATGGTGGGGAACTGCAAAGGACTGCCCTAACCCCAATCAGGTAGTGGAGAGACTGAGGTCAGGGAACATAGGCCCCATCCAGGAAGGGCCTAGAGGTGCCCCTGAGGTACCCCAGCTGAGAAAGGACCTCCCACCATTCAAAGACTCTAGAGAAATTAAGTTTTGTTGTCACTGTAGGAGGATGGGCACATCCAGTCTGCCTGCCATTCACCAGAAAATTTGAGGAGAGTTACTGTCCGGTTAATGGCTAAGGTTCGATCCAGCAGCAACTAGCCCCAGGGGAGCTGCTCGGAACAGTTGATGCTAACAGGGCCAATGCCCGATCAACACCAACGTCAGTGCTGCCGGAGTGGTCTGAAGTGGTGGGTCCCTCCGTGGAGACGACTGTGAAAGTAAATGGAGTGTCTACTAGGGCTGTACTGGACAGTGGCTCCCAAGTAACCATCATGTTCCAAGACTGGTACCAGAAACATTTGTCTAATGTGCCCTTACAGCCTTTGGAAGGACTGCATGTCTGGGGGTTAAGTGAAAAGGCATACCCCTACTCTGGCTACATTAGAATTTGGTTGTCTTTCCCCACCTCGATAGCTGGAGTGGCAGAGCAAGTGGAAACCCTGGCCTTGGTGTGTCCCCCTACTGGATTGTATGATGGAGTTCCTCTACTGATTGGGACGAATGCCCATATGTTTGGATGGCTGGCACAACTCTGTTATGAGAGACAGGGGCAGAGGACTGGCAGATCTTTAAGAATTCCTGCCTTGATCAGGAGGGCCTATGAATCATGGAAGAATGCTGATGAGATGGGCGTGGATGAACCAGTTGGGGTTGTATGGAAAAGGATCCTGAGTCCCTGATCCTGGCGCCTAATGCATAGTGTACTTTACAAGGAGAGGTCCACCTAAGAAAGGATGTTAAGAATAAAATACTCATGTTGGATGCCCAAGGCAATGGAAATTGCCAGAAGGATTGCTGGTTAAACCAGTATCTTACCTGCTCAGGCCCATGCCTATGCTCGACGGGTAATGGTTCAGGTTCATAATGTGTCAGACAGAGAAATTAGGGTGAATAAAGGTCGCACCCTGGCTAATGTACACTGTGCAGATACGGCAGTGCTACCCAGTAACAAGTATTCGGGGGAGAATGACAGAGTGACACCCGACTTGTTTGATTTTGGTGACTCCCCATTGCCAGCCAAATGGAAGATGAGAATCAGTAGGAAGTTTGCCCAGAGAGACCAGGTGTTTTTCCTAAAGGAATGGGATGTGGGATGTGTGAGAGCTGAGCATCATATCTGGCTGCATGATGAGAGGCCATATCGTGAGAGGTCCCGGCGCCTGGCACCGGCTGACATAGATGATGTAAGATGCCACCTACAGGAGATGCTTACGGCTGGTGTAATTCAAGAATCCAGAAGCCCTTATGCGCCACCTATTGTGGTGGTGAAAGAAAATGGAACAGTATGGATGTGTGTGGATTATCGGACCTCAACAGGAGGACTATCCTGACCAATACACCATGCCTCGCATTCAAGATGCGCTAGACTGTCTGAACAGTAGCAAGTGGTTTTCGTGCTGGACCTGGCAGTGGGGTACTACCAGATCCCCATGGCCCCAGAAGTCCGTGAGAAGACAGCCTTCATATGTCTGCTTGGGTTCTATGAGTTTATGAGAATGCCCCAAAGGATCTCGGGTGCCCCTGCCACCTTTCAACGATTGATGGAGCGTGCAGTGGGGGACATGAATTTGTTAGAGTGCCTGGTATGCCTCAACGATGTTATAGTGTTTGGAAATTCATTGGAGGAACATGAAAGCAGACTTTTTAAAGTATTGGACCACCTGGAAGACTTTGGCCTCAAGCTATCCATCGATAAATGCCAGTTATTTCAAACATTGGTAAAATATGTGGGGCATATAGTATCCACTGAGGGGATAGAGACTGATCCTACCACGGTTGAGGCTTTGACCACCTGGCCCCAGCCCCATAACCTAAAAGAATTGCAAAGGTTTCTTGGATTCTGTGGCTATTACCGGCGGTTCATCAAGGACTATTCAAGGGTGATTCACCCACTTCTGAATCTTACCCAAGGTTACCCCCCCCACACACACACACACACACAAATAAAAAATACAAGAGAGTGGCCTCTACTGAGAGAGAGTATATTTTCATTCTAATGAATCTTTCGGGTCCCGCTGGACATCTGATTGTGAAGCTGCTTTTCATGAGATCATGTACCAACTCACTCACGCTCTTGTCCTCGCCTATGCTGATCCTGCAAAGCCATACATGTTACATACTGATGCTAGCTTACAAGGTTTGGGGGCTGTGTTATATCAAGAGCACGAGAATGGCCTGAGACCAGTGGCCTTTGAGAGCAGAAGTATGACCCCATCTGAGAAGAATTATCCTGTGCATAAATTGGAGTTCCTGGTATTGAAATGGACTTTTGTGGATCAATTCCATGAATACTTGTATGGAGCAAAGATACTGGTAAAGACAGATAATAATCCTATGACCTATGTACAGACTTCAGCCAAATTGGATGCCACCGGCCATAGGTAGCTTTCTGCATTGTCTACCTATGATTACGCTGTACAGTACAGAGCAGGCCTAAATCACATAGATGCAGATGTCTCTCTCGAGGCCTGTTTCCAGGAATGACTGGGTCAGACTGTCTGAACCTGATATTCAAGCACTATGCCAGAAGTTTGACAAGGAGGAACAAGTATCCCCAGACTCAGTGGACTGTCTAGTAGATTGCTTGGGGTCCTCTGACAATTGTATACCTGCTGCTTACTGCCACTTTCTGCATTAGACATCAGTGCACTACCTCAGTTAGATAATGACAGTTTTCAGCGGGCTCACTCCCGAGATCCTATGATCAGATCAGCACTTGAAGCCCTCTACACAGGGAAAGATGTGTCCAAGTTGTGCTCCTCTGCTTTGAGAACTGCATTGTTGTATAAAGAAGGCCCCAAACTGAAACTGATCAACCACTTGCTGTATAGAGAAACAGTAGACGGGGCAAGTAGATAAGCAACAGTTGGTTTTGCCCATCGCTTTCCGAGACTTGGTACTGCGGTCCCTACACAACCACAAGGGGTACCTCGGTATAGACAGAACCCTTGATCAAGATTCTACTGGCCTAAGATGGGGGCTGATGTTGAGCATCATATACGGACTTGCAGTCGCTGCCTACAGAGAAAGACCTTACCCCAGAGGGCTGCACCCCTTGTTAACATCACCACCAACACCCCCATGGAGTTGGTTTGTATTGACTTTTTGAGTTTGGAGCCTGATCAACGAAATATTAGCAATGTGCTGGTGGTCACTGACCATTTTACGAAATATGCCCAGGCCTTCTCCACCAAGGACCAGAAAGCATCAACTGTGGCTAAAGTGTTGGTGGAGAATTTCTTTGTTCACTATGGAGCCCCTCAGAGAATACATTCCAATCAAGGCCGAGATTTCGAGAGCCGATTGATCAAGGAGATGCTCTCTCTGTGGGGAGTGCGGAAATCCAGAACTACCCCTTACCACCCCCAGGAGGACCCACAGCCTGAACGTTTTAACCGCACCCTGCTTGACACGCTTAGGAACTTCCACCTGAAAGACAAGCCCAGATGGAGCCAACAAATTAGCACCTTAGTACACGCTTACAACTGTACCAGAGTGTTGCCACTGGGTTCTCCCCTCACTCTATGTTTGGAAGTGAAGCCTGATTGCCTGTGGATGTTTGTTTCGTGTTTCTCCTGATGGGGTTCGAGCTGACATCTACCTGCAATATGTGCAAAAGTTAAAAGCTCAATTGAATCATGCATACCAACTGGCCCAGACCATGGCTGCAAAAAAATTTGGCTAATAAAGAAAGATATGACAAAAATGTAAAGGCCCAAGAACTCCAAGTGGAGACTGTGTATTGTTGAGAAATCTGGGACTGCATGGCAAACACAAATAGCCAACAGGTGGCACCATCTCCTCACATTGTAGTGGGCAAACTGATGATCTGCCCATGTACAAAGTAAGGCTGGAGAACAATTCAAAGGATGTCAAGACAATGCATCACAATCATTTGTTGCCCATTGATCAGATACTGATTGAATCTGGGCCCCCAGAAGTTGCTCCCTCTGGACCAGTGACAAGGGCTGCTGCAAAACAGAAAAAGAGAAAGTTTGTAACTGCCGATACTGACCCAAGGGCTCCTCCCCAGCCAACACAAGTTGAGAATGACTGTCAGTCTACTTCAGATGAAAGTGAGCGCAACTATGGTTACTACCCTTGTAGAACTAAGTCAGTTGTTTCAAGGTAACCCCTGGTCAATTATGGGGATGGCTGGGCCCTCTGGACTGCCTAAGCCCCAGTTCGTCCTTGGAGCCAATGCTCCCAGAAAGTGAAGTGTAGAGTATCAAGTCGGATGACATGGAATCACTATGTATGGTGGAACTGTATGATTTTTCAGAGGAAGAGTCAGATGAGATGGGACCACTGGTGACATGCCAGAACAAGAGGAGTACTTTGAGTGTCCTGATAGTTCCTGCCAGTGCCAGAATGCTCTCCATGTGAGCCAAGTGTTGTAGACTCAGAAATTGCAGAGCCAGAGGCTGATAGTGCTCCAAGTTCAAACCTTCATACCCCAATGGAAACTTCCCTGGCAAGTAAAGACATCGCAGAAAGTAAGGACAAAAGTGCAGAGACTGCAACAGTTCCCGCTAGAAAGACTGGTCGAGCTGTAAAGCCTGTAGTGTACCTCAGCTATGATTCTCCTGGGAGGCCTGTAGACTTGCCTCTCAATGTGGTCCATAAGGGAGCATATGTAACTCAGACCTCACTGCCCAAACTGAGCATAAATGGTAACTCCAGGTTAATTGTTCTGCCCTCCAGGTATGGTGCCCCTGTCCCATCTAGCCCCAAGGTAGCTGATAGGAAAGGGCCCCCTTTCTCCAAGTTTCATGTGCTGGAAGTAATGACCTGAGTTCAAAGTGCAATGTATGTATAATACTGTGTAAAAAGTGATGTGCTGAGAAATATCAGAGATGTGTTTATAACAAAGGTAATGTGCTGGAGTATAAATGTATATGGTGTTTTGTATTACAGTTTATGGGGGTACTTACTTGACACGGATGCCAATGTTTTTCCAGGCCAGGAAGGGTGTAACCTCCCTGCAAATGGGGGTTCCCAGAAGTCTTCCAAAAGCTTGCCTAATTGCTCAGAGCCTGGAGGTGCTTGGCGTCTAAGCCATTTAAATGTGATTCCCAGTGAGCGCTTTTAAAAGCCTCCAAGTACTGTCTCTTTAAGAGCTGTCTGCTTGCAGACATAATTAGTTTGAATGGGGGAACTGTGTGTGTTTATGCCCGAGTCCCACCCAGGCTGCTGGCTAAGTGTTCTGTTTCTGCCATCGCTAAGTGGGCAGAGTGAGCACTCTTGAAAGATGTAACTAATTCTGGGGAGAAATGCAGAATACTGTATTAGTGAAAATGTGGTTTGTTTAACCTGCTTCTTTTGCAGCACGAACTGTTTCTGATCTGCTTCACCATTTTGGTCCCGGACTGCTGAATTGGACTAATCAATATGATGGGACTCTAAAATGGAGACTGCTTGGGACCAGTGGGCACTGGGATGCTTGTCTGGAGCCTACTAAAAGGGGGCTGTATGAAAGGTGCCTCTGGGTAATGTAGTTTTGGATCCTTAGTGCCTTTCTGCACCTATAGAGGAAGCCCTGCTGTGATTGACAACTGAACCAACCAACCGAACTCTTGTGGATCTAAAGGAAATGCCCTGAACTGTTGCTGGCAACAGATTTGAGTTGGGAGGAAGAGTAAAGGAGCCTGCCTGTCCGAGCGGGCGTGGTAATTTGCACGGGAGGCGCAGTGTGAGGTCCAATCTCGCCTGCTTGCCATTGTGAGAGGAAGAGAAAGACAGAGAAAAGGTGTTTTCGGATTGAATCTGAAGTTGGAGGAGAAAGCAAGCTGCTGTTGTTGTGAGACCAGGCTTACCCTGTAGAAGAGCTAAGATTTTGCTGAAAGGACTTTAGCTACCATAGTGCTCCCGGATATTTGCAGTGTTCTGTGTGATCGGACCGAGAGTCACCTGCCTGGTACAGTAAACTTTCTTTACATGTAAATGTGCTATGTGCTGAAGGGATCGAATCTGGTTTCCCATTTGCTATAAACTGTGTGCTAGTGCTGGAAGTAGTTTTCCCGGCAAGAATCGGACTGAATCCATGCTGCCTGGCGAAGATAGGCCCTGCCACGAGGGTCCCGCCTCACTACCTTGCTGCACAGAAAGATCCATCGTCGAGGGGCAAGCTTCTTCTGACAATCCAGAGAGTTCATCCATCAGCCCTCCTGTACTTAGCCTGGGCATCGTGAGTAATTATCAGGGTAGCTCCCTGCAACTTTTGTTTAATCAAAGTGTGTCATCTGATTGCCTTGTGCTTTTCTTTCCACGATCTGAGCCATCAGGCTCTGGATTACAAATTGTGTGTGCATGTCCTTCTTTCCATCACAGGACCCCAACCAGCTGCAACGGACATGGCTAGCCCCTTTTTCCATCCTGGGTACCCAGAGAATGTGACTGAGTGGGACTCTAAGTGCATGCACAGTACTGTGATTATTAATGTGTTTATGCTAATTAACCCGATTTTCCTCCTTCCTTGTTACAGCCCCCTGAATAAAGCAGACCTGTTTGTTTCTGCAATTTACATTGACTGTGGTGTCAGTTTATGCTGAAGGTATTGCATTGTTGCTGTTGTACTGCATCACCTTGTTTTACAGGGGGTCCCCATAGTCAAGCTGAAGGAACCAGTCTTGGAGGTAAGTGCCAAGTACAAGTGTATGTGGTTTGCATATCTGGGGTATTGAGAAAGTCACTGTTGTGTACGGTGGGGGTCACAGTGTCCCAGAGGGCTGTGACCTGGTTAGAGTAACCCAAACCAACCCAGACCTTTGGGTGGAGGCACCCATTTTAGAACTCAGGCCTCTTAACCTGTCAGTAGCCAAGCAGGCAGGGGTAGTAGCCCAAGGGATTGTGCCACCTAGGGGTTACTAAATGTCTACAATGCTGTCCCTGTTGGGGAGTACAAGGCCTATTATTGCTCGGCCATGAGTGGGCTGTCTTACTAGTTGCCTGAGGAACAGCCTTTGAAGGGAGTCCAGGATGGCCCTGCTCCTAGCTGAAGCTGCAGCTGGGATGCTCCAATCTATATCCAGCAGATTGAAGTCCCCATCAGCAGCACCTCTCCCTTATTTGCTATTTTTTTGGATGGCTTCCACCGGAACCTTATCTATCTCAGCCCCTATGCTGGAGGTCTATAGATCATACCAGTGTGAATAGCTGCTCCATTCCCCATCTCTAGGGTTTACCACAGTACTCCACCCCCCAAATTCCTTGTATCTTTGATGCTTTAATTCTATCCTCACGAAAGAGTCACCTCCCCTTTCTTACTGACCCTGTCCTTCCTGAACAAAGTATAGCCTGATATGGCTATATCCCAGTCATGGTTCTCATTGCACCATGACTCTGTAATGGCTTACTAGTGTCCAGGTCAGCTCTGACATCATGGCCACTAGGTCCTGGATTTTATTTCCCAGACTTCTAGCATTTGCACACATAGCCTTCCAAATATGTTGCCACCCATCCTGTCAGACCCCTTTTTCCCTTTTGCCTACTCTCCATATCTTTTTGCCTTCATACCCATCCCTTCCATTTCTACCCTTTTGTTTTTCTGGTTAGGTACCCTTGGGATTCCTCACTTAGGATTCTTCCCACTGACTACTTCAGTTTCTTGGGAAGGCAGTCTGTGTCTCCTGCTTTCTTCCCACCTCCTTCAGCTAGTTTTAATGCTCACTAGTGTATAACTGAAATCACTGAGGTCTACAGTTCCTCCCGGATGGATGTAGGTCATCCCCTGTATAAGCCCTTATCCTCCAGATGTGACCTCAGTCCCCAATGTAGCCAATACCTCCTCTCTGCACCACTGTTTCAACCATGAGTTGAAACTCCTGGTACGGGCGTGACCCTATCTTCAACCTGTCATAGAGTGTCAGCACCTCAGAAAAGGTCACTGAGCATGCTACCTGCCCAAGACCCTCCCCCAACTCCCTAAACTCCTCCTGTACTATCCTATCCTTGTTCCTAGCCAGGTCATTAGTCCATAGGTGGGCAATGACATCCAGCTCTCCCTCCCATCCTGCTACCTTTGCAATCCTCAGGATCCACTCCTGTCCCTCCAAGCCATGGCACCGGTAGGCACCTAACCTCCCTATCCCCTCCCTTCCTGCCCCCAAATATTTCCCTTCACAATGGAGTCCCCACCAACAGTTGCTTTCTCCTCCTCTGGGGTTGTCTGCAGCCCTCCTTGGTGTCTCTACTACGGAGGACCCCACATCCTCCCTGGCCACCACTGCAGGTTCCTCCATGGGACAGTCTCACCCCCACAAGAGCAGTGTAGGAATTATGTAGGGGTACCATATGGGGGATGTGCCTCTGATCCACCACCCTCACCCTTCCCGAGCCAACTGTAGTCTAGCCGATCCTTCTCCTTGGCAACCTTTGATGCAGCAGTGGCAGAGTTGGTGGACCCTGGGTGAGGGACAAGGCCACTTGAATCTTAGCAAGTTTGTCCTGGAGTCTAGCAACCTCCCCTGTTAGCCCAGAGAGGTGCACGCAGAAAGTTTCCCTGAAAACTGCCACCCCAGAGCCACTGCACTGTACCACTCCCAGCATATCTATTTTCTACCCTACCTGATTTTTTTTTTTTTTTAAATATTTTTAGTTAGTATTTTCTCCCCCTCGGAGTCCTCTGCTGCCCCTCTGCTACCCCGCTCCTCACAGACACTAGTTATGAGGCCCCTTCCCCTGAACCCCACGACTTACCCTTCATGGCAGGGGGTTGGGAGCGACTCAGCCCACCAGACCAGATGAGCATTCGGGGAGGTGCCTTCCCAGGCCGCTGTGGTGGGGGACCATCGTCATCCTGCAGAGAACTCCCATTTTCACTTTTTCTGGCTTTCCCCGAGGACTGTGGCGGTAATGGCACCAGTGGCGGCAGCACGCATGCTCCCATGCACACCTCACCAAGCGCCTGCCACAGTCGCCGCCTTGGTCTCTAGCGCTGATGTGCTACCCCAGCCTCCGCTAGGGGGCAGACAATTGCCGAGCTGCTAACTTCTCCTCCCGGAGAAGGAGAGCAGTCCTGAGGATGCTCAATCCTTCGCCTCACAACCCCGGCAGCCAATGCTCGCTCCTCAACACAGGTTGCCGTGTGACATGAGGTAAGGTGCCCAGCGCCAGCTCCTCAGTGCCACCGGCCGGCAACCTGTTTTTGTTTTGCTTATTTTGAACCTTTTACATATACCCTAGATAGGGTGTTTCACCTAATCCCAGATTTTTTTGTTACATTAATTAGTTACAATATCTTAAACACTATTATCTATACATTCAGTCACTTACCTATTACAATATTGTGGCCTTATCTTATCTATACCCCATCAGTAAGTGCAACAACGACAGAAAACAGGTACTTACCCTAACCGCTGACAGGGTCCTCCACTTCCCTGCTGTCACCTGCTGATACCTAAGATGCCAACCTTGTACCTGTTCCACTCCTTTGCTGTTCCACTCACTTTAAGGAACATAAACGCAGGGACACATTAGGTGTACTTCCTTTATCCACCCCAGCAGACCCACCCCACATGGACAAAAACCCTGATAAGAGCACCCCTCCCACCCAGTAGCAAGCTCCCAATTGGAGTAGGGGCAAAGGAGGAGGAGACACGTTCAGCCCACAGGAAGACTGCTGGCTGACACTCAGCAATCTCAGATCAGTTGTTGTTCCCTGTGGTAAATTTCCCTCAATTTCCAGAGCCCACTGGGCTCCTCTGCAGCTCCGCTCTCACTGCTGCCTGTTTATTAGATGATGCCCAGGCATCCACTCCTCAGCTTCCAGTCAGGCCCCACCCAGTAACAAGCTCCTGAATGGAGCAGTGGGCAAAGGAGGAGACAAATCCAGCCCACAGGAAGACTGCTGTCTGACACGTAGCAGTCCCAGATCAGTTGTTCCCTATGGTAAATCTCCCTCAGTGTCTAGAGCCCACCCATCTCCACTGCAGCTCTGCTCTCATTGCTGCCTGTTTATCAGATTATCAGTTACCAAGAAACTCTGTTTAAACTCCTTCTGTCTTTGGCAGCTTCTTGGTAACCGATAATGATCGTAAGAAGGCATACAATACCATACCATCACTATCAGTAACGGAGAAGCTTGAAAACCCCTATAGAAACAGCAGTAATTGCTCTGTCAGCCTCTGCTTTCGAGGGCCTCATTGACCCCATTTTACACGGTAGAGTGAAACGAAGGGGAAGTTACTGTAAGTGACTTGCTCAAGGTCACATGGGTGTCAGTGTCAGGAAAAAACATTAGGATTTTAGCTGTCCTGAGTCTTGCTGAATCAGTGGTTGCCTTCCTTGGGATTCTCAACCCTAATGATCACTCCATTCCTGAGAAACAAGGTCAGATGTGATGTGTTTCTTCAGGACAGGGCTCACAGGTTGCTGACAACATGTGGGAGACTTACTTTAGGCTTGAAGACTGTATTAATATGAGGCACTATCTTGGAAGTGTACATTGTGCTTGGACAGGAGGCTATGAGTTGAGGGGCACAGGTGAGCATTAGGCTGAGAACCCCAAGGAAGATCCATAAGGTAACATCTGGTCCTGACCCAGAACAAGGGAAAGAGGATTTTGAGTCTTCCTCCCAGTGGGAACTGAAAGGTTCCAGATGGCCCGAGTGCTGACATTGGTTTCCTGCCCAACGCTGCAGCCAGTGCTGAATCATTGACTAGGGCATAAGACTGCAGAGAAACACTGACATTTGATGTTTCTTCCTTTAGCAGCTGTGTAGTGAAGTCCTGATCTTTATGCTTGCCAATTCACTCAGTTGTACACTTCTGTGAGCAATTCAGTGCAGAGCAGCATTTGCATAACCTGCACTGGCCTGTCAGTGATTTGTTGCTTTATTTTCTTTTGTATTATTTATGGCAATCCTGCCACTAGGGTTTTCTTAAATGGACTGAAGAGTTGATTTTCAGAACTAATTTTAAGTTGTACAGTGGTTACATTATGTATTAGGAGTGCTGATGATAATTTCTGCACTTTTCTTTTAAAGTTTAAGACTTTTTCTGCATTTGTAATCTGTCTGGCTGCTAGACCTGCCCCTAGGACCTGGCACCAAAGGTCAGATACATGCCCCCATTTAACACCCTTTGTTTGAACTCTTTGCTGTAATTTGTTGCTAACACCTAGCCAGAGTCTGTAACAGAGCCCCCTCCCCATCATCCCAAGTCCTTTCAACTGTTAATTTTTTTTTCTCTCACCCCTCCTTGCTCTGACCCCTCCACCTGACCTCCACCAAGGATTGTAACTGCCATCTCTTCTGTTCCTCTCTCTCAGGCTGATCGGAGCCCACTGGGCTGGTACCGCTGACGCGGTCCCCTCCACAAGCAACCCGACTGTCTAGGACAGGCCAATAAGGCACCTGCTGCCCACGCTCCTCCTTGGTCCATAAGGTAACATCTGGTCCTGGACCCAGAACAAGGGAAACAGGATTTTGAGCCTTCCTTCCAGTGGGAACTAAAGGTTCCAGATGGTCCAAAGCGCTGACATTGGATTCCTGCCCAACGCTGCAGCCAGTGCTGAAATCATTGGACTAGGGCATAAGACTGCAGAGAACACTGACATTTGACGCTTTCTTCCTTTAGCAGCTATGGAGTGAAGTCCTGATCTTTTGCTTGCCAATTCACTCAGTTGTACACTTCTGTGAGCAGTTCAGTGCAGAGCAGCATTTGCATAACCTGCACTGGCCTGTCAGTGATTTGTTGCTTTTTTTTTTTTTTTTTGGTCTACTTTTCCATTTGCAAATTATACTGTAAAGCCACTAGAGGGCAACAGCACATGTAGGTTGCAATCCTCTATCCACTGCTCTCCCGAACACTTCTAGTCCTGGTCATTCATACCTAAAGCAAATTATCAAAGTTCTAACATTCAGTAGTGTGATCTGAATCTGTAAGCCTGTACAAAGCCTCTACCACCCTACTCACCTCCTATTCACACCCTTCCTTGTTCTTACCCTTATCCCAGTCTCCCCCTCTACACCTATTGCCACGTCTCTCTCCCCTTCCCTTCCAGATACCTCCTTCATTCTGTCAGTCACCCCCACAGCTCCCCTTGTAAGCAGACCCCACTTTCCCTACTACCCTCCAGCATCTCTCTTTTCCCTTCCTAGTCACTTTGCCTTTCTTTGTTTCCTTATCTCCTTCTCTCCACCCCTCCCTCACATATTTCCTACTCCAATTACAAAGTCCTAAACTTCACTATTTCATCCTTGCCCTCCTGCTTCTTTCATCAGGGAACATCCACCCCAACCCCGGCCTTATTTCTTCTCCTACCCTGGCTCCCTACCCAAATAACATGTCTCCAAACCCCACTTCCACTACAACCCTCCCTAACGGGTTGAAGCTCCTCCACCTGAACATCTGCAGCCTGCTACCTAAAATTGACCTCCTACAAACTCTTATGATTTCACACACCCCTGACATCCTAATTATTACCGATTATTATGGGTCAAAAAAAGTACCCCTGACAGTGCCATTGCTATTCCTAGGTATTCCATCTCCAGACAAGCTCGATCGGGTCATGGAAGGGGAGTGGCCATTTATATCCTGTCCTCACTGCAGTTTACTACCACCCTATCTACCTCCATCCCAGCTATCTATGAAGCCTTTGTCACCCGCATTACCCTTCCTTTCTCAATCCCAATCTTTGTGGCTGGCATCTGTTGCCACCCAAGCATTCAACCTTTGGTCACGACTGAACTCTTAGCCAATATCACCTCCCTCTCATAATCTGGTGAACTTTTCATAATGAATGACGTGAATCTAAATAGGTTGTCTCCCATGTTAAACACGCTACGCAATGATGTCGCTGCTCTAAACCTCACTTAACTTATACTTGAGTCCACATGCCATAATCCCAAAACACAAAACCACACCCTGCTTGACTGGGCACTCACAACCCACCCGCACCACGCCATTAAATCTGGTCTCCTCCCGATGCCCTTAGTGACCACAACCCCATTTTCATTGTATGTAAGGTTCATTGCCCCAAACCTCCCCTAAAATCATACAGCTCCAGTCCTTTAAACTTAGACCTTACCCTAATCAGTTTTTGCACTTGCTTCCACCGACTGGGCCCCCCTCTCCACTGCCATTTCTGTTGACCAAGCACTTGACTATTTTAAGGATAAATTAATTGCCACCTGGAATGCCTTTGCTCCTATCAGACAGGCTAGAGTCCATGGGCTTCACCTCCCCTGGTTCACCCCTGAACTACTGGCCTGCTTCAGGGAGCGTGATCGGGCCTGGAAAAAACACAAATCTACTAAACATCCAAATGACTTCGCCAAGTACAGAATGCTATGCAATTCATGTACTAAAGCTACTAGACTGGCTAAGTCTGATTATTTCAACTCCTCTTTCCTGACTAACACTAACTCTTCATCTAAATTCTGGATGGTAGTTCATGCCCTATTCTCTCCCCCCTCTCACCCTCCCCCTCCAGTTCTCAAAATAAATAACTCCCTAGTTTCCGAACCTGGCTCCATGGCCAATGATTTTAATGCCTACTAAACCTCATGCACCACATCTCTTCTAAATTCCCTCTCCCTATTGCCACCTACCAACTTTAGCCCTTCGCCTCAACCAGTGCCTACCCCTCCCCCATTTTCCTTTTCTGCTATCTCCTCTGATGAAGCTCTTAATGCTCTCCTATCCCTCAACCTCTAAAGGCTCCTCACCAGATGAGCTCAATCCAAACTTCTACCTTTCTGTTCCTGCAATTGCTTATCCTAGCTCCCTAATCCTTAACCTGTCCTTTATTTCTGCCCAAGTACCATCATTCTGGAAACATGCTGTAGTCCTTCCTCTCCCAAGGGTGGTGACATGTCCACTCCTGGCAACTATTGCCCCATTTTCCTCCTTCCTACCCATGCCAAACTTCAAGAACATTTAGTTCTCTCTCTCGACTATCACCCTTCCTCTCTCTGATTCCTCCTTCTTCACCCCCTTCAAATCTGGTTTTCGGAAGAACCACTCAACAACCACCTCCCTCCTCAGGCTTACTGACTCCATCCTTTCAGGGATGGACGATGGCCTGATCACCTCAGCCATCTTTGTCGACCTAGCCAGAGCTTTCAACACTGTTTCGCATCCCCTGCTTCTTGATTCACTCTTCTCAGATGGCCTTGCTCCATCAGCCACCAACTGGTTTAAATCCTACCTCATTAGCAGGACCCAATCAGTCAGAATCCTTGATTCCATCTCCCCTCCACTCCCCATCAACACTGGTGTCCCTCAGGGCTCAGTGTTTGGTCCCCTACTCTTCTCCATTTTCCTTAATGATCTTCCCACAGCCTGCTCATCCTGTTCTATCCACATGTTTGCTGACGATACTGTTTTGTACAGTTCCGGCAAAAACCCTGCTGCTGTGCAAACCAGCTTACAGCATGACTTCAACCAAGTTCAGCTCTGGTTTGCTTCTCACCAGCTTTTTCTAAACACCAAGAAGACAGTCTCAATGACTTTGGCACCAGGCAGAGACTCTCTAGGCTCCCGGCCCTACCCACCTTCTACACCCTTGATGGGACCATCTTGGAGGACACCGCCTCATTTAGATATCCGGAGGTTTGGCTAGATCCGCACCTCAACTTCTCTGTGCATATCGATGCTATCCTGAAGAAACTGCGCTCCAAGCTTGGTACTCTGTTCAGGAATCATAGTTGCATCCCGCTGACTGTGAGGCACGAAATTGTCCAGAAGATGTTACTCCCCATCTTAGTCTATGGTGCTGCTCCCAAATCTTCCCTGACCAAGTTGGACACTCTCTTTAACTCCTTCTGCCGCTTTGCTATTGACTCCCCTTCCCATTCCCACCACTGTGAACTCTATCACTCTCTAACCTTCCTTCTGATATGTCACAGACGTGTGTCTCACTGTGCCAAAGTAACCTCCAGATTCTGGTTTGGGGGGGCCCCCCCCATCTCTCATCCTCTCTCCACCCAACTCCCCCACCCACTCTCTCAGATCACATGACGTACGCACCTTGACGGTCCCTCACCGCTCCACCCTCATCAGTTAGACTGGTTTCGCTTATCGTTTCCCTAAAATCTGGAATTCCCTCTCCCCGAAATACAACACTCCTCCTCCAACTACCTTACCTCTGCCCTACACAATTACCTTTCCCTCAGCTGTTCCTGATTTAACCCACCTTAGTACCTATCCCCAGTTTCTGCCTTCCTACCATGACCCCACCCCCCCCGGAAGGGTTCTCAACATCCTGAAGGGGGAAATCAGGAAATGGCTACCCCTTCTCCTCATATTCAGTTCTTGCCTCTCCCCCCTCTCTTCTCCACCTGCCCTTCTGGGTTACCGGTGTGCACAGCCTAACCCCATTCTTTTACTCCAACAGCACTTGTGTACTACCTCAAGCCTGCTCCCAGTACTCTCATGTACTATAAATGGTTCTGTCGTATTATTACTGTTTTGTACATTTATATGTTCTTTGTATGATTTTGGACATGTATTGTAATTTACCCAATGTTCCACTACTGTTTATTGTACAATACCTTGTGTTCCAACTGTTGCACAATCTTCAATGTTGTATTGTTTGTACTACCCACATACTACTGTAACTGATCATCCTTCACAACCCTATGTAACTTCTCCCCCCAGGTCGCACCATGAGATGAGCAACTTGTTGTTCAGTGTGCCCTCCTGGTGAAACATTTCAATAAATAAAATAAATAAATAAAGATCCCACCACTGATTGGGCAAGACTTACGACAGTCAAAACCGTAATGTTTTTTCCCTTTGCTGCTGGGGGGTTGGGTGCGGTGGGGAGTTAGGGTTGGAAACCCTAACACCACATTTCCCTACTTTTTTTGCTTTACTCTAAACCCTAACTGGTGCATTAATGCAGTTTTTTTGCAGTGAATTATCTTTGTGCTGAGAAGGTCTATGTTCTAACCCCCCCAGATTTTCAGCCTGAATGCCCTGACATGTTCCTGAGTGGCAGGGGATCGCCAAACGCCAGAGGTCAAATAAGTGGCAAAATACCTGTGTGTTGGCCTCCTTTATACCATTCTTTCACATCCCTAGATTCTAATGTGATCGCCCAGTCCCCTGGGGTTACTAGAATACTATCAGTATCATTGTTAGAAGCTAACAGGCAGCTGGTAGGCAGCTCATTAAGGGCCTCACATAATGACATCGTTGTTTACTCAGCTAGCCTGAGGGAAGAATGATTAGGCCATTCAGAACTCTTGCAGCAGCATAAGCCACACTGTGTGGACAGCTGCTCTGGGAGCTTAGAATGCTCCAGTTTGTGTTCAGTTAGAGCTTGAGTGAGGAGGTGAGAGGGGCAGAAGGACTGCCAGTGGGCTCTGAGGTGAGGGCCCAGGATTTCTCACCCTAGTGGAGTGTAATTTCCAGCTTATAGTGAAGCGGTGGAAACCAGTGCCACAGCAGGATTTCCTGATTTCTACTCCCAGTGAAGTGAAAGGAACTGCTTATTCTCAGTGGACTCAAGGGGCAATCCCCTGAAGGTGTGTGTGTGTTTCAGCTGCCTTGGAGAGGACTTTGAGAGACTGACCTGCTACCCAGGAGAATGCTTTTTTTGTTGTTCCATGCCCAGTGGATGGAACAACCATTTGTGAGAGCCTGTTCTAGGAGACTAGATCTCCACATAAGTTAGGGAATCGTTAATCTGGGGTGTGTGTGTCGAGATAAGGCTGGATCGCACCTATCAGTGTCTGTAGTTCACCCAAGTGAGTGAATTTTTTGTTAAACTGATCACCCAAGTGACTGCAAATTGTTTTCTGGTCACCCTAGTGTGTGACAAAGTTAAAGTGTGGGACCTCTAGCATATCAGTGGAAAATGGGTGTTTCAGTGGTGTAACCCTGAAGAATGGCAGAGGCTGTCGGTTGGGGGCAAGGGTGGGAGGAATGCCATCTAAGTGCTTACAAGGCAGGGCTTCCTGGTTCATAAAGGTACCAGTTATAGAAACATAGAAACAGAATCTGATGGCAGATAAGGACCACTTGGTCCACCTAGTCTGCCCATTTCCTACCTTACAGGTAAGCTGCAGAGCCTAGTTAACCAACAGCCTACTTCCTCCTACCCCCACTAGAATTGCCTTTATGTCTGTCCCATGCATTCTTGAATTCCTACTGTTTATGACTCTACAACCTCTTCAGGAAGGTTCTTCCATGCATCTAAAATCCTCTCTGTGAGGAAATACTTCTCATTACCTCTGAGCCGTTCTCTAACTTCAAATTGTACCCTTGTTCTTGTACATCTCTTTTCTGAAAGATGCTACCTCTTGGACTTTGTTGATTCCTTGAGGTATTTGAAAGTTTCTATCATGCCCCCCCCTCCCTCCTTTCCTCGAGGCTATACATCTTAAGCTCCTTTAGTCTTTCTTCATATGTCTTCTGGTGTGGACCCTGCACCATTCTGGTTGTCCGCCTCTGGACAGCCTCCATCCTGTCTATGTCTTTGTGGAGATGGGGTCTCCAGAACAGTACACAGTACTCCAGATGTGGTCTTACCAACTGTCTGTACAGAGGGCCAACAACTTCCTGTTTTCTACTGGTGATACCTCGCCCTATGCATCCCAGTATTCCCCCAGCCTTCCTTACTGCCTTCTCACAGTGCTTGCCCACCTTTAGGTCATCTAATGTGACTACCCCAGGTCCCTTTCCATTTTTGTTGAGCAAGGGCCAAGCTGCAGGTTAAAATGCATGGCTGAGTTTCACTTATTTTGCATCTATGTTCAAAGAAGAGTTATGAGTGTGTGGCTTAGATTTACTAAATGACATTCATGGGAGGAAAATGTTTGGGTGTGTGACCTGGTGTCCACTAGATGTGCCAATTGGGAAATTGAGAAGAATATATTTTTCTTCTGTGTGTTCATGAACTGTACTGCATGCAAGGAGAGTTCATGAAATGTACTTGTCCTGCCTAGACCGACCCTTGGGGGTCCACTTCTGCTTTAAATTTCCATCTGCTTAGTAAAGCCATACTGCACAATCCCAGTTACTGTTCTGGACATTCTGATTATTGCTTCTGGTTGTGTGGATTTACTGGGGCCACCTCAGCAGGTTAAATCTTGCATATGCCTAGCAGCCTCCACCCAGGACCTGGGGTGTAATGGTTACACAAGGTTCATGTTGTTTTGTTTCTGTACCCCACCCTCTCTTCCTCTAGAAAATGAGCCAGGTATACATCCTAACGCCAGGTGGTAGTCCTTCCTTTGTAAAGTAAACTGATATGCCAGTATGTGGGTACCAGTGTTCCAGATTTTAGCAGGGTGTGCTCTAGTTAAAAAGTGGCAAGTGGGTTACACTAGAGGGAGCTAAATGATAAACCAGGAAATGCATCATTCAGCAATTCAAAGTCCCCATTCAAAATATCCTTATGTTAGCTGCTGCCATGTGGGACCGCAGCCTTGAAAAAGGAGACTACTGCAGGAGAGAAACTGTGCCATTCTACTGATTCCGAGTGTAGCCATGCCATTGCATCAAAACAGATAATTACTTTTATAAAAAAAAGTTTTAAGAAAGTGAGCATAACACATTACCTGACCCTGCATTAAATTTTTCAGTAGTGTGATGTAATTTCTCTCAGCTTCGGGGGTTGGGGCTCTTCTGTAACCTGAATTACAGGCAGGACCCAGGGATCAATCCTTTAATTCTTGGTCTCCGAGGCAGGCAGCAGCTTTCATCTAAATACAGATCTTTTATTAGGCCAGGTGGTAGTTGACTCTTGTTCTTGTATACTACAATCTTTAATTTCACCACCAGATGGCACTACATCAGGCCACTGATTCTGTTCACACTAGAGCTAATAGTCTTTGTTTTTTTATGTTGGCTTAAGCGCATGTGCAAGCAACATTTTGCGGTAGTAGCACTGTACTACCACTTTTAAAGGTGTGTCAGTGTTGTGGCGAATCCAGGGGATGCTTTAGCCGGTGTGTCCCTCAGCCACCAACCAGTGCTGCCAATGACAGCAGTTTCAGAGAGTGCAACCAACTTGAAAGAAATCCGCCGCTGCAATGAGAGACAGGCTTGTCATTGCAGCAGCAGATCTGACATGCCTCCATTACATGCCATTCCTGGTAAAACATTTCAATAAACATGGAGGCGGCCTGTCGTCCCTCGCAATCCCTAGAAAGATTACTTCAGGGTGCCTAATCCCCTGTCAGCATTCCCTCCCCAGTTCAATTTGTTTACAACGGGTGCCCAATCCCTGGTCGGCATAATGCACCCCAGTTTTATTTGTCTGCCAACAGGGGTGCCCAACTCCTCGCCATCAGGCCCTCCCCAACACAGACATGCTTTATTTGCCGACAGGGTGCCCAAGCCCAGTCGGCTCCAGACCTCCCCCCAAAAAAAACAGGTGGCACACTGGGAGCCCACCCCAGTGTACCTAAATGTCTTAGTGTCACCTGTAAAAACAAAAACCTTCCCCCAAAGTTTTTTTTTTTTTGCTTTTCCCTGCAAAACAAGAAAATGGTCCCTCGTTGTCTGTGTGCCCCCTTCCCAAACCTGCACCCACCCTCTGCGCACCCTACCTCCCCACACTCCCCCCTCACCCCATACTTACATCCGGAGGTCATCGTGGCGATCTTTGGTGGAGCGGGAACACGCCTCGCACTCTTCAAAGCCAACTGCAAACTGAAGAAATGCCGGTAGGCTGTATAATGTCATATATGGGAGGGGGCCAACTTAGGTGGATATCTCGGCTATTTTGTCAACTTTGGCTGTATGTTTTCAACATGGGTTCTTGGGACCCCACCCTCATAAATCAGTCACTGTCATTTCATTATTCAGTCCCAAAGGTGATTTCACGTCACTGCACGGAATCACCTTTCAGGACTGAGTAATGAAATGACAGTGCCACTGTTCATGAGTTGGCTACAACAGCCTATGTTGCAAATCTGGTGAATAAATTAAAATGACTGTTATGAGCGCATGCTGTACAGTTTCCATGCATGCTCATAACTCGAAGAATTTTAATAGTTTCACTCCAGATTTTCCACATTGCCATTTTTTCACACCTCCTTATGAACAGTACAGCTGCCATTTTTCACATCCTTCCCAAAACGTGTTTTCGCACATGTGCCACACAATGGTGCGATTGCTGTGGGAAATCAACATTCAGGATAGATTAAGAAAAACACAGTGACACTGTTCATGAGTGGAGGACCCAAAATGCTTATGTTGAAAATTTGGTGAAAAAATTCCAAAAAATGACTATGTCACAAGCATGCATTGCGCAGTTTCCACACACGCTCATAACTTCGAGAATTTTTAATATTTTCACTCCAGATTTTCAACATTACCATTTTTGCACACTTCCTTATGAACAGCACAGCTGTCATTTTTCATATCACGCCTAAACGTGTTTTTGCACCTGTGGCATAATGGGCACGTAGCTAGGTGAAATCAACTTTCAGGACAGAGTTACAAAATCACAGTGCAACTGTTCATGAGGAAAAGTCCCAAAATGCCCATGTTGAAAATTTGGTAAAAATCTCTCAAATTACCACATATGGTCGTCATGCTAGCAGTACCTATGCACGCCATAAGTTTGCAAATTTTTTATATTTTCTCTCCAGATTTTGAACATTGCCATTTTTTTACACCTCCTCATGAACAGTACAGCTGTCATTTTTCACATCCTGCCCAAAATGTGTTTCCGCACCTGTGGCTTCCAGTGGTGCAGTTGCTGTGTGAAATCACCTTTCAGGATTGAGTAACAAAATGATAGCACCACTGTTCATGAGGTGGGGTCCCAAAAAGCCACTGTTGAAAATTTGGAGTGAAAATACCAACAAACACCCGGGGCGTTAAGGTTTCCAACCATACACCCACCCTGTAGAGAATGACTGGTGTCGAGGACATAACGTGGGTTTGTCGGCCATAATGTTTGCAGAATTCTACGTCCCCCACCCTACAGCCACTGACAGGCATTGAGATGTGCCTTGGGTTCCATCTCCTAATGTTCACCCCATTATCCTATATTGCACCCATCTCAGCTTATTTCTTATGCAATGGGGTGAGCATAAAGGTCGAACACCCCAGTGTACACCCTGACACCTGTCACTCTCTGCAGGGAGGGTGAGGAGGATTGGCATCAGTGTTATGGCTGACCCAAAGCCACACTCCCAACACCTGTCAGTCTTTGCCGGGGTTGCTCTGCATGTAATCCTACCTTGCAGACCCCACCAGGTCTGCCCCGTCACTAAATCCACAAAACAGGTCTAATGCATCACAGAACCTGCTTTCCCAGCCTCCAGGACTACCTGCCCCATTAGGTTTAACCACTCCACCAAACAGGTCTACTCCATCACCTGACCAGCCACCTCATGTTTGTTCTGTTCTACCTCAGGTACGTCCCTTGTCACCTTGGGCTCTCCCGTTGCCAGTGGTTAGGCCTGCTCTGTTACCAACACCAGTTAGTTCTAGTCCCCCACGTTTACCTGCTCCACCAAATTTACCAATGCCATCGAACTTTCATGCACCTTGGTGGGAAGTGCCTCCTCCATTACTTCTTGCCTCCTTGGAGAGAATGGCCTGGCGCCTTTGGGCTACCTGTTCCACCAAGTTTACCTATGCTACCAAACCTCTGTGCCCCTTGGCGGGAACTGCCTGCCCCATCATTGACTCTCCCTGTTCCATCACTCAGACTACTTGCTCCATGGGCTTTACCTGCCCCGTTACCCCCAGTGACTGAGGAACTGGACCCAGAGGTCAAGGCATAGTGACCAATTGGATTGCTGCTGACATTCCACCCAGCAGACGCTAATAATATAAGCAAGCTTAGCAAGGCTTGAGCATCTGATCTCTGTTTTCCAAGCAATAATCAAAATGGATTTTGGAGTGTATGACTTTGTATTGATCGATTAACAATTTATAACCTGATAATTACTAATGAATTTTGGTATGTTCGATTCTGTATTAACTGATTAACAACTTGTAATCTGGTAGATTATACTCTGCAATTTAGAAACTCATATACTCAGTTTTTATTTTCTTATAACTCTAAGCAGAAGTAAATGCTGAATGTAGACTTGTAATTTTCAGGCTTACTGTGTCTTCATGAGTCCTGAGTGTTACCTTCTCAACTTCAAAACACCTGTGAGGTATGTTCCACTGGTAATGACAGGCAGTATATTTTTACCCACTCAAGTCTAGCCATAAATGGCTAGCAAGCAGTCAACCCTGCCTTTTTGGGGGAATGTCTGGCCACATGAGTTGTCATGAGCACCCCATCCTAGTAGATCAATAATTGACCACATGAGCAGTCAACCTTGTCCTGCCTTGTAAACAACTAACCACAACAAGTGGCCAGCTGTTCACACCTCTGTCTAGGTGTGATCTTTCTCAGTCTATGTGGCTCACTTGAGAGCTTGGTCTTATTTTTAGACATCTGAGAAAGCTTCCTGGCCATCTCTCACACAAGATACCATGACGTCAGGCCAAAGTTACAGCCCAAATAATTTCTATATCAGTCAGATGTCTTGAGTTTATTGACAGCCTTCAACTTCTGATCGTCAACCAGTGGTCACCTGGTCAGTAAAAGCAGCCAGGATCCAAAACTATCAAAGTATCTGACCCTCCTATTTTCTGCCTTGGCAAAGAGTATTTAAGTCCACAGCAGTTCCAGCCAAGGTAAAGAGTCTCAGAGGGAGAACCAAGAGTCACCCCAGTTCCCTGGATCTCATGAGGACATCGCTTTGTACTGGTTTGGTGAGTTTTGTTACCTCTACCTTAGGCACAGGACCTCAGGCTGACAAGTTGCCTGTAATTGTTTTCATTTCTTTTATTGCGATGTATTTTTACTTGCAATGAAAAAATCATTTTCTACTTACACTGCTGTTCAGAAAAATAGTAACTGTATTTTGAATTATGACTGCACTTAAAATAGTAGCTGTCTATTCAATTTAATGCCAAAATTGCCTTGTAAACTTTAAACATACTGCACATATCAAAAGTAAGCATTTTTCTTATCATGAATCCTGATTTTGGTTTTTCTTTTCAGTTTAATATTATAAAACTTAGAGCAATGAGTTTAGAACAGGATAACCTTAAATGTAAATTAGGTTTAGATTTCTGCTTCCTTGGTCATGCTGGTACACTTAAGGTAACAGTTCCAGGTTACATCCACATATTAAATTGTACAGATTTCATGTACAGAACCATTACATAAATATTTGGGATGGTGTCTCAGATTCCAAAAGAAAACACTGGTGTAAGATATTTGACAGTCCCAGACACCAGTTAACAGATGGGTTCAAAGTGCATGTGAAAATATTTGAGGAACTAGGAAAGCTTCAGTGTCCCCGACAAGTAATCATGCTCATAAGGGACCTTAGACTTTATTGAATACACAGCCTTTATAGACTGAGGCCAAATAGTTTTGGTCAGTCAGGTGTCAGATAGGATAATTGTGGCAGGTGCCCTGGGTCAAGATACAGGTGCCAACCTGCCAACCCTCTGTGTTTCCACAAACAAACTTTATCCTGACCTAGCACAAATGGTAGATGATTTGGAAAGACACCAAACCCAGTCAGTGGAACATGTAGAGGGACTGCCAGTCTCCACTGGTCATGGTGAAAACCATATACAGGAAACTGAGCAAGGCAGTTATACCGACAGCAGGAAGGCACTACTTTTAACTCAGGGTGTTGGCATTACTTCAATACTTCACTGCCATTCCTATTTTGCATTTCTAACTCCTGCACTACCAATGCCAGTGCCAGCAAGCCAACATTCGGCATTGACAAATGCTTTTAAACGGACTTTACTAAGGAATGTACAAACACATGCATACCTTTTCACAGTATAAGACTGCCATTTTATGGCTGTTACTGGAATTAATTGCAACATAACAACAAAACTGCCTGGAGAATACTGTTACAATTCCTCCACAGTTTTTTGAGTGTTTTTACTTTTTTTTTTTGCATCTATTTTTCACTCTTTGGCCGCCTGACCTGCTCCCGTTACCTCATCCTCGCAACCTGCTCGGGGACATCCAGCCATCGACCGCCTCTACCGCAGGCACCCATACTCCTGCGGTTTTCCCCTCACAGCGGGGCCGCAGGGAGCCCCCTACTCCCCATGGAACACGGATCCAGGTGGGTGCCACTGAGAAACTGCGGACGGCCATCAAGCCACTCGATTCAGGCGCCATTTTCCCTGGTTTTCGATGCCACTATTATTGCATGCTCAGGCAGTGCCTCCAGTCTCCACTGTGGGCCGCTGCTGAGCGATGTGATCCCCAATCTCATCTCCAGAGAGGAGAGCAGTCCTCTGGACGCTCAGTCTTCTGCACCCCCCTGCCAACCCCCGGTGCCCCGAATGCGTTCCTGAACCCGGGTCGCCGGCATAGGTCTAGGTAAGGCGTCAGTGCCTCAACCCTCTAAACCACCGGGCTGGCTTGTGTTTTATTTCTTTTAATATGTCCAAGCCTAATCTCTATATACTAATCTGCTAAAACTCATTAAAACCACTAACTGGAACTACGAGATGAAGAAGAGAGAATTATGCTATTGGGCCCCCTACAATACTGAGCGCCAGTGTGGTCCCTGGTCCCATGGGTAGTAAAAACTGGTTTGTGCACTTTATATTTGGAAATTAGAATAAGTAGGCCCCCCCAAAAAAAGAGTGGCCCAACAGATACAGTCCAAACCACTTTATTAGTTGGAGGCGGTTTTAATGTCTATATCTGTTCATGTCCCAAGGTTAAGTACCATCTCGTCCAACGTTCTGTGTATTTATTAAGTTGATCCCTTACTTGAAATGTGAGTTTTTTCCATTTCTTCCATGTCTTTGACTATTTTCTACCACTCCCCTATTGTTGAAGGGCCTGCTTGCAGTCACCTTCTAGTGATTGCTTTAGAAATGGCGACTATGCATATATTCCAAATATGGAGTCTACTTGACCCTTTCACTGTCTGGGGGACCTGAAATGTCTCACCAGATACATTATTTAATAACCAGGGGTTGAGATTCCATCGGTTAATCAAATCCTAGTGGATCATGAAGCATGAGGTGAAGCCGAGTATGTCCTATGCCCCTGTGGTAAGATTAACAAAGTGAACCCAAATTCTGGAGTGTCTTAATGCTATTATAAAACAAAACATTTGTTTAAATTAATGCTCTTTATACAATAGTTTAAATTCTAGTTAATCTGTTTTATATAAGTTTTTCCCAGCAGTGAATCTAACCCATTACAATGTATGTCAGCCAATTAGAATGCTTCATTTCCCACCATTGTTTCATAAATACTTATATGAGTGCTCTTTTTCTCTGTGGAT
Organism: Neoceratodus forsteri; assembly: GCA_016271365.2. NCBI lineage: Eukaryota > Metazoa > Chordata > Ceratodontiformes > Ceratodontidae > Neoceratodus > Neoceratodus forsteri. The sequence goes on along the minus strand of CM028137.1, from coordinate 557,166,815 downwards.
GAGACACTCTTATTCTGTGAGGAGTGTCTCACATGCAGTTGCCCTGAAAATGGGCACCTTTGAGGAAAATGTTTTAAAATTTTAACCTTCAGTTCACGGTTTTCATACTCTAAGAATGCAAGTGAGACCACTCTTGCAACCATAAAAGCAGTCTCAGCAGTGGTATTAACATACACAATAATAAGTTATAGTTCTATATCACTTTCCACTGGGGGAAACAGAGAGATAGCCTGTCAATGGCAGGTGCTCTTTGCTATGTCAGCAACTGAGTTGCACACCCAAAATGCTGGTCCACTGTAGTAGGAAGGCAGAAGAAGGAGAAGGCACATGGTTTGGAATCAGGAGGATTAATAATCCCCGTAGCTGCTCTCTTTTTATTTATTATTTATTTGAATTTTGGTAACTGGATAAGCCCACTGGGATGAAGTGTCCCTTTTTCAGGGGCAACCCAGGGAAAACAGTTACAGAGGGAGTAGACAGTGGTACAAATTATAAAAATCACATGGTAAGTGTACACACACACTTAGAGCTACAGTGGGCAGAGCCCTGCAGACCTCTTGTGATCAGAAAAGGACTCTGTATTCCTTGCATTCTTTGTGACTGAACAACTTGTTAGAGATGCACCACAGTTGCCTTCGCATCTGTGGAGCACTCCACTTACACTACACTATTTTTTATTTTTAAAAATATCAGTGCTATCCTGATTCCAGCACTGGGGGATTGGGTGGGGGTACCCCCCAGTGTCACTCTTTTGTTTCTGGGGGGTGCTGAGAGTGAGGGTCGGGTGGAGGGTGTTGTCAAGGCACAGGTCAGGAAGCATAGGAAAACCAGGAGCAGTTTCAAAATTAGCAAATAGCGTTTTATTATTAACAGCAACAAAATAAAAAAATTAAAATTGTTCAGTATAACTATTTAGAATGGCAGTACAAACATAGAAAGCAGAGTCCTTCTGAGTTTTCTTCTGAATTTCAAATCTCAGTCTCTGTCTCTCTCTTGCACAAGCATTGCTGCTCATTTTATAAGTCTGAGCCTGGGAAACTTGTTAAGAAAACAGCATGCTTCTCACACAATGTTCTTGTAAGTTTCCAATGTTTTTGCAGGTGCAGCAAAAAGAACATAATGACCCCAAACTGGCCTCTTGCTTACAGTATCTCAGAGTGTTTGCAAACCAGCATTCTCAGGTTAACCCCTTGAGTTCCAAATAGCTTTGCAATCATTTCAACAGTATAACTATATACAGTTGTAAACAAAGGAATCCCAGTATCAGTGACATTTTAACATAAAGATTCACATATATTTTTATACCCGCAGATATGCAAGAGGGGAGAAAAGACAGAAATAGCAAGGGAAGGCAGAGAGCTAGCGAGAGGTAGAGAATTGTGAAACCGTCGGAGTGATCAGTTCCTAGGTCTCACAAGGAAATTTGGTTGCCCAGACAGACAAGAGACAGAAAAAGAAAAGGACAGGACAGATCCTTGTATTTGACTCTTTCTGCATAATGAATGGGACAGGGCCTTATTCAGTCCTGTCACAGGGGGATATGTCTAATTTAAAAAAAAAGGAACTGCTGTTGCGACAGAGTACAGATCATGCCGCCATGTCCAATATGGCCGCCGCACTCTACTACGCAAAACAACAAAGTCCTCTTCATCCATCCCTCCTCCTCCCTCTCATTCCCTTAGATCCTACGACACTCATACCATGGTAGTAGTCCTTCGCCGTTCTACCTCAGTTTGTCAGGCTGCTTTCTCTCACCACTTCCCTAAACTATGGAACTCCCTCCTCCATCAAATTAGACACACCTTTTCTCCTTGGTCCATCTCTTCATCCCTTCACAGCTACTTTCCTCCCAATTGCACCTGCTTTTAAAGTATTCCCACCTCCCTCTCCCTGCCGTTCTACACTATTGTCTGTTCTGTTGTCCACTGGAGCACTACCTGTATTCACATTCCTAAATCCAGAATGGCCATCTCTACATATTAACTGTAAACCTTTAATCTACATATAACTGTTAACATTTGCTTATTCATTTCTAATGTAAGATCAAAGGTATTGTTATGTAATGTTATATATATCTGTTTGTATATCAAGTAGAAATGTCAAGAATGTGTGTTCTCCCACTCCCTTTCCCTAATGCTGTATGGCAAGCCTTGCTTAATTTGTTAATGTAGGCACTTCAAATGTCAATCTTCACATGTATGTTTAGGTATTGTTATTTAGCTAAGAATGTACAGTATGTCCATGTAGAATGTAATGTAATGTATGTTGCTACTCACGTTCCCTTTCCCCCAGGACGCAACTGGAAACGAGCAATTTGTTGCTCAGAGTGCCTTTCGTGGTGAAACTTTTCAATAAATAAATAAGTACCTGGGGTGTTTTTGAGGATCAGGCCCTCAATGCATAGGGTGAGACAGCATCCTTTTGATGTGGTAACAGGTGTTCCAAGTTGTAAAGTAAAGACATCCCTCCTAATCTAGGACATTGTAACTTTCACCCTAATGGTTTAGAAATGCCTATTGAGGGGGCTGTTGTATATTTTGTTACAAACTTCATTTTGCTTTTAAAACTACCCTAGCACGTTTTTGTTGCCAGACAATTTTTTTAGAAGGTAAGAAGGTTAATATGCATTAAGGGAACCAAATGGATCATTATTAATGTCCAATTTTCTGTTAGATTACAGATGGATGTATACTGTAACATATACAGTAGTCAATATATAATGTGTTAAAATCAGATTGTTTAAAGAAAGGGGCAAAGGGGTCATAGTTGCCAAGCCTTTCGGATGGGAAGTTCCAGGAGTGTGAAACTCGCAGGGTCCTGTGTCTGGGCAATCTCTTTTCAAAGGAGGTGCTGCACACCTTTGTGGCCCTGCAGGGGGTTACTGAACTGCCACATTCTCACTTCTTTTGATACCTACAGGTCCAGGCATATGTGAGAGGTTCAGGAAGGGACTTGGGATCAGAGTCCCCTCGGACCCAAATGGAACAGCTGATCGACACGGCTAGTAAGGATTCTAAGGGTCTTATGAGAAAAGCAAACCACCAAGATAGATGATACAGTATTTACCCAACCTCATGCATAAATGTAAGGTACTTTGGGAAAGAGATTTAGAGGTAAACATCAGGGAGGGAGGGAGATTGGAACCTTTTGATAAGGTCACATACAGGATTATTGATTTGTAATAAGAATAAGGAGTCACAGTTTAAATTCATACATCGCTTATATTGCCCTCCCCTGATAGTCCATGAATATAATCCAGCAATTTCCCCAGTGTGTGGGCACTGTAAAAGTGAGCTGGGTTCATACTTTGATTACTTTTGGTCCTGCCAGTACTTCCAGGATTTCTGGAAGGCGGTGTCACAGGCATTATCAAATATGTCTGGGCATCCAAGGCAAAGAGAAGCGGCAATGTTAGAAACTGGGAGGAGTATAGAAAATTGCTTAAAGTAACAAAAAAAAACAATAAATTAGGCTAGAAGTAAACATGAGTTGAAATTGATAAACAAAGTTAAGGACAATCATAAATCATTCTATTATTACGTTAATAAGAAGAAGGGGGGAAGAAATACCTTCGGTCCTATAAAAGATCAGGATGGGGAATTAATCAATGATAATCAGAAAATGGCAGAACACTTTAATAATTATTTTTTATCCGTATTTAATACTAAATCTAGGGGGACTAAAGAACATCTTGAGGATTTAGTAAATAAAATCACACTAAATGCTGAGGACGTAAAAATAGATTATTAAAACTTGACCCCAATAAATCACAGGGTCCTGATGGGATTCACCCAAGAGTCCTTAGAGAGCTGGCAGATGTACTGGTGGAACCAGTGGCAGTATTGTTTCAAACATCACTAGATAGGGTGGAGGTAGCACAAGTCTGGCGCAGGGCTAATGTTATACCTATCCATAAAAAAGGATCTAGACAGGAGGTGGGAAATTTCAGGCCAGTGAGCTTGACCATGGTCTTGGGGAAAATCCTGGAAGCTATTATCAAGGACCACATAGTGGAGTTCATGGATCTAGCAGGGGACATAGATGATACACAACATAGTTTTAAGAAGGGACGCTCATGTGACTCTAATCTCTTAGAATTTTATGGAAATGTAAGTAATTGCATGCCCGTGCACAAATTTTGTAGTCTGTGCTGCCTGGCCCTCGCTACTAGTGTGTGTACATAATACCAATTACAGCTAAACTGAAAACTGGGATTCCTACTGCTGATTTTTTGTTTGTTTAAGGACTGCTACTAGCCTGTATTTGCTCATTCTGGTAGGAAAAAAAAAGAGTAAAATACTGTTTATTTGCTTTGCTAGTTTCCTGCTGTTTTAATCTAGTCAGACCCCTTAATCTTCCCATTCTCTCCTTTGTGTGTCTCTTTGTGTGATTTGATTTTTTCGCCCTTCCTCCAACCGCCTCCTCCACAACTTCTTAAATACACCTAAACCACTCCCCCTTCTGTGTACCTCACCCATTGGCCATCTTGCCCTACACAAATTTAAAGCTGCAGAACACCTCCTAGAGTGTGGTCCTGCCCTACAGAACTACATTTCTAACAGCCCCTTGCCTCACCATTCTCTCCTCTCCCCCTTCATAAGGCTGACCACACTAATTCTCTCCTACTACTTCCCCTTGTCCCCCACTCTCCCTCAGAAAGATGAAGCTGGCACTGCCTATATTATGGGCCATCTTCCTAACTACTGCACTGCTATTGACCGACTTCTGCGCTACGATGCTGGCCTGTGATTAACAGCGCCTCTCCTTCCTCTCATTCCTTCTCCCGTCTTAACCCTCTTCACTCACTACTAGGGATAAGTCCACCCTGGGGTACATCTCTCTCATCCTACTCACTAAAGGAGAACGACGCCTTCTTGGCCACTACCTGGCTAACCTCTCCTGGTCTCCTGCTATTCCATCCTCCCCATACATTCTCCTACTATCACTACTCTCCCTTTCTGGGGACATTGAGTGCAACCCTGGCCCAACAAACTCCCATATCAACCCCTCCTTCAGCATCTGGATAAATGCCCCTGGTCTTAAAATCGCACATATCAATGTCTGCAGCCTTCCATCTAAATTCACTGACCTTGAGGCTTGGATTGAACTATACAAGCCTCATATTCTGAGGCTCGCTGATACATGGCTAAAGGCACACCACACCGAAAACACCTTCAAAATACCTGGCTACTCCTACCTACGCCTCAACAAGCCAGGCAGGAAAAATGGTGGTGGTGTGGCCCTGCTCCTAAGGGAACCCCTCTCAGCTAGCATTGTCCTACACTCTGACCTTTCCTCATCTAGTGAATGGCTACTCTCCAAATTGACCCTGGGATCCTGCAAGAAACTCTATATTGGCTGCTACAACCCCCCACGACTGGAACCATTGGACTCACCAGCCTCCTCCAAGGCCTGAGCTCTCTGACTCCCCAAAGGGAATCTATCCTTCTTGGCAACTTAAATCTAAACTGGCTGAGTTGCCACCAGCCTGACTATGTATCCCTGTTAAAGCAGCACAACCTGGTGCAGGTGATCACTCTCCCCACCAGACTTAATCCACACTCGGCCACCCAGACTTTACTAGACTGGATCCTCAGAAACAGGGAGGACCGAGCATTACACGCTGGCACCATGGCAGACTCTATAAGCAATCACTCACCAACCTATCTCCTCTGGTCTTCCAAACTAAAGCACCCCCCACCCAAATACCTATCTCTCAGAAATTTCAGCTGCCCAATCTCCACAAATCTCCTCGAGGAGACCTAGTCCTTGGACTGGTCCATGCTTTTTTCCCTTTCCAATGTAGCCATGGCAGTTTCCACATTTACCTAGACTCTACTAACACTCCAGGACCGCTTTTACCCTGTCACCACCAGGTGGGTCAGAGGCGGGTGCTTGCGCTGGGTCTCTAAAGACCTCCTAACCATTATGAAGGCCAGAGACCACACCTGGTCCACTTTCAAAGCAACCCCCTGTCCTGCCCTCTGGGATGCTTACAGGCTTATGAGGAACAAATGTAAACAACAGGCCAAATTTTTGAAACAGACCCACTTCCGCAATCTGCAAAAGGCCAACCTTGGAGACCCTAGAAAATTCTGGGACTCAATCAGCTCCCTCCTAAACCCCCACCCCCAGCTACGCTGCACCACTTCTCAGCTCCCAGGATGGGCTGCTGACCGACCCACACAATGTAGCCAGTGTCTTCAATTGTAAGTTCACCAACTTATCCATGTACCTAAATAAGCTGCCAACTGCCCAACCTCAAAGCTCAGCCCTAATACCTGACACACTGCCATCCTCTTCAAGCTCTGCCACTCACCCGCAAATACCCCCATTCTATTTTAAAGCCCTCTCCATACATGGCACAGTGAAGCTACTCAAAAGTCTACCTAACCACGGCTCCTCTGGATCTGATGGACTATCTCCAGTCTTCCTTAAGCTGATCTCTCCGGTGACTGCCAGGCCACTCACCTTCATCTTTAACCTTGCCATTTCCACCTCCTCCATGCCTGATCCATGGAAGATAGCTAAGGTCATCCCCATTCTTAAATCTGTTGACCCTAAATCCTTCGACAATTACCGTCCGATATCCGTTCTCCCTCATCTCAGTAAACTACTCGAGAGAGCAGTCCACAATCAGCTCACTGAGTACATAGGCAAATACACCCTCCTACGCAACCAACAGCATGGCTTTCACAAGAATCATTCCACTGCCACTGCCCTCGCCCTTCTGATCGACCACATCCTCTCTAACAAGGATAATGGTAAAGCCACCGGGGCTGTCTTCATCGACCTCTCAAAGGCTTTTGACATGGTTAACCATGTTCTCCATACCTCCAAGCTTAGCCTCCTTGGTTATTCTCAGAAAGTCACAGTCTGGTTCAGTAACTACCTTACCGATCACTCACAATTCGTGTGTATTGGTCAAACCTGCTACCCCACCCTGCCTGTCTCTGTGGGGGTCCCTCAAGGCTCAATCCTGGGTCCCCTCCTTTTCTCCTTATTCGTTAATGCACTTCCCTTTGACTGCCTCAACTGTCACTCTCTCCTGTATGCCGATGACCTTGTCCTCTTCTACAGTGAAAAATCCACATGCGTCTCCTCAGTTCTCTCGCACAACTATGATGCGGCCCACAGCTGGTTCTCAAAAACACTCCTCTTAGAAAATGCCAAAAAAAACTAAATCCATGCTGTTCGGATCTAAGCCCTTTCTGGCCAAAACTAAAAGCATGCCCCCTTATGCATTTTCACCCTAGATGGCCCAGCCCTGGAAGATGTCAACACCTACAAATACTTAGGAGTACTGCTCGACCCTTCCCTCACATTCACTGAGCATGCAAATTCCCTTGTCAGAAGGTTTCATTAAAAGTTAGGTGCCGCCTATAGATTCAGGCAATACCTTACCCCTGAAGCCAGACTAACCATTGTCCAGGGTAATCTTATTCTTATTCTTGACTGCTGCTCCCCTATTTATGCCAGGACGTCAGCTATTGCCATGGTTAAACTCTCCACTGCCTGCAACAGTGCCTGTCGTTTTGCTTTATTGGCCCCATTCTCCACCCACCACTATACCCTCTATAATACCCTTGGATCGCTACCGCTACAAGGTCACTTTGACCTAGCCCTCTGCTGCATGGTAGACAATGTCATCCTCACGGCTCCAGAATCCCCCCAACTGACCTTCTGAAAACCAGAATGCTCCTCCACAACCTCCGCTGTAATGGTACTCCCCCTCTAGCTGTTCCTAGAGTATCCACCAACATGAGTAGCAGAGCTTGGTCTGCAGCTGCCCCTTTGCAGTGGAACAAACTACCAGCTGAACTCCGTTCCATTGACACACACTCCAGTTTCAAGTCCCACCTTAAAGTCTGGTTCCTGGCAAACTCATCCTGCCACTGCTCCCTGGGGTCTGACACCAACCCACACTAGTCAGCTCCCTAGCCCAGGGGTTACCCACCTACCCACACTAGTCAACTCCCCTGCCTACAACTGTTATATTGTATTTTTCACAGTAATATTTGACTTCCTTGCCTGTACATATTGTATATATATTTTTTAATGAGTATTCTGTGTAGTCACACATTGTACACTGTGCCTACGATTTGTTTGTTTTGTACCAAATCTCCTCATGTCCAATATTGAAACCTTGTACTCACTGTTCTCAAATGGACCTATGCATCAAACCTGTATATTGTGCTTACTATTGTTGCTTGTATCAAATCTGTTTCATGTATATCACTGTTACCTTGTACTCCACTGTCACCCTGCACCAGGTGTTATGGCCCGCGTCGTACTTGAAAACGGTCCCTGGGATCATTGCACTCACCTGGTTATCAAAGTCATAAATAAAAATAAATAAATAAATGTTGTATTTTTGGACTTTCAAAGGCTTCCAATAAAGTACCGCATGGGGAACTAATTGACGCACTAATAAATCATAATATCTCTGGTAACATTACTCACTGGGTTGAGTCATGGCTGAGTAACAAAAACAAAGGATTTGTTTAAAAAGGTCATACTCAGACTGGTCAAATGTGGAAAGCAGTGTCCCCCAGGGATCGGTATTGGGGCCATGTTTATTCAACATCTGTATACACTCATTGACAGGAGGAGGGGAGGTTTGGGAGTCCAGATTTGCAGACGACACCAGAATTGGCACTATTGTTAATAATATCAGTGATACACACAAGCTGTAGACTGCTCTAACTAAAATGGAAGAATGGGCATGGGAGACAGAACTGTCCTTCAACACCAACAAATGTGCAGTGATGCACTTTGGAAAGAATAATATCAAATGAGATTATGTTTTGAATGACCAGACATTAAGTAAGGTCACGGATGAATGAGACCTGGGTATTAAGGTGTCAGATGACCTTAAGTTTAAACAACACTGCAACCAGGTGATTAGGACTGTCAGTGGTATACTAAATAGTATCAAAAAACACATAAAAAGTAGGAGGAGGGAGGTGATTATGCCTTTGTATGGTTCACTGGTTAGGCCACATTTGGAGTACTGTGCCCAGTTTTGGTCATCTTTGTATAAATTAGAGATCAGAACCTTGGAGAGAGCGTCCAGAGAAGGGCAACAAGGATGATCACTGATATAAAAGACATGGATTATGATGAGAGATTATCAGAGCTGAGAATGTATATGCTGGAATACTGTAGATTGCAAGGAGACGTGTATGGTCTATAAGGCACTGACAAATGTTAAATTATGGGCAAAACTTGGGTTAGAACTCAAAGAACAAAGTTATAATACTACAGCACACCCATTACAGTTGAGGGGAGAACATTACCAATCAATAAGGAAAAAACATTGGTTTAGTGTGAGAGTGGTTCCTGTTTGGAGTAGCCTGCCAGTACAGGTGGTGGCAAGTAACAGCATGCAAAAATTCAAGGAAGAGCTTGATAAGTATTTCATAGCAAGAAATATACATGGTTATAGCTAAATGGACACGGTGAGCATTATGGATTAACGTCTTCTCTGGTGTGATATTACCTACGATCCGCTACAATTGGCACCCATTACCATGCTATTTGGCATGGAAGATTTTGGGCCGGAGGGCTGCGGGCTCCTGCCTCATTGGTTGAGGATGCTTTTGGTCCTTGCTCGACACTGTATATTAAATACTTGGGTGTCGTATGTCCAGCCCACGGTCCAGCATTGGAAATCCCTGGCCATACAAATCTTGGTTATATGAAATGCCTCTCATTTGTTTTGAGGGGTGAGGGAGAATGATTTCTGACAGTCTCAGACCCTTTCCTAAATACTCTATCCCCTTCGGAAGTGCAGACTCTGAAAGATGGCCTGGTGTAATAAGATGGTCGCTGAGACCTGAGGGATGGCATTTTTAGGGATGGCTAATATTGCTCTCCCTTCTCTTTGTTATCAGTGTGGATGCACTTAGTGATGGGTGTGAGATGTCCACCCCGTTGCTGGCACAGTAACTTAGTAAATGGTATAATTAATAGAACAGGTGCAAACCCCTAATTTTTTAAAACTCCTTGTACTAAATTTGTTTCTTATATAAACTGAATGAACTGGACCTCCTATACATAGCTGTTTTTTTGTATGGTCTTGATGTTGTTCATTTTATGTCTGTTTCCTTATTGTAGTTGTTTGTAAACTTTTTCGTTTTTGAAAATGAATAGAAAGAGAATACAAAAAAGGGAGTCATAGTTTATTTCAATTGTTCGTGCTGCAGACAAGTTTTACACTTGTGAGATACTGCTGAGATGGCTGTGGTTATGGGGAACACTTGCTCTGTTTTGAATCCTCAGTGAGCATTTTGCCTTTTTTTGTTTTAATCTTTTTATTCCTTTTAACAATTTCAGAAGATTCAAAGGTGGTTCTTTAGTAGTAGAAACAAGAAGAATGAAGAAAAATTAGTATTTATATAGCACTTTTCATACACATTGTATCCCAAAATCCCAAAATGCTTTACAAGTAATGAGAGAGTGATAGTGAAGTGACTGTAAATGTGTAGGGGCAGCCATTGTGCACATCAACACCCACACACAGGCTTGGACAATTGCATGAACTCATTTTCTGCGTAGGGAAATGTTAGCCAGGACACTGGGAGGAATCAGCTACTCTTGTGAAAAGGGCCCTGGGTTCTTATACTTTCACCTGGAAAACCACCTGGACTGCACCAGAGGTGAGCAGAAGGGACCTCAGTTTAATGTCTTGTCCACATTTTTGCACACCCTGACACTACAGTAACCCTCTCCCCCGTACTGTGCTCCAGTGCCAGTGTTCAAATGTTCTATATTGCTAAACATTCATGTACCATTTAAATGTTTCTTCTTGTCATGTTTAGCAATACTTGACCTAAAATCTTTATTGGTTGTCATTTGTAGCTATTGCAGTTTTTGTCGTATACAGCATTACATAGGTTACGTAGATTTTAGCAGAGCATAGTAGACCGAAGTACATGGAGCTCGCTGCTTAAATCTAACTATATCCCTGGATTTTATTTTGTATCAGGTAATTGTCGCATAGCATCTTGAACTTTGACATGCTATCACTCTCCACCACCTCAGCTGGGAGGCTGTTCCATAGCGTAACCACTCTATGCCAAACCAGTGTCTCTTCCTATTTGTATTAAATCTCGCTCCTAATATTTGTACCGTGTGGGTTCTGGTGCTGTACCTTTTTACCCTGATGTTTAAACCAAGTTGTTTTCTCAAATCTGACTTCTGTGTTGCTCTATACACCATGCACGTCTCCCTTCAGTCTCCTGGACTCAGGCAGTACATACCCAGCTGTGCCAGCCTCTCTTCATAGCCCATGGCCTCCATATCCGGAATCAGGTGTGTGTCCTTCCTTGGTATCTTTTCTAAAGCATGAGTCTGCGCCATATATCACAGGGACCAGAGCTGTGCATAGTACTCCAAATGGGGTCTCACCAATGATGTATATAGTGGCATGATTACATGTCTATCCCTACTCTTGATGTGTCTTATGATACAGTGCAAAATACTCCCAGCTTTTTTGACTATCGTATTGTTATGTTGTTTAAAGTTAAGATCATGGGTAATTTTAATACCCAGATCCCTTTCACCTGTCACCGTTCTCAGGATAGTTCCATTTAACTTGTATGGTATTTTTAGATTTCCTCTTCCTAGATGCATTACAGTGCATTTGTCTGAGTTAAAGGACAAGCTGTATTTGCTTGACCACTCTTCCATCTCATACAATGCCTACTGCAATGTGGCAGCTTCCTCAGTGCCATTAAGTATTCTACTAAGACTCGTATCCCAGCAAGTTTTGCTAGCCATGCCTCAGCTTTACAGGTCAGTGATGATGATGATGTGTGTTTTATTATGTACTGCATTTTTGGTACCCAGGCCATTCCTGAGAAAGGAGTTTCCGTGCCAGTGCACTTACCCAGTTAAGAAAACTAAATAAAATAATAAGTTCCATTTTTAATTTTGGTAAATTATAATACAGGTTGGGAGTCTGGTTCTGCTTGTGGATACATTAACATGCTGTGGTTTTTATCTCCATGTCTGTTAATTCAAGATGGTGCACTCTCTTTGTATGAGATGAGAAGGAAACAATCACCCCATAAAGATAAGTTTTAGGGCCTTTATCCTCATGGACTGAAACGTGTCCCCCTCTAGGTAACAAGCCAAGACATTGGGGTTGGTCTCCTCCATTGCCTTGTGAAACTCAGGTTGTTCCAGCATGAGTGTAGTGATTATCAAATAAAACCATGTGGGGCCAGATATTCATTTCTCGTCAAAATGCCAGCAAGCTCTAAATAGCAGGACAAAAAACTTAGTGAGACAGAACTGTTTCCTGCTTGCAGGCCACAGAACCATATGTAGTCTACCCCCTCCTCAGCGTCTAGGGCTATGCTGGTGGTCACTGTCCATGGGGAGGGGGTGGCCACAGCAGAAACAGCTGTAGATGACTTACACTTTCCAGGTTCCTCTGAAAGTAGGGTGTAGGGCTAGGAGAAAACTGATGGTTAGTGGCAAGAACAGTCAATCAAATAACTGAGGTAACACTCCATTTGCAGTAAACTGATGGGGATCCCATTTAATAAAATAAGAAGATGCATCTCCATGGATCCTGGAAATTAATACCAGTTCATAGGAGGAACATATCACACACACACACACACACACCAGGACCGTGACGGTCACATCATTTAATGAGTCCAGAAATGTCCACACAATGGAATATACTTCTCAGCACTCCTCACACAATGTGTTAAGGGTCTATATTGAAGGGCGTAATCTGAACAACCCCTACACAATTTAGGCAGCTCACTTATCCATGGGCAGCAGCTGCAACAAACTCACAGGGTTATATCTGTCTCTGGAACCCCCGCAAGACCACTTCTCCACTCTCACGCAGAACTTGCCAACCTCTCAGACTGGGGTGGCAGGTTCCATACTCATTGAAACTCCATGGCCAAAAATCCCCTTCTTGGCAGCTGTCTCCTGGAATTCAAGTAACATGTCCCTAGCCAAAGAATTTAGCTCTGACGTTTTCCTCAGGCTTTCGATCCAGACCAACACCTCTCCTTGGCTCTACTCCTATCATCTATATAGCTCACATCTCCTGCTGCAGCCACCCATCTCCAGGAAACTGGCTACTGGGCATGCAATTCCCCACACAGGGGGATCATTAAAACACATCAAGAGCAGGCCTGTCTCTCTTCCTTCCCCATGAGAATCCCCAGCTTCATGCCTGAGTGGGCAATCACTTCTCCCACTCCTCCAGCCCCCCCCCACGCTCCCGCACCGACAAGCAAGGCCCGCCCCCAGGGTACTCCCATTACTGCTGTCCCGCGAGGTAGCAAAATATTAACCTTTTAAGGGCGTGGGTCAAAATGGCCAAAAGCAATTCCTTACTATGTATACCCTGCACACTAACTGATGCCACAGACCCGGAGGTGAGTTACAACTATCCCACATTCAAATGCTTGATGCTCTCAGTGAGCACCAGAGCCCCATCCACCACCCCTCCAGTGCCCAGACAGAAAGGTATGAGAACTCTCCCTCTTCCAAACCCCAGGGGGCTCAGACTGCCTCACCACGAAGGTGGACTTGGTAACTGAACATTATGGGGCCCCAAACCAGTTTGACTGTCTCGAACACATGAGCACTCTACCCTGGCCACCCACCCTCCCAGGCCTTCGGGGTGAATTGTGTAAATCACTAGGGGGTTGCTTCCCAGGCCTAACCATAATCTAAACAAAACTGAGATGCTGCTCCAAACGATGCCATCTACCTACCATGGAGCCCCAGGAAACTATTATAGTCTAACATAGCAGTAATAATCATAGCAATAGTAGCTCAACAGGGCAGATGCACAGTGGCACTATTCATAAACAATTATGAAATGGGTAGAAAGAATGCTGCATTCTGATTGGCTGAGAACTGCTTTCAGCTGGGCCCTTATCCCAGCACAATGGCTCAGCTGAAAGTATTATGTTTAAAAATGCATAAAATTTACTAAAAATGACCCATTTCATAATCGCAATAAGGCACTCCAGGGGGTGTGTTATGGTGGGCTAATGGCCCTTCTCGGGGGGTGGAAGCCCTCAGCTATGCCTCGTGTTTCAACCCACCCCGAGGTGGGCCGTTATCCCATCATAGCATCCCCCATCATGCCTTATTGCTTAATTAACATTCCATAAGAGTAATGCACGGGTAACAACAGCAACTAATTAAGATTGAATAACATTCTGGCACTAGTAACAATAGCACCTATTTGATATTGTATAACAGTAAGGCATTAATAACACTAGCAGCTATTACAGACATTCTCCACTGGTTAAAGTCTGGCTCGGTCCCCAAAAGAAAAGGTTAACAAAAGGGTTAATCTCACCCGTCCCAGGGGGATGTCCGAACATCACAGCACTGCAGGGCTGCAAAAGTCACCACCTCACCATCTGCCGAAATAGTATTGGGGGTGTGGTTTTGGCACAAGGCAGATCAGTTGCCCCCACACAATACTTGGTGCATCCAACATCCACATCTTGCAGCAAAGCATAGTTCTTGAACAAAGTAAGTCCCTCATAAGTGCTCTTGGCACAAATACCCTTGGCAGCACTCTGTGGTTCTTGCAAGGAAATGGTGGGGCTGCTCGAACTCAAATTTTGCTTCTGGCAGATCTTCCCAAGAATGGCACAGAAAACCCTGTCCACCCCTCTCTCCTCAATGACATCCCAAATGCACTCAGGCAGAAAGGGTTAGTCAAACTGGGGTACTCCTGGCAAATATGCCTCCCCATGATTCTCTCTACTTGAGACCATTCTGGCAGGCTGCGGATAGTTGTTCAAGGTGCCTGTCCCTGGGGGAGTTATGTGCCATCCCTGTCCTCCCACTCCTGCCATTCTTGTTCTCTGACTTGACTATAGCTGTCTAAAGCCCATGGACTGGCTGCTCTAGTGGATGAGGAATCCTTGTATGGTGACAATACCACTGTTGCATATGGGGATTGGGGGGGGTCCTGCTCTGACACCTTCTCCCACTCATCTTCCATCTTGATTTCTGTTGGCCTTCTGCCTCTCCAACCTCTGATTTATGGTGGCATGTTGTCTCATGTTGCACCGGCAGTGGATTCAGCTGCTGACTAAGGCTTGATGGCAGGTTAGCTGGCAACATCTCTGCAAGTTCATTAGTGGGCACAGGGCGCAAGGTTGTAACAATCTCAGACACTGCTGGACAAAAGGCAAAAAAATCTGCTGGGGCCATTAACTTCATATGTGGCTCATTTTGCAGGGCCAAATGGCTATTCTTTTGGCCACTTTCCATGGTCTGTGGTGCCACACCCTCTGAAGGTGTGGACCTCTCCTTTTCAATCAACACTGTGACTTTAGGCTCTCTGTTGGGATCCAACTTAACAACAAAATCCTTCCATCATTCCACACTTGCATCTTCCAAAGCCAGGGAGGTCGAGGTCTGTCTTGGGCCATAACAGGGCCACCCAGGCAATGGGTACCCTTGGGCAGTCTTCTTGGCACAACAGCACACAGTACATACTGGGAGCAGCTGCACTCCAGTGCACTTACATTGGCAAAAGGCACACTGTCTTGACAGTAAGTTTGCCAACCAGCTCTCACATCCACGTAAACATTTCGGATGGCACTGTTACATCTGAAGCTGAAGGAGTCTGTGCCATTTTCTGCCAAACTCGCTTGGCAGCAGCTCAAATAGTCTGAAATCCAACTGATATTGTGGGAGACAAAACAAAGGTTATCACCAGCTCACACATTGCTCTGATCCATGCTAACACAGGCACCAGATCCAGAAAATCAGCAGTCCCACCCAGGTGAGCCCAATTAGTCCAATCCACGGATGTGGCCCCAGTCCATTTGCATAATTTTCACATGGCCTAAATACACATTTAACCCCCAGGTGGCGCTATCCCAAGGGCTACTACCCCTGCCTGCCTAACTACTAACAGGTTGAGGGGCCTAGGCTCTATGGCGGGTGCCTCCACCCAGAGGTCAGGGTTTACAGTAGTTCGACTAACTTGGTCACAGCCCTCTGGGACACTGAGACTCCCTTTTCTTCCTACTAGTGGCCCACGCAATGCACCATAAGTATCTTCACCAGTTACGCTTACCCCCAGGACTGGTTCGGTCAGCTTGACTCTGGGGACCCCCTGTAAAACAAGATGATGTAATAACGATAACCACTGTACAATTATTTAACATAAACACACACCTCAGTCAGTGTAACTTTGCTGAAACAAACAGATCTGATTTATTTAAGGGGCTGTAACAAGGCAGGGGGAAATCAGGTTAATTAGATTAGTCACATCAATAATCATAGTGCTGTGCGCACATTCAGAGTCCCTAAATGTCACTTTCACTGGGTACCTAGGATGGGGAGCTAGCCAGGATCAATGCAGCTGGTTGGGGCCCTGTGATGGAAAAACACTTGCACAATACCCAATTGTAATCCAGAGCCGGATGGCTCAGTTCATGGAGAAAGACAGAAAGAAAATCAGATGAAACACTTGCAATTAAAGACACAGATGACAGGGAGCTACCCTGATTTGCACTCACTAACTTGATGGTGGAAGCTGTCCCTGAGGGTGTCATGGATTTCGGACTCCCTTCACACAGCAGGGGGATGAGGTTCTGCAAGCAGGCACACAGCTTCAAGAAGCAACAGATTCAGTCCGCCTCCACACGATTGCCTTCCCGCAGACACACACAGGACAAGAGGACTTGTTAAGCTGTCCTCCCCAAACACCCCACACATTTATATGTAAAGGAAATTACTATACTAGGCAGCTGCTTTCAGGTCCCGATCGCACTTACTGCCAACCCAGGAGTTCACAATGCAGCCTCACTTTCCTGACAGACCAAGCACGATGAAGCAGTTTCTTCAGTCCTCTACAGGGTGAGCCTGGTTCTCAAGAGTTTAGCCTCTCCTTTCTTCAATAACTGTGGATTCAGTCTGAATCGCCATGGCAAATGCACCGCCCAAGTTTAGGCCTCCACATGCGCTTCCAGCGTGACAAACTCGGCAGCGCAGAAGTCGGAGCTCCTTCCGCAGTCACGGCCACAACGGATCTACCTTCCCAGGCACAAGGCAGGGAATTACAGTCGGGCGCCACCCGGTCCAATTGGTGGGCTTCAGTTGCCAATCAATCAACACTCCCCCTGTTGATGTGAAAAGGTGCCACGGTCCAGAACTTCACTTCCCATAATTACTAACTACTGTATATTCCTTATGGCCAGCCAGCTCCCGAGAGAGTCCTGTTCCTGGTTGGTCCGATTAAGCTCCATTTTAGATGCCCCTCCTGCCTGATTGGATCTATGCAGCAGTTCAGATCCAAAATGGAGGGGCAAGGCACACAGAGTCCCAGCTGCAAGAAAGGCAGGTTAGACAAATTACATTTCCACGAACACTCTAACTGATATGGGGCAAACAGTTACATTTCTCATAAGTGCCCCCTCCTGTCCACTTAGCGACAGCAATAATGGAGTAACTTGTCAGCAGCTCAGTGGGACTCGAGCAGGGAAACACACAGTCCCCCCATGCAATTAATATTGCCTGCAAGCATACAGCTCTTAAAGAGACAGTACCAGAGGCTCTAAAAGCACTCACAAATAAACGGCTTAAATGCCAAACACCATTCAGGCTGGGAGCACTTAGGCAAGCTCCTAGGAGTCTTTTGGGAACCCCCAATTGCAGGGGGTTACACACAGCTCTCTCCAACAGACTCCCAGGTGCCTACATCCAGTAGAAAAGTGCAATTTTCATCTGCCCCCTATCGCCATATTACTTACAGTACAGACCAATACAAAGGATCCATGATAATAGAAAATGTCACCCAGCACCTGCTGGGGGCCAACATATGTCCCAGGCACCGAACAATGCACACCGGATGAGCTCCCATGTATAACCCACCCCCTCCTTGATGTCTAGGGGTATGCTGGTGGTCACTGTCCATGGGGAGGGGGGTTACCACAGCAGAAACAGCTGTAGAAGACTTACACTTTCCAGGTTCCTCCGAAAGTGGGGTGCTGGGCTAGGAAAAAACTGATGGTTAGTGGCAAGAACAATAAATAAAAGAACTGAGACAACACTCCATTTGCAGTAAACTGATTGGGGATCCCATTTAATAAAATAAGAAGGCACAACTCCATGGAGCCTGGAAATTAATACTAGTTCATATGGGGTGTCATATTGCACGCACACCGGGACCATGAGGGTCACATCATTTAACGAGTCCAGAAATGTCCATACAATGGAATACACTTCTCAGCAGTCTCACACAGTGTACTAAGGGTCTATATTAAGGGGCCCCTAAAAAATTTAGGCAGCTCACTTATCCATGGGCAGCAGCTACAAGGCAAGGCAAGACAATTTTATTTGTAGGGCACCCAATCCCGAAGGCTCTGGTCACCTAACAGGAATTATAACAAAGCATAGTGAGAAACAGCATAAATAAATAATAAAATAACAATGCATAAATGCAAGTACAACAATTTAAAATAGATTAAAAGGCTTTCAGACTGTCACAGAAAGGGCCTAGAACAGAGTGGACTCAGAAATCTGGAAAAGCCAGGACAAAGAGGTGGGCCTTCAGCCTCCACTTGAACACCTCAGCCGAGGGAGCCTCCCAGATGAAAGGCGGTAATGAATTCCACAGGGTCAGCCCAGGGATGCTGAACCCATGATCTATTGAGGTCTTGAGCCGAACCCTGGGAATGACCAGGAGGCCCATAGAAGAGTGGAGGGAAGGAGAGAGCAGAGGTCACCAGTGTCAGGAGCTCCAACAGGTAGCCAGGACTAAGTCCATATAGGGCCTTAAAGGTGAAAAGACCCACCTTGAAAAGGACCCTCCACCTGACCGGCAGCCAGTGCAGAGCCTGCAGGACCGGGGTCACATGACTGGACCGCAAAAGGCCCGTCAGTAACTGGGCTGCCACGTTCTGCACTAGCTGAGGTCTGTGGAAGGTCCCTCCTGTGACCCCAAAGTACAGAGAGTTGCAGTAGTCAAGCCTGGCAGTCACAAAGGTATGCACTAGTGTCAGCAGGTCCTCGGACGGAATGAGGGGCTTAATCTGGGCAATGTTCCACAGATAGTAGAAACCGCTACTGACAACCTCACGGGGCTATATCTGTCTCTGGACCCCCGCAAAACCACTTCTCCACTATTGTTCAGAACTTGCCAGCCTCTCAGATTGGGGCAGTGGGTTCTGTCCTCACTGAAACTCCTTGGCCAAAAATTCTCTTCTGAAAAACCATCTCCCGGAACTCAGGTGACACATCTACAACCAAAGAATTTAGCTCTGATGTTCTCCCTCAGGCTTTCAATCAAGACTGACACCTCTCCCTTGGATCTGCTTTTAGCCATGACATAGCTCTCATCTCTCACCGCGACCACCCTTCTCCATGCAGCTGGCTACTGGCAAGCAATTCCCCATATGGGGGGATTGTTAAAACACGACTGCTGCCAGGTCAAGAGCAGGCCTCTCTCTCTTCATTCCCCACGAGAATCCCCAACTTCACACCTGAGTGGGCAATTACTTCCCCCACTCCTTCAGCACCCATTCTCTCTCACACATGCACTCCCGTGCCCACAAGCAGGTCCGCCTCCAGGATACTCCCATTCCAGCAGTTCCCCAGTGCAACAAATATTAGCCCTTTAAGTGCATGGGTCAAAATTACTCCAAAACAATTCCTTATGATGTACGCCCTGTACACTGATGCCCCACACCCGGGGGTTTATACATATGAACCACAAAAGGGCTCTACGATGCACACATTGGACTGATATCTGCATGGTTCACATGTAGCAGCCCGCACTGCTACTTCATTACCTAGATGCTGGGCTGGTATCCATGGACTTTGATCCCACATGTGTGGGTGTGGAGCTCTGTACAGAGAGAACAGCAGTTTGGGAGTGATGATGGGCTGGACAATAGCTTCCAATCAGAAGCCTGAGTCAGTTCTTCACTAGATCACCTGCTCTACATGCGCATCAAGGGGTAGATTCTTTCAAAGAAAGCTGCCTCCAGGGCAGCCCTACCTCCAAGGCAGCACTTTACTGTTGCACTTCTTCTTTCTCACATTTAAGTCCCTTTTCCAATATATTTACTATTCTAACTCCATGCCGCCATGGATCACCACTCTAGTGAAACTCTGACAGAAGAAAACTGAGGGGATCTTGCATGGATTCAAACTCACATTCTCTTATTTATCAGGCTGAAGACCTTTCCACTACGTCACCAAACTGGAACAGGAGTGAAGCTCAGCTGTTTAGCTGCGGAGGTTAAAACCCTGCCTGGGAGGCAGCCCTAATCCATAATGTTTGCCTCCAAGGCAATGCTGCCTCTGAGACAGAGCTGCCCTGGAGGAGTGTTGCTGGAGTCAAGCGCTTTGCCTCCACAATGTGCTTGGTGCTTAGCTGGCTATAGTGTGGGATTTGGGGGGTTGTAGGTGAACAACAGTCTGTCAAATAGCAGTTCAATACACAGTCTCTTGGTTAATTGGCCAACCTGTTGCAGCTTAAAAAAATCAAATGAGTGGTTCTCACTGCTCCATCCCAGTTCTCTAGGTTATAGAGGAATATGCTCAAATGTAATTTACTGTCTGAATGTGCCAACAATGTTTTCAGCGCCATATGTAGAGTGACTGCAGTAAACAAAATGTTGCCGTATGCCAAAAATGAACCGTTGACAACCTGGTGCCCTGTTAGTTGCCAACTGCATCATGGATTCACTGGCAGAAAGCAAAAATACCACTATACTTCCTATATTGGAGGCAGTATGGTCTAATGCTTACAGCACCAGCTTGGGGACCAGGATATCACAGGTTCAAAGCTGGTTAGAGCCAAATCCACAGTGTGTGACCTTAATCAGTTAATTTAACCTCCCAGTTCTTTCCACCCAGCTGTGGGAATTGGTAGAAACAGGACCGCACTGGAAATGAGACGTTGTCCCTCAGCTGGGCTATCCTGAATAAATAAATTGTTAAATAAATACACCAATGCATTTTATTTTATTCTGCCTTGTGGGAAACTAATACTTAAGTAGAGCCTAAAACTTGGAGTGTTTGAAATTGAGAATCTGCAAATTGTGAAAATGATGTGAATGCAGAGAATCAAGACTATCCTATAGAGTCTGCACACTTACAATTACTATAGAACATTTATTCCACACAAAAACATCTCACATTAAGTAAACAGAAAAATGAATATATCTTCAGAACAGACTAATATTTTACACAATGCAATAAGAAGTCACTGTACAGTGAAAGTGACCTAAAAAGACTATAAGAAATGAAATTGCTATACAAAGGACTAAGCAGAAATTTGTTCAGCAAGACCACAGAGCATACATTCACAGCTTCAGTTGGTATGTATTAAATGTACCTATTTATTTAAGCTGCACAACATAAACACTTAGCAAGACTGGAAAGCAAGATTAGAAACGTTTGTAACATACCTGTAGCTATATAAAGAGAGTATACCTTATGATGCCATTTCTAACTCTAAGCGCTTGATAAGCTAAATGGGTGTCTTTGAGCATTGCTACTAGCAACAGTTAACTCAGCACATTTGGATTTAGCAAAATAAGTGTCTCTTCAGTGCTCATGTCTGGGAGGATCACCATAGCCAAGAGTTTCCCCCAGGGGAAAGTGGGCAAAGAAAGTCCTGGCCATTTCATCGATTTGGTGGTAGGCTCCCAGCGTTCTAAAATACTCCACGTAGTTCCAGAAGTCTGAGGTAGAGTGGGTCCAGTAGGGCCATTGGAGCTCATCAGTATCAGCGTCACCTGAAGAAATGTTACAAAATGAGTCCAGATTAAAAACATCAGTACAGTAAGCTTCAGTTGTATAAGAGCTAACTAAGCAGCCAGGAATTGACTAGTGTTCTAACAAAGGAGGCATTTTTTCCTTCTTGATAACCTTGTTTCATTTAGCCTCTGGCTCCTAGGGTACCCAAGGATGCTTTTGCATAAATTCCTGGAGTGCCTTGCAGCAACTACTGTGTTTTGACAGAGGTCTCTGTAAGTCTCCTTCAGAGTGGTCTCACTTTCTAATTCTGGCATCACCAGCTACACAAGCTTTATTGAGTCTGCCAGTGCGTTAACAGTACTCTTTACTGTGCAGCTGAGAAAAGTTGTCTGTCTTCTTTTTTTGCCTTTTTTTTTTCTTTTTTGTATGTGAAGAGTTTTGTGCTCATGAATGGCAGGGGTTGGCACTGCTGGCACTTAAGAACATTCAGTCACAGATGAGTTGTGGTGCAGGCAGCCACCGTGAAGGCTTCCCCACATAGCTCTACTGTTAGAACTGGAGGGACATGGCTGACCTGATGGCCCTGTGGCAGTGCATTGCACTGGCATTCAAGACACCAAAGTTCAGGAGCAAGCTAGAGTTGCCACATCAGGAGGGAGACCAGGCCGCAGCACCTGCCGCTCAAAAGGGCATTGCAGTTGGGGTGGGAAGGCATTGGGCACCAGTACTGTGGTGACCCCTATGGTGGGACATGGCAGCTTGCTCCCTCCACAGAATGTTCCTGCACGCAGCCGTGGCTAACAGAGGCAACACCCACACCTGGGGTGGTGGAAGGAACTAGGGAGAAAACCATGGTTACAATCCCAAGGCTGCCTATGTAACTGCCTGGGCTCTATAGGACTCCTCTGGGCTCTAGTGCCAGCTGGCACTGTATTCTAGTCCACATGGGGACTGGCCCCTCCCCTTAGACCCACAGTATGGGGCAGAGCCATGGGATATGCCAGGCTGAGCTGGGTTCCAAGGAGGAAAAGGGGGCAAATAGGCCTGATCAGGGCATATCCCTATAAACAGGGTATATCCCTTGCAGATGACCAGGGTCTGGGAGAAAAAGCTCTATATATGAAAAAATAAATAACAAGAACTGGAGGGACCACAATCACCTAAAATGATAAGTCACCTTCATTACTGTATTACTAAGGTTGATAGGAAAAGTTTCACTGTTTAAAACTAGTCCAAGGGATACACTGTTACCTACCTGTGCTTATTGTACTAAACTTTGTAGCTTATTTCCACTGGACTGTACCTTGTTCTATTGTATTGTCTGCAATATAGTATCAGCAGTATTATACTGTACCTTGCAACTGTTTTACATACTTTTCACCTAGCCCCGGGTATGTGGCCCACTTTTCCTGGTAACCAAAACAAACCCTGAGCCTGTTTCTTTTTCCTGCAATGAGCTGTACTCCATGTACAGATAGTGCACCTGTGTGATAATGTTGTATTGTATGAGATTACCCACCAACCACAGTGAAGCGGGTACAGAACACATAAGTACAAAATCACACATACCCCCATAATGCAAAGCTTCATAGATGTATATGCAGTTCATCATGAAATTTTCGGCTGGATCAGCTTTAAGCAAGAATGTAGGGTGCCAAAGGGCCTCTCACAATCTGCAAAGGGTGCAAATAGAAGACACGGGCACGGGGCCTGAGCACGTGATTTTAGTCTGAGCGCAGAGGAGTTGCTGCACAAGCATGCCCCATTTCCGACATTCGCAACAATATGCTAGACCACCTTAATTTGGCATGACTTGCAGTGACTCACATGCCCTGTAATGGTGCATACATTGATAATTGACACATGCAGTATTAATTTGCTGTAAAACTGTGGCAACAGCCACAAATGCAGCAAATATTTGAAAATAGCAACCAAACAACCAAATTGATGAAAGCAAGGGAGGTGACCAGGGCAGCAAGGGTAGCCAAGGCTTCCAGAGAGCTCAGGCTGCCACAGGACATCGAGGATGGAGAAAAATACTTCTTCGGGTACATAAGGAAGAGGAGGATCTGCAAGGAACAAATAGTAAGGATCAGAAAGGATGGGGGTGGGCAGAGCAGGCAGAAGAACTAAATGAAGACTTCTATTCTGTATTTACTAAGGAAGGGAATGGGTCACTGCTTCAAGGGTTAGGGAGGGTAGGCACAAGGGAGGAGGAGGTGACATGGGGAAATCACAGCGGCAGGGTACTAGAAGGTTTAAAGGCACTAAGGGTGGATAAGGTGCCAGGACAAGATGGCATACACCCCCGGGTTCTAAAGGAATTGGCGGAGATCCTGGCAGAGCCATTGGCAGACTTGTTCAGCACCTCTCTGGAAACAAGGTGCATACTCCAAGACTGGAGGATGGCTCACATGGTACCCCTTCACAAAAGCAGACCCAAGGATGAACCAGGCAATTATAGACCAATAAGCCTCACATCCATTGTGGGAAAGTTCATGGTGACAATCTTCAAAGAGAGGTTGGTAACCTTTCTGGAAAGTAATGGACTCTAGGACGGTAAACAACATGGGTTTATCTTGGGCAGATCCTGCCAGACCAACCTAATTTACTATCATGACTGGGAGACTAGGGAACTTGATAAGGGCCATGTGGTTGATGTTCTGTACCTGGACTTCAGCAAGGCATTTGATTCAGTGCCACATGGGAGGCTGATTAGCAAAGTGGGATACGAGGGAGCAGGGGCAAAGATGGTAAATTGGATCAAGAATTGGTTGCAAGGAAGACAACAGAGGGTAGTGGTGGGAGGGAAACTCTTAGCTCCAAGGGCTGTAATGAGTGGGGTACTGCAGGGATCGGTACTGGGCCCAGTGCTGTTCGGCATTTTTTTTGCCAACATCTCACATGGCATTAAGAACAAGATAAGTCTCTTTGCAGATGACACCAAGATTTGGGCAGTGGTGGATGACACAGCAGGGTGGCAGGGGCTGCAGGAGGACCTAGCTAAACTCGAGTGCTGGTCTGACACATGACAGCTAGGGTTCAATGCCAAGAAGTGCAAAGTCATGCAATTGGGAGCTAGGAACCAAAGAAGGTGTTATCAGTTGGGAGGGGTGCAGATAGTCCCTACAGAGGAGGAAAAGAATCTTAGGGTGGTTATAATGGGGCAAATGAACCACAGTGCAGTAAAGCAGCAACTGAAGCCAACAAGATGTTGGGGTGTATCGCTAGAAGAATCAACTTCAGGAGGGGAAGGTGATCCTGCCTCTGTACAGGTCACTGGTGAGGCTGCACCTGGAGTACTGCATGCAGTACTGGTGCCCATACTTGAAGAAAGATATTAAGCTACTGGAGGGGTCCAGCGCAGCGCAACAAGGATGATCCTGGGATTGGATGACAAACCCTACGAGGTGAGACTGAGGGAGCTTAACATGTACTCCCTAGAGGAGAGGAGGGATAGGG
Organism: Neoceratodus forsteri; assembly: GCA_016271365.2. NCBI lineage: Eukaryota > Metazoa > Chordata > Ceratodontiformes > Ceratodontidae > Neoceratodus > Neoceratodus forsteri. The sequence continues at coordinate 557,141,624 of CM028137.1, read as the reverse complement.
AAAATTTGATTGAGACCTTTAAATACATAAAGGGGATTAACAGGACTGGTATAGGGGGGATTTTTAAGTTGAAAGGAGGGAGGGACACAAGGCGGCATGGTCTGAGATTGGAGGGTGGAAGATTCAAGAGAGAAATGAGGAGGCACTTTTTTTATGGAAAGGGTCATGTCTAGGGGACATGTGCTGCCCAAAGAGGTGGTGTCCTGCAAGTTGATGGGTTGTTTTAAAAGGGGATGGGACAAAGTGAGAGAGAGGGTCACATAACCAGGAGGGGGGAGGGTAAGGAGGGGCAGCTGCAGAATATGGACTTGCAGGCTGCAGACTCGATAAACCATATGGCTTGTATCTGCTGGCAGTTTTGTATATTTGTATATAACATTTTGTCACATTTACCCCACTGCAGGCATGCACCAAAATCAGGACATGTGTCAGTAGCAGGTGCTCTGAAAATGCAGCCCTGAAACACAAGAACAGCTCAGAGCATTAAAGTGAATGGAAAGCATTGAAGTATCCTCAGTTCATATCTATGTACCCCCTTTTCTCTTTATGTGCATGTCTCTCTTTTTTTGTTTTTGGTCTCCATGGTCTCTAAAATCAGCAATGTATGTAGCCATGCTATTATGCCAGGAGAGAACTCAAACCAGTGACATCATTGGTTCCAATCAGACAGTAGCTCCTGATGCTGATACCGCTACTTTTTTTATAGACTGCTACAATGACAACAATAGAACAGCTCCTCCATGTGCCCAATTTCCAGCAAAGTAGCAACTTCAGACTCTGCCTGAGACACTACTGCTTTATTTCAATTGATGACATCATAGACTAGAGCCCTTTAATGGCTCAATACATGGCTACATGCAGAGCTGGTTTTATAGGCCATGGAGACAAAAAACAAAAAGGGAGAAATACCTTATACAGACAAAAAACCTGGGTATGAAGAAGTAATGTTTCCATTCTCTATCAGTCCTGCATGGCATACTGTTAAAAGGGTGACTCAGATTTGAGCGACTCAGATTTGAGTGACTCAGTCTCAACACCTGTAAGGTCAGCCACCCTGAAAGGGTGGTGACCAGGAAGGGCGGGGCGATGGGAAGAGTGACAGGATACCAGAAGGTATTGGGAAGGTATGTGAGGGGTGGTGAGGTGGGAAGCCACCAAGCTGGCTGTGTGGTGTGGTGGTTAGGGTGGATGGCTTTGGTGGGGAGGGTGCAGGGTTTGTGGCTGGGGAGGAGCACAACATTTTGTGCTTTCATTGTGCTTGTTTTTTTTTTTTTCCTCTTTCTGGTTCTCCCCTTCCCCGACATGCACCCCCCCCGAGTTTGTTAGTTTTTGTATGGAGGTGCAGGGAGAAAAGCCCTCCCTCCCCCACATAAACGGTAGAGGAGTGTTTCCTCACTGCAAATGTACATTGCCATTTTTATTTTCATCAGTGTACATTTGCTCTAACAGCGATGCCCTTTGGCGATCGTCGTTATCACATAGAACTATGCTGCGTCACCAGATGTTCATGCTTTATTATACTCAGAGTCTGGATTTTAGGTTGCATTTTCAACTGTCCATTGTTTTTGTACAAAGTGCCTTATTTACACCATGGAATTTTAAACAGTAGTGGTGTTTTTACGTGGCAGATGCCTTCAACAAACCCTTAATCTTTCTGCTAACAAGGCTGTTGCTTGAATAGCACAATGATTAATGTCAGTGCCTTTAACCTAAAACGTTGTAGTCACCTCCCAATATTTCCTGATTAGTATGAAATAATCACACTGTGCATCCAAATGGCTCACCCTCATCCCCTTATCTACAGTATGAGTAGTTATCCTGTAGTGTTGACTGATTAACTACTGTGTCTCGCACTGTGTAAGTTACCTGCATTTATGTATCTTTTTGAGATCCAGTACTCATGTATTCTACTGTACTGCATTATAAGCAAAGCACCCTGCTGTGCCAAGGGACCCCAGGAAAACCAGATATTATGGGCCCCATGCTGAAAGGCTTAGTACAGCTGCTAAAGAGGTACCACCCATGCTAACCTGGGATTGTGCCAGAGCTCCAGGTGGGGCCCTATTCAGAGGTCCCAGAGCACTTTCCAGACTCAGCAGCATGATTGTGCTAACCATACCACTGCACCTATGCAAATGTGGGCATTCCTCATGCGTAATGGCCCAGCAGTAAACTGGAATGGTTTGGCAGTGGTAAACAGCCCCAAGAGTAGCACAATGTACTTCTGCCAAAAAAATCCATCTTACTGTAGCTTTATGGCTACACCTATGCAAATCAGAGAGTCCCTCAAGCATAATGGCGCAGCGGTATATTGAAACGTTTTGGCAGTGCTAAATAGTCCCCAGAGTGGTGCAATTTACAGCCGCTGTAAAGTCTGTCCTATTGCAGTGCCTTGACTGCACCCCACCCCGAAGGCAGGGCAGTGGTACTGTAGCCACCCACCCCTGTATCCAGTGGAACCCCTACCCCAATCACCTCCGTTATGAAGCATATTGTAAGATCCCTGGTAATCTAGACCCCCCGTTCATCCCTGTATGATACATACTGTAGGATCCCTGGTAGTCTACTGACCCCTCCCGATCACATCTCATGTGATACATATTGTATGATGTCTGGTAGTCTAGTGCAACCCCTCCCTGATCACCCCAGGTCCTCTGTATAATTAAAATCCCTGGTGGGCTAGCGCCTCTCCCGGACTGAGTGCCAAAACCCTCCCCCATGGTTGTGCCACCCTCCACTATCTGAGGACTCCCCGCCCCACACACCCCCACCCAGGTCAATACTCACTGGTAATAGCATAGCATACGGTGGCAAGCAAAGCCCTCTGCTCACCTCCTCATCCAGTCACTGTTTGACAGTCACAGAGTGCAATCACAAGTAAGTATAGTACTCACAATTACACTCTGTGGCTGTCAGATGGACACTTCCAAATACATGAGAAGAGGACTTTACCAGCAGCCAATCTGCTATGTTATTACTGGTAAGTGGTGATGGAGGCAAAGGGGGGGGTGCAGGACAGGTGTCCTCAGCTGGTGGCACACACATGATAGGGCTTCTTTGATGCTCAGTGTGGGGGGGGGGTGGTAGCCCACCAGGGATTTTAATTATACAGAGGATTCAGGGCAATTGGGGGCAGGAGGTCCTCTAGATTACCAGGGATCATACAATATGTATCATGGTGGGTGAGAGGGTCACTAGACTACCAGGTATCTTACAATATGTATCATATGGGGTGATTGGGGGGGAGGGTTCCACTACAGCACCAGAGATATGATACCACTCACCACTTGGGGTCTGCTGTGCCCATGCAAATTAGCTCATAATAGGCATGCAGGTGGCCCTTAGCACCATGCATGCCCAGTAAGCTCATTTGCATGCTTGGGCTGAATATGGCCCACAGGAGCCCTGGCTCTATCCTGTTTTGGGCAGTGCTATCTCTGTGAACCATTTGCAGCCTTAGTCCGTGTTGACACAGTGTACAGTACTTAGTGCTGTGCCGATGTGGCTTGATACTTATTTATTTATTTATTTATTTATTGAATTTTGATGACCGGGTAGGCCCACTGGGCCCCGGAGGTCCCTTTTTCAGGGGCGACCCAGGAGTGACAGTTACATACAGGTAAGCAGATCAGTACAATAGGGTAAATGTAATGTTGTTTAAACAATAAAAGACTTCATAGGGTTACAAGCAGTAGGTGGAGGAGGAACATATAGGCAAAAGGACTTAAGAGTTAGACTTAAAGAAAACATTGTTGTGATACTTGGTCAGTTAGTGCGCTCCATCAGTGCATGCTAACTGACTGAAAATTGCTCAGAGCCAGTAGTGCATTCTTTGTGCTGCAACACAACAGGATGTGCTTGCTGCCATCTCTGAATATGGGGGCCTTAATCTCTCAAGGTCATTCTGTCACCTGCTTGATGCATATTTCAAATAAATAGATAAATAAATATATAACTAAATTAATAACTCATTTGATATGTGTCACTTGCAACAGTTTTTGGCTTATTGCTAGACGTTTCCTGCATAACGTAATCATTTTGCTAGAACTGCTCTGATTTAGATCAGGCATGTCCCAGCCTTTTCGGGTTCATGAGCCACATTTAAATTTCTGAGTAATATGTGAGCCACAACAATGTGCGGCCCTTACCATACCCATACTTAGCCATATTAAGGAGTTAAAATATTACCATAGTCAAAGTAAATAGTCAATAATTGTATTTTATTAAGTTATGGTATTTGTGAAAAATAATTGTAATTTTAAAATAATTATTCATAGCAGCTCTGGAGCTTTAGATTTGCTTGCAGATTTTGTAAAAGTAGTTTGTTGAGCACTCAGGGCACTTTTCAGCTCCTGTACTTTGGCTTTTCCGTGACTGTGATGTGTACTTGACATGTCATGGACAAATCCCTTGAGAGTCACATCATACTGCTTCGAGAGCAACATGTGGCTTGCGAGCTACAGGTTGGCCACCCCTGATTTAAATGATACTAATGAATGGGCCACATGTGCAACAAATCTGTATGTGCATAATGAAGGGAAATTACAATCCCTTCCCCCTGTGAGCGAGGCATCTTAGCAATACAGAATTCTGAAGGTTCCTTAATATATTGATTTGACAGTGCTGCTGTTCTAGCATTTTTATGTTTGCTTGCACATATGTGCAAGAAACATAGTGCCACCATACGAATTTTTGTAGGTGTGCCGCTCAGCTTCCAATGCCCTGTTCCTTTTGCAGGCGCTGCCTTACCACACCAATACATGTCGGAGCTGTCTATGACAGCAGTTCAGATACAGTGGCGTACAGTTGAAAGTGAAAAAACGCTGCAATCAGCAGTGGTAACGTATAGGCAGTTTGCATACTGCCGTCAGCAGTATGCAAATTGCCTGCATGTACACTACATCTGAACTGTCATAGACAGTTCTTCCCCCCACCCTCGAACACCAATGTAGCACACTGGGAGCCTACCCCAGTGTGCTCATGCACTCCCGTCACCCACACACCGTATAGCCGATGGGGTGCTCAATGCCCCGTCAGCTCCGCTGCCCTCCCCAAATAGATTTCCAGGTGCCATGCTGGGAGCCCACCCCAGCGTGGCAAAAGTCCATATGGTGACGGGGGTGCCCAATCCCCTGTTGGCTGCACTGAATCCCCCCCAGCAGAAAAAACTGACTTCCTGTTGCCACGCTGGGAGCCCACCCCAGCATGACAAAAGTTCTAGGCCATCTTCTATTAAAAATAGACACCTGTAAAAAAAAGGTCCCTGATGACTGTCTTGCCCCTCCCCAATACCTTAGTATGAACCCGCACTCCACCCTCTGTGCACCCACCTCCCCCACCCCATACTTTCCTACGGAGCCAGCGCAATGATCTTCAGTGGACCGGGAACACGCCTGCACTCTTCAAAGCCGACTGCAACTGAAGAAATACCAGTAAACTGTATAATGGCATAAATGGGTTTTTTCAACTTTGGTGCATATCTTGGCCATTTTGGGAATTTGTTCTCCAAATTTTCAACATGGGGTTCTTGGGCCCCACCTCATGAACTCAGTCACTGTCATTTTGTTATTTGGTCCCAAAGGTGATTTCCACGGTCACTGCATGGAACCACCTTTCGGGACTGAGTAACAAAATGACAGTGTCACAGTTCATGAGGTAGGCCCCCCAAAACCCTATGTTGAAAATTTGGTGAAAAAATTCCCCAAAATGACTGTTTTACGAGCGTGCATTGAGCAGTTCCTATGCATGCTCTTAACTTCAAAAATGTTTAATATTTTCACTCCAGATTTTCAACATTGCCATTTTACCACACCTCCTTATGAGCAGTATAGCTGTCATTTTTCACATCTCGCCCAAAATGTGTTTTTGTGCATGTAGTTCACAATGGCACGGTCGGTGTGCAAAATCAATGTTCTGGACAGATTAAGAAAATCACAGTTACACTGTTCATGAGCAGAGGTCTTAAAATGGCTATGCTGAAAATTTGGTGACAAAAGTCTATAAAATGACTGCGTTACAAGCGTGCTTGCGCAGTTTCCACGCACCCTCGTAAGTTCACGAATTTGTAATATTTTCAGTCCAGATTTTCTACAGTGGCATTTTTCCACACCTCCTTATGAACAGTACAGCTGTCATTTTTCACACCCTGGCCAAAATGTGTTTTTGCACTTCCGGCGCAGAAATGCGTGGTCGCTGTGGGAAATTAGTGTTCGGGACAGATTATAAAAATCACAGTGACACTGTTCATGAGCGGAGGTCCCAAAATACCTGTGTTGACAGTCTGCCATAAACAATCCCCAACTAATTCCACATAGCTTTACGCATGCCACGCCACCAGTTTTTAATATTTTCACCGGATTTTCGCCATTGTCATTTTTACACCTCCTCATGAACAGTACAGCTGTAATTTTTCACATTCTGTTCGAAATGTGTTTTTGCAGCTGTGGTGCCAAATGGCGTAGTCACTGTGCAAAATCAGCTTCGCTTATGAACTGATATTGCCACTGTTCATGAGGTGCAGATCACAAAACCCATGTTGAAAAATTGGAGTGAAAATACCAATGAACACCTGGGGCATTAGGGTTTCTGATCATAACCCCCAGCCTGTAGAGACTGACAGGCATCAGGTGTGTGACTTGGGATTGTTGCCTGTAATGCTCATACTATTCCACACCCACCCACACCCTGCAGCCAGTGAGAGGCATCAAGGTGTGCCTTGGACTCTTTGGCCCCAGAGTTCACCCCATTCTCCTATACTGCACCCATCTCACTGTATTTCCTTATGGAATGGGGTGAGCATAAGGCCCAAAGACCCCAAAGCACAACATGACACTTGTCGGTGTCTACAGGGTAGGGTGTGGTGAAATGGTGTGCCCATTATGCCTGATGCCCCAAAGACACACCCCAATGCCTGTCAGTCTCTGCATGGTGGTGGTGGGGTTGACTTCAGTTCAATACTTCACTGCCATTCCCATTATGCAGCTCTCTAACTCCTACACTACCAATGCCAATGCCAACAAGCAAACATTCGGCATTGACAAATGCTTGTTCATTGATAAAATAGGAACTTGATTGATTATCTAGTCATACTTCCCAACCTGCTGACAGGAACACAAGGGACACAATTTGATAAATAAGGGACACATTATCAAAAACAGGCTCATCAAATTATGTCTACTATTTGAATGAATGTTTGGCATTGATTTACAATGTTAAGCAATCCTATTGCTGAATGAGAGGCAATGCTTAATAACATACTGTACAAACATAGATTTTGATGGCAGATAAGGACCGCTTGGCCCATCTAGTCTGCCCATTTCCCTACCTACAGGATAGGCTGCAGATCCTAGTTAACCAACAGCCTATTTCTTCCTACCCCCCACAAGAATTGCCTTATGTCTGTCCCATGCAATCTTGAATTCTCCCACAGTTTTAGACCCCACAACCTCCTCAGGAAGGCTGTTCCATGCATCAACTACCCTCTCTGTGAAATAATACTTCCTCACATTGCCCCTGAACTGCCCTCCCATCTTTAAATTGTGTCCCCTTGTTCTTGCACATCTCTTTTTCTGAAAGATGCTACCCTGTTGGACTTTGTTGATTCCACTGAGGTACTTAAAAGTTTCTATCATGTCCCACCTCTCCCTTCTTTCCTCAAGGGTATACACATATTAAGCTCCTTTAGTCTCTCCTCATACGGCTTCTCTTGCAGACCCTGCACCATTTTAGTTGCCCTCCTATGGACTGCCTCTATCCTGTCTATGTCCTTGCTGAAAAGCTGAAACATTTTTGAAGAAACAAAGTTAGGAATCTTTTTCCCCTTAAGCACAGATGATTGATATGTACACCTTTCCTTTACAGGTGTCACCCTTAGGAGACAGTGTTCTTTCAGGAAAGGTAAAGATCCCTTAGGACACTATTCAAAAACAGTAGTGTATATCTCCAGTATCCTGAGTGACCCCCATAGCGCTGAGCCTAATGCAATTTTCCTGACTACATGTGGGTGAAGCTGAATGCAGAACTGCTGCCACTCTTGCTAAAAGACTGTCCTGCACTACCAGTATCTGAATAGTTTCTTGTAAAAGTTTAGACACTTCATGTGTGAAGCACAGTACATAATACTTTATTCTAATTAATTATAGGCAGTTCTTTATCACTCACTCCTTATCTCAGATATGTGTTGGACTAAATTTTAGAGGGATTCAATTTAGTTAAAATGTTTTATGCCCATTCCAGTTTAATCCTTTCCTTAAATTGTTTTCCTTCTGCTGTGGAGTTGTTTTATCTGCTTTCTAAAAATATGTTATGATATGCCAGTGCCATTACTGAATTCAGCTATGCAGTGTTACTGTCTAATTCCTAAACCAGGTTAATTTGTCCAGATATGAAACTAAAACATTATTTGTCTTCCAGTTGAAATTGCCAGAACAGGGTCAGAATGTCTGTTGAAATAACTTATTTGTATTTATTTAGTAATCTCAAAACAGTCCTTTTTGTGACTGTGCTTAACAGAATTGCCCCTGTATTCTTCAGTCTTTAATATTGATCGATTAGACTGTCTAAGGAAGCCTTCCGACTAGGAAAGTATATTGAAATGCATGCATCACATTCACTGCTCCAGAAAAGCTGCTTATTAGAAAATTATCCTTTATAACTCTAAACTAGTACAGATAGCACAAAAAATGTATACCTTACCTACATCTCGTCGGATTACTCTGGCTTCTGCAAAAGAAAAAAAAAACATTAGGGGAATCTTTCACTTACAACTCACAAAGACCTATTTCACTCTCTAGGACCTCCCCCTGAGGAACCAAAGGACTTCATGGCAACATTTTTGGCACAGGTTAAATAAATCTTTGTGTCTGCTGTCTGCATGACACATTACACATATTAAACAAATTAAGTGTAACTCCACGATGGTAACTGATCTGCCCTACAGTACAATAATTAAAATACAACTTTCTTACCAGTAAATACACTGATGAACACACAAAAGAAGAAAGCTCCAGCAAAAATGAATTTCATCTTTTTCTGTAAAAATGAATAAAAAGTTTAAATTAAGTTGTTAGAAAAGTGAATATAGAAATTTAGTAAGAAATGTACAGTACAGTAGTAATAATTAGCTAAGTCTCCACAACTGCAAAAATTCCCATAATCTGAAATGTAACTGTGTATTTCCACATACAGAATCAAATATTAGAAATGAAGATTAATACAGAGAGGAAACTTACATGTTCTCTTTATGGTAACTGAGAGAGGTGTGCAGTTCTGCTCCTGCAGCAGGTCTGAATGGGTTTTGCTGTTTCCAGTAGGAATGCTTAACTGGAGGAACTAAATTAAGGAATGAAACGTCACTGGTTTCTGTCCAGCTTCCCTAACTTGAATTTCTACCAACATTTTAACTATTGGTATTCTTTAGCTGTTGAAATATGCCTTCTGTACCCAAAGGAGGGAAAATGGTACAAATAATTCAACACCATAGATTATAATTGTTAGTGAACTCAAGTAAACCATATACAGTATATGCTCATACTTTATAAAGCGATTGTTTTGTTTGTTAATTATTTTAGGAAAAGTATATTGTATATAGAATAAAGTACGGGGTGGTGTGTTCAACGAGAGTTTATTCGAGGGGTTAGATGTTTATAAACCCCGAGAGTTTAAGCTCGAGGAGTTTGTGCAGAGGACACCTCAATGGTGTGTAAACTCAAGTTTAAACACACTACCCCGTGATTTTATTTTATATAATTGATGGCTCTCCCCTTTTTGGCCACAGCAATTATATTAAATAAAATCAGCAGTTTCGGTGTGGCTACGAGTATGCGCCACTTTATTTTTCATCAGGCTGGATTTTCATTTTTGGCGGCTTCACTTATTTTTTTTTTAACAATGTTCAAACTCCCTCATCTGTAAAAGCAGTGCTCATTTTGATTTTTTTTTTAATTAACTCACCGCCATGTTTCTTTGGCGGCTCCATTGTAGGAAGGAAGCGCGAGCCAGGAAGGTAGACGCTGGTGTAGGCGCATGTGCAGAGGGAGGAGAACCATGTGCGTGTTTGCTGTTATAAATGCTCCTTTATAACGGCAAATTATGCCACAGTCTCTCAATGGCAAAAGGGAAGAGCCATTAATTATATTAAAACAATGTACCTTATACATAAAGTTTGAATATGTAATTTTATGAATTTCCAGACCTTGTTTAGTGTTGTATTTCCAAGGGGTAATTCCCTGGCCAGTTTTATACCTAAAGTATGTATTAACAATGTTGTATGTTTCAATGTTGTTTGAACATTCCAATAAACTCTGTTTACAAAAAAAATAAATAATAAAATACATTTTTGACAGAACATCTTTTTTTCTGAGAGGATTAATTTCTAGCAGAAATGTCCTGCAAAACATAACCAAAAGGAATAATTGGCTATTGCTATCAGATATACAGTAGTCTCGTCTACAATTGAAAATATAGCCACAAAGTACAGTCGCGTAAGAACTTACCTAACAGTAGATCTTCGAGAAAGGCTCTTGCATTGGGTAATAACCTTTAGGACTAGAGCCTCCAGGCACTAGGACCACATGGAAAACTTTAGCTAGCAGTATTTGGTGAGCGACTGCCCACCCAATGTCACGTAACAGATGTCAGCATGACACTATATAGTGGGGCAATCCCCACGCCTGCCCTCAGTTCTCCCACCGGAGACCTAAGAAGGTGTGACAGGAGAAAGGAGTGGGCTCCTGGAGCCAAAAGAAAGGCTAGAAAGAAATAGCTGCAGCAGCAGGGGGAAGGTGGGAGGGATAAAGTTACCTACTGCAAGAGCCTTTCTCGAAGATCTAATGTTACAGTAAGTTCTTACGTAACTGTAATCTTACTCCAATAGGGCTCTTGCAGTAGGTAATAACCATTAGGACTGAGTCCCAAGCAGTGTAATTCAGACAAAGGCTGAAGCAAGGGAGGCAGGAAAGGTCTGCAGTAGGTACCGGATTAAGACAGGAGGCCCTGAAGAACAGCCAGTCCAAAGCCTGCCCTGCACCTAGAGGCAATGTCCAGACTATAGTGTTTGGTAAAAGGTGTGGACAGAGCTCCAAGTGACTGCTGCATAAATGTCCACAGCAGAAACATTCCTGAAACAAGCAGCAGATGCAGCCATGCCTCTGTTTGAATGTCCCTTGACTTCCCCTGGAAGGGGCTTTTTGTTATACTTCTGATAAACTAACTGCTGTACCCTCTCTTTTGGGCACAAAAGAAATGAAAAGCTGATCCGTTTTATGGACTGGCTTTGTCCAGCTCGTATAATAACGCAAGGTTCTGTGCACATCGAGGGTGTGCAGAATGGCCTGCCCTTGATTAGAATACTCGGGGTAATACACTGGCATGTGTATAGTCTGATTCAAAGTGAGTTCAGACACCACCTTAGGTATAAACTTAGGATTTGTGTGCAGAGCCACATGGTCTCTGTGGAGAATCAAATAAGGCTCCTTACACATCAGGGTCTGAAGCTCGAAAATCCTTTGAGCCGAAGTAATGGCAACTAAAAAGAGCACTTTCCAGGAAACGTAGAGCAGTTTGCAACTCATGGCTGCTTCAAATGAAGGTAAAGTGAGTTTCTCGAGAATGAAGTTCAAATTCCATGGAGGAGCAGGGTTCCTGACCAGGGGTTTCAGATGGAGAATTTCTTTCAGAAAGGTTTTGGAAACCTCCAACTGCGCCAAAGTCTTGCCATCCACTGGAGTGTGGTAGGCAGATATGGCAGACAAATGGACCTTCAGCGAAGAATAGTTAAAGCCAGAGTCAGAGAGATGCAAAAACAACTGGTCCCCTGAAAGTGGCATCCTGGATGGCTGACTGGAAGTCTTGGGTCAATCCGGATACCCATAGTGGAGTACCAGTGCATGCTGATAGCCATGGCAGTACACTGGGTAGAGGCATCTACTGCATCATATGTCGCTCTGAGGGAATAATAACAGGAGATTTCCACAATCCTGACAGTCTGGGAAATTTTGGTTTTAGCCTCAGAATAGGGCAAAGCCTTGAATTCTAATCTTAACTGTCCCAGGATATATACCTGGTATACAATCATGTGTGCCAGGTAGCTCAAAGCTCTAAGGGCCAGAGTGGAGGAGGTATAGACCTTGCATCCAACCTGGTCTGTTTGCTGTGACTTCTTGTCTGGAGGAGAGGTGCTTATGTATTTAGGCTTAGTCGTACGGTCATGGGCCACATTAATGACCACGAGTCTGCTTTAGGGTGAGAACTAATGTGGTCTTTATCCTCGGGGGCTCGATACAGCCTATCAACCTTCTTGGCAACTGCGGCCACCGACGAAGGTTGCTGCCAGACCATGGAGGCCAGATCCTCATGTGATCCTATCCACGGAGGAATGAGCAGAGGGGACAGCTAGGGCATATCCTGGTGTTCTGCCGACTTCTTGCGTTGAGGATCCTAATCCACCATCTTCCAGCCATTTGCCTCCTGAATCTTCTGAAGGACCTCAGTAAAGGAGGGGTCCTCTGGAAGGGACTTGGGAGACTCTTTGGGCTTTGGATCCACCGGAGAGGGGGTCTCAAAATCTGAGGAAGAGAAGTCTGTGGTGCGGCATCTGAGTCCAAGTCCAATGACGGGCTTCCATCCAGAGACAGATCCCGTGGGAGTGGGAGTCTCAGAACCCAAGGCGGAAGAGTCTGCAGTGCAGTATCCAAGTCCAAGTCTGAAGACGGGCTTCCATCCAGAGACAGAGCCTGTAGGAGTGGATTCTCTGCAGTGAGATAGCAAGGCCCATGCTGACACCGGCTATCATGGAAGGATGCGAGGTCTGTCCCGAGTTAGAGGGAATGGACTCCACTGGAAAGGGATATCTTGGCATAAGGTCCATGCGGGGCAGCATGGAAACCACAATTGGTTGCCGCTGGTCCAATTTTGAGACTGTCTGTGTCCTGGTTTCAGACCACCAAGACTGTAATGCATTCCTAAAATCCACCCAAGGCTGAGGTGGTGGAGGGGGTGGAGGAGGAGGAGGAGGAGGAGGGGTCTGATAGATGGGCGGGTATCCTGGGAAGGTAAACCCTGGCATTGTATAGCCCAACATTGGGTAATGGTAGCCTGGCACCCATAGGACAAACAGCCCAGTGTCGGATACCCTGGTGTGGGGGTACTCTGGTGTGTGTTACGCTGGTGGCAGGTACCCTGGAGAAGGGTAGTGAGGCATAGGGTAGACTGGCATCTGGAGGCCTGGTGAAGGGCCTGACGGTGGAGCCAAGGGACCAACGAGAGGTCCTGATGGCAGATCACCCAGCATCAGACCCGGTGGAGGAGCCAAGGGTCCTACCAGGGTCCTGACAGCAGGTAGCCAGGCGTGCCCCTGGAAGGGGGCCTGAAGGACCTGATGAGGGCCCTGACAGAGGGTTAGAAGGGCCTTATAATGTCAGATCTGACACCAGAATGTACAGAGGAAGTTCTGGCATTGGTCCCAAGGAAGCTGAGGGTCCCACCAGAGTCTGGGGTGGGGGGACTGGCACAGACGGGCTATTTAAATGTTTTCTCCAGTAACCTGAAGTCCCTCTTCAGGTACATGTGCCAGTACTGCATGCACTTCAGGTGTGACGTAACTAGTGATCTATATAATGGCATAATTACCTCCCCCTCCTTGAAGATATACCCTTAGCAATGTAGCAATGCAGCTCTGCATCCTGTTGGCCTTTGCAGTCACCTTTCTGCATTTTGCTAAGTTGTTCATTGCTCCCCTAATCAGCACCCCAGATCCTTCTCTTCCTCAGTCACTGATAATTGCTCAATCCCCAGTTTGTAGCCATGCCTTGGGTTTTTAGCACCAAAATGTAGCATCTTACATTTTTTGGCATTGAACCCCAGTTGCCAGGTGTCCGGCAAGGACTCTAACTTGACAGATCCTCTTGAAATCCTTGCCAACACTCTAGGTCATTCAGCACTGTTCCCATCTTGGTGTCATCAGAAAACAAACTGATTTTGCTCTTGATGCCCACTGAAATGTCTGCAATTAATATTTATTTTTTTATTTGCTTTTGTTAACCAGGAAGCACACTAGACAGCCAAGTGCCTATTTTCAGGTGCAAACCAGACAAACACAAAACACTGGTCCCAACACAGAGCCCTGGAGAACTCTGCTTGTCACTGCCCTTGGGGATGATAGCTCCCCCCCCCACTGCTCCCTAGTGCCTCCCCCATAGCCAGTTCATTACCCAGACCATCAACTTCACACCCACCCCTGTAGCTTGTAGCTTCCTACTTAGGCTTCCACATGGCACTAAGTTAAATGTCTTACTGATGTCCAGGTACAGGCCATCCACTGCATGGCCCTCGTCCAGTTGTCTATAGTTACCCAAATCATAGTACTCCACCAGGTTGGTTTAGTAAGACCTGCCAGTGACAAAGCCATGCTGCCTTCTGTCCTATATCCCACTGGTTTCCAGAAAGGACACCAGTCTCTCCTTTAGGATTTTCTCCATCAGGTTACCCATGATGGATGTGTGAGTCACTGGTCTATAGTTCCCTGGCTCGCCCTTGGGGTCACTCTCATGAAAAGATACCATGTGAGCCATCCTTCAATCCTGAGGTACACACCCTGAATCCAGTGAGGCATTGAACAGGATTGCCAAAGGACCTGCTAGTACCTCTGTCAGTTCTACCCTAGGATGAATGCCATCTGGCCCTGGTGCCTTGTTCAGCCTCAGTGCCCTGAAGCCCTCTAGTACCCTGTCCTCTTCGATTACCCTGTCTGTCTCCCCCTCCATTCCTGACCTCAAACCTCCCTTTGGGTATCTCTCCCCCTTTTCTTTAGTAAACACTGAGCAGAAGTAGATGTTTAGTGTTTGTGTTTTCACCCACCCACTTCCACCCATGCCCCCTCACTCTTAATCCTTACTATATTGTCCTTACAGCTCCTTCACTTCCTGATGTACCTGAAGAATTCCTTCTCCCCCTCCTTAATGCCTTGGTCCAGCCTGAACTCCTTTAATGCCTTGGCTGCTCTTACTGCCCTTGTTACCTCCTTCACTTCCTTCAGGTACTCCTACCTGTCCCCCATCCCGCCTCATTTCTTGTACCTCTAAAGGTGGCCCTTTCATCCTTATATTTTCCATTACTCAAGTGTTCACCCAGCTAGTTTCTTTGCCCTAGTCCTCTTTCTCGTGGTCCTGCCACAGGTTTTGGCTGCCTCCGCTACCCCATCTTTATGAACTCCCACCACTGGTTTGTGTCCATACTAGGGTGAATTTTTGAGCCACGTACATCTTACTATTTCCCATTCCTCCTGAAGTCTAATACCCTTGTGTCAGATAATACACTGTCTTTCCCATATCCATTAGTGAACCATAGAGGTGGTGGTCAATCCCTACCAGATGTTCCTCTATCCTTAGTTCCCCACACACTCCCCATTTGCCAGAACTGGGTCTGGGTGTTTCCTAACCTGGTTGATTCATTGACCATCTGCATCAGGAACTTATCCTGGAAGGCATGTAGCACTACCTGCTCCCTTCCATAGGTTGTGGCTGGGTACTCAATCCACTCCTAGCAGGTTGAAGTCCTTCATGATCACCCACATCTCCTTCCAGGTCCCTCCCAATCTGTCCTACTAGTTCCCTAATTCTTCCAGTTTGGAGGGTGACCTGTACACACACCCATCCTGAGAGTCCTATTCCTTGAGTCCTGGATTATCATCAATAGTGACTCAATACTGCCCTCCTCCTTCTCTTCCCTTACACTTGAGTCCTTCCCTCACACTCACTACCCCCATTCCCTCTGCCCTATCCTGTGGAAAATCCTGTATCCTGCTACCTCCAGGTCCTTGGATCCTTTGACTGTGAGCCAGACTGATTTATGGTTGTTTGACCCTACAGATTCCTACCTTGAAGTCCGTGATCCTGGTAGTGTTTGATAGTACAAGGTCCAGGATTACATTTTCTGAGTCGATGACTGCACCAGCTGTTTTAGTTCTGCCTGTTTCAGAGTCATGAGGAAATTCACTGCTCCTGTCTGATGATGCGTGACGGAGGACAAATCTATGCCAGGTGGACTGAAGTCTCCGATGAGCAATAAGTCAGCTTTATTGGTCATCATTAGGATGGTTTCAGCATCTCCTTGTATCTATCTATCAGCTGAGCTGGGTCTGTAGATCACCCCAACTTGGATGGAGGCTGTTCCCCAGCTCAGGGTAACCCACAGGGCTTCAGACTCAAAGTGTGTCATCTGTACCTCTGTGTACCTCTGTTACCTTGACATGTCCATAGCCTTTGATCTTTCACACCACCAAGTCCTGCTAGGCAAGCTCCTTCTATTTAGTCACTCCAGAAATGCAGTGAAATGTTCACAGACTATACTGGCAATAGGCAGCAATGTGAAATTCTACACAATGTTGTTTCCCTTTACTACCATCACTCAATGGGAGTGGTCATAAGGGGTGCATCCTGGGCCCATTACTCCTCCTGTTCTTGAAGGACCTGCCCATGGCCATATCTGTCCCATCCGATGTCATCTTTTATGCTGATGATGCTGTGCTGTTATCAAGGTGCCTACATCAGAAAATTGGGTCACCTTACAGACAGACTTTGACAATATACAGTCTAGGCTAAATGACCATGCCCTGGTCTTAAATGCAGAGAAAATTAAATGCATGTTATTTACCTCTGTCTACAGCTCAAACCACAACAAGGGTCGCGTGTCACGCTAATAGCAATCTGGAAATTAAATATGTAGAGAGTTCAAGTAAATAGGTTTCTAGCTTGACTCCAAACTGACTTCGATGCTCAGATTGATGCAGGTGATCAGAACGGAAATGAGAAGCTTGGACTGCTCAAAGACTAAAAAGATGCTTTCATTTGCACAGGCTACCTGTTACTGGCTTAATAATGCCACTGATTGACTATGGCCTTCAAATATACTGTAAAGCAAAATGCACTAGAGTCAACAGGATTAGAGTACTCTACCATAGCATCTGCATAGCTGTGCTGCGACACAACAGAGTTACACTTCACTGAACCCTGTACAGGGCTATGAACTAAGTATATCTCCAAGATAAATGCAGCCTTGCCACTGGCTTGAATACCTGGAAAATTATACATGGGAACATCTCACACTACTTGAAAAGCTTGTTTGATCCTCTTATTCTCCTTATACCACCATGATCCTTTCCTCCAGTCACTCAAGGCCCTGTGCATCAGAGCCCACTATAATATTATTTTATTTATTTTATTTAGCTTTTGTTTACCGGTAGGTGCACTAGCCATAACAATGACTATTTTCAGGCACGGCCCAGGAGGAACAAATTACAGAAACAGAGACAACAGGATGTTATAGAATAAGATTACAGTAGGTGTAGAATACAATGGAAAAAATTACATTAGGGTAGAAACAAATTATTACAGAGCCAATGGTGGGCTAAGAAACAAAACAAGGTACAACAAAATGGTACGAGATAGAGTTGATTATAAAGTGAAGTTTAAATATGATGAACAACAGTCATGTAGGAATTAGAAACAAGATAGAAGTAAAGATGGGAAACAGTAGTAATAGTTGGTGGAGGAGTAGAAAACAATTAAGGTACTGTAAGTAAGAACAAAAGTTGCAAAGATAGGAAGGTCAACATGCCAGGGAAGTGCCTCACAGTTAGAAGACCAGCTAGTATCTAGGAGGCCAACTGGTGGTAGGGTGTGGGAAGGTAGATGGGTGAGTGGTGGCTAGGTAGCATGAAACAGGAGCACTTGTTTGACGAGATAAGGTAGTTAGTAGCTCCTTCTTGAAGGTGTTGTGGAGGAAGCCTGTCGCACATCTGGGGAGGGTTCCAGTACTGGGGAGCTTGACAGGCAAGCACTGGCACCCTTGGAGGAATGTCTGCCTGGGGATATGAACAAGGGACT
Source organism: Neoceratodus forsteri (assembly GCA_016271365.2). NCBI lineage: Eukaryota > Metazoa > Chordata > Ceratodontiformes > Ceratodontidae > Neoceratodus > Neoceratodus forsteri. The sequence continues at coordinate 557,123,745 of CM028137.1, read as the reverse complement.
TGCCCACCGAGCATAAGCCATAGCAGGAGGGCAGGTGAGAGAAAAAGATCCGCTAGTGGCTTAGGTGCTTGAGACCTAATAATACTGTCAGTGATGGAGCCATGAGTAAACCCCAGCTGCAGTTGGTGGAAGCAATTTGAGGTCTGAGTAGAGGGAGGCAGTGGTGTTTCAGTCGGTGTGAGGAGGATACATAGCAACATATATTGTTGTGGTTACACCCATTTGTGAAGACTTGATTTAGAAGCAGTGGCATACATGGCAGCACTATAGGTGAGTGAAGGTAGAAGTATACCATGAGCTATGGCAAGCCTAGCGGAGGGTTAACACATAGCTAGTATGATAGGCAATGCCCAGCTTGGAGTTGACATACTATTACAGTGAAGCTGCTTAAACAGGATGCCTCCGTGAAACCTTTTTGTCTCATTTAAGCAGCCATCCCTTTAAGAGAAGTTGATTAATTTCAACACAGAGCAAGTCTCAAATCTACTGCCTAAGCAGTACAGTGCTGAGTTTGATTTAATAGTGGTTTTGTTATCCTTTTAATGCTGTACCTTGCTGTATCCTCTATTACTCACGCTGTCACCTACTCACATCACCTGCAGTTTGATTTAGAAAAGCACACTTTCGCTCTTTGTTTGGACTCTGATGCCAGTGATCTCGGTGAATTAAATATTGGACAGAGAGAGAGAGAAAGGGAATGCACTCACACAGTTCAGCAGAGAAAAAAGAGAGAGAGCGGTGAGAAATAGAGAACCAATGGATTGTTCAGTGTGGCAGAACTAAGGAGAAAAAAATTACAAGCTTGGGTTTCAAGTTATGGCAAGTGTAATGTGTGTGTGTGTGTGTGTGTGTGTGTGTGTGTGTGTGTGTGTGTGTGCTGTGTGTGTGTGTGCGTACAGTATGTTTTGAATAACATGAATAACAGATGTGTGTTGCGGTATCCCCACTGCTGTGGTCCGATGATGGCTGCCTGATGTGGCTGTCTCTTGGTTGCGTTGTGGCTCTCTTTGACCCTCCAACCTTCCAAACTCAATGTTCTCTGTTTGCCCCTGAAAATTGTTGCTGTCTAACCTAACGCTCCCCAGAACTGTAGAAACAGTAAGGTAATTTACTTAATTTAAAATAAAATCATTCCTGCTTTTGAAAACAGTGTCTCCTAGCTCATTTCATCACTATGTTCTCCTGATGTCTGCAGGTTCTGCTGAGCTAAAATGCATGGTAGGTAAATTGTAGGCTGTGCAAATACCTTTTCCGAATATTTGGCCAAATATTCAGTATTCGATGCCTATGTGTCCAAATAGTGAGGCGAATATTCGATATCCATGGTCTGGTATGAAACTAAAAAAGCTAAATGCCCCCCCTCCTCCCTAGCCCAGATCCAGCAGTTATAGTAAAAGCCCCTTCCCCACCCACAGTTAGCATCCAAATCCTCCCTCCCTCCCCACCTAATTTTCACATCATTCTCAATTTAATCTATAGAAAGAAAACTACAATGATCGGTTACCAGCACAACCCATCCACCTCCATGGCTGGCTGCCAAGTTTCAAGACTTTCATCCCCTCCCACTGGTAGCTAGCAGCAGCCACCACCTTGCACTTAACTGTAGTAAAATTATAGTACAAAAGGCAACCGGCACAGCCCACCCTCCTGCACGGCCAGCTGCCTTCTTGTGAATGAAGCAGGTCTCGCATTCTTGCTTGTATAGTAGAACAAGCTGATCACATGATCAGCTGGTTTTACTATGTGAGTAAGCGCTTGCATGAGACTGACTTCATTCACAAGAAGGCAGCCGCCGTCGAGGAAAGTGGGCTATGCCGGTTGCCTATCCTACTATAATTTTACTACAGTTAGGTGAATTTTTACTACAGTTAGGTGCGGACGCAGGAGTGAGGACTGCTGCTAGATACCTGGGGTGGGGGCAAAAGTCTTGAATCATGGCTGCAATGGAGGCTGGTGGGTCGTTGCAGCTGCCCATCATTGTAGTTTTTTTTTTTTAATAAATGAAATAATGACGTGAAAATGTGGGGGAGGAGGGAGGATTTGGGTGCTTACTGTGGGTGGGGAGAAGGGGGCTTCTCAATATAACTGCTGGATCTGGGCTAGGGAGGAGGGTGGGAGGTTCTTGGCTTTTTTTTACTTTTGCTTACTGTTTCACAAATAGGGGATGAATAGTGCATTGACCCGAATAACAAATAGTGCATTGTTCGTGATATTCGGGAAATAATATTCAAAGCCTGCACAGCCCTAGTAAATTTTTTTATGACTTAGAAAGCTGCAATATTAACATATATTGTAAAATACTCCATCTGCCTTTCTGTGGCTTCTCGCTCTGCCTTCAAAATGCTACTTATAAAGTTATCCCTCCCCTTCTCCCTTCCCATCTTTGTGGGCAGACTACACTGTTGCCCAAACCTCCCCTCCATCACAGAGCTACTCTCAACCTGTTTCACTATTACCACCCCTGCTGAACTAGTCATCTTAAACTCCATGCAGGGGGTTGTTTCACAAGCAAATAGTTAATGAACCCCTGTTGGAGGGGAGGGTGAAAATGGACCTGGTACTGCCAAATGGACAGTGTTGCTGACATCACAGTGTGGAGCCACTGGGGACTATTGATCATAATATGGTGTGGTTTCACATAAGATCTGGGCCAGAATCAATCTACACTAAAATGAGGGTCCTAGACTTCAGGAGGGCTTATTTTATGAGAATGAGGGAATGCCTGGGGAACACCCTAGGAGGGATAGGGAAACTATGTGGAGTTGAAGAACAGTGGTCAAAAATTAAAGATGGCTTTGAAAAGACTTCACATTTATGTGTCAGGCAGATTAGCAAGAGCAAAAGGAAAAACAGAGACCTATGGTTCTCGAAAGAAGTCACGGAAAAAGTCAGAGCTAAAAAATGGCATTTAGATGGTACAAAAGAACACAGATGGAAGAGGATTGGGAGAGTTACCAGAAGAAACAGAGGGAGGCAGGGAAGGCAGTTGGGGCACAAAAGCACAAATAGGGGAATATATAGCAAAATCACTTAAAAGGGATAAACATTTTTTAGATACGAAAGCAAAGACAAAGACCTAGGAAGGGATAATAAGGCTGATAGGAGAAGAAGGGATGTGTATGGCAGAGGATCACCAAAAGCAGACATACTGAACAAATACTTCTGTTCAGTATTTACAAAAGAGAGAGTGGGAAATGGGCAACTGATAAAGCAAAAGTGCACTGAGGGATGGGAGGTGGACACTAGTTCCTTTGCAGAGGAAAGAGTCCTTAAGGAGTTAATGCAGTTAAAAGTGAACAAGGCAATAGAACCTGACTGGATACGCCCCCAGTATACTGAGAAAACTCAGGGCGGAGCTGGCTGCACCTCTGACAGCCGTGTTCAACCAGTTGTTGGAAATAGGGGAGGTACTGAGGTACTGCAGGAGGGCAGATGTAGTCCCACTCCAGAAAAGTGGAAATAAGGAGGAGGCAGGAAATTACAGGCCTGTCAGCCTGACATCAGTGGTGGCCAAGGTAATGTAATCACTACTGAAGGAAAGGATTGGGGAATACCTTGTCGCCAGTGGTCTACAGGATCCAAGGCGGCATGGTTTCACAGGGCGAAGGTCTTGCCAGACTAATCTGATTGAGTTATTTGACTGGATAACCAAGGATGTGGACCAGGGAGAAGCTGTGGACATGGCTTACCTGGATTTTGGTAAGTTCTTCAACACTGTTCTGAATGGGAGACAGGTAAACAAGCTGCAGAGCCAAGGAGTAGGGACTAAAGTGTATAGTTAAATGGATGGCGAGTTGGCTGGAAATAGCAGTCAGAGGGTGGTGGTAGATGGCATCCACTCTGGAGTAGGGTGACCACTGGGGTGCCGTAAGTGTCAGTACTAGGCCCTGGTCTCTTTACTATACTTATTAGTGACATCACAGAGGGACTGAAAGGGAAAGTATGCCTATTCACAGATGACGCATAGCTCTGCAACAGTAGACACACACCAGGGATAGGAGGAGATGAGGAATGATGTAAGAAGCTGGAAGAATGGTTATGGGTCTGGCAGCTGGGATTTAATGTCAAAAAGTGTGAAATCATGCACATGGGGCACAGAAACCCAGGGGTGACATACCTACAAGGAGAAATGGAATTAACAGTCACAAAGCAGGAAAGGGACCTGGGGTAATTATTTTGGATGACCTGAAGGTAGCTAAGCAGTGTGACAAGGCATTGGGGAAGGCAAATAGAATGCTGGGATGTATGAAAAGGGGAATCACCAGCAGAAGGAGGGATGTAATTGTACCACTGTATAAGTCACTGATGAGACCACTCTTGGAGTACTGTGTCCAGTTCTGGAGGCCCCATCTCTGAAAGGACATAGATAGGGTGGAGATGGCACAAGGAGTGCAACAAAATGGTGCAGGGCCTGCATCAAACTTCCTATGATGAAAGGCTTAAGGAGCTGAATTTGTACTCTCTAGTGGAAAGGAGGAAAGAGACATGATACAAACATACAAAAACCTTACAGGTAAAAAAGAAGGGTACAGGAAGGTAGCATTTTTCAAAGATAAAGATGCTCAAGGACAAGGGGTCACACCATGAAGGTGGAAAGGAGGCTCAGAGGAATATGCGAAATACTTCCTCACAAAGTGAGTGGTGGACACATGAAACAGCCTCCTTGGGGAGGTGGTGAGGCTAATATTGTTACATGATTCAAGAATGCATGGGATAGATACATGGGGATCCTGAAAATAAGGTGGGAGGTGAAGACTGAAAACTGAGTAGGGTCTGCAGTGTAGCTGTAGGTAGGAAAAAATAGGGCAGAGTAGATGGGACAAGAGGTCCTGTCTGCCAACATCTATGATCCTACGTTTCTATATTGACGCAAAGATGCAGCAGCTTTGAAAATACTGCTGACTGTGGCTGAGCAAAGTGGGTGCCACAGGTGTAGCACCTGAAGCTAAGTCTTTGAAAATCCAGCCCTGGAGTGTATTAAAGGAACTGATTTAATAGATTACATAAGAGACTAGATTCATTATATCATATTAAGAAAAATCTCACTTCTAACACTAGAAAAATACTTGCATGCAGTTTTCTGTTTTCATTAATTCATTATGGTGCTAATATCTATTCATTTTCAACTAAAAGAATTTTGGCAAACTCAGAGTAACTGACTGAGGCCCGCCCCTATAGAATCTAGGATGCCCCAGCTCCTGATGTGGTCAATAAACGTCTGAGATATTTGCAATTGCCCAGCAGCAATACCTCACCCTTGATGCCATCTCTTGAATCTGATCTACTACATTTCTGTCCATGTCCTGCCCCTGCACTGGAGGTCTGTAAATCACCACTGTTCTAATTACTATGCCATTGCCTGGCTCAAGAGTGATCCACAGTAACTCTGTCTCCTCTGTTCACCCTGAACCTCTGTTGCTTTTATACCCTCCCTTTCATAGAGGGCCACTTCCCCTGTCTATTACTCCTATCTCTCCTGAATAGTGCATAACCTGGGACATTTGCATCCCAGTCATGGTTTGTAGTTAACCAGGTCTCTGTTATTGCCGCTATGTCAGGTCTGCCTCTACCATCAAGGCCTCCAGCTCTGAGATTTTGTTTTCCAGGCTGCGAGCCTTTGTAACCATGGCCTTCTATGGTTTACTGCCTGCCCTCTCTGTAATCCTGTGTTCACCCTCTTGTTTTTAGGCCCACTCACTTTCCCCTTTTTTTGTTGCCTTATTGTCCCTGCCTTACCCTTTGAGTCTGTAATGGTGTTCCTTTTTGCTTCCTACTGTATATTCGTTTCCCTCATTTTTGACTACATACATACTTGTCATTGCAGGCAGCATTAACCGGTGGGGTTGGGCGGTATGATTTACCCTTCTCCTTTTCTCCACATTCCATAGCTAGTTTAAATGCTGCTAATGAAGCATTCAAACTGTTCACAAGGACACCGGTGCCCTGTTCAGGTCTGAATCTCCACAGGTGGTTCCCCACTCCCCAATGAAGCCAAAATCTTACTCTCTGCACCATGTCTTCAGCCAGGTATGCCGACCAACAGCAAAACATCTACAGCGAAGACCATTGTGTAACAGAAATTGACAGGTCGCTGTAATGGTTCCCACTGACACAGGCACTACATCTCCCAGTGTTTCCCCATCCTCGAGACAACTCTGACTCAAGTTGATTATATAAATAACAGGTGGCATGGGGACAGAGCCCGACATAGGTGGTTCAGAGGAGCAGCCCCTGAAGAAAACATACCGGCATACCGACAGCATAATGTCAACACTTGCCATTGTGTCTATCGATGTCGGGGATGTCAGTGACTTTGGTTTCGCAGCGGCATGGATAAACTCTTCAGCCAATCGTTGAAGTTCTTGGTTCATAGATCCCTAGCTTTCCCCTTGCTGTGGACAGACAGCACCTCTGAGAAAGTCATAGAGTTTGCTCCCTGCCCTATGACCCTCCCCAGTTCTACGAATTCCTTCTGTACTATTACTATCTCTAACTAATTCACAGCTATGTCATTAGTTCCCAGATGGACAATGACATTGAGCTTCCCCCTCCTTGTTTCTACCCTAGCAATCCCCCGGATCCACTTTTCAACCCTCTAAGTTGTGCCTCCTGGAATGAGCTTTACCTCCCTCTCCTCCTCATCCACTGATGCTCCTAGCTCTATCCCCCAGACAAATGAGTTCCCCACCAGGAGTGTCTTCCTCTTTCTTTCTGGGGTCTCCCCATCTACACTTGGGGTTCCATTTCTTGAGGCTCTCCCTTACTCCCTGGTTGCAGCCTCGGGGTACCCTGTGGGACCTTTCTTTCCTCATGCACAGTGTAGGAATTCCTTAGGTGCATCAGCTGGGGATGCACTTCTGCCCACTTACCTGGACTTTCAGATTTAAATTGTGGATCATCCACCTCATTTTGTAATCCATATATACATTAAATCAGCATGTTCATGTTAAGATTATCTGCCAGCCTTTCTTGGATGCCCTTCTGAGAGACTATATTCCCAGATCACATCACCAGCCATCAGAAAACATTATTTTCTGTTAAAACATCAGTACAGTGGATTCATGTTTTCATCTGTTTTCCTAACAACATCCTGTTATCTTATGGCTACAGGAAACATGCAAGGCCTTTAAGATTCCATGCCATACATGAAACATTAGCTCACTGTCTCCATCACAGTAGGTAGCAATGTTTAAAAGTCTGAATGATCCAAAATAACCACTACAGACTTCATTGACATGCATATTATGCCAGCGCTGTGCTTCACACCTGTATTGTTTATTTATTTAGTTTTTGTTGACCGGGTAAGTGCACTAGACAAATCCTGCCTATTTTCAGGCACGACCCGGGCGAGGGGGATACAGATGAATGCCAACTAAACCAGATTAAGCTGTTGGTGGTATTTTTAGTGAATAAGGGAAATTTGGCCAGGACACCAGGAAAATTCCCCTACTCCTTTTTTGATAAGTGCCATGGGATCTTTAACATCCATCTGAACTACCACCAATCTAGGCAGATGGGACCTCAGTTTAACATCTCATCTGAAAGACGACACCTCAGAAGTGCAGCACCCCTCTCATGCTGCACTACAGTGTCAGTACTGGGATATTAACCCAAGTGCCAGATGTGGGAACTGAACCCCCAGCCCTCTGATCTCCCGGCCTCAGAGGCGAGTGTGCTACCTACTGAGCCACTGACACTGTTGTGCTACGCATGGCTCTAGACATTTAATGGGACAAAATCACAACCTCCACACTATACCCATATTGTTTTGGTTAGATTTTCAATTTTTTGATGTACCATCAGAACACTGACAGTATATTCAAGGACAAACCAATTCATGTGTTTCTACAGCAACATAATTCTTTAGTAATATATGGAAAAATGTTTATACCTTATTAGACCTGATTACATGCTTACCACCATTTTTAACTACTATACTACTGATATAATTGTTTATAACAGCTGTTTGTTCATGCTCCTTAATTTTATGTTGGCTTGGCAATGCACAAGCAACATCTTGTGGTAATAGTATATTTCAGAGATGTGTCAGTGTGGTGGAGAATGCAGGGGATCCTTTAGTAGGTGCATCCCTCAGCAGCCAACCAGTGAGCATGCTGCTGATGACAGCAGTTTCAGAGAGCAACTGAGTTGAAATGAATCTGCGCTGCAATCAGAGACAGGCTCGTCATTGCAGCAGCAGATGACACGCCTCCATTACATGCCTTCCTGGTGACACATTCCAATAAATATGGCGGCTCCTGCCATCTGCCACACAATCCCCAGAAAGCCAACATCGGGGTACCCAATCCCCATGTCAGCATGCCCCCCACATTATGTGGCACACCGTAACATGGCAGCTCCTGCCACCCACCACACACTCCCAAAAAGCCAACATTAGGGTGTCTAATCCCCATGTTGGCATCCCCCCTTAGTGTGTCTTTCCTGGTTAAACAGTTTCCCCTTCCTTTCTGACACCAGGATGTCCACTCCCAGTGTTGCATGTGCACTACCCCCAACCCATGTGTACACCATGCCGACATCTGGGTGCCTAATCTCCATGTCAGCATCCCCCCACCAGAATTGTGGCACACTGGGAACCCACCCCAGTGTGCCTGGTTTTGTTGTGTGTGTGTGTGTGTGTGTGTGTGTGTGTGTAACCTGCAAATGAAGAAAACTTTCCCTCACAGTCTTGTTTTCCTCTGCAAGCAAGAAAATGGTCCACCGTTATCTCCCTCATCTCCCTACCTCATCCCCACCCTCCATCTGCGCACCCACCTCCCCGCACCCCCCCATGCCCATATTTACCCTCCAGAGGTCAGAAGCTGTGATCTTCTCTAAACGTCTGCACTCTTCAAAGCCAAACTGCAAACTGAAGAAATGACAGCAAGCTTTATAATGCGAGGCAATGGGGGGGGGGGTAACTTTGGTTGGTATCTTAGCCATTTTTTTGGAATTTTGGCACCAAATTTTCAGCATGGGGTTCTTGGGACTCCACCTCATAAACTTGTCACTGTCATTTAGTTTCTCGGTCTCAAATGGTGATTTCACAGTCACTGTGCAAAATCACCCTTCTGTACTGATTAACAAAACAACAGTGCTGCTGTTCATAAGGGGAGGTCCCAAAAAGCCCATGTTGCAAATTTGGTGAAAAAATTCAAAAATGACTAATAATAACAGTGTACATTGCACAGTTTCTAAGCATGCTCATCACATACCCAATTTGTAATAGTTGTCTCCAGATTTTCAACATTGCCATTTTTGCACTCCTCCTTAGGAACAGTATAGCTGTCATTTTTCACATCCTTCCTGAAATGTACTTTCACACCTGTGGCACAGAATGGCACGGTCGCTGTGGGAAATCAACTTTCAGGACAGAGTAACAAAATTACAGTGCCACTGTTCATGAGGAGAGGTTCAAAAATGTCCATGTTGAAAATTTGGTGAAAAAATTCCAAAAAATGATTGCATTACAGGCGTTCATAGGCGCAGTTTCTCACAAGTTAGTAACTTTTCAATTTTCATATTTTCACTTCAAATATTTGCATTACCATTTTTTCACACCACCTCATGTATAGTACAGCTGTCATTTTTCACATTCTGCCAGAAATGTGTTTTCATATCTGTGGCTCCAAATGGCGCATTTGCTGTGCAAAACCACCTTTCAGGATTGAGTAATGAAATGCTAGTCCCACTACTCAGTGGCTCCCCTCCGTGTGTTTGGGGTTGATAGTTGCCCTGGTGGGATTTGTACCCATGCGGTACAAGGGAGGTCCTCGTAGCTCAGGTCACCTCATCATGGTGCCTGGCCTTTGTTGCAGTATGCCAAGTGCTGCATTAGTGTTTTGCACCTTTGGGAGTGTGTTTGGGGTGGTTTTGGTCCCAGAGGGTTGGCCATTGTGGCAACATGTACAGCCATAAGGCTGTACTCTGATAGCACTGCTATAGTTGCCTCAGGTCAAAATATTAATGAATTACAGTTTAATCTGCAGTCTGATTTTGCAAACATTGAGGGTGGTTCCCCAGGTCGAGGTTCCTTATGAATACAAAAAGACCAGACTGATGTATTTTCTCTACAAAAGGTGAAAGGGTAAAGGGGTGAAAACTTTTGATTCAAACTCAGAATTCCATCACTTTGGAAATGGTGTATAGCTATAGTTATTTAGGGGTAATTTTTGATACAGAATTGTCTTTTACAAAGCATTTAACTAGTACCATAAGGAAAGTGAATAAAAAACTAGGGGTCCTAAAGGAACAACAGCGTTTTTGAAACAGTCTGATAGGAAGAAGATTGCGGAAAAAATTGTTTTGCCAACTTTAAATTATGGCCATCTAGTCTATAGAACAGCTAATAAATCTCTTTTGAACTGTCTAGATAAAACACATTACAGAATTGCCAGATACGTATTGAAAAGTAGTTTTTATACTCATCATTGCCTGTTATTGAGTAGGCTGGACTGGCAACCACTAGAAACAGACTAAATGAGAATGTCGTTGCTATTAATACATAAACTGAGGTTCTCTTTCCCTGAACATTCAGTTTCACATCTCTTTCCAGAAGGGGGGTAAATAAGAAGGTACTGAATAGATCAGTCCATTTAAAAAAAATACAACTCTGTAAATGACAGAATAGGTTTGGAGGCAGGACCATAATTACAAGGGCTGCTGCAGTTTGGAATTCACTCCTCCTACTGTTTGGGAAATTACAGAATTCCCAATATTTTTCAGGTCATTAGGAATACAGCGTTTTCATGTGTAATTGTTATATTCAACATCTGCTGCATTTGTATTTTTGCCACTTGGTTCTGTTTCATGTATAAATATTTTTGTACTGATTTGAATACCTTAAACTTTTATGTTTTGTTATGCAACTTTGCTTTGTACACAGGACTGTCTTGCAAACTGGACTGTAAAGTTCAAATGAATGTTTCCTGTTTAAAAATAAAATGTTTATTTACTTTTTACTTATGTGGCAATTGGACAGCCATTTGTAAAAAGAGTTACTGCGCTACTGAGCATGTGTGTCAGTCACGAAAGGAAAGAAAATAAATGGGAAAATTTATATTTTAATGGAATGGATGCTCCATCCTCAGGTCCAATCGTTTGTGGTGGGTCGGCTGGGCTTGGCGCTTCTTTCTCTTCTGGGGAAATGGGACGGGAGGAGGCTCTACATAAATGCAAATAGTTTTTGGTGGTTCTGCACCATTGAGCATCGTAGCTGCCTTGAGAAGAAATTGGGCTGTATAGCTCTTGTGACGGCTGCATGCTGGTTAGGGGTTGTAAATAGTTTTGGGACTTCATGTCCCACAGGGCATTGGGGAGCTCAGTTGGTTTGGCATCTGGTTGTCTGGTCCCTGACTGGACCTGAGGAATTTTTGGCACCCTAGGGAGAAGCAGATGAAAGGTAGTGATTTTGACTCCCTGGGAAATTTGCCAGTAGAGCAAAGAGAGAGGAGGATGGAGCAGGGCAGATTGCCTGCTCGGCCATGTGGCCAGCAGTTTTTTGTTTTATTGGGCTGTGCAGTTAAGTTGGTACAAGGATGTGGAGACAGCTGTTGGTTTGGGGAGCCTTGGATTTTGGGGCTAGCCTGCTTTTTTAGTCACTTGAGAGGGAGAAAAGGAAAAGGTTCTGCCCCAATGGGAGTGTAAGGTGAGGGATAAAGAAGAGCTACTGCCTGCAAGTCTAACCCCTGAGAGGATAGAAAAGAAGAGTGCTACCTGCATGGGAGCTCCGAAAAAAGGACTGAGCCGTGAGGTGAAGGAAAATAGCATGGGGCCAGGGTCCTGAGTCAAGCCCCTGGTCATGTTTGGCTCTCAATCTGGGGCTGTTTATTTTTATTTCTGAACTTGGCACCCACAATAGGAGTGTACAGAAAGGTGGTTTTCTGTGAGACAGCCATCACCTGGAGGTCTGTTCTTGCGTTAGGAACTTTGATAGGATTTAATGGAAAGTAAAGTGGTTGCTGCCTGCTGTTTTGCAAGACCCTGATTCAGCCACAAGTTTTGTTGCCCGAGTTTGGGCTTCAGCTACCTAGGCTATGGGTAGCCACCTGAACTCACCTGCTCATGTTATGACCTCTGCGGTCCAGAGCACCTACTTATGATGTGATCTGCATGGTTGAAGCAACCAAACTTTGTTTCATTGCTTCATGGAGTGACTGTTCCCTGTTTTATCAACTGCTCATTAAATGGGATCCCATGTTTTCTGCAGCTCTGGTGTTTGCTTCCTATTTCCTGAAAGAACAGTTTGCTGCTAAAAGAAGTTTGCCTCCTCAGCCATGTTCCTGTGTGGTTCCAGGGTTGATTCTGAAGTATCTGCACACCATCGTAGGAGCCGTGGAGAGGCCTGCCTGGTGGAGACTGTCTACAAAGCCCATGGGTGAAGCTGGCAAGGCCAGGCAGGTGAAGATCCTCATCATCTCTTCAGGGTTCGGTTCACCATCCAGACTGCTATGGCCCCCGATGGAGGCTATTCATCACCAAGCACCACCGTGGGACTCCAGTACTGTGATGCTTTATTCTGGACTGTGTTTTCTTGGGTTGTACATTGCCTCCTCCAAGAAGTTACCATCTGAATACCCCTAGACGTGTGGAAGGGGGGCATACATGTATAATCCTGGGGCTGGATTATCAAAGACTGGAGACCCCCTTCCATCTGGGCATATTTTTAAAAGGCTACCTTTGCCCTTTATAAAAGATACAAGGGGTCCCAAAGCCTTTAACACCCTCCTCTGTGCATCCACAACATGCATTTGAGCTGATGCGGACCAGTTACGCTTAGACCATTGTTACAATGGTCTACAGTGATCAAATTCAACCTTGCATTGTCAGAATGTATTCAAATTACCATAAAGTGGTATTTGCATCCATCTAGGAGAGGAACTGTGATCCTCAATGAAAAGGTAAATGTTACATTGGTAAGCATTTAAACTAGCTTGGGGGAGGTGGAATAAGGCAGAAAGAATAGGCTGCCCCCCCCCCCACATACACACATGAATACAGGATCAGCCGCAGGAATCATGAGGGTGAGAAATCTCTTACGAAATAAGTATAAATAGGAATCCAGGAGGGAGGAGGAAGGGGAGAGAGGAAAGAAAACAAAGGAGGGAATAGGGGAGGGGAAAAGGGTGGGGGAGGTGGCAGTTCAATCTGGAAAACCATGTGCACAAATGCACAAAGTCTGGGCAACAAGATTGCAGACCTAGCAACCACCGTGGCAGTAGTGGACCTAGACTTATTCGCAATTACAGAGACCTGGTGCAATGAAAACCAGGACTCAGATGTAACCATACTATGGTATGCTCTATCCAGAAGTGACAGAGCAAGAAGAAAGGGTGAAGGAGTGACTCTTTATGTCATGGAAAACATAAAGGCCACAGAAATACAGGGAGAGCAGGGAGAAGCAAAGACTTGGAAGGGTGCTGCTATTCAAACAGAGGTGATCTATAGACAGACCTCCAGAACAAGGGTAGTAGGTGGATAAGGATATGATGGAAGAAATCCAAGGGATGGTTAGCAAGTGGAGATACTGTTGGTAGGGGGCTTCAATCTACCAGATGTGGATTCGAGCCCCCCCAGCTGCAGTAACTGTTAGAAGCAGAGAAATTCTAGAGTCCATGCGTCTCTTGGGCAACTAGTTAATGAACCCACTTGGGAGGGGGGATGATACTGGACCTGGTACTGTCAAACAGGGACAGTGTCACTGATGTCACAGTGGGGAGCCACCTGGGGATCACTGATCATCATAAGGTGTGGTTCAATATAAGATGTGGGCCAGAATCAAACCAGACAAAAATTAGGGTCCTGGACTTCAGGAGGGCTGATTATAAGAGAATGGGGGAATGCCTGAGGGACACCCTAGGAGGGATAGGGAAACTGTGGGGAGTCAAAGAACAATGGGCAAAAATTAAAGAGGGCATTGAAAACATTATAAGAGATCCCTATGGCTCTCAAAAGAAGCAGTGGAAAAAGTCAAAGCTAAAAAAATAGCATTTAAATATTTTTTTCCCACAAGTCGCCCTAATCAGCTTACGGCTGCTCTGTGTTCTCTCCCCCCTCTATCTCTCTCAATCTCTCCACATTCTCTTGCAGGGATGTAGGGTTGTATTTTGAAGGGATGCTGCAGGACCTCCTTCTACAGCCAAAGGTGAAGTGCTGCTTGTGGGAGACTTCAATTTGCCTGATATGGATTGGAACACCCAGGCTGCAGCCACAGCCAGGAGAAGAGGCATCCTGCATGCCCTGTAGGGATATACATCAAGTAGCTTTTGGCAGAAGTCATCAGTAAAGGAGCAATATTAGACCTGGTACTCACCAATAGGGACAGAATCACTGATGTAATGGTGGCCAGCCACCTGGTGTCCAGTGATCACTGTACAGTGAGAGAACAGTGAAGGAGTCAAAGCACACACGAAAGCAAAGGTCCTGGATTTCAGACAGGGTCGACTTTGCAAAACTGGGGAAATATTTCAAGGAAGCCCTGATAGAGGAAGAAGAAAGTGAGTGGAATGTAGAGAAATAAAACCATTCATCCAACCATGCCAAGTCCCGTTTCATCCTTTCCACCCCACCTTACGTATCAACCCTGTTGCAGATCTTTGTGTCATCTGCAAAGAGACATACTTTTCCTTCCAGTCCCTCTGCAATGTCACTTATAAAGACATTAAAAAAAGGACTGGACTCAGTACTGAACCCTGCGGTACCCCACTAGTAACCTCTCTTTCTTCACTGTGGACTCCATTTACTATTACCCTCTGTGTCCTGTTGGACAGCCAGTGTTTTACCCAGGCTACCACCCTGGGACTCACTCCCAGGCTGGCTAATTTGTTTATTAATCTTTTGTACGGGACTGTGTCAAATGCCTTGCTAAAGTCTAGGTAGGCCATGTCCACAGCCCCTCCCTGGTCTACTACTTTGGTCACCCAGTCAGAGAAATCAATTAGATTTGTATGACATGACCTTCCTGCTGTGAATCCACGCTGTCTTGGGTCCTGTGCCCAACCGGCCTCTAGGTACTCAACAATTCTTTCCTTCAGAAGTGATTCCATCATTTTCCTTACCACTGAGGTCAAACTGACAGGTCTGCAGTTTCCTGCCTCTGTCTTGCTCCCATGTTTGTGAAGGGGGGAATGACATCCACCCTCCTCCAGTCCTCAGGTACCACACCATCCTCCCATGATTTATTAAAAAGGGTAGTCAGTGGTGTTACTAGTTCCTTCCCTTAGTTCTTTCAGAATTCTGAGGTGAGTCCCATCAGGCCCCATTGCTTTATCCACCTTCAGTTTTAAGATTCTTTCAGAACCCTTTCTTCTGTGAAAGGACTAATATCAACCCCTATCCAGAGTGTTTCTATTGACTGGATTAGGTGTCTTCCCTGCTTTTCCATTGTGACTGCTGGTAGAAGTATTTGTTCAGTATCCCTGCTTTTTCCCTGTCACTTTCTGCCCAACCACCTTCCTTTTTATTCAGCCTCAGTATCCCTGCCTTGGTCTTTCTTTGCTCCCTAATCTACCTATAAAAGGTTTTATCCCTCTTCTTAACTGAGTTGGCTATCTTCTCCTCGGTTTGGGCCTTTGCTAGCCTGACTGTCTTCCCCACTTCCTTCTGATTTAACTGGTACAGTTCTCTGTACTGTTCCTTCTGTGTTTCCTTATACTTCCTGAATGCTATCTTTTTCTCCCTAAACTTCCCCGCCACTTCTTTTGAGAACCATAGTGTTTTTTTCTTTTGTTTTGATTTGTTTATTTGCTTCACACAAAGGCTTGCTGCCTCTGTGATAACGGTTTTGATGTTTCCCCATTGTTGCTCCACCCCATCTTCTTGCCTGTTTGCTAGTGCTTTTCTGAGGCACTTTCCCATTTTGACAAAATCAGCCCTCCTGAAGTCCAGTACCTTCACTTTTGTGTGGCTTGACTCTACAGCTAAGTTTATCGTGAACCACACTGTTTGGTGGTTGCTTGTTCCCTGATGGCTACCCACTTCAAGATCGGAGATCCTCTTTCCGTCCCCATTTGAGACTACCAGGTCTAAGATTGCTCCCTCCCGAGTGGGTTCCAAAATTAGCTGTCTGAGGCATGCCCCCGTAGGGCATCGAGAATGGCCCTGCTCTTGGATGTGGCTGCAGCAAAGGTGCTCCAGTTAACATCTGGCATATTCAGGTCCCCCATAAGCAATATCTCCCCTCTCTCTGCCATCCTAAGGATGCCTTCTATCATTTCCTTGTCCATTTCCTCCCCATGAGATGGGGGTCTGTATACAACCCCTGTGTGGATTGTGGTGCCATTTCCAGTCTCCAAGGTGACTCACAGTGCCTCCTCTCCTCCCTATTTACCCTTTAGCTCTGTTGCTTTGATCCCTTCCCTTACATAGAGAGCTACTCCTCCTCCTCTTCTTCCCTCCCTGTCCCTCCTGTAGATTGTGTACCCTGGTATGTTGACATCCCAGTCATGGTTCTCTGTGTACCATGTTTCTGTGACTGCCACGATATCCAGGCATCCCTCTTCCATCAAGGCCACCATTTCAGGGAGCTTTTTACCTAGAGTACGAACATTGGTACTCATTACCCTCCATTTTTTATGGCTTTATTTCTTTTTGCCCATCCCTGTCCTTACTGCCTTTTTCTCCATTTGCCCCTGCCCTTCTCCCTATCGACTGCTCTATCTTGTGTTTACCTCACTAACTACCCTGATTTTTAGGTTGCCACCTGTCCAATTTTAGACCGAATAATCCAGTTTTTAGGGTCTTTATCCAGTCATCTGGTTTTACTGAAATGTAGTTTGGTTTTTGGGCTAGTCTGAGTGCTCACATACTCTTAAAATTAGTGCATCAAATCATTAGCTCTTTTGGCTGCATATCCAGGTTACAAAGAAGTTTTGATGTCATAAACTTTTCTTTCTAAAACAATTTAATCTGGAAGGTGTAAAGTATTGCTATTAAGGCCATTAGCAATAAATCAGCTTAACCTATTCTACTCCGAATTTTAAATATGGTCTTTTACTGCTGTGAAGGAAACAGTTCTTATACCTTTAAATGCCCTCCTGTGTTCCTTCCTTTTTGTTTGTCCTATATTCTGATCTGTCTTAGAATTTTGTTTGCCTTTATTATTACATTGATTCCCTTTCTCCAGAGTCCTCAGAAGTTACTACTCTAATTTTTGATACTACCCCAACATCCCATGATAAATATATATATTTTTTTACCAGGAGAAAAACATTAACTGAGCACTCCATGGAACACTAAAATGTCTGCAACGTCCTGGATGTCATGATGTCACATTAGCAAGGTGAGCTCCATCGCTAATACAGGCTGTAAAAGATTTTTATTAATTGTGGTAAAATAACTCTGGAGCAGTGCTTTTCTATGAAAATAAGCCTGACAAAGTGCTAAAGGCTGATATTACTTGAGGACTGTTTACATTCACCTGGACCTTACGGAATAAAAAATGCATCTTTACTTATTTTGGGAGGCAAAATATGGACATAATTCTGCAGGCAAGCATCTTATCTATCTGCTCTGTTACTGATGTGATTTACTAAAAAATACCTGTTTATATTCCCTTAAACAGAGGTTAGCCCCCACCCCAGCTCCTCCTTGTTACCAGCCCCTCCTCCTGAGAAGCTCGTCCCCGGATGGTTCGCACAAGCAGACTGTTTCAACACTCGAGCTGTGGACAGCTCCCCATCCACCCGCTGTAGAGAGGAGTCACCAGGGACAGACCAGGTGTTATATATCTCTATCTTTCACCTCTTCAAAGACAATCAGAAAGGTGTGGACTCCAGAACTGAGACCTCAGATTGCTGTCAGTTGTACTGTCTATGCAGAGAGGTAGCTGCCTGGCACAGCTATTCCACTGACCGGAGGGAGATCCAAGATGGCCGCATGTTGTGTTTGCTAAGGAGCTGCACAAGCAGGAGCAGAGAAAGCTTATCTTATTTTAAGAAAAGGTATGCCACCGTTGCAACATTACTTTTTAAACTCTACTGCTCTTACCACATCATCTTTTTTTGCCCTTGGTCTTCCTGGCGCTTTCTTTCTCATTTATTTCCCCACAGTTTGGTGACTGGAGTCCTTGCAGTGGAGGAGCCACCACCATATAGGTGTTTGGGGGACCCTGCAGAGGGCCAGAGAAAAGACAGCGTTGTACTTGTAGTGACTGGAATACCTGGAGTGATTGAATAAATAGAACGATTAAACAAAATAGTTAACATTTTGGTATTCTTGGACTTCTTGGTGATTTAAGATTTGTGAAGCAGGAACAGCTGATCCAGTTAGCCCGATCAGAGCGTGTAGGAGAAAAAAATAAGAGAGAAGAAGAGGTAAGAGGAAGCACGAAGAAACACGAACTTGGTCGCCATCTGGTTACCGTTTGTTTGATACAGCTATTTTATAGAACTTTTTAAAGATCTGATTACTTGACATTTAGCTCTTTAGAGTATTTTAGTTTGTACCTGATTGTCATTGAAACATACGAATTGTTATATTATTGCACTAACTGATTTTCACCCATCTGTTTCTGTCTTTATCCTTGTATTACATACACATACCCATACCATACACTTATACTTGCGCTTTGAAGCTAAAGGGACTTTACTTCAGCTTGCTCCTGCCTCCCCGGTTCATCTCCTCTTATTGTTCCATTTTGGGAAAGTGGTTTTGCATCCAGTGCTTATTCAGCTCTCAGCGGAACGGTGAGCTGTGTGCTGTGTGCTGAGAGCTGTGAGCCTTCTGAGTTTTGTGGTCCGTATGATGAAGGGAGATTGGAGTCAGCACTTGTGAAAACTTCTGAATTTAGGGGAAACACATGAGATTAGCTATAGTATTCCTAAATGTTAGTTACGAGGTGCTAGCCACCAGAGTAAGCAGCGGTTTCAAAAAAAAAATACAAGCGGGGCGAGGGGAGTAACAGGATAATAGAGACAGATAGAGCTATGAACTGTGAGCTGTGAGCTATGACTTAAAAAGTAAATAGCCATTAAAGTAATTCTGGGGATCTATATCTATCTTGGGCACTTTATGTAATCAGCAAAGTACCTAAAATACTTGAAAGTACCAGAACTTGTGGAATCTTGTCTGAGTCATAGTTCCCGTTGATGTCCTCGGTGCCAGGTAATCAACATATCTATCTTAAACTATAACTTATTAAAAGCACTACTTGAGCACCTTGCCTGTGATAGTCTTTTTCCTATCCATAGAGGATTATTGGGTTATTGGATTGTTGGCACTTAGCCGAAAGCACTTGAGAAGCTCCTGTTTGGTCATTGATTGGCAGCTGTTTCTTGTTTGGAGCTCTCTTGTCTGCAAGGCTGGTATCAGGATTTAGACTGACATTCCTCCCGAAGTTACAGCACGAGAGTTATTGTACAGCTGTTATTCAGGGAGCTCCATTTTCTACTAGTAAAGCAAATTATCTATTCCAACCGTTTTTTCTGTCTGTTGTTGTAAACATTACTAAAAGTCGCGTAGTAGGATGTAACACTTACTGATTAGTGATCCTCCTTCAAGAAATTATTTGAATTAATACTCATTTGGATCAATTCTACCGTAGACATATTTTCCTTACAACTTTTCCTTTATTTATATACCTTTTGTTGTTTCACTAAAATCCAACTGTCTATGATAAAGGTGACAGGGACAGAAGTAAAACAACCAGATGATTTAACAACTTCACTGATGATAAGAAGCGGCAAAACATTATACAATGAGAATACTCACTCCCCTGCAAAGAAAGATAGGGGTAAACCAAAAAAAAAGGAAAATGAAAGAAAATACAAAATGAATATTGAGAAACAAAAAAAACTAGCAATTATATTAAAAGAGTTAGTAGAATTCATTCCCGATTTTAGCAGACTTTAATAACTTTAATAAATGCTGAATGTGAAAGCCATTTCAAGATGCATAGTTCTACAGTTTTGCTTAAAGTTTGAGGTGTAACTCTTAAAGAATGGCTGGGTATGGACTAGGAAGCAAGAGGTGGGCA
Source organism: Neoceratodus forsteri (assembly GCA_016271365.2). Classification (NCBI taxonomy): domain Eukaryota; kingdom Metazoa; phylum Chordata; order Ceratodontiformes; family Ceratodontidae; genus Neoceratodus; species Neoceratodus forsteri. Next base: position 557,103,773 of record CM028137.1, on the reverse strand, counting down.
ATCCCCCATTTGGAGTGACCAGTTCAGCACTACAGGTTCCGTAAGTGTGCCTGCTTTTTCAGGACATGGTCGCCAATGCCTGAAGAAAAATGTACCCCCTGGTGTGGGTTCTGCTAATTTTGAGCACCAGTGTGTTCCATCGTGGCCAGTTGCCACATTGCCAAATGTTTAAATCCTATGCCATATGGGAAATGTTCTAAGTTGCAGCCAGTGTCACTCAAAGAAATTGTATGTTCCGTTGTTGCCAGTGCCACTAGAAGAGGTGTGTGTTTCAACTGAGGCTTTGCCACTGAAGAGGGTTCAAGGTCCTATGTAATATGGGATGTTTAGAGTTTCTGCCTGCTACAGATGCTGTTGTTCTGCCATTGTCTAGTGCCACGAAGTGTAAACTCTTGGGGATCCACCTTTGCTTTTGTGTACCATTCTTTGGTATAAAGCCACACTCTAGAACCCCAACCTGGTTTGGAAATTCTTGTTGCTGCTTCCTGTGTGGAGTTACTGGGTACCGTTCTAGAAGTACAGACCTAGCATAGCCCTTAGCGAAAGTTCTCTCCTCAGGACCTGGGTTTAGTATGGTCATTTGTGTGTAATACTGTTTCTGTAGCCCCACCCCTCTCTTTCCCCTAGACAGAAAATATGGGAGGTGTTCTTACTAGTTAAATAAGTGGCCGGTGGGGGGGTTACACAAGTATCACCAGTACAATACAAAGTAACATATATAAATTTACAAAAAATACAATAAATACAATAGAACATGGAACTAAACATAATGGGCCAGATATTCAAAAGGGTTGCGCCATGCTCAACAGGGTTGCGCATGCTCAAGTCTTACATTGCGCCATTCTGCGATATTCAGCAGGAGGCAGTTGCGCCACTGAAAACAGACTGAGCAACAGCGCCAATGCAAATGAATGCATGCTCAACAGGAGGGGGAGGAACCATGCATAAACTGCACAGCCCGATATTCAGCCGGGCTGTGCAGAGTTGTCTGGCGCAACCCCAACCTGAGCCTGCAGGACCTTGAGCCAAAAAAAAAGGCTTAGTAGAGGGCCACCCACAGGTGAGCTGCTGTACAGCAGGGTGCAACACAGCAGCTGCCACCTGTGGCTGGCCTCCAATCCCAGTCCCTGTGCCCCCCTAAGCCCGATCGCGGGCATAGTGTAGTCCCCCACCAGCCCGATCGCGGGCATCAAGTAGGCTCCCCCTCCCGTTCACATCCCTGGTGGGTCCAGTGGACGAAATGCCCGATCGCAGGCAGAATGTAAAATGAACCCCGAACATCTCCCTGGTGGTCCAGTGGACTGTAATGCCCGATCGCAGGCAGAATGTAAATGAACCCCAGAACATCTCCTGGTGGTCAGTGGACCGTAATGCCCGATGCGGGCAGAATGTAAAATGAACCCCCAAAGATGTTCCTAGTGCCCGATCGCGGGCAGTAAGTAAGTGCCCCACCCGAACATCTCCTGGTGGTCCAGTGGACCGTAATGCCCGATCGCGGGCAGATATAAATTAACCCCGCCCAAACATCTCCCTGGTTGGCTGAGTGTCCCCCCCACCCTACCCTCCACGAAGCCCCACCCCGCTCCCACGGCAGCGGCGGGCGGCAGCATCCACCCGCCTGCCGCCCGCCCGCCCGCCGACTGACTGCCCTGGTGGGGCTGCGCCCATTGGTGCAGAGCAAGAGCCAATGGGCGTGCAGCTCTACCATCATGACAGTCCAGATTTGTGAAGGTTCTTCACAAATCTGGACATCATATCTGTATAAACTACACACCCGATGAGTTCTTGTTCTGCACCAATGGTGCAGCCTGGGCAGTCGGTCGCTTGAGCAGGCCCGGCAAGCCAGATCTACCGCCAGCAACGCCGGAAGGCGGGCTCTGGTGGTGGGGTGGGGGGACACCGCCACCGGGAAGTGACAGAAGTCGGTGGGGTCTGCCAGCGGTCGGCGTTCGCTGGACCACCAGGAAGATGAGCCGGTGAGCACTGCCAGCGATCCTTGGAACATGTTCGAGGGGTTCGACCCCATTCTGCCAGCGATCGCGCCAATCACTGAACCCTCGAGGCATAGCCGGTGAAAACACTGCTTACTGCGCGCGATCGGGCACTGAAACTGTATTCGGGTGGGTTCACTTTACATTCTGCTCGCGATCGGGCATTACGGTCCACTGGACCACCAGGGAGATGTACGGGAGGAGGTGGGGGAGCCACATTGCTGCCCGCGATCAGGCTACAGGGTGCGTTGGTCCCCGACAGCTGCTGCCTGGCAGGGCGGCCAGGCGCAAGTCCTCGGGGATCGGCGCACCTACATGCTAATGGCATGCAAATGGAGCCATAATCAGATGCAAATGGCCCCCCCTGCGCCTTGCATGAATTATGGCCTCATTTGCATGTCACCTTTTGAATATCATGATTTTGCGCATGGCGCAATGGTACTTGGCCACCGCAAGTTGAATGCTCCACTCTGACAACTTGCGGTGGCGCAAGTTTCACTGCGCCATGCACAGTGGCTGTGGCTGGGGGGTGATATTCAAAGGAGTTGCTCAATAGCGCAACTCCTTTGAATATCGCCTGGGCCACACCCCTGCACAACTATTTTGTGCAGCGCAAGGGCTTGCGCCTTAGAATGGGGCAGTTTGAATATCCAGCCCAATATGTTCTTAAATTCAACCATGCTCTGAATTTATTTTATTTAATTTTTGTTTACCGGGTAGGTGCACTAGCCATGGAAATGCCTATTTTCAGGCATGACCCAGCAGGGAACAATACAAAACTGCAACAAATTAATACAATAAGACGTCAACATTGGTGATTACAAGGAATAGCATCAAGGAACACAATAGTCTACAATGAAAAGTGTTGAGGCAAAGTTGTCCAGCAGAGAATCACATTCAGGTGTGGGTACAGGAGAGTTAGATGAAAGCGTGTGACAGACAGGTAGGCTACAGTAGATTAAGACAATACCAATCTACAAAAAATGTGTACATTTAGTCTATTTTATCTTATCTATAAGTGCTGTGAGTTGAGAGAAAGGTTTAGGGTGATGAGGTTAAGGGGAGATGATAGGGTAAGCAAGGAGAAGAGGCTAAGGGGGTTTGAAGCATTGGCATTAGTTGGAGGAGACGAAGTAGTTGTGAAGCTCATTCTTAAAGATGTTGTGTGTGGGAGCCAGGCAGACAGTCAATGGGAGAGAATTCCAGAAATTAGGTGCTTGACAGGCAAAAGTACTGGCACCTTTAGAGGGATTGTGTTTGGGGACACAAACAAGGGACTCATCCACTGAGCATAAGCCGTAGTAGGATGTATGCTGGAAAAGAAGATCAGTGAGGGACTTGGGAGTTTGTGTCCTCATAACACTGTCAATGATACAGCCAAATGAGTAAAGCCTGGATGCAGTAGGTGGCAGCTATCTCACGTCTGAGTAGACGAGACAGTGATGTTTCAGACAATGGGAGGATGACGCATAATGGCAAATGTTGTTATAAGTGATATCCCATCTGTGAAAACTTGATCTAGATGTGGCGGCATACATAATGACACCGTAAGTAAGTGAAGGTAGAAGTACACCAAAAGCAATGGCAAGCCTAGCTGAGGGAGTTAAAACATAGCTACTGCGGTAGGCAATGCTTAGTTTGGAGTTTACAGACTTACAGGTCTTCTGTACATGGAGATCAAAATTTAGTGTTGGGTCCAGTGTGACACCCAAGTATTTAAAAGAGGTCACCACTCCAACAGGAGAACCAAGGCAGAGACTTTAAAGTTGTTTAGGGAGTGTTTTAGTTTGGGACTAGTCCCAAATAGCATGGCTTGTGTCTTGGATTAATTTAAGACCAGTTTGTGGCTCACCAGCCAATCTTGGGTTTGTAGGAAGTCAGTGGAGAGTCACCGATTGATGCTGGCAATGCTTTTGCACTAGTATATAGACGATGTCATCCATGTATAGAAGTGAGGAGGTATTAGACAGGCTAGAGGTTATGTCATTTATAAATATTGAAAAAGTAGGGCCTAGGATGGACCCTTGGGGCACCCCGATATTAATCATAGTTTGGTCAGAGAGGATGGAGCTGTATTTCAGAACTTGGATCCTGTTTGACAGGTAGCTGCCAAACCAGCTGACAACATTGGGCACATAGCCTAATGAGTGGAAGGTGTTTAGGAGAATGGAGTGATCAGCTGTGTCAAACACCTTTGTCATGTCAATAAAGATGGCACCAGTAAGAAGACCTGAGTCCATGGCCGATAGCGCATCTGTTGTAAATTTGAGGAGAGCTGTGCTGATGCTATGGCCCTTACAGAATCCATGCTGTGCAATGGATAGCTGGTCATTTATCCTAAGAAATTCTAGTTTGAGTAGCCACCAGTTTCTCAAGGATTTTACTGAGGACTGACAGGATAGCTATGGGCCTGTAGTTAGTGGGGTCTTTAGGGTCACCTTTTTTAAATACTGGGGTTATCTGAGCTATCTTCCAGATATCAGGAACATGACTCTGGCACAGAGAGTGAGTGAAGATCTTGACAAGGGGGTAGCAATGAAGGGGCAGCCAATTTTAGCAGCCTGGGTTCCAGATTGTCAGAGCCCATGACCATGCTTTCAGAAATTGCACTGAGCAGCTTTAGGACTTCATATCATGTAATAGCTTTAAAATGGAAGTAGGGGACTGCGACGTCTGGAGGAGTATTCCTTTGTTGTGATGCAGGAAAGAGGAAGTGAACTTGGTGAGGTCAGAGAATTGTGCATTAAAAAGTTGGCTATGGTTTGAGGATTGTTAAAGTGTATGCTGTTATGTGTTATATCATTGAGGGTAGGGGACTGTTTAAACCTAGGAATGTCTTGATATGGGACCAGAATTTTCTGAAGTCTCCAGAGGAATTTGTAAGCAAGTCTTTGCAGTAGGCACTTTTGCCTGTTTGATTTCTTTTGCAGGCACTCTACTGAGCCCAATATGTATTGTAATCAGCAGACAGACCAGAGTTTGAAACAGTGCCAACTTTTATCTCTCTCTTGTAATTTGGTGAGTAGGTTAGACTTCAGTCAGCGAGTTTGTCTATTTTACACGGCGAAGTTACAAGTCAGCAGTGATTGTCCTGCAGCACCAGAAACTTATTAAGAAAGATATTTAGGGCTGTCTGGCATCACTAGCCTTCTACAGGCTGGACCATTCAATACTAGCAGCATCTTGTAAGAAGGCATGGAATCAAAGTTTGCATAGTTCGGAAATTGATGAAGCATGGCTTAGCTGGGGCGGTACCACTTTTCCCAAAATGCAGAATGTGGGTGCGGTCAGTGATGGCATCTGCTAATGTTCCTCCAGTGACTATGTGTTCAGTCTGGTTAGTCAGAATCCAGTACAGCAGGGTACTAGTGTTTGAGTGTGGAGCTATCCTAGTGGGCTCAGTGATCAGCTGGTGCAGGTTGTGACTTTGTAACCTGGACTGTGCCATGGATTGGTATTACCCAACCAATTAATGTTACGGTCCCTAGTATGAGCACTTCATTTCTCCCAGAGAGAAGTGATGTTTGATCAAACAGCTCATCCAAACCTGCTAGGCCACTTTTTGGGGTTGTAGGCACACACATGTATAATTTTTTTGTGCCAAGTGTGAGAAGGATGTGTAGAGATTTTCAAGTGTGTTAAGGGGAAGGATTTGATGGCTGTGAGGTGGAGGTCATTTTAAAGTATATCAGGGCACCACCCCTCTTTTAGATGATGGCCAGTCACTCCTGAGAAGATCATAGGATGGTAGAAAGCATAGAGAGTCAGGAATGGAGGATTTGAGCCATGTTTCTGTCACGCAGAGAATGTCAGGCTGGAAGAAGGCAACCCAGGTCTCCAGTTCAGCAAAATTATGCTCCAGGCTCCTTATATTGTGGTGGGCAATTAAGAGACCCTTTGTGTTATTTGTAGTGTGGGAAAGGTGGTTCACAGGGCCAGGGTTCAGCTGTACATCACCTGAGAGCAGTATGGCCAGGAGAAGGAGATACCATAACTTGCGGTGAAAGAAGGGATACACTGTTAGTTGATGCAAGAGACATTTCTTGTGGTCCCGAACAATTACATATATATATATATATATATATATATATATATATATATATATATAGATAGATATTAGACCTGGTGAGTAATAAAGGAGTGCAGTCACAGTGAACTTCAGGCAGTATCATGAATTCAAGAAGTGAAAGTCTCGTGTGAAAGGTATGGTATCTGGATGCACATCGTTGGCTTCATGTACGGTTACGACCAATAAGAGGAAGAGCAGAGAGGCAGCCGTGAGGAGAAAAATCAGCACGTGTTGGCTCATAATGGAGCTATTAAAATCGGGATGGGCAGCCGTATGCAAAGCCGTACAAGCAATAGAGAATCACAGTTATGTTGCAGTTGGAGGTGAGGCTTGTTGTAGCAATGGGAACCCCTGGTGGTTGGATGCTATAACCGACCACTGGGAATTTGGACACTTAGTCTAAGGCAGCTTATAAATTGCACTGTCCACCCAGGGTGGGTGTGGTGGAGGGTGGACGGGGAAAACAATCACTGTTTTGCAGTCAGCCGAACCTGGACATGGCTCAAGGCTGTGTTCAGTGCATAGCACTAAGAAAACAGAGGGGCAAGCCATAGTAGGTGGAGAGTTAGATGTGAAAATCCTTTCAGCCAATCCCCATACAACTCCTGGCAGCCTGGAGCAATCGGCTGTTTGCACCAAAATTCTAAAGTCTATTGTTGGCTATAGGCAGTAGCCCAGCTCAACACATACTTTACAGCTAATAGTTTTGTGGTGAAAACAGTTTCAATTAACTTAAGTACAGTTAAACCATATTGCTTGTAGCTGAGAACAGCACAGCTTAGTGCTGCCACAGTAAAACTACTAAATTCACTTCAAACACCTAGCATAGCACAAAAGAAAACAGAGAGCAAGCTGTATTAAATGAAGAGTTCAGCATGAAAGTCCTTTCAGTCAATCCCAAACAAGTCCTGGCAGCCTGGAGCAATTGGTTGTTTGGCACCAAAATTCAAAAGTCTATTGTTGGCTATCGGTGGTAGCCCAGCTCAACACATACCTGGGGAAAATCAGCATTTTGCTGTCAGCCGAATCAGGATGTGGCTCAAGGCTGTGTTCGGTGCAGTCTGCTCAGCCCTGGAGCAATGGCTGTTGTTCCTGGGCGAGAGTGGGAGGGACCGCTCAGCTTTCAGTTCAGTGTGGCGAAATCCGTCAGCAGGTGCAGGGTCCTTGTTAGCAGGACAGTGGACCCGCTCCGGCAGTCCAGCAGCCCAGGAGGGCTCAGCTTCTGGGGGATGCAGTACATGGGCCCAGAGTGATATAAACATTTGATTTCCAGGCACTCCAACACAATTTCTTTTCTGGCACATCCCTTACCATGTTAATAATGCTAATATGCCCACCCTTTGGTAGTAGTCACCACTCTAAAGGTCTCTAGATACAATCCAAGTAAGGACATGCAAGTAGGAGTTCACAAACAAATACTGACCTTATGGGGACTTCTGGAGCCCTCTGAATATTTTACTGGCTTATAACAAACATTTTAGTGGGACCCAAGGTAAGAACCTAGTTTTTGTGTGACTTGCTTCTTCTAAAAGCCCATGTTATTCAGCTATTATAAACTTTTAGGGACCATAATCTCAGCTTTACTCACTGTCACTAGAGTAGCCCTCTGTGGTGCATAGAGCCTACCCCACGGACCTTTCCTGGAGCTAAAGTCTTTCTGCTCCACTCAGATATGTACCCAGTATCTTTATTTGTGCTTGGAGTCAAGGCTGTCAGAGACACTTTCCTTCCTGCAGCACCATTCGCACTCTTTAGGCATGCATTTGATACCACACTGAATGGCACTATCCCCTTAGACTGAAATGGGGAACAGCTTCAGCTTCAGGTTGTTCTGGCTGCTAGAGCTCAGGCTCCAGCTTGACCAGGTGTCAAAAGACATCTCACCCTCCCATGAGCTCTCCACCTTACTCCTTGCAGCAACTGCTAGCTCTGCCTTAAACCTTATGCATCTGATGCCTCCCACTTTTATATCCAGGCCCTGGCACCACCAAAGTGCAAGATCCAGGAGGGTGAACTGGGACATACCACAACCACAGTTGGAGAAGATTCTGAAGGCTTGGGTGTTTAAGTCAGATATGGAATTCTTAAATTCTAGTTCAAAATTGGTATGCATTCTCTGGAATTTGGAGTCCTTAATTTTTAGTTTAACCTGTTTACAATTTGAATGGTGTGCTGCATTGTCAATTAATATTTGTGCTGTAAGTATCTGTTGTAATGTTGCATTTCCAAACTCTGCATTTTTATGACTGTAGTGATATGATTTGACAGTATTATGAATACTAATTTACAGTATTTTGTAACGTAGCCCATTCTTATGTCTGTATAATTTGTACTTACGTTCAACATGTTACTGTATCTGTAATTAATTCTGGGTCATAACTGAAAAAGGGACATAGGTGTCACCATGCCCACTTGGTTACCAAAATCCAATAAATAAAAATTGTAGGACAGGCTACTCTATACACCTTGTATAACTCTAACATGCCAAATTAACATGCATGATAAAGGAAATAACATGGCCGATAAGGCTTCTCAGTTACACATATCTTTTTAATAGAAATCTCAGTGCAAATGCGAGCTTAGTTTAAAATAATAAGTAAGTAATATAGTGATAGCATATAACTGAAGAGGAAACATACCACATCTGTTGCTTATCTTTGTCTAGACTATGAGAGTATTGCAAAATATCTCATACTGAAAAAGCTACTGACAGCTCTAGGAAGATTTAGAAAACTTAACATTTATACAGAATTCAGCTTGTATAGTATTTCATAGATCTACATACAGTATATCTCCTTCCCAACATTTATTATTGAGGAAATTGACCAGAAAACAGGATGTGTTTATCTACTCCTATAGCTTCTCCCCACTTGAAATCATAATCCTCTGTGACATCACAATTCTGTTGCCATAGTAGTAACTGACATATTACAATCAGCGTTTATGTCCTTGGGCAGGGAATAAGCTAGGGTTTCTCAGAATCTGCTGATTCCATTCCATTGTGTATATGTTGGACAATCAGAGCTTCTGATTCTGATGCCAGCAAAGGCATTGAAGGCAGACTCATCTTTAGAATCAAGTTCCGATTCTGCATCTGACTACACATTAATATATACAAAAAAAATCCCCAACTGAATACAAAGGTTTTAGGAGCCTGTTTAGTAGCTAGGAAAATCCTCCTCCACCCTTTCCCCGACTCCCTTACCTTTAACGTTCTACTGCTGCTTCTTGGGGCCCCTGTCTGTCATGGATTTGAAGGATCAGTTTATAGCTGCAGAGGCAGCAGTTAGGGTTCAGTGAGGCAGTGACTCTGGCTGCCTTTTATTCCCCAACTCCACAGTTTTATGTGTCCCAAAAACTATCCTACTCCACTGCAAGCCTCAAGTCCAAGTAGTCACTTCCACCCTATAACCTATTCCCATGGCCTGGCCTCTCGTCCAACTACCCCCTGGTACAGATCGCTTAAAGTCAGACTCTGTCCATTTTCACAGCCCACTAGTCCCAAACATAGTACCCAATTCAGCCACACTGCTGCAACTGGCAATCTATTCATTAAGCACACCAGTGATGTGGAGGCAGTCCATTCCCCATCATCTACCAAACCTATCCTAGAAGTCTCTGGTTGTCCCTGAGTGACCTGAAGTGACCAACCTAAAAAAGCCAAGGATAGTGCCATTCACCAGATGCCTTACTCAATAAGCAACTGGTACAGCCTACACCAAGCCATTCTTAAGGTTGGTCACCCCAGGTAACTCAGGAACAAACAGTAGCTTCTGGTATAGATTTGGTACACAATGGGGGAGAATTCACCAGACCCACAGGGTACATCCAAGGGTACAGAGGAACTGACAGAAGAACTTGCAGGGCCACTGGCAGGCCTATTTAGTAGTTCACTGGAGTCAGGCATCGTGCCACAGGACTGGAGAATTGCAAATGTGGTGGCCCTCCACAAAAGTGTCCCCAAGAATAACCCAAGGAATTACAGACTGGTCAGTCTGACCTTAACTGTGTGCAAACTCATGGACACCATACTTAAGAAAAGGTTGGTAGACTACCTAGAGAAGCATGGCCTCCAGGATGTGAGACAGTACAGGTTTATGGTGGGGGGGGGTGGGATTGTGTTGAACAAATCTCATCAACTTCGTTGACTGGGTCACTAAGACAGTAGGCGACGGCCAAGTAGCAGATGTACTATATCTGGATTTCAGCATGGCTTTTGACTCTTTACCCCACAAGAGGTTGATCAGGAAGTTGTCAGATCTCAGGGTTGGGGAGAAGATGACCAGATGGGTGGGGAACTGGCTGAGGTGTAGAACCCAGAAGGTGGTAGTGGGGGAAGAGTTATCTAGCCCCAGAGAGGTCACCAGTGGGGTCCCACAAGACTCAGAGTGCTAGGACAGGTGTTGTTCAATGTCTTCATCAATGACACTGTGTATGGGATTCGGGAAAATGTGCCCATTCGTGGATGCCACAAGCTCTGTGGAAGGGTGGACACAGCTGACGGGATACAAGACAATCTGAAAAAGCTTGAGAGGTGGTCCAGGATCTGGCAGTTGGCCTCAATGCCAAGAAATACAAAGTTATGCACACTGGAGCCAAGAATCACAGCACACTACTACTTGGGAGGAGTCTGGGTATCTGTAACAAAGCAAGAGAAGGACCTGGGGTGAAGATGTTAGCAGCCTAAAGCACTCCACACAGTACAAGAAAGCAGCAGCAAGGGCAAACAAGATGTTGAGATGTATAGCTAGGGGATCAGCAGTAGGAATGAGGAGGTTATGCTTCCCTTGTACAGTTTACTGGTGTGGCCACACTTGGACTAAGGAGTTTAGTACTGGTGCCTACACCTCTTAAGGACACTAAACTGCTGGAGACAGTCCAGAGAAGGGCTATAAAGATGATAGTGGGTCAGCAGAGTAAGGCATACGAGGAGGCTCAGGGCACTGAACACGTACTCCTGGAGAACAGGAGGAGATAGGGAGATGAACTTGAAAGGGATTAATAAGGTAGATAAGGAGGGTCTCTTTAACCTATGCAGTAGCCATAACATGAGAAGACACAGTCTTAAGCTGGAGGGGGAGGTTTAGGGGGAGATCAGGAAGCACTTCTTTATGGAGAGGATGGTTGCCAGTTGGAATGCGATGCCAGAAGAGCTTGTCTCATTAAAGATGGTAGGCAGCTTCAGGAGAGGCTGGAATAGACACAGAGGGAAGGTAAGGGTCATGGGTTGGAAGGATGGAAAGGATGGAAGGAGTGAAGAGAGGCGGGGTCAATAGCTCAAGCTGTGCACCCTACAATATGAGCAGACTAGATAGATCAAATGGTCTTCTTTTGCTAGCTTCTTTGTACATTTGAGTAAGAATGGTCTGCATCTGCATCACTAGTGTGTTTAAGAATGTAGTGCCAGCAGGCGAGGGGTGGCTGCGTTGATGGGGACGGGTTCCAGTCTCTGGTACTAGGTGGGGGCTAGTGGGTACTAAAAGATAGAGTTGGACTTTGCCGTCTGGATCAGAGCCCAGGGTGGAGTAGGCTTTGAGAATGGACCAAGTGACTGGGTAACGGGAGAATGAGCCCTTGGACTTGGATGCTTGCTGGAAAGAGGGTGATGTTTTTTGTAAACATACAAATTGCAAAATTGGGGAATAAGAAGCTGGAGCTGCCACCTCTCCAAACCCTAGCTACCACTTCTCCACCTACAGCCTGAGCCTCCTGAGTCTGCTTAAGACTGAGTTTTGGTCTTTAATACCAGTTGAAAAAAAAAAAAAGAACCTTGAAATATGATGAATCTGATTCCATTCAACAGATTCCAAGCAACCCTAGAAAAAGCAATAGAAGCTGATGAACTCTAAAGGGACAAAGATCCTGATTACATATAAAAGACCTCCATAATAAATAATGGGGAGGAGAAATGCTGAACTAATCTGAAATAAAGGCGGAACCACCCTTACGAAAATGGAATTTATTGAAATATATTGAAAAATATATGCTGATGTATGTCAGTACACTGAGAAATATATTTACTAGCTGAAATATATTTTTACAATATATTTTAAAATACACTGTAATATTATATTTGTCATGTAACACATTGTATTTAAAATATATATATATATCACTTCAATATATTTCTAACTTAGTAATACCTTAGATTGTGCAGTGTATGTGAAATGTATTAAAGAATATATATTAGCCAGCTCCATGACACCAAGCAATGGGTGTTTGCCCAACAAGCTGGCGACCCAGTTCATGTCCCCAGCCCAGACATCAGGTGTGGAATGGCAGTGAGGGAGTTATAAGCATCCTAGGGACACTTCCTTCCCAGTTGTCCCACACCAAGGTGGGACCTATTGGTGGCTTGAGGGTTGTGCTCATGTCGGCATTAGCCTCAATACACTACCGAGTGTTCCCTCAGGATGCCACCACCATTTGAACATTACGTGGTGGGGGGTTGGGGTGAAAATGGGAAAAATCAGCCGCTCTGCTGACCAGATGATGGCAGCTGGTCACCATTCTCCATGAATCCCAAGAGTGTCCATTTACAACCCTCGCTATGTGTCTGGCATAGAAGGAAGCCTTCAGTAAAGTCTCCTCCCTCTGCTCCCTTGGCCCAGAAGGGGGTCCACTCCAGTGAAGGGATACATCGGCCTAACCATGCTGCGGCAGTATGAGGGGTGTGAGATGGTGACGAGGACTGGTGGCAATAAAAATATTTCAAAAGAACTTTTTTCTTGCTTTCATCAATACACATATATGGTATTTTATTAGTATTTTCATAGATCATGGATTATTTTCTTCTACACATTTTTTTTATAAACATTTTCTTAGCCTGATCGTTAAACTTCACATTTAATTACTTTTTTTCTTCCTACTAGTAAGCCTAACATAGTCTTATTTATATCAATATTAAGATATCTTGTGTTATTGTCATTTGCTAAAATGTACATATTTTTAAATGTTTTTTGCATGTTACTTCAGTGTATTTTACTTCTGCAATGTGCTACTCCACTTGTTCCGATATAACATTTTGAGAAATTGTATGTTTCCATGGTAGAAATTCTTTGAAGTGTCATTGAGTTTGCACCTGCAGGCCCTTCGTCTAACCAGCTGTGTTCACCAGCTTGAACTGGATCCTTGTCAATGGCATGCTGTGGAGGTCTGCCAATCCTGCCAGGGTTCATCTTTGGGGGAAGAAGACTTGGGTTCCTGGATAAAGTTTGAGTGTCTGGACTGTGCACCGAGTTGTGGGTTGCAACAGGAAGAGGTGATACACAGAATAGTCCCCCCAAAGGTGTAACTGCTTTGTGTCTGAGCATGCAATGTGGTGGTAATCGTTTGTCCTGTAATTTTCAAAAGTTATTCAGAAACCCATAATTTGAATAATATACATAAACCATCGTCTGAACAGGACACCCAGACAACACCAGTGCATTGCTTGCGATAGCTTCCTCACAAATTGTGGCACTATTCATGCCTATTTTTGTAGCAATATTACCAAAAAATAAATAAAATAAACAGCCCACCACCCTCCTCCTAATCCTAATCCTTAAAGAACTCTTACCTCACTCTCTGCTATAATTCCAATGCCTCCACCTCCCCCAGCAACTAAAATTTCACACGCTTTAAAAAAAAAACTTCCATAATAGGCAACCAGCACATCCACCTTCAAAACTGGCCATCATCTTTAGCACTTTTTTAAAATATTTTCCCAACCCCCAACCATAGCAGCCCCCCCAGCACTCAGTGTTTCTTTAAAAAGCAAAGGTGCCCAACACAGCCTGTCCTCTTCCACGCACCTTCTCCTGAATTAAACAGCTCCTGCACTTCACTGTATAGAAAACTAGCTGATCATGTACAGGCTGCCCCAGATAAATAATCTGCTATTGTGGGTTTGGAGGACAGATATTGAAAATAAAATGTGCAGAGCAGGATAAACTTGACACGGTGATCATTATAAAACAATGGACTGAAGTAAGATGAGCAGTGTCCTAGAGTCATTGTCAAGAATTCTGTAGTGTTTACAAAGGGCAGGATATTCAGACTGCGCCACAAGGAAGCGCAATAGCAAGAGCAGGCACAAGTGCAGTGTCACACCTGCACAACAGCGATATTCAAACACAGTGCAGGCCAAAAGGTGCGCGCCTGTGAATATAACACCAACTGCGCCTATGGCACAACCAGGGATGCGCAATGAAGCAGGGCCGATGTGTAGTAGCACAACCAGAGATGCGCAGGGACAGGGACAAGATGCAGGGTGCACCACCTATGGAAACCATGGGCAGAGGGCATGCAGCAAGCCAGACAGCGTCCCCCCCCACACCCCATGAACTGCATAACCCATGGTGAGCTGGATGGACCACCAGCCCAGCCCAGCACCGAATCCACAACCAGGCACGGTGCCCCAGCACCCCCCGGCAAGCAGTGACTGCAACACAAGGAGGGCCGCCACCCAGTGCCACCCCATCCCACCAATGCAGAGCACACCCTGTACAGCGATCCCTAGACATCCAGCCCAGGAGCAGCACCCAACAGTGCATGGCATCGCATGCATGCCACCACCCCTACCATGACAATGCAACCCTGTGCACCATGGAGCCATGCATGGCAGCCCCACTGTGAGCACCCGCGGTGGGCAGCACCAGCCACTGACCAACAACTGCAGACACAATGCCGCCCTCGCATGCCCCCTCATGGCACAGCAGAGAGGTCGACCCTGCTTCAGTACCCGAGGGACCCTGCATGAGACAAGGCCTGCACTGGACCCCACCACCAGCAGGACAGCATCCCCGCACACCCACCCATGCACACGCCCTGTCCCAACACTGGCCCCAACAGACAGCATCAGCCGCCCACTGTGGTGCATGGGGCATCGCCAAACAGGCTGCGACACAGAGCACGGACAAACACCCACCCTGACCAAGGGCACCCCAACACAGGGCTACAGTAGAGGGCAACAAATGCCACTGGCTTGCGTCCCACTGATGCTGTGTACCCATGGCCTGCACCCCACCATAGCACAGGTGAACCAGCCATCCTGCCCATGCACCATGAAGCCATCCACCGCCAGCATGCAGCGGAGCACAAGTGACAGACATCAGAACACAGACACCACAACAGACACCAGCGACAGCATGGAGGGGACAGCAACAGCATAGCCCAGTGTCCCCGACGCGGGCGTACAACAAACTGGTGACAGAAGGCAAGCCACCACTGCACCGTGCCCAAAGGGTGGCCAACATGGACAGCCACCAATGACATGCCAGCAGACCGTGCGTACCACAGACATGCAAGGGGCCAGCTCCACGGGCCATGGACATACTGACAGGGTGCCAGGGACACAGCGCATGCACAGGATTACTGCACACAGGCATCCAGTGCACAGGGAACAACACACATACCACAGACAGGGACCGGTCCCCACCCACACCATAAGCGGGTTCCTGCCAGACACACACACGCCCAGGCCTGCACCACCCCGATGCCATACACCACTGCAGCCAAGCACCATTTGCCCGCTGCAAATCAGAGACCACCATAGTTGTCATAACAAACAAGTGTGTATTAAAGGGTAAACTGTACAAACATCACAACAAACAAAACTATGTACAAAGTGGGGGTAGGGCCACAAACCAGGTGGGGTGGGTATGGGGCAAGGGTGTACATCAGGAGTGGGATGAAGGGGTGTGAGGTAAGTCCAGGGTGGAATGCACAACAAGTGTGATGTAGGGCTAATGGCAACCCCTCTCCCCACTCCGGTCCCTGTGACACCTCCTGTGCCTCCTTCAGTCTCCTCGATCAATTCTCTGGAGCAGCTCCAGAGTAGCCCGTGACAGCTGCAGAAGCTCCTGTATGTTCCGCTCAAGAGCAGTCCAGCGTTGTCCACCTAGGACAAGGGAGCAGAGTCAGTACGCGTGCCTGGTCCGACCCCTGCAGCCCACCCAATGTGCATGGCATACAGCTGTGGGCTATGCCCCTGTGATGGTATGCAACCACCCACAGTGTCCACACCCACAAGACCCACCAACCCAGGCACCCATAGCCATGCGGAACGCTGCACACACCCACGGCCCATGTTCCACACAGCACCAACGTGGCCGTACAGTGACATGGCTATGCGGTGCGAAGGTAGTGGCACAGCCATGGACCCAGTGCATGCACAGCCCACCTGCGACACCCACCCACACATGCAGTGCCACAATGTTGAGTGCACCTTGTGGCGTGCATGGCAGTGGGAGCCAGTGTGGTGGCCGCCTGCTGCCACCCTGCAACCCAGCATGCACAGATGTAAGGGGAAACACGGCACTACTCTGCATCCTGGCCAGCAGGGGCTGCTGGCCAATGGCCTGGCTGCATGTGCATTGCACCCTCCGGCCTGCTCTCCTGTTTCTGGGCCAAAGTGCCCTCGGCGCTCCTCTGGGCCTAGGGTGCAAACATGGAGGAAACATCAATACAGGTCAGTAACAAAGCCCCCGGTGTGTGCGCGTGCTGCACAGCCCAGCCATGGCGCACCCCACCCCACCACCCCACACCCCGGGCGTGCCTTATGCACACCGCGATACCCAGACAGATGGACACTACCAGTGATGGGATGAAGCACCTACCTGGCTGTAGCGCGGCGCCTTGCGGGTGCGTGACTATAGTCACCCCAGGTGGTCATGGTCCCACCACTGGAGGTCACCATAGTGGTGGGGACACTGCTCCGCTGACCGGCTGATCCCAGTCACCTCCTCCAGGCCCTCTGAGACCTCCTGCCACACAACAGTCCGTGGCCTGTGGAGGGGTTTCTGCCCAAAGAGGGCACCAGCATATAGCTCCACCAGGGCCACCAAATTTGCTAATTCAATGGCACTCAAGACCTGCGCTCTGGTTCTCGGCATTTTGCTGTTCAAACAGCAAACAAATGACACTCTCTAGTGCACGTGCCCCACGTGCGGAGGCAGCATGGTACTGCGCTGCCAATCCCTATCGCTGTCACCCAGACTGCGCGATAGGGTGTAACCATGTGGACGCATGGCACCTAGGGGCAAGGTCAACCACAGGGTCAAGGGTCTGTCACGCACGGTGCACCACAGTGCTATTGGGATGCCCAGGAAGTAGCACGGTAGGGTGCTTGAGTGTGACGCCCTGCAGTGGCCTACCGCGCTGTGGCACCATGGCGCCCATGGTGCACCAAGGCATGAGCGCTACATGGGTAAACAGTGCACTAGTGCCACAGGCACAGTAGTGGCCATGCCCTGCACTGCCTCCCATGCACAGCAAGTCAGCAGTGCTGCATGCATTGGCATCAGCACCCCGGGCATGCGCCGTGTGGTGCCGATTGCACAAGTCACAGTGCTGCGCCATAGCCTGAGCACACTCACCTACATTGCACAAGGCGCAGCAGCACGATATTCAGCCAGCTTATGCAAATTAGCTCATTAGCCATTCCACGGTGCATCCACTGCATTAGCATTCACATTTGCATGTGTTGCGCTATATAAATGTGACATGGGGCTGCAGAGGCCATGGTTAGGTATTGCAGTCCACTGTGGTGGGTTGCATGCAGTTGGGATGTGGGGACTGTGGTTTGGGAGGGCTGTATGGGACTGCACAGTCCAAGGTAACACCTGTCATTCCCACCGGCATGAGCATGACCGAGCATGAAGAAGAGGAGGAGGAACAGGAAGGGGAGAAGAAGGAGGCCCAACTTCACAAGGGCTGAATCTGATGCCCTGTTCGAGGCATATCTGGACAAGGAACCGCTGCTTAGCGGGCAGTGGGGAATGCCACAGGCCCATCTGCTGTGGCGTGGGGTGACATGGCGCATGCCGTGAACCAGTGTGGCAGCCACCAGCGGTCTGTGCAGGAGTGCAAAAGAAAGTAGGCACGGACAGGAGGCAGATCAAAGACAAGGTGGCTGCCATCAGGGCTGCGATGCCTGCCACCGGTGGGGCCCAGCCGGATGTACCGCCTGATGCCACAGGAGGAGCGGGTGGTCAGCAGCATGCGGCGTAGTGCCATCGAGGCGTTCCTTGTGGTGGCTTCCAGAAGGGTGGCAGACCATCACTGCATGGTAGGTCTGTGCTGTCAGTGTGTGGTGGTGGAGGGCATGCTACAGGGCAAGGCGGAGCCACTAATGCTAATGTGTTCCCTTACAGCTCCTGAGCTCCACATGGGGCAGCGGTGGTGGGTGTGTCCACCAAGGGAGGCCCTGGACATGGACAATCGCCCATCCACCTCCACAGGTGTCGAGGTCTGGTCCCAAGTGCATACCTGCATGTCTGTCCAGATTGATGTGGGTGGTGTGGTGCGGACAAGACCCTGCCTGTGTCCCCAGCGTGACATCACCCATGGTCTCCAGCGTGCTTGGACACAGACTGGGGCCGGATCCAGCACCGGCGATGATGGACCGCATATCCCGGACAGTGACACATGTGGGACACTGGATGGTCCCACAGCAGGCAACTCGCACTGGCGTTACGCGGGTGATACCACCGTGGCTGCTGGCGTAACAACCCAGTCCCAGCCTGTATCTGTATGCCCCAGTGGGGCAGCACTGGTGTGCATCCAGGGCAGTGGGGCTGTTGCAACTGCTGCGGCAGCACCGGTAAGCACTGGTGATCGGCGGCGGAGGGCAGTGCCAGCAGTCGCCAATGGCAATGGGAGGACAATGTTGGGGAGGTGGTGGCAGTACACCATGGGTGGATGTGCCCGGCATGGCTCTGCTGTGCAGCACCCAACATCAAGGGTGCTGGCCATCAAGGCCTGGAACACCATGAGGACAGCATGCTGCACCTGCGGATGACCCGTGGAAGAACACAACCGTCTTCTCCAGGCTTCAGTAGATCAGCAGATGCGGCTCGTGTCAGTGGTGGGTGCACTCAGTGCAGTTCTGCACCAGGCAGATGAGCAGCGCAGCAGGGACCATGGATTGCTCCTGGCAGAGATGGCCTGGCAGCGGGCAGATGTGACCGCTGCCATTGACAGACAGACCACTGCATTGACAACTGTCATGGCTACACTGGGCACCCAGTTCAGTGCCCAGCTGCCGCAGACACCGCACAGTGTCATGTCCACCCCCCGTTCCTGGTGCCATGCGACACCTGCTACGTCGACACGGGTTCGGCTGTGGGCATACCGAGACACGCCTGGCACGGGCATGTTTGGTGGGCTGCAGACCCCTGCGTGAACACAGTCACATTCATGCAGCATCACCCCGGGGGTCCATCGGTGCCACCCTAAAGGCCACTGGTCAGCTCTGGCATGGCTGGCAGGTCTGCCGGGCTGCCCACGCATCCGTGGCAGCCGTGGTACTGTACCGCATGACTGACCTGTCTCCCACCATGGCCAATGTGCCGCTGCCCTATGTGCACTGTGGTGTGCATTAGTGCGATGCGCGGGTGGGGTACCCAGCCCTGCACACACATGGTCCCCTGTGCACACCCTCCCAGCTGCTGGCCACTGTGGTGTGTGCATGATGATGCCTGCGTTGTGCTGTACACCATAGTGCAATGGTGCCCAGTGTCTGAGGCATGCACAGTGACGGCCACTGGGTGTGGTCGTGTGTGGCCCTGTGTGGGGTGGGGTGGTTGTTGGGCTACGGCCGTTTTCCTCTTGTGCATGTGTTGTGGTGTGTATGCATGTCATGTTCAGCCCCTGCCCATCCCTCTGCCATGTGCGGTGCCCCCACCGCCCATTCCCTTAACGCTGTCTGCCCCTGGTGTCCTGCCCTGACTGCCTCGCGGGCTGTGCCTTCCCTTAGGTGGTTGCAATGACCCCGTGACCTACCTGTGTTGTCCAAAGTGCTCCTCTGTAATGGTGTCCTGCTGCAGTTGTGCCATCCGGATCAGCCAGGGGTCTCGTCACCTGGGGGTGGCTACCCTTCACCAGCTGGACTGGCATCCTCATCGTCCCCACCGCTGTCCCACTCTTCGACCTCTATGGCTATCCGACAGTCAGTGGCCATGTTGTGCAGGATACAGCAGGCCAGGAATAGCCCGCAGGCCTTTGAGGGGCTGTACTGTAGGGCACTGCCTGATGTGTCCAGGCACCGGAACCGTGCCTTCAGCAGCCCGAACACCCACTCAATGACACTGCGTGTTGTGGCGTGTGCCTCATTGTACCATAGCTGTGATGGGGTCATGGGGTACCAGGATGGTGCAGCAGGTAACCACTGTCACCTGTGTGTAGAGGGTGGGCATTAGAATGGTGGTCTGTGTCGCTATGCCATGGGCCAACATGGCCGGTACCCATGGCACCTCTGACTATGCACCCCCCCCACGTCTGCTCACATCATCCTGCATGATATGCATACTCACCTACAAGATGGCCGGTGGGGATGTCCCCACTCTCAAACCTGTGGCACAGTGCAGACTGGTGCCAGATGAAGGCATCATGTGCTCCCCCAGGGTGCACAGACATTGGTTATGTGCCCCCTGGCATCGCACACCACCTGGCAGTTTATGCTTGGGTATCCCTTGCGGTTAATGTATGTCGCACCTTCCGGGCCAGGTGGCATGCGGATGCGTACATGGGTGCAGTCAATGGCCCGAGCATGCCAGGCAACCATGCTACCCTGTGGAACTCCTGTATGTGTACTGTGCACTCCGCCTGTCTGCTGGGGAAATAGATGTACTCTGTAGCATGTGGCAGCAGTGTACTGAGGAACTGACACGGCCGACTGGGTTATACCTGTCATGTCCCCTGTTGGTCTCTGGAAGGTGCCCGTGGTGGGCAGACGCGACGGCTGTCACCTTTGTCTCCACTGAGAGAGAATGGCTCCGGCGTGTGGGTGCTTGCATCTCGCCACTGCACAGCTCACAGAGCTGCCTCAGTATCGCCTGGTTCAGGTGGTACCAACCCACCATCTCTGTGTCAGAGTATTGTTCGAAGCTGGTGTGGGCTCGGTACTGCCTGTTCTGGGCGTACCACCGACAGACCCTTCCACAGCCACGCCTCCCTGCTGCCTGCCTTCTCACACCCCTCATTACTGCCTCCATTTGGAAGGTGGCGCTGGCTATGTCCCTGGCTGGTGTTCCCCCCCGGGTGGCTGTTGTCCTGTTCCCCCCGATGTCTGTTCCTGGTGCTCCACCTGCACCGGGTTCACCTCCGGCTGCTTGCCTGTGGCTGTCCTGCCTCTTGCCACTGCCCTCAATCCACTGTGGCACTCTCACACCCTTTTCTGCACACTGGCATGGGCACACCCGCTCCTACCCTCACTCTGGCACAGTTCTGGTGGGCTCTGTCCTGATCCTGCCCAGTCCTGCACCCTGTGTCCTGTTTTTCCTCCCTGGCTCTCTGTCTCCATGCTCCCACCTGCGGCTTCCCTGTGGTGCGTTCTTCTTTCCCTCTCTTGCTCCCTTTTATTTTGGCTTATTTCTGCTGTAGCACAACTTCCACTTGCTCCGCTATTGCGCATGTCGCATGCTGTTGCATATCGCACTGCGCATGTTATTCATGGTTCCGCCCCCTACGGTTGCGCATGCCTTCATTACTGTTGTGCTCTGGCACATTGCTTGTTGCACTGTGCAGCCGCCTCCCACTGAATATCGCACAATGGCGCATTTCCGTACTTGCACTGGCGCATCCTTGTTGCACATGGCGATCCGCTTGAATATCCCACCCAAAGTATTTACTGTTGTGTGGCCTGGCATCATGTGTGCCTGCATCTTTCCCAATAATCAACGATAATGAAATTTCATTTCTGCCTATGGGTTACCTCACGAAGTGGAATACTAAATTTAGTCTTAAAGCAGTAATTAACTACTCTTTTAAGACTAAGTTTAGTAATTTTTAATCTTCTGTAATCATCAGAAGAAGAATACTGCCTGTAGGAATACTTAATTATAAGTATTCAACTGTGATTTTTTAAGAGTAAATTAGTACTAAATGAATATTATACACTGATTTTAGAAGTACAAATTGTTGATTACTTTCGAATGATAAATGAAGACTTTTCAATACTTCTGTTACTTTTATCCCATACAGAAAACGAAGGGTAAATATTTAGTTTTTATTTTCAAAGTCCCTTCATATTTTAGTATTCATACCACTCGACCATTCATTTTCCATTTGTTAACTTTACCCTTCATTTTTTTGCTCCCAATAGCCCTTCAGATACCCTTCAAATGACCCATCATTTTGAACAGTTTATTCTGAGCCATTCATATTCCATTTCATTTTATTCTTAACCATTCATTTTCCATTTTTTAGCTTTCATTGTCAAGGTTGCTCCCAATATCCCTTCAAATACCATTCAAATGACAAAACTTGAAGCAGTTAATTACTTTGAACCTTCATTTTACTTTTGTACTGCTGTTTTCCAATTTACTATGGATATCAACCAATAATTGGGTGTTAAAAACAAATTACAAAAGCCATGGTTTGACTGAGATTAGCTGAGGGGTAGAAGAAAGGGGATAAGGCATTCTTCCGTTATATATAGGGTAGCATAAAACTAAAGAGATAAATAAGGCTGAGGTAGGGGAGAGGAGAGGGAGGAAGGGGATAAAGATAAGGCCAACATGCAAAACCAATGTGTTTGTTCAGTTTTTACATGGGAAAATGAGTCCCCATTGCTGGCCTGTGCAATCAATCTGACAGGAGAGAGGAGAGAGGGGACCAATGATGCTCCTACACCAAACAAAGGGTGCTAGATGGTCTGAGAGCAATAAAATGGAAAACTCTATGTCCAAGATATTAAGTTTGCCCAGGCGTAAATCCTAATTTGCCTGTCGAAACTGGGTTTTGTATTGACGTCCTATATTGAAAAGCTGAGTTAGCATGGGCAAACAGGGTTTGTACCAGGGCTAACTTTGGGTTCTATGTGATAACGGTGAGTGTACATTGCTGGGGAAAAAAAAAGTGATGTACACTCGCGGCGAACACAACACAGTGACACAGGATTGCTAAGTATGTGGGGAGCTGTGCACCCCACCCCCCACAACTAATGATTCTCAACTCCAGGGGTGTGCATGTTGGGGGGGGAAACTTGTTAAAAAAACGCAGTGCAAAGCAAAAAGTTTCCACATCACCCAGACCCAAACCCTGCACCTCCCCCACCACAGCTGGCCACCACCCTCCCCACCATGACACACAGCCAGTTCAGCAGCCTTCCATTGCACAGCATCCCACATACCTTCTTCCCCTTCTATCCCCCATGTGCAGTTGTGGTTCTAGTCACCTTCTCTGTCATCCTTCGCTACCCTCTCAGGGTAGCCCAAAACACAGATGCTAAGATTGAGTCACTGTTATTGCAGTCGCTCAATCTCAGTCGACCTCTTCACTGGATACCCAAACTTTGGAGGGGGTGCAATGCAAATGACGGGACGGTGACCTTAATATTGGCACAGTTCAATATTCAGTGTATTTGCATCATGCAAGGGTGTTTTGCATGGACCCCTTACATGACACAAATACCACTGACTTAGCCCACAACTTACTCCAGCACAATGCTAGAGGTTGGTGGGGAAGTGTGGCATTTCCCACTGATCCTGTTCAAAACAACAGTATCCCTGGTGTCCAGTTGTCCCACCCCACCCACACCCATGCCCAGTGGTTGGATACCCATTTTGTGGTGTCCCATGAGTCCCTACTCCACCTGATCATCTGCCTGATGTACAAACAAGTGTCCTTCGTCCAGTGGTTCTTCCTCCATCCAATGCTCTGCCCAAGTAAGAGAAAACTGTTGTTCCTCTCCCTATCCAATCTCCATCCTGGGTTTGACAACCCCCACCATGATCATCATCCCACCACTGACTTAGGGGATGCTACGTGCCAAGTATCATCCCGTTCACAACACAGCCATGGCCCAATTCATGTTCACTGGACAACAAACACCCCCAAGGTCTCCTGTACTGTCTATTAGTGCCATGGTGAATCGACAGTGAGCAGCACACCCTCTACACACCAGTTTGGTCACCTGCCATCTGACTGAAGCTGGGAGTGTACTGCTTATTTGTAGGGACCACAATATGAATATGCAGCCCAGTTTGCAATTCAGTTAGACAGCGGGCAGCCAAGGTGGTGTGTGGCGGGCTGTGTTGCTTGCGGCCAATCCACAATGGCACTGATAGGCAGGTATAGGAGACCATGGGGGGGTGGGTTGTTGTTGTTGTGGGTGGGAGGGGGGTCCACTAGCACCAACGAGGGACAGGCTGGGAGGTGGGGAACTAGTAAATGTGAATGGGGCCGGTACAGTGTAGTGGGAGGAATTATACTTTCCGCCTGCCATCCTGCAAGTCAGTGGCAGAATGACAATTGCGGGGGAGGGTTAGTAATCCCAGGATGGGGATCAGATGGGGGAGAGGGACCACTAGATCAGGGACACTAGTTTTGTCTTACTCTAGCAGGGCATCAGGTATGGGGAGAGACCACTGGACACTAAGTACACTTTGTCAGGAAG
The DNA here is from genome assembly GCA_016271365.2 of Neoceratodus forsteri. Taxonomy (NCBI): domain Eukaryota; kingdom Metazoa; phylum Chordata; order Ceratodontiformes; family Ceratodontidae; genus Neoceratodus; species Neoceratodus forsteri. The sequence goes on along the minus strand of CM028137.1, from coordinate 557,079,334 downwards.
TGTGATTGGGTGGGAGAAGGGGACATTAGACACCAGAGAATATTACAAATGTACATCTGTCAGACATTGGGTGGGGGAAGGGGCCACTGAACATCAAGGACACTCTGTCCACCTGATGGGTGATTGGGTGTGGGAGGGACCACTGGACACAAAGGACACTTAGTCTTTCCACCTGGTGGTTTATTGGGTGGGGGAGGGGCCACTAGACAGCAGGGACACTTAGTTCATTGGGCAGGTAATCAGGTGGATGCCAGGGACAATTTGTCCATCAGGCGGGTGATCAGGTGGGGAGAGGTACCACTGTACACATAATAAATTGCACAAAGGGCATTGGTGTGAGTTGGGGGCAGAACCACTGGACACCAGGGAATAATTATTTCAACATCGGGGTATGGGTGCAGTTGGTGGGAGGAACCACTGAACACAAAGGAATAATTATTTCAGCATTGGGTATGGGTGAGGGTGGAAGTAGGGACCACTAGACACCAGGAAATTATTCAGTGTAGGGCATGGGTGCAGGTAGAGGAGGGATCACTAGACACCAGGGAATAATTATTTCAACATCGGTCATGGGTGCGGGTGGGGAGAGACTGGACACCAAGGAAAGATTTATGTTTAAGATTGGGCTGATGATTGGTGGCAGGGAGATCACTAGTACCAGGGAAAGATTTATTTTAACATCAGGCCAGCGATCAGCAGAGGGGGGCACTAGCAGCAGGGATAGCTCTCTGGGACCGGACAATTAGGGGGTGGCTCCATGGAATCTAGCCTTGCTCACCATACAAATGAGCCCATACTAGGCATGTAAATGGCCCCTTAGCATCTTGCATGTCTAATTCACTCATTTGCATGGGTCTGTTTGAATACTGGAAATTTAGCACAGGCGCAAGCCATTGTGGCACCCTATTTCGGGAACCATGTCTGCCCTGCACTAAGAGGCTCAGTGTTGGATCAACATGGCCCTAGATTCAGTGGAATAGCATCAGTGCACTATTCCACAAAATATATAATCTTTGGTACATGGGTGAGCGAAAGGTGTGGTGCAAATTTTTGCACTTGCGCCTCTTTGAATATCGGGACCAATGTGTACATGTTCGGATTTCCTCACCGAGTCGAATACTAAATTTAGTATTAAAGCAGTCATTAATTTGTCTTTGAAGACTAATTTTTGTCATTTTAAATTATCTTTAGAAAATCGGCTTTTTATTTCCTGGTCTCTGAATGGGCGACAACCCTGTAAGGGAGATACATTAACTTTCCATAGATGACCAGGAAATAAAAAGTACCGACCCAAATGCTCCTTCACCCATTCTGGTATCAATTTGCCAACCCTGCTAGTTATTTGGCCAAAATCACCCCACAAAATTTGAAATGGACGTTATTTTTTTCTCTCGCTTAGTGAAAGATCCTGCCCACCCTGCAACAGTGCCTACTTCAGTGCCAGCTGCCACAGACACACACACCACCTCTGACCGCAGGGCTCTCATTATACAATTGCAGCAAATAAAGGAAAATGCATATTTTAAAATTAAAAGCAAGCCACCACTCTGATCAGCTTCATATCACCATGGTCACCAGTGTATTTTTTCAAACCCGCACCGCACAACAATAAACGTCATTCCCCAACAACTACTATTGGGCAGTCTCCTCCCCCCCTCCCCCTCATCCTGTCTCAATAAGCACAAGCTACAACAAAACTAAAGATATATTATGTAAAATAAAGTTTACACCATCAGCAAGTACTCCCACTCTCTCGAAAGCCAGCAAATCTAGTGAATCTAGGAACTTGCAGATGTCCTGGCGAAACCCCTGGTAGAGCTTTTCACCATCTCTCTGAGGACAGGGTGGGTGCCCCAAGACTGGAAGGTGGCGCATGTAGTGCCTATCCACAAGGGGGATCAAAGGGAGGTGTGCAGGAACACAGGCCTGTCAGCCTGACATCAGTGGTGAGCCAGGTGGTAGGAGGCATTGTCAAGGAGTGGCTAGGGGGGCCCTGGATAAGTCAGGGTGCCTAGACGATAGACAGCATGGATTCATCCTGGGGAAATCGTGTCGAACAAACCTGGTGGAGTTCTATGACTGGGTGACAAGTGCCTTGGACCTGGGTAGACCAGTGGATGTCCTCTTTCTGGACTTCAGCAAGGCATTTGACTCTGTTCCTCACGGGGCCTGTTGGATAAACTAGGAGAAATGGGGTGGAAACCAGGTGATCCGATGGATAGGCAATTGGCTCCAGGACCGGACCCAGAGGGTCGTGAGTTGGTGGGATAATCTCTTCCCAAGGAGGGTCATTAGTGGGGTCCCACAGGGATCAGTCCTTGGGCCCCTTCTGTTCAACATCTACGATCTGACATAAGGACAGGAATCAGGAGTGAGATGAGTCTCTTTGCAGATGACTCAAACTGGGGGCAGTGGTGGATGGGGAGGAGGGAGGGTGGCCCTGCAGGGGACCTGAGGCTCTGGAAAGATGGTCTAGAAAGTGGAAGCTGAGGTTTAATGCAGGAAATGCAAGGTACTCCATCTGGGGGCCAGAAACCCAGGCCAAGTGTACACCCTGGGGAAATGCTACAAGTCTCAATGGCTGAGAGGGACCTGGGGGTGGTGGTGGATGTCAAGATGAACAACTCTGAGACTTGTAGGAGGGCAGCAACCAAGGCCAACAGGATGCTGGGATGCATCGCTAGGGGGATCACCTCCAGAAGGAGGGAAGTGATACTCCCTCTGTATAACTGCTTGGTGAGGCCGCACCTTGAGTACTGCGTGCAGTTTTGGAGGCCACACTTAAAGCGGGACATTAACCTCCTGGAGAGGGTCCAGAGGAGGGCAACCAAAATGATTTGGGGCTTGGGGGACAGGACCTATGAGGAGAGGCTCAAAGAGCTAAATATGTACACTTTGGAAGAGAGAAGGGACCGGGGGGACATGATAGAGGTCTTCAGGTACATGAGGAGGGTAAATAGGGGAGGAACAGTGAGGGTGCTTCGAAGGAAGGAGGAAGGGGCCACTAGAGGGCATGGGTGGAAGCTGGAGGGGGGAAGATTCAGGGGAGAAAGGAGGAGGTGCTACTTCACTGAGAGGGTGGTAGAGCCATGGAATGCACTACCTAGGGGGCTGGTGGAGGCAGAGACAGTGGAGGGGTTCAAGAGGGGGTGGGACAGGTACAGGGGAAGGGTTCAGGAAGCAAAATCCAATGCAGCAAGAATATCCGGAACTGGGAAGGGAGAAGCCAGAGAAGGCGAAGGGATAGCAAGGTCAGCACCAAGGGTGGGGCTGACCAAAGCGCAGCACGAACAAGACCATTAGGCCTATTCTGCTGGCATTTTAGTATGTTAGTATGTTAGTATGAATCTGCAAGCCGGCACTGCCTCTCCTTCTACGGGGAGTCCACCACCACTGCTACTCTGCCTGATTCTCTCTCTTGCCATCACATTTTAAACTGTACCCTACTGAGTACCCCTGCTCAAAAGCCCACATAGCAATGCACATCTTTTTTTTTCTCCCAGTTTGCTCAACTCCGATGCACTGAAACCCTGCACTGAAGCATTCATCATTCAATTTCCCTCTTCCTTGCCTGACTCAGATGCTGCCATTTATGCTCCATAGCTGAGACAATCTCTTCCTGCTCACACAGTATACAATAAAACACAGTTTTGTAATGGGGGAAAACTGTAGAAATTATCCTGTCACAAAACTTATGAGAAGGGAAACTGTTAACTACTGAAAAGCACTGAAAACAAACACAGACACAGTAAACTAATAAAAAGGGGTCTTATAAGCACCAGTCTCTCTAGTGGAAATTCAACCACTCAAAGGACTATTTTACAGAAGCTGCTATTTCTCATCATTGTTATTGATATTTTTACTTCTTTTTCTTAATGAAATCATCATTAAAAAAACTAAGCTGATGCCCATTTTCTAAACACAATAATACCCTCCAGGGTGGGCAGTATGGGCAATACCATTCCAGGGGCTATAAGGCCCTCTGCCTGTGGCATCAGGCCTCATTACACCCCTGGGCGGTCTGGTATTGCCCAATACCGTCTACCCTGTCGGGTATTATTGCTGCTTAATCATCATTAAAAATATACAATCTCTAAGAATAGTAAATTCTAAGAAGTATTCAGCAGGCTACTTGTTTAAGAGTAAATGATTACTAAATAAGGTTTAGAAACAGAACTGCAATGCTCTTGAAAGTACAGTTTTTTAATACTACTGAATCATAAATGAAGATTACAGTCAGTCAAGTAGTTCACAGATTTGAATTAGCCAGTCAAGGATAGGTACATTACCATGCATTTCAGTTGTACTAAAGAAGGAGGCAGCTAAAACAACCAGCAACATCAATGAATTTTAGAGAAGGAAAGCAATCATAAAATGTGGGTTTTTACCTAGAAATAATATGATACAAAAAAGGTTGACCGTGTCCCTCTAAAAGTCTACTGAACTACATGTTCTAGAAGTCTACTCAGTTAGTGAACTACATTTACCAGAACCACTTCCTGTTCCTGCCCAGATTGGGGAAAAAAACATAAACGAGCATTGACTGTTAGCCTCCATTTGAAGATCAAGCTGGTGTTGTCTGCAGTTAAAATGTACATATATGAGGTAAGTGCTCTTGTTTAAATAGAAATGTGTATCATTTTAATTCCCTGAAATGTTAACTACAGTAAGGGGATTATTACTCAGGTTTTAGGTGAAATGCTGTGCAGTTTTAATTGTGAATATGCTGTTGTGAAGAAATGTTCTCTGCTCTGAACTCATGTGGCAAAACCTTTGAAAAGCCTTTAAAATACACAATTTATTTTCAATCAAATTACTCCTTAAAGTGTCTAGTGTGCATTGTGCCTCTAGATTACATTTTATTTGTGATATTTTTATGATTTAGTTAAGTTTAAAGTTATAGTTTCTTGGGGGGGGAGGCAGAGGGGTTACAGAGCAGCAGAAATATATTCAGAATGCACTTTCTGTGTGCATATCCATTCAGTAGCCTATTTATCTACATTTACAGAGAAAAGACTTTACAGATTTTTTTATCTGCAATCTGGAGTAACCTGCAGATTGATAAAGGAAAAATTATTTACCACAGATATTTCAATGTTTGAAAGTGTGTGAGTTGGGGGGGGGTATTTTTTGCATTTAATATTTTATTTGATTAAAACATTTGCATGTGTTAATTAAGCAATAAGGCACGACAGGGTGTGGTATATCATGGGATATCATCACACCTCGGGTGGTTGGGCATGAGGCTGCAGGCCAAGTGTGTCCAACCATCCGAGAAGTGACAATATCCCATGATATACCACACCCTGGAGTGCCTTATTGCTATTATGAACTAGCTTAAAGTTTCAGTTTATTTATTTAAAAAAAACTGTTAAAATACTTTTTTTTATTGTTTTTGTGAAGTGGAAGTATACCTTTTAATTAAAAATTGCGCAGTTTCTGCTTTCTCCAGCAGATGGCGCTGCTGCTACATGGTGACAGCCGTTTGTGAAACTGCTACTCTGCCACGGTATGTGCAGTCTCTGTGTGCCGTCCGTGGTCCCAGTCTCCCCATAAATGCGGTACTGAGCGACGGACTGAGAAAAGGTGAGGTTTAGTAAGAGAAAAATTAAGCTGTTGATCGGGTAACGGAGGATTTGGAAGCAATGGGACTGAGGATGAGTTAAAGTAAGTGTAGCAAGCGCTGCCGCTGCCATTTTAAACGAAAAGCGGTTCAGCAGGTGAGAAACATGTTCGCCGGGCACTTGTGAAGAATTGAACTCGGGTTCAGATAAGGCTTAGTTTTAAAATAGCTGGACATTTTGTGAGGCATTTGAGCAATTACTTACCTGCTTCTGCGTAAACCGTAAGTTCAGCATTGCTCACTCATTTGAAAAAAATCACGGGCGGCAATGTATGAGGGTTTAGGTTGGAGGAGTTTGTTAATATGGATCAGTAAGGAGACTGGTGGCACTGGAGCTTTTTGAAGCCGTGATGATGTAGCTCGATATCATCATGGCTCAAAGAGCTCTCAGCCAATCAGATTTGTGTATTTACGATCGGTAGTTCATAATCCATTATATTGAATATGTGATGGGATCATTGTGCTTGTTTATGTTCCTAAAACTGTGGGCTGTTGTTTTTGAAAATATCTCCTTACATATTCTGGAGGAATTATATTTCCTTGGCTCCTGTTTGTTCATAAACTGATTTGAGATGGGGTCGACTGGGAAAGCTGTGCTTTTGCATTTGATATGGTATTTAATTAAGACTATAGCATTTGTAAATCCATTACATTAAATTGAATAGTAATGCTGGGATCAGTGTGCTTTTTTCTTCTTTTGTTGAAGACTGCTCATTATGAAAATCTCTCTTTTGTGCATACTTGGGGAAGAATTTCTTGAGTGATTTTCCTGTTTCTGAAAAGCATGCCTTATAACTGATTCTTTGAACCCATGTTGCTGTTTATTTTAAAGGCGCTCATGAATTTATATTTTGTATGGTAGTGTCTCACATTTTATTTATACTACATTGAGAAGTACGGGGTCCCTGGTTGCACAAAGGTGATCTGGGAAGGGGAGGTTTAGTTGCAGGGTGGGTACTGGTCCGGGGAGGTTCTGCTTCGGAGGAGGTGGGTCCAGCTCCTGGGAAGGGTGGTTATCTGGGTGTCCAGCTCCAGGGAGGGTGCTTAACTTGGGAAGGGGGAGCAGTTCTATGAGTGGGAATGAACACAGGGGGTACAGCTGCAGGGAGGTTTGTCTGCCGGGGGAGGCTGGCCCAGGGCATGAAAGAGTGAGCCAGCAGCAGGGAGGGTAGCTGGTTGGGGGGGGGCTAGTTCAGGGATGGAAGTGACATCCAGCTGCAAGGTGGGTGGTCAGATGGTGAGGCTGGTACAGGGATTGTGGTGGATCCAGTTGTAGGTAGAGTGGTTGGCTGGTTGAGTGCTGGTCCAGGGGCTTGGGGGGGCTGCTGCAGAGATGTGGTCTGTTGGAGTGGAGGCTTGGGGGATGCTCCAGCTGCATGGAGGCTGCATGGCATGTAGCTGGAGGCTGGTCCAGATGCAGGGAGGGTGATCAACTGGGGAAGAGGCTAGTCTGGAGCCTGTGTGGTGCTCCAGCTCCAGTGAGGTTGCTCATCATGGGAAAAGCTAGGGCTAAAAGAGTTGTCCAGCTGCATGGAGAATAGCCTGGTGCCTGGAAGGATGATCTAGCAGACAGAAGGGTGGTTGGAGGGAAGGGAGAGGCTGATCTGAGCACTGGATGGTGAAGGTGGTGATCAGACTTGAATTGTTAGGATATATAACCGGAATTGTTAGGATATATAATGGGAAACCTTGACTTTTTGGGATGAACACAACTGTCAGTCAGTAGTTTATTTATTTATTTATTTGTGAAATCAGTTTACAACCTTTGAGCCAGAGGCTCGTTTCCAAAGGTACCTCGTCACATTAAAGACATACATAGAGTTTTAGGTTACATAGCACAGGTTTGCTAAAAATAGGCGTTCATCATAGGCGCCACGTCAGACTGAGATCAGACAAAATACATTTAGGTTACAGGGTACAAGTAATTGAGACAGGTGTTACACAAGTTGGCTTCAAAACTGAGCAATCTAATTGGCATACCATAAAACAGCAGGCACTCACCAGATTAGACATAGGTAATTGTGCGGGAAGAGGTAGTGGGGTGGGCTAGGTGGAGAGCCGCCCGGTGGGCATTGTCATGAGAAGTCAAGGTGGAGGCTGCCTTCAGAGACAGGAGCAGCTACGAGTGTTGATGAGTTGGTTTCGAAGAGTGGTTTTGAACTTGGAGATGGTGTTGGCATTGGTGATGGGGGCAGGGAGAGAGTTAAACCAGGATGTGGCTCTGTAGCAGAAGGACCTCTGGCCACGGCTGGTTCTTGATCTGGGGACCATTAGAGTGGTCTTGTTGGATGACCGTGTTGCAATAGTGGGTGGGGTCCGGTGGATGGATGCCGTCACCCCAGGAGGAGAGCCCAGTAGGGTTTTGTGAGGAGGCAGGTTTGATATCAGACCCGTTCATCAAGGTAAGGAGTTTAGCGCCATCATACAGCTGACAGGTGTGTGGTGAGCCTGGGGACACCAGTAATCAGTCTGCAGGCTTTATTCAGGGTTAAGTGAATTTTTGAGTGCAGTTGTGTCGGCAGCACCATAGACTGGTAGGCCATAGTCTACAAGGGACAATACGGAAGACGAATAGCGAGCTGGAGCGCATTGCGGAAGGCAGGTTCTATGGCGGAAGGATGCCAAGCCGTGTGTTGAGTGGCGGATGTTAGGGCATCAATGTGGTCATGGAATGTGAGGCTGAGTCAAGGTAACCCCAAGGTATTTGTAGGAGCAGACTTGTTCCAGTGGCTGTTTGGTACTAGGAAGGATATGGAGTGGGTGGTTGCTAGCTTTGTTTTGGGAGTGGGAAAAGAGCATAGCTTTGTTTTTTTATAAGATTAATGACAAGTCTGCGCTCCTTAAACCAGGCTTCGGCATCATTGAAAGACTGCTGTAGGGTGTCCTGAAGGGAGACGGATTGCGTGGGTGGCAAAATGACAGCATCATCTGCATACAGAAGAATTTTGCCAGGGCATGCACTGGGCAGGGTGTTCAGATAGAGTGAGAAGAGAAGGGGGCCCAGGATGGAGCCTTGGGGGATCCCAGAGTGTATGGGACGGGTATCAGAGAGTATTCCATTGATTTTAACACACTGTGATCGAGCAGCTAAATAGCTCATGCACCATGCTAGGGGGCCAGCCGAGAGACCAGTGTGGCAGAGAGCATTCAGCAGAAGAGGGTGGGAGATGGTGTCAAAAGCCTTTGAGAGGTCGATGAACACTGCACCAGCTAGGGAGCTGGTATCCAGGGAGGAGTGTAGGAAGTTGGAGAATTCAATTAGCGCAGTGCTGGTACTGTGACCAGCATGGAAGCCATGTTGCTCTGGGCATAAGATGTTATGCTTAGCCAGATATTCAGTGATTTGAATGGCAAACACTTTTCCAGGGCTTTGGGGGATGGAGATTGGCCGGTAGTTGTTGGCCGATGACCTGTCGCCCCCTTTATGAATGGGCGTGATTATGGCTGTTTTCCAAGCAGTGGGAAATTGTCCCAGGCAGAGCGATCGGTTAATTAGGCTGGTGAGTGGGGCAAGGACTTCATCTAGCACCAGCCTGAGGATACTGGGGTCCAGTGAGTCACTGCCGGGACTGTTGCTATTCAAAGCTTTGATTAGGATGGGTCTGGCTTCCCGGGCAGAAACCTTGTGCAGGTGGAAGCTGGGGTGGTGGAGGACAGGGGAGGTTGGTTGGGGAGGGTCAAAGAAATTACTAGGAGGACTGAGCTAAGGTCAGTGAAAGTGGTGTTGAGCCAGTTAGCTATGATGTGCAGGATCGGTGGAGGTAGTGCCATCACTAGTGAGCTGGGATGGGGCAGGGAGCATGATTTTCCATTTAGCTGTTTAATATTATCCCAGAAAGTCCGGGCCAAACCCCAGGAGGAGGTAAGGGTGGCCTGGTAATAGTCAGCCTTGGCTTTCCGGATGGCCCAAGAGCACTTATTCTGGGCTGCATTGTAAGCTTGCCTATCAGACAGCTGACCCGTTTCAGTGGCAAGGTGCCAGAGGTTATCCCGGTTTCTTAGCAGTTGTAGAAGGGCAGGGCTAACCCAGGGTGCATTCTGCTTTTTGGATCGGATTTTGGTGAAGGGTGCAAAGAGATCACAGGCCATGTTGAAGGTGTGTGAGAAGAAGGTGAGGGCAGTGTCAATGTCGGATGCACGATGAATGGGTGACCAGTTTATCTGGGTGAGGAATTGTTTAAGTTTTTGCAGCCCACCAGGGCGGAGGCGCCTGCGGAGGGTGGTCTGGGCTTTGGGTTTGGGATTGGGGACTGCCCAACGAAATAGGATAGGGGAGTGGTCACTTAGGGAATCTGGTAGGACCTGGATGTTTTGGATTTTTTGGGGTCGGTTGGTGATAATTACATCCAGAAGGGTGCTGGTTCCTCTCTCTGGGTTTATTCTAGTGGGCTGGGTGATGAGTTGCGTCAGGTCTTGGGCTGCAAATGAGTCTCGGATTGTGGAAGAGGATGTGCTGAGCCAATTTATGTTAAGGTCCCCAACTAGGATTTGTTCCGCCTTATGGTGGAGGGAGGCCAGATAGTCAGTTAAAGATACCAGGGCCGGGTGCTGGTTCTTTGGGGGAATGTAGGCAGTGGTGAGATGGAGAAGGCCCCTAGAGGGGTCTGGGGTGAGTTTGAGGGTAAGAGCCTGGGCCCCATTTACAAGGGCAGGGGTGGGGAGCGCGTGTCCAAATATTGTGTCCCTAGTGTAGTGCACAGCCTCCCCTCATTTGCCTACTGGTCCTCCCAGTATAAGGTATAGCCTGGGAGGAGACAAATGAGTCAGGGGTGGATTTGGACAGCCAGGTTTCAACCAGGGCTATGATGTCTGGTTGATGAGCCATGGCCCAGCACTGGAGGCGTCAAATTTTTCAGCATGCTGCATATGTTCATGGAGGCTATTTGGAGACCAGTGGGCCAAGTAGGTGGGTGGGAGGGCAGGGCCTGGGTTGGGATGTATGTTCCCCATCAGGAGCAGAAGGAGGAGAACTGCTCTGGCCAGAGGGTGGCAGAAGGAGAGTTTCGCCGGGAGTGATAGGAAGAGAAGGGGTTTCATGCACAGGGGGTGGGTAGGGCAGCACAGGCAGAGAAGGCTTGAGTGATCAGATGCTCAAGGGAGCAGGGGGGGAGGAAAGGTAATGTCTGGATGGGGGTGAGGTGGAGAGAAGCATATGGGGTGTGTGGAGGAGGAGGGAGGGGGAGGAGCAGTGGTATAGGAGGAGGGGAGAGCAGGAGGATAGATAGGAGCACTAGAGTAGTGAGGCTGAGGGTTAACAGGGACAATAGGGTTGGCAGAAGGCAAAAGGAGGAGGAGGAGGAGAAGAGAGAGGCAGGTAGGCAGGAGGTGCACATGCATAATTGGTAAGGGTGAGAAGAGCTGAAGTGAAGAAGATGGGGAACTAGGATGATAGAGAGGGAGATAGTAGTGAGAGGTCACCTCTAAATGTAGTTGCCACTTTGGTACAATGGGAGAGCTGGTGCCTGAGGTGCACAGGGCACTAGGTTCAAGACTTGCCCAGGGTAGCAGGAAGGACCCCAATTCAGACAACAATTTAGCAGTGTCTGAGGGTTAGAGGGTTTTAGAGTTTGAAATCCTGCACAAATAATAGACAGGTGTGCTAGCTGAGTGGTGGAACTGCTGACTAAAACAGTGAGGGTGCAGGGTTCAATGCCTGCAAAGGCAGCAAGAGAGAAGTGGTAAAACTTTATATTTTGGCAGGTTGGGCAGTTCATCCATTACTGTAAATATTTTCCCTCTATAGCCCTCGACTGGTAAGGTCAGTACTGCTGGCTCCACACTGTGCCACATGCACTACCCTCATCACAGTGTCATGTGCACTGCTATCACGTCGCTGTTTCACACGCACTTCTACCACAGCACTGTGCCATGTGTACTGCCATCACAGTGCATTTCCACATGCACTGCCAATTCTGCATCATGTGCACTGCAGGCACACGTGCATAGCCACCACCTCTCTGTTACACTACTAGCACTGCACTGTGTTACGTGCACCACCATCCCTGTGTGGTTCCAGGTGCCCTGCTGACTCTATGCTGTGCCACTTGCTCTTCCAACACCACACAGTGACTCATGTATTGTCATCACTGCACTGCCACATGCACTGCCAACTCTGCGCCATGTACACTGTCATCATCACACAGTGCCACTAGCACAGCCACCAGTTTGCTGTTCTGTGTACAATGCCACCACTGTGCCACATGCACTGCTGATTCCACACTGAGCCATTTGCACTGCTATCAATATTTGGTGCCGTGTACACTGCCAACTTCACTGGAACTGTGCCTGAGTCAACCATTGCTGTGCCCTTGTGCCCTGGGCTGGAGGCTGGGGCATCTGTGGCGCAATCAGTTTTCATCCACTCACCCCCTTGAAGCAAAAGTATTAATACATGCCCTGTGGTCAGGTAGTATCCATGGACAGCAAGAATTAAGGCATATTATGTTAAAATTATTGAATCAAATTGAAGCCCTACACTTTTAAGGTTATACAGCTGGCTACATCCTCAGTTCACATAGCACAGATTCGACAATTTAATGAGTCATCTAATTCCATATATATCCAGTGACCATGGTGGGATTTAAAACCGGATCATAGCTTCACAATATCCTGTTCTCCTGACTTTGCACTTTTCGAACCAATATCTGCCTCTTGCTTTTCTTTCCTTATAATGTTTTTTCTTCTTCTGGTCTCAGAGGACATTGACCCTGGTCTGACAGGACCAGACTGCTTACATATCAGATAAGTATTGTTTATGTTTGACCTCTCTGTTGGTCCTATTTTGTTCTTGAAGCACTGTGGATCCTTTGTGACCCCAAGGATATTCTTTTTTACAGGTATGATTGGACATCACTCCAAGACACCCATCTCAGGCTCCCCCGGACCCAGGTAAGAGAGTCCATATCTATATTAGTTAGGCAAGCTGTAATGATGCAGCCTCAACTGTGCCTTGCCTGTCTCCTGCATCCTTTGCATTGCCTATGCCCATGATCCACATAGCATGTTAATGTGGAACATCCAGAATCAAAATGTAAGAACCAGCAGGAATGCAACAAGCAGATTACAGGTGTATTCAGGTTCCCACATGGCATTTTCTATCCCTGCAGGAAGAACTGCTTTGAACTAAAACAGATCTGTCAGTATAAGGGGCTTTCCTTTACAGTACCAACATAAATGTGTGGGGACAGCCCTGAGTAAGTTATTAAGGATGTTAAGCCTTCACCTTCTCCCAGGTTTAGCTCATCTTCCAAGGTTCAGAAGGTCTGGCATTTCTCAGTGATAAAGGCCAGCAGAGGCTGCTTTTTCACCATGGTGCAGAGGTAGCCCCTTCAGGTAAAACATGGACAGGGTAGTAGGCAAGCTTTCTCTGTGACCCTTTTGAAGAACAGGATAGCATAAGAATTGGGAGAGGTTGAGGGGGCAGGTGCAGCAAGAGAGCCAAGGTATTATGAGTGAAATATGGGCTGCTGCTGTGTCTCTGACAGTGAGGAAAATACAGCAAGAAGTGCAAGTGACTTTATTGCAACAGTTGGGCAAGGAATGCACACAATTAGCATAATCATTATATTTAATATTATCCTGGTGTCTATACACACATGCTTTTATTTTTCAAACAGGAGCTCCATCAAGTGGTCCTGACCGGAGGAGGCAAGCAAGCAGGTGTCTCATGAACTTTATCCAGTATTCACAACCCACATCAGCTTGTGCCATCTGCAGGATCACACAACAGGAGAAAAAAATGGCAGGAATTGCAATTTAACCAGTTCAGTAAGAGCTCACAACACACATAATGCTATAGATAAGTAAATCTTCTGGTTCGTCTTGCCATCCACAACATGGCACTGCACTCAGTATACTTGCACCTGGAATAACTGAGGGCATTGCCATTCTGATCTTCTTTCTAGCTGTGTGTAATCTGCCATGTGGCAGGGTAGGTTACTACAATAGCTTTTTAAAATTATGCTCTGATCTCACTGGTCATGCATGCTGTTTATTTACAGCAGAGCATGTGCATGTGGTTAGTGGGTGTGGTAGCAAGCATAGGATTGGTGGGTGTGATGGCATGCATGGGGTATAGAATCATAAGATGTGATAGCAGGCATGGTGTTATGTGGTCATTTGGTGTGGCAGCATGCATGGGGGGCATGGAGTTGTGAGGTGGGAGAGCATGCATTGTGGTATAGGTCAGTGAATTTCACAGGGTGTATGGGGGATAATGGGTGTGATAGTTTATGTGGTCATAGAAACATAGACTTTGATGGCTGATAAGGACCACTTGGCCCACCCAGTCTGTCTATTTCCCTACCTATTGGATAAGCTGCAGATCGCCTACTTCCTCCTACCCCCCACTAGAATTGCCTTATGTATGTCCCATGCATTCTTGAATTCCCCCCACAACATAGGTCATTGGGTGTGACAGTGAGACTGGGGGCATGTGGTCAGCTGATGAACTTGAAAGCATGCATGAAGGCATGGAATCATGAGCTGTGACAGCGGGCATGGGGTATGGGATTGGTGGGTATTACAGCATGCATTGGAGTACGGGACTGTGAGGTGTGACAGCGTACATGATGTTATAGGGTCTGTTGGTGTGACAGCTTGCAGCAGGGGTTGGTGGATGTGACAGTGTAAAGAGGAACATTGGGTCATGACCTCTAACAATTCTTGCCCCACCTGCAGCAAAACAAAAGGACATTATGCTAAGAAAGTCACTTCTCAGCTGAACTGCTGTGTTAATTCTGTTGCAGGGAGATATCATTGGAGCAACACATGGTGGCAATGCCAAGATGAGCTGAAACTGTCTGCACTCCCAGGAAGACCGTTTCCCTTGCTTCTAGAAACAGGTAGGATTGGGGCCATTTATTTTATTGTTATTATTTTTTGTTGGGAGAAGAAGTGTCCCACAAGGTCCCTTTGTGCTGTCCATGTGAACAAGGAGGGTTCCTGCACTGAGGCCGCACCATGTGGCACCATGTTGTGAGGCTAGGAGGACACTATGTAGCATAGACTAGGGACACAAGAAGTGTACAGATAACTTTGGTAGGATTTCCAATATGCAGCTGGTGATTAGCAGATGTTGGATGACACCTACAGTAAAGATGTGTGGATGTCTGATCTTGTTGGATGTGCCTTAATTATTTTTTGGGATCACTCCACTGGCAGGTTTTCCCCTACAGTGTGGTCAGTGTGATACATGTGACCCATGCAGGCCATTGTGATACCATGCTGCATGACCATCATGCTACCACCAGCACAAAGCATGGGATAAGACCATTGTATTATCACTGCAAATGCACCTATTGTGCTACCACTGACACATGGAATTACAGTGGTCACAATGGTATTACAATTGAATTGAAACAAATCCATTGTGATACCAGTTGAAGTGGTATCATAATGGTATTCACCATTATGCTACCATTGCACAAGTGTTTGCCGCCTGCTACCACTGTGTATCAATATCACGGTGGACACAATGACATCACATGAACTGGAACAAAACCACTGTGATACCAACAAACAGTGGTATCACAATGGTGCACATTGTTACCACTGTGGTACCAGCAGAGGTGGTGTTACCAGTGAACTGCCACTGTCTGCATAGTATCACAATGGTTACAATGGTATCACAATGGAATTGAAACAAATCCACTGTGATACCATTTATGAAATGCACAACAGTAGTGTTCTGGAAATCGCACTGGTACTATAATGGTAAAGAACAGGCATTACCATGGTATTCCTAATAAATTTTTTGTAAGGGTATGCCTATAGTATCAGTAATTACTTTTTACATTTTGTGGCTGTACCATTGAAAACTCAGGACCCGTCTTTTGGTGTAAACTTCAAGTTAACTGAATTAAGTTTAATTTAAAAACTGGATCGCCAGTCTGTCACCTACTCATCCACGTTGGACCATGAAGGGTAGCTAGGTGCTATCCGCTGCCCTCAAGACTTCATGGCACATCAGGAGGGATGGGGATACCTCATGACATGATGGGATATCCACTACTTTAAAGGGCACACAGCAGGATGCCTGCAGGCAATAATCTGCCCCCAGCACTGGCACTGTATACAGACCATATGCATACTGGTGCTTCCTCAAACCCTGTCCCTGTGAGTCACACCTGGGCTAGCTGGCAAGCACAGCTGAGCACAGCATACGGCCTATAGCTGCGCAAATTGCATATATGGCCCTATATAAATACTGGTCAGTACTACAGTACTACTACTTTACCACCATTACAAAGTATCCAACTAGTGTAGTCTTCATTAGTCTTCATTGGTATTCACTTATACAATTCATAAGTAATAGTTAAATAATCTTCACAGCACTGCCTTAATTTGCTTACAAGACTACCTATCTACAAACTGAATATTTACTTATTACTAAGTTTGTTTTCAGATACATAGCTCATTTAAACTATTTAGCTTGTGGGCAGACTACTTTAATACTACTGAATATTAGCCAAAATTATCTTAAAATTACTATTTCAATACTAGAAAAATAAGACAGAACAAAAATTAGTATTCAGACTTGGTGAGGATATAATTAATATCCCTCCTGTTAACGTTTATTGATACATTTTAAAAACAGAGTCATAAAAGTGAATTCACCAGAGTCATATACAGTTATTCCTGTCTTGTCAACAGGTACGGCATATTATAAAATTAGTTCCAGTTATGCAATTTTATACATAGGACTTCTAACATATGTACATCTCAGTACAAGAGTGCAAGCCTTGATTTGTTTTTAAGACGTGCTAAGTCTCAGGCTCTTAGAGCAAAATCATAAGCAAAGCCAAGGTATTGTCTTGCTGCAGACCCCACCCAGTCAACATGTACTAGATAGCTGCTATAACCTACTCTGCAAAAAGTGGCCAATCAAAGAGCAGTTACGGTTCCATCAACAAGTTTGTGTCCTCAGATAGAAACAAATGCACTATGAGCCTAGTATTATTTAATTTTCAACTTATAACATGGGCCTTTGAAAACGTGGAACCCCATTTCTGCACTCTGGGTGTGTGGCCATGCATTAAGCCACATTATAGGCACAGTTTCAGTGACGCATCACCGAAGGGCACACTAGTCCTTGTTTCCTTCTGTCCCTCTGGCAACATAATGGAAAGTCAGCCATAAAAGGCTGAAGTGGGACACAGCAGGCAGAGAGTGAGCGAGACACTGACACTGAGACAAGGAGGTTGGAAGATCTAGTACTTAGGGAGGGAGGAAGTGCAGAAGCTTGGTGTCTGTCTCCTCTGTCCCATGCTGAATCAGATAATTACAGTAATCCTACTTCCTTCTGAACCTCGTTATACGAATATCAGTTATAACGAATGTTCATATTGGACCAAAGATTATTGCCTTGCTCCATTGTATCAGTGTGTGTTGCTCGTGGTCGCAGTCACATTGCCTGTTATGGTCTTGCAAAACAAACTTGAATTGCAGTGTGTTTACCTTGCCCACAGCATAGTACTGTACAGTCAGTAGTCAGTTAGTGTGCAAATCGTTACCGGTGCTGTCACAGAGATATCACATGCTTGCACTATAAAAGTGACCTCTATCTCTGCATAGATCCATTTACTAACCACTGATAAAATGAAGAGATCTGTTTACTCTGTGAAAGTGAAGCTGGCAATATTATAACATCTAAAAGAGGGTGAGTCTTCAGGAAGCATTAGCCAGGAGACAAGATTTTCAAACAGCCCAATCTGCACCTGTCGGAAACAGAAAGGAGCACTGAGAGACTTAGTGGAGGAATGTTTAGAAGGTGATGCACTAAAAAGAAAAAATTAAGAAGGGCAGACGAGAGGGAGATTGACAAAGCCACTCAGCTGTGGTTCGAGCAGCAGAGGGCAGTGGTGATCCTGTGTCAGGGGCCATTGTTAGAGAGAAGGCAGAGCAGTTTTCAAAAGGCATCCACGAGGCAGGCTCTAAGTTTAAAGCATCAACTGGATAGCTGTGGTGATTCCCACAACACCACAGGATCCATGAAGTGTGCATAGTGGGGAGCAGTGTAGCTGCGATGACAATGCAACAACAGAGTTTTTGACAGTTAAAAAAAGTTCTGCAGGACAGAGGCTACCTTCCGGAATAAATCTATAACACCGATGAAATCGATTTGTTCTGGAGGTGCCTCCCAGATGTCACACTAGGCTGCAGAACTGAACCAAGTGCCAGCATGGGTTTCAAGACCAGCAAGGACCGTGTCACCTTTCTGTTAGCATGCAATGCAACTGGCACTCATAAAATTCGCCCTTTTTTAATTGGGAAATTGTGCAAACCCTGTTGTTTCACCACTGTAATATGGACTCGCTACCTGTTAAGTATGTGAACAGCAAGAATGCATGGATGACTGGGAACTGTTTAAAATGTGGTTTCAGCAGACGTTTGTTCTCTCAGTGCATGTCTATCTGTGACAGATGAAGCTTCCGCCAAAGGCCTCCTTTTGATGGATCGATGTCTTGCCCACCCCTGAATAGAGATCCAGTCAAAAGATGGTAAAATTAGGGCCATGTTCTGCAAAGAGCATTACATCGTGACTGTAACCACTTGATGGCGGTATCATAGCCACTTTTAAGAAACTGTACCTCAAGCGTCTGCTAGGTGATTTAATTGCAGCAGGCAGAAGTGTTGGAGTGATTGAGTTCCTGAAAAACCTCAAATTGTGTAATGCAGTGCATTTGGTGGGCGCAGCTTGGGAAAGTGTTTCTGCCAGCACAGTTGCAAACTGCTTGTCAGCCACCCTTAGTGCAGCCTTTACCAACCACCAGACACACCGGAGGAGGAAGATCTTGATGACACTTGGGTACTTGTGGAATTAGCCACCACTCTGCAATTGCCTGCTGCACAGGCTGCCAATGTAGAAGAAATAATCAATGAGTGGATAACTAATGATGGTCTTATCCCCACTAACGGGTGCCTCTCTGATGCCAAAATCCTTAGCGCTGTACTGAATGATGGTGGGGAGAAACTTCTGAGGACTCTGAGGATATACAAGAGGAGGAACTGCCATCAAATCGGGAAGCCATAAAGGGCTTGGAGGTTGGATTATCATGGCTGCAGAAGCAGGAGGTAGATCCAGTAAAGATCATTCAACTGTGACAGCTCATCTCACTGGCAAAAGACATTGCCGAACAAGCAGAAAGAAAACGACAGTCGAAAATGACTGACTTTTTTAAATAATTTTTAATCTTTTTGTGAATAAAGTTATGCCATTTTAAACAGAAACATAAGCACCTTACACTGTACAAAAGTGTACACATCAAGCACAAAGCACTGCTCAATCAGCATAGTATCAAACTATCTGTACCAAGCACAAAACACTGCTCCAATCAGCACAGTACAGTATCAAAACTCTCTGCACACCTGTTCTGCACTCTGTAACCAATTACAAGCACGCCTCAACAAAAAGAAAACTGCACATCAGACCACCAGATTATAATATTAACTATGGTGCTGCACAAAAACAGGGGAAATAACCCCCTAAAATCAATTACACAGTACAATTAGTGATAAATGTGTGACCACAGTTAGCAGTAACCTCAACAGCACATTGCACTCCAGGAAAACAGCATCCCTCGGTTTACCGAATGAGTTACTATGATGAACGCTCGGTGTGGCTCCAGATGAGTTCATTATAGCAAGGGGCTACTGTAGTTCCATGCTGTCTGGAGAGCAAACCTAACACCTAATGTGGAGCTAGTGCCCCCTCCCTCAGATCTAGAGGTGACATCCCCCACATTTGCAATCCAACCAGTGCCCACTTGCCACCCACTGTTCTCCATCGGCAGCAAGACCCATCACCATGCTAGTGTCATCCGATCCCCATCACTTTGCTAGTAGTGTCATCCTATCTGGGATGAGTAGCCGAAGTGATGCTGTGAACACCCATCTGTAGTCTTCTGACATGCAGGGTGGGGCAGCCCACCAGTACCATCCTCAGCCAGACCCAGCAGGTAGGCAGTATCACAAGGCAGCGGTCCCACAGCAAGAGTGCCAATATCGCCACTCAGATTCACTGATTATGATTACAGACCATGCCTTGGCTATATCCCCTACACTCCAGATGCAGACTCTGCTATCATTTTATTTCAGAAACAGAAGTTGTTTTCAGCCCACATGGAGACAGGAACTCCCCCAAGCTGACACAGGGAGGGTGAACAAAACTTGCTTTCACAGAGAGTAAGACACTGCATAATGTGTGCACAAAGAGAGAGAGAGACAGAGAGAGATGAACAGAAAGGGAAACACCAACCAAGACATGCCATGCTGCACTCTGATGTTCAAGACAGAGACAGTCTGTGTAATGTAATGTAAGTGCAGAAAAAATTGCAGAGAGAACAAGAACAGTGAGAACTGTTCCTGCAAAGAGAGAGAGATGCCATGGAAAGAGAGGAAGAGCAACAGCCGTGGTGCTGCCAGCAAATGTTATGTGTCTTGTGTTTTTCTCTCTTGCTTGCTGTGTCTCAAGTGAGTTACATAGGGAACAGTCGTGAGACAGCACGGGCGTACAGCAGTCGGGACAGCATTTCTATACATCTTGGCATATTGCGAACACATAATGAGAAAAATTATGGTAATATTGTCTTCTTGCTTTTCTGAGTTGATAACATCACTGCAATGTGCACTCTGTTGATGACTATTTGACAGCTCAGCAGGATACATTCACTGAGTTTCATTTGGTTTCTCTGATCCAAAAGGCTGCAGCCAAGGGTTAGCTCCTGTTTAGGACAGAATATAATAATTTAGGTTGCCACCTGTGGCGATATGCTTATCCAGGTTATTTTTAATTAGAAACATAGAAACACAGAATTTGACGGCAGATAAGAACTGCTTGGCCCACCTAGTCTGCCCATTTCCACCTAACTGGATAAGCTGCAGATCCTAGTTAACCAACAGCTTATTTCCTCCTACCTCCCACTAGAATTGCCTTATGTCTGTCCCATGCATTCTTGAATTCCCCCACTGATTTTGACTCTATGACCTCCTCAGGAAGGCTGTTCCATGTATCCACAACCCACTCTGTGAAGAAATACTTCCTCACATTACCTCTGAGCCATCCCCCCTCTATCTTCAAATTGTGCCCCCTTGTTTTTGCACATCTCTTTTTCTGAAAGATGCTACCCTCTTGGACTTTGTTGATTCCCTTTAGGTATTTGAAAGTTTCTATCATGTCCCCCCTCTCCCTCCTTTCCTCGAGGCTATACATATTTAGTTCCTTTAGTCTTTCTTCATATATCTTCTGATGCAGACCTTGCATCATTTGTTCCCTCCTCTGGACAGCCTCCACCCTGTCTATGTCTTTGCAGAGATGGGGTCTCCAGAACTGTACTTAGTACTCCAAATGTGGTCTTACCAACTGTCTGTACAGAGGGCCAACAACTTCCTGTTTTCTACTGGTGATGCCTCTCCCTCTGCATCCCAGTATCCCCCCAGCCCTCCTTACTGCCTTCTCACATTGCTGGCCCACCTTTAGGTCATCTGATATGACTACCCCAGGTCCCTTTCCATTTTTGTTGTTGTCAGTATCTCACCCCCTCCCATTGTGTACTCTTCCTGTGGGTTTTTGTTTCCCAGGTGCATTACTTCACACTTCTTTGCATTGAATCCAAGCTGCCATACATTTGACCATTCCTCCAACCTTGCCAAGTCCCTTTTCATCGTTTCCACCCCACCTTATGTATCAACCCTGTTGCAGATTTTTGTGTCATCTGCAAAGACATACTTTTCCTTCAGTCCCTCTGCAATATCACTTATAAAGACATTAAAAGGACCAGCCCAGTACTGAACCCTCGGTACCCACTAGTAACCCTCCTTTCTTCCTCTGGGCTCCATTTACTATTACCCGCTGTGACCTGTTGTCCAACCACTGTTTACCAAGGCTACCACCCTAAGACCCACTCCCAGGCTGGCTAATTTGTTTATTAATCTTTTGTGTGGCACTAGTCAAATGTCTTGCTAAGTCTAGGTAGGCCATGTCCACAGCCCCTCCCTGGTCTACTGCTTTGGTCACCCAGTCAAAGAAATCAATTAGATTTGTCTAACATGACCTTCCCACTGTGAATCCATGCTGCCTTGGGTTCTGTGCCCTACTGGCCTCTAGGTACTCAACAATTC
The DNA here is from genome assembly GCA_016271365.2 of Neoceratodus forsteri. Lineage (NCBI taxonomy): Eukaryota > Metazoa > Chordata > Ceratodontiformes > Ceratodontidae > Neoceratodus > Neoceratodus forsteri. The sequence goes on along the minus strand of CM028137.1, from coordinate 557,057,592 downwards.
TTTCCTTCAGAAGTGATTCCATCATTTTCCCTACCACTGAGGTCAAACTGACAGGTCTGTAGTTTCCTGCCTCTGTCTTGCTCCCACTTTTGTGAAGGGGAATCACATCTGCCCTCCTCCAGTCCTCAGGTACCACCCCATCATCCCATGATTTATTAAAAAGGGTAGTCAGTGATGTTACTAGTTCTTCCCTTAGTTCTTTTAAAATTCTGGGGTGAATCCCATCAGGCCCCATTGCTTTAGCCACCATCAGTTTTAAGAGTTCTTTCAGAACTCTTTCTTCTGTGAAAGGACTAATATAAACCCCCATCCACAGTGCTTCTATTAACTGGATTAGGTATTTCCCCCTGCTTTTCCATTGTGAATACTGAGCAGGAAGTAATTGCTCAGTATCCTCTTTTTCACTGTTGCTCTCTGCCCAACCACCTTCCTCTTTCTTCAGCCTCAGTATCCTGCCTTAGTCTTTCTTTGCTCCTAATGTACCTATAAAGGTTTTATCCCCTTCTTAACCGAGTTGGCTATCTTTTCCTTGGTTTGGGCCTTTGCTATTCTGACTGGCTTACCCGCTTCCTTCTGCTTTAACTGTTACAGTTCTCTGTCCTGCTCCTTCTATATTTCCTTATACTTCCTGAATGCTGTCTTTTTTTCCCTTACCTTCTCCGCCACTTCTTTTGAGAACCATAGTGTTTTTTTCTTTCGTTTTGATTTGCTTATTTACTTCATACAAAGAATTGTTGCCTCTGTGATGGTGGTTTTGATATTTTCCCACTGTTGATCCACCGCTCCTTCTTGCCTGTTTGCTAGTGCTTTTCTGAGGCACTCTCCCATTTTGCCAAAATCAGCCCTGCTGAAGTCCAGTACCTTCACTTTTGTGTGGCTTGACTCTACAGCTAAGTTTATCATGAACCACACTATTTGGTGGTCATTTGTTCCCCAATGGCTACCCACTTCAAGATCAGAGATCCTCTCTCCATCCCCCTTTGAGAGTACCAGGTCTAAGATTGCTCTCTCCTGAGTGGGTTCCAAAACTAGCTGTCTGAGGCATGCCCCCTGTAGGGCATTGAGAATGGCCCTGCTCTTGGATGTCACTGCAGCAAATGTGTTCCAGTCAACATCTGGCATATTCAGGTCCCCCATCAGCAATATCTCCCCTTTCTCTGCCATCCCAAGGATGTCTTCTATCATTTCCTTGTCTATTTCCTCCCCCTGAGACGGGGTTCTGTATACGATCCCTGTACGGATTGTGGAGTCATTTCCAGTCTCCAGGGCGACCCACAGTGCCTCCTCTCCTCCCTGTTTACCCTTTAATTCTGTTGCTTTTATCCCTTCCTTTACATAGAGAGATACTCCTCCTCCTCTTCTTCCCTCCCTGTCCCTCCTGTAGACTATGTACCCTGGTGTGTTGACATCCCAGTCATGGTTCTCTGTGTACCATGTTTCTGTGACTACCACAATATCCAGGCATCCCTCTTCCATCAAGGCCACCATTTCAGGGAGCTTTTTACCTAGACTACGGGCATTGGTACTCACTACCTTCCATTTTTTTATGGCTTTATTTCTTTTCCCCATCCCTGTCCCTACTGCCTTTGTCTTTTTCTCCATTTACCCCTGCCCTTCTCCCTAACGACTGCTATATTTTGGTGTTTACCTCACTAATTACCTTGATTTTTTGGGGGAGGGGGCTAGGATTTCTCTTCTCCTCTTCAGTGCCTCCCCCATTGGCTAGTTTAAATGCTTGTCACTGAAGCATTTAAACCTATCACCTAGGATCCTGGTTCCCCTCCAGGAAAGATGCAGGCCATCGCGCCTGTATAGGCCTGCATCCCTCCAGGTGGAGCCCCAGTCCCCAATGAACCCAAATCCCTGAGCTCTGCACCAGCTTTTCAACCAGTCATTGAATACCATGGTGCGGACTGCTTGCTCCTTTCATCCATCCATAGACAGGTAGCACCTCCGAGAATGTTACCATGTGTGCTACTTGTCTAAGGCCCTCCCAAACTCCACAAACTCCTGTTGCACTGCTCTGATCCCATTCTCAGCCAGGTCATTCATCTCTAGGTGGATAATGACATCCAGCTCCCTCTCCCTTGTTCTTTATTTGAACTACATACTGCATAATATTGATGGGAAGTCAGTTCCATCGTTGGCTGCAAGTACAGTGTATAAATATTTACTTGGTTGTTTTGAATCTACTAGTTTTATTAAGTAACGGATGCAGTCTAACACCTATGTTGTCATCTTTGTAATCAATATAAATGCACATTTGTGATCTTTAAAGTGTCTTTATAGTGAATTCACACCTGCTTGGTGTGTAGTGTACCATACTGATGTGAGTTTGCACCAGCAGAGTGCCAATGAATAAATGGCACTGGAAGTCCTGCAGGCCATAAGGAGAGCCCTCATCTTGAGGCTATTGATATGTAGAAAATGTTCGCGAGTGAAGCACCAGTGCTCTCTTATTCTGATGCAATTGGTCATCTCCTACTGTCTCTAGTGTTATGGGGTCAGATATCTGGGTCTGGGCCAGATTCCCAGAAGCAGTGTGTGCTCCAAAATTGGGAGCAATCTATTCATAGTTATGTGATGGTATGACCCTTGGTCTTTAGAAAGTGAAAAGCAAGTGGAAAAGTATGTTGGGGAGTGTGTTGCAGAAGGTGGAGCAGGATTCAATACGGTCTAATGCTTATGGCAAGATGAGGGACTCTGGGGGCAAACTAATGCATTTGAAGATGTTATTGCACTGGTATTGAACTCCTGCTGTCCTCTACTCGATGCAGTTAGCACCACACTCTAGGTGCTGGCAGTGTAATAATCAGGAGGGGATGTTACTGCACATATTGTGGGACTGCCTTTTGTTAGTGCCTTGTTGGGATGAGGTATGCAAAATGGTGGAATGGGTGTTAGGTAATGAGATACAGTTAGACCCCCTCAGTGTTTATTTTGGGTAAGACTGTCAGATTAGGGGGCCGGGGTTTTGTCGTAGTTGGTCCATGACAACCATTACAGAGGCCAGGCATCTCTTTTTGTGATGCTGGAAATTCAGTGGGGTCCCCTCAATGAACGACTGGCTCGATTATATGTTGATGGTGGCTGGTTATGAATGGATGATTTATATAGCTCACGATAAGTATACTCACTTTTTGAAGGTTTGGGGATTGTTTTTAGGTCGGCTAGGAGTGCCACTCCCACAGGAGAGAGTTTGGCTACTTCTCTGCACACGTTTCGGGTGATATGAGTTTTTTTCTGCTGGGCTCCAGGAGAGGGAGTTGAACTGAGTCAGGGAAAGGGGTTTTATGTGGTAGAGTAGGTGGTTGATGGGGTCCTTTGAGGTTGGCATTTGTCCTTTTTGCATGACTGGCTCTACTTCTCCCTTTTAAGGGGGCTCAGTAGCCTGGGAGGGAAGATGGGTCCCCCGTAGTAATATCCTCCTGTCCATCTCCCCTGTCTGGCAGACTTTTTTCCAGGATATGATGTCGAATCCTTTGGTTATATTTTGGCAGCTTGTTAGGGAACGGTTGTGTTACGAGGGTGAATTTTCTTTTAGGTTTTCTCTCAAGTGTCTTCCGTGGGTACTCTTGGATTATGATTGCCAGAAATTATATATGTTGTATTATGCCTTTTGGTTTTGCTGTGTATGGTTAAATGCAGAAAGTATTAATAAAAAAAGAGAGTGACATGCCCTATTAGACTGCCTCACTCCCAAGCCCATCAAATGCGAATGCGGGGATAGTGAGCAGAAGTGAAACTGGAAATTTTGAATCCCACTTACTGATACTGTTGTGTCCCTGTGCAAGTCAGTCTGAGAATAGTAACCCTGCAACGCTGTAGGCTTGAATCTTATTCAGAGTAACCCAAGTTCAGCTCACATCACCCTGAGACCCTGAGAAAGTCAGTTGTTCATTGTCAATTTCCTTTATTTTACCCTTACCCATTTACTGTTCACTTCATGAAGCTGAAGAATTTGGCCAGCACATGTACAGCTAAGCAACTGACTCCCTCCCATTCAATTTATGCACTGTCAGCTAGTAAGATTATCACCAGTCCTGGTTTGGGTGGCTGTGTCCAGGCAAAAAAAAACAATATTTGGTCAGATCCACCATGGCTGCATAATGAAGTTAGTGAAGTTCTGTGGAATTGTTAAGGAGGTATGGAGAAGCAACACAATGATTTGTAAGTAGTAAAAGATTTGTTTTAGTTTCCGTTCTAAGGAAGGTATACATTATTAGGAAAATATATGGAGGTGTACATTTTAATGGAAGGAATAGGAAGCTACAAAAGAACCCCAGAGCAAATGCCACTGATGTATGTGTTATCCCAGATAATATTGGCCAGACAGCCACATTTTAAAGAAAACACAATTGCACATACCCCAATAATGCAAAGCATCAAGGGAAACATATGCAGATCCCCATGATGGTACAGAAGGTGGCAGTACATGAAAAAGTAATGGCTGGCATATGTTCAGCCTTGGGATTATTTATAGTTTTTTTTTTTAAGAGAAACAGGGTTTTTGTCCATGAGGTGATGTAAGTTATATTTACGCAATGCATTGATGTCAGGAAGTCAGGTGTAATGATGATGGACTGTTAGAGAAAATGTGATATTAACTTTCAGAGGGGGTCATTTTGATAACGGCAAGGTAGTTATACTTGTGATAATGGTAATATTAGGAAAGTATGAGGTCTATGCAGAAGTGGAGTACAAATATGCACAGTTTCATAAGTATGTGCTCAGAATGCAGGCAAATGTGATATGCAGGTTTGTTTTAGAAACAGGTAAAATAGTGAATACATGCAATTAATAGAAAGATAGATAATTACATAGATATATAGATAGAGAGAGACACACAGATTGACAGGCAGAATAGGAATGGCAGTGAAGTACTGAAGTGATGCCAACCCCACTCCCACCCCGCAGACATGGACAGGCATTGGAGTGTGCGTTTGGGTGATTGTCCATAATGCTCACGCCATTTCACCTCACCCTGTCCTGCAGACACAGACAAGAGTCGAGGTGTGCCTTCAGGTTTTCAAACATTACACTCACCCCATTCCATAAGGAAGTAAGCTGAAATAGGTACAGTATAAGAGAATGGAGTGAACTCTGGGACTGAAGAGTCAAAGGCACACCTCAATGCCTGTCACTGACTGCAGGGTGGGGTTGGGGTGGAATGGCGTGAGCATTACTATTGACAATCCCAAGTCACACCACTGATGCCTGTCAGTCCCTACAGTGCAGGGTGTTATGGTCAGAAACCCAAATGCCCTGGCTGTTTCTTGGTATTTTCACTCCAATATTTCAGCATGGGCTTTTTGTGACCCCACTGCATGAACAGTGACACTATCAGTTCATTAGCCGAAAGAAGATTTTCAACAGCGACTGTTCCATTTGGCACCACAGGTGCAAAAATACATTTTGAACAGGATGTAAAAAATGACAGCTGTACATTTCTTGCTTCAGTAACTGCTCAGCACATCTGTTGCATAACCTGCTTATTGACATTTTATATCTGCTACGCAATGTACTGCTGCTATGGCTGTATGGCCGAGAGGGACCTGGGTGTGGTGGTGGATGTCAAAATGAACAACTCAGAGACTTGTAGTAGGGCAGTGGCCAAGGCAAACACGATGCTGGATGCATCACTAGGAGGGATCACTCCAGAAGGAGGGACGTGATACTCCCTCTGTATAACTGCTTGGTAAGGCTGCACCTTGAGTACTGCGTGCAGTTTTGGAGGCCACACTTAAAGAGGGACACTGAACTCCTGGAGAGGGTCCAGAAAGGCAACCAAAATGATCTGGGGCTTGGAGGAAAGGACCTATGGGGAGAGGCTCGAAGAGCTAAATACGTACACATTGGAAGAGAGAAAGGACAGAGAGGACATGATGGAGGTCTTCAATTACATGAAGGGGTAAACAGGGAGGCGTACATGGTGCTTCAAGGAAGGAGGGGCAACTAGAGGGCATGGGTGGAAGCTGGAAGGGGGAGACTCAGGGGATAAAGGAGGAGAAAGGAGAAGGTGCTACTTCACTGAGAGAGTGGTAGAACCATGGAATGCACTGCCCGGGGGGCTGGAGGAGGCAGAGACTGTGGAGGGGTTCAAGAGGGGGTGGGACAGGTACAGGGTAAGGGTTGTGGAAGCAAAGTCCAATGAAGCGAGAATACCCTGGACTGGGAAGGGAGAAGCCCGAGAGGGCGGGGGGCAGCAAGGTCAGCTCCCAGGGTGGGGACTGACCAAACGAGCAGACATGAAAGCCTGCTAGGCCTATTCTGCTGGCATTTCTGTATGTTAGTATGTTGGTATGCTTACTACACCAACATCATGAACCATAAAACAGATGACTGCCATAACTCGGGAGGCAATACAGCACAGTGGTTAATGGCTCTTAACTGCAAATCTGGAGATCTGGGTTTGAATCCCACTGCCCCACTTGCATTCTGGGTGACCCTGAGCAAGTCACTTAACTTCCAAGTGCTCCCAGTTTGCCCCTGTAAACAAGCTTTCAGCTTACGGTGCCACTCCTGGTTAAACAACTGAAAGAAAAAAAGAACACAATGTATTATTTTTCTTGCTTTATTTTGCTACTACAAGTTTTGACTAATACATCCATCCTTATTTATAGCTTATGTGTCTGTGACCTAGGCAAAACTACACTTAAAATCTCACACATAAATAAATAAAATGTCAGAACAGCATTTATTTTAGTAGCATCTTCTTTCTTTTCAGGTGCCCATGACACTATGTATACATATTTATATATTTTAACTTCAAAGCACTACATCTTTTCAAATGCAAAAAAACAAGACTTTATTCTCTTCATACAATAGTGTTAAACATTAGATCCCAGAATGGCCATGAAACAATTTAGACTTCACTCTTGCATGCCACTGTCATGCCCACTTCTCATACAAGCAACAATCAATTACAGAAACCTTTTCATTTCTATGCTATGCACTCTTACATCAGAGAGACATAAATCTTGCAGAACTGCTAAAAAAAACAAAATTATCAAGACTGGATTTCTGAATTAAAACCTGTCATTTACAGTACCTATGTAAATAATAGTTTACTGGTTACAAACGATGCTACAAACATTGCACCCTTTGCAAACTGTGTGAGAGGCTTTTCAGCACCATGCATTTCTGCTTAAAGTTGAACCAGCATAATATTCTGTGGTGATTTGCATATGCAGCCCAAGATGCTTTGCATTGTGGGGTATGTGATTTTGTATTTCTTTGAAACTTGGCTTCCGCCAAATGCCCTTTGGGGTAACCATTGCCTCAATTCTTGTGCACATAGATTCTTTGTCTTTTAAATGTTTTTTTTTGTTTTAATTGGGTTCATCACAACATAACCCAGATAGACCATCTTAGGGTAGCTGGTTCATTGCACTGGGGTGTCAAAGAGATGAAGCATACTGATGAGTCCTGGTAGGACAAAACACGTGCCTAAGTCTTCTGTTGGCACCCTTTGCAAACTGTGTGATAGGCCTTTCGGCACCATGCATTTCTGCTTAAAGCTGAACCAGCATAATATTATGTGGTGATTTGCATATGCAGCCCATGATGCTTTGCATTGTGGAGGCATGTGTGATTTTGTATTTCTTTGAAACTTGGCTTCCCAGCCAAATGCCCTTTAGGTAACCATTGCCTCACTTCTTACTGGCAAGAGGTTGTCTTTTTAAATTGTTTTTGCTCTAATTGGGTTCACCACAACATAACCCAGATAGACCATCTTAGGGTAGCTGGTTCATTACACTGGGATGTCAAACAGATGAGGCATACTGATGAGTCCTGGTAGGACGAAACACATGTCTATCTCTTATGTTGGCACCCTTTGCAAACTGCATGAGAGGCCTTTCGGCACCATGCATTTCTGCTTAAAGTTGAACCAGCATAATATTCTGTGGTGATTTGAATATGCAGCCAGCCCATGATGCTTTGCATTGTGGGGGCATGTGTGATTTTGTATTTCATATAATGAATTTGTCAGGGATCACAAATGGCAACATTTACAGTTTAGCAGATACCTGGGAGCTAGCTAGCTAACTGGGGTTCTGTAAGAAAACAACTGCTAAATAGCTCTAATTCATTATTTGTGTTTTTGGTGTGTGTCCGGTCTAGCTAGCAGTAGTAAGTGTTTTCATTTTAAAATGTTATTTCATCAAACTACACACAACAATAGAAAGCACAGAAATTGTCCCAGATCATCAGTGCTGTAATTAGTAAAGACTGTAGCTGTTTTCTTACAGAACACCTACTCAGCTCTCAAGTATTTGCTAAACTGTAAATGTAGGAACCATCACTCTACTAGAAGCAATTGGGAGTTAGGGCTCATTTTGCTCTGTGACATGATTTTCATTTTTTGTTTTTTTTGTTACAAATGTGAAGTATCTTTTTAATAAAGTATAACAACATGTATGTGTGAGTTATTTAGTTTGGAGGATTTTTTTTATTATTTGAAAAAAGTGTGACACACTAAATGTGTAGTGCTCCAGTGAACGATTGTAATATGGAATCAAATATGTAGCTGAAATAGTCACTGTCATGCTATTGCTTTCATGCCATACCACATACAGGAGAAAGACTGACTTCAAAGTATTTTGCAGTTTCTAGGATGCAGCTTCATACCATACACGTCATTTGTAAAAAAATAAAATCTTGTCACAGAGCAAAGTCAGCACTAACTGCTAATAGAATGCTGATACAGTTGAAGCCACTTAATCGGGATACACTTAATAGGGATGTTCACTTAAAGGGGATGATCCCCCGGCACCAATTAAGTGGCTATCTAATTCTATGAACCCTCCCACCTTTAAAGGGGACATAGTAAGCCTGTTATAGGGGACAATTCTTGGCTGGTTTGCTGAGAAAATCTCATCAGTAAACTGATGTTCAGTTAGCTTTTAAATGATCCAAAATGAACAACAATTAAATAATTAACGCCTGCTGAGTATAAATGCCTTTCCAAACATGTAGCATACATTGGCTGTGTCTTTGTTGCTACAGTACTTGTGCCCAGTTATCTGACTGATGGAATCCAAAAGAGTCAATCTACCTTTGGCAGATAAAGTGAAGGTTTTGGAAGCACTGCAAGAAACTGGTGCTTCAGTGGCTAAGGTAGCAAGCCTTTTTAACATTTCAAAAAGTCAAGTCAGCCGTATTAGCCTTAAAAAGACAGAGCTGTTGTCTGAATGGCATGCAAACAGCAACCCTAATGCATAAAGGGAAGCGTGATGGCAAGGACACAGGTCGATGAAGCACTTCACCTGTGGTTTTCCAATGCCATCAGCAAGGGTGCACGTATTTCGGGGCCAGTCTTGAAAAAGATTCCAGGATCAGATGAGGAAGAACAAGCAGAAACCATTCCAGAGCAGGACCCTGTCAGCAACAAGGATGCCCAGATCTACTGCAGCCAGCTGAGGAATTAGTGTATGCAGCATGGGAGAGTGGAAGATTGGGAACATCTCTTCAACCTGGAGGGTGCAATAATACAGCCTTTGTCAGATCTCGTTAACTCCTCCCTTCAGTCAGGTTGGGTGCCTCAGGACTGGAGGATGGCCCAAGTTTTTCCCATACACAAGAGGGAATCACGGGAGGAGCTAGAAAACTACAGGCCAGTAAACCTGACATCGGTGGTGGGCAAAGTGATGGAGGGCATCCTAAAGGAGAGGCTGGAGGCTGGAGGTGTTACTGGAGGCAAGGGGTCTCCTGGATGTCTGCCAAAATGGCTTTTTCCAGGGCAGGTCATGTCAGACTAACCTGGTGGAGTTCTATGATTCGGAGAAGAGGGCACTGGACCAGGGCAGGCCAGTAGATGTCCTCTTTCTGGACTTCAGCAAGGCATTTGACTCAGTGCCACACCCCAGGCTGCTGGAGAAGCTGAGGGATATGGGAGTAGGGGTAAGGATGGTTAGGTGGATGGGAACTGGCTAACAGGGCATTTTCACAGGGTGATGGTTGGGGGAGGTTTCATCTGCCAGGAGGGTCATCAGTAGGGTACCACAGGGTCAGTGCCGGGTCATTCCTGTTTAATGCTTACATAGCAGATATCAGGAACAGCATCAGGAGTGAGATGAGCCTCTTTGCCGATGACTCAAAGCTGGGGGTGGTAGTGGATGGGGGGAGGAGAGGAGGTTAGCCATTCAAGGGGACCTGGAGACTCTGGAAGGGTGGTCTTGCACCTGGAAACTGCGGGTTAATATGGAGAAGTGCAGGCTTCTCCACCTGGGAGCCAGGAACCCAACACATGTGTACACTTTGGGAGGGAAAACACCGTAGGCTCCGGGGGGGAGAAAGACCTTGGGGTGGTTGTGGATGGCAAAATGAACAACTCAGAGCACTGCAGGAGGGCTGCAGCCAAGGCAAATAAAATGCTGGGGTGCATAGCCAGGGGATAACCTTGAGGAGCTGAGAGTGCTAAATTGTGTTCCTTGTTCTTGCACACTCTTTTCTGAAAGATGCTGCCCTCTTGGACTTTGTTGATTCCATTGAGGTACTTAAAAGTTTCTTTCATGTCCCCCTCTCCCTCCTTTTCTCAAGGGTATACATTTTAAGCTCCTTTAGTCTCCTCTCATATGGCTTCTCTTGCAGACCCTGCACCATTTTAGTTGCCCTCCTCTGGACTGCCTCTATCCTGTCTATATCCTTGCGGAGATGGGGTCTCCAGAACTGCATGCAATACTCCAGATGGGGTCTCACCAACTGTCTGTACAGAGGGATAACAACTTCCTGTTTTCTGCTGATGATGCCTCCCCCTATACATCCCAGTATCCCCCAGCCCTCCCTACTGCCTTCTAACATTGCTTGATAACCTTAAGGTCATCTGATATGATTACCCCCAGGTCCCTTTCCATTTTTGTTGTTGTTACTACCCCACCATTGTGTAATATTCCCCTGGGTTTTGTTTTCCAGGTGCATTATTTTGCATTTCTTTGCATTGAATCAAGCTGCCATACTTCTGACCATTCCACCAACGTTGCAAGTCCCTTTTCATTCTTTCCATGACTCCTTGTGTATCAACCCTGTTGCAGATCTTTGTGTCATCTGTAAAGAGGCATACTTTTTCTTCCAGTCTCTCTGCAATGTCACTTATAAAGACATTAAAAAGGACTGGACTCAGTACTGAACCCTGCAGTACCCCACTAGTAACCCCTCTTTTTTTAGAGTTGACTCCATTTACATTTACCTTCTGTGTCCTGTTGTCCAGCCAATGTTTTACCCAGGCTACCACCCTGGGACCCACTCCCAGGCTGGTTAATTTGACTATTAATCTTTTGTGTGGGACTGTGTCAAATGCCTTACTAAAGTCAAGGTAGGCCATGTCCACAGCCCTCCCTGGTCTAGTGCTTTGGTCACCCAGTCAAAGAAATCAGTTAGATTCGTCTGACATGACCTTCCCACTGTGAACCCATGCTGCCTTGGGTCCCAGCCCACTGGCCTCTAGGTACTCAACAACTCTTTCTTTCAGAAGTGATTCCATCACTTTCCCTACCACAGAGGTCAAACTTACAGGTCTGTAGTTTCCTGGCTCTGTCTTGCTCCACTTTTGTGAGAGGGGATCACATCGGCCTTCTTCCAGTCCTCAATTACCACACCATCCTCCTCCATGATTTGTTAAAAGGGTAGTCAGTGATTTCACTAGTTCTTTTAGAATTCTGGGTGAATTCCATCAGGCACCATTGCTTTGTCCACCTTCAGTTTTAGGAGTTCTTTCAGAACCCTTTCTTCTGTGAAAGGACTGGGATCGACCTCTATCCAGCGTGTTCTGTTAATTAGATTAGGCCTCTCCCTCCTCCTTTTGTGAATACTAAGCAGAAATATTCATTTAGTATCCCTGCTTTTCATCCCCACCAGCGTTTGTCTATTCACCCAGTAATTACTCACCACTGCTGCAGGCCTGCCACACAGCACTGGAAAACTATTTTAAATGAGATGGAGAGGAGGGAAAGCTCGGGGCCACATTAATTTGCTAGGTAAAGCTGGTGACAGCTGCCCTAGCAAAGGGGGGATCCAGTAGTGCCCAATTCCATCAGTGCCTTGCCTCTATCCTGATGTGCTGGGTCTTGATACTGCCATCCCCAGTGGTCCACTCTACCATAATAGGGATGGATGCAGGATTCAGGGGCCCTATTATTAGAGTGGTAGCTTTCATTTTCCCCCTAAAATTGCTGAAAGTTGCAGAAAAAGGCTTTAAAAAAATTTCCCCGTGCACTTCTATGGGATGCACCCCACGCTTTCTCTAGTTAGATGTTATAGATCCCCTGCTTATTATCTATGCCAGATAGGTAAGCTATAACACAGGCAGCTCATAGTTGCATAGCTTTTGAAGAAAGGATAGATTGGAAAAAATAGTAATAGTCCTCCTCTGCCGCCTCCTAAATTCAAGGGGCGCCTACCCCTTACCACCCTTACTCTCTGCCAGATGACCTGACGTTTTCGGTCATTATGCTCCACCTCCAGAAAACACTCAGCTTCCAGAATACTAAGCAGGATGCTTCTCAAAAGAAATTGGCCCAGTACCTGGGGGTGCCAGACTGACCCACTCTGGTTGCACCCCCCTTTGGTGTATGCCTTTGAAGAGGCTAACATGACTGCCTGGAAGCAACCTTTTAAGATTCCCTCCAACCCCCAGAAGGCTGATAGGCCATATCAAGCTGTGTTGGATCACCCCTATTTCATGTCTCCACCTTAAGTGGACTCAGTGGTGACCAATGTCGCTCATGATAGCTTCTCTAGGCCTCAACACATGAGTGCTCAGCCCCTAGATAGGGAATCAAAGAAATTGGATACCATAGGAAAACAGATTTTTTACTTGTCCACTTTATCCCTCCATATATTTAATTACATGGGACACCTCCTGAAATATAAGGAAGAAATTCTAAAGGCCTCCCAGGTGACAGTCCAGTCCCTCCCTGCTGGTTCTATCCAGGAGAAGCTGTTAGTGAAAATGTCTACTGCAGCGGCAGTAGGCCACCACCTGCAGAGGGCCACTTTTGGTGCCGTGGATACTACTGCTCATACATCCTCAGCTGGTGTCTGTCTCAGACATTACACCTGGCTCGGGGTATCAGGATTTTCCCAGGACATACAGCACTCAGTCTTAAATGCTCCCTTTAAAGGAGTTCAGCTGTTCGGTCTGCAGACCCAGGAAGATGGGACAATCCCATTCGAGGCATGCCATTTCAATCTTCTGTCCCGAGTTTCATTCTGATTACAGATGCCTCCTTGACAGGGTAGGGTGTTCACCTCCTACACGTCAGGTCACAAGGATCTTGGACATCAGTAGAGGCCCACTTCCACATCAATGTCTTGGACTGCGAGCGGTCTTCACGCTCTACAGCCGCTCCAGGCTCACCTCCCAGGTCGCCAGCGCGCAATCAGACAATTCTACAGTAGTTCACTACATAAACAAACAAGGTGGCACCCATTCATACTCTCTCTGCAGAGAATCGGATGTGGCATTGGGTGATCCAGAGAAATATTCATCTTCTGGCAGTACACATCTGGGGGTGTCCAACACCCTGGCAGATGCAATGAGCTGATCCACTGCCCAGACCCATGAGTGGAAATATTGTCAGACATTCTAATTTACGTCTTCCGCTTGCGGGGCCAACTGCAGTTGGATCTATTTGCCTCTCCACAAAACGAGAGTCAAATACAGCATACAAGAATATACTGAGCATGTGTAAGAATTGGGTAGAAAAAGAACAGAGGACAGTAATAGGGCATAGATACAGTAACATGGAGCCCTGTGATATTTTAACACAGTATGTGCAATAAAGTTACCAACTTTCTGAAAAGGAAAAATGTGACCACAGTTTAAACCTTTTTATTCTTTTGTTTTAGAAGCTACCCTTAACAAGTTCACGCAAAGAAAAAGAAGTGAAATAGGAAGAGCAAGTAAGGGAAAAATGTATGATTTGCATCACTTGTAAAAAAAAAGAATGGAAAGTTTCATTTGGAGATGTAACTGGTTACCTGAACTGAGTTTAGAAGACTAGTTGTGCTGCTTCCGTTATTGAACAGTTCACAGAATTTTGAAACTTGGTGTGCAGAGTGAATATTTAGCAGTAAATGCGTAATGCGTTTTGAATTTGAATGTAAAGTTTCCTTGTGAATAAAGATCTTTTTCATGGGGTATCTCACTCATCCATTCACATTGTAGGAACTTCGCCATAAGTGAAGCAGGATCCACATGTAAGATTTTCAGCAGAACCAACTGGGTCTCTCTACAACTCTCTCTACAACTTTGCAAGGAATGCTGGAAATCAGATCAGTTATTTTACTTTTTTGCACTAGGTATGTAGGACATTTCAGGCTGGCCTGCCACCCAGATGATCTTTTGCACCTGTCACTGCTTGGGACTCATTCCTAAGGTGTGACCGATGACAGACATACCCCAGAGGGGTCTCAGCTGATGACATTTGTGCATCTGCCACCTGGAGTACTGTCCATACTTTTACAGAGCACTACAGTCTGGACATTGCCTCTAGGGCCCATGCAGGATTTGTCAGACAGGAGTGATACAGGGCCTCCTGTCTTACGTTTATGACTGATCCACCACCCAGAATGTTGGTTGCACCTGTCATTGCTTGGCATTCATTCCTAAGGTGTGACTGATGACTAACATACCGCCCAGGGGACTCGACTGATGAACATTTTTGCATCTGCCACCTGGAGTACTGTCCATACTTTTACAGAGCACTACAGTCTGGACATTGTCTCTAGGGCCCATGCAGAATTTGTCAGACTGGGGTGATGCAAGGCCTCCTGTCTTTTGTTTATGGCTGGCTCACCACCCAGATGGTCTTTTGCACCTGTCACTGCTTAGGATTCATTCCTAAGGTGTGATGGATGACTGACATACCCCCCCCCAGGGGTCTTGGCTGATGACATTTGTGCATCTGCCACCTGGAGTACTGTCCATATGTTTACAGATCACTACAGTCTGGACATTACCTCTAAGGTCCAGCAGGATTTGTCAGACAGGGTTGATGCAGGGCCTCCTGTCTTAAGTTTATGGCTGGTCCACCACCCAAAATGTCAGTTGCACTTATCACTGCTTAGGATTCGTTCTTAAGGTGTGACCGATGACTGACATACCACCAGGGGTCTCGGCTGATGACATTTGTGCATCTGCCACCTAAAGTACTGTCCATACTTTTAGAAAGCACTACAGTCTGGACATTGCCTCTAGGGCCCATGCAGGATTTGTCAGACTGGTTTGATGCAGGGCCTCCTGTCTTAGGTTTATGGCTGGCCCACCACCCAGAATGTTGATTGCACATGTCACTGCTTGGGACTTGTTCCTGAGGTGTGGCAGACGACTGACATACCCACCAGGGGTCTCGACCAATGACATTTGTGCATCTGCCACCTGGAGTACTGTGCATACTTTTGGAAAGCACCACAGATTTGACATTGCCTCTAGGGCCCGCATTAGTAGATCAGGGTGATGCAGGGCCTCCTTTCTTAGGTTTATAGCTGGCCCGCCACCCAGAATGTCAGTTGCACCTGTTGGTGCTCAACACCATATGCTGGTTGCACTAGACCCCTTTTGTGGGACTCCTGTCTAGGGGACTCCTGTCTAGAACTGGCTGTAGTGTATCAGCATTCTAGCCAGGCCTGGGCACCTCTCTCTTTCTCTCTTCTGTTCACCATGGTTAGGCACGTGCTCCCTTTTTGTGTACAAGAGAAAGAACTGAGGAGGGAGCAGGGCTGATCACACTTTTTAGAAATCTAGATTTAGTAGTTGCCGTATTGGTCCTTGCAAGAACAGATCCAGAAGCAAATTATTTGATACCTTTTAATGGACCAACATAGATGTAACAACAAGAACAAAGTGCTTAAGCTTTCGGAGCAACCAGTCCTTCGTCAGACACCTAATGGCAGTTGTTTAGAAAAAACAATACTTTTAACAGCTAGAACATGCAGGAAAAAAACAGAAAAAATCCCCATTTGCTTAAAATACTCATTTGAAAAATACAGAAAATGATATCAGAGAATTTAACAGCACCATAATACCTTCAACCAGGAGTCTCCAGGGTCAAAGGTGCTTGGTGGGACACACATACAAAGAATCCTACTGCATATAAATTTAATTGACATAAGATAACACTGCTGGAGCAGATGACTCCTAAATCAAGCTATGGGTGTCACAGCGTGTATAAGGATGTGATTACTGAAAACAGCATCCACACAGATTAAAGACATACAAAGATTGTCTTAGGACTCCCAAGAAGTTTCAAAACATGCATCATAGATAAGAAATTACCAGTAAAGTTTTCTTAAAACATCAGTGCACACTCTACTATTGTAAACTTAGATGGACCTGTCACCCTGCTGTACTCTCCAGCTAGATATCATGCCCCATAAATTTCAAAACCTCTAGTGTAGTGACAGGACATTATAAATGATAATTTAAATATAAATTAACAGTATTAGTGTCAAACAAAAACTCTAGTTGTGGACCACCAAGGAATTAAGTCCATGTAGCCCGATATGTACTGATATCAATATACACTGAGCATGCAACAACTTGATGTACCAGAAGTGTCTAAGGAATCTGAAAAAGAGATACAAATTTAATTTCTCTTCTACTCCTCTTCCCACACACAATAAACCCTACCCCACCCCACATTCCCATAATGTGTATGGGGAAGGGGGGGTAACCAGCTTTAAGGAGATGCTCACACACACACACATTTCCAAGGATTCTGGATGTAACCACAATGAAATAAACCTGCCACCCTCCCAGGATAAGGTAACTAGAAGTAAATATAAAGTATGTGAGTAAGACCAGAGATCTAACATACCTACATTTCCACAAATCACCACAACATTAGCCTAATGTACAAAGATCTGTCCAGGACCCCATGCAAATGAGGTCTCACACCCCAATATGTACAGTTAAAAAATATATGTCACAGTCTATGATAACACTCCTGTATGTAGAGTAACAGGCTAGGTAATCGGAATATGATGTATGGAATCCACCTCACTCCCAGGCAGAGATAAAAAGTAACGAGGAATTAATATTCATTATGTGTGTGAAGTAAGAGTATAACACACTGTAACTCCATATATCTAAATAGAGGCCTACCTCAGTGTGACAGCAAGCCCCATACCTGTTATATCACGTACCTCACAACACATACCCACGCACACACATACACACATGCATCTACATCCCACACAAGCTGAAGTCATATAATATGCCAGTCTGAAGAAGAAGAGGTCTGTGGATGTCAGTTTCTGTAATGTCCCATGAAACCCAGTTCAAGATTCATCCCATCTGCTACCATATTGAGATGTAAAAATAAGATTAATCTCAAAAGCTCATCTCTGTTGTGTGTTTTTGAGATTTTCTTTTAAGACTATTACTGACATATCTGAAATTGAGTGGTCAGGCTGGGAGAAGTGGTGCCCCCTGTTTTTTCAGTTATCTTTCTTCTAATAGTATGTCTGTGCGAGTTCATCCTAGTGCGGAGCTGTTGTCTTGTCTCTACAACATAACCCGTTTGTGGACATCTCTTGCACTGAATGAAATAAACAACATGTTGTGATGTGCATGTATAACTCCCATGCACACCTTGAATTGTCTGTTTTGTGATGTAACCACATAGTCCAAGGTGGAAATGAGCTCACAAGTCTTACAGGTGCGTTGATTGCAGGGCCGTGTGCCATTGTGTGACATGGTATTCTGTTTTGATGAAAGTTTGCTCCTAATAATTAGGCTGGCTAAATTTGGTGGTTGTTTAAAAGATAGTAGTGGGAGTTCTTTAAAAAATACAATGAAGGGTTTCATCCTCACTAAATATTGGGTGGAGATCTTTAATAATCTTATGCAGAAGTTCAAGGTCTGGATGATATGTGACTACTAAGGGTATTCTGTCTGTAGCTGTCTTTTCTTTATACTGAAGTAGTTGTTGGGAGGTAGAAGACTTGGTTTGCTGGCCAAGGCACCTAGCTTCACCTGAGCTCTTTCCTTCTAAGACTGCTTGAAAGGCAGAGTAGAGAAACTTACCAGAGCAAGGGAGAAGGATTAAGACTTAGTTTGGCTAAGCAGATTTACTGTGTGGTGGTGTTTTTATTTTTTACTCACAGGGATTGCTACTGTTTGTTGCTAACATTTCATTGCTTTATTTTTCTCTGATTCAAATTGTTGTTGCTGGTATACCTTCTTCTGCATTATTACAAGGTGTGCCTACAGTGTGCTAACAGATTACTGCTGTAATCTTCTGATTCAAATTGTCTTTTGCAAGGTATATCTTCTGTTACTGCTTTATTTTCTCTGGAGCAAAGTGTTTCTTACAGGGTATATCTTCTCTGAAATTACTGTATTACAGGTGGAGCTTACATTTTTGTGACTTTTTATCATTGGGCTAAGCAAAATTACTGTTTGACACTGGTTTTATTTTATTCTTGTTTGTTGAAAGGTTTGTTGTCTCAGAGGTGTTTCAGTCTCCTTCTCACATTGAAGGAGCTAATTGCTTTCCTCCCACAGCTCTTCCAAAGGATTAGGTGTGTTTGTGGGGGTGGAGCTGGCAAACTGTCAGTAATTTCCAACAGAAAGAAGGGTTAAAAAGTCAGGTTAGTTGATATCTTGGAGGTAGAAGACTTGGTTTGCTGGCCAAGGCACCTAGCTTCACCTGAGCTCTTCCTTCTAAGACTGCTTGAAAGGCAGAGTAGAGAAACTTACCAGAGCAAGGAGAAGGATTAAGACTTAGTTTGGCTAAGCAGATTTACTGTGTGGTGGTGTTTTATTTTTTACTCACAGGATTGCTACTGTTTGTTGCTAACATTTCATTGCTTTATTTTTTTCTCTGATTCAAATTGTTGTTGCTGGTATTCCTTCTTCTGCATTATTACAAGGTGTGCCTACAGGTGTGTGCTAACAGATTACTGCTGTAATCTTCTGATTCAAATTGTCTTTTGCAAGGTATATATCTTCTGTTACTGCTTTATTTTTCTCTGGAGCAAAGTGTTTCTTACAGGGTATATCTTCTCTGAAATTATTACAGGTGGTGCTTTACAGGTTTTACAGTTTTATCTAACATTAGGATAAGCTTTCAGGGTTACTGCATTTGTTGTTGACTGATTGTTTCTGCTCTTACCTCCTTGTTCTTTCGTCCGTGGTTCTTCTTTTGGCAGGAAGGGCCCAGCCACCCACCCCATCCCCAACCACCCCACACTACACTCCTTTTATAGGGTACCACAGTTGTAACATTTCCTGTGGCAGAACAGGGAAGGGGGATCAGTGGGGCCTCACAAGGTGATCTCATTTACAGGACACTAGTAATTTAACTTGTTATAACAAGTTAAACAAAGCACAATTAAACCATTACTTGCATTTTTTTTTCCTTCTAATTACTCTGACTAGGTTACAAACCCAGCAACTTATTTCGAATGGATTTCATTAACTGCAGGTACTGTGGAACAATTTTCAGAAGGACAGTCTTACAGGATTTAGGACACTGTCCTACATGCTGGGCCTTTGGAGATCTTAGGTCTCCAGCTCCGGGCAGCATGGGCAGAGATTGCACGCCTCAAATTTCATATTGAAGAGGAAATACATTATAAGAACCACCCGCCATTTCCCCAGCATCCAACAGAAAAACCTCGACCGCAGAGGGTAGTTGGTCCAGGAGGGTGGCAGGTGGTTAGGAGGAGCAAATCAGGTGCCCCATCACCTCTGCTCTCCAACACATACCTCAAAAACCATATAAACACTACAAACAGGTATCTGCCTCTATCTCTGAAATCAAATAAAGAGGCAGAAGACACTGCAGAGCAGGACACTGCGCACAGGAGCTAGCACAACAATACTCACCCAAATCAGGAACCAAAACTAAACAAGCACAAGGAAATCCAAAAACTTCTGATCATAGGAGACTCCATGATTGGGAGTTGATACCCATCTCAGCCAGGGGTGATGGTCAGATGTCTCCCAGGTACATCAGCATGGAGAGACACTGACCATTACAAAATTGTTCACAAAGCAGGAGAAAACATTGATGTCC
The DNA here is from genome assembly GCA_016271365.2 of Neoceratodus forsteri. Classification (NCBI taxonomy): domain Eukaryota; kingdom Metazoa; phylum Chordata; order Ceratodontiformes; family Ceratodontidae; genus Neoceratodus; species Neoceratodus forsteri. The sequence goes on along the minus strand of CM028137.1, from coordinate 557,037,568 downwards.
TAGTCACATAGGGACTATGATCTCGCCAGCCGGTCAGTTGTGGAGACCAAGGAACACCTGACTAGGCTGGGTGACAAACTATCATCTATTTCGTCCGGCATCTCCTCTCTGAGATCCTGCCAGTCTGGGAGAAGGGAGCAGATGGACGGAAGGTCAGAGAAGGGAGATAGGGGAGCTAACACATGGCTCAAGGACTGGTGCCAGGAAAAGGACACAGATTTGTAGGAACTGGCAACAGTTCTGGGAGCGAAAGTTCTTTAAATTTGATGGACTGCATCTGACTAAAGAGGAGTCAGTGCATTGGGGCAGAAGTTTGACGTCTTTGCAGAATATTTAAACTAGCAAATGGGGAGAGGGTGCAGCACCCCATACGTCGAATGGAAGAACACCCTCCCCTCAGCTAGTGGTCAAACAGGAATTCAGCGTGTTTGCCATTCATTTGCATCACCAGGTAAGAAAAAGGTTTGTCTCCCATACGATGCACAGGGGTAATGCCAAACTTCACCCAACAACTAACACACCAAAATCTGGCCAATGGAAAATCATGTACACAAATGCTCACAGCCTGGGAAATAAGATCCCAGACCTGCAGGCAATAATGTCAGAGGCTAAACTGGACATAGTAGCAATTAGTGAGACGTGGTTTACCAGTAACCACACTTGGAGACTTCAGTACCTGGATATGTATTGTCAGAAGAGACCGAGGCAAAAAGGGGGAGGGGTGGCCCTGTATGTTAATGAAAATATCAAAGCTACAGAAATTCAGAATACACAAGGAGCCAGAAGAACTGTGGGTCACCCTGAAACAGGTAATGGGACAGCCATAAGAACTGGGGTTGTCTACAGGCCCCAGACCAGAGGGAGGACATAGACACATTACTGTTAGAAGATATACAAAACATGACAGCTAAAGGGAGGTTCTGATAATGGGAGACTTCAACATGCCAGATACAGATTGGTCAATACCAGCAGGAACATCTGCCAGAACTAGACTCATAGTGGATTCCCTGCAGGGGAGGGCCTCAAACAACTGGTACAGCAACCCACAAGAGACAGGGCTATCCTAGATCTAGTACTGACTAACAAAGAAGGGATCACAGATCTCCAGGTAGAAGGTCACCTGGGGCCAGTGACCATCACATGGTATGGTTCAATTTGGCTACTACATCTAAATCATCCCATTCCAAGGCAAAAATATGGGACTTCAGAGGAGCTGACTTTGATAAGATGGCCAACAGAGTTAAGCTGGCCCTGGCAAAAGAAACACAGGTGAGGGTACAGGCAAAGTGGGCAAGCATTAAGGATACAATACTTGAAGCAACATCCCATTGTGTTAGACAGAAAAGGAAGTAAAGAAGAAGGAAACCACTTTGGTTCTCAAATATAGTAGCAGAAAAGGTCAGAGCCAAAAGGCTGGCCTTCAGAAAATATAAGGGAACACAGCGGATGAAGATAGGAGGCATACCAAACTGCCCTAAGGGAAGCAGGTAAGGCAGTAAGGCAGGCAAAGTCCCAAACTGAGGAAACACTAGCACGAACAGTAAAAGAAGGTGACAAGACTTTCTATAGATACATTAGTAAAAGGAGAAAGTCAGAGGGGTTTGCTAAGCTTAATGGAGAAAGGGAGCATGTGAGGAGGAGGACCCTGTAAAGGCATCTATCCTAAATAGATACTTTTGCTCAGTATTTACTGAAGAGAAGGTAGGGCAGGGCCCACAGCTCAGCATCATGGACACAGGGGAGGGAGGTGAGCACTCTCCTTCACAAAAGAAAGGGTCCTACAAGAGCTTGCTAAGCTCAGGTGGATAAGGCAATGGGACCTGATGGCATACATCCCAGGACTTCAAGGAGCTAAAGGAGGAACTAGCAGAGCCATTAGCAGAATTGTTTAGTGAGTCTCTGAGCACAGGAGAGGTCCCAGAAGACTGGAGAAAGGCTCATGTGATCCCACTCCCACAAGAGTGGTAGCAGGGAGGAGGCGGGAACTACAGACCGGTCAGTCTTACCTCAGTAGTGGGCAAGATTATGGAGGCACTCCTTAAGGAAAGGATAGTGCAACACCTGGAATCCATAGGGGCACAGGATCCAAGACAGCATGGGTTTACAAAGGAAGGTCCTGTCAAACTAATCTCATAGATTTCTTTGACTGGGTAACCAGAGTGGTGGACCAAGGGGAGCAGTTGATGTAGCCTACCTTGACTTCAGCAAAGCTTTGACACTGTTCCACATAGAAGATTGATAAATAAGCTAGGTAGGCTCGGGTGGGTCAGAAGTTGGTCAACTGGGTGGCAAACTGGTTGACTGGCAGAAAACAGAGAGTGGTGGTAAATGGTATACAGTCAGAAGAGATGCAAGTCACAAGTGGGGTACCTCAGGGATCAGTCCTGGGGCCAGTCCTATTCAACATCTTCATTAGTGACCTCGCAGATGGACTAGAGGGTAAGGCTTGTCTGTTTGCAGATGACACCAAGATCTGCAACAGAGTAGATGATCCAGATGGGGTGGGCAGAATGAGAAGAGATCTGGATAAACTAGCAGAATGGTCAGAAGAGTGGCAACTGGGATTTAATGCAAAGAAGTGCAAAATCATGCACATAGGAAGAGAAACCCTGAAGCCACTTATAGGCTGGGAGGAGTTGCTAGCAGTCACAAAGGAAGAAAGAGACTTGGGCATCATCATCACTGATGACCTAAAATCATCAAGCAGACCTCCTAAAGCAGTAGGTAAGGCTAGGGGTGTTAGGGTGTATTAGTAGGGTATCACAAGTCAAGAGGGAGGTAATAATCCCTCTGTACAAGACATTGGTTAGGCCCCATCTGGAGTACTGCGTGCAGTATTGGAGGCCACACCTTCACAAGGACATTAACCAAATTGAGGCAGTCCAGAGAAGGGCAACCAAAATGGTGCAGGACTGCATCAGAAGACATATAAGGACAGATTAACGGAGCTCAATATGTATACCCTTGAGCAAAGGAGGAGAGAGGTGATATGATCGAGACATTTAAACACCTTAAGGGCATAAACAAGGTGAAAAGAGTCTAACATGTTTAAATATAAGAAAAATAGCAGGACAAGAGGACACAGCATGAAGATTAGAGGAGGCCGATTAAGGGGAATGTGAGAATTCTTTTCACAGAAAGGGTGGTAGATGCATGGAATGGCTTACCACAAGAAGTGGTGGCTATGAATACAGTGCAGGGCTTCAAACAGGCATGGGATAGGCATAAGGGAGCAATACAAATGACTATGAATAGATAGGTCACTGACAGAGCAAAGGCCGATGGCACATTTATAAGGTAGAAAAAGAAATGGGCAGACTGGATGGGCCTTGCGGTCCTTATCTGCCGTCAACTTCTATGTTTCTATGTTTCTATGTTTCTATGTTGTCTTAGCACTTGTGTTGCATGTTCTGTTATCCTGTCAGTTTCTCTGGAAGAGTGTCCCTGCTCAATAAAGGCGTCTTTCAACATAGCCAAATGTGTATCTCTGTCATCCTCATCTGAACAAATACGGTGACACCGAAGTGCTTGACTGTACATTACAGATTTTTTTGTATGGTTTGGGTGATACTTTTCTTGTGTAGGTATCTCTGTCTGTCTGTTGGCTTCCTGTAAATTCATGTATGTAAGGTTCCATCCTTAATGGTGACCATGGTGTCCAGAAAATTACCATTGGTGGTAGAATACTCCAGGGTAAGCTTTATGGTAGGGTGGAGATTATTAAGTTCATGATGACAATCTTTAAGTGCATCTGTGCCCTCTGTCCAGATGACAAACAAATCATCCATGTAACGGAAATAAGCTAGCGGTTTATGGGGATACTGCCTTAAAAAAATCCTCCTCCAAGTCTGCCATAAAGAGGTTAGCATATTGTGGAGCCATTTTGGTGCCATTGCTGTTCCCATAGTTTGAACATAATGTTTACCATTGAAGTTGAAATTGTTATGTGTCAAAATGAATTCCATAAGTTTCCCCACCACTTCAGGGTTGATGTTTTGTTCTGGTCCTTTCTCCTGTATGTATTTAAGGCATGCTGTAATGCCATCTGTGTGTGGAATATTAGTGTAGAGGGATGTTATATCCATTGTCACCAAACTCATATCAAGTATCACCTTTTAGAGGGTTGATGACCTTGATGGACTTTTTCCCAGTTGGCACTGCTGAAAATATTACATGTGGGTCCTGCTTCACAGATTGTTAAGTTCCCACAGTGTGACCTGGTGACTTGGATTCCCTCAAAGAACTACTGTTAAGTTTGTACATAACTGTTCTTTTTTACACTTGGTTGCTTTATGCATGTGTAAGTTTAGATCAGAGATCGAATGTAATGGTATTAAACCTTCAAAGTTTTAAATAAGAATACAGAACAGGAAACACTACAAAAGTGTAGAGAAAGTTTTTTGTTCTTTTTTTGTGGCAGGGGCTGTGTTAAGAGTAACAAGGGATTGCTTGGCATGCCGGGGAGGGGGTATATGTTTTAATGCAGTGGGGTATGAGTAAGATGAGCAGTAGCATCATGTGGAACTGTTTTGTTAACAAAATGTAAGTGAAATATTATACAGATGTCTTGTTTCAGTCTACAGATCCTAGTGATTGATAATGGTGACATTACATACAGTATGTTGATTTATAAAATGAACATGGTCTGTTATGGGTTATCGCTCACATACATCCTTTCTAGGGATGTATAATGAGCATGAAAAAAAGGAAGTGTTTAATAAAGTTTCTGAAAGACAATGCATGTATCAGTTATTGTCTTTTGGCTTATGAAAATAACTACATTGTTGACTTTGTTCAACACTAACTGTAGCTTTCATACATGAATGCTATTGGACATTTGGGAACCCTAATGACATCACCCACCCTTAGGCTATGGTCATATGAAGCACAAGGTAGAGCTTCAAAACACAAGGTAGAGCTACAAAACAGTGACTCATAGCCATATACTGTTTTTGAAGTAGAGAAGTGTGGCATGCAACATGGTGTGCAAACTGAATTGGGCATGCCTTTTTTATTGAAGAGTCTGCATATTATTGAATTTTGTTGATCAGGTAGGTTCACTAAGACTAGAAGTCCCTTCATCAGAGGCAACCCTTGCAGGGGCAGATGGTAACCAACTGAAATTTAACCACATTAATCTGTTGATGGTATTTGTAATGAGTGGGGGAAATTTGTCCAGGGCACCAGGGGAAATTCCACTACTCTTTTTAGAGAACTGTCATAGGATCTTTAACGTCCACCTGAACGCCACCAGAACAGGCAGACAGGACCTCGGTTTAATGTCTCACCCAAAAGACAGCACCTCAGGAGTGCAGCATCCCCCTCATGATACAGCACAGTGTCAGTATTGGGATTCAACTCAAGTGCCTAGTGTGGTGCTAGAACCCACAACCTTTTGATCTTTCAGCATCAGTCGTGCAACCTCCTGAGCCACTGACACTGCTATAATATGCAGACACGAAGGACACTCTGGGCCCAGTTGTGCCACAGGAAAAGTCCTTCTAGATACAGAAATGCAGGGCCTTCTGGTACCTGCAATCCTGTGCAGCTATGGATGCAAACATGTAGGGCTGCTGATGAGCAGGCCAAAGAGTAAATGGTCGCAAGTGAGTGAACAGAAGAAATCTTATTTTGAATTGTAACCTTTTTGCACCTCTTTAACTTTACATCACCCTGGACATTTTCTGGATCAAGACCAGGGCAAGACTTCATTGATCAGGTTTCTGGCAAATTAGTTTAACGGGAGCAGAGTGGTGTAAAATGTTATAAGCACAGGCCCTACCACCCTGGTATGATGAATACATACAATATAGATTTTAAATACAGTATATTACACATATATAAATCAATATATTTGGCATGTATATACTATAATATTGAAATTGGGTAAGTGCATGTAGCATGCATGCAAAAATATTAATGAAATACATTTATAAATACTTTTTCAAAGCATATGGCATATAATAATATATATATATACATACACACACACACACACACACACACACACACACAATATGGAAAAAATCCATTTAATGCATCAGTTAGGGTTGTTCCATAGTGACAAAAGTGAGGAAATTCAATGTTAGGGTTCCCACCCCTTTACACCTCACCCCAATCCGCTCCCCACCAACAGGCATCGGGTGCATTAGGTCAGCAGTCCTAAATCTCACCCCATCCCATGGGTAAACAAGCTGAGGTGGTGCAGTATAGGAGAATGGGGTGAAAGTTAGGAATGATGACCCCAACGCACACCCTGATGCCTGTTGGTGGAGGCGGGGTGCAAGGGGGTGGGAACCCTAACATCTAATTTCCTCACTTTTGTCGCTGTTGAACAACCCTAACTGATGCATTAAACAGAGTTTTTTGCCATGAATTTCCATTCTTTTTGAGAATGAGCACTATAAATAGTGAATTTTTTGTCACATAGTAACGCTAACGGTAACGCAAATGCAAGCACAAATGGTACCACACATGATGATGCAAAGGTAAATGGTAACACAAACAGTAAGAGAAATGCAAGCACAAACATTAATGAAAACAGAAATGATAATGCAAACGCTAACGGCAACAGAAACGCAAAGTCGCAAACATTAACAGAAACAGTAACGTAAACAGTAATGCTAACAGAAATGAAAGCAGTAAGATAAATGCAAACAGTAACAGAAAAGCAATTAAAAATGCAAACTGTTAAGGCAACAGTGCCTCAGAAGGAAATAGTAATGCAATCGACAACAGAAACGCAACCAAAACGCAAACGCTAAGGGCAAAAGAAATGCAAATGGTGACGAAGACGAAACAGTAATGGTAATGCAATTGGAAATGCTAACAGTTACAGTAACAGGAACAATGATGCCAAAGTGAACAGTAACGCAAAGGGAAACGCAAATGCATGCGGGTATGGAAATGCAAATGGTAACACGCACGGGCATGGTACCACAACTGGAAATGCAAATGCTAATGGTAACAGCAATGATGAGGCCAAAGGAAACACTAATGCAAATGCATATGCAAATGGAAACAGTAACGCAACTGCAAGTGCAAACAAAAACGCAAAGGGTAATGCAAACGATGGCGTAGACGGGAACAGTAATGCAAATGTAATGGAAATGCAAGTGGAAACAGTAAGTCTAACAGTAACGAAAAGCACACCCTTTTTTCCCCAAAAGCTGCATAGAGAAACACAGTGAATATAAAGAATGTATGCATAATAATGGGCCTCGGAGCATAAAATGAGCACTTGGAATACTAAATTGCTTACATCTCAGGAACCGTACGACGTAGAAAAAAAAATTAAAATTTCATATGATTTATGACTTTTCCGGCTAGTTTTGTACTTAGCCCCAAGGGGAGCTAAGCATTTTTTTGATGAAAAGTCTGTATCTCAAAGCGTTTCCGAGATACGGGCCCGGAAAGGCGCAGCGGATGCCGTAATGTTAGTCTATGGGAAAAAGCATCAACTTCGGAGTACCATAACTTTGCATCCCTGTAATATTTTGTCAGCAAACCATGACAAGGCATATCTGTGGGATGTTGGCTTTCTTCCCTGAAAATTTCAGCCCAAAAGACCAAATCGATCTTTTGCAGCTGGGTGGCAAAGAATTCCTGTAATTTTGGGCACAGAGTCACAAAGTAGTGTCGCAAATCATGACACCTTCGCCAAAAAAAATCATGAAAGTGTCACAGGTGCGACACTACTTTGCGACACTACAGTTTACAAAAATTTAAAAAAAAATATTTCTGGGGTGTTTAACCCCCCAAAAAAGACACGGCTAGCATCCTTGGGGCTCGACTAGGTGAACACAAAAAGAATTGTGTCCCTAGAGGGTCCCACATTTAAATGCCAAGCATTTCTGTAACCAGTAACTGAAAATAAAATGGCTGACTCATGACACTACAGGGGTCATTTGTGACACTAAAAACTGCATTTGTTACCCTGTCGAACCTTTTGTTAACTTTTCCCATTGATTATATGGGAAACTTGTTTTTTGAATAACTTTTGAACCATTTAATATTTTTTCACAAACTCTTCAAAAGACACATCGGGGACCCTGGTTGCATGTTCCCTGAAGGTTTCGGACCAGTCACGCAAACTGTGCAACCTATTGGCATGAGCAAAGAATGCTCAAAAACACATAAATGCAAGACAGAATGGTGCTTTATAGCTCCACAACCGTATATCTGACCGTACATAACTTGGCAGATCCAGACATCTATGGTACTGCTCCATGCCTGCCAAATTTCAGGCAAATCTGTCATATGGTGGCAAAGTTATTAAGCTGCAAAATTTCACACTTTAACCTTAAATGGGGTATTGAACCCTAACTATAGTGGCACTACCATACCACTATAATATATATATATATCTTTTGGAGTGTATTGTTGTTTTCAATTGGTACCAGGGTGCTTTCTGACTTAAGTTGGAAAGGTACCTGTTTAGGGATTGCTGGTGCAGCTGAGTGTCTTAGTGAGGGTTTGCTAGGTTAGCTGATTGTCTCTAGTGCTCAGGAGGCCAACCCCCACCCTCCCCACCAACACCTAGCGCATCACTTCCTTTATACTGGTAGCCTGTGACATAACACAGTACCCACTGACTGTATATAATATCAATGTTAGCCACCTTATTTCCACACGCAACACAGCCACACACCACAGAGTAGAGGGATTGGAAAATAAGGGAAATAGTGCTGTCAAAAGATGGGCAAGATAGAAAGAAGAGGAACTGTGAGGGGGAGAATGGAGCAGAGGGAGCAAAGAAGAAGAAGGGGCAATGTGACCAGGGTGACAGATTGGGAAAGTCTGGGAAGGGGACATGTTAGTGGGGCAGGCCAGAACGAGGGTCACTGGAGGGGAGGGGAGGGGGCAAAGGAATCAGGGAAAGGAGAACAGAAATCACAGGGGAGGAAGGATCATGGGATTTAATAACTGTGGAAGGGCAGTTTTCATGGATACCCTGTGGAGGACAGGGGGCTGATCAGTCTGTATAAGGCCGGGGAGGCTAGAGAAAGAAGTACTAAGACTAATGGGGGAAGTGTCAAAGATGATGAAGGGGCATATTAGATGGGGAGGAGAAGGGAATGTGGAAAGCACATAAGACATCCAGGAAAAGAAAAAAGATGGAGAAGATAAGGGAGCCGAGGGGGGGTCACGACAAGGGGGCAGGGAGGGTGACATAGGTACAGGAAACAAACGTGCAAGGAGAATAAGAGAAGGAGTGCAGGGAGATGGTAACACGATAAGCTCAGACGGGGGCCGACCTCTAACAGAGGGGTCAAAGGAGGGTAAGTAGGTAGGAGGAAGGAGAAGCATGGTCCATGGGTACAAAGAACAAAATGGCTAGGAGAAGGGAATCAAGATTCCCAAAATGTCTATGTTTTCAATAGACATTTTAGAAATCTTGATTCAGACAGAAGCACTGCACCTGAGGAGGAATCCACTTATTCTAATACAAAATTTTATTTTAAATATATTACACCTGATTTGGTAAAAAAAAATATCCTGAAAAATGACCCCAAACCTTCTCAAGGTCATGATGGAGTGGATTGTGGGATTATTAAATTGGATATTAATTGCTTTTCCTATCCTTTGTTATACATCTTCAATGTTTCCCTCAGCCATAATGTTTTTTCCTAGCAGTTGGAAACTTGCTGCTGTAAAACCAGTTCTAAAAAATGGTAACCCCTTTTCTATGTTAAATTATCAACCAATATCTCTTCTCTCACCCATTTTGAAAATCCTTAAAAAAATTGTTTTGGACCAAACCTTGAATTTTCTTGAAAAATACTCTCTATTGTCTAGTCATCAACATGGCTTTAAACCCAAACATAATACTGAGATGGCCTTGGTAGGGTTCACAAGCAGCATCCAGGGTGCCCTTGACAAAGACCGCTCTGGTGCGGCTTTGTTTGTGGACCTCACCAAGGCCTTCAATCTGGTTGAACGTAGCCTTCTTTCTAGTGTCCTTCATGGATTTCATTTTTCCAAGGAGGTTACTGGATGGTACCAAAACTACCTGTGTAATGGGTACCAAAGAACCATTATTGGTACTTCTGTTTCACAGCCCATACCTTCCCACTGTGGTGTTCCCCGCTGTTCAATCCTAGGACCAGTAATTTTTTTCTTTATACATGGATTCCACTCCAAGTACTTGTACACAGACCAGAATGACGTTTTATACAGATGACACCATTTTATACAGTCTCAGTCCCAATCCTGAAATTGTGCTTCATAATCTTCAGACTGATTTTGATCATTTTCAGATTTGGTTACTTTCTATCCATATGGTTCTTAACTCGAAAAAAACAAAAGTGATGGTGTTCTCTCGTAAAAGTATATAACTTCTGAGTTCTCTCCCATCATTGATAAGAAGGGCACTGTAACAGAGTTTGTTCCAGTCTTCAAGCACTTGGGAATGCTATTGGATAGTCAGTTTACTTTTAAATCCCATATACAATTTTTAAGAAAGACCTTATATGAAAGGTTGGGATTATTATATCGGATAAAGTCTTTCCTAACTCTTGAGTCCAGAAAACTCTTAACACAGTTTTATGTTTAGTATCCTGGGCTATGGTCTTCTAATTTATTCCTCCTCTAGTAGTAGTACGCTAAATTGTTTAAGGGTTACATACAATTCTGCACTTAGATTTTGGTTAAATCTTCCTTATTGCTCTCACCATTGTGATTTATACAAACAATCTTCCACATTATCATTTGATAACAGGGTTTTACAGAAAATGGACACTTTCCTCTATTAAGTGATGACAGGGCTCTATACCCATTCCATTGATTCACTGTTCCCCAGGTCCTTTAATAATTTTCCCACTAAGTATCAGTTCAGATTTACTTTTAAACTGCCTTTATTTAAAAAAAAAAACATTTGGGCAAAGATCATTATTGTTTAGGGCACCCACTTTTTTTTAATATGATTCCAACAGAAATTATTGAAAGCAATTCTATCAGATGTTTTAAAACTCATTTAAAACAGTGGCTTTTTACCCAAAATGAATGTACTTGTACTTGATTGGATTGAAGTTGTGTGTTCCATTATTGTCTCTCACCTGTGAAAACGGGCAATTTACTCATCTGGTTTACAAGTATAAAAAATAAAAGAGTACAGTGGAGAACATGGGGGTAGAAACAGCGACAACAGGAGGGAACATTGTGCAGAGAAGGAAGGAGAGGAGATGGGGTAAGATGGGAAGGGGAGGAAGGAAGGTCTCTTGATGTTGGGGGACTCGATACTAAGAGGGTCAGGTGGGGCAGAAAGGGAGAGTCACAGTAGAATATGGGTGTAAGCCATGCCAGGAATGAAGGCAGAAAGGGTGGGGCCATCCGTGCTAAGGTATGCAAGCAGGGGATGGGAAAGGCCTCACCAAATAATACACCTGGGGATGAATGACCTGGCTGATGGGACAGTAGGGGACGTAAAGAGGAGGTCTGAGGAACTGGGACCTTTGTGTGAGGGAGTGGGCAGATCTGTCACCTTCTCAGAGGTACTTTCTGTTCCCATGGAAAGTAAAGCAAGAAAAGGGAGAATTCAAGAGTTTAACGAATGGCTGGGGCCTGGTGACGGGGAAAAGGGGTACGGGCTGGTAGAAGGGTGGGTGGGGACCTGGGAGAAAAGCAGTCTGTATGCTAAAGATAGACTGCACCTAAATGAGGAGGGAAAAAAATCTACTGAAGGCAAGGATAGGGAAGCACATTGAGGAGCATTTAAACTAGGAGCGGGTAGCAGGATGGATAGAGGAGTTCAGAGGCCTAGTGATGTGAAACCAAATGTGCTTACCCCCTATAATAGCAAGGTAAGGAGGATAGCAACTACTTAGGGAGTGGACATAAGGGGAGAGAGGTGGGGAGGGAGGGTAGAGACAAGGGTTGGAGGGTGGTAACACTAAGTGCTAGGAGTCTGGGTAATAAGCGGGTGAAACTACAGGCTCTCCTGGATAAGGAAGGGAGTGGACTTGGTGGCTATAACTGAGACATGAGCCACCCAAATCTACAACTGGGACATGACAGTTCCCAGGCACAGATTACACTGGAAAGACAGGGAAAAGGGGGAAGGGGGTGCTGTACGTAAAGGAAGAATTAAAATGTGTAAGGGAGGAGGGAGATACAGAAGCACTGTGGATGCAACTACAGGATCACTAAGACTGGGGGTGGTGTACAGGCCACCCTCACAATCTGAAAGGGTGGACAGGGTACTGGCAGAACAAATCAGGAGGAACTGTGGGAAGGAGGGGATGGTGATAGTAGGGGACTTCAACCTGCCGGGGGTGGAGTGGGACACAGCTACCACAAAAAACAGAAGAGAGCAGGTAATGCTGGATGCCTTCCAGGAAAGCTTTCTAGTGCAGTTGGTCAAGGAGCCAACTAGGGAAAGGAACACCCTTGACCTCACACTTATGAAAGGGGGGTAGGTGAGGAATGTGAGGGTGGAGGAACCACTGGGGGGGAGTGATCAGCGGACAGTATGATTCCAGTTACAGATGGCTAAAGAGAGGCAGGGGCATCTGGCACAAGGGTGCTGGATTTCAGGAATGCTAACTTTAATATGATGGGGGAAGTGGTACAGGGGTTTCTGTGCAAAATTCAACCAGGTATGGACACACAACAAAGGTTGGAACTGAGACGGGATAGTGCAGGCAACAGAAACTTGCTGTAGGGCTCAGACTAAGAAGGCTAGGGGAAAGAAACCCAGCTGGAGGGAAAGGGAAGCTTACAGGAGATACAGAAAATTGGCAAGGGAGGAGGATAGGGAGGAATATCTGCAAGAAGCAAGGGAAGTGACCAGGGGGTATGGGCAGCCAAGGTGGCAAGAGAACGCAGGCTGGCACAGGGCATAAAAAAAAGGGGAAAAAGACTTCTTTAGGTACATCAGGGAGAAAAGAAGCTGTATGGACCAAATTGTAAGAATTAAGAAGATGGGGGGATGGGTGGAAAAGGGGGTGAAAAGGCAGAAGTACTAAATAACTACCTTTGTTCAGTCTGTATGAAAGAAAGGGAGGAGGCACTACCCATAGTAGGAGGGAGGATAGAAACAGATGGAGGGGGGATGATGGATGGAAAAATCACAGTGGGGAGGGTGCTGGAGAGATTAAGGGCATTGAGGGTGGACAAGGCACCAGGACCAGATGGAATACATCCAAGAGTGCTGAAAGAGCTGGCAGAGACCCTGGCAGGACCCTTGGCAGAATTATTTAATTCATCTCTAGACACAGGATATGTACCCCATGACTGGAGACTGGCTTATGTGGTTCCCCTCCACAAGAGTGGACCCAAGGGCGAACCATAGAACTATAGGCCAGTAAGTCTAATGTCCATAGTGGGGAAGCTAATGGAGACCATCCTAAAGGAGAGGCTAGTGGCACTACAGGAAGTGAACAGGGTGCAGGACGGGAGGCAGCATGGCTTCGTCAAGGCCAGCCATGCCAGGCCAACCTAGTGGAATATTATAACCCAAAAACAAATGTGCTGCGATCGGCAGACAGAACGTAGGAGGGTGCTTCATTAAGGGTTGCCAACCCACAGATGAACCAGATCCAAAATAAGAAAGCACTCCAGTCTGATAACGGCAAATAATGCAGGTCCAGACGAAAGTTAAATGCTAAAAAATGTAATTCAATGCAAAATGCAAAAAGACCTTCAGGTTACCAAACACACAGAACACCAAACCCAGCGCTTCGACTCAAAGAACTGATTTTACAGGAACAAAGTGCAAATGATCCTGTAACCCCTCAGCTTCAAATTTCAGGTAACACTATATTGAATGCTAATCAGCACATTTCAACTTTAAGGAAAGGCAAGTTTACAGGGACATCTACTTTTTGCCCTAATATTTTTAATACTCATATATAGGTCTTTGAAAGGACAGTGCGTCAACAAGTTCAGGACATTTTTGTTAATAAAACTATTCCTAAGTTTTATAACATGACACAAGATGAAAAAACTGCCTTAGAGTGTTTGTGTAAAAATGAATCTATAGTGGTAAAACCAGCAGATGAAGGGGGTAATATTGTAATTCTAGGAAAAATATCAATATTGTAATATAGTACTTGCATTTTTGGAAAATGCTGACAATTACTATAAATTGCCTTCTGACCCTACACTAGCTTTTAAAAAAGAATTATTTCAGCTATTAAAGCACACAGTGGCTAGTGGTCTGATTACTAGTGATGAATATAAATTCATTTGGCAGGAATCTCCTGCAGTTCCTAGTTTTTACATTCTACCTAAAAGCCATAAAAATTTAGTGAACCCTCCGGGAAGGCCCATATTGTCAGGATGTAATTCTTTGACACAGAACTTGGGTAAATTCATTAATTTCTTTCTGCAATTTCAGGTTGTGGCCCTTCCGTCTTATATCAAAGACAGTAAGGACATTTCAAACATTGTTATGGATCTAAATTGGAAATCCGATTACAAATGGATTAGCATAGATGCTGAATCTTTGTATACATCTGTTCAACACCACATGGGACTAAGTGTATTAAAATTCTGGTTAGAGGAGTTGTCAAGGACTAGTAACAACATTCCACATGAATTTATTTTGGAAGCCACGGAATTTTTGTCAGCACACAATTATTTTGAATTTCAGGGGGAATTTTATTTACAGAAGTATGGTACAGTGATGGGCTCTTCTTTAGCACGTAGTTATGTTAATTTATTTTTAGGTTATTGGGAAAAGACAGTTGTTTTCTCTGATTTCAATCCATTTGTCAAATACATAGTTCATTGGCATCATTTTATTGATGACATACTATGTATTTGGGAAGGACCGGAACAACTCATACCTGATTTCATGAGGTGGTTAAACATTAATAAATGCAATTTGAGGTTTACATACACCGTGGATCCTACAACCATTTCATTTTTAGATTTGAACCTGACAGTTAAACACAACAGAACTGAAACTAAATGTTTTAGAAAAGACACTGCTACTAATTCATTATTATTATCTAGCAGCGCTCATCCTTACAGTTTAAAGAGTTCAATTCCTTTTAGCCAGATGCGCAGACTTAGAAGGAACTGTAGTTGTGATAAAGATTTTTTAGATCAAGCTGACGAACTTATTAAAATATTTGAACATAGAGGCTATAATCAAGAAGAGTTAAAACACACGAAAGAAAAAGTTTTTGACATGAACAGAGAGGATCCCCTCAAAAATATGGCTAAGGACGTTAGAAATAAGGATATGATACCTTGCACTTTTGTGACAGATTTTAATCATGTGGCAGGACAGATAGGCAATATTATACATAGGAATTGGCACATTTTATTGGGGGACAGTAGTTTAGCTGCTTCTGTTGGTAAGAAGCCCAGAATAACCTTTAATAGAAGTGAGAATCTTAGTGACAAATTGGTTCACAGTAGAATGGCTACACCCTTAAGAAATACATCTACCTGGTTGCCTCCACCTCCTTGTGGTTATTACAGATGTAAACACTGCAATATTTGCAAATTTGGTGTCCCCTCCAAAAAGTCTGTACATCTTGACTTGTCTGATAGTACAATTGACATCAAAGAACTGATAACTTGTGATACCTCTTATCTAGTATATGTTCTTTGGTGCACTTGTAATTTACTTCATGGTGGTAAAACCATTAGGCCTTTGAAACAGAGATTACAGGAACATGTTCGTTCCATTATGAATGGTAGGGGAGATACCCCGGTAGGAATTAATTTTTTAGATGTTCATAGATCTAAACCAGATGATTTGAAATTTGTGGGATAGAACAGGTTTCACCTATGAAAAATGGAGGAGACAGATCAAATTTGCTTTTACAGCATGAAAGTATGTGGATTTACACTTTACGTAGTGTTAAACCACAAGGACTGAATGATAAATGGGACCTGAAGACATTTTTGATAAAGAAATGATTAGCATTATTATTTGTTGTTTTGCACATTTGTAGTTGGTGCTATTGTAACCCCCCTGTTACCCGGGGTTACTAGAATCCCAGTAAGACCTAGTGGTAGGCAGGGAAGGCAGCTTGTGAAACTCCAGTTAAATGGATTTCACACTGTCTCACTCTGTTCTCAGTCTCAGCTGAGACTGAGGACGACATCACCATAGAACTCTTGCAGCTGCATGAGCCACATTGGAATCTGCAGTTGGGAGTTAGGTTAGAATGTTGGGAGTTTTTGAAAGGAGTGGTGTGTGAGCAGGCTTGAGGAGAGGAGCACAACAGTCTGTGCACAGGCTCTTGGAGCGTAAAGCTCTGATATAGAGCTACTTTAAGGGAGAAGTGTGTGTTTCCACCAAAAGAGGAACACAGTAAGCTGTTCGTGAAGTGGTGGAGACCACTGTTACTAGTCTCTGTGCCCCATCCCTGATGGGATGGGGGTGGAAAGGTTTGCCTGTCATTCCAGGGGCAACCTTCCTGGTTCCAGCTAGAGAAGAAGCTGCCTTATTTTTCAAGTTGTGCTGAGGGACCAGAAGCTGTGCAAAATAAATTCCTGTGAGGAATCGCCTGTGGGGCACCTGCAACCAAAGGGTAAGTCTGCTCTGACATAGGACCTATGTTTTCACCTGAACTGTTGTAAAATGGGGATTGGACTGCTTAATCAGTGGGAGGCCTACAGCAATGGGCTAAGCCAAGTAGAAGTATGTTCAAGTCCAGCACAAAGAGTCAATTAAAGTGGGGATTGGACTGCTTAATCAGTGGGAGGCCTAGAGTAATGGGCTAAGCCAAGTAAAAGTATGTTCAAGTCCAGCACAATGGGAAAGCGAAGACAAGTAGAGGAAATGTGACATGCATTTACCCTTTAATCTACATTGCCAAGCTTTACAGAAATAGATGTTTAATGTCCAGAGAAATGGCCAAGTCCGAATTGTGGAAGCGAGAGATGGGAGAACCCCCCATCAGTAGTAACCAAATTCACCTCTATGGATTTGCTCTGTGGCACTTTTACTTTCCCTCAGGCACTTGGCCAGTACTGAGGAAAGTACCCAGATGTGGGATTAAAAGGAAGTTTCCCTTACAGAGTCGAAGGCTCTAAGGTAGTTTAGGGAGCCACTGGAAAATGTGTCCATGTCAAATGGAAGGTGTTCGAGTGGCCGGCAGGGGAGCCGAGCCAAGGAAATCCCAAAATAGTGTACAAGTCGGGCTGTGTACCCAAAGCAGCGTGCAAGTCCGGGTTGTGTGTGTGGTGGGTTCAGAGCCTCAGGGCTGAAGTGTTGAGGAAGTGTTCTGATTCTTAAACTGCATTACCAGAAGTGTAGCACTGTGGGGGTCTGTCTATGCTTTTTGTTCTGCTTGGATGTAAATAAAGCCACACTTTAGAATCCCATTCCTGATATTGGACATTACAGTTATTGCTTCCTGTGTTCGGATTTACTTGGGTGCCCCTGTGCAGAGTAGCCAAACCTAGCCCTTGTGCAGAGTAACCTAGTCCTCCCCGAACCCAGTCCCCACCTGGTACTCCTGTCAGCTTCAACAACATACCACCTGTCATTTGCAAAAAGGCAGGGGTGAGGGGTTACACTATCTATGAGAAAGGAATGAGATTTAGTATTTACATTATTTTTTTTTTGTTAACTTCTTTTTTGTATTTTCTCTAGATCCATTCTCCTTTCATTTCATCTGGCTGCCCTCCGGCTTTTTGGTCCTCACTTACCGGGAGGTCCTACAAGTAAAAAGTTGTCTTGCAGTTTATCTTCTGCCTGTTGCCTTGCTATACTGGAGGTTTGGCCTATTCATGTTTTCATTTCATTGTATGTACAATCATTCACAAATCAGCTGCATTTCTATATCAATAAGTGTTTAGATGTGTTTATTGCACATTAAATAGCTGCTCTGTCTTGTGATTCAAATGTAGAACTGCATTAATTATTATGATTATTGTTTTTCTTATGAACATCATGTGTGTTTTTTTCATTTTTTGCTGCCCTCCGGCTGTTTTGGTCCTCATTTACAAGGAGGTCCATTTAATGAATGTTGCCTTTCAGCCTACATTTTTTATTTTTTATTTGTTGGCTTTTTATGCCGGCAGTTTGGCTTTTTTTATGATCCTACAATATTATTTGTTTATTGTGATAAATCTGTCACATTTCTATATCTAAAAGTGCTGAGATGTGCATCCTGCACTTTATAGGGTGCTCCGTCAAGTGATTTAAATATAGAACTGCATTAATTGTTATTTGTACTTTGGGATGATTATTTTTCTAATAGATAACATGTGTTTTTCATTTAGATTTAATTATTTAATTATTTGATTGTTGTTTGAATTTAATTAGTCTTCACATTTAAGGTTCTGTATCACCAGTTATGTGTTACCCCTCATGCAGACTCTTGTTTGAGTTGAAGCGCTGAGTTTGGCGTTCTGTGTGTTTGGGAGCCTGAAGATCTTGTTGCATTTTGCATTCAATTACATTTTTCAGCATTTAACTTTCATCTGGACCTGCATTATTTGCTGTTATCAGACTGGAGTGCTTTCTTCTTTTGGATCTAGTGGAATACTATGACTGGGTGACTAGGAAAACTTGACAAGGGCCATGCGGTGGATGCTCTGTACCTAGACTTCAAGTAAGGCCTTAGATTCAGTACTGCATGGGAGACTTGGAGGCAAGCTACAGGGCACAGGGGCAGGAGCAAAAATGGTGGGTTGGGTGGAGAACTGGCTAAAAGATAGACAGCAGAGGGTGGTGGTAGGTGGGGAATACTCATCCCCTAAGCCTGTGACAAGTGGTGTTCCACAGGGGTCAGTGTTAGGCCCAGTGCTGTTTGGCACATTTATTGCAGATATCTCAGAGGGCATCAGTAGCAAAATCAGCCTATTTGTGGATGACACCAAGATGGGAGCGGTGGTGGATGACCAGGCTGGGTGGTGGCGGCTACAGGAGGATCTGGCAAGGCTGGAGGCATGGTCTGACAGATGGCAACTGGGGTTCAATGTATAACAATGCAAGGTACTGCACTTCGGAACAAAAAATCCAAGGAGAAACTACCTTCTTGGGGGGGGGGTGCAGCTGGAGGTAACAGAAGAGAAGAAGGATCTGAGGGTGCTCATCACGGGAGCAATGAACAATTCTGTGCAATGCAGAAAGGCAGCAGCAATGGCCAGCAAAATGATGGGGTACATTGCAAGGGGCATTACCTTAAGAAGAAGGGAGGTTATTCTACCGTTATACAGATCGTTGGTTAGACCCCACCTGGAATACTGCATGCAGTACTGGCACCCGTACCTACAAAAGGACAATAGGCTGCTGGAGGGGTGCAGCGTAGGGCAACAAAGATGATTCAGGGCCTTGGGGAATTGTCATATGAGGTCAGACTAAAAGAGTTAAACATGTACACACTGGAAGAGAGGAGGTACGGGGGGACATGATTGAGACATTCAAATACATGAAGGGGATAATCCAAACAGACGCAGAGGGTCTATTCAGGAGGAGGGTGGGGAGAGACACTAGGGGACATGACATGAGATTGGAGGCAGGTAGATTCAGGAGGGAGGTGAGGAGACATTTATTTATGGAGATGGTGGTGGCAAAGTGGAACACACTACCAGCTGAGGTGGTAGCATGTAACACAGTGGAATGCTTCAGAAAAGGGTGAGACAGGGTAAAGGGAGGGTAAAGGGAGGAAGGGGGAGGGTGGGGTAGTTGCTGAATAGAGAGATAGCTGCAATCTCGAGCAGCCTAGATAGACCAGGATGGCCTTTTGCTGCTGGCAACTTTCATATGTTCATATTAATCTACACATATAGCATATTCTCCAATATTCAGTAAACATATGGACACAATGAGCTAGATATTCAGACTGCACCAGGCAGGGGTGCCAGACTGGGTGCAGCGCAACTGGGTTGAGCCAGAGCATAGTCCAGGTGATATTCAATGGTGCTGCGCCATGGCTCAGCACCGTTGAATATGGCACTGAGGGTGCACGCACTGTGCCAACACATGTGGCAGCAGGGGAGCGGGGACACAAGTGTGGTTGTGCTAGGTGCAGAAAGAATGATATTTAACCGTGGGCATGCAAATTAGGCCATAATGCATGCAAGGTGCAAATGGGGCCATTTGCATGTCATTATGGTCCCATTTATATGCAGTGTGCCAATCCCCGGTGACTTGTGCCTGGCGCCCTGCCAGGCTGCAGCCGTCGGGGACTGCCGCCCCACAGTGGGCTCCACACCTGAATGCCCGTTAATGGGCATATCTCCATAGACACCCTGGTGGTCCAGTGGACCCTACCCCTTTGCCTGATCGTGGACATATAATAAAATGATCCCTGGTGGTCCAGTGGACTGATCGTCCTTGCCTGCTCATGGGCATCTGACAAACACCCTGGTGGTCCAGTGGTACTCCCTGTCCCCACCCACCCAGTTAGATCCCCGCCACCCTGCAGCCCCCCCCGGTCAGCGTCGGGTGGCAGCTCCCAGCCCGCAAGCTGCCTGGCCACCTGCCAACTGACAGCGTACAGTAGGACTGTATGCCTACTGGTCCACTGAGAGGGCCACTGGGCATGCAGACCATACTGTACTACACAGTCCCGATTTGTGAATGAGCATTCATTCACAATCCAGGACTGTGAAGTACAGTATGATCTGCATGCCCATTGGCCCATGCAATGGATCAATAGGCGTACAGCCCTATTGTATCCTGTTAGTCAGCAGGCAGCTGGGTGGCTTGTGGTGGAGCTGCCACCCGCCACTGACTGGGGGTGCAGGTGGTGGGGACCAAGTGGGCGGGTGGGGACGGGAGTACCACTGGACCACCAGGGTGTTTGTCAGATGCTCGTGAACGGGCAAGGGTGATCGGTTCACTGGACCACCAGGGATCATTTTATTACATGCCCATGATTGGGCAGGGGATAGCAGTCCACTGGACCACCATGGATCATTTTATTACATGCCCATGATCAGGTGAAGGGGTAGGGTCCACTGGACAACCAGGGACTAAATTCATTTGTGCCTGTGATAGGGTGAAGGAGTAGGGTCCACTGGGCCACCAGGGATTAACCTAATTCAAGCCCATGATTGGGCAAAGGGATAGGGTCCACTGGACTACCAGGGATTAATTTAATTCATGCCACGATCTGGTGAAGGGGGACATGATGCCTCCTAGGCAGCGAGCTCGTGGACTGTGTCCTGGGTGGTCGGGTGGCCACCCATAGCAGGCGGCTGCCATGTTGTACCTAGCAATACAGCAGCCAGCCTGTGGGTGCCCCCAACTTGTTCCAGGTTCTGACAGACTGAACACTGCGGCCCCCTGAGTGGCGCAAGGTGGGTTTGCGCCTGCATATGCACCGCACATCCCCAGCTGAATATCGGGATGTGACGCATATTCACAGGCACACACCCCCACACTTGCACTGCATACATTACTGGTGCACCCCGGTGCATCAGAGATTGTGCAACGCCACCAGCCTCTTTGATCATCATGATGGGATGCATCGGTGGGTTGCACATGGCGCAACCCTGTGTGCCATACGCAACCCTTTGAATATCCCATCCAATGTATACAATTTATGTGGTAAATATATTTAGTGATAATATTTTAGGCAAACAAATACATCTAAAATATATTTATGGCATAAACCACAATGTATGTAGCATATATTGGCAAATACAGTACCTGACTATAAAAATGCACAACTAATATAGCTGCACTATATTGATAAATACATTAATAATATATTTTGCATATATTGACAGTCCGATAAAATGTGTCTACAATGCATTTGAAAATGCATTTGCCAATATGCAGTGTACATTTTGAAATGTATGTTGAGTGCATTTTTACATGAAATAGATATATTAATATAAATATATTTTAAATATATATATCCAATGTGTGGGATATACATTTACATTGCAAAACACATTTTAAATACATAGGCCCAGATATTCAAAGGGTTCAGCCATGCGCAACAGGGTTCTTGTATCATAAGTCAAAACTTCGCCATTTGCGATATTCAGAGGAGGCAGTTGCCCCAAAAACATGCTGACCAACAGCGCAATGAAAATGAAGGCATGCGCAACCGAAGAGGCGGATCCATGCATAAAGACCGCAATGCGATATTCAAAGACTTGCGCACTGCGCAATAGCGGCACAGCCGGAAATTGCGCACTAGCGGAAATGAGCCAAAATAAAAAGGCTCAAGGAAGCGGCGCAAGAACGCTACCAGGCTGCCAAGTGGGGGAGAGAGAGAGAGAGAGACAGAGACAGACAGACAGACAGACAGCAAAGGGCAGGCAAGGAAAGTGTGTCCCATAGTCTGTAGAGGCCAGCGGGGGGTGCCCGGTGCAGTGGAAGTAGCAGTCAGGACAGTGCGGGTAACACAGCAACACCAGCCGGGGGCATAAGCCAGGGAGATGGACAGTGCCAGTTTCCACATGGAAGCCGTAATGAGGAGGGTGAGAATGCATGCTGCAGGGGGACATGGCTGTGGAAGGGCCCGTCGGCGCTACGCCCCCGACAGGCGATACCGTGCCCGCATCAGCTTTGAGCTGTACACAGATGTAGAGATCGTGGGCCGGTACCGCCTGAACAGGGCAATACTGAGACGGCTCTGTGAGCTGTGCAGTGATGTGATGCAGGCACCCTCACGATGGAGTCACGCCTGTCGGTGCAGACCAAGGTGACAGCCTGCATGTGCCTGCTCGCCACGGGCACCTTCCAGAGGCCGACAGGGGACACCACAGGCATCACACAGTCGGCCACGTCACGCATCCTCACCCAATTCCTCAGCGCACTGCTGCCACATGCTGCGGTACATCCATTTCCCCAGCACATGACAGGCGTGCAGCAAACATGCAGGAGTTCCACAGGGTAGCACGTATGCCTGGGCGTGAGGCCATAGACTGCACCCATGTGGCCATCCGCACGCCACCTGGCCCCGATGGCCACGCATATCGGAACAGAAAGGGATTCCCTAGTGTCAACTGCCAGGTGGTGTGTGATGCCACTGGGCGCATAATCAATGTCTGTGCCACACACCCTGGTGGAGCACATGATGCCTTCATATGGTATCAGTCTGCACTGTGCCATCGATTCGAGAGTGGGGACATCCCCACAGGACATCTAGTAGGTGAGTAGGTGAGTACACATGTATGGAATGCAAACTCTGGGCAAGGGTGGGAATGCCACAGGTGCCATGGTAGTGGCACACAGGGAGATGGCCAATATGGACCTGAACATGACACTGATCTCCACTATCTCCACACAGGTGACTGCGGATACCACTCCATCCCTGGCTGCTCACACGCGCAGGCGCCCCATGACCCCAACACAGCTATGCTATAATGAGGCACATGCCACAACACGCAACATCATAGAGGGCGTGTTTGGGATGCTCAAGGCACGCTTCCGATGCCTAGACACCTCCGGCGGTGCCCTACAGTACAGCCCCCAAAAGGCCTGTGGGATATTCCTGGCCTGTTGCATCCTGCACAACATGGCCAAAGACCATGGGATAGCCGTACAGGTTGAACAGAGGACAGCGATGGGGACACCAGTGGCGCGGTGATGAGCAACCCCCTAGGACGGAGGGACCCCGACTGATCTGGCAGGCCCAGCTGCACGGGACACCATCACAGAGGAGCACTCACACACACAGGTAAGTTAAGGGACATGTGCAACCAACACTGTCCATCACCAAACCACAGGCACAAGGGGAACACACCAGGGGTGCATGACGGTCAGGGAGAGGAACGGTCCAGGCATACAAACACACCATCAGGGAGGGTGAGCACTCATATGGACACACACACACACCAGGCACAGAGCGTGACATGGGCAGATGCACAGCACTGCAGAACCGACATTGCTAACACACAGCACCACCGACCACCCCCACCACCCGTACTGTCCAAGTACGTGTGTCAGAACCTGGTCACCCTTGCACCTTGGTGTACAGTGCAATGCAGGCATCATCATGCACACGCACCTGTGGACAGCAGTTGGGAAGGAGTGCAGGTGGTCCGTGTGTCGGCGTGGTAAGCAGAGCACCCAGCAGTGCACTGCCCACCATGACACACATTGCACACATGGCAGCACCAGACAGGGCCCGCACTGGGAGACAGCTCAGTCATGTAGCACTGTCCCACGGCCACCGCGGATGCGTGGGCGGCCCCGCCATGACTCAACAGCACGGGCAGGCTGAGCAGGGGCCACATGAGGTGGCACTGTTGCACCACCAGGGGTCCCACTGCGCGAATGCGACCTTGCCCACACAGGGGTCTGCAGCATGCCGAACAAACCTGCACCAGGGGTGCTCGGGATGCCCACAGCAGAACCCGGCGTCAACAGGCCTGGTGTCGCACGACACTGGGAATGGGGAGTGGAGACTGCACTGTGTAGGGTGTGCAGTACAGGGGCACCTGACTGTGTGCCCAATGTGTCCACGACAGAGACCACTGCCTGGGTCAGCCTGTCAATGGCGGCGGTCACATCCGTCCGCATACGGACCAGCTCGGCTCGGTCCCGAGCACACTCCCTGCTGTGCTGCTTCACGGACACAGACAGTGCCTCCACGGACCTTGCAACCCGCCTCTGCAGCTGTACTGATTCCTTCAGCAGGCGGGTGTGCTCGTCCAATGGGTACTGTGCCCCAACGGCATCCTGACCTCCAGGGTGTGGACGGTCCTGATGCACAACACCCCTTGAGGTTGGGCGCTGTTCGCCAGGACCAGGAATGGGCGGATCAAAGGGCGGCGGACATGTGCCACTGCTTGACACTGTACCCCCAGACCTGGTGGGCGACTGCTGCTGCTGCCCCTCCAACCGCTGTGCCCCCGGGTCCACTCGTTCCACCGCTGTGCTGGCAACAGTGCCAGACACCTGCACAGCCACCGGTGCTGCCCCACGGGTGCTGACAGGCACAGCCTGGGACCGTGCCAGCATGCTGGTACACAAGTTGGAACCAGACAGGCCCAGGGGCACGTGCTGGCCTGCCGTGTGTCCGTCATAGGACACACAACCATCACTGCCCATTGCAGGCCTTCTGTCATCAATGGTGCAGGTATGTGCTACTGCCATGGTCACAGCGTGCTGGCATGCTTGCATGCCAGACTGCTGAGACACAGGCTGTGCACCCCCCGCACCCGTATCACTGACACCAGAGTTTGCGGCCCAGCGTGCATGCTGCTGCAGTGCCTGCTGGCTGGTGGTGGAGGTGGATGGACCCTCCTCCATGTCCAGCAGGTCAGCATCACTGTCTGGACCCACCACCACCGTCTCCTGAAGACGAACAGGATCTGTAACAGAAAGAGAGTACATGTGAGTGCATGTGAACAACTGCCCCCAAACACCACCACCATGTCATACCGTGCAGTGATGGGCTTCCACCTGTCTGGAATCCTCCCCCTGGTACGCCCTCAATGCCGCTCGGCTGCATGGCTGCAACCAGTGTCTCCTCAATTGGGGTCAGCTGCAACACCACTGGTGGGCCCCGCCAGTGCCAGCACGTGCCGCCCTGAAGGCTGCCACCTTCTCCTTCAACCTCCAAGAGTCTGTCCCCATCTTTTTCTTGCATTCCTGCATGGAGCGCTGGTGGCTTCCGGCAGATTAATGGCCGAGGCTACCCCTCCCATGCAGCTGCACGGGACTGAGGGGTGCCTCATCTCCCTCAGCACTGGCTCCTCATCCAGGTAGCGCTGGAAGAGAGCCTCCGTCTGCTGCTGTAAAGTTGGGCCTCCTCCTACGCCCACCGCCCTCACCCTCACAATGACTCTGCTCGGTCATGGCAATCTGTATGGTGTGGAAGTGGACACCTGTCACTGTGCAGTCTACAGCATTTTCCCATGACCATTGTCCAGAACATCACACAGCATACAACTCACCTCTCACCTGCAGTAACAGAATCTGGCCAGCGCAGCCCAATGTCGCACATTTATAGCACAATACATGCAAATTAGGAGTTGAGCAACTATAATGACATGCAAATCGCGCCACTGTGCCTTTGAATGGCTGATCAGATGATTTGCATGTGTCGGCTGAATATCGCGAATCTCGCTTTGGCTGTCGGATGAGTCAGCTGAGCCAATGGTGCAGATCTGTGATCTGTGGTACTGCATTGCGCATGCCCAGATAGCTTATGCAGGTGTCTGTCGCTGCTGCGTGCTGAGCACGATCGGCAATTCAGGCCATGGCCACCATTGTGCCAGTGGTGCTACAGCAATGGGCACCATATGGCGCAGGCACTACTGCGCAATAGTCCACTGTGGCACTGGTACGCAGCTGGTCGGTCGCGCAGGATGCCTATACGTCAGTTGGTGCTGTGCGTAGCCTTGCGTCATTGCCCATGACCTTGTGTATGACCTTTGCCCCCTGGCACTGTTCGCCTGCCATGAGTACGTCCCTATTGCACTGTCTGGTGACAGCACTGTTCGAACAGCGTGATTGGAGCCTGTGGTGGTCTATTGCGCAACATCTCCACGTGGGGTTACGGCGCAGCGGGGCGCCATATTGCCTGCTGTAAAACTGGTACCATGGCTGGCGAGGAGGCGGTGTCCCGAGCCAACTTGAAGTGGCCAACCTGGTGGCTCTAGTAGAGCCCCACTATGGGGCACTTTATGGTGAGGTGCCCCTCACCATTGCAAGAACTCAAGTGTGGCAGCAAGTGGCCACTGACCTGGTGGGGGTCACTGGACAGTGCCGGTCTGCTGAGCAGTGCTGGCACCAGTACAGTGACCTCCACCAGAGGGAGCCGGACGTCTTGGCGAGGCTGCGGTCACGGGCCAGGCGGGGCGTGGTGCCTAGGCCAGGTGGGTGTACCATCTATGCACCTGTATTATCTGTAGGGGTGTGTGTGTGTTTTGGTGGCTGTGCATAGGTGATGGCTCGGCCACGGTTGGCTGTGTCAGTGTGTGCAGCTGTGAGATGAATGGGTATGGCTGTGTGGGCAGGCACTCTCACTGGGGCAGGGGGCAGTCTGCTTTTGAGTCACACTGATGTTTGTCTCAACATATGTCTCCCACAGGCCGGGATGTGAGGATGCGGGCCCAGGTTGATGAGGGCCATGCCAGGGACCCGGTGCCAGCAGGGGTTGCACCCCAACAGCAGCAGCAGCGGTAGCAACAGCAGCAACAGCAACAGCAGCAGACAGAGCTGCTTGAGCAGTGTGAGTATCATGACTTCATTGATGCTATTGCATGCTGGGGGGAGCCAGTAGCCCTGCACAATACAACCATGCAGGAAAGGGGGTCATAATTCCACTATACAAGACACTCAGTGAGGCCCCCTGGAGTATAGTGTACATTTCTGAGACCATACCTACGTAAGGACGAGAGTGGGCAGAGAAGGTTCAGAGGAGGGCAACAAAGATGGTGCATGGCTTGCATCACAAGTCCTATGGAGACAGGTTGAAGGAACTGAACATGTACTCCCTGGAGGAGAGGAGGGAGAGAGGGGATATGATAGAGACATACAAGTATCTTACAGGGTGGAACAGGGTGCAGGGAAACACTATTTTGAAGTGAAAAAGATGTTCCAGGACTACAGGGCATGGGATGCAGTTGGAGGGAGGACGATTCAGAGGAAACATGAGAAGGAATTTCTTCACAGAACGGGTGGTGGACAAGTGGAACACCCTGCCAGAGGAAGTGGTGGGGGCTGAAACAATCATGGGATTTCAGAATGCACGGGATAGACATAACAGAATTCTGGAGGTTAGGGGTAAGGGGCAACAGACTCCTAGGTAAACAAAGTGAACTTACATGCTCAAATGGACAGACTGGGTTGGCCATAGGCCCTTATCTGCCGACACTGTCTATGTATCTATGTCTGTATGCACGACACAGGTGACATGCATCACTGTCCAGTATCACAGCACGCCTGTGTATGCGCCACTGGTGGTCAAGGCATGCACTGGGCACATAGCTGTGTAACTGGCATCGCACCACGTTGCCACCGCCACTCTGCCAGCCTTGTTTGTGCTGTGATGGACATGGGCAGTGTGTGTGTGCAGTGGTGCACATAGCTGGTGGCGCCTGTTTGTGATGGCCATGTGCATGTTCACTGTGGGTGGGTACATGCCATCACAGGTGCGGGACATTGGGCTATATGGCTTGCAGGTTGGGTGGTGTTCAGGGTTGTGGTCAGTCACAGCCATTGACTGTGTTCCCATTTTCCTAGGCCTCGAGGTTCTCCTGCGCATTGGGAGGGATGTCCAGGGCCTGAGACAGCTGCTGGCAGACAACCAGGCCATCCTGCATTCCATATACAGACATGGCCTTCGGAGGAGGCGGCATGGGACGGGCCGACACCAGCCAGAAGACGGGCGGCCGGCGGGCCCATAACTTATCTTACCCTTCCCACTTCTCCCATCCCTACCACCCTGCCTTCCTCTCCAAGTTTGTCATCCTCCTCCCTTGAACACTTCTACCTTGTACCCATCCCGTAAATAGTTTTATTGTTCTGTTGTTTATCTCAATATACATTTCTATTTTGATACTTAATAATGTGTTGGTCTCTGATTTGCAGCTGGCTATGGGTGCTCAGTTGCAGGGGTGTACATGCCATCTGGGGTGGTATG
This sequence comes from Neoceratodus forsteri, assembly GCA_016271365.2. Classification (NCBI taxonomy): domain Eukaryota; kingdom Metazoa; phylum Chordata; order Ceratodontiformes; family Ceratodontidae; genus Neoceratodus; species Neoceratodus forsteri. Next base: position 557,009,096 of record CM028137.1, on the reverse strand, counting down.
GTCCTGGGTGTGTGTGTGTGTGTGTGTGTGTGTGTGTGTGTGTGTGTGTGCATGGGGAGGTATCTCCAGCATGGCAGTGACTTTCTGTTGGTCTTGCCGTCTGCTGCCACCCACTGCTGGGTGCACAGGGTGTGTCTGGCTTGTAGGCTTCTGTGCTGCACGGGGTTGACGTGTGCTGGGGGGGATGCATGGTTTCCTGCAGTGCCAGTCACTGCACATAGGTGGTGTCTTGGGGTCACAGTGCAGGGTGTGCTGTGTGTACAGGGGGCTGATGTGCACTGTGGTTGTCAACCCCCTGTGTGTGGCACTCTCAGCTTTCCAGTGGTTGTGCTGGGGTGTCATGGCTCCGCTATGCTTTGTTGGCTTGTCCCCATGGGCCAGTAGATCATCTGTCACACCCCCAGTGATGCTGTGCTTGGGGTGTGCAGGTGTGGTGTGGGTTCTGCAGTGTGTTCCTGTACCCATGTGGCATGGCTGGCGGTGGGCCCCAGCCTGCCTCCCTGGATGTGCAGTTCCATTGCTCGGGGGCTCTGCTTGCACTATGGCACCTCTGGAATGCTCAGCTGGGCTGCCCTGGTTGCGCCATAGCCACATATTGGCTCAGCTTCTCCTTCCTGGTTGCGCTTATGGCGCAGTATGCTGCATATTAACGCTTGGTTGCTTGCTAATTTGTTCTGCTCCATGTTTGAATATTGCACCCGTTGCACATTTGGCGCAACTGTTTGTGTGTTGTTTCCCGCTGTTATGCGCTCATTTTGAGCGCAGTTTGAATATCTGGGCCATAGTAAATATATTTTGATAATGCATTTGAAATGCACTGTGCTTATATGTAGATGGTACAAATAAGTCTGACAAGTATATTTATTGTGGTATTAGAAATATATTAATCATGTATATTAAATATACAACAGAGTAAATGGCATTAGAATAATAAAAAATAGCATATTATAGATATATTAGGACTATATTGGTAAAATATATTTACATGCTTGATTTCAGTATATTTCAATTTTCATCAATATTTTGTGAAATATACATAGTATACTAAAGCAGCAATAACATGTATATTTCTCATGCATTGCAATATATTTGAAAATTCAGAAATATATTTAATTTCAATACATTACAATATATTATTGAAGAAGTTGATTGGAATATATTGCAATATATGAAAATATATTGTTAGTAATATATTGAAAATATATTCCATTTTCGTAAGGCGCATCTAAATATCATACTTCAAAATTTCTTTAGACACATCGGCTGCTCCTTAAGCTGTAACTACTAACAGTGAAAATTTAGGGATGTGAATACAGAGAAAGTTATGTTGGCTTAGCTTGTTACGCTGCTTAGGGAATAGTCATGTACACTTCACCAGAAATTCTGTTATAAAGCAGAGCTACTGTACAAGACTAAAGGGAATGTAGACAAAGGATGCCCCCATGAGGCACTTTCAGCACACTAAACTCATGCTTGAAGATGTGCTAATCAAAACAAATGCAGCTGTCAGGTGTAAGTGTGACTCTGGTGATAGCACATCTGCCTCTTGGCCAGATCAATTGTTTTAGTCCTGCACTGGAATTAGGCTCTTACCATAAATGCTGGCACCGCGTGCAGTACTAAGGATGCTGTACTGTGCATGTGTGCTGTCCTTCAGAAGAAAACATCAAACCAAGGTCCCACCTGCCATTTCTGGTACTTGCTCAAGTGGACATTAATGAGGAAGCAGACTGAGTCATCCTGCACTTGGCAGTAGTAGGTTGGAAAGCAGCAAATTCAGGAGCTAGTTTAAAATATATATATTTTCTTACTATTTATTTTATCTCTTAGCTTCCTCCGCAGCCCCTTTGGACTGATAACCCCAGCCCTGTCACCGGCTCCCCTGGACTTACCTTCACCGCAGTCCTCTGCCACAGGACCTGTAGTTCTGCCCGGCCACTGGTGCAGCACCCTCCCGAGGGTCGTCTTCATCCTGCCGCACAGAGAGTTTTTCCTCCACTTTTCTCCCCAGGCCCACAGACGTGCAATGGGCACAAAGTCCCAGCTCTGCCTCTGTGGAGACAGCTCTAGCATCCTGTGTGGGATCTCCCTGTGTTGCGGGTGTGCAAGTGCTACCACCCAGCCACCACTGGGTGGCAGGCAAGTAGCTGCCAGCATGCCCCTCCCCAAGGGAAGAGTTGTCCTAGGATGCCCATCCTTCCTCTTCCTGCCAGCCTACAAGCAACCCAAATCTGTTTCCAACCTCAGGTCAGCGTGCATGAGGTATGGCATCCAGCTCCTCAAGCCTCTGTCACTGAAGCTATAAACTATTTTTTCTAAGACTTTACTACATATAGTATGAGAAAAAACAAAGTGAGTGTAAGAGTGAGTCAAGCTTAAAATACACAGGTTACTCACCTGTAAAAGTAGCTCTAGGAGTGGTATATGTTGTACATCCACACGTTCTAGCATTGTCCATTCCCTTTTAAATCTTGCCAGAAAGTCATAAAGCTGGCTTCTCTCACCCATCTGGGTGATATAACCTTCGTCTCTGCCCCATGACACCAGATCTTGCCCGCTGGAAGCAGTGATTGTGCACCTGAGCCAGGGGAGGTTGAGTGGGTCCGTGTGGATAAACAACATATACCACTCCTAGAACTACTGTTACAGGTGAGTAACCTGTGTTTCTGGGGTTGTGGATACGTTGTTCTATTCACACATTCTGGCAGACTCCTAGCAGTTCTCCGGAAGGGGGGAGGCAAGGCACACACACCCTACTTGGGAAATAAAGATAGGAGAACCGAGGCCCCAAAACCAGCATCCCAGCATGACTCTAAGTCAATATGGTAATGGGAAATAAAGGTGTCTGCTGACTTCCAGGTAGCAGCCCTGCAGATTTCCTGGTTGGGACATCCCTAGAAGCAGCCACTGACACAGTGATATGGCAGGTGGAATGAGCCCTTAGCTCTCCAGGAGGCTCCCTATCCACCAACCTATAGCAGAGATCAATGCAGGAACTGATCCACCTGCCAATTGGCTGCTTGGCTGCAGGTCTGCCAGGTGTGGCTTCAGTGTAGGTGACAAACAGCTGGCGAACCTCTCCCCAAACTCCAGTCATGCACTCTTTGTACTAAGCGAGCACTCACCTCAGGTCCAAAGTAGGGAGCCTGTGTTCGCCTCCAGGTGTGATTAGGGAAGAACACCAGAAGAGTCATCATCTGGTTCAGTGAAACTCTGACACAACTTTCGGGAGAAACTTTGGGTTGGGGTGCAGGACAACCTTGTACCTGTGGAAGATCAGGTAAGGAGACTCCACCAAGAGCACTTGGAGCTCACTGTTCCTTCTGGTTGACATGATAGCCACCAAGAAGGTGGTCTTCCATGACAGGTGAGACATCTCACACTTACGCAATGGCTCAAATGGCTTGCCTATGAGCTTTGCCAAAACCAGCAACAAGTCCCACGGTGGTGGTGGTGGTTCACGCACCGGAGGGGAAATGTGATCAAGGCCTTTGAAAAAGTGCCAGACCACCTCTTCCTGTGCCACCCACTGCTGACCATCCTGTGCCCGGTAAGCAGAGATGGCTGCCAGGTGCACCTTAAGGGTCATCAGTCAAAGTCCCCCTTTGGAAAGAGAGACCACAGGTAGTCCAAAATGAAAATGTGGGTTATGTATTGCAAATATCAATCACTCTTTCAAGTACTTTCATAAGTCATAAGGATCCTTAAACATTGGTTATCCATGAGAAGAAAGGATTGTTAGGTGTGCCCAATACTAATGAATTGTTGAAACTGAGTATTTAATGTACTACATATGTGGTTTAGTTTCCCTTTATTTGTCAGCACTTAAGTAAAATATATATCTATATACATATATCTATATCTATATATATATATATATATATACGTATATATACACAGACTTGGATTGGTTTTGTGAGAAGACTATAGCATGGGGTGTCCCCTGAGGTTTAACCATCACAGATACTAGTGTTATTACATCCACCAATCTGGCGCTCCAAACAGAAATATGAACTAGTGACTGTTTCCTTTAGTAGTTTTGTCATATAAACACCTGCATATTTTATCATAGAGTCCCCAATTATATAAACTCTATTGATTAGCTTTGCATCATCCATATCTACTTCCATATTCCCTTGCTGGTCCTCCTGTTAAGTATCATAACTTGACTGGGATCATTACTAGGAGTTACCCTGCTTTGACTCTGACCTGATCAAGTTCAGCACCAGCCCTCTGATCCATTTCCTCCCCCTCCAATAGCAGAAGGGGCTGAAATGAATTAGCCAAGGGGACCTCGAAGCTCATGGCTCTTCTCCCTTTCTTTGTTGTTCTTATATTTGTCTGTACCTCCCAGTCCTCATCCTGCTCTATCTGGTTCCTGTCCCTTTTATTTATTTGTTCACTTGTCCCTTGATTATCACTCTCTTTACCACTATCAATTATACTAGACTGGTTCAGACATTTCAACTCCAGTTGCAACCCCAGGATTTTTACTTTAAGCTCCTTTAAATGAACATATTGCAGGCAGACATATTCCTGTACACCATAGCACACCTCCAGACTAAATTTTTTGCACTCATTGCATTTGGTGCCTATTTCTCCCACCCTTAGTGTCACAAAAGGACTTTCTATTAGAACACTCATCTCTGTTATAAATGACTGACTCTTACCAATTCTCTTATCCTATGTACCACACGGTTTTTGAATTCCTTCCGTACTTCCCGTTTCCCCACTTAAACATGCTGAAACATGCGCTATGATGCGTGTGTCTCAGCACACATCTCCACGTGCGATGCCACATGTTCGAGCTCGCAGTGCTCGCTCTGGCTGCTGTTTTTGTGTGCTGCGACCAGGAACCAATCCCTGGGGTCACGAGCAGGCACAGGGAACAATAGCCAAAGAAATACTTTAAAACTCTCCCTAGTGCACAATTTAAGTGCTTAGAGGTCTACACCAGCCCAGCTCATTCATTCCAGTTAAAATCAAATATATTTCTGCGTTCCCCAGGAGTTGTAGTTCTCTTAAGACAATGAGAACTACAAACCCATAAGACTTCTGTCTGAGTCTCTGTCTCTACTACCTTGATGTTTACCCCGAGACAGAGACTACCACACCAGCCAGCAATAGCAATCAATAGGGTCTCACAACCTGGTTCTCCTGTCCCTTAGCATGTCGCTGACTCACAGGATGAATCCAGGGATTTGAACCCACTGGCTTTCTTCTAGTGGCTCTGACTGCTGAGATTCCTGGTGCTCAGTGTGTTGAGCTACAAAATAAATATTTCCAAATAGTTATGGCGGCCACACCTTAAAGGCGCATGTGCAGATGCTGATGAGAGCAATGTATTGGCACAGCTGCTCCTGGTTCTGAGTTGTTTTTCGGGTCGGCCTGTCTCGGGACCCCATGAGAAATAGAAGAAAAAAGAAAATGAGAAAAGTGAAAGTATTAAATAATGTAAAAAGTTTTGGTGGTCCATGCTGTGTACCTTGGAAAAATTTGGCTGGAGCAGCGGCTCCAGTAGTGTCTGCATAATTTGGTGCCGGGGGAGTATATTGTAAATAGTTGTTTTGGGACTACGATTCCCGGTAGGGCATTGGGGCCAGAGTGAGTGTTGGCACCTTGAACTAGGTCCAGGAGTGGACCTCTAGATTGGTTGGGATTTGCCGGTACCTGGTAGAGGGGACACAAAGCAGGAGCAGGCGGTAATCAGGGAGAGAGACCTGAGGAGGAAGGAGAGCAAGAGAGAGGTTGAAGGGGCCGCTTGCCAGCTCGGCTCACAAAGGCTGCCTTTTTAATGCAGCAGAGTGTCTCAGGAGCCCAAAGGACATGGCAGCAGTTGTTAGTTTGGTGTCCCAGTTCCTTGGGAGATAATGGGAATCATACCAGAATATGAGAAGGGAGGGCCTGCAAAGAGCCTGTAACATGGGTGTGGTCTGTTGCTGTCAGCCCAGTAGGACCACTGCTGAGTGGGACCTCCCTCTCAAGGAGGAAGACAGATTTAAGAGAAAAATGGCACCTTAGAGGTTAAGGGATCCAGAGATTCGGGCAAAACCCCTGGTCCCAGAGACTTTAGATGTGTACATCAAGTATGGAGGGACTGTGAGCGGGGTCAATTGGGAGCCAGAGGATTTGGAGGTACCTTCTCTGGTTCCATGGTGATCCCAGGCTTAGAGACTATCCTAGTTTCTGGCTGGAGGATGAACTGTTGCAGTTCGAATAATAGCCTGATTAGACCACAAAGTTAAGCTGCCTACATTTTGGACTGTGGGCTGCCTAGCCTGCAAGGTAGCTGCTGGGAATGTAGCTATGTGAAGAGACCTTCACGGTGCTGAGCACCACTGAGCTTCAGATATGATTTTTGTGGTCCAGAGCAACCTGTTTATGTGTTTTCTGCTCCACTGAGTGGCTGTTTCCTGTTCTGCACTAACTGTTCATTAAATGAGATCCTGTAATTCCTGTAGTTCTGATGTTTGCCTCATTTTGTTTGGATGAACTGTTGGCTGTTAACAAGAGCTTTGCCTCCACAGCCCACCTCCCAATGTGTGTTCCAGAGTGGCATCCAGGGGTCAGGCCTTGGATGACCCTTGAGGAGCAGGCAGGAGACCTGCCTGGTGAAGACTGTCTACAAAGGTCTCAGAGACAAAGATGGCAAGGCCAGGCAGGTGAAGACCAGCTTCTCATCTTTTCAGTCAGCCAGCTCTGCAACCAGAGGTCTGAGGGTACCCCAGTTTCATCAGGTCTGGTAAGTCAGGATGACCAGGTATGTGGACTCTTTCTGCTGTATAGCACCCCCATCCCTCGGACTTTGTCCATCATACCCCTAGGCACTTGGGGGGGCTTACATAAACAAGGGGAGGAGATGACCGGAGATCGAGTAGGGTCTACAGTGGCACAGTAGTCAGGGAAAACTTTGCAAACTAGGTGAGCTAAGAGGTCCTTATCTGCCGACAACTTCTGTTTTCTGTATTAACTCTTAACATACACTACTGGCTACACAATCTCACACTGCTGCCTACTGCTTTGATGTCAGCTACAGGGGATTTGGAGATTTTGTAGTAACAGAAGATGTCACCCCAGAACTAAGCAAAATTAGCCTGACACAATCTACTTTACTACAATAAACTGTAAGTAAACCCCAAAAGTTTTTGCACACGAAGTGCACATTGTAACAAGCCCCCCATTTGACTGTGGTGCCCTTGGTGCTGACTGTTCCCCTTTTATACTTGTCAGGCAGAAAGAAAACTACAGGTAGGGAACTTAAAGGAGAACTGTGCTGGGCCTGCATGGAATTTTCCCAACTGAAGTTGTTTTTTACATCTTGGTTCTAATTCTGTCATTATTCCATCTATACGGGCCTTTAGCAACCTCAGTGAGAATTTCTGCTTTATAATATAGTATGGTAGTAATTACAATTTTAAAACTGTGTGATATAGTTTATCTCCCTAACAACCACAGAGTTCCATAGTAAAACATGGATGCATATGAACATATGAACACTACGAATTGCTGGCAGAAAAAGGCTCACAGGTCTATCAAGTCTGCCCGATTGTGTAGCTCTTAGTTTCATATTACTACAGCTGCAGCCCCACCCAAACCCCTCCCTTCCTCCCTTTCCTGGTTTTTCCCCTTGGTGTTCTTGTCTGTACTAATCCTGCCCTTGACTCTATCCCAACTCCACTTAAAGCTATCCTCTGTCCTTAGTTCAATTAAATCCTCTAGCAGTGTGTTCTATCGTGCCACCACTCTCTCTGTAAAGTAGTGCCTCCTGGTCTCCCTCCTGAACCTTCTCCCTTCCAACTTCAGACTGCGCCCCCTAGTGACCCTTCCCCCCTTTGAGTGGAACAATACTTCTTCTCTGACTTAATTTATGCCTTTCAAGTACTTAAAGGTCTCTATCTTGTCCCGTCTTTCCCTTCTGTCTTCCAGCAGATATATGTTGAGCTCCGTCAATCGTTCCTCATACGGCAACTCCCCCAGTCCCATGATAATTTTTGTAGCCATGCATTGCACCCCCTGCAGTAAGCTAACATCCTTTTTGAGGTATGGGCACCAGTACTGCACACAGTACTCCAAATGTGGCCTCACCAGTAATCTATACAAGGGAAGGATGACCTCCTTCTTCTAGAGGTGATCCCTCTGACAATGCACCCTAGCATCCTATTTGCCCTTGATGCTGCCCTGCTACACTGTGCTGATACCTTCATGTCCCCTGTGACTATTACCCTAAGGTCCCTTTCCTCCTCTGAAGCTGTTACCACACTCCCCCCCAGCCAGTAGCTGGTCCTGGGATTTCTTGCTCCAAGGTGCATGACCTTCCACTTAGTGTTAAACCCCAGATGCCACTTCTTAGACCAGTGTTTGAGTTTAGCCAGATCCTCTCTGAGTGCCTGCCTTCCTTCCTCATTGTCTACTTTGCAAAAATCTTAGTGTCATCTGCGAAACAGGCTGATCTTACTCTTGACCCCTCAGTAATGTCTCCAATGAAGACATTGAGACAAAACAGGGTCCAGCACTGAACCCTGTGTTACCCCACTTGTTACTGGCTTTGGCTTGGATGCTCCCCCTTACAAATACCCTCTGTTGTCTGCCCTACAACCAGCTGTCAACCCACCCACCAGTTTCTCCACCACTCCCCGTCCCTCCAACTTGCTCATTAACCTCCCGAGGGACACACGAGTTAAACCTTGTTGAAGTCCAGGTACAGGACATCGACAGCATGGCCTTCGTCAACCGCCCTAGTGACCCAGTTGAAGAAGTCGATCAAGTTAGTTTGGCACTATCTTCCTGAGACAAACCCATGCTGTCTCTCATTCTGTAGACCATCACTATCAAAATAGGTTATCAACCTCTCCTTTAGAATGGTCTCCATCAACTGCATCGATTTCAAGAGCAGATGGGACAGAGTACTGGGTTTAGTGATTGCTCAGGTTGTTAGCATTAAGAAGGGGAAGGAGGTGTGTGGACTGGGAAGAATAAAACCCCATTTGGACAATAGGTACCAGACAGATAGGGAACTATGGGTAGATTAGATGGACTTTTTTTTTTGCTGTCATTGTCAATGCATTGTACCAATAACAGAAGAGCAGAACAGTAACATAAACTGATTACATCATATAGTTCTAAAATGGCTCTTAATAGCACTATGTAAATCAGAAGCACATACTTGGATAAACACAAAACTAGAACAAGAAGGGACATGATTGAGATCTGCAAGTAATTCACAGTGATGAACAAGGTGCAGGAGTAGTGTTTCCTTCAGAGGAAGGAAGGTGCAATAACACCAGGGCATGCAATGAGTCTAAGGGGGGGTGAGTTTAGGAGATGCATGAAGAAATACTTCTTCACAGAAAGGGTGGTGGCACTGGTGGATGACTGGAACAGCCTACTAGAAGAGGTAGTGTGGGCAAGGACTGCGGAGTCTCCAAGCATGTGCAGGATAGGCACAAGAGCAAATTAGTTAGAGGAAAGGGAGGTGGGAGGTACATCATTGACCAAATAGGGTCACAGGTGTTGAAACAGCAAGGAAAAGGGTGTGACTAGATAGGTCTACCAGTCCTTTCCTGCTGATAAAGTCTATGTTTCTGTTTCTATGATTCCATTTGGTATAGTACTTACCTTAACACCAGTGGGTAAATCAGAAGTGTCTGCTGTGGTTATTTTAATAGGCCAGAATAGCTGGAACAGGAACAGACTTGGAACAGGAATTTTCAGAAGTTTGTACTGGGAAAAACGAAGGTTCCACAAGGTTTGCTTATAAAGAAAAAAAAATCTGCATGACTGATAGTGGATGCTGTGCATGATAACCCTCTGAAGCTGGAGCTTCTTGGATATACTAGATACCAGTAAGTAATTATTATAAATTCCTTTGACTATAACTAGCAGTAAGATGATCATGTGAACTTACTATATACCCATATGGTATTTTATTTTACTACAAATTGTTCAATATTATCTCTATTAAAAGTGCGATATTTATTTAAACTGTAAATTATGTGTATTGTTATAGCTGTATCTCATTTTTGAAAAAATCAATAACAAACTTACAAAGCTAAAAAAAAAAAAGCTGGAGCATGAGGGCTTTTGAAAGGCTCTACCTGCAGTTCAATGGATGAGCAACCAGCCACACCTACTTCCTAAACTATAAAAGCAGTTCCTCCCAGCCTCCGTCTAAAGCACTTTCTCTTTGCAAGCCAGAGGCTGTGTTGGTCCCTTTTCTCACTCTGCACCCCCCCCCCCAAAAAAAATCATATATATTTGTTTGTGTTCTGGACTATCTTTGGTTTCTGCTGGTTGTGTTCCTGTGTTTCTCCTACTTTGGTTAGTATTTGTTTTGCTTCTGGCTGCTGTGTACTTCCTTGTGTGCTTGTTTTTCTGTTCTACTATGTTTGAGCTTTGGTTTTGTGTTTTCTTTTGGGGCTTCTAGTTCGCTTTATGGCCCAGATATTTAAACTGTGCCAGGCTGTGGCATAAGCCTGGGCACAGCTCAACTAGCTGTGCAGGGGCATGGACTGGGCGATATTCAAGCGAAGCCTGCGCTGTGGCTCAGCATCGTTGAATATCAGCACCTAACCATACGCAGTGCGTATGGTGCAGTGGCACTGCACCAGTGCCAGTGGCCAGAGTGGAGCATGGGGATGCGCTAGTGCAAGTTCCATTGCGCAAGGCGCAACAACCACGATATTCAAAAGTTGACATGCAAATGGGGCCATAATATATGCAAGGTGCAAATGGGGCTATTTGCATGTCATTATGGCCCCATTTGCATGCAGGTGTGCCAATTCCTGACGACTTGCACCTGGCGCTTTGCCAGGCAGCAGCCATTGGGGACCGATGCCCCCTGCAGTGTGGCAATGTGCCCAACAGCCCAATCACGAGCATTAGTAATATAAATGTAAACCCCAATATCCCTGGTGGTTCAGTGGACCACTGTCTGCCCAATCGTGAGCTGATGTAAAAATAAATAAAAACTCCTATATCCCTGGTGGTCCAGTGGACCACCAGGGATATAGGATTCGAGTCTGTCTATTTTTACTTAAGCCCACGATCGGACAGGCAGCAGTCCACTGGACCACCAGGGATATAGGATTAGAATCTGTTTATTTCTACTTCACCCCACGATCGGGCAGGCAGCGGTCCACTGGACCACCAGGGATATCAGATTCTATTTTTCCACACCAATGCCCGTGATCAGGCATGGGGGCCACCACCATGGAGGTGCAGCCGGAGCTCGGGTGGTCACCCATAGGTGGCAGCTGCCGTGCTGCACCCTGCAATACGGCAGCTCACCTGTGGGTGGCCGGCCGTTGCTCCTTTTTTTTTTTTTTTTGCTCAACTTTGTGCGGCGCAGGTAGGGGTTGGCCATGCATGGCTCAGCACATCCCGGGCTGAATATCGGGCTGTGCAGAGTATGCATGGGCACACCCCCCCACCTGTGCCTGCATACATTATTGATACACTCCGGCGCATCGGGATTTGTGCCAGGCACAATTCCCGTTTGAATATCATGCCAGGGCACATCAGTGGGTTGCGTATAGTGCAACACTGTTGTGCCATGTGCAACCCTTTGGAATATCTGGCCCTATGTGTGCTGTGTTACTCCTTTGCAGGGTTCTAGCTCCCTTTCCTCCCCAGGTACCTGACAATCTAAGTTTTCCTTGCATTTGTTGTATGTTTTAGCTCCTATTCTAGCCCTCTGCTACTGCTTCCACTTAATTACCTGCACCTGGTCTAAACTCTTGCTCTTAGCTAGCAGCAGCAGGTACTGCTGCATTTCTGTTCCAACTCCAGGTAGTCTGTCCAGCTTTGCTACTTCCTTCCTTTGGGGATTGCTCGCTCCAGTCTTCATTATGTTTAAAAGTTTATTCTGCCTCTACAAATTTCCCAATTCCCTTTCTTTATCAATATATTTGCTCAGTTGCTGCTGTATTTAATTAGCATGCACTCTCACTTCATTATTCTTTGTGCATACAGCCCTATTTCAGTTTGCTTGGCCATTCAGTGCTACTGGTTGCACAACACATTTATTTTACACTCCGTGGGAAACAAGCCTGAGTCTACTCCAGTTCTATATTACTTCTCCATGGGATTCAGCAGCTGCTTCAATGCAATTCACCAGTGGCTCCTTGGTTTCCGCTCCAGCTGCAGGCCTTTTAGCAGAATGGTTCTAAGTTTACCTGTTTTGGCCTATGAGTCCTTATTTTGCTTCACTGTCACCTTTGCTTGTCCCATGGAGCTCTGCTTGCACATAGACCTTTTTTTTTTTTTAATTTTTGCTCAAACATTTTATTTGCACTCAATGGGACTCAAACCAGAGTTTAATGCACTTCTATATTACTTTCAACATATGATTCAGACCTGCTTAAATGCAATGTATCAAGCAATTATTTGTAAACAACCCTTCTGGGGTTTTAATCTGCTTCTTTATACTCTGGAGGTGAGCTCAGCTACAGCTGTTACTGTAAACTAGTTTTAAAATCTGCATGTGGGTCACGGCACTTTACCGTGGCTTCTTTATTTTCCTACAGTGAAGACTGTGCAGTTACAGTGTAAGTCAGTGAGTCACGTACTTCATTTACTTTGTGTTCCCATACTGCCTTCACCACTAAAATCCTCTGGGTATTTGTCACTTTTAACTGGCACTAATTGATGGTCTGTTTGGCTAGCCTCATACTGACTAAAGGCCCAGATAACCTGAGCTAGCAGATTGGCAGGTCAAGCTATCTTGCTGTTGTGTACTATTTGTTTACCTGGCCCATTGCTATGGTTGTTTACCATGCCACTTTTTGCCTGTTACTCCCTGCTTTACCATGTATGGCCTGTACCATTACTAAAGGTGTTTACTTTGCTGTATAGTACCTGAGAGTCTCTGTAGTATCTTGTATAGCCTGTTCTATTGCTAGAAGTGATTGTGACCATGCCCTTCAATTAATTGGCTCTGAGCTTGCTCTCAACTGAGGTTTCGCTCTGCACCCTAGTCAGCATCCTGAGCATGTGATGCCTGGTGTGGAGGCCTTCCTTTCGGGCCCATAGTGGGAATGTCCTTGCTCCAGGTGGAGCTTTGGCCATATGTGTGCAGCAGTGACTCTTGTTGTAGAATTTGACTAGCTGCGAAGGGAGGATATATTGCTATCCTTTAGCTGTGGTATCAACTGCTGAGGCATCTTCAACGCATTTTCCCTACAACCGCCCTTGGTTCTCTTGATCTAAATAGTAGATTGCTAGGTCAAGTGAGTGCCTCAGTGGTCATTCTTTCCTCCTCCCGCCATCAAGGCAGTTTGTTGCAGAGGCTAGTACTCGCTACCCTCCACGGCGCTCCCTTAGAGGGAAAGAGTGAGAGTTTCCTCAAAATTGGAATATTTTCTGCTCCCCTTGTTTGGATTTCTAAATGGCACTAGCAGAGCCAACACTAAATACAATATCCCAAGCCTGGAAGGAAGCAATATCAGCCTTGGATCGCTAGAGATTTCCTCCTCAAAGGTTTTTTTTTCTGTCTTCCATGCCACAGGTCATGATACTAGTTAGTTTAGCAATATTCCCTAGCTCACTTAGGCAGGTTCTGCTGTTGGGTGGTGGCCCTACTAGCCATTCCCTCTCTTTAGGAAGCCCCTTGCTGTCATCAGCACAAGCCATATTATTGGAGCTATCATGCTAACTTGTGTGTCTCACATATGTTTCATTAAGCAGCTAGCTGCTGTCAGTCTGCTTCTCTGCCTCCTAGTCATCGATGGCTGCTACAATTTTTTTGTGGATTACTTCCTAAGGTAGCTTTAGGTGTCAGCGTGGCTCAGTTGGTAGCACATCCGCCTCTGGACCAGAAGGTCGTGGGTTCTCGTCCCACACCTGGATTGGACTTGCACCTAAAAATCGCTGACATCCGAGTGCAGTAATGGGGGGTGCTGTACTGCTGGGGTGTGCTGTCCTTCGGATGAGACGTTAAACCGAGGTCCCTTCTGCCCATCCTGGTGTTGTCCTGGTGGGTGTCCAGGTGGAAGTAAAAGAACCCAGGGCACTCTTCGCAAAGAGTAGGGAACATTCCCGGTGTCCTGGCCAACATTCCCCCTTCCCATAAACCGGTTCACGCAATTATCCAGGCTGTGTGTGGGTGATGATGTGCGATATGGCTGCCACCACACATTCAGTCACTTCACTACCAGTCTAGCTTTGCTTGTAAAGTGCTTTGGATGTATGAAAAGTGCTATATAAATGCTGATTCGTCTTCTTCTTTAGCCAAGGAACCCTTCCAGTGGCACCTCTAGGGGTTAAACACTCTCACAGGGTTCCTTGCCTCAGTACCCTATAGGGTGGTAATTCCTAATGGAATAGAGTGCGAATGGCCACAAATGTTGTTATACAGTTGCACAAGCATAATATTATACTGGCTGAGAAAGCCATTGAGTTAAAGTTCTGCCTGCAGTTCAGTGGGTGAGCAACCAGCCATGCCTACTTCCTGAACTATATAAGCAGTTCCTCCCAGCCTCCATCTGAAGCACTTTCTCCTTGCCCCACCATCCTCCCCTCCTCTTCCAGCAGCTAGCGCCTCTACTCCCAGGGGGTTCCTTCCTAAGGTTCCTTTAACCAAGTGACCCTTCATGCAGCACCTCTTGGGGTGGAACCCTCTTACAGGGTTCCTTGCCTTAGGTACCCCTACAGGGTGGTAATTCCTAGTGGACTAAAGAGTGTGAATGGCCACAAACATTGTTATACAGCTGCACACACATAAATTACACTGGTTGAGAAAGCCATTGAATCATACAGGTGAAAGCAGTTTAGTAAGACAGGATGTGGGTGAGAAGTGGTGATATCCATGAAAGGCCGGATTTCATTTCAGTTCACCTTACACTAACACCACTTCCCTTTGCATCAACTAACTATGCCATGCACCATGGAACATTGCTAAATTGGGTTAGTAACAGCAAAGTTAAAGTGATGTTAATGTAGAGTGAAAATTATATTTTCTGTTGAAGTATTTTTTCCAGCAGTGGTTCACATTACATTCCTATTCCATATTTACTGGCCTTTTAGAACAGTGGTACCACTCGTGAATGAATGAGAAATACCCACTGATCTAAAGGGACACTGTCCACTTCATTCTTCAATTTCCAGTTCAATCACAGTTTGTCTGACTGGTGCTCTTGTTGGAAACTACTTTGCTAATAAAATACAAAGATGCCAATAAAAAGTAACTTGTACCCTTTATTTAAACTAAACAAATATTTAAGTTGGACCTAACTCCCTGTGCATCCATGAGCTGGGTTCCGGTGTTAATATTATGGGAACACAATCTCGCCAAACATATCGGGGCAAAAGAAAGCAGGCAAATGAAAGAGGGGCATAATAATATTTGGCACACCAAAGCCACCACAACAGAAAGCATGCCATAATGGTGCAGACTAGGTGGAATCTACAGGAGCAGCGGGCTCCAAATGACCACCCTCACAGTGCCACACTGTGCCTGCCCATGCTCTTGCATGGTGACACCTGCTCCGCCAGCTATGTTGCCACATCCTGTTGCCATGCACACCACTATTACACTGCTATGGGGCTGCTGCAGGATACCACAGTGCCCTGGGGATGCTTCCGTCTCAGACCACGGACAGGGAATGAGTAAGTGTGGCAGCCATTAGTGAGCATACCTGTGGCAGGCTGTGGCCCAATGGTTTGTATGGCTGGACTGGGTAAGCAGGATGGGGGTAGGTGCAGGTGCTGTGTGGCCAACCAGTCTTTGGTGGCCATATGTGGCTGTGTTGGGGGCCAGTGGGGTGGCTGAGGGGGGGATGCAGGTGTGCCACAGGCATTTGCACTTGGGGGTGCGGGCACAGGGATCTGCTCCATTGGTAGCTCTGGTGTTCCCACTGTGCCCACACCATCGGTCGTTCGGTGTGTCACCTCCCTCCAGCTTCACCCATGATTGTGGGGACACTGAGGTGTCCGGGACACACCGTGCTGGTGGCCCACATTATTCCATTCCACGATGTTATTGTTGGGTGATGCTATTGTCCGTGATGAAATGGCTGCGATATTATGTTCCACTTTATTTTACAGGTGATATTATCCCCCGGAACCCCTAAGCTGACATGGCACTGAGCAAGGGGTACACTCCATCATGAATGAGTTTGCAATTTTGGTAGGCATGCTGGTAAAGAAATCCTTCTGCTTTTAAAGCATTCACCGAGCTCATGAAAATGATCCCTGCTTGATAACAAGCAGTTTATTTTAAACAAGTGCTTGAAAATTCAAGTGGGGACTCTGTGCATCAGTGCATGTCCAGAGTCCTAGCTTGAATTTTCAAGCTCTTATTCAAAATGGTTAGAGAGCTCATTTTCAAGTTTGGATCATTTTCATGAGCTCAGTGAAAGCTTTAGAAGCAGAAGGCATTCTTTACCAGTATGCCTACCAAAACTACAAACTCTTTCATGAAGGAGGGCAAGCCCGGCTCAGCGCCATGTCACTTCGTATACATTAGGAGCATCGGTGGATGCATTCGGTCAGAGCTGACTTAAATGTTTGTTTAGTTTGAATAAAGGATGCAAGTTACTTTTTATCAAAATATTGGCATCTTTGGATTACGTGTACAGAGTAGTTTGCAGCAAGATCACAGGTCAGATGTAGTGTGATTGAGCTGGAAATCAGGAAAAAAGCTGACAGTGTCCCTTTAACTAAAAGACTTTCAAAGAATGACCAATACTAGGCCCATTCTGTTGGGTTTCTGGCCTCTGTGTTAAGCATACCTCTTCACTGTTCCACATTATGAGTGAAGGCCAAATCCTCCATAAAACTGCTGTGCCATACAACTACCCTGACATGGAAAAGGTGATGCCGTCACAGAGAAAGTATTGTAAACATGGACTTCAAGCAGAAATTCTAATATTTCTTTAGGGTGCAACATCAAAATTAAACTGCACCTAGTGAAAGCCAATGGTTTACACAGTATTGATTGTATCTCCTGTACCCCAGTCAGTTTCAGACCACCAACGACCGTTGATGAAAGTTCAAGCATAGCACACTGTACCTGACAAACATCTGGAACATGTTTAGTCAGTTAGTTCATTTATGCCATCAAAATATGATTGTGACAAAGTTAGGGGCCTAATAGTGGCCAACGGGCATAGCAGTAGGTAGGGAACATGGGATGGGGTAGCGAGTCAAATAACCACAGATAAACACTAGTTAGTGAGGAAATATCACGGTACTATAGCCAGACTACAGGGTATTTTTGCTGTTACTTTCTATGTTTCTATTATAGAGGTAAATGTTACACACTGCTTGTAACTTATTTATTTATTTATTCAATTTTGATAACCGGTAAGCGCATGAGCCCTCAAGGTCCCTTTTCAGGGTCGCATCTGGAGTTAGTTACATAGTAAAGCATTTCACAAAGAGAAAGTACATCGCTAAGTAGTAGTAATTGACCATTACAGGTTACACAATAGAGCATTTCATACACAGAGAGAGTACACAGCAAGTAGGAGCATCTGACAGTTACAGCTTACAATCTGGTTAGCACAGTGTGGAGGGTCAGGTGTATAGTACATGGTATTATTTAGGCATTCATGCAGTAGGAATAATAGTAATTAGTACGGGGAGTGGTCTTAGCAGACAATCAGAACACCATACGGACTTGACTCCGGTTAGCAGAGGACTAGATTGGCCCAGGCCAGCATGGGCTTGTGAGCTAGTCCCTCCTGCTCAGTGTTCTTGCACATGTACAAGTGCTATTCCTTAAGTGGTGTGCCCGCAGCCCAGATTGGAAGATTCCCAGGGGCTGCATCCTGCAATTTTTGTGGGAGCTTGTTCCACAGTACTGGAGCTGCATGGGCGAAGGATTTGTCACCCGCTAAAGTGCGTACCCTAGGTATTTCAAGGAGATTTCTCCCAGTGGTTCAGAACTGTGTGTCCATTCTCTTGGGGACCAGCGGACCAGTCAGTCCATCTGGGGGGCTGTTACGTAGCTTAAATGTATCACATAACAGTGGGTACTGCAGTCGATTTGTAAGAGAAGGCCACTTAAGGGAGGCCAGTGCATCGCAGTAGTTTCTCCTTTGTGAGGTGATGTAGTGAAGCGAGCCACCAGTACCTGCATTCTAGTGAGCTCCTGCTTTCCCAAGCCCTGCATGACAGAGGTGGCATAGGTCAAGGTTGGTAGCAGAATGCTGTTGGCTATTGTGATCCTGGTCTCGGGGACTAGCTGAGTGTTCAGGCGGTAGAGCAGGCCAATTTTTCAGCGCAGGGTTTTGGTTACCTGGTCAACATGTGGCTTCACAGTAAGGCCTTGGTCCCAAGTCAGCCCTAGGTATTTTAGGGATTTCACTACCTCGATGGTGGTACCCGTAGATTAGACAATTGGGAGTAGAGAGTTTCAGTTCTGCCCAAGTGTTCTGGGGTCAAAGACCATGGCCTTTGTTTTTGTAGCATTGAGGATTAGCCTGTTTTCTGCCAGCCAGGTTTCTAGTGATGCAAAGTCCAATTGGAGGAGGGCCCCATATCTGCAGTGCTATTTGAGGATCGGTAGATCACTGCATCCTCAGCATACTGGACCAGCAAGCATCCTCCGCAGTGTTTGTTCCTATCATTGACAAATAGTGTGAATAGGAGGGGGCCTAGTATGGATCCTTGGGGCACCCCTTCCTTGAGAATGGGTGGTTCAGATATAGTGCCTCTCCATTTGACCTGTTGGGAGCAGTCCGTTAGGTAGCTGCCAAACCAGTCTAGTGAGTACTGGTCAAGCCCAAGGTTACCTAATTTGCTTAGCAGGAGGTCATGATCTATTAGGTCAAAGGCCTTAGGTCTATAAAAACAGCCCTGGTGGGGGTACCCCTGTCCCAGGCACTGATTATGTCAGTTAAGAGCCTGATGAGGGTTGTGTCTGTCCCATGGTTTCTTCTGAATCCATGTTATGTATGCTCTAGCAGTTTGTTAGTTTCAGGTAGTCTCTGACTTGGCAGTAGACTAATCTTTCCTGGATTTTGGCTGCATGCATAGCAGAGAGAGGGCCTATAGTTTCCCATGGACTCTCTAGGCCCCCTTTGTGGATGGGGAACCACATTTGCCTGCTTTCTTCTACTAGGTACAACCCTTCAGTCAGTGACCTGTTTATGAACCACGTGACAGGGGCACTATAGCATGGTACTGCCTTCACATAAGGCATGTAAGGCAATATGCTGCTGCTAGGTGTGTGGAATCCATGCAGGTATTACGCTAGGACACCTATTACCTGGCACACCTGCATATTGCTGCCCAAGACTGTTCTTGATGGTGAAGAATGCATTGTATAAATGCTGTATTGTGACATCTGGTGGCCACCACAGGAACTATGAAAACTCAAACTTCAGATGTTGGAAGGGAACTGAAAAATGCCAACACAAATTACAATCACCAGTGTAATGGCACTCAACTGTTACTCGTGGTGTTGGCTACCTCTGCAGTTGCCAAATTTCAGCTAGGGCAGTTGGTCCATTCAGCTAGGAGGAAGAGGAGAGAACAGTCTGTGTCATGGAAGATGCTAAGCAGAATGACTGATCAGTCAATCTAGTGCCACTAATCACACGGATGCCTCCTCTCTACCTCCCTTCTGGTCACACATGGCACACTAACACAATCAGATGGCCGACAGATTTATAAAGGAAAGGTATACTGTGGGATAAGAATGGAGGAGCAATGGGTTAGCCAAGTTTTGGCTACTATCACCTCCCCCAAAATACAAAAAAAACACCCTGGTCACCCCAGGAGGCCTGGGCTAGTCCCACTGTTACCTCTTCCCCCACCTCAGTCACTTCCTACCCTACACCTCCCTCCCAGCATTCTGCATCCAGCCCTTTTTATGTTTATGTTCATGCGCACATGCAAAGTGAACATGTTGCATTCACTCATTGTGTTGGATCTTCAGAGGTGTGTCAATATAGCATCTAGGGCAGAGGCGATGGGAGGCTCGCCACTTACAGTCCACTGAGGAGCAGGCTGATAGTAACGGTGTTCAGCCTGCTTGATGGACAGGAATTTTGTGTAGTTGAATGGAGGCAGCAAAATCTATCAGACTGTGCTGCCTCCTTTCATATATGAGGCACCGCCCAGATGCCAGCTGAGCAGTGTTATGATCAGCCTGCCTTCGTCCAGTGTTGCTGCGTCTCCTACCAACACACACACACACACACACACACACACACACACACTTCCGTATCGACACGGGGTGCCCCCCCAGTGCTGACTCAGGCCTCCTCAGCTGCGCCCATGCTGGAAGCCTCAGCACTGCTAGTGTGCCCAGTCTGGCCTGGGCTCACCCACCATCAAGCCACCACTCGATGCAGTAAACCAATTAAATGTAATTTATTATTAAACTGAAGTGTTCTGTTCTCTGGAAAGTAAACCTGATCCTGAAGCCGCTCTCCCACATAGTAAACAAAAACCCACCCTGACTCAGTCCTGACCCTCCTCTCCAGTGAACAGTGTCTGTAGCCTGTAGCACTAAGTATGCTTAAAAAAAGGATGAAATTAACCTACTGCCAGCACTGTTCAGCAGCAGCAATCACCTTTCCCTGCTGCCCACAAAGTAAGCCAAAATCCGCCAAGCCAGCCAGCCTCAATTGACCAGACTGCCTTATCTCTGCCAAATCTGCTGCAGCAGGTGTTTACTCCATCCAGTACAGTCCTACAGTGCTGTCCTCTCAACTCCAGAGTCCAAACCTACACCCCAAGTATATCAAAAGATGATGTGACTGTAATTCAGAGAACCTAACATTTGCTTGCATGGTTTGCAAAGAAATTGTCTTAGAGCACTGAGTGATTATTAAAATGCTGTGCTCTAGCCTGAGTGAAATTTATAGCCAGGCTGGTAACCACACTGCATTCGGTTCTGGTCTCTCAACTATTGCTGCCCTTCAGCCCTTAGTTAAGATGTGTCCAGACTCCTGTTTCCCCTCATCCCCTGGATCCTGCTCCCAGGTTCTGTCCCAAACTTACTTGCCACCACCCAGATAGATGGGTCAGAGATGGAGGGGGTTCAGGTAGGGGCAGAGGTTCTGTGGATTACACTGGAGTCAGGAAGGTGTTTAGCAATCCTGACAGGAGTGGTTTACAGACCTCTGGGTCAGGGGGAGGAGACAGATGAGGAACTATTAGAATTAATTTACAAAATGATGGATTGAGGGAATGCACTAGTCATTGGGCAACTTCAATATGCCAGACATCAATTAGAAACATATGCTGCAACCACTGCAAGGAGCAGAGCCATCCTGGAAGCTCTGCAAGGGACAGGACTTAGGTAACTGGTGATAGGCCCACCAGAGAAGGAACTAGTTTGGACCCAATGCTCATCAATAGGCATAGGGTTACAGATGTGAGGGCAGACAACCATGTAGTGTCCAGTGATCACTGCACAATGTGGCTTTCCATGGAAAAGAAGGAATCCTGCCACACAAGCGTAAAGATCATGGATTTCAGAAGGGTTGATTTCACAAAGTTTGAGGAATGTCTAATGGGGCCATTACAGGGAAGGGAGGAGAGGAAAGGGAGATGGTGGACAAGCAATGGACAAATCTAAAGAAGACAACAGAGGATGCTACTAAGATGTGTGTGTCAGGCAGATAAGTAAGAATAAGAGAAAAGAGACAGCTATGATTCACCAGTGAGGTAGCTAGGAGGGTGAATGGAAAGAGAAAGGTATTCAGAAAATACAAAGAAATACAGGATAAGGAAGATAGGGAAGCTTACATGGAAAAACTGAAGGAAATTGGAAAGGCAGTTAGAAGGCCCAAAGCAAGTATGAGGAAAGGATAGCATAGATGATAAAAAAAAGAGGACAAGACCTTTTTTAGATACATCAGTGAAAAGAGGAAGACCATGAGAGGGATAGTGAGACTTAAAAGGGAAGGAGGAGGGTCTGCTCAGGAAGATTGGGAAAAGGCAGAAATCCTGAATAAATACTTCTGCTCAGTATTTACAAAGCAAGTAGAGGGTGAGGGACCACCATTGAGGCAGAAAAGTGGGCAGGAACAGAGAGAAACATCAGTCCATTCACAGAAAAGAGAGTCATAAAAGAGCTAGAAAAGCTAAAATAGACAAGGCAATAGGACCAGATAGAATGTTTTTTTGTTTTTGTTTTTTTAGTTTTTGTTGACTGGGTAAGTGCACTAGGCAAATCCTGCCTATTTTCAGGCACAACTTGGGAGGAGGATACAGATGAATACCAACTGACCTTGAACCAGATGAAACTGTTGGTGGTATTTTTAGTGAAGGAGGGAAATTTGGCCAGGACACCGGGGAAATTCCCTTACTCTTGCAGGCAGGTGGTGCTGTCTGTCTGCAGGGATGGCTGACCTCAGTTCGATGGAGGTAGTGGAGGAGGATGGTTGTGTCTCTGAGGCACAGGAGCTTTTGGTGCAGCCTTCAATATCTGAGGGAGAAGGTGGGCCCAAACAGAATGATGAGAATGCTGTTATTTTGGATCAAAATATTTATTCGGCAACGGATATGGAGGAAGGGACTCCTGAATTATGGTTACAGAATGAGCTGGAGTTTAAAAAAATTGCAGCTACTAAATCTCATCTCGTTGGCTGAAAATGATTTTCAATCCTGCCACCAACAGCTTGAGGTGGAACGGAATAAGCGAAAGCAATCTTCGGCAAGCACTCACTTAAGACGGAGGTAAACAGATACCTTTAGATTTAACACCTTCAACTTCTGTTGAGTCCCAAATTTTGATCCAATTGTTCCCATACACCTCATGGAGAGATGTATAGTGGATGTTCTTTACCTTTCTGGACTTTGGGAGAAGCATTGCAACAAGCAGGATGGTTATGGTGGATGGATGTTGGATTCCTGATCCACAAATTCAGTTGCCTGGGTCAGTAAGTACTGAATCTTTGAATATGGAGGTGCAGAGGAGGTGATGAGCTTTCACGGATAAGGAGAATTTGGTGGAAACTCAACACGAATTCCCATGACAATATTCTAATGTACAGGAGGAATTGGAGGTACACAGTATGTTGGATACTATGGTTTTAGAAAGCAGTCCTGGAATGGAGAGTGAGACGGATAGGACACAAACTGAACTGTTTGTTATCCCATTGGAGGATATTACTACAGGTCATATATCAGGAGGAGATTCCCCTCCACAGAAGGACTCTAAGCCTAAAACATATGCGGGACTTTTTCGCAAACCAGCAGAGGCAGCAAAACTGCATTTTTTGGTTAGGCTTAGATATAAAGAAAAGGCCTCTGTAGTCCCAGACAGAGTTTGGGTTGGGAAAACGCTTTTGGTTGACTCTTTAAGTTTTTCACCGTCGGAGGTGTATGCATTCATTCACCCCCCTGGAGATCATTTATATGATGTTAGCTTTGAATCAATGAAATCATTGGACAAATTTTGGAAAAAATATTATGAGGTGAAAGACACTGAAGTCTGGAGGGATGATTTTATGGCCATTCCGATTACCAAACCTACTATAAAAACAGTAACTATTCTTTTTCAAAATGAGGGAGTTAACATTGCTAGTATTTTTTGGCTAGAAAAAAAATGTTCTGTGTACAATCAACCTAAGCCTATCATAGATGAAAATGGTTTTTGGACCGGGAGGTGGACAATAAGGGTACAGCTTAACCAAACGGAGGAAGGTGTTCAACACCTTCCGAGCTCCTTTTTTCTGGGTCGAGATATGGGTATTGTTTTTTATGCAGGCCAGCCAAAAAGTTGTTATAGATGTGGCTCCTTGCAACACTTGAACACTTCTGTGACCAAGTAAAGTGTTTTTTGTGGGGGGTATTAGGTCATATTGCTGCTCATTGTACTGCTTCCCCGATTTGCCATTTATGTGGGGATGAGGGCCACACTTTCGCTGAGTGCCCGTGGGCTACGCATGATAATAATGCTTCTTCAGATCAGGAATATTTTTTGTATCAGGCTAGAAGACCGTTTCATTCTACTGAGTTTGAGTTAGATAATTTGGGGAGAGGTAGGAGGCGAGGCAGAGGACGTGGAGGGGCTACAGAGGATAGGAGAGGGATTCTAGTACCACCCATAGCCCTGCCTCCTG
The DNA here is from genome assembly GCA_016271365.2 of Neoceratodus forsteri. Lineage (NCBI taxonomy): Eukaryota > Metazoa > Chordata > Ceratodontiformes > Ceratodontidae > Neoceratodus > Neoceratodus forsteri. Next base: position 556,985,073 of record CM028137.1, on the reverse strand, counting down.
TAGTTAGGGATTTTTCCCAGGCTAAAAATATGGAGTCTAATCTTTTTGTAGAACTTTCTAGGATTGAAGAACGTGAAACTCCCTTTGTAACTCCACAAGGTTCTCCTCAGCGAGATACTAGGAATTTTATGGTTTCTTCTCTGTTAGAAATAGGTCATTTGGTAGCTCCCTCTGTAAGTGGAGTACTTCATCAGTCTGAAGCGTTGGACCAGGAGGAGGCCCAGGCCCAGTCTGAGGTAGAGAGTACGAAGAGGCTTGAGAGTCAGGGTCTTCCCTGTCCCCTTTGTCTCTATCCAATAGATTTTCTGTGTTTTCTTCTTGGGGTGACCAAGTGGACAATGAAAGTCCTTTACTTGATGTAAACAGGAGTCAGGAGTCTACTATTGACGCATCAGGTGGTGTAAATTACCTCCTTGAAAGGCCCAGAGTTTGGAGGTTAAAAGGAGATTACAAGATCTAGTGGGAAAATTACCCCCGCTGAGCCATCTTCTCTGCATATAGCAAGTTTAAATGTTAATAGTATTAAGTCCACAGTTAAACATTTAGCAACTTTTGGGGTATTATCACAACTAGATTATGATGTTTTTATTTCAAGACGCTAGACTGCATGCTCAGAGAGAGAGGTGACTCAGGCTACTATAGATTGGCCTTGGGGAAAAACATACTGGTCCATGGGGGAAGATACCTGTTGTGGTATAGGGATATGTTTTTATCACAGGATGTTCAGATTTTTCGATGAGTAGACGTTGAACCATGGAGAGTTATGTTATTGGATGGGGTTGTTAATGGTTTACAATGTAGATTAATTTCCTTTAATGGGCCACAGACTAAGGCACAAGAATAATGTTATTGAAAAATACAACCGTATTTATATACCAGTAGACAGATTTTTTTTGTGGGGACTTTAATATTAATTCTCAACAGCGAACAGAGCAAGGCAAACAATATTGCGATACATTATTTTTGCAGAATGTTCTTTCCCAAGCAGGCCTAGTAGATGCACATGTTAAAGGGGGTTTAAAAGGAAAATCAACATTTTCTAAGGGCCTTTTGCATTCAAGAATAGATTTTATTTTTGTACAAAAAACTTTGACAATTATTAAAACTAAGAATATGCCTGTAGAAACATCTGATCACACTTTGATAGGAATAAGTGTTGAGAATCCACCCAGGCAGATGAAAGGTTCTGGAGTGTGGAGACTCAACACTGCTCTTTTAGTATTGCCAGGTATAGAAGATTGTTATTCAAGATAAAATTACAACTCTTGAATTATCTGAGAATATTGGGTGTTGGTGGGAAGATTTTAAAAACTGCCTGATAGGATTTTTTCAGGTTATAGGGAAATCACAGGCTAGAATGAAGATGGAGGAGTACCTTTCTTTTAGGAATTTGTTAGGTGAATTGTTGTCAAGACAAGAAGAAGGGGAGGAATCTTTGACTGATGAAATTTCTCAGGTTAAGCGTTCTATGTTTCAATATCAATATGATAGATATTCTTCGTTACATAAAGAATAGTCTTTTGGGATGCAAGGGAAATCTGCATATGTTAATCCCTTTTTGGCTTGTAAGGATAGGAGAGAGAAGAGAGTTTTTGTTAATTTAGTAGCCCCTTCAGGCAAAAAGGTTTGGGATAACAAAGATATAATGGCAATAGTAGACAATTATATTGAACAGAAATGTGGAATGTGGGGAATTCTGATAAAATTCATCAGTTATTTATGGCAACAAACCTTCCAAGTTTATCTAAGAATTGGCAACGAGCAGTACTTCAGGATTTTACTTTTGAAGAAATAGAAAAGGTGATTGAATCTTTGCATACAAATGTTTCCCCTGGTTCAGATGGTTTACCAAGTGAGTTATATAAACTCTTGTGGCATTTGATGCCATCAGCGTTGGTATTATTATATAATTTTTTTATAACTGATATGATTTTGCCTACGCAAATGTATGAAGGTTTAATGGTCTTTCTCTTTAAAACTGGGGATCAGGCTGATATTAACAATTGGAGGCCACTTACATTATTGAATGTTGATTTCAAAATTTTCTCAAAGTTATTGGGGAGTAGATTATCTTTAGTTATGCCGGATCTTATAAGTAGGGATCAATATTGTCTGTTTCCGTAGACAAATCACCAAGCATTGTTGTTGATTTGAGAATTGATGGAATATCAGAATGAGACAGGCTTGGTGGATTCAAATGGATCAGGCCAAGGCTTTTGATGAAGTCTCAGACATTTATTTGTGGAATTGTCTAGAAGCTTATGGTATTCCGATATTATTTGTGCAATGGGTGAAATTATGTTATGCGTTGGCATATGTATTACCATATGAAAATGGGAGGTTGGGCTCCCGACATCTGATTTTTAGAGAAGTCTGTCGAGGGTGCCCGCTTAGTCCCTTTCTATATGTTTTTGCATTGGACCCATTATTAAGATTAGTGGTCAGGTCTCCTAGAATTAGGGAAATAAGAGGGAATTTTATGAAGATTGTGGCATATGCAGATGATCTTTGTTTAATTTTAAAGGATGGTGAGTCAATTAGCACAGTGTGCATTTTAATAGCAGAAGTTGGTAGTATTACAGGAGCTAGGATTAATTTGGAGAAAACACATTGTTTGTGTCTAAGTGGATTTCCGAGCATGAGTAAAATGGTGGGAGGATTTCAAGTGGATAGGGTTCCTTGTCGCATACTTGGGATTTATTTGGGGGGTTCAGAAATGTATATTGTAATATAGTACCTTTAATGACTAACCGTTCACATAATTGGAGTTTTTTTGTAAAACAGCGGTTGTCTGGTGTTTTTACAGAATGGAGATTAAATTATTTTTACCATAAGAACAAAAGACACCCAAGATTGGCTATGCGATGGGAAGGTGTGTTTGATAAAATAAAAGTATGGTATATAAGCTGGTCCTTGGTTGGTTATACTGCTAGGAAAGTCCTTTATGCGGATGTTTTACAAAGGTGTTTTTTTGATTCTCCATTTTCTGGATTTTCTGTGATTCACCAACAAGAAATTTCATCTTATATAACTGATAAGCGTATAACAAAACATATTTGGGACACAGTTTGGTTAGGACTCCATAATAGGGTGAATGTCCATAGCAATCTGAAGCACAAAAGTTTACAGGAACGTTACTGTCCAAGAGAATGTTGCCAATTAAAATTGGAAACTATGTTACATCTTTATTTTCAATGCCTGTACACAATTAACTTCTGGGATGTGGTTAAAAACCGATGGAAAAATAGGTTTCTTAAACCGCCATCTTTGGAATTATTGTTTTATGGTGTTCATGAAGGTCGTTTGTCTAAAGATAGTCTTAGTACTAAGGGCATGTGAGCTGATCGACACTCAGACACGCCACGTGCTGCTGCTATCAGCTGGGGGCAGGAAAGGAAGGAGCCAGGCTCAGCCAGCTGGTCTGCACATACCTTTTTTTTTTTTTCGCGCTTTTTCTGACACTGTAGCACTTGCCGAGGTTTTGAGGAGGAGGGTGGGGTGGGGGGTCTCTGAAACGTAAGCGGCATGCGGGCGTGAGTCAGTGAATCATAGAGACGCAGTGAGGAGGACCTGATTGAGAAATACGTTTGGTCTCTCAATCAGGTCCGCTTGCCGACAAAGGAGGAGGCGTGCCAGTCCATAAGGGGCGGGGTTAGGGTCTACCGGGCTCTTTAAATGCCCGTTGAACTTGTAGTGTGTGGTCTATTCATTTCCGGATCAGACAGAGAGACGGGGAGACGGAGTCAGGACTAGCGTCACGATCGCAAGAAGATTGAAGACAACATCATCAAGCCGAGACGCCAGCAGCACAGCAAGTCAGTCGGGACTCGGGTCTGTTCAGAGTCGGTATCGGTGGGTCAGAGAGACTGGAGGTATTACTGCTGCTTGTGGCCTTGTGCTTGCTGCTGCCTAAGCCTTAGCGGGTTCTTCTTCCTTACCTAGCCTGCCTAATCTGAGCATCTGAGGTGAGTGAGTGTGCTAGCAGCGCTACTGTCGCCCCGAACGATCCCTGTTTGAAATTGTTTTTAAATTCTGTCATTGGATTCTGAGTAGAGAGAGGGAGTGAGTTCTTCAATTCCAACACGCCATAGAAACACCTAGAGAGAAATTGCATGAGTGAGTACAAGAATACTGCCAGCAGCGTTATACAACAGTACTTCTTTGATAGGGTCAACTTCATTACAATTTATGCTACTAATTGATTGAGGCCATTGTACATAAGTACTGGCTTATTATTTCTACAGATATGAGTGTGAGGGAGAGGGAAGTGACTCCAAACTCCAATGCTGCCATGAATGGCGTATCAGAGAGGGAAAAACTTCTCTGATATTCTGGTTCATTCATTACACCAGTACAACAACACAATAGGAAATGGCTCCACCCCCATCCCCAAAGGGGTGTTTCCCATGTATGTGGGCACTGTAAGTTCTATGAGGTGGTCACAAAGACCAAAGATTTTACATCAGCTAACACCAGGAAGTCCTTTGAAATTAGGGAGTTTATTAATTGCTCAACATGTTCAGTTGCATATCTGGCAACCTGTTGTTGCACTACTTTGTATGTTGGAAAAAGATCACAAATGTTAAAACAAAGGATCTGTGAACACCAGAGTGACATAAGAAATAATGACTGTAGAAATGCTTTAGCAAAACATGGTAACAACTGCAGGAGACCACTATTTTAAATTTGGAGGTATTGAAAAGGTAAAATTCAGTGTTGGGGGGGTGGGAGGCTTGGAAAATAAGTTGTGCAGAGACGTATTCTGGACATTTCAACTTAGAGCAACCTTTGCTCTGGGTTTAAATGACCACTTTGAACTCACACCCTATTTGCAAGGTGGAAGAGAGGGCATAAAATATAAAAAAAAACTGTATGATATTGTGAGACTTTGATGTGTTTTTCTCTACCTGAGGATTAATGAATTATGACCCCTAGTGAATATCCTGACGTGCATATGGTAAATCTCTAGTCTGTATTTGAAGTTATTAAATTAAGATAGGAATGTTTTGTTTCCCCATATGAGCAATACCTGGCATTGCTTTACTGCCATCCACTTTTGAATGTTTAGTGTGTCCTTGGCTAGTGTTCCTTCATGTATATAGGATAGTCTAAGGTATTGAACCATATATACTAAATAAAAATTAATACAGATGTTGAATGAAAGTTAGGATGCAGCCATCATCACTTGGTATACTGTTTACAGTTGTAAGTGCAATATTAACTATGTGATTAACTAACAGGGAAATATATATTGTACAATCCTTGCAATATTAAATGGGGTTTATATAAGTAAATGATTATATCCCATTCACTTCCTGTTACAATGCCAAGTGAGGCTTTTCTGTACCTTTTGTTGAATTTTATTTTTGTATTTCAATCACTTTGCACTGTCACTTTAATTAGCACAGGATAAATTGTGCTCACTGGAGGTGCAAGGCAGTCCCTGACAAAGTGTGCATGTGTGAAACTGGTCAGGCCTAGTAGGAGTGGGGCCAGCACTATATGGCACTTTTCACTTCATTTTTATGTTGGCTCCTGCGATGCACAGCCAACATATTGCGTAGTAGCAGATTTGGAGGTGCGGTCACTGTTGGGTTAATGCAGCCACCATCAGTAGGTGCATCCCTAATTCCCAATCAGGAAGCATGCAGACTCCACATCAGCAATTTGGAATGTAGCCACCAGATCTAACAAAAGGTCCACTGCAATGACAGCAGAGCTCTCATGCAACGTGACCACAACATGCCTCTCAACATGCATGCAACACTAACGCAGCCTCCTGTCAGAATGCCGATGGGAAGCCCACTCCCCATCGGCAGAATGACCCCCCCATTTACAATGTATGCTGAGTGGGTGCCCAATCCCTCTTGGCATCATGCACCCCCCAATCCCCATCAGCATAATGTCTCCCCCTCCTGCTTTTGTTGTGCCGAGGGGGGTGCCCAACCCCTCGGCTCATATCCCCCCCTTCAGAATGTGCTGACAGGGGTTCCCAATCCTCAGTTGACTACAGCATCCCCCCCCCAAAAAAAACTGTTAGGTGGCATGCGGGGAGCGCATCCCAGAGTGCCAAATACCCTGTAAAAATAAAAAAAGTCTCACAATGTTTTTTTTTTTTATTTTAAACCTGTAACAAAGAAAACAGCCCCTCGCGGTCTCCCTGCCCCCTCTGAAACCCATACCCACCCTCTGTGTACCCTGCCTCCCCACATCCTCCTCGCTCAGTACTTACCTCTGGAGTCCAGCACGATGATCTTCTGTGAACTGGAAACATGTCTGCGCTCTTCAAAGCCGACCATGAACTGAAGAAATGGCAGTAAGCTGTATAATGGCATAAATAGGGATTTTTCAGCTTTGGTGCATATCTCAGGCATTTTGGGGAATTTTGCCACCAAATTTTCAACATGGGGTTATTGGGACCCCTCCTCATGAATTCTGTCACTGTCATGGTGTTATTCAGTCCTGAAAGGTAATTTCACGGCCACTGCATGGAATCACCTTTCGGGACTGATTAATGAAATGACAGTGCCACTGTTCATGAGGGTGGCTCTCAAAAAGCATATGTTGCAAATTTGGTGGAAAAAATCCCCCAAATGGCTGTTTTACAAACATGCATTGCGCAGTTTCCACGCACTCTCGTAACTTCATGAATTTGTAATATTTTCATTCCAGATTTTCAAAATTGGCATTTTCTACACCACTTTATGAACAGTACAGCTGTCATTTTACATATCCTGGCCAAAATGTGTTTTTGCACGTCTGGCGCAGAATAGTGCGGCCGCTGCATCAAATCAGTTTTTGGGACAGTTTCAGGAAATGACGGTGACACTGTTCATGAGCAGAAGTCTTAAAGTGCCTATGTTGAAAATTTGGTGACAACATTCCATAAAATGACTGTGTTACAAGCATGCATCGCACAGTTTCCATGCACCCTTGTAACTTCGCAAATTTGCAATATTTTCATGGCAGATTTTCACCACTGGCATTTTTTACACCTCCTTATCAACAGTTCAGCTGTCATTTTTCACATCCTGCCCTAAATGTGTTTTCGCACCTGTGGTGCACAATGACGTGGTCACTGTGTGAAATCAAAGTTTTGGACACATTAACAGAATCACACTGCCACTGTTCATGAGGAGAGGTCCCAAAATGCCTATGTTAAAGATGTGGTTAAAAAAATCCCAAAAAGAATTGGGTTACGGACATGTGTTGCACAGTTTCTATGCATGCTCATAACTTCACCAATTTTTCATATTTTCACTCCAGATTTTCAACGTTGCCATTTTTGTACACCTCCTCATGAACAATACAGTTATCATTTTCCACATACTGCCCAACATGTGTTTTTGTCCCTGTATCACTAAATGGTATAGCAGCTGTGCAAAACCACCTTTCAGTTAACTAACTGATAGTGCTGCTTTTCATGAAGTGGGCTCACAAAAAGCCTATGTTGAAAATTTGGAGTGAAAATACCAACATGCGCCTATGGTGTTAGGGTTTCCAACTGTAGCACCCCACCCTGTAGAGACTGACAGGTATCAGAGGTGTGACTTGGGATCATCGGCTGTAATGCTCACACCATTCCACCCTCACCCTGCAGCCAGTGACAGGCATCATGGCGTGCCTTGCACTGTTCAGCCACAAAGTTCACCCCATTCTCCTATACTGCACCCACCTCAGCATATTTCCTTATGGAATGGGGTAAATATAATGCCCAAAGACCCCAAAGCACACCACAACACTTGTCAGTGTCTACAAGGTAGGGTGAGGTGAAATGGCATAAACATGATAGTTGACAACCCAACGGCACACCCCGATGCCTGTTGGTCTCTACAGGGTTGGGTTGGGGTTGGTATCATTTTAATACTTCACTGCCACTCCTATTATGCATCTCTAACTCTAGCACTACCAATGCCAATGCCAGCGAGACAATATTTGGCATTGACAAATGCTGATTTATTTTGCTGATATTATGTGCAAAAAGTTGTGGCATATGTATTAAGTGTTAGATGGTGCCTTTATTTCCTGTGAACCTAAGATATCTGCTTTGGATGGCACATCAGGTTGTGGAGCCTGCTTTCTTGTGTTTTTGAATCCAAATAAACCCCTCTTCATTACCACATTTTAACCTTCCCTCAGTGTGTGCATCTTCCTTTGCTGTCCCTGGTCTCTAAAAGAAATATGACCCTTTCTTCTATTTGCATGCCCCTCTCACCCTGCTAGTCCCATTCTCAACTACCTCCCTATTATACCTCCTTATTATCACTCTATCTGCATTATTTGCTCACCCACCTTTCCCTAACTATGCATGTCTCCTTTTACTCTTGCTGGCACCATTCACAAAAACTACTACTCTCCTTGCTGCTTCCCTGTCTGCCACTTACAACAGTTCCATCTCCCACCCTCCTCGGTACTTACCTCTGTCTCTTTAAAAGCCTGTTCATTCAGATTATAAATACTGTGTTCTCAATTCACCTCACAAGGCTCTGAGACAGGCCTCGACAGCTGTATGTCATCAATCCAAACAAATGTGTGCAACTGCTGGTGCATTATGCATTGCGATACTGCGACCATTGGACGTGATGCCCATTTGTTAGCAAATCATCCGACGCCATGACTGCAAGCGCTGTTTTTGTTTGGCATTTCAGTGTAAATAATTCCGAGGGATGTTGTTGTATTATGACCAGTTATTTGTCTGAACATTTCTCTGATTCTCTGAATGCTACCTGGTTCCACAGTTTGACAATTGGAGTGGTCTTGCTTGTGCTAAGGTGGTGGATACTGGGATTGTGTGCTTTACCCTTGGCCCTAGACATTTATGTATTGCAGACATTGAAGCAGCATAATTTGTGATGTGAATTTTGTTGTATGCAATCCCACAGGCTGTCAAATGAGGTGTGGTGTTTTTGTGTTTCAATTGAGGGGTGGCAGCTGTCACAGGTAAGCAGCGTGGTTACTCGGACAGGCGGCAGCAGCATTAACCCTGCAAGTTACTGAGATCAACAGTCAGAGCATTTGATTTGCGGGCAGAGGCAGAAGCATCCGTGGTTTCCAGGCAACTGCTAGATATTGAGACTTACTAAGATTTCTGGACTGTACCAGCTGCTGCATTAAGGTAAGGTATCTGTCCATATTTCACTTGCCTCATGCCGCTCCATTCCCTTATTCCTTTATCCTACTTTCATACTGTCCCCTCTTCCACTTATAGTGTTGGGGTTAAACTGTTTTCTGTTTCAGAATGGAGGCAGGCAAAAGAAAACAACCTTCTGAGCACAGGTGCGCAAAACTAAACGGGCCAGAATAGAGGAAACGGCACAAATGTCCAGGCTTATGCAGTCCTTTCTCACTCGGCCTTCAGCTAGCTCTGGGTAAGAAATCCTGCTGTAAAATACAGAGTAAACATAATTTTTGATAGGTAGATAGGTAAACAGTTTAGCTAACTGCAGACCTTCGTGTTTGCAGGGTCCACAACACAGAGACGCAGCCTGGAAGTGGTGTGGAGACTTGCCCATCCAATTACTGCATGGGTGATTGTACAAGAAAAGGTTGCTAGTGAAATTGAGGAGACTCGGCCACAGAGGTGTTCTCCAGGAAGCCAATGTCGACTCCCAGTCAGTGGAGACTATGGAAGATCTGCAGGAAGCTGGTGTCAACTTCCAGTTAATGGAGACAGCGGAAGAAGCAACTACTTTTGAAGCAGTCCAGATTCCAAGCATTTCCAGGAACCAGATGTGCATCTGCAAAATACTGAGGACATTGGCTGTATGGAATCGCTCCATCTCACGGATGCTCAGAGGAAGGAAATTCTTGAAAATCAGTGGCAACCACCTCCAGGATTTCAGTTTCCTGGTCGTCTGATGGGTCTGGATGGTCCAAGCCAGCGTTACAGGCGTTTCAATGCTCACGTGTTGCATGATTTCAAATTTACTCGGTATTCGAAGGTATTGGATGGCATGTTCTGTGGTCCGTGCTTCGTGTTCAACAGTTCCTGTACTACCACCCTTCTGGTATCGGCACCAATGAGGGACTGGTCCAACACAAAGAAGACTCTGAGAGGCATAGCAAGTCTAAGGACCATGGAAATGCTGTTGCAAGAGCGGATGGGTTTCTCTGTTTGTGCTGGGAAGATGAAAACAGCAAGTCACTGTCTGCTGGAGCACAACAAAGGTGACTGAGAATACTTTCACTTTCTACGCAGAATTGTCAAGATCATTCTCTATTGGGGAGACACAACGTTGCTCTTCGTAAGTATGATGATACCGGAATTTCCATGGCTTGTTGCAATACACACGCTGAAGTAGATTCCAGTCTGCAAGAACACCTACAGGCGGCTCCAAGGAATGCACTATACACATCCCCACAGATTCAGAACGAACTAATTCAATTGATGGGTCGGCAAATGCAGCGAAAATACTAAGCAATATAAAGGAGGCAAAATGGTTCAGCTTGATAGCGGATGGAACAACAGATGTGTCAACCAAGGAGCAGATTTCTTTATCGGTTCGCTATGTACATCGGGACCTTTCAGGCACAATTGAACTCGTGAAGATTTCAAGAGTTCACTGAAGGTATGGATACAACTGGCCATGGTTTAGCAGAACTATTCTTATGGCTTTAAAGGCTTGGGGCATCGACACAAAACCAATGTGGCCAAGGCACTGCCAAGGGAGTAACATGAGTGGAAAATTCAATGGGGTGCAAGCACACATCTCAGCGGTTGTCCCTGAAGCAGTGTATACAGTTTGCAAGGCTCATGGCCTCAACACAGCTATAGTTCATTCATGTTCCTTATGACAAGTTTCCAATATGTTTGATACCACGAAAAGATCATCTCTACACTAAAGTCATCCTACAAACGCAGTAACATCTTTCAGGCAGAACTCAAAGAATTCAACAACTTGCCATCCGACTATGATGATGAGCCAGAAGATCGTGCGTACACTATTCCTGCAGCTGGAAACACCAGGTGGATGAGTCAGCAGATTCTATCAAGGTTAAAAGTGAAATTTTGGTAGTAGCAAGTTCGCTTGAGAAAATTGCAGAGTTTGACAATGAAGCGAGCAGATTGCTGCTCTGCATCCAGCGATCTGACTTCCTTGTGACTCTTCATTCCGCTGATTATGTTTTGTCCCGAATGAAACCTCTTCATCTGTATCTGCAGCGTGTCAACACTGACCTCCTACAAGCAACACAAGAGGCCTCCAACCTTGTGCAAGTATTGAAGAAAATGCGGGACAGGTCAGAAAGCCACTTTGCAGAACTATTTCGGAGTATCCTGACTCTAGCAGAGGCTGCATTCATTCAGGAGGAGGTACCTCGTATATGTGGTAGGCAAACACAGAGAAGCAACATCAGTGCTGCAAGCCCTCAAGACTACTTCAGAGTCAACATTTTCATTCCTTTCCTAGACCATGTCATTTCTGAATTGCAGGATAAACTGATAGAGTGCCGACCACGGTTCCTTGGGCAGTATCTTCTACCATGCAAACTGCATTTGCTACAGGAGAGACAATAGCAGCAGTGTACAGTGCCTACAAGACTGACCTGGGCAGCCTGGAGGAGCTTTAAGGTGGAGCTGGAAAGATGGAAAGAAAAGTGGGTCGATGTTCCTGTGGCAGACCTTCCAGAGACCATTCTCATGACATTACAGGATGTGAATGCAGCTCTCTACCCAAATGTTAATGCAGTATTATCAGTCTTGGAAACAATGCCAGCAGTGGCAAGTGCAGAGAGATCCTTTAGTGCCTTGAGGAGGCTGAAGACCTGGCTCAGAAACAGCATGGGGAACAACGCCTGACAGGACTTGCTCTCTTACATATACACAGAGACATGGAAATTGATGTGGAACAGGTGCTCAAAGACTTTGACCCATGCCAGGACAGACGCTTCTCAAATAAGCCGACAGGATGACTTTGAACACTTACTGCATGGTATTGGGCTATTTGGTGCAAATGCTTTTGGTTAAGGTAACAAAACCAGTGCATCATCTAGCCTACCCAGACCCTCCATATAACAGTGAGCGCAATGTTACAGTTACCTGACAAATTGTGTAGTATTCATGTAACGTAACACTGCTGTGGGTATGTGGCCACTTGCAGTGGTGGGTTTGGGCTACTTTGGGTGTGAGTGGGTAGGAGAGCATGAATGTGTGGCTGAGACCTCAGCCGTTACTTGCACAACTTGTAACACTGCTGTGGGTATGTGGCCACGTGCAGTGGTGGGTTTGGGCTACTTTGGGTGTGAGTGGGAAGATGGGCATGAATGTGTGGCTGAGGGCTCAGCCGTTACTTGCACTCATTGTAACACTGCTGTGGGTATGTGGCCACTTGCAGTGGTGGGTTCGGACTACTTTGGCTATGAGTGGGAAGAGCATGAATGTGTGTGAGGGCTCAGCTGTTACTTGCACTCATTGTAACACTGCTGTGGGTATGTGGCCACTTGCAGTGGTGGGTTCGGACTACTTTGGCTGTGAGTGGGAAGATGGGCATGAATGTGTGGCTGAGGGCTCAGCTGTTACTTGCACTCATTGTAACACTGCTGTGGGTATGTGGCCACTTGCAGTGGTGGGTTCGGACTACTTTGGCTGTGAGTGGGAAGATGGGCATGAATGTGTGGCTGAGGGCTCAGCTGTTACTTGCACTCATTGTAACACTGCTGTGGGTATGTGGCCACTTGCAGTGGTGGGTTCGGACTACTTTGGCTGTGAGTGGGAAGATGGGCATGAATGTGCGGCTGAGGGCTCAGCTGTTACTTGCACTCATTGTAACACTGTGTGGGTATGTGGCCACTTGCAGTGGCGGGTTTGGGCTACTTTGGGTGTGAGTGGGCAGGAGAGCATGAATGTGTGGCTGAGAGCTCAACCGTTACTTGCACAACTTGTAACACTGCTGTGGGTATGTGGCCACGTGCAGTGGTGGGTTTGGGCTACTTTGGGTGTGAGTGGGAAGATGGGCATGAATGTGTGTGCTGAGGGCTCAGCTGTTACTTGCACTCAATTGTAACACTGCTGTGGGTATGTGGCCACTTGCAGTGGTGGGTTCGGACTACTTTGGCTGTGAGTGGGAAGAGCATGAATGTGTGTGAGGGCTCAGCTGTTACTTGCACTCATTGTAACACTGCTGTGGTATGTGGCCACTTGCAGTGGTGGGTCTGGACTACTTTGGCTGTGAGTGGGAAGATGGGCATGAATGTGTGGCTGAGGGCTCAGCTGTTACTTGCACTCATTGTAACACTGCTGTGGGTATGTGGCCACTTGCAGTGGTGGGTTCGGACTACTTTGGCTGTGAGTGGGAAGATGGGCATGAATGTGTGTCTGAGGGCTCAGCTGTTACTTGCACTCATTGTAACACTGCTGTGGGTATGTGGCCACTTGCAGTGGTGGGTTCGAGACTACTTTGGCTGTGAGTGGGAAGATGGGCATGAATGTGTGGCTGAGGGCTCAGCTGTTACTTGCACTCATTGTAACACTGCTGTGGGTATGTGGCCACTTGCAGTGGTGGGTTCAGACTACTTTGGCTGTGAGTGGGAAGATGGGCATGAATGTGCGGCTGAGGGCTCAGCTGTTACTTGCACTCATTGTAACACTGCTGTGGGTATGTGGCCACTTGCAGTGGTGGGTTTGGGCTACTTTGGCTGTGAGTGGGCAGAAGAGCATGAATGTGTGGCTGAGGGCTCAGCTGCTACTTGCAATCATTGTAACACTGCTGTGGGTATGTGGCCACTTGCAGTGGTGGGTTCGGACTACTTTGGCTGTGAATGGGAAGATGGACATGAATGTGCGGCTGAGGGCTCAGCTGTTACTTGCACTAATTGTGTGTTTTTCAGCAGTTGATTTTGGCATGCATGTTGTGTGGACTGGGTGAGTATTTGGATCTTGCTTACATCTAAACTGGTAATGTAATGAACTCTTTAATGAACCTTTTGTTCTCTGACTTGGGGCTTTGAGTGGCTGGTGTGGGAGCTTGGATGTGGGCCTTCTGTGTTGGTGGATAGTGACTGGATAGTGTAAAATTAAGACACTAGTGTGAATGGACCTCCACAGCTACCTTGATATGGCAGAGGCTTGTCACAATGCAACATTGTAACTAAGCCAATCTGGTTCAGAGGCTTGTCACAATGCAACATTGTAACTAAAAGCTAGTCTGGTGGCTGGCTAGTGTGAATGGACCTCTGTGGGACTGGCTACCTTGATGTGGTACAGAGGCTTGTCGCAATGCAACATTGTAACTTGGCCAATCTGGTACAGAGGCTTGTCACAATGCAGTATTGCAACCAAAAGCCAGTCTGTTAGTCTGACACCTGTTGGTGGTGGGGTGCTGGCATACAACACAGTAAATGACACCCCCCCCGAAAGGGGCATGGACGGTGGGGAGGGGTAGCTCGCCCGGAGGGGGGGCGGCAGCTAGCAGTGACGAGTCTACTTGGTGTGCAGCTCAGAAATTCCTGGCTACACCCCTGAGTACTTTAAGAGTGATACATGGCCATTTTTTATATTGGTTGTGGATCAGCAGATGCAGGTTGTTATTACAACAGCAACTGATTTCCACTGAAGAGTTATTTTTTATGTTATGTTCAGATTTACGTCATTTGAAGCAGACAGAATATATGAAATACAATGTTGTTTTTTGGACTTCTTTATGGGAATGTATGGGTTTATTTAATATTATTGAGGTATGAAGGGTTATTTCTCTATATGAATTATTTAAATAAGTTATTATTTAAAAAAATAAAAAAAAACAGCTTTTATTTACCGATGTTTTGTATCTTTCTTTCTATGGTTCTGTGAAATGTATGATGGATTTGTACATATTTTGTTAAGTTTTACACTTTGGTTTGTTTTCAATAAAAATTCCCCTGCTCTTATAGTGGAGAAGGGAGGGGTGGGTTATACTGTTTCTCTTATGTTCAGGGATATTGTATGAATTAATACTTATTTATGTTTGTTTCTTTCCTTTTTAAGACTATGTATGATGTAAGATTGATTTGCATATATTTTGTTATGATTTTGTTCAGATCTCAATAAAAAATTCCCCTACTCTTTTCAATAAGTGCCATGGGATCTTTAACATCCACCTGAACTACCACCAATCCAGGCAGATGGGACCTCGGTTTAACGTCTCATCTGAAAGACGGCACCTCAGAAGTTCAGCACCCCCCTCATGCTGCACTACAGTGTCAGTACTGGGATATTAACCCAAGTGCCAGATGTGGGAACTGAACCCACAGCCCTCTGATCTCCTGGCCTCAGAGGCGAGTGTGCTACCTACTGAGCCACTGACACTTCATCCCAGAATACTAAAAGAGCTCAGAAATGAAATGGCAATGCACCTTGTAGAATTATTCAATAAATCATTTGAGACAGGGGTGGTCCCGGCAGATTGGAGAAGAGAAATGTTCCTATCCACAAGAGTTGGAGTAGGGAGGAGGTGGGAAATTATAGGCCTATCAGCCTAACCTCGGTGGTGGGAAAAGTGATGGAGACATTGCTAAAGGAAAGAATTGTGGACTTCCTGGAATCCAGTGGATAGCAGGATCCAGAGCAGCATGGTTTCACAGAAGGTAGCTCCTGCCCGACAAACCTGATAAAATTGTAACCTGAGTGCTAGACCAAGGGGGAGCGGAACTGGATGTGGCCTACCTTGACTTTAGTAAAGCCTTCAACTCAGTTCCACAAAGAAGGCTAATAAACAAATTGAGCAGGCTGGGAGTGTGGCACAGGGTAGTGAACTGTGTTAGAAATTGGCTAAGTGGGTGAACACAAAGGGTGGTAGTGAATGGAGATCAATCCATGGACAGGGTGGTGACAAGCAGGGTGTCCCAGGGATTGGTGCTGGGGCCAGTCCTCTTTAATGTCTTCATACGCGACATTGCAGAGGGGCTGGAGGGGAAAGCGTGTCTATTTGCAGATTACACAAAGACTCGCAATAAAGTAGATACACCATAGGGGGTGGAAAGGGTGAGAAGAGACCTGGGTAAGCTGGAAGAATGGTCAAGGGTGTGGCAGCTGAAATTTAATGCTAAAAAATGCAAAGTAATGCACTCGAGGCACAGGAATCAAGGAGAAAAGTATTCAATGGTGGGCGGGGAGATGCTGACAACCATCAAGCAGCAAAAGGGATTTGGGAGTGATTATAACAGATGACCTAAAGGTGGCCACACAATGTGAGAAAGCGGTAAGGAAGGATATCGGTATGATGGGGTGCATAGGGAGTGGTATCTCCAGCAGAAAACAGGAAGTGATTATGCCATTTTACAGATCACTGGTGAGGCATCATCTGGAATAATGCATACAGTTTGGGAGGCCACACCTCAGAAACGACATAGACAAAATGGAGACAGTACAAAGAAGGGCTACAAAGATGGTGCAGGGGCTACACCAGAAGACATTTTAGGAAAGGCTAGCAGACCTCAACATGTATTCACTGGAAAAGAGAAGGGAAAGAGGGGATATGATAGAGACTTTTAAATACCTCAAAGGTTTTAATAGGGCCCAGACGGGGAGCCTCTTTCAGAAAAAAGAATGCTCACAAACAATGGGGTATGATATGAGACTGGAAGGAGGGAGAATCAGGGGGAATGCGAGGAAATGCTTCTTCACTGAAAGGGTGGTGGATGTCTGGAACAGCCTCCCCAAGGAAGCCCAAAGAAGTGGATGTGGCGCAAATAGTGAAGGCATTCAAGAATCCGTGGGACAGGCATACAGGAACCCCAGTGACAGCACAGAAAGGTGTATTCAAGGGACACTTGGGGGTTAGGGAATAGGATATGTGGGCAGTCTAGATGGGCCTGGCTGTCCTCATCTGCCGTCAAATTCTATGTAACTATATAGTTTGAGTGAGGTGAGCAGCAGCAAGTAGGTCTGTGCCAAAAACCTATTGTACCTGCTGCTGCTTGCATACCCCCTGCAGCTGCTGAAATGTATATGCACTCCTTTCCAACACCACATTCCATTGTGACATGCTCCAGCTAGCCAGCCAGCCTCACTGCCACAAACAAAACTACTCTTGATTCTGTCATTCTGCTCACTTCCAGTACTCCAACTTAGTGGTGCCACTGGAAAGGTTAAGAGGACAGCTGGACAAGTAGGAATCTTGGAGGGGGAGGGGCAAGTTCATGTGCATAAGCACCGTGACACTGTATGGTTTTCAAATAAAGTTATGTATAGATAGGTTCTTTAATGCAATGCTAAAGTTCTAGTAAAAATCTGTAAGTGCACCTTGTCATCCATGGTAACCTGTGTCTGGTGCTACATAGGCAATCCTTCCTACTATTACGTGCAGAATATTTGGAGGGGGCTTAGCACCCATGCCCCTTATACCTGGTGCCTATGGACTGCAGAGAAACTGACTGATCACTCGCAGGGGTGCAGTCAAGCACCAGAGGAGTCACCCAGGGCAGAGAGGCCACAACTTCATAAATAAAGGGATCAGTCCTGGGGCCAGTCCTATTCAACATCTTCATTAGTGACCTCGCAGATGGACTAGAGGGTAAGGCTTGTCTGTTTGCAGATGACACCAAGATCTGCAACAGAGTAGATGATCCAGATGGGGTGGGCAGAATGAGAAGAGATCTGGATAAACTAGCAGAATGGTCAGAAGAGTGGCAACTGGGATTTAATGCAAAGAAGTGCAAAATCATGCACATAGGGAAGAGAAACCCTGAAGCCACTTATAGGCTGGGAGGAGAGTTGCTAGCAGTCACAAAGGAAGAAAGAGACTTGGGCATCATCATCACTGATGACCTAAAATCATCCAAGCAGACCTCTAAAGCAGTAGGTAAGGCTAGGAGGGTGTTAGGGTGTATTAGTAGGGGGTATCACAAGTCGTAAGAGGGAGGTAATAATCCCCTCTGTACAAGACATTGGTTAGGCCCCATCTGGAGTACTGCGTGCAGTATTGGAGGCCACACCTTCACAAGGACATTAACCAAATTGAGGCAGTCCAGAGAAGGGCAACCAAAATGGTGCAGGGACTGCATCAGAAGACATATGAGGTCAGATTAACGGAGCTCAATATGTATACCCTTGAGCAAAGGAGGGAGAGAGGTGATATGATCGAGACATTTAAACACCTTAAGGGCATAAACAAGGTGAAAGAGTCTAACATGTTTAAATATAAGAAAAATAGCAGGACAAGAGGACACAGCATGAGATTAGAGGGAGGCCGATTAAGGGGGAATGTGAGGAAATTCTTTTTCACAGAAAGGGTGGTAGATGCATGGAATGGCTTACCACAAGAAGTGGTGGCTATGAATACAGTGCAGGGCTTCAAACAGGCATGGGATAGGCATAAGGGAGCAATACAAATGACTATGAATAGATAGGTCACTGACAGAGCAAAGGCCGATGGCACATTTATAAGGTAGAAAAAGAAATGGGCAGACTGGATGGGCCTTGCGGTCCTTATCTGCCGTCAACTTCTATGTTTCTATGTTTCTATGTTTCTATGTTAAACACAAATATAAAAAAATACCAGTCCATCTATGAGATGGGAATTAAATCACCAGGCCTCACTCAGGTCACAGATATGGTTGGGGGCACCTGCAATGGGTATTTTAAGAAAGCAAGTTCCACCTATGCCCTTGCACCCCAAGTAAGCTGTTGCTCTCTGCTGGGCAGGTGTGACTCATCACTCACTGAGCCATCAGAGCTGGAATGTGCTCTGATTCTTATGGCATGGGAGTTTAATTCCAGGACTGTGCTTCTTTACTAACTTCCAGCTGGAGAGAACTGACCTCAGGTGGTAAATGTTATAGAGCTTCTAGTCACAGCAAATCCCTATGAAGACACTGGACCACTGCCCCATAAAGCACAGACTCAAATACAATCAAAGTCAAAAACAGGATGGAGGGGAAAAAGACAAAGAAACATGTAGATTGCACACTCAGACGTGGCATCACTGGATGGGCAACAGCCAGGGTATTTATTTAATTTCTATTTACTGGGTAAGATGCACTAGGCAAATATTTGCCTATTTTCAGGAACAACCCAGGAGAGTACAACCAGTTTAGACCATTACAGTGCAGACTGTGGTAACACACTGATGCAATGAAAGACATCTGAGGAGTACATTTCTGTGTACAACACTAAAGTTAGCTAAGGATGGCATGCCACAGTGGTCACCTTACAGCTCACACCAGAACTACTGACTATCACTGTAGGGCTGGTGTGGCAACCTTTTGAGAAAGGACAGATGAATAGGTTCAATGCAACAAGACTTGCCTGATGTGCTGTACCACTATTTTAATTCCTGTACAGCAGCAATGCATATTAACATTATGGGCAATAGGCCACCAGGGTGGACCACAGATGTGAGCAAGCAGCAGTGGCAATTGGGTATATGGCATAACCGGAAAGCCCTTGATCAGGCACTCTCACTGAAGCAGTGTGGCTCACCACTTTTGCTGCCACCTGCTTCTTGTGCTTCCACCCCAGGGAAACTCTCAATCAAGCTGGAAGCCCTTGATCAGGCACTCTCACTGAAGCAGTGCGGCTCACCATTTTGGCCGCTGCCTGCTTCTTCTGCTGCCACCTCAGTAAGTTCCCAATCAAGCCAGAAAGTCCTTGATCAGGCACTCTCACTGAAGCAGTGCAGCTCACCCCTTTTGTCACCATTCAGTTCTTCTGCTGCCACCCCAGGAAGCTCTCAATCAAGCCAGCAAGCCCTTGATTGGGTACTCTCACTGAAGTGGTGTGGCTCACCACTTTTGCCACCGACCACTTCTTCTGCTGCCACCCCAGGAGGCTCTCAATCAAGATATGGTCCCTGGAACAAGCCGCAGTTTCAACCTTTGGTGCTTTCCCACTCTTTGTCCTCTGATTGGCCATCTTCTCAGCTGGGCGCAAGCCGATTGGCTCTTGCCCTTCAAGTCTTGGACCCTACTTTCTTGTCAATATTTTACTATCTCCTATCCTTCTAGCTGATTTTTTTTCTCCCAACTGTTAACTGTGACGTTGTTTAATTCTGTACTGCAACCCTTTAGAAAAATGATAGTATTGTGCTACTGATGCTTAGAAAAATGTTTGTATTGAGCTAGTGATGCTGTTTGTGCTTCTAGCTACTGTCTATACTGGGTACTTTTATCAAACTGTATGTACTTGTCTTGCTTTATACCCAGCTAGTCCATTAAGTTTTTAATCTTCAACTGTTCCTTCATATGAGCTGTTGCGGGACCTCCCTCTGAGTCATTTCACCAGCACCTTCTTAATCCCCTGGGTCTCTCTGCCCATGGAGCTGTTGTGGGACCTCCCTCCGAGTCTCTCCACCAGCACCCTCTTAATCTCCTGGGGCTCTCTGCCAATGGAGCTGTTGTGGGACCTCCCTCCGAGTCACTCCACCAGGTATTGGAAACGGATGTCCTCAGTCCCAGATTTTGAATTTGGCTCCTTTTTGTTGGCTTTGTGAGACTGCTACTTTTACCAACAGAACTGTTTTTCATCTGCCTAGCTAGCCCAACACATCGGTGGTCTTGTGGGATCACTGTATTTAATGTACCTGGCACCTAAGAACATAGTTTAACAATGAATTACTTGTTCTTATTCTCCGTGGCTGCTGCTCAGTCTCCCAGTGGTGCTTCATTTGACTGTACCTGTGTGTGGAACAATCGCCATTCCCCAATCCCTTAGAGGGCTCAAACAACCAGTGAATCTCACCGCAGACTTTAGATTTCAATTGTGGTGCTGATATTACCTGCAACCTCTACAGCAGAACAATGCACTGTAGGCGTCACTGGGGAGATCAGACTAAGCCTTTGCTAAATCTGCCTTTGGCGACCCGCTCTCTCCGCTGCATCTGCTTGGGGATTGTACAGGGGTAATTTGTAAAATTGAAAGTGTGATCACAATTTGGCTTGGGGACTTTCGGGGTTACTAGTTATCAGTAGTCACCAGATATGTGATCTAGATAGAGTTACAGGGCTTATGTGGAAGGCAGCTTACTTTCTTTGTTGCTGGTTAAGTCTTTCTGCATGTTAGATCTTAATGTTATTTGGGCGTTTGTCCCCAAACTGCAACAATTGTGCTCTCTAGTTACCTAGCCCAAAGGTCTGTTTGATTTTAAATTACTGTGCATATTTGAATATAGTAGCAAGTGAGCCTACATTGGGTAACTGTTTTGAATGCTTTTCTGTATTTCCCAGTCTCCCTCCTTCTCTACCTGACCATCACTGTTTGCCTGCCCCCTCCCTCACTGCTTGAATTTCTTTACCTCCCACTGTCTCTGAAACTTGACCTTCCTGACCCTCCCTATGTAACCTGCCACTTATCACCCTTTTTATTTCTCTTGCAGCACCCTCTTAATCCCCTGGGGATCTCTGCCCATGGAGCTGTTGTGGGACCTCTCTATGAGTCACTCCACCAAGTATTGGAAACGAACGGCCTCAGTCCCAGATTTTGAATTTGGCACCTTTTTGTTGGCTTTGTGAGACTACTACTTTTGCCAACCAGAACTGTTTTTCGTCTGCCTAGCTAGCCCAGCACATCGGTGGTCTTGTGGGATCACTGTATTTAATGTACCTGGCACCTAAGAACATAGTTTAACAATTAATTACTTGTTCTTATTCTCCGTGGCTGCTGCTCAGTCTCCCAGTGGTGCTTCATTTGACTGTGCCTGTGTGTGGAACAATCACCATTTCCCAATCCCTTAGAGGGCTCAAACAGCCAGTGAATCTCACCACAGACTTTAGATTTCAATTGTGGTGCTGCTACTACTACCTTCAACCACTACAGCGGAACAACGCACAGTAGGCGCCATCGGGGAGATCAGACTGAGCCTGTGCTAAATCTCCTTCAGTGACCCGCTCTCTCCGCTGCATCTGCTTGGAGATTGTGTGCCCCGCCCGCCCCTCATACCTTCCCACCCTTAGCCGTGTTTCTTTATATGGGTAGGGCATATCATGTGAGACCCATCTTCTCTTTTTTTCTATCAGTCTACTTTCTCATCCACAAGTCATACTCTCTCACCACTAGATGTCATCCTTACATAAGTCAACCTACCTCTCTTATGGTAGTTCAGTTTCTGTCTCTCTTTCTGAACCTTCACTGAACCTTGTAGTCTTCCCAGTAATTTCCTCCTCTACTCCCTAACTTGACTACTCTTCTTCTCTCTAAGGCTTCCCTTCTCATATTGGTCCATCCCTTGTTTACATCTTACTCCTCACCAATATGCTATATTTAACTCTGTACCTCTTTGTGCCTTTGCTAATTCTACTACTTGCCCTCAACTCCCTATCCCTCCTCACTGACACCCCCCCTCCTTCAGTGGTGTCTCCTGGTAACTTCATCTACTCCAACATAATAGCTGAAGGTTCCCCAACATCGTTGCCTCTAGTTTACCTTAGCTATAAACTCCTCAGGGCCCTCCTTAGGCATATGGTGAATAAGAGGCTTACCTCTCCAATCACAGTCTCCTGCACTACTGCACTTGCTTTTCTATGGGTCATTTCACTAACTCTCACACTAGCTGGGGATATTGAAACTAACCCTGGCCCCTTGGTCTCTCCTTGCCCCTCCAACCCCCCCACCTCATACCTCCTTCCCCCTTCTCTGGGCCTGTCTTTTGTGCACCTTAATATCCGTAGCTTACTTGCCAACCTTCCAGAGCTGGAAGCCTGGGTTATGGTAAACAACGCTGATATTCTTATGATACTGAAACCTGGTTAAAACCCACTGTCCTGGACAATAGCTGTGCTCTACCTAGATATAATATGTACCGAGCTGACTGGTCTTCATCCTAAAGAGGGGGTGGCCTTGCTCTTTATTATAAGTCTTACCTGAATGTCACGCTGATGCCATCCCCCTGCCTAAACAACACTGAAGTACTGCACTTGTTCTTGCTACTTGGGGGAGATAAGAAGTTACACATATTTGGGGTATATTCCCCTCCCTGTAATAGTAAACTTGGCCTTGAGGAGCTTACTGGACTGATACTTGCCCTATCTAAGAACAATGAGGCTATCTGTCTGGGACATTTTAATCTGGATTGGCTTGGTCCCAACTCCTCTTCACTTGCTTCAATAGTCAGTAAGGCCAACCTTGAGCAACTCTTCTCTACCCACACTCGAATAACTAAGAACAACCTCAGTCGCTCTCTGATTGACTGGATCCTTTCCGATTGCAAGGACTGCTACTCCTCCACCGGTGTTCTACCTGACACTATCAGTGACCATTTCCCTGTTTACTATATTAGGGGCCCCTCCTCTGTCACATCTCCTCCTAAAGTACTGTTCTTCGCTAATTTTTCCAATCTGAACACCACTGCATTCCTTCTTGATTTAAAACATGCCGACTGGTCCCCACTATTTCACACTGATGACTTCAGCTTGGCTACTGATCACTTCAATGCCGCTCTGCTAGCCCTTCTTGCTAAACATATCCCATTCTCTACATGCAGGGTCAGAGGGAAGGCATCCAAATGGCTGAAGCGGCCTCTCCTGCAACTACTCAAGGAACATGATAGACTGTGGACAAAATGGAAAACATCCGCTTTTCAGACAGACTTTGCTGCCTACCGTATGCTATGAAACTCCTGCAAGAAGGAAATTCGGGCTGCCAAGAGCAGCTATTGCTGAAAACTCCTACAGTCCTTGGCCTCAGACCCCAAGAAGTACTGGGGAATACCAAACCTATGGCCCCCAATGAGATGCTAATTAATAATACACTGTGCAACAACCCCCGTACTATAGCTAATGCTTTCAACTCCCTTTTTTCTGAGTCTCCTAAAATCTCCTCTCAGGCATCTCATGTCCCTATCTCCCCCTCTTCCACTCCTCCGCCACTTGTTCTCTCCAGTATTGCTCGATTGGATGTTCTCAGGTAACTTCAGTCCATTCCACCTCGCTGGAGCCCCGGTCCTGATGGAATCGAACCCCGGATACTTAGAATTGGGGCTCATTTTCTCGCCACACCTATCACTAGGATGCTCAGTCTGTCTATCTGTACCTCAACGGTGCCTGCAGCCTGGAAGGCTGCCAGGGTTATTCCGGTCTTCAAAAAAGGTGACCCTAGAGTCCTTGCTAATTATCAGCCCATAGCCTTACTACCAACCCTCAGTAAGTTCTTAGAGAAACCTATTCATCGCCAGGTCTCAACTCATTTATTGAACTTTAATTTTCAGTCTCCTGCTCAACATGGTTTCAGGGCTGGACATAGCACCACCACTGCCTTCACTTTACTTACCAGTGAGGTTAAATCCAACATGGACAATGGCTTACTCACTGGTGCTGTGTTCATTGATCTCTCTAAGGCATTTGACCTAGTAAACCATCCTCTGCTTCTGCATAAACTACATTCTTTAGGTGCCACTGGACCCACCCTATCATGGTTCAGTAGCTATCTCTCTAATCGATCCCAATCCATCTCCTTTGGAAAAGTTCTCTCATCCCTCGTTACTACCTCCTGTGGCGTACTACAAGGCTCCAATCTGGGACCTCTGCTCTTTTCCATCTTCGTCAATGACACTCCCTCATCCTTTCCCCACTGTCGGGCCATCATGTATGCTGACAACCTAGTACTCTATGCTGCCTCTCGTTCTATCTCAGACAATAAGTCCCACCTCTCTTTCGCATTCCAATGGATTCAACTCTGGCTGTCCTCCAACTCACTCCTACTAAACCTACCTAAGACCCAGGCCATGCTTTTTGGGTCCCATAGGAAAGTATCTGCTTAGGCTACTAAACTCCGCGTGATTAGCTGTGATGGATCGGAAATCAAGTTTACTAGCTCCTTCAAATACCTAGGTGTGACTCTTGATCTTGTCCTTGATTTCTCTTTGCACATATACAAGGTTTGCAGGTCGGTTAACATCAAGTTAGGGGCTTCCTACGGTGTGCGTCATTCCCTAACTCCTACTGCCAGAATCTCTGTAGTGCATGGCGTACTGCTCCTTAGACTTCTGTATGCTCTCCCCCCATTCTCTCTCATGTCAATGTGGGTATCCTCCATCAATGGGACACCACTTATAACAACATCTGCAGATTTGCACTCTGTTCCTTGCCTTACCCACCACTGCGTACTATACTCCACATTGAACTGGCTGTCCCCTAAAGCCCATCGCTCCTTCTCTCTAGGTTGTTTTATTGACTCCATGGACAGATCCCTCTGTCCTGATTGCATTGGGGCCATGCTTACCCCTGTGATTCAGTCACGCACCCTGAGGTACTCCAACTCTCATCTGTTCCCCACTGCTTGACCAAAATGGGGGAAAAAGCATTCTCCCATTTCACCCCCAAATTCTGGAACACATTACCTGCCACTTTGAAGGGCTCCTCATCTCACCCTGCTTTTAAATCTGAACTCTTTTCACACCTCCAAGCACTTGACTCCTGTGTATGTTCCTAACCCCATGCATTCTGCTTTCCTGCCATCCCTTCCCAGCTCCTCTGGGTCTCCCCAACTAAATTGTATTGTCTGTCTGTATCAGATGTACTATTTTTCCATCCCTGCATGGATAGCTACTACTTGTTGTTACTAGGTGACTCTCTCTGAGGCGGTCACCATTGGTATTCTTTCTGAACACTGTGTATCTGATCAATTTCTCATATGTACTTGTTCAACTGGCTATTTGCTGGCCTGTAACCTACAACTGTTGTATCTGTTCTTGTTGATTTGTCATTGACTGTTCTGTACCCTCCCGGGTCATGCTTGAAAATAGGCAGGACTAATGCCTAATGCACTTACCTAGTTACCAAAAGCTAATAAATAAATAAATAAAACTCTTACAGCTTGCTCCTTTCTCTAAACTTTCAGCTTGCTCCTTTTTTCACTACCTGCCTTCTTTTCCTCCTCCTGTACCCCCCCATCGGAGCTCAACACTGACCCACCCTGCTCCCTGCTTCTCCCTCTGCTGGCTATTCTCAGTGACCCTGCCACCCAATTAAGCTCTCTTTTGGTTTTTCTCCTGCTGACTTGGGCTCCCTGTTGTTTCTCCTGTCTGCTGGCTTTTTCTTGTTCCACTGTTACTGCTACCCCTGCCCAGAGCAGGTCAGTTCACACTTTCCCCCATTCACAGCTATTTATACCACTAGTCATGTCTCGAACTTCTTTAAGATTTCCCCTTACTACTCTCTTTGCACTCTGCCTCCCTCTCCTCACCCTCACACCTAAACTGCCTGACCCCATCTGCCCCTCCATGCTCCACCTTCCAGTTCTAAACCTTGCAGTGACCCCCTCACCTGCACTAGTTATTTGGACCCACTACCCCACCTGTCCCAGCGCCACCCTCCTACCCATGCCAACCTTTTTCACCTTGCTACATTTACTAAAATTCCAACCTCCTCCCTCCCACCACCCCTGTCATATGTCCACAACTTGATCTCTGCCCTGGTAGAAGGGTGTGAAAATTCACTTTTTGATCATTGCGCTCTTATTTTATCTTCCAGAGATATAAACCCAAACCTTGGGCCATGTCCCTCAATCATCCCAATATTAGAATCTGCTACTACTGACCCTTCCCTAAATAACCCCTCACCCTTCCCTGTGAATTAAGAATTTTGCACCTCAACATACAGGTCTCCTTCCTAAATTAGACTTACTCCAGCCTCTAGTTATCACTTGCTCCTGATATTATCATCCTATCTGATATGTGGCTCAACAACAACATTGGTGACTCCTCTCTCTCCATCCCTGGATACACTATATTCCAGCAGGACTGATCCACTAGGGAAGGGGCAGTGGCAATATATGTCTCCTCAGTCATACAATTTATCACTATTCACACAACATCAGTCCCTAAAGCCTACGAGTTACTAATCCTTAAACTTTCCCTTCCATTCTCAGTACCCATTTACATGGCTGGTGCCAGCTGTCACCCTGCTCTCCCCTCATCTGCTAACACTGATCTAATTGGTACAATACTTTCTCATACCCCTTTAGGAGAAGCATACATACTGGATGACTTCAACCATAACTGGTTATCCTCCTCCCTTAATAAAGTACACAATGATATCAGTGCCTATAATCAATTGCAACTCATTCTAGAACCTACCCGGATGAACATCAACCACTCCCTAATTTATTGGGCCCTTACTTCCCACCCCCATAGGGTAATTAAATCTGGTGTTCTGCCTGATGCCCTATGCAATCACCATATGACCTATTTAGTACGCAAAATTCACAGGAATAAGGCCCCCCCAAAACCCTGCAGTTTCGTTCTTATACATCTCTTAACCTCGCGCTCCTCCTTCATGACCTGGCCTTCACTAACTGGGAACCAGTTACCTCTTCCAACATTATTGATAATGCTTACAACTATTTTCATGATAAATTCTTGGAAGTCTGGAACAAACATGCCCCAATGCGTCGGGCCAGGGTTGGGGTAACCACCTCACTTGGATCACCCCTGAACTCTTGGTGTGCCTAAGAGCCCGTGATCAAGCTTGGTCAACTCATAAAGCTTCAAACCTCCCTCAAGACTATGCCATCTACTGCTCTCTTTGTAATAAGTGCACCTAAGCTACTCACTTAGCCAAAGCTGAATACTTCAGCTCTACCTCCAGTCCAACATTAACCGTTAGCCAACAGAATTAGAATGTATAGGAATTTTGGACTGATATATCAATCCATGGCCCTGCAAGGGTTAATAATCTATCTAAATTCTGGAAGGTAATTCACTCCCTTTTCTCCCCTCATACTGCCCCTCCAACCACTCTCCTTAAAATGAACAACACTCATGTTACTGAGCACCTTAGAGCCACTAATGAGTTTAACTCGTATTTCACCTTCTGTAATGTAAAATGTATTTATATAAGGTGCCTTCCTGAGCTCAGGGTGCCCTTACAATAGTCATCATAATAATTTGAAATCCAGAATCATTACAAAAACATACATAACATACATCAGGTATCTTGAAATGCTTGATGAAACAAAAAGGTTTTAAGGGATTTATTAAAACTTTCTATAGTCAGGCTATCTCATATTTGATGGGGAAGAGAATTCCACAGGGTAGGTGCCATAAAGGCAAAAGATCTCCCTCCGGATGTTTTCAGGGTTACCTTGGGAATCTCTAGCAATCCCACGTCAGAGGATCGGAGTGAGTGGGAGAGACAGTAAGAAGACAGGAGTTCTTTCAGGTAGTGGGGTCCCAACTCATGTAGGGCCTTATAGGTCAGCAATGCGACCTTGAAGGTAATCTGCCACTGCATAGGAAGCCACTGCAGATCCCACAGCACAGGTGTTATATGACTGGATCTAGGGACCCCAGTCAACAACCTGGCCGCTGATTTCTGCACTAGCTGCAAGCGGCAGATATCCACCCCCGGTAGCCGTAGATAGAGGGCATTGCAATAGTCAAAATGACTGGTAACTAAGGCGTGGACCAAGGTAGGAAGATCTTCGGATAGAACCAGGCATTTCACCTGGGCTATATTCCTTAGATGAAAAAAGGAAGACTTGACTAAAGCTGACACCTGTGCCCTCAGGGTCAGGCCCTCATCAAATATGGCACCTAGGTTATGCACCTGGTTAGAGGCCATAAGCGGTGTTCCCCCCTAATATAAACCTGAGGGCTTCCCCACCCATACCCCCAACACCCTAACCCCAGGGTCCACCACCAATACCTCTATCTTACCTGAGTTCAACCGAAGCCAACTGGTACACATCCAATTCTGAATCTCCAGTAGGCAGCTGTTAAACACTGTGCCTCTGCTCTCCTGCATCTTCCCCATCTGAAAACCCTCCTCCCTCTCCCAGTCTTCACTCTTCGTTCAACTCCTTCTCCATCTCAAGAATTTCACCCTCTGACACCTTGGATGCGCTATATGCTCTTAATACCTCCAAAGGCAGCTCACATGTTGGTTTGGACCCGAAGCTGTTATATCTATCAGCTCCTGCCATCTCCGCTCCTCTAACAGACCTTCTCAGCCTTTCCTTCACTATGGCTACTATCCCATCTGTATGGAAGCATGCCACTGTACTCCCTCTGCCTAAGAGTGGTGATCCCTCTACCCCTATTAATTATCATCCCATTTCTCTCCTTCCAACCCTTGCTAAGATCCAAGAACATCTGATCATCTCACAACTTTCTTCCTACCTCTCTGACTCTAACTTTTTCACTCCATACCAATCTGGCTTCTGGAAGAATCGTTCCACTACTACCTTCCTGATTAGTCTTACCAATCTCATTCTGTCTGGGATGGACAGTGGTCATATCACATCAGTCATGTTTGTCAACCTAGCAAAGGCTTTTGACACAGTGTCCCACACCCTTCTACTAAACGTCCTCTCTTTGACTGGCTTATCTGACTCTGCTACATTGTGGTTCAGTGCTTGCAGGTAGGTAAACTTTATTTATAAAGTGCCTTTCAGATATCAAGGTGTTGTGCAACATAATAATGTAAACACACAATCAAATAAATAGACATAAATATGACAAGCAGAGAATTACATCAAATTAGGAATCATCATAAAATCTGATAAAATCAACTAAGAACCATCAAAAAAGGCTTGCTGAAATAGATAGGTTTTTAGTTCAGTTTTAAAACTTTTGATGGTCAGGCATTCTCTTAACTGATGAGGTAGAACATTCCACAGTTTAGGAGCCACATAAGAGAAGGCACGGGCATCAGAAGTTTTCAAACACACCCTGGGAATCTCTAGCAATCCCACATTGGTGGATCAGAGAGGACAGAGGGGGCAGTAGGGAGTCAGAAGATCTTTCAGGTAGTTGGGTCCCAGGCTGTGTAGGGCTTTAAAAGTCATCAAGCCAACCTTAAAGGTGATTCACCACTGAACAGACAGCTAGTACAGTTCATGCAGCACAGGTGTAATATGACTGGCCCTAGATGTGCCAGTCAAAAGCCTGGCCACCACATTCTGCACTAGCTGCAAGTGGCAAATATCAACCCCTGGAAGCCCTAGGTAGAGGGCATTGCAACAGTCATGGTGGTTGGTGACAAAAGCGTGGACCAGAGTAGCTAAATCATCCAGGGGGACTAGGTGTTTCACCCAGATTATATTTCTCAGATGGCAAAAAGAGGATTTAACCACGGCCAACACCTGATATTTCAGAGTCAGACCATCATCAAAAATAACGACAAGGTTCTTCACCCGGTCCGAGGTAGACAGCTGGACACCATCAAGCCATAAGCCTGACAGTTGCTCAGCCCCTAAACCTACTCCTGCACAACATGGGTCAACAACTAACACCTCGGTCTTATCCGGGTAGGACCCAGTCAGTCAGAATAGCCAACTCCACTTCATCTCCCCTACCCATCAACACTGGCATATCTCAGGGGTCCATTTTGGGTCCTGCCTTATTCTCCATATTCCTAATTGACCTTCCCTAAGCCTGCTCATCCACTTGTATTCATATATACACCAATGACACTGTCCTCTTCATGTCAGGACAGTCCCCTGTTGATGACTTCAATAAAGTTTGGATCTGGTTCAGCTCCCATCAACTCTTCCTTAATGCCAAGAAGACAATCTCAATGACTTTTGGCACTAGGCAGAAACTCACTCGGCTCCCCCCTCTGCCATCTTTCCATACCCTAGATGGGACAGTCCTTGAGGACACCTCATCCTTTAGGTACATGGGGGTTTGGCTTGACCAACACCTCAACTTCTCTGATTATGTGGATGCTGTCCTGAAGAAACTGCGCTTGGCGCCTTATACAGGAACCATAGCTGCCTCCCGCTACCAGCTAGACGCAAACTTGTCCAGAAGATGATTCTACCTATTTTTGACTACTGTGATGTAGACTACAGTGCCACTCCCAAGTCTTCCCTAACCAGATTGGACACCCTTTTTAACTCCTTGTGTCGCTTCACTCTTGACTCTTGCCCTCACATATACCACCGTAATCTCTACCACTCCCTGGCTTTTCCCCCATTAGAAAATTGTGTCCACCTCCACTGAGCTAAATTCATGTCTAAATTCTGGTTTGGTATGCTCCTCTCATACCTTACCTCCTCTCTTTCTATCCTCCTCCCTCCAGACCATTCCCTTAGGTCATATGACTCTCACTTATTGGTAGTTCCACATTGTTCAACCAAAGTAGGCCAAATGGCCTTCTCTCATCCCTTTACCAAACTGAAGAACTCTCTTCCTACCCAGATTCGCATCTCTTCCTCCCCACACTCCATCTCCTTAGCTCTTCAAAACTTCCTCTCGGTGCCGGCCCACCGGCACAGCGGTGGGGTTACTGCTCATGGTGCCAGTGACCCAGGTTCGGGAACGGACTCAGGCAGCTGGATAGTCAGCCGGGGGAGGAGGATCGAGCACCCAGAGGCTGCTCTCCTCCTCCGGTTGGGGTGGGATGTGGGTCCTGCCACATACGGGCTACCTGGGTGACCACTGGTGGTGGTGCAGCGAGGACCGCATGTGGTAGGGAGGGAGGGAGGGAGGACATCTGCTGGGAGCCGGAGTGTTAGCACATTGTGACGTGCATCACTCCTAGGCTCTCCCCGCTTGCATATGTCCTACGGGGATGGGCGGAAAAAGGAAAAATACCCTCTGGTGCTCCCTGTAGATGGAGCTTCAGGCCTTGATTCCAGGGCCTCTGCCGGCACGGGTGATGGATCCCCGATGAAATCACAGTCGCTCGGGGCAGTGGAAGGGGGAACCCCACCTCATACCTGCCTGGGGGTCAAACCAAGACAGCGTGGGGGGATGACTGCACCCGATGCCGACAGATGAGCAGGCACGCACAAGGCCGTAGGAGACTCCCGAAGGTGAGGAAGTACCGGGGTGAGGAGGGGGTGTAAAAAGAAAATCTAAAAAAAAAAAAACTTCTTCTCGGTAAACTGTACCTGTGAATAATCTCCCCTTTCCCTAATCTCCGCTCTGATCACCAGTTAGCAGAGTCAGTCTTAGTCTATCCCTTCTGCTAAGCTGTACATGAGATGATAGCACTTAACTGATTACTACCATAGTGTGTTACTAACTTCTGTAATTTAGCACTGCTTACAATGTTCATTTACCACTGAATAAATTGTACTAATGTCTTGTTTGGATTTATGTATATATGTATTCCCCTTTACCTACTTCCCCAGTACACACTACGAGCTGAGCAATTTGTTGTTCAGTGTGCCTTTCCTGGTGGAACATTTCAATAAATAAAATAACCGCATGTGACATGGTTGCATCATCACACCCAAGTTGATGTGATGGTGTGTAGGGCTTGGGCTGTCTGCCAGGCAGGCTGTGACTGAGTCTGAGAGAAGAATGGGAGTAGGCTGTGAGTGGATGACAGCAGCAGCAATACAGCCAGCTCAGCTGTACCAGCCAGTTTTAAAAACACATGAGTCAGAGAGTCTTGGGTGGCTGTTGGTGCGAGATGTCATGTCCACAGGAAGAGTGTAGATAGACAGGCAAAAGACATGAATGTTAACCATCCAGTGGCTGTGGGGTTGGACTTGAGAACTACGAGTCCAGGGGCTGACTGGACCAGGAGTGCTGTGCATGCTTATTTGGGGTCTGTGACTATGCAACAGGGGTCATGTATCAGCAGAATCAATCAGGACTAAGAACAGGGTTGGGTCTATAAAGGCCATCTTGTAGCAGCTAATGTGGAGAACTCAACAGAGTGAGATGATCTTGACAGGAGGCCTGCCATGAGCATAGGGTAACAGTAGATGTCCAGATATGCAAAAGAGCAGCAACACTGTAGGTCAGAGGTCTCAGGTGTCAGGTCTCAGCAGCAGATCCAATACTCCAGTAGCTCAATTCTACCTTCTTAATGTGAGTGCTATAAAATTAAAAGGCATAACTCATTTTTTACCAATTATGATTTATGAATTATCTCATCTGGAAACTGAAACGCTCTGTAATATACATGCACAAGAACTAAACAGCAAATACAAGCAAGCAAACATTTGGCATTGATCAGTGTTTGTTATAGAAACAAAGTTGCCAGGTTTCTGCATGGTTATAGAATGGGACACTGTATTTTACTTGCTGTACTCCTTAGCTTGCCACCAGGTGAAAAAGGGCCATTTATAACAAGTGGGCCATCTGACTCAATTTGAAAGGACCAATAATAGCTAAAATCTGGTTAGCCCAGTTGTTCCCACCTCCCTGACCTGTAGAGTGCCTTTTCTCTTTAAATCAGTCAGTCAAGCATCTGACAATCAGATTCTTGACTGGCTGATTTATAAAGGGTAACATTCAGAATGTATAAGGAGATGGAGAGAGAGGAGGATAGGGAGGTGTATCAGTGGAAGCAGTGGAAAGCTGGGAAAGCAGTAAATAGTGTGAAGGAACAAATTGAAAAGAAAATAGCCCAAGTGGTAATGAAAGAGGATAAGACATTTTTTATGTCTGCAGTGAGCATAGTCATGCAGCATCTTGTGAGCGCAGTAGAGAAAAGGGAGCTCACAGGATACCGACTGGACTTTTAAATAGTGGAGGTGAATGGCACTTACAGCATGTTCACTGCACTATATAAAAGACCAATTGGTAGAACACGGCACTGTCTGCCATGTCCAAAATGTCCAAAGGAGTTTTCTGTGCATGCATGAATGAACTTCAAGTGCACAGTGGCACAGTCCACCATGCCCAAGATGGCCACTGGAGCCCAGTGCGCATGTGCGAGTCATCACGCATGCACAAAAAACTCCGGAGGCCATCTTGGATACAACAGACACTGTCCTGTTCTGCCGAGTCCTCAGCTACAGCTGTTGCTGTCAGAAAAACACCTTGCTCTTGTGGTGACTTTCTCATATGCTGTGAATGCTTTCTTGATGGTAAAATGTTCCTCCTGCTCTTGCATAAACGCCATGCTGCTGCTTGCACTCACGGGTAACAGAATATTGGATTAACCTCACCACTCCTTGTCCTTTTGAACATTGTCTCTAACCAACTGAAAGGTATGTTTCCATTTGCACTGCTGTTCTTCTGACTTGTTTTTGTATACAAAGAAATATGTTGTAGCCCTTAACCATACCTTACTTTGTGCAGTATTAAAATAAAGTACTGGAGCATTACCTCAGTACTGTAACAATAACTGCAGGTAGACAAAGACCACTCAGCAATGGCACCAGTGCTCAAAAATCCTAAACAATACAACGTTCCAGCAGGATTCAGCACTCTGTTCATTAAATGAAAAAAAGTTGCAACTCAGTAGTTAGATGTTTCTCTTTTCTTTGCACTAGTAGGAGTTGGTGTTTAGAAACAACCTATGGAGCCCCAACGTTTTGTTTCTACTGCTCCCCAGTGCTTGACAAAGGGGTAAGCCCCCTGCTGGACCATCTTGTATAGTCATTTTTTATTAATGAAATGTTTTTATTTTAAACAGGACAGATACAAAACAAGATGGTTAGCAGTACAAAAATAATATGGCACTGTACATTACAGACACTACATTGATCCACAGTGATTGACAGTGACAAAGTTAATAATAATTCCAGATACTGTAATAGACAAGGACAGTAACTGGCAGTTCCTAAAAAAACAGGAACAATATAATATGTACAGAGGAGCAATGTGTAATTAAAAATTAAGATACAAACAATGTGTCTATGTCCAGTTTATTTAATACCCATTTTCACCATACTTCTTCAAATATAGCAAACTGATTAAGATATCTGTAGGACTGCCTCACTAATCGATTGCATACATTTGGCCAAATGTGGGCCATTGTAGCATAAGCCACAATCTGGTGAGTACTTTTTCACACATGCTAACAATATCAGAAGAAGTTTAAGATGTCACCCTTTATGTTATACTAAACTGGTAAACATTAACAACAGTACCTCTGTAGGTGTTACCAGCCCAGGGGGGTTCCCAAAACTCTGTCTAATACAAATCCCACCTGATTCCAGTATGACAGAATATGGGGACAGTTCCAAAATATATAGGAGCCCCTCTAACAGAGCCCATCCCTCTGTCCCATCTATTTAGAGTGAAGTGCAAGGTCTTACAAAATACATGTGACATTTCCATGACAAGTCTTTCCTGAACAGCATAAATATGTGTGTAATTAGTAGCCCTGGCTTCTCACATCACAAAATATATTGATAGTTCTTGTTTATATCATTTTCTTTCAGTTAGCAATATTGTGGGGATTTGATGGGATGACTTGCGATAGTGTTTTGTTTCTCATTGTCTTACCCTATTTTGAAAAGTGTTTCCAAAGTGTCACCTTTTTGCTTCCTTTATACTTTATAGAAAACATTATATTATATTCCCTCCAGGACCCATCAGGAAATGAGCTGCTCTCAGCTCAGTATGCTTTTCCTGGTGAACCTTTTAAATACATAAATTATAGGTTAAAGGTAATTTGGCAATCTCAAATATGTGAATGATATATAACATTTTTTTAAACACAGTGCTATATAGTGCAGTCATAACGTAAGCAATAATACCCGACAGGGTGGACGGTATTCTGGTAAACTGGACTGCCCTGGAGCATAATGAAGGCGGAGGGCCTTATAGCCCCTGGAAGCTCTGGTATATACCACCCACCCTGAAAGGCATTATTGCACTTAGAAAATGGTCACTGTAAAAAAAAAAAAGTTTACTAAAAAATGTTAATAAAAAATTAGTTTAAAGTAAACTCCATTACAATGATGTTTTTTTTTTTTACCTAGGGAATTTTGTCCTACAGGAAACTGTATTTAAGAAAAAAAGTTGCTGATGGGAGCCAGCTGCACTGTAGAGCAGTAGAAGAGGGACTGATTTCAAGATTAAAAATTACACTTTGAGATAGTAGAAGGAGGAGAAAACAGATGGAAAACCATATTAGGCTAGTTTTAAATGTCTGCGTTGGACCCACTAAACTGTCTTCTTCTGTGAACCTGGCAGCTCTTGGTGAGAACGGGCATGGTGGCCAGGAAGTCTCTGCTGCCAGCAAGCTATTAAATCGTAGTTTCATTTTTAATCTAAAAAAAATGTGTGTTTTATTTTAATAAGCCGGGATGCAGCTAAGACAAGCCCAGTATCTTGGAGTAGCGGTGAGCACGCGACATGCTGCGGCTAGAATTTGAATGTTAAAACTGACAAAACAAACCGAGGTTAAAAATTGAAGAATTGTGTGGCAATTTTACTATAAAATTGCCTATTTGTATCATTCTGATTGAGAGCAGCACTCATTTGTTAACCAGGCTAACATAGGACACGGCTCTTGGGCTTGTCTGCTGGCAATCAGAAAGAAGAGTATTTGTAAGCTGCTCGGGATAATCGTGAGTGGGTACTGTGCTGTTTCTTTTTTTTTTTCTTTTGTACATCAATCACTGCTCACTCACTGCACTATTTAAAAGTCAATCGGTAGAACACGGCATTGTTCGCCATATCCAGAAAAGCCGTTGGAGTTCTCTGCGCATGCGTGACAACTTGCACATGTGCACTGAATTCACAGGGCATGGCAGCACAGTCTGCCATGTCCAAGATAACCACTGGAGCCCAGCGTACATGTGTAAGTCATCGCACATGCACAGAAAACTCCAGCATCCATCTTGGACATGGCAGACAGTGTCATCTTCTGCCGTGTCCTTAGCCGCAGCCATATCAGCTCTGGCCAGAGTTTTTTTAGAAATGTTAGTTAAAAGAGGAAGCCCAGGGGTGGGATTGTAAGGTTAAAAAGGGAAGGAGGGACTGTGCAGAGAGGGAGCAGGAAAAGGCGCCCATCCTGAACAAATACTTTTTTTCAGTGTTCTCAGAGGAAGGAGATGGGCAGGGACCACAAAAAAGCAGCAGCCTCTTTGGACAGAGGGAGGGGGACTCTAGTCCTTTTTTGGAGGAGGGAGTCCTGAAGGGACTCACAGATCTGAAACTGGACAAAGTAATGAGCCAGACAGGGTGTATCAGAGGGTACTGAGGGAGTTTGGAAACAGAAGTGGTTCTGAGGACTGAAGGAGGGCAGATGTAGTCCCACTTCACAAAAGTGGTAGCAATGAGGAGGCTGACAATTATAGGTGGTGGGACATTTAATGGAAACACTGCTGAAGGAATAGATTATGGAATATCTTGAATGCAATTGGTTACAAGACGTAAGGCAGCATGGATTTATGGGGGGGGGGGCGATCATGTAAAATGGATCTGATACATTTCTTTGACTGGGTGACCAAGGAACTAGATCAGGGTGGAGCAGTGAATGTGGCCTAGATTTCAGTACAGCTTTCGACACTGTTCCACATAGGAGACTAGTAAGTAAGTTAGGTAGGTTAGGAGTGCATCCAAAGATGGTAAACTGTGCAAGAAATTGGTTAAGGAATGGGTGACAGAGGGTTGTGGTAAGGGGATCACTCCAAGGAAGGGAGGGGGGTGACCAGTAGGGTGCCTCAGGGATCCATGCTGGGGCACATCCTCTTTAATGTCTTTATAAGTGATATTACAGAGGAGCTGGAAGCGAAGGTTTGCTTCTTTGTGGATGACACCAAAATCTACAATAGGGTGGACATGGGATGGAAATGATGAGCAGAGACCTGAAAAACTTTGAGGAGTGGTCAAGGGTATGGCAGCTGGCTTTCAATGTGAAAACATGCAAAATAATGCATCTGGAGCACAGAAACCTATGGCAGAGTACAAAATGGGTGGAGTGGTATTGATGTCCACCAAACAGGAAATAGACATGGGAGTAATCATGTCTGATGACTTAGAGGTGGCCAGACAATGCAACAAGGTAGCTGGGAGGGCTAGTGAGATGCTGGAGTGCATAAGGAGGGGTATCACCAGCATAGAGATGGACATGGAGTTGCCTCAATATAGATCGTTGGTAAGACCCCCACCTAGAGTATTGTGTCCAGTTCTGGAGACCACTTCTCCAAAAGGACATAGTCAAAGTGGAGGTGGTCCAGCGGAGGTCAACTAAAATTGTGCAGAGTCTGCATCAAAAGTGCTACAAGGAAAGATTAAAGGACCTCGGTATGTACACCCTGGAAGAGAGGAGAGAGGGGAAACATAACAGACCTTCAAATATCTCACAGGGGTAGCAAACCCTTGGTCGACATCAATCAGTATCAATCAATAACATTTTATTCATGTTAACAAGACGTTAAAAGACATGAACATGGTCATAAAAACCCAGCTGAGCAGTAATCTCATTTACACTATGTACCATATGCATTAGAAAGAATTACCTAAGTTGCAGTTACAAATATACAAATAATACATTATACACAAAAATAAATTACCATATACAGACTCACAATACCATAATATACAGTAATCATAACCTCTTTTTTAACTTATTTTTTAAGAGCCATAAATGACATTCATTACATTCCATACAGATATTGAGATCAGCTACATCAATGTTTTCATAACAGTACAGAATAGATAGTTGCAAGTTATTCAGTCATATAGTTAAGTGATTATCACTACAGACATGTAATATAAATTACTTATTCAATTGTCCATTGTATTGCCTCTACGGGTGTCCACAGAATAGGTTTCACGTGTAATAGTTGCCATTTTTGCTATAAAAGTCTTCCCTGTAGATATCTACAAGCACAAGAAATACCTGCTCTCCAAGAAGGTTCTGCTACTATAGAGCCAGTCTCAGTCTCTGAAACAAAGATGTGACTCCTCTCCTCAAGGGAGATGATTTTATGTTAACTTTAGTTTTAAAAAAGGGAAAAGATAGAAATAATAATAAAATGGTAACAATGACAATAAAAAACAAGCATTTGTCAATGCCGATCGTTCGCTTGCAGGTATTTGCAGTGGTGTTTGGCACGTATGGTGCTTTACCCTAATGCCCTGTGCAATTGCTGGTATTTGCACAATAAAATTTCAGCATGACCTTTTTGTTACCCCCATTGTGCGCTACATGGAAACACGTTTTGGGCAGGATGTGAAAAATGACAGCTGTACTGCTCATAAGGAAGTGTGGTAAAATGGCAATCTTGAAAATCTGGAGTGCAAATATTGAAAATTTGCAAACCTATGAGCGCATATGGAACTGTCAATGCACGCTCATAAAACAGTCATTGTTAGGAATTTTTCACCAAATTTCAACACTGGCATTTTAAAACCTCTTGCTAATGAACAGTGTCACTGTAATTTTCTTACTGTGTCCCATACATTGATTTCAAGACATCAACTGCGCCCATTGTGCATTACATGGGCGGAAACACGTTTGGGCAGGATGTGAAAAATGACAGCTGTACTGCTCATAGGGAGGTGTGGTAAAATGGCAATGTTGAAAATCTGGAGTGAAAATATTGAAAAATTAAGAACTTACGACGAGCGCAAGGAGGAACTGCACAACGCACGCCAGAAACTGTTATTTTAGAATTTGTTCACCAAATTTTCAACATAGCTCATTTAAGATCTCTGCTCATGAACAGTGACGCTGTTATTTTCTTAATGTGTCCCATACACTGAGTACGCATGACTGTGCCATTGCAGCGCTTAGATGGCTGGAAACACATTTTGGGCAAGATGTGACAAATGACAGCTGCACTGCTCATAAGGAGGTGGGTAAAATGGCAATGTTGAAAATGTGGAGGAAAATATTGAAAATTCGCAAACTTACGAGCGCAGTATAGAACTGTGCAATGAACACTGTGAAACAGTCATTTTAGGAATTTTGTCACCAGATTTTCAGTACAGCCATTTTAAGACCTCTGCTCATGAACAGTGTCACTGTGATTTCCTTAATGTGTCCTATACATTGAGTTCACACACCGGCCCCTAAGCCATTGTCGCTACGGCGGGACATGTTTTGGGCAGGATGTGAAAAATGACAGCTGTACTGATCATGAGGAGGTGTGTAAAATGGCAATGTTGAAAATCTGGAGTGCAAATATTGAAAATTCGCAAACGTATGAACATGCATAGGAACTGCGCAACGCAAGCTCGTCAAACAGTCATTTTTAGGAATTTTTTCACCAAATTTTCAACATAGCCATTTTAAGACCTCTGCTAATGAACAGTGTCACTGTGATTTTCTTAATGTGTCCCATACATTGATTTCGCACACCGACTGCGCCATTGTGCGGTACATGGGCTGAAACACGTTTTGGGTAAGATGTGAAAAATGACAGCTGTACTTCTCATAAGAAGGTGTGGTAAAATGGCAATGTCGAAAATGTGGAGTGGAAATATTGAAAATTCGCAAACCTATGAGCGTGCGTAGGAACTGCACAATGCACGATCTTAAAACAGTCATTTTTAGGAATTTTTTCACCAAATTTTCAACATAGCCATTTTAAGACCTCTGCTAATGAACAGTGTCACCGTGATTTTCTTACTGCATCCCATACATTGATTTCGCACACCGACTGTGCCATTGTGAGCTACAGCAGCGGAAACACATTTTGGGCAGGATGTGAAAAATGACAGCTGTACAGCTCATAAGGAGGTGTGGTAAAATGGCAATGTTGAAAATCTGGAGTGAAAATATTGAAAATTCACTAACTTCCGAGCCTGCGTAGGAACTGTGCAACGCATGCTCGTAAAAGTCATTTTTTGGAATTTTTGCACTCAATTTTCTACATGGAGTTTGGCTCTTCTCATGAATGATGTCACTGTCATGAGGAAGAGTTTAGCTTCAAAGGGTGATTTCATACGCAGTGACTGTGAAATCACCTTCGGGCCCGAATAACGCCATGACAGTGACGCTATTCATGAGAAGGGGTCACAAAACCCCATGTTGAAAATTTGGTGCAAAAATTCCAATAAATGCCTGAGATATGCACTAAAGTTGAAAACCCCCTATCTAGCCCATTATACAGCTTACCGGCATTTCCTCAGTTCGCGGTCGGCTTTGAAGAGTGCAGACGCGTTCTCGTCCATCAAGATCGCCGCAACGAGCTCCAGAGGTAAGTATGGGTGGTGGGGAGGCAGGGCGACAGTGGGTGGGTGCGGGTTGTGGGAGGGGGCGGAGACTGCTGGGACCGTTTTACTTTACAGGTTGTTTTTTTTTAATTGACAATGTGGGACGTTTGCCATGCTGGGTGGGCCCCAGCGTGGCACAAGGATGGCTGAGGGGGCCGAGGAACTGACGGGAATTGGGCACCCCGCCGCAAACAACGGGACGTTTGCCATGCTGGGTGGGCTCCCAGCGTGGCAGCACAGATTTGGGGGTGGCGTGACACGGGGCATGATGCAGGGGGGCAGCGTGATTTGTGCTCGGCAAGGACAGCAGTGGTTCTTGAAGTGAAGACCACCGCTGTCATACACAGCCTCCCAGACCCATTGGTGCAGGATCCGCACGCCTGCTCAACTGAGCAGTGGATTTAACGGGAGGCCACCTCCAAAGTGTGCTACTTCTCCCAAAACGTTCTCTTGCGATGCGCAAGTACGTAAAATGAAAAAGAAAACTACTTCTTTCTTATCTTGCTTGTGCTTGTTCTACCTATCCATCACATATTCTCTTAAGCATATTGAATAAGAATTACAGAAGGCCCCCATATAGCCATATTCCCACTCTTTCCAATGTTAGCTGACTAGCCAACCATTTATCATTATTGCAGCAGCTGGTCTAGTACTGGTTTACCACCCTTTTCCTCAACATAGTGAAAAAAGGGAGCCAACAAGTGTTATAACGATCCACCTGAAATCTTAGTTTAACTGTTATAGCTTCTGCATGTTTGATGATATTAATATTATTAAGTCACAGCATCACTTTACGTGGGCTTGCTTTTAGCCAGTTTTGAGTAATTGATTTATTGCTGCCATCTTGAGCACCCGGAACAAGTATTTGTCTGTAGCTGACAGAAGGCCTTCTGGAGGGAGTCCCCAAACCATATTACTAAATGATGTCTTGCTGAATCTACAGATTATGTTTGCTTATACTGCACACTGAACCCCCAAAAGGGGGCAAGTACCCTAGAGCCCCAGAAGATTTGTATCAGTGCAATTCCTCCAGCTAAGATCGGAGTCATTGACTCCCAGATGTTTAGCTATAACCGGTGTTCTAAAATATCTTGTGCAAACTTTCCATTGGAACTCCCTCCACTTGGCCATTGTTGTTGTTTTATGGATAATTTTTCCATATACCCTCCCATTGTTTGGTCTCCAAACCACTACCCCTTTCCTGTTCTCATCTATCCTGTATTTGTTGGAGCCCTAGTATGCCCCTACTTTCTTGCAGAAGTTTATAAATTTTGGAGCTTAGCTTCCTGGTATCCAGCATGGCAGCTCTTCTATGGATTAGGGAGACCTCTGGAGCTGGATAGCTCTGCAGTGCCCCCACTCCAGGTCCAGTATGAATAGAATGTCTGCATTGCAGACATTTGTAAAAATCCTGCTTAGGCAGCCTGAAAGTAGCCTGAAGGGTTTGAAAGTCTAAAACCACCTCCCCCTGTGTCAGTTGCAGCAGAGTCTTTAGTCCTTGTTTTTCCCACCTGATCAGGCTAGAATCAGCTACACCCATTGGAAAACCTGGAACATACCGAGTGGGATATACTGCCATACTGGTGTTATAAATTCCCAATTCTGTCTGGCTTTTAACCATATACCAATGGTATGGTTGGTCCAGAAATTATGTTTCTCCTTCAGGGTATTTGGCAGTATCACCCATGGCAGGAATCTAAGAGGGATTGTTATTTGAGCATCATGTTGTAGAGCACACCAGCTAAACCCTGGTGATCCAGCTGTCATCCTTATCATGGGAAGCAACTGAGCTGCTATACAATATGAGGGTATGTTGGGAAGGCCCCAACTGCCCTCTTTTTTCGTGGCTTGCAGTTAGAAATGTTGCGAAGTTTAAATCTGCTGGTGAACTTCCCACAAAGTCACCAAATTTGCCCTGCGGAAAACTTTTTTAGACTACAGTTGAATATTTTACCTCTTTTTTAGTTTCAGTCCTTATCTATGTTTACTGTACTTTCTGATCTTATAAATGTTTTCAGTGTATAATTTTTTCTGAGTTCTTATTGTCTTTTTGTTTCATTTACCTTACATTTCTGTTTGTGATGGAGGGGCAGCGTCAGGACTCAGCTGAGTCCAGACCGGGTGGTGCTGGAGCACCAGTAAGGTGCCCACACCTTAGCAGGTGTGTTTTTTCAAAAGAGACTGCACCCCCACCTCAGGAAAGGTGTTCTTCTGCTGCAGAGCAACAGCAACCAGAAAAACATAAATAGCAGGAACAACAACAGTAGCCACAAGTTCCTACCATCCAGCAGGAGCCTGATGGCTCCTCTTCTGGTGCTCCCCCAGTCCCAAAGTGCTTGGTGGCGAGGGATTTTTTTGATATGCATCCTGCAGATGAGACAGTGGGCATCTGCAAGGTGTGTGGGTGGTGTGTGAGGTGTGGCAAGAAAGGGAGCCATCTTGGGACCAGCGGCCAGAGGACATACCTCTGCATTCACCACCTCACCGAGTGGAGGGACAAAAGGTGATGTGGCTGCTTCATGTAATGGTGGTGGTGGTGGTGGTGAAGGCCCTGGGGGAATTGTGGAGCAGCATGAGGTTGGCAGTGCTGCTGCAGTGCCAACAGCGAGTCAGTGACAGCGTGGCAGGCATGATGTGCACTGCAGCAGTACTCCTCATGTACCTCAGCAACGCCGTTATGACAGTGGCATTAATGATGAACCCATGGCACCTGCCACAAATGGCCATCATGTTGTTTTGTGGACTGAGGTGAATGATCTGTGCCAAGAATGCAACACTTTCTGGCAGGAGGTGATAGAGCAGCTGGACAGTGTCATGTCCAGCTATGAGAGAATCCTCACTCTCCTATCTGAGCTGTGTGGTGGTGGTGGTGGTGGGCATGGCTCGTCTTCTGGCAGTGCTGGTGTGATGGTCTGTGTTGTTTTGTTTTAAGTTTTATTTTTGTTTATAAGTATTATTCTGTCATCTGTGTTCTTAATTTCTCCACTCTCCAGAGGGGGGCTCTATTAAAAAAAAAATCACCACAAAAATATATAAAATAAAACAACAAGCTGTTGTTTTAAGGTCTGTTTTCTCTGTCCTCTTTTTTAGTATTGTTTCGTTCGTGTGACTGTCACTTGCTTGTCCAGTTCTATTATTTCTTTAACCCTTTTTACACATGCTGAACCACATTCCTTCCTTTTATTTTTGTCACTGGTTCATCATGTGTACTCCCTCCTTCTATCCACAATTGTCAAGTATTTGCCACAATACATAAATTGTGCCCCCATGGTATGTGATGGTACGTAACTGGTGGTTGTGTTGTGTGCAACCGCCAACCACCCAAAGAAGTGCAAACCATAACACAAACATGAGCTATTCTACTGAGAAGTTAAGCATAAATCTGTTTTAAGCACTTAACATGTCTACTGCATTTGCCAGAAATGTGAAGTTGTGTCCTCAGACATTAATTGCTTCCCTTCACTGAAATATGGTTGCCACACACACCAGAGAAGACAGTGCAAAGCATATGTAAAGCTTGCAAGAGAGCATAAACATATTTATCATACTAAGCATTTTTGGGCATGCTACCCCACCATCAGCACTTTGCCAGAAATGTGAAGTTGTGTCCCCAGAGAGAAAACACATTTTTTCAGTCAAATACTGTTGCTGCTCACACCAGAGAAGGTGATGCAAAGCATATGTGAAGCTTGCAAGAGAACATAAACATATTTATCGTACTAAGCATTTTTGGGCCTGCCACCCCACCACCACCACCACCACCAGCACTTTGTCAGAAATGTGAAGCTGTGTCCCCAGAGAGAAAACGCATCTTTTCAGTCAAATACTGTTGCCGCGCACACACCAAAGAAGGTGATG
Organism: Neoceratodus forsteri; assembly: GCA_016271365.2. Lineage (NCBI taxonomy): Eukaryota > Metazoa > Chordata > Ceratodontiformes > Ceratodontidae > Neoceratodus > Neoceratodus forsteri. The sequence goes on along the minus strand of CM028137.1, from coordinate 556,940,503 downwards.
TAAAGCATATGTGAAGCTTGCAAGAGAAACACTATTGCCACATGGAGAGGGTGCTTTGATGCTGCTGTGTGCTGTTGTTGTTGTTCCAAAGTCAGAGGAACGGCCTCTTGCTTATTGTGGTCCCGGATTCATGATGGCATACAGACATACTGCACAGGTAAGTACCTTTGTTTTCTTTTCATTGTAATGGAAGGGGGTTATTGCTACTGTTCAAAGTCTAATATAGTCATAATTCTTTGTCATTGAATTTTAGTTATTTGTGCATATGACATTATACTGCTGGATACCTACAACATAGATGCTGTAGTCTGAATCATGCTCAACATTGGCCAACCATGAAGGCAAGCATTTTTTTGCTCGTGTTGGAGGGGTTGCTCTCTGGGGGTTCATGATGGCACATAGACATAGTGCACAGGTAAGTACCTTTGTTTTGTTAAGGGAGGGGTGGTTATTGCTACTGTTTGAAATCTAATATATTCGTACTTCTCTTACATTGATTTTCAGTTATTTATGCCGAATACAGATAGATGACATCATTCTGCTGGACAGATACAATACAGATGCTGTTGTCTGACTCATACACAACATTGTTCAACCATGAAAGTAAGTATTTTGAGTTTTTTTAGGGTGTGGTGGCTTGTTTCTGTACCATAATTGACAAATTAATTTCATTTCTTAATCACTGACTCTGCTGTTCTTCCTTATCTTTACAGGTATTCCATGTGCCTGGATTTGTTGCAACAATGTGCTTGCTGATTCACAAGCAAATGATGTTAATCCACAGAGAGCACCTGGAAAACAAGAAAGGATTTTTGTGAATGAAAGTGATGGAACAAAAAGTAAATAAAGGAAAGTAAAAGAAAGGAAAGCAAAAGAAAGGAGAGGAAATTAAAGCAAAGGAAAAACATTAAATCGCAATGATACTTACCATTAAAAGTATTACTGCTGGCTGTGCAATTCTGTTTTGGTGTCTGTGTTCTGTAGTAGAACCAGTAAAACCTGCATGAAGAAGATATTACAGGAACACGTTTTAATGCTGCAATGAGTCTCATCAATCATGGTCTGATTTTGTACCTCTAGTAGGCTTACAGAAGTGCTGCAGTGTCTGAAAACCAGTGCAGGTGTCTTACCAACAGCAGATGAAGAAAGCCCTTGATGCAGTGTAGTTACACTCGCATGATGATGCCTTGCAGACTTCAGTCAGTGGCTTGATGGAGGAGGAGGACCAAGAGGAATCTCTCAAGAACAGAGTTTTGAGGAGGTACAGGAGGTGATTCTGTTTATCACATTGGTGGCAATGAATCATCAGTCACTATAGTGGTAAAAGTGGTAACCAAGCCAGTGCTGTTTCTTACTTGATGTGACTGTAAGGAAGAGGATATAGCTGAAGCAGCCAAGGGAGTACAGAGGAGGTAGAGGAGGTGGTTCTTTTTATCACAATCGGCTGCCTACTACATACCGATAACACCGGTGGTGGGAGTGCTGTGCCATGCTGTTTCAGACTGTGTTGGAGGAGGATCCAAGGCATCTACAGTGCACACAAGAGATAATAAGAGGAGGAAAAGGGTGAGGTGTTGTGGTCACTGCTGCATGGCTGTGGTGTTTCTTGCTAGCTAGAACGGGTGTTCTGTTCAGTAATTCATAAGTGGCACAGTGCATTGTTTACAGCTGTTCAATTTGACACAATTAAGAAGCAACACTAATTAATAGTTGTTGATGTATATCTCAGCACTGAATGTGATTCATTATTATTGTTATTAAGTTGACATCCAGGAGTAGATGGTTGTGGATGTATAGGGACATGGAGGGAGAAGGAGAAAATAAATAGTAGAGTTCATTATTCTTGCACGTTCTCCATGAAGCATCCCTCACAGTCTTCAATACTGGGAGTGTCACCACACGGGAACTCCCTCTTCATCACTGCTTCATCCACTTCAATGTTGTGAAATAATGATGAGGTACATCCTAGTCTGCCTAAAGCACTTTCCTCATCATCATCATCACTGTTAATTGGTGCTAATACCATGGACATTACTCTTTTTGAGGGTATGTGAGCCTCATTTATTTGATAAATGTCAGCGTGCAAACATTTTTAGGAGATGGATTTATGCACCTCTCATGCAAAATGGCACCCGTTGAACTGAACACCCGCTCAATGTTGACACTGGAGGATGGGCAGCTACGATATTTCAGGGCAACCACTGTTAGTGCTGGCCAGTCATTGACCTTAGTGCCCCAGTATAGTAGTGGCTCATCTCCTATAGTGAGGTTCTTTGAATCTGCAAAATATCCATCTACCATGTGTTTTGCCAGTTGGAGACTTGCAGGGTGATCATCCTCCTCCTCCTCAGTTTCCTGCATGTCTGCAACTCCTACCAGACTGAGGGCAGCCCAAATGGAATTCAGCATAGGTTCCTTTACCTTGCATTGCTTTTCTGCAATTTGACACTCTGGCTGAGATGAAGAGAAGAGATGTGGGTGGCAGTAACACCGGATCGCTGTGCAGAACCATCATCTTTCTTTGCCCCCTGTGTCCACAGTAGCAACTGTACACCACTTACCCTCTGAGTGAGTAGTTCTGTCAGTCTCTGCAACTCATGATGCTCACCTTATAATATGGCTGCCAGCCCACGTTTATAACTGGGTTGAGCACTGTTGCAATTTCAAACTCCTCAGACTAATAATATACATTATGTGGGTGTTGGAGTCTAATGCGGACAGCAAGTGTTCCATTAATGAGCAAATTGCTCTGTCACCACCAGCCTCCAGCTTTTGCTGCATGTTCAGCAGTGTCTCCCTTAGCACCCATAGCAGAGGAATGGACTCACTGATGCAGGCAGTGTCCCCACTCACTGCCTGTGTTGCACGCTGGAAGGGTCTCAGAATCAAGATGAGCCCATCCATTAGGCACCATTGCTCTGTTGTGAGACACATGGATGCCTCACTGTTGTCATGACTTGAATGAATTAGCAGATACTCAGATATAGCCTTGTACTGCTGTTATAGAAGCTCCACTATGTACAAGGTGGAGTTCTACCGGGTGACAATGTCAAACTTTAAAAATTGCTGAGGCAGCTTGTTCTTTACCTGCAGATCACAGAGATGGTCACGTGCTTTTGCTGAATGTACAAAGTGGGCACAGATGTATCGGGCAAGAGCCAAAACCTCTTTTATATCCGGATGTTTAAGGAAAGCCTGCACCACAAGGTTAAGGCAATGCTGACAAATCCCCCATCAGTGATACATTTCCACACATTTGAGCCATTATCACCGGCGATGAATCCCACTTTCAGTGCATGGGGATGGAGCCACTGATCAACCTCAGTATGATTGCCAGCATATTTTTTCCAGTGAGTGAACTGGGGGTACTCTTCATGGTCAGTGTTGCATGCTGCCTTACACCAGGCATGTTGCTACCACCACAGTTTGTCCTAGTGCAATTCTCGCCTCTCCCCCAATCAGCCACTACCTCACGTATCTGTGCCCAGTGTGCTGTAATGCACAGGTAAAAGCTACCAGAAGTTTGTCCACTGATCCACATATCCATGCTCAGATGGACGTACTGTACTGAGGAATACTGCAGGGCATGATGTACCATGTCACATACAGTACTGTACAGTTCAGGGATGGCACACTTTGAAAAGTATATACATGATGGCACCTGCCATTTCAGCAGGGCACGGGCCACGAACCGCCTAAATCCCACATTCTCTGCAAAGGAGTATGGCAACAAATTCAGAGCAATCATTTCTGCACATGCTGCATTCAACTCCCACGCTGTACCATGATTAGACGGGAATTTTGTTTGCCTATCCAAAATGGAAGGCAGTGTCTGCTATAAATTTTTTGATACTGCTGCCATCAGTGATGCACCTGGTGGTGTGTCAAATAGCTTGCCTTGTCATTGTGCCAGTAAGGGGGTGCTCCTTGCCTGAGGACTGCCAATGGTACTCATGGCTTGTGGCAATGCATGACACACCTCAGCAGCTTTTTGGTTTTTCATAACTAGTGGGGTAGTAATCACATTTGGGGCTGGGGTGGTACTCCAGATGCTAGGACCATTACTTTGCCCACTTTCAGAATCCTCCTCATCCAGTACAACAATGATGTCCTCCTCCTCACCAATACCTCCATGTCCCTGTAGTAGTGCTGTGTGTATTTTGCTTACATTACCTCTGACCGGGATGTACCAGAATCACTGGTGCTGGTTGCCTTCTGGTGTTGACGCCACCAAATTGGGTGCTTATTTTTAAGAGGTGTACATGTTGCCCACATGTGCCGAGATGACAACCCTTCTTACCCCAACTTACTCGGGTTTGAAAGAGTTGGTAAATTGCCACTGTCTCATCAGATGGGTCCAGTACGTAAAAATCCTACACTAGGGATTTATGGGGCCTTGTATTTACTTGGTGCCAAGATAACTGGAATTGTGATAGCAAAGGAGATTTGCTCTTTGTTATGTTGTGGGGTGACTGGAGCAATGTAGAAAAATTGGGAGAAACAGTGGTTGGGGTGACCTTCTCCTTGGTGGTTTTAGCAGTTAAGGCAACAGGAAAGACACCCTCTGTAACACTCTATTTTGCCCTTTTCTTTTCTGGTTCCCATGAGGGATCCATGTCATCTGACACATCATCACCATCTCCATCATAGTCTGGAAAAAAGCTGGCAGTCTCATCAGCCTCAGCAGGTCTCTCTGCCTCAGTAGCAAGTGCCATAGGCTCTGTAACATGCACCTCACGGTAAAGGGACCTGGGGGTAGTCATATCAGATGACCTAAAGGTGGGCAAGCAATGTGAGAGGGAAGCAAGGAGGGCTGGGGGAATACTGGGATGCATAGGGAGAGGCATCACCAGTAGAAAACAAGAAGTTATTATCCCTCTGTACAAACAGCTGGTGAGACCACATCTGGAGTACTGCGCGCAGTTCTGGAGACCCAATCTCCGCAAAGACATAGACAGGATGGAAGCTGTCCAGAGGAGGGCAGCTAAAATGGTGCAGGGTCTGCACCAGAAGACATATGAAGAGAGACTTAAGGAGCTTAATATGTATAGCCTCGAGGAAAGGAGGGAGAGAAACTTTCAAGTACTTCAAGGGAATCAACAAAGTCCAAGAGGGTAGCATCTTTCAAAAAAAGAGGTGTGCAAGAACAAGGGGGCACAATTTGAAGATAGAAGGGGGGCGGCTCAGAGGTAATTTAAGGAAGTATTTTTTCACAGAGAGGGTTGTGGATGTGTGGAACAGCCTTCCAGAGGAGGTTGTGGAGTCAAAAACAGTGGTGGAATTCAAGCATGCATGGGACAGTCATAAAGGCAATTCTAGGGGTTGGGGGTAGGAAGAAGTAGGCTGCTGGTTAACTGGGATCTGCAGCTTATCCATCAGGTAGGGAAATGGGCAGACTGCGTGGGCCAAGCGGTCCTTATCTGCCATCAAATTCTATGTTTCTATGTTTCCTCTTCATGACTGTTGTCCTCATGTTGCTCCACATGTACCACCACCTCACTCTCACTCAGTGGACATGGACACACATTATCTGGCTCTGCCTCCGACCTACCATCACCAACACTTCCACTTTCAAATTGCACTTCAGAACCAACAGCCTCCAAGCCCACAGTTGTTTGTTTGCTGGTGGTGCTGCTTCTTACTTTCACTGTGTCGCTTGACACAGAGATATCTGTCAGCACGTCTGGCACAGATTCTGCAGACAAAAACTTAACAGCAGGAAAGCCAACACCAGGGCCATATTCTTTGCTACTACTGCTACTGCCTGCTACTGAGTCATCTGAATGCTGTCCCTGTACCATCACAGACACGTTTCTGGTTCCTGCACCACTATTAGGATTAGTATTAGGAACCACAAACTGGGAAATGTTCTTTGTGTCCACTCCATGGCCTCTCCCTTTAGTTGCCCATTTCTTCACAGTCATTCTTCAGCACACACAGGGACACAACAATCACTCTAGTTAAATCGCTGCCTGGTGAACAGTGATTTGTTTTCTAAATACAGGTGTGTACGCAGGGACACAACAATCACTCAGGTTAAAACACTGTCTGGAGAACAGTGATTTTTCTCCTAAACACAGGTGTGTATGCAGGGACACAACAATCAGTCGAGTTAAATCGTTGTCAGGAGAACAGCATTTTTTTTTCCTAAGTACAGGTGTATACACAGGGATACAACAATCACTTGGTCTAAATCGCTGTCTAGAGGACAGTGATTTGTTTCCTAAATACAGGTGCATGCACTCACACAAAAATCGCTTGGCTTAAATCGCTGTCTGCAGAAGAGTGTTTTTTTTCCTAAATACAGGAGTGTACACAGGGACACAACAATTACTCTGCTTAAATCTCTGTCTGGAGAACAGTGATTTTTCTTCCTAAATGCAAGTGTGTATGCAGGGACACAACTATCACTCTGGTTAAATCACTAACTGGAAGACAGTGATTTTTTTCCTAAATATAGGTGTGTATGCAGGGATACAGCAGTCACTCGGGTTAAATCGCTGTCTGGAGAACAGTCATTTTTTTACAGGTGTTTATGTAGTCACACAACAATCACTCGGGTTAAATTGCTATCTGGAGAACAGTGATTTTTTTTTCCTGAATGCAGTTGTGCATGCAGTCACACAACAATCACTCAGGTTAAATCGCTGTTTGAAGAACAGTGATTTTTTTCCTCCCTAAATACAGTTGTGCACGCAGTCACACAAAAATCACTCTGGTTAAGAAACAGTCAGGAGGACAGTGATTTTTTTTAAGAAAAGACATGGCCCACTGATTTTGTTCAGAATAAAACTGTGCCTTCTAAACTGCTCCTATCCTTCCCTGGCCCACACAAATCACAAAACCACAACTTCTATGGATCACATATCTGGAATGTGTAGTACGGTATGGGCTGCATGCCCATTGGCTCACGCTGTGGACCAATGGGCATATAGCCCTACCGATGGTGTCGATCAGCCAGGCGGCAGGGTGGCAGGCGGGTGGGTGCTGCCGCCCGCCACTGACCAGGGGTGAGGCGGTGGGGCCCAGTGGTAGGTGGGGAGGGGTCTGCTGGACCACCAGGGATATTGGATATTTATTTATTTTACTTAAGCATGTGATTGGGCTGACAGCGTTCCACTGGACTGCCAGGGATATTGGATCCTTATTTATTTTACTTAAGCCCGCGATTGGGCTGACAGCAGTCCACTGGACCACCAGGGACATTGGATCCTTATTTATTTTACTTCAGCCCACGATTGGACCACTAGGGATATTGGATTCTTTTTTTATTTTACAAATGCCCGCGATCGGGGCTGACAGCGGTTCACTGGACCACCAGGGATATTGGATTCTTATTTATTTTACAAATGTCCATGATCAGGCTGTGGGCCACATTGCCACGCTGCAGGGGGCATCGGTCCCCCACGGCTGCTGCCTGGCAGGGCGCCAGGCGCAAGTCACCGGGGATCGGTGCATCTGCATGCAAATGGGGCCATAATGACATGCAAATGGCCCCATTTGCACCTTGCATAGATTATGGCCCCATTTGCATGTGCACTTTTGAATATCGCGGTTGCTGCGCATAGCGCAACAGAACTTGCGCTAGGGCATCCCCCGTTCCACTCTGGCCACTTGCGCTGGTGCAGTGCCACTGCTTCATGTGCACTGCTGGTGGCCAGGGGTGCAATATTCGCGATGCTGAGCCATGGCGCGGCTCACGTTGAATATTAGCGATCAACGCCCTGGCCAAGTTGCGCTCGCCCAGGCTTGCATCAGCCTGGCGCAGTTTGAATATCTGGGCCCGTGTGTGCAAACAGCACTCACAGTAACAGTTCTAAAGCAATTTGACAAACAAAATGCTCTTTTATATAATGTTTTTAGATTTGACTCTAAGCTGCAGCACAAGCTCTGCTGTCTAAGTCTCTCTTAAACACACTACACTCAGAGAATGAGAAAACCAGCTTCTCATTGGCTGTTCAGCAACATGTGACCTCATATCCCATGATTCATTGCAAACTACGACTGTTATACTGAACTTGGATGGCGAAGTTCAAGCTTTGCGGATCTGTGACACCTGTACCATTGACTGTAACAGGAATCAAAGTTTTTGACTTCAAAATTTTGTGAATCTGACCAAAATGCTTCGAAGTGGGACTTTGCCGGTGTGGAAAACTTTGCAGAATAGTCGAAATCTTCAACATTTTATGCAGAACGAATTTTAACAACTTCACACACCCCTTCTTGCAGTATAGCCCATTTAATTTGGGATTTATGACCTGTCCACACAAATTGTGACAATTTTCTCTGGACAGTGTTCCTTTCCTTTGAAGGAATGGGTACTGGTAAAGTAGCAAAGAGGAAAAGAAATATGGGCAATATATTTTGTTTAATTGCATCTATCAAGTTTGACAGGGACAGTGGGAGGGAACCCCATCTATTTAAATCTGTAAATATCTGGGCGAATAGGGTAGGATAGTTATATTGGTATAAATTCTTCTGTTGTTTTGGGACCTAAATATTTTACTCTGTTTTTGCCCATGTGAAGGTAGCTGGGACCTCAGCTTAGGTGAAATCTACCACCCACCCCCCACCCCATAACAGCACCTCGGATTTTATGGTTAGACAATAACTTAGAGCGGGTGGGATGGAAAGCTCTGGGTTCAATAAATAGACCTGGATGTCATCTGCGAAAGAGAAAGCTTACACATATGGTTTCCTACCTGAACCCCTATTATTTCTCGGGAACTTCTAATTGCTGCTGCAACAGGTTCAAGACTTAAAGCAGAAAGTAAGGGTGACAGTGGGCACCCTTGTCTCATGCCTCTATTAATTGTAAAGGGATCTGAAATGATACCATTAACCCTCACCTTGCCAAATGGTTTCATATAAGAAAGGGATATCCAGCTCAGGAAATGACCCCCCACCCCATAACGCTACATAACCTTCTTTAAATACATCCAATTCAAGCAGTCAAATGCTTTTTCTGCACCTAGGAAAATTGCAAATTGTGGGGAGGGTGATTGACTTTTATGTGCCAATATGCTAAGAAGTTTCCTGATATTATCAAACAGCTGCCTATGGGGAATAAACCCTGTTTGGTCATCGTGTATTATTGTTTCAATATGTTTTTGTAATCTAACAGAGAGGATCTTGGTTAGAAATTTTAAGTCTTGGTTTAGAATTTTGATGGGTCTATAAGACTCACATACATCATGGGGGTTATTAGGCTTTGGTAATACCGCAATCAAAGCCTCATCCCAAGATGGGGGATCCTTTTTTCATCTAGACAAGTATTGAATACCTTAGTTAGCATAGGTGCCACCAAAGTGACCAATTTCTTATAAAACTCTGGACTATAACCATCAGACCCTGGTGATTTGCCTGTCAGTAAAGATTTTATTGCTGCCAGCACTTCCTGCTCAGATATGGGGAAGTCTAGTTCAGTCTAGCTGTAGGTGACAGCTTTGGCAAATTAAGTCTATTGTAAGTAAGCACGCTTCCTCTGAGTTTTTGTCTTTCCTGCATAAGTCTAGATACAAATTCCTGAATTGGTTTGCTACTTCCTTAGGTTTCTCCCATGGTTTTGTGAGGTTCTGTTTTTTCTTAATTAAAGAGACCCATCTGGATGCTTGTGCTTTACGTAACCAGCATGGAAGCAGTCTAGATGCACGCCCTCCTGTATCGATATATTTTTGGTTTATAAACCTAAGGAAACCCTCTGTTTTTTTCATTTTCTATTTCAGTGAGTTTGTCCCTCATCCCCTTCATTTTTTTAAGAATTTTTTGTGAGTCAGGTGTGTGCTTATGCTGTTCTTCCAATGTTGTAAGGTTCTTCAATAGTCGGCTAGTGGTAAGGGTGTGTAGCTTTTTCTGGGCAGAGGCAAAGCTTATGATTTCCCCTCTTGCAACTGCTTTGGTAGCATCCCAGGTGGAAAGGGCCGAGCAGTTTTGAGCCAAATTAATGTTATAGGTTTCTTTTATTCGCTGTTTAAGCACTTCTAAAAAGGCCTTGTTATTAAGTAGGGAAACATTTAGTCTCCATATGGGTACTTGATCTGAAGATGTTATCTTAATGACCCAGGACAAGAGGGCATGATCTGATAGGGTGAAATGATGGAGTTGAGTTTTAACTGTCCTACATTAAAATTGTTTCTGCGTGAAGAAAAGGTCAGCCCTGGAATATGTTTGTTGTGAGGCAGGATAAAAAGAGTAATCTCTCTCTCTCCCTGGTTCTGATAATGCCACACCTCTGTAAATCCCAGTTCTGTGGACAGATTGTTTGTTTATGACCTGTGTGGCCCTTTTATTGGTGACCTCCCTGCCTGATAACCTATGCAATCCAGGATTCATCACTGTGTTTAGGTTTCCAGCAAGGAGAATTTGCCCTGGGAGCAATTGTGCTAGTTTATGAAAAACGTTTGTTAGAAAAGCTCCAGTTCCTGAGTTTGGTGCATACAAGTTAATGAGGTGTATTGATTCCCCACTGAGGTCTCCTGAGGCCCTTAGAAAATGTCCCTCCATGCCCACTCCACCATCTTAGTTTGAAATGGAATATCTTGTTTAATTAAAATTGCAACCCCTGCCTTTCTAGGGTTAGCAGATGAACCTGCCTCTACTTGAGCCACCAAGGCTCTGTGTAATTTGAGGTGTTCCCCTTCAATTAAATTAGTCTCTTTTAAACAGACTATACCCCCAGTCTCTTTAATTCAGTCAATAACCTTGTTTGTTTGATAGGGGCATGAACCCCCTTCACATTATAAGTAACTACATAGAAACATAGAAACATAGACTTTGACGGCAGATAAGGACCGCTAGGCCCATCTAGTCTGCCCATTTCCCTACCTACAGGATAGGCCGCAGATCCTAGTTAACCAACAGCCTATTTCTTCCTACCCCCCCCACAAGAATTGCCTTATGTCTGTCCCATGCATTCTTGAATTCTTCCACAGTTTTAGACCCCACAACCTCCTCAGGAAGGCTGTTCCATGCATCCACTAACCTCTCTGTGAAATAATACTTCCTCACATTGCCCCTGAACGCCCTCCTTCTATCTTTAAATTGTGTCCCTTGTTCTTGCAAGTCTCTTTTCTGAAAGATGCTACCTCTTGGACTTTGTTGATTCCACTGAGGTCACTAAAAGTTTCTATCATGTCCCCCCTCTCCCTTCTTTCCTCAAGGGTATACATATTAAGCTCCTTTAGTCTCTCCTCATACGGCTTCTCTTGCAGACCCTGCACCATTTTAGTTGCCCTCCTTTGGACTGCCTCTATCCTGTCTATGTCCTTGCGGAGATGGGGTCTCCAGAACTGGACACAGTACTCCAGATGGGGTCTCACCAACTGTCTGTACAGAGGGATAACAACTTCCCATTTTCTGCTGATGATGCCTCTCCCTATACATCCCAGTATACCCCCAGCCCTCCCTACTGCCTTCTCACATTGCTTACTAAACTTAAGGTCATCTGATATGATTACCCCCAGGTCTCTTTCCTTTTTTTGTTGTTGTTACTACCTCCCCACCCATTGTGTATTCTTCCCCTGGGTTCTTGTTTCCCAGGTGCATTATTTTGCACTTTTTTGCATTGAATCCTTGCTGCCATACTTCTGACCATTCCTCCAACCTTGCCAAGTCCCTTTTCATCCTTTCCATCCTTGTGTATCAACCCTGTTGCAGATCTTTGTGTCATCTGCAAAAGGCATACTTTTCCTTCCAGTCCCTCTGCAATGTAACTGAGTAGAAGACATTAAAAGGACTGGACCCAATACTGAACCCTGCGGTACCCCACTAGTAACCCCTTTCTTCAGAGTGGACTCCATTTACAATTACCTTCTGTGTCCTGTTGTCCAGCCAATGTTTTACCCAGGCTACCACCCTGGGTCCCATTCCCAGGCTGGTTAATTTGACTATTAATCTTTTGTGTGGGACTGTGTCAAATGCCTTGCTAAAGTCTAGGTAGGCCATGTCCACAGCCCCTCCCTGGTCTACTACTTTGGTCACCCAGTCAAAGAAATCTATTAGATTCGTCTGACATGACCTTCCAGCTGTGAACCCATGCTGCCTTGGGTCCTGTGCTCCACTGGCCTCTAGGTACTTGACTATTCTTTCCTTCAGAAGTGACTCCATCACTTTCCCTACCACAGAGGTCAGACTAACAGGTCTGTAGTTTCCTGCCTCTGTCTTGGACCCACTTTTGTGAAGGGAATCACATCCGCCTTCCTCCAGTCCTCGGGTACCACACCATCCTCCCATGATTTATTAAAAGACTAGCCAGTGGTTTCACTAGTTCCTCCCTTAATTCTTTTAGAATTCTGGGTGAATTCCATCAGGACCCATTGCTTTGTCCACCTTCAGTTTTAGGAGTTCTTACAGAACCCTTTCTTCTGTGAAAGGACTGGGATCGACCCCCTATCAAAGTGCTTCTGTTAGTTGGATTAGGCACTTCCCCTCCTCTTTTTGAATACTGAGCAGAAATATTCGTTCAGTATTCCTGCTTTTCACTGTCCCCTCTGCCCACCACCGTTCATTCTATTCAGCCTCACTGTCCCTCCTTTGTATTTCTCACGCTGGCTGATGTACCTATAAAGGTTTTATCCCCTTCTTAACTGGAGTTGGCTATCTTTCCTCAGTTTGGGCCTTTGCTATTCTGACTCCCTCCCTGCTTCCTTCTGCCTTAACTGGTACAGCTCTCTGTCCCGCTCCTTCTGTGTTTCCTTATACTTCCGAATGCTATCTTTTCTTCCTGACTTTCACAGCCACCTCTTTTGAGAACCATAGTGGCTTTTTCTTTCATTTTGATTTGTTTATTTGCATCACACAAAGGCTTGTTGCCTCTGTGATGGCAGTTTTGATAATTCCCATTGTTGCTCCACACTCCTTCTAACCTGTTTGCTAGTGCTTTTCTGGGGGCACTCTCCCATCTTGCCAAGTCAGCCCTCCTAAAGTCCAGTACCCTCACTTTTGTATGGCTTGACTCTGTAGCTGAGTTTAACGTGAACCACACTGTTTGATGTTCACTTGTCCCCAGATGGCAACCCACTTCTAGATCTGAGATCCTCTCACTGCCCCCGTTTGAGAGTATGAGGTCTAAGATTGCTCCCTCACGAGTGGGTTCCGAAACTAGCTGTCTAATGCCTGCCACCTGTAGGGCATCGAGAATGGCCCTGCTCTTGGATGTGGCTGCAGCAAATGTGCTCCAGTTAACATCTGGCATATTCAGGTCTCCCATCAACAGTATCTCACCTTTCTCTGCCATGCTAAGAATGCTTTCTATCATATCCTTGTCCATTTCCTCCCCCTGACATGGGGGTCTGTACACAACCCTTATGCGGATTGTGGTGCCATTTTCAGTCTCCAAGGTGACCCACAGTGCCTCCTCTCCTCCCTGTTTACTCTTTTGTTCAGTTGCTTTTATCCTTCCTTTACATAGAGAGCCTACTCCCCCCTCTTCCCTGCCTGTCTCTCTCCTGTAGGTTATGTACCCTGGTATGTTAACATCCCAGTCATGGTTCTCTGTGTACCATGTTTCTGTGACTGCTATGATATCCAGGCATCCCTCTTCCATTAAGGCCATCAGCTCAGGGAGCTTGTTGCCCAGACTATGGGCATTGGTACTCATTACCCTCCATTTCCTGATGGCCTTACTCCCTTTTGCCCCATCTCTGTCCTTCTTGCCTTTGTCACTTTCTCCATTTACCCCTGCTCTTCTCCCTATTGACACCTCTATGTTGGTGTTTTGCCGCACTTACTACCGTGATTATTGGGGGGGGGGCTAGGATTTTCCTGCTCCTTTCCAATGCCTCCCACCCTTGGCTAGTTTAAAAGCTTGCCAATGAAGCATTTAAACCTATCACCTAGGATTCTGGTTCCCCTCCCGGACAGATGCAGCCCATCATGCCAGTATAGGCTTGCATCACTCCAGGTGGACCCCCAGTCCCCAATGAAGCCAAATCACAGGCTCCACACCAGTTTTTCAACCACTAATTGAATCCCATGGTGCGGAACACCCTAGCCTCTCCTATGCCATAGATGGGTAGCACCTCCGAGAAGGTTACCGTGCGTGCTACTGGACTAAGGCCCCTCCCCAATTCCACAAACTCTTCCAGCACTTCTCTAATCCCTTTCTTAGCCAGGTCATTTGTCCCTAGGTGGACAATGACATCCAGCTCCCTCCCCTGTGCAGCTGCTCCAGCAATCCTGAGGATTCGCTCCCTGTCCCTCCAAGCCATGGTGCCAGGCAGGCACCTTACCTCCCTCTCCCCTTCCTCCCCCAGTTCTACCTTCCTAACAATGGAGTCCCCCACCAGGAGTTGTTTCCTTCCCCTGCAGGGTCCCCTGCCACCCTCCTGTGGGTCTCCTTTGTGGAGGTTCCCAACATCCTCCTAGGTCTCCACTGTGAGTGCCTCCATAGAGGAACCACACATTGCCAGAATGGCATAGGAATTGTGGAGAGGTACAATGGGAGGGATGCGCCTCTGTTCCACCACCCTCACCCTCCCTGAGCCCACTGTGGTCCAACCACTCCTCTTTCTTGGCAACCTCTAAGGCAATGGCAGTGGCACTGGTGGTCCCTGGATGGAAGAGGAGGTCCCACAAATCCTGGCCAACTCAGCCTGGAGATGAGCAACCTCCTCCCTCAGCCCAGAGAGGTGCCTGCAGATGGGACAACACTGCATCCTCCAGAACATCTCCCGGAAGACTGCTGCTCCACAGCCACTGCACTGCACCACTCCAATCATGTTTATTTCTGGCCCCTTAACTGTTTGCAATCCTTACTCTTTCCTCTGTTTTTTTTTCTCTCTCCTTACTTTCTGCCTGTGTGCCCTTTAAGCTCCTGATTGTCCTGTTCTGAGACAAGAATAGCTTGATTGTACCCATTTATAAATTTGTTTAGCAGCCTCTGATCACCACTCTTGGTAGCAGCAGGGTCCCTCTGTAAACTGAGCAAATGGTAAAGCAACAAGCCAGAGAAAAGAAAAAATACAACAATAAATTAAAAATTGCCCCCCAAGACATTGAACTTTAACTGTGGTCAACTATTACCGAACAATGAATTAATTCAACTTTTCTCCTTTTCTTCTCTTCCAAGGTGCAACCCACATTCTACTAATAGGGACACAATTTATTGTTCCCCACTCAAAGGTGAGAAACTAGATCTGATATGCAGTCCTTATTCCACCATGGGTCAGAAACATATGCCACAATGTGGCAAACATCCCCTCCTCTAATAGCCTACTGGCTAATTAGAAAAATAAACAATGTAAATATAGAAAGCAGAAGCCCTGTGGCCCCTTTCTCTTGGACTTAGTTATGGTACAGCAACCACTGTATTACTAAATTAAATAGTCTATGTTGGCTGTATGTATCTCGGGGGGGGGGGGGGTCCCACAGGTCTCCTAAGGGGCTTTTGAGTTTACTGGCTTAATTCAACTCAGTGTTGGCCTGGGACAGAGAACGAGGAACAAACTGTCATTTTAACAAAGCCACGTCCTCCTCCCGATCCCCACACCACGCTCATTCACATTTTTAACACCTACATACTAGTCCAATCTAGAGGCCTCAGATGTAAAAAAGGCAGGAAAAAAACAAGCATTCACCCCTGATAAGACTGTATATGGCAACTGAAAAGGCAAATCCCAAACCCAGCATTTCATAGCCCCACAAAAATCTATGTCTTCTGGCAACCAGTTTAAGCATGTCTGCTTCCCCTCCATTTTCATCCCCCTCACAGTAAAGAAAAACAAACTAGGCACAAAATAACCACCTACCAATGCAATGAAAGAAACTTGACAGATCAGACAATAAGGTCTTAAATTAAATAATTTAAGAGTCAGCATTCTACATTGTTAATTTCGAGCTGTCCTGTGAGAGTGAGTTTACTCCCCAGAAAAAAGCCCAAAGTCTGGAAAAAGAAAATCACCGCTTATTAGATGACCCACAGCTAGTACAGTACAAGCAGTTCAACTGGGCTCCTACCCACATTAGAGCTTTCCTGTGGAGGAAGTCGATTCTGTGGAGCCTGATGTTGTTGAGGGTTCCCTTGGTTAAAGTGGCACAGTAGTTTATTAAAATCTGGCACTAAGGTTCTCGGCAGCGGACCTTTTGGGTTTTGATTTACCCCTGCTCCGGCGACTGACCAGGACTCTCATCGCAGTTTGTGCTCCAGGGATTCCATCTGCAGGTCTGGACACATGATCTGCTGCTCTCTTAAAAATGCTGCTGCTTCAACTATCAATGGGAAAACTCTAGTGCCTTCCTCTAAAAATTCTTTTAGCTTTGCTGGATAGTTGATTTGCGTCCAAATTCCTTTCACAGAAACATAAAAGTTGACGGCAGATAAGGAATGCAGGGCCCATCCAGTCTGCTCATTTTTTCTACCTTATGGGCCCGATTCTAGAAAAGTTATGTCTGGCATAACAGCACTTGTGCCAAGTAGAATGGCACATGTAGCAAATCACGCCAGCAGTTGCAACATGTGCGATTCTACAAAGTGGCCTGCGACATGTCGCAGCCCACTTGCACCGAACAGCTGTTATGCCGGCAGTTGTGCCATAAACGCCCTGCAACATGGCACTAGGGGGTTTATGGCAGCAGTTGCACCCCATTCCAGAAGGGCAGCAACAAAGTCTCCAATGTCGGGGATTCTACAGAACCCCGGAAGAACCGGCAATGTAAAGTTACCACCAGCTTTTAGCTGGTGTAACTTATGGACGCACCCCGGGGGTCCTGTAGACCTGCCTGCAGTCTTTCCACAGTTGCCCCCCATGCCCAGCATACCCCAGTGGGTGCCACACAGGGCTACCCACACCAACTGCCCTGCAGTGTACAAGTAATGCCCCACAGAGCTACCCACAGCAACTGCCCCGATGTGTACAAGTAATGCCTTGTAGGGCTACCCACAGCAACTGCCCTGAAGTGTACAAGTAATGCCCCTCAGGGTTACCCACACCCCCAGCCCACCGAAACCCCCATTGGGCATTGCCCTGCAGGGCTGCACTGTCATTCCCCCACCTGTGCCCCGACCCCTGAGTCACTGGCTGCAAATGCAGAAAATACCCTGCCCTAGTATTCTAGTGGCCCCCCACCCAGCCATGCCAGTCCACCCAGCACCCCACCCATCCCAGCCAGTGACTGGCACAGCCACCTCTCACCACCACGGCCAGCCCCGACTGACTTCAGTATGAGTGCGTACTGTGAAGACACTCTCAGAAATTAATTTCTGAGAGAGTGTCTTTTCATGCGTACTCATACTGAACTCAGTCAACGGCTGGCTGTGGAGGTGAAGATAAGGCTATGCCGTCGCTGAACTGAGGGATGGGTAGAGGATGCTGGAGTGAAACTGTGCATGGCTAGGCAAGGGTAGGGGCCACAAGGCTACCAGGGCAGGGTATTTGCTGCAACTGTGGCCATGACTTGGGGTTGGGTCACCGGAGGGGGGGGCGATAGCACCACACTGCGGGGCATATCTCAATGGGGGATTTGGAAGGCTGGGAGTGTGGGAAGCCCTGTGGGGCAGTTTTAGATGGGTTTGGGGAGCAGGGTGTGTTGGCAGCCCTGTGGGGCAGTTATTGATGGGTTCAGGGGCAGGGTGTATTGTCAGCCCTGCGGGGCAGTTATTGATGGGTTCGGGAGGCAAGGTGTATTTGCAGCCCTGTGGGGCAGTTATTAATGGGTTCGGGGGCAGAGTGAGTTGGCAGCCCTGCGGGGCAGTTATTGACGGGTTCGGGGAGCAGAGATGTGGGCAGCCCTGTGGGGTGCCTACTGCGACATGCTGGGTATGGGGTCACTTGCAACCTGCATTGCGGCATGCAGCTTGCTCACCACATGTGCCCTTTGTTCGGTGTACCTGGCCGCATGTCGCAAATTGCAGGTCTTAGCTGCAGTGACCCTGCCCTTTCTAGAATAGGGCATAGGATCATTGTTGAAGTTGCGGGTGGCGCAAGTAACGTTTGGCGGCGACTTGCGCCACCCTTCTAGAATCGGGCCCCATGAATGTGCCATAGGCCTTTACTCCGTCAATGGCCTATCTATTCATACTCATCTGTATTGCTCCCTTATGCCTATCCCATGCCAGTTTGAAGCCCTGCATTGTATTCCTATCCACCACTTCCTGAGGTAGGCCATTCCATGCATCCACCACCCTTTCTGTGAAAAATAATTTAATCACATTACCACTTAATTGGCCTTCCTCTAATCTCATGCTGTGTCCTCTTGTCCTGCTGTTTTTCTTATATTGAAGCATGTTAGACTCTTTCACCTTGTTAATGCCCTTAAAATGTTTGAATGTTTCAATCATATCACCTCTCTTCCTCCTTTGCTCTAGGGTATACATACTGAGCTCCATTAATCTGTCCTTATATGTTTTCTGATGCAGTCCCTGCACCATTTTGGTTGCCCTTCTCTGGACTGCCTCCATTTTGTTAATCTCCTTGTTGGGGTCTGGCCTCCAGTACTGTCTGCAGTACTCCAGTTGGGGCCTAACTAATATCTTGTAAAGAGGGATTATTACCTTCCCCTTCTGACTTGTGAAACCCCTACTAATACACCCCAACATCCTTCTAGCCTTACCTACTGCTTTAGTGGTCTGCTTGGATTACTTTAGGCCATCTGTGATGATGATGCACAAGTCTCTTTCTTCTGCTGTGATTGCCAGCGACTCCCCTCCCAACCTATAGGTAGTTTCAGGGTTTCTCTTCCCTATGTGCATAATCTTGCACTTCTTTGCATTAAACCTCAGTTGCCACTCTTGCGACCATTTTGCCAGTTAATCCAGATCTCTTCTCATTCTGCCCACCCCACCTGGATCATCTACTCTGTTGCACAGCTTGGTGTCATCTGCAAATAGACAAACCTTACCCTCCAGTCCATCTGTAATGTCACTGATGAAAATATTGAAGAGGACTGGACCCAGGACTGATCCCTGAGGTACCCCACTTGTGATTTGCAACTCTTCTGACTGTATACCGTTTACCACCACTCTCTGTTTTCTGCCCACCAACCAGTTTGCCACACAGTTGACCAACCTCTGACCCACCCCAAGCCTACCCAGCTTATTAATCAATCTTCTGTGTGGAACAGTATCGAAAGCTTTGCTGAAGTCAAGGTAGGCAACTTCAACTGCACCCCCTTGGTCCACCACTCTGGTTACCCAGTCAAAGAAATCTATGAGATTAGTTTGATAGGACCTTCCTGTTGTAAACCCATGCTGTCTTGGATCCTGTGCTACTATGGATTCAAGGTGTTGCACTATCCTTTCCTTAAGGAGTGCCTCCATAATCTTGCCCACTACTGAAGTAAGACTGACTGGTCTGTAGATTCCTGTCTCCTCCCTGTGTTGTCTAAATACTCTTGGTGTGTAAGGTAAACAACAAAAATAATAATAATCCACTCTTGTGGAGTGGGATCACATAAGCCCTTCTCCAATCTTCTGGGACCTCTTCTTTGCTTTGCAACTCATTAAACAGCTCTGATAATGGCTCTGCTAGTTCCACCCTTAGCTCCTTTAGTACCCTGGGATGAATGCCATCAGGTCCTATTGCCTTTTCCACCCTGAGCTTAATGAACTCTTGTAGGACCCTTTCTTTTGTAAAGACACTTGTGCACACCTCCCTTCCCCGTGTCCATGGTACTGAGCTGTAGACCCTGCCCTACCTTCTCCTCAGTAAATACTGAGCAGAAGCTTCTGTTTAGGATCGATGCTTTTCCGTGGTCCTCCTCCATTCACTCCCCCTTATCCCCTTTGATCTTGCCCCCTCTGGACTTTCTCCTTTCACTAATGTATCTATAGAAAGTTTGGCCCCATCTTTTCCTGTTTGTGCTAGAGTTTCCTCAGTTTGAGTCTTTGCTTGCCTTACTGCCTTCTCTGCTTCCCTTAGGGACATTTGGTATGCCTCCCTATCTTCATTCTGCTGCATTCCCTTATATTTCCCAAAGGCCAACCTTTTGGCTCTGATCTTTTCTGCTACTGTTTTTGAAAACCAAAGTGGTTTCCTCTTTCTTTTGCTTTTCTTCCTAACATGATGGGATGTTGCTTCAAGTATTGTATCCTTAATGCTTGCCCACTTTGCCTGTACCCCCTCACCTATATTTATTCTTGCCAGGGCTAGCTTAACTCTGTTGGCCACCTTATCAAAGTCAGCTCCTCTGAAGTCCCATATTTTTGCCTTGGAATGGGAGGATTTAGTTCTAGTGGCCAAGTTGAACCATACCACGTGATGGTCACTGGCCCCCAGGTGACATGCTACTTTGAGATCTGTGATCCTTTCCCAATTAGTCAGTACTAGAGCCAGGATAGCCCTGTCTCTTGTGGGTTGTTGTACCAGTTGTCTGATGCCCTCCCCTTGCAGGGAATTCACTATGTGTCTAGTTCTGGCAGATGTTCCTGCTGGTATTGACCAATCGGTATCTGGCATGTTGAAGTCTCCCATTATCAGAACCACCCCTTTAACTGTCATGTTTTGTATATCTTCTAACAGTAATGTGTCTATGTCCTCCCCCTGGTCTAGAGGCCTGTAGACAACCCCAGTTTGAATGGCTGTCCCATTTCCTATTTCCAGGTTGGCCCACAGTTCTTCTGGCTGCTTAAGTGTATTCCAAATTTCTGCAGCTTTGATATTTTCAATGACATAAAGGGCCACTCCCCCCACCTCCCTTTTGCATCTCAGTCTCTTCTGAATAGTACACAGCTGGGTACTGAAGTCTTACAAGTGTGGTTACTGGTGAACCATGTCTCACTAATAGCTACTATGTCCAGTTTAGCCTCTGTCATTGTTGCCTCCAGGTCTGTGATCTTGTTCCTCAGACTGTGGGCATTTGTGTACATGATTTTCCATTGGCCAGATTTTGGTGCTTTAGTTGCTGGGCAACGTCCGGCATTTCCCCTGCGTGTTGTATGGGGAGCTGGACCTTTTTCCTTACCTGGTCATGCAAATGAACTACAAACCTGCTGAACTCCTGTTTGATCTCTAGCTGGGAAGGGGGGTTCTTCCCATTTGACGTATTGTGTGCTGCACCCCTCTCCCCATTTACTAGTTTAAATATTCTGCAAAGACATCAAACTTCTGCCCCAATGCACTGACTCCCTCCTTAATCAGATGTAGTCCATCAAATTTAAAGAACTTTCACTCCCAAAACTGTTGCCAGTTACCTTCAAATTTGTGTCCTTTTTCCTGGCACCAGTCCTTGGGTCACATGTTTAGTTCCCCTATCTCCCCTTCTCTGAGCTTCCATCCATCTGCCCCCTCTCCCAGATCGGCAGGATCTCAGAGAAGGAGATGCCAGATGAAATGGATGACTGTTTGTTTCCAAGCCTGGTCAGGTGCTCCTTGGTCTCCACAACTGATCAGCGGGTGTGATCGTTAGTCCCTATGTGTACCAGGACATCAATGTTTTCTCCTGCTTCCTGCATGATTTTAGCAATTCAGTCAGTGTCTCTCCACGCTGATGTACCTGGGAGACATCTGCCAATTACCACTGGCCAGAGGTAGGTATCAACACCCCGAATCATGTAGTCTCCTATGATCAGAAGTGTTTTGGATTTCCTTTCTGCTTTTTTTTTTTGGTCCCTGTTTTGGGTGAGTTTTGTAGTGCTAGCTCCTGTGCTACAGTGTCCTGCTCTGCAGTGTCCTCTGCCCCTTTGTTTGATTTTGAAGATAGAGGCAGATACTTGTTTGTAGTTTTTATATGATTTATATGATATGTGGAGGTGATATGCTGGTGAGCATTAAGTGATGGACACCCAATTTGCCCCTCCTAACCACCTGCTAAGCTCCTGAACTAACCACCCTCTGTGGTTGAGGTGCTTCAGTTGGATGTTGGGGACATGGTGGGCAGTTCTTGTGATATATTTCCTCTTGAATATGCAATTTGAGGTGCACAATCTCTTTCCATGCTGCCCAGAGCTGAGCCTTTAGATATCCGATGGCCCAGCATGTAGAACAGCATTCTAAATCCTGTATAACTGCCCTTTTTAAAAGTGTCCTACAGTACCTGCAGTTAATAATATCCATTCCAGCTGAGTTGCCGAGTTTATTACCTGGTCCGAGTAATTAGAAGGAAAATGAAAGCTTAAGTTTTTTTTTTTTTGCTTTATATATTGTTTTGTTTGTTTTTATATAACTTTTTATAACAAGTTCAATTAATTGTGCCCCTGTAAGTGAGGTCACTGTGTGGATCCCCCTCTGATCCTCCCCTTCCTGCTTTGCTACAGAAAATGTCATGACTGTGCTACTCTATTAAAGGAGTGTAGCATGGGAGTGGTAGGGGATGGCTGGTTGGGTCCTTCCTCTGCCGAAAAAGAAGAACCATGGACAAAAGAAACAAGGAGGTAAGAGCAGAAACAATCAACCAACAACAAATGCAGTAACCCTGAATGCATAGCCTAATGACAGATAAAAAAGTCACAAAACCTGTAAGCACCACCTGTAACAATTTTGCAGAAGATATACCCTGCAAAAAACAATTTGAATCAGAGATGATTACAGCAGTAATGTGTAAGTACAAAACAGTAACAAACCTGTAGGCACACCCTGTAATAATGCAGCAGAAAGTATACCCTGCAACATCAATTTGAATCAGAGAATAATAAAGTAGTAAAATGTAAGCAAAAAAACAGCAACAGAACCTATGAGCACAAAAGAAAATAAAGGCACACAGTAAGTCTGCCTAGCCACAAGAAGCCTTAATCTTTTTCCTTGCTCTGATAATGTTGTTCCTTGTTCTGTCCTTACAAGCAAACCTAGAAGAAAAGAGCTCAGATGAAGTTAGGTGCCTTGCCAGCAAACCTAGTCTTTCTTTCTTCTCCCTTAACTCCTTGATAATAGGACAGAGTTTATACCGATCTACCTGTAGAGCTGGTGAGTAATCTTGATCGAAAAAGGTTGGGTTTGATTGGTATTTCAGGTCATGTAGTCTCCAGACTTCCTGTAGAATGGTATCTTTGGCCTGGTAGAACACCATTTGGACCACAATTGACTGAGACCTGGCATTGTGGGTAGTCGGACGTGGACCCAATGAGTGGTGGACCCGGTCCATGTCGAGATGGATTGTAGGAAGAAATAGGCTGTTGGTTAAATAGGATCTGCAGCTTATCCTCTAGGTAGGGAAATGGGCAGACTAAGTGGGCCAAGCGATCTTTATCTGCCGTCAAAGTCAAAGTCAAAGTTTATGATGTCTGATGGCAGGGAGATCATGGATCTCAACAAATGCTGAATAAAGTCCACCACTATAGGATTACTCTCTTCTGCCACCTCAGGAACTCCGTGAATACAGACATTTTTCTTTCGATTTTTATTTTCAAGATCTTCTATCCTCTCATTAAGTATCTGTTCCTGCTGTAGTAGATATAATACCACTCTCTCCATTGTGTCTTGAGCTGCCACCACCTCGGAGACTTTTGTGGTGTTAGTTGAAAACTTCTTGTACAGTTGTCGCACCTCCTGTCTAAGATCAGCCAAAGTAGAGTCTGTCTCCTGGACTGTGGTAAGGATCGTATTTATTTCTTTAAGAAATTTAGCTGAGTCTCTCAGTCCTCTCATTGATTTCTAAGGCAACTGATAAAGATGTAGATGGCAACCTTGAGTGGGCTGGTTGGAAAGCTGCTGTAAATCCCTCCATAGCTGCACTCAGCAATAATTGCTTCATTTTAGTGTTGGTAGGAGCCAATTTCAGAGGTTTGCACCATTTTTTCTTTGTGGAAATTCTTCTCTACCTTACTGTAGATAGATGCTTCAATTTTAATTGAGTTTTTTAGAAAATTGCTGCAAGTTTTATTCTGGGGACCATGGAGCTCCAGAGACTGCTTCTCTACATCATGGTGACATCACCAGAAGTCCCAGTAATCATAACCTCTTGTACTAAAAATGTTCTAGTGTTGGTAAATTTCACCTAATCCCAAAGTCAGCACAACAGCTCTGAGGTTTCAGACTTTCTTGATAAAATCAGTTCTTTATACTGTTAAAATACAAGGGGGTGTTACTATTTCTATATTGGATTGGAATAGCATTCCAAGTGGATGTTCCTCCATGGAAAGTTGATGCTCTTCCAATTCAAGTCTTCTTTAGAAAACTGTAAAATGCAATTCCCTCTGAAGATTTCAAATTTGACCTACCTTTTCTGATTACCACTTTCTCCAAAATGTAGTTGGATAAATGTTTACTAAAAGTTTTAAACATAATGTTCAGTAGATGCAGTTTCCTGCATTCTTTTAATCTAAGTTAATTTAGGCCATTATAAATTAAACAATGATGTGTTTTCCATGGTGCATTTAATGCCAACCTAGCAAATCTATTGTACGTGTAACCACCCAATCCCCTGGGGTTACTAGAATCCCATTAGTACTAGTGTTAGGCAGGTAAGAAAAGGCTGCTGGTGGGGATCTCATTAGGGGCTTCCTAAATAATGACATCATTGTTTACTCAGTTAGCCTGAGAGAGGGATGATTATGTCATTTAGAACTCTCGTAGCAGCATAACCATTTTTGAGTCAGCTACTCAAGGTAAGTTTAGAATTTTCAGTTAGTCTGAGTTAGAGTGTTAGAGTGGCAGGTCTGCCAGTGGGGCTCTGAAAAGGCAGCCCTGGTCAATTCCCACCCTAGTTTTATAGAATCCTCTGTTTGCCTTTGAAGTGGTGAAAACCGTTCGCCTGCAGAACTCTTAGTTTCACTCCAGGGGGAGTGAGAGGGACTGTAATGTCTTGTGGATCCAAAGGGCAATCTTCTGAAAGTCCTGAAGTTCACAGCTGCCTTAAAGAAGGACAATGATTAGAATCTGACAAGCTACCAGAGAGGAAAAGGTGCCTTTTTTTTGTTCTTATCATGACTGGGAGGAAAGAGCAACTAATCTGTGAGTACAGATTTTGTGGCAGTTCTCTAAGGGGGGTTGTCTGAGGTGTGTGTGCCCTTGGTAAGGCTAAATCACACTGGTCAAGACCCCTTTCACCACAAATGTGCTGAATTTAAAGTTGAAGTTGGGAATTTTAGCAATTCAGTGGGGATTGAAGGCTTCTTCTGGTGTAACCCTGAGGAATGGTAGAGACTGTCTTGGGGCAAAAGGTGGGAGGAATGCCATCTGGAGTTTCAGGCAGGGCTAACTGGTTCATGGATGGGCACCAGTGTTCTCTGGGAAAAGGCCATTCACCAGGAGGATTTTTTAGTGTGTGGAACATCCCACAGGTATAAACTTTGGAAATGTATTTTGGAAATGTTTAACTTGTGTGGCACATCCCACAGGTATACACTTTGGAAATGGAAATGTGTTTTGGAAATGTTTAAAGTGTATGGCAAATCCCACAGATATACACTTTGGAAAGGGAAATGTGTTCTGGCACATCTCACAAGAATGCACTTAGAGGGAAAGGAGATGTTTCTGTGGAAAACAGTATTGCCTAGCAAAGTATTTCTGTAAAAGAGAGTGTACCTGTGTTACAATGACATACCATTGGGAGTCCACCTGTGCTTTAAGTAACATCTGTGAATAAAGCATACTGTACAATCCCAGTTACTGCTTTGGACACTCAACTTATTGCTTCTGTGTGAACGTTATTGGTGCACCTCAGCAGTTAGGTCTAGGATATGCCTAGCATCCTCTCCCCTAGACCTGGTAGTACATACAAAGATTCAGTTTAGCATTGTACCCCAACCCCCTGTTCTCTAGATAATGAGCCTAGTATACACTCCAATGTCACGGGTGGTACCATTTGTGTAATTCTGCCAAGAGCAAATTGCATGCCATGATTTGGGAACTGGTTCTTGTGGGGGGGGGGGGTTCCAGGTGAGAAAAGTGGCAAGGGGGTTACATACAGAATGTCAAACCTGTGCAATGCTGTCCCTGTAGCACCCCCACAAATAATATCACCATAATCTATGAGAGATAAGATTGTAGTTTCAACAATCCTATGTCTTACTTCTAGTGGTACGTATCTTTTTACATGATGTAGTGCTACAATTTTTTATGTAAACTATTAGTAATCTGTTCTACATGAAAGTCCTACTTAAGTCCCTCATCAATCCATAGACCCAAATATTTATGAGTTAACACACTCAAGTTTATCCCCTAAACAAGTAACAATATCTAATTTCCCTGAATTAGCAGGGTAATTATCATTGTTTTTTCAAATTTAATAAGCTTTATTGAAAGTTTCAAGATACAAAAGGCAGGTACAACAAGAAACATCAACAAAATGAGAAGAGATTTACGCAGTTATATAAACATTAAACAAGAAAAGCCAGGAATGTCATCCTAACCTCTTAACCAAAATTAAACCCAATACTCCCCCCCCCCATCACCACCACCACTTCCCTCCCTTTGTCCCAGAGGAGAGAAGAGAAAGGGGAAAAAATGAAACCTAAACTACCTATTGCAGTATATTTAGGAAAACAAAAGAACTGCCATCAAATGTACAGTAATAACAGGAAAGAAATCAAAATAAAGGTGCATCACAATTTGAGTAGGTAGATATCAAAATTCTTACAAGTTAGTGTCCCACAATCACAAAGAAAGAACCAAAATACACCGACAGATAATATTCTACATTTGTCTTAATGTCAACAAAGTATAAAGTGGCTCCAGATCTTTTTATATCTATCAAGGTGATCAGACAGGCTAGCAATAGTTCATTCTGCATGCAAGACATAATAACATTTCTTTATACCACTCCATATACTGTAATGAGGAATGCCCTGATTGCACCAGTGTCTCATGATTACCCTCTTGGCACAAGCTGATATCAGAGCAATATGGGACTTTTGATTTGCAATTAATTCGGTATCAAAGTCCCGCAATAAATATATACCCAGTGAAAAAGCAGAGTCCAGACCCAGCAAGGGATCTAACTGTTGCTTTATAGACTCCCAGAAGGTTTGCACTTTCTCACATTCCCAAAGAATGTGCAACAAAGAACCTTGAGGCTGGTTACATCTAGAACAAGCCATTGATGGAAGTTTACCCATCCTATACAGTTTCATTGGAGTATAATAGAGATTGTGATATAGCTGAAACTGCATGAGATGGTAACTATTCCATTTCAAATACTTATAAAGGTTCCTCCAAAGTTGACCCCAATTATGGGGCTTAACAGATGAAGAAACCACCTGATCCCAGTAATAATGAGGTTCTGGATCCCTGGTTGAGAGGAGCTGTTGGAGTTTAGTATAATAAAAAGATATTGAGTGAGACACTGGTGCCTCCAAGGCCAACGAAAGAATATGCGACTCATACAAATTAGACCACATCCCAGTTACATAGTGTTGAATGAGCATATGGGATATTTGAAAGTATTTGAAACTAAAGGATAAGGGCCATCCATACTGGACAGGCTTCCAAAAATGTAAATAACTTATCATCCCATAAAAGATAATCTACTGTAGTCACCTCCGGGTGTGGCCAGAAAGACTTAGACAAGAGTCGGCCTGCAATTTTGGAGTTAGGATTTCCAAATAGAGGTTGCGAAGTATCTTTATGTGGTTCCAGACCAAAAAATAAAGCTAATTGCTGATAGGCTGTCAGTGACATAGCTATAGGAGTGTACCACAATGAGCAAGGATGTTTTTAATGAGGAGTGTATATCAAAGTTTGTATATTTAAACCAAGATTGATACATTGGTTATGCTCAGTCTCCAACCAAAAGGGAATGTATGACATATGGGGACCCCCTGACAAGAACCTATGCCACAGGAAAGTTCTAGAGCAATGAATAGCTAAATAACAAAGAAAGAGGTTAGGAACTTTGAGGCCACCCAACTCCTTAGTTCACATCAGTTTAGGAAGAGTTCTCTGAGAGGATTTACCCTGCCATATAAATTTGGATAACAATCTATTAACTTGAAGAAACCAGGATTTCAGCAGTGCAACAGGGAGCATCATAAGGGGATAAAGGATATGGGGAAGGACATTCATTTTTATAATATTTAAATGGCCCCATAGGGTAATAGGCAGAGATGCCCATCAATCAAGGTCCAGTTTAACTTGGCCAATAACTGAGTCAAGATTATATTGTTTCGATCTGGATAAAGATGTACTCAAGTATATACAGTACCCAGGTATTTGAGTTTATCCTTGATCAAAACTAATCCAAGAAGTTCTACACTGGCTCCTGCAGTTATCATATTAAGGGGCATAATTTCAGTCTTGGACAAATTTAGCTTATAATTAGAAATCAAACCAAATTGGGGAATAACCTCTAATGTGATGGGAAGAGATGTCTCCGGAACAGTAATATGTCATCCACATATGAGGATAGTTTATATTGATCCTGATCCAACTGAATCCTGCAAATAAGAGGAGTAAAATTAATTTTCCGGATTTATGGTTCCAAATATAAATTAAATCAAAATGGGGAAAGTGGACATCCCAGTTTAGTACCTTGGTGCAAAAGAAAGAGGTCAGAAAGGACTCCATTGCATAAAATACTGGCAGAGGGATGGGTGTAATGAGTTTTTTCCATTGAATGAACTGGTAAAAAACGTGATAATGTGGAAGAAGGGAAAATAAATACTCCCATGAGACCCTGTTGAAAGTCTTCTCCACATCCAGGGAACCCAACACAGCTCTACTGGTGGAGCCCCTGGAGGCGGCGAAGAGATGCAGGAGTTTTCTCAGGAGATCTGCCACCAATCTACCAGTAACAAAACCAACCTGTTCTCGACTGATAAGCAAATTCCACACCAGATTCAGGTGATTGGCAAGTATTTTAGCAAAGATTTTAAGGTCCACATTAATAAGTGAAATCGGCCTATAGTTTGTGTCATATAATGGATCCCTGCCGAGCTTTGGCAAGACCACTGTCATGGCTTCCATTAAAGAGAGGTCCAATAGCCCCTGTGCCAAAATATACTTAAAAACCTTGAGCAAAATAGAAGCTAAAAGTGTCTTAAACTTTTTATAAAAATTAGGGGAATAACCATCTGGTCCTGCGGATTTATCAGGCGTCAGAGTCTATAGTAAGATACAGTATATCTCATCCAGGGTCAGGGAGGTTTGTAAATAATGTGCCTGCATTTCAGTTAAGTGGGGAAGAGCTCCCTGAAGAAAAGTGTTGAGTTGAATGTTATCAAAAGTCTGCAATGCTACAGAATAAAGTTCTTTGTAATAAGTTTGAAACTGGACAACTATGCTATGAAGAGCGGTAAGAACTTGGCCCTCTGCGGTATGTAAAGAGGCAACAATTCTGTCCATTTGCTGTAGATGCAAATAGAGGGCCAAGAGCTTGCCGGCCTTTTTGTCTTAATCAAAATATTTAATTTTAGCACTCAAAATTAATTGCTCCACTTTTTCACCAAAAGTGTTGTTATACTCAGCAAATAACACTTCCAACTGGGCCCAGTCTGACTGGGGGGAGTCAGAAGTAAGACACACCTCCAAAGTTCTAATGAGTTAAAAGAGCGAATGCCTTCTGCTGCATTTGCCATTTACACTTAAAAGTGATCCGAATAAACTCCCCCGAGAGCACATTTTAAAGCTCACCATAAAATGTCCCATTTACTCATAGAGGGAAGATTAGAATCCATAAAAGAAGTAATAAACTTATAAAGGTTCTCCACTAACTCAGCAGATTTTAACAGTTGGTTATTAAGTCTCCATAATTTATCTGTAGCAATAAATGAAGAAAAATTGAATTGTATAAGAACTGGATGGTGATCTGAAATCACTTTAGCATAGTACTGACATAGAAAAATGCCATGAAGGTGCTCAGCTCCCAACAAACAAAGAATCAATCCAGGAAAATGAATTGTGGGGAATAGAATGAAAGGAGTACTCTCCAAGTACTGAATAAAAAATCCTCCAGAGATCTACTAGATCTAGTGAATCCGTAAGGTCCCTAAGAGCCAGCTGACCTGGGGTGAGGTTCAGACAGCATCCACTGGAGCAATCTAAGTCATTTAAGAGGACTATATTCCAATCCCCCACAAGGAGCGTTGGAAAAGAGACCCAAGGTGTTAATATATTTAATAAAGTAGAAAACAAATTGGGATCATCAGTCGTAGGACCATAAACAACTCCCAGAATCACTTCTGTATGTCCCAATAAAGCCTGCAAAAATAAATAGTGGCCCTGAGGATTGTAAATGTCTTGTAATAATTGAAAAGGAACCCTCCTAGCAATTAAGATGGCCACCCCTCTCTTACGAGAGTCAGGCCCTGAACCAAAAATCTGCCCAACCCATGAATGCCTAAACCTGATAATGTGATCAGTGGGAAGGGGAGTTTCCTGTAGGAAACTAATATCAACCTGTAATCTATGAAAATGCAGCAGGATTTTAGCTATTTTTGTTGGGGACTATGCACCTTTAGTATTCCATGAACAATACTATAACCCACAGCCATGCCTTATACAACATATGAATCTATACCAGAACAGAGCTCTCTGTATGCAAATTACATAATGTATTATTGAACCCAAGCCTACTCTTTGCTGAGACAAATACCCAACCCGAAGCAAAAACCCTGAACCCTGCTCCTCATCTAATATAAACTAACCCTATCCCAACCCATTTCCAAGAACCCATATATAAACCTATCCTAACAACAAAAAAACAGATTGCTAAAGAAAAATCTGAAAGTGAAAACAAGAAAAAAAATGTTGATGCTCCAGGCAGTTCCAGCAAGCCAGGGGTGTGTACCAAAAATAATATCATCTATAAAGTGATGGCATAAGTGGTAAAAAAAACAAACTGCCATACTCTCCTACTGGCAAAAAATAGATGAGTAAGTAAAACATTCTTAGACACCAAACCAAACCCCTTGCTGGTATGGCACCAGAATCCCCCCCTTACGCCTTGGTGCATGACCCCAATCATCTCAAGCAGACTGTATCCCTTAAACTCTCTGCCCTCCCATTCCTCTGAACACGCATTATCTAAGGCCTATTACTGTATATAGGTGTATCCCCTCCAAAAAAAATCATGTTGAAGAAATAAATTGAAACTTTGGGTCTAGCAATACTAATAGGCAGGATAATGTACATAAATAAACAGTAAAAAGGCAATATCAGATCATTGGTTACACAATGAACATTTCTGTCCAGAACAGAAGTCTATAATGAGCCATCCAACATAATATCAGAGTTTGATAAATAAATATAAAAGGCGTAATCAAATCTCTTTATGTGATGCCCAAGTTTGAACAAAAAAAAAATTCAATTCGACATAAAATCCCTTGTCAAACCCATGGATTGAGTCCAGAAAAATAATAGCTTAGTCTCTTAGTTCAGAGAAGCCACTCAGTTGAATATAAAAAGTTCTCCACGTTGTACACAGAACAGCAAGGCCTTAAAAAACCAAACCTTGAATTAGGACATTATTTATCTGCCAATTTGTTTGGGGTAGAAACCACCTGAAAAAACAATGGAGACAACAGTCAGCTGTCCCCCATAGAAGCCCAAACTAGAAGCCTTCACATCTGGGGGAAACAAAAACTAATTAGGAATGGCTAAATCACCTTATAGCAGCAGTCTAGGCCCTATAATGTCTCTCCAAAGCAACCCAGAAGGTCAAATAAGAAGCAGCTAGCCCCTTTTTCAGAAAATTAAATTGTTGAGCCATAGTTACAAGTTGAATCTTTAGCGACCAAGCTAAAGAGTCAGCACAATGATGACAAAAAAAAAATAATAATTAGGCTCTGTTCTTCCTAGTCACCAAACATTAAATCATCCAATGAAAGTGCCTACTCTTAATTAAACAATATTAGGAGCCCGCTAATGAGAGAAACCAAACAATGAAGCAGAACATAAGCAGCATCAAAGCAGGATTCAGATATAAAGCAGGATCCTCATTCGAAGGTTAGATAACAATTCATACAAGATCAACCAATGATTTTTAGTCAAAAGGAGGAGGCCTAAAGTGGAGCACAACAAAATGAGGAAGCCACAAGGGATCTGTCAGGGTTGACTCCCAAAACTACAGTAGACCAAAGGAGAGTTATTATAAACAGTTAGGCTTGGAATAAGATTGAGGAATAAAGTGCAGCCCAGAAATAATAAACTACCACATCAGAGGAAAATACAATGCAGGATCCTGTGTTGCAGACAGATCGGTCTGCTAGTCCATTCAACGGTCAGTGAAGAGGTTGGGTAGCAACTTCTTTAGCTCACTCCTTGACTGATCTGGATCCTCAAGGGAATGCCAGGTACCAGCTATGAGGACTTAAAGATGAACTGGGTACAGCATTCGAAATTGGATTCCTGCAGCAATGATCCTTCAGACAACAGGATGAAAGGCAGCACACCTCTGCCTAGTGGGAGCTGGCAGATCCTGTGTAATCCAAATCTTGGATCCTTCCCAAAGAATTTATTTAAGATCTCAAAGTTTGATAAGAATATATTGCTTGTCCAAAAAATTTAGTAGAAGCCACAGGATTAAAGGTCTTGGAGGGGAACTAGCTGGCAGTCTTGGACACAATGAGCAGTGAGCCCTCTCCACAATGTAGATGGAATTATATGGGGAGGGTCCCGCTATCTTCTTGAGGAGTTTTTGAATAAATAGGATGGGAGAGGTTCCCTCTGCCTCTTCAGGGAGCCCATAAATAACTAAGTTATTTCGTTGAGATCGCCCTTCAAGATCCTCTAGTTTAAAGTCAATTTTGGTGATTCGCTGTCACACAGATGTCAGCTCGGGTTCAATATGTGCTTGCCAATGTTCGATGGAGGAGGTGCAGGCTTCCATGTCACTGACTCAGCTATTCAGCTTTCCAAAGTCTGCCCGCATAGATTTCAACTCCTCAGTTAACCTTAGTAATGATTCCTTAAATGGCTGGAATGCCTCCAAAAACATATCTTTAGACAGAGGTATAATAGTCAAAGATTGCATGGAAGAGCATGCACTACCAGAGCCCTGGCCTTTAGCCTTCTTAATGGCCTTGCCCAGCATCTGCAGCGGAGTGTGGCATATAGGGGCTTGTTTCATTTCAGCCTCCATATTTTGTTCCTCTGTAATATGCAACAGTCCACTTCAAGAGAGAAAGGTTCCAGCAACTGTAAGAAATAAAAAATAATTTTAAAGTGCAAAACTTGAAAATAAAAGAAATCAAAATAGCTTGAGGAATGGGAGATGAGGGAAGGAGTGTCTATTAATGATGAGGCATCAAGTGACCTCCCTGGGTCAATATCATTGTGACCAAATGACATTCCTTTAGATTTAGTAGAATTTAATACTAATTTATGGTGATACATAAAATCCTGTAAGGTATCAAAGGATCTCTGTAGATCTTTCTGAATCTGTCAAAGCGAACCTCCTGAGGAATAAAGAATAGTAGTGTCCACATATAGGTGATACTTAGCGGAACCTTGTGGAATTACTAATGAGTTCAGGTAAACATTAAATAATAATGGACCTAAAATAGATCATCATAGACATCATTGATGATGCAAAGCAGACTGATCTGCCAGCTTAACATCATCAATCGTGTTGACTGCTCCTCTCCACGTCCATCCCAGTTGCCCAACTTATGCGATAATACAGTCAGATGACTGACTGATCTGTAAAGGAATGCAAGCTGTTGGCTAAAGGGAACAGACAGCACTTAGCACCCCAAACTCAAGAGTGGGATTAATTACAATTTGTTTTTAATTACTGTTTATTACAGTATAATAGTTTGTATTAGGCTGATGCTGCTGACTTCCAAGCCAACATTTGCTGTAACCAGAAATCACAGAATCCCTTTCAGCTGATGCTAGAGCTAGGCTGCAGCAATGGGAGACTCAATAGGCTGCAATGTATGCTAGAGTTTTTCATAAGTTCCAATCTTTTGTTTGCTGGTCTCAATGTCCTCCCAGGGCTAGTTACCATCACAATGTACTGTATTTAGCCCCATAAGAAGAGCAGGACTGGTAAACATCTGATTTGAGCTTATAAATGCACTAACTTGCATTGCAAGCTACTGACTTTCCCAGGCACCATGAAGCAGGAATCCCTTAATGTTGAACCTTAAAATTCCCTTAATTTTACCGTACAGGTCTTCATTGACAAGTGGTTTTCATTCTTAAATTCTGCTTAATTCATCCTTAATCAGAGCATACAATTTAAAACTATTTTTCTGGTTATTACTTTAAAATTAATGATGTTTTTCTTCTTACTGCTGTGCTTAATTTGTACCCCTTAATTCTTCAAAGCAAGCATGAATTTCTAATTGATTGCATACTTAATCCAAACACCTTAATTCTTAAAATTAAAAATATTTAAATTCTTAATTTTCCACTTAATTTTAATCCCTTGATATCTAAATAAAAAATGCATTTTATTACTTAATTTAGTTAATCTGTGGATTCTTTCATACTTAAATTCTGCTTAGTTTATCCTTAATCAGAGTGCATAATTTAAACCTTTTGTCTGCTTATTTTTTTAAATTAATGGCCCTTTTCTTCTTACTCTTATGCTTAATTTGTATCCCTTAGTTCATCAAAGTAAGCATAAAATTCTGATGGATTATATACTTAATCTGCACACCATAATTCGTAAAACTAAGTATATGTTAATTAAATATATTTTGCCACTTAATTTAACAATTAATCTTAATTAGCACCTAAAATAAAAAAAAAATGTTCAATGGCTGACTCATGTTCTTATTGTGCTATTGTATCCAGTTCATCAACATGTATATCTGTCATGGGTATGTAACACAATTTTCTTAATAAACTTTAAATAAAAAAAAATGTTCAGTACCTAATTTTACACTTAACTGCAATCCTTTAATAACTAAAACTAAATGTATTCTAATACTTATACTGAATTTACCAAATGTAAATCCTTAAATATATATTAATTGTATCCTTAATTGGTCAGGACATTATGGGGTCCTATACAAAAAAGTAGTATATTGTTAGTATATCTATGTATATTTCAATATTTAGTATAATAAATATAAAAGTATACTAGTATACTTCAATTTTTAGTTAGTAAATATACTTGAAATATATAATGTCTGAAAACACTGAAGGCCAGATATTCAAAACTTTGCCCTGGGGCTAAATTAACACTGTCCACTGGGCAAACTTAGCCCAGAGCACAAAGCAAACTATATTCAAAAGGAATAGCCCAGGGCAAACAGCTTCTGAATATAGCATGGAAATGAGGCTGGGCAAACTGGGCTAGGAGTGCAGGGCAAACTTAGCCCTGGACTAAGACAGCTCTGAATATAGCAACCAGGAAGTGCAAACCACAACAGCAACAAGTGCTGGCGACATGAAGGTAGGCGGGGTGAACTACGTGGCGGTGTGTGTGCCAGCAAATGTGTGGACCCAGTACAGCTGCAGGCAGCAGTGCATATAAGTACGGTGTTCAAAACTGTCATAATATTCCCTGAACTGTTTCATGCGTATACATGTTTGTGCTGGTTTAGCTTAGGGCTAACCATTAGCCCGTGCAAAGACGCTTGTCCGGTGCTAAACTTTTGCCATTTTCAAAAGTGACATGCAAATGAGTCTACTTAGTAATCTCTGGGCAAACATCCAGATTAGCATCTCATTATGCCCTGATTTGCATGCAGTTTGCACCAGGCTAACGGTTTAGCCCTGCGCTAAACCCACACAAACATGTTAGTGCTGCACAAACAGTTCAGGGAATATTATACAGTTTTGAACACGGTACTTTCACATGCACTGCTGCCTGCAACTGTACTGGGACAACACAGCATAGGCAGAGATGGTGGTGGTGCTGCATGCATCTGTCTCACTGTAGGCTATGCTACAGTACACAGCAGACACTACAGTAGCGAGGGGGCCAATAGTATGTGGACACAACACTGCCTATGGTGTGTAGGGCAGTGCTGATGACTGCACTATAAACAGTGACAGGCCCAACATGCAGGCATTTACTGACAGTGGACATTACTCTTATGCTGTTGTGTGACCCATAGATGCTGCACCTCTGGCATGGGATGCTCACAGTGACATATACATGTCCAGCTTTGTGTGCTGTGGCAGTTGTACAGCTGTGCGGTATGTGGCCGGGGGGGCATATATTATCAGAAAGGCAAACTGGTGTTGGGGTATTCCCAATACTGGCCCATGTGCACTGCATGATGTGTCCCAGCCCTGTGGCCACACCTGGTCTGTGGCCCAGCCTGGCCACCCGTACACTCTCCTCTCAACATCCTCCATGCCTACAGTGCTGCATGTGTATGCTGGCATCTGTTGGTGTCCACAGAAGAGTGGTTCACAGGTATGTGCCGTATGGACACACTGCCATGCTGTCCACTGGCGGCAGCGTCACCACTTACTGCCTGGCATGGCTGGGACTGGTGGCAGAAGATGGCATCATTGTGATGCCATCAGTGAGCAGCATGTTTCCTCTATGTCTGGCTTTGGCTATGCATTATATTTATTTGTTAGGATCACTCAACACCGCGCAAACACCACATGAAGCAATAATGTCGTGCAAAGCTGATTGCCCAGGATTAAGACTACCTTTTCCTGGGCAGTAATGTGCACCATGCTAAGTGTCATGCTAAGTCATGCAAAACCACTTTGTGTGGTGCTAGTCACTGAATATAGCATTGCACCTGTATTCATGTACACACCCACTCAGTTTGCCCTTTGCATACATTATGATTTTGCCCAGCGCTAATGCAGTTTGTGTGCACTATTTGGCCTTTTGAATATAGCAAACCCACGCTAAACCTGCACAAAGTTTTGAATATCTGGCCCTGAGTACATTAAAAGTATGTATTTTTATAAAAGACCATTGTACTTTTTGTCCTATTCTGGCCCAGTTTAGTATAAAGTATACTAAGCAGTATATGATTACTGTATTGAAGTATAAAAGCAGCATAGGAAATATTGTACTGCAAATGTAATGTTATTATATGATGACTGTACAAGATTGCTGTACTGAAAATATACTATCATTCTATAATTATTATAATGATAGTATTTGTTGTCGAGCCATAGGTCAGGAAGCATAGGAAGACCAGGAGCAGGTATAACATTTACAAGTAGCATTTTATTTTTTTCCAATAACAGTAAAATAAAAAAATAAAATTATTCAATATAACTATTTTACAAAGGCAGTACAAGCAGAGAAAAAAACAATGTGCTTCGTCTGAGGGAATCTCTAATTCCAAGTTTCAGTTTCTCAGTCTCTCTCTCTCTCTCTCTCTCTCTCTTTCTCTAGTTTCTTTCCTTGCAGGTGCAACAAAATAGAACTTGATGTCCCAGAACTGGCCTCTTGTTGACAAGTATACAAAAGAGTTTGTGCTGCATGTCAAGGTTAACCCCCTAAATTCCAAATAGCTTTTTGCAATCATTTCAACAATATAACCACATACAGTTTCAACCTAAGGGATCCCAGTATCACTTACAGTTTCACACCAAAAGTTACATATATTTCCACAAACATAAATATGCAAGGGGAAAGAAAAGACAGAAACAGCAAAGTGAAAGCAGAAAGATAGCAAGAGATGGAGAATCATGAGACTGTTGGAGTGATCAGTTCATAGGTCTCACTAGAACATTTGGTTGGCCAACCAGACAGAAAGGAGACAGAAAAGGAGAGGACAGAACTGATCATTGTGTAAAATTCTTTCTGTGTAGAAAATGAGACAGGGTCTTACTCAGTCCTGTCACATACCCCCATCGTTAAGAGGGAACCTGTTTTTAAAAACAAGTTTCCAAAACATTCTGATAATACTCTTCTAACAGTAACTTATAAACTTTACAGTTCAGTGCATGTGCAGTATAGAAAACAGTGAAGTTTAAACTCACACTTTTTTTTAACCTTCTGAATTCTCAATTCCTGATCCATAACTTGACAGAAAATCAGCATTCACATTCTCTTTTCTGGATTTGTGTATCACCTTAAATTTAAATGGCTGTAGTGCCAGGTACCACCTTGTGATTCTGGAATTTTTATCCTTCATTTGGTTAAGCCAACAGAGAGGATTATAATTGGTTAGAAGTACGAAGTCAGCTCCCAGCAAACAAAACTTAAGGGACTCTATGGCCCACTTTGCTGCAAGGTATTCTTTTTCAATGGTGGAGTACCTTTTCTCTCTATCGTGTAACTTCCTACTGATATATAGAACGGGATGTTCCATCCCATCTATATTTTGACTCAAGACCACACCTAGGCTAATCTCTGAAACATCTGTCTGTAATAAAAATTGTTTCTCAAAGTTTTGGCTTCATGGTTGGCTCAGTGGCACTAGATGCCACATCTTGCACCATACAGGTGACCTGGGTTTGGGAACGGACTCAGGTCGCTCAGAGGTTGGCCAGGGGAGGTAAGGATTGAGCGTCCAGAGGACTGCTCTCCTTCCTTGGGAAGGGGAGGTTTTTTGCTGCATGCATCAGCACAACAAGAGGGGTTTGACCCACATTAAGGGTGCTTGGCTGCCTACACGGAGGCGGGGACAGCTGCTGCATCCATTGCATGGGTGCAGGTGTGGGAGAAAACCAGAGGAAAAATACCAGAACCCGGCAGGACCCATGAGGGCCATGATGGGCCAGAGGACACACTCCTCTTGGGGGGGGTCGTAGTCCCTGCCAGATCCTCAGAGGCGGTGACAAAAATACTGTTGGGCTTCATAAAACAGGAGCTGAACATAATGCAGCCTTGATGCCCCAGAAAGCTTTGTCACACTCTGGAGACCATTTTACATTATTTGGGAACCATTTCTTTGTGAGTCCAGTGAGGCGAGTAGCTAACTGGGCAAAGTCGGGAACAAATCTCCAATAGCAACCTGACAGCTTTAAAAATGACCTGACATGTTTCTTTGATTTAGGGATAGGACTGTTAGCTAGAACTTCTATCTTAGACATCTCTGGCTTTACTTCTCCATTTCCCAAAACGTATCTCAAATATCTGGTTTTCTACATGCCCAATACACATTTGATAGGATTAATGGTCAGACTTGCATTTTTGATAGCTTGGTTAACTGCTCATACATGTTCCAGGTGGGTTTTCCAGTCTGAACTGTACACCACAACATCATCCAGGTATGCAGCACAATAGCCAGTGTGAGGGGATACAATTACCTCCATGTACCACTGGAATGTAGCAAGTGCACTATGTAAACCATTCGGCATGGTGGTGAATGACTAGAATCCAACAGGGGTGGCAAATGTAGTTTTATCTGTGGATTCTTTAGCTAGGGGAATCTGCCAGTAACACTTGGTGGGATTGAGGATACGGGGTCACATTAAACTGTTCCCTCAACTCACTGGTGTAGCATTGTTCAATGAGTTTCCTAATCTGTGCAGGGTTCAATTCAATGAATTAGTAAAAGTTTAGTCTTGGTTTGCAACTAGCTGCTATGAACTATAAGCTTTTTTTTCAACTGAGTGCTTATGAGTTTCATTTCAGAAGGCAGACTAAACAACTCTTAAGGAATGCTGTGATATTTATAAACAATGCTCTTAAGGAATGCCGTGATATTTATGAACAATGCCGTGAAAATGCAGCTACTGCCATTTCACTAAACAGTTACATGTGAGCTGAATAGGCAGTGAAGGATGGTTGGAAAAGAGTTGAAAGCTTCAAGAGCTTGAGTTGACAATCCAGTAGCATCACAAAAACAATTCTACACCAGTAAGGTGATGAAACAGTATAATGTGACTTGTACTATACTTGCCACTTCCCAATCTGTCCACCAAATCATCAATCCAGGGCATAGGATAACTGGCAAATTCAGATACTTGATTAAGTTTCCTAAAATCAAGGCAGATTCTTACACCCCCCTCTTTTTTATTTACAATCACCAGTGGTGACGACCAAGCACTTCCTGACTGTTCTATGATACCCAATTCTTTCATTTCTTTGCATTTCCTTAATCATGTCTGCTCTTTACCGCTCTGGTAATCTGTATGTCTTTTGTCTAATATGGTGAACATTCCCTGTCAATATTACTTGCTCGATCCCTTTTGCTCAGCCTGGCACTGTGGTAAAAGTACTATTAAATGTCTTTTGTAGGTTATACATTTTTGCAGTTTGGCGATTAAGGAAACATTCACCTTTATAGCATCAGCAGATGCAGTTTGTTCCAGTCTTTCATAAGCAATATCAATATCTTCTTTATCAGTTTCTGGTAAAATTAGCAATGCATCCTTTGGTGTTTTTTCAACCCATTTCTTCAGGGGGTTTGCATGGTATAAGTATCTTGGCAGGATTTTTCCTATCAGGGGTCTCAGTTTCATAGTTAACTGTGCCAGTACTTCTAAACACTTTATAACGCCCTTGCCACTTCATTAATAGTTTATTTTCTTTAGTGTGTAATAGTAGCAAGACCTTTTCACCTGGCTCAAACATTTTTCTTTTACCCCATGGTCATAATATGCCTTCTGTTAGTTTTGGACCTCTTCTTGATTACTATGGGCAATTTCAATATATTTTGCCAGTTTCATTCTCAAGAGACACATATAAGATGTGATGGGTTGTTTTTGACTGGGGTTATCTTCCCATGTTTCTTTTATTACATCTAACGGCCCTGTATGTTGTCTATAATACAGCATTTCAAATGCTGAAAAACCTATTGAAGCTTATGGCACTTTTTTGTAAGCAAAAAGCAGGTAAAGAAAGTATTGGTCACAATATTTCCCTTCCCCTTTTACAAACCCTTTTAACATGAGTTTTAGTGCTTGGTTAAAATGCTCAACCACTGGCCTGTTGGTGCAGTGGTTGGATTTCCACTTGCGACGCCGGTGATCTGGGTTTGTGAATATACCTGGAGCACTGGAGGGATGGCCAGGGAGAGAAGGCTTGAGCATCTGTTGACTTCTTACCCTCTCTCAGGGTGAGGGTGGGGAGACAACCCAGCACTTGCTGACTCCTGGCAGAGGCCATGGGAATGGCAATGCATTGGGTCTTGATGCACAAAGGGGGCATAGTGAACTTCGGCATACTCCTCAATGTTAATGGCACACCATGCCCCTGAAGAGAAAATAAGAAAAAAGCTCCATGGCCAACTGAATGACAGTCACTGGCTCCTGTTGCCATGGAAGCCCCGATAGGCCACCCAGAACCACCTCAGCAGCACCCTGGCCAAGACTGAGTATGCTGGCCAGCCTCCACCAGTGCCTTTCTTCCTCGGAGGAGGAGGACCCATCTGGCAAAATGTTATGCTAGGTTACCCGGGGGGGCTGCAATGTGAGGTGGTGGTGGATGGTATCAGGGTAGAGTGCCAGCAGAGCCCAGGCAGCCCAAAGAAGTGGCTGACCAGGAGCCGGGAGGAGCAAAAATAAAATGCTCAACAAGGCCGTCTGTCTGAGGATGATAGGGGGAGGTTCTTATGGCTGTGATACCTAGTAGTTGGTACAGCTCCTTCATTAACCCAGCATCAAAATGACTACCCTGATTGGTATTAATTTCTTTAGGTATGCCCACCCTGCTGAAAATTTTGGCAAGCTCTGCTGCCACTTTTGGGGCTGTGACAGTATTCATTGGAAATGCTTCTGGGTATTGGGTATTAAGGTCACATACCACCAAAATGAATCTATTACCCTTTTTATTTTTGTCTAAGGGGCCAACCACATCCATTGCAATTCTCTCAAAAGGCACATCTACCAAAGGTAGGGGCACCAGGGGCACCTTG
This sequence comes from Neoceratodus forsteri, assembly GCA_016271365.2. Lineage (NCBI taxonomy): Eukaryota > Metazoa > Chordata > Ceratodontiformes > Ceratodontidae > Neoceratodus > Neoceratodus forsteri. The sequence continues at coordinate 556,899,015 of CM028137.1, read as the reverse complement.
TGTTTTTTAGTAACTTCAGCTACTTTATGACATTCAGCACAAGAACTACAATAGGTAGCAATATCTTCATGAATTCCAGGCCAGTAAAATCTAAACAGCAATCTGGAATCCCTCCCTGAGTGACCTGCCATAGAACTACAATGTGCTTTGCGTACACCTCAGATCTATTCTTTTGTAGTATTACCAATTGTTCTATCTATTTCTGTGTCTGAGGCTTAACACAAACTCAGTACAGTAGCCCATTACATTTTTTAAACATTGGTTCACCCTGTTTCTGTTTCACCCACAACTGCTTAAAATAACCTCAGAGAGAAGCATCATTAGTTTGCTCTGAAACAAAATCACAATCAGTTATCAGTTTTGCTTTAGCATTTTCATATTTTAACCATTTATGTCCATCGGTCTTTTGTTGTCACTGTTGTTTCAGGTGTCTTCTTTCTTTCCTGGACTTCTAGATCTTGGAGCTGGGCTCAAACAACTTCACATCAAAGTCACTGAAAGGAAAAGTGTCCCCATCATCTGAATTTTCTTTGCCTGTGCTCGTGTTACCTCTGCTGCTGAAACTGCAGGGTTCAGTTCCTCTGAGATTAACTCAACAAACCCTGGACAGTCAGTTCCAATAATTATGGGTACAGGTAACTTGGGTACTACCCCACTTTCATTTGGTGCAGCACCCCATTAATATTCAGGGTCACTTGTGTGGTAGGATAATATTGTGTGCTGCCATGGATGCAAATGACACCAGTACCCGGTCCTTTTACATAGTGTTTTCCCAGCACTTCAACATGCACCAGGGTCTGTCTGCTTCCCAAGTCAATAAGCCCCTTTACAGTCTTATCCCCTACCTTGACATCTGTTAAATAATTTCCCCAATTTGCTAAGGCCAAATCTGCTTTAGTGTGACCCTCCTCGTTTTTATGACAGTTTCTTGCAATATGGCCTGGCTTGTTACAGTTATAGCGAATAATGTCTTTGGGTGCAGATTTGTTACCACCACTAGAGTTTTCATTTCATCTGGAGTTAAATCAGGAAGAAGATGGGCTTTGCTGTTACCTCGCCGCTGTGTGGTCTTTCTGGCCATCTCATAGTCCTCTGACAAAGAAATGGAACTTTCCCCACTTTATGGTAAGTGTTCTTTCACCCAAAGCTGCCCATCTGTAGGTAGGCTGTTGATGAATTTCTCCATTGCAAATGTATCAATGATATGAGGGACTGTTTTGCCCTCTGACTGGAGCCATTTAATAAGGAGTTCTCTGAGTCAGTTGAAGGCTTCTCGAGGATTGTCAAATGAGTTGTACTTCAGGGACCGGAATCTTTGCCTGTAGGTCTCTCCTGAGATGTCGCATCTTTTCAGGATTTCTCTTTTCACAACTTCATAGTTTTCTAACTGTGCAGCTTCCATACTGCTATGGGCAAGTTGGACTTTACCTGTCAGGTAAGGTACCAGTCTAGTTGTCCATTGCTGCTTTTGCCACTGGCAGGATCTGGTAACCCTTTGGTATGCTTCAGTATCATCCGAGGGACACAGCTTTGTAAGTTTAATGTATTTTAAGTTGTTTGTGTCTTGTTGCTCTGCTGGACTAGTGCCAAATCCTCCAGCTTTGATAACGTCCAAGGCATCCATCCACTGCTGCATCTCTTCTCTTCTGTGCTGCTCCTGTTGCTGCATCTCTTCTTTTCTTTATTGCTCCTGTTGCTGCACCTCTTCTCTTCTCTGCTTCTCAAGTTGCTGCATTTCTTTTCTTCTCTGCTTCTCTGTCTCTTTTTATTGTATAGACCACCATTTGAAAAAGGCAGTCATGCTTTCAAGTTCCGTCACTGCCTGTTCTTTTTTTCCATCACTGGTGCTGGCTGTACAGTCTCAGCTTAGACTTCTGTCTTGCTAGATTGGCTGCAATCTTTCTAGTAATGACTCCTGTGCTTGCTGCCGCATAATCCATACCTTTCTGCTATGCTTCCCTGGTACATGGTCAAATACCCATGCACAAAACTCATGGCTTTGAGTATGCAAGGTGTAAATCCCACTTAGGCTGACACTATCAGTCATCGAGGCATAGGTCAGGAGGCAGAGGAAAACCAGGAGCAGTTGTAACATTTGCAAGTAGCAATTTATTATTTTCAAATAACAGTAAAATAAAAAATGAAATTATTCAATATTACTATTTTCAAAGTTAGAAAAACAAAGAAAACAAAGTCCTTCATCTGAGGGGATATCTAATTCCAAGCTTCAGTTTCTCAGTCTGTCTTTCACTCTAGCAAAAGCATCGCACCACACCACAAATTGAGTCCTTACTAATCAAACTTGCACTCCCTTACTCCACCCCTGTGTATGCTGCGGGTTCCTACTGTGCCCCTAGTACCCCCCTGCCCAGTGTCCTAGACCACGTGGCCACATTAAAGTTTACTGCCACAGCAGGTGAGCTCCATATCCTCGGCAATTTCAATTTCAATTGGCTAGCCAAAGACTGTTCCAAACTATGCACCAAAATAAATGCCCTGAACCTCTCCCAACAAATCTCCCAACCTACCCGGCTAAACCCTAAAATGCTTAACCACTCCCTCTTGGAGTGGGCTGTCACTTCCCACCCACACAGAATTGTTAATGCAGGTATGCTCCCCGACTCCCTAAGCGATCAACACATGATATACATGGTCAAGAAAGTGTATAGACCCACTGAACCCCCCTCTAGGATGCATCACACGAGATCTTACAAATCCCTATTTCTACCTTCTCTCCTGTATGACCTGGCTCATGTAGACTAGTCCTTCGTACCAAAGGCACCATCCATTGACTTCATTTTTTAAACCTTCAAGTCCTGCATCCTAGCTGTTTGGGACCATCATGCCCTTCTAAGAAGTACAAGAGTAAGGGGCTCCCACCTTCCCTGGGTCTCTGCCGATATCATTAGCAGATGCCATACCAGGGATCTGGCATGGAAAAAACACAAATTAACATGCTCCCAAGAATTCCTACAAAACTATCATACCTTCCGCAACTCCTGCACCAAATTTATATGCCAGGCCAAAAAGAAATACTTCACGTCGACTCTGAACTCTAATCTTAGCCACCCTATAAACTTTTGGAAAACTATCAAATCCCTCCTCTCCCCACCTGTCCACCCACCAACCCCGACCCTATCCATCCTAGGCTCGAACGTCACTGACCCAAGTGAAGTAGCCTCTGCCTTCAATACCTTCTTTGCCAGCAGCACAGCTTCTCTCCTGCCCAGTCTGCCGCCCACCCCACGCACACCAAGTACCTCACCAAAATCCCAGAACTCTGCCCATATCACCAGTTTCTCTTTCTGTCCAGTATCCCTGGCCGAAGTGTTTCAAGCTCTGAGTGCTCTTAACCTCAACAAAGGCAAATGCCCCTCTGGCCTGGACACCAAATTACTACACTTATCCACCCCCGCCATAGCCGGTCCATTACCCGACCTTCTCAACCTCTCCTTCTCTCTGGCCAAAATCCCAGTCACATGGAAGCAGGCTACTGTTATCCCCCTACCTAAGGGCAGTGATACCGCCACACCGGGAAATTACCGCCCCATCTCTCTACTCCCAATTCTGGCCAAAATTCAGGAACACCTTGCCCTTGCTCAACTCTCCCAATACCTAGGCACTTCCTCCTTCTTTACCCCCTATCAGTCTGGTCTCCATAAGTCACACTCTACCATCACCTCCCTATTAAGAATCACCAATGACATCCTCTCAGGAATGGACAGAGGGCATATCACCTCAGCCATTTTCGTAGACCTGACCAAGGCCTTCGACACCGTCTCCCACCCAATGCTACTAGCCAAACTAAATGATGCCAGCCTCTCCAGCCATGCCACTAGTTGGTTTCATGCATACCTGGTAGGCAGACACCAATTGGTGAAAATTGGCCCCCACATATCTACCCCTCTCCCAGTCACTATGGGTGTCCCCCAAGGCTCAGTCCTGAGCCCAATAATATTTTCAATATTCCTGAATGACCTCCCGCTGGTCTGCTCACACTCTTCTACGCAAATGTACGTGGATGACACCATACTGTACGCCTCAGGCCCTTCCGCTGGAGTAGTTCCCAATGTGCTACAGCAGGACTTCAATGCCATACAACAATGGCTCTGATCCATCCAGCTATTCCTAAATCCAATAAAAAAAGTCTCACTAATCTTCGGTTCACAACCACAGCTTTTCCGCCTAGCAACTCACCCCTCATTCCTAACCCTGGACGGATCACCCCTGGAGTCCTACACCTCATTCAGATACCCGGGAGTCTGGCTCGACTAATACCTAGCTTACTCCACACACATCAAATCATTGTACAAGAAATTACAGCCCAAACTTGGTGCTCTATATCGCAACAAAGGCTGTATGTCCACTCCAGTCTGGAGGAAAATTGTACAAAAGATGATACTCCCACTACTTGACTATGGTGATGTGGTATATGGCGCCACACCATCATCCAACCTAGCCAGCCTGGACACACTATTCCACTCCTTCTGTCACTTCATCCTGGAGTGCCCACCAATGACTCACCACTGCAACTTATACAGCTCCCTAGCCCTGCCCTCACTCACAACCTGCAGACAGATCCACTGCACCAGAGTCATTGCAAAATTCTGATCCCAGACCCATCCCCTTTATCTCAGCTCCACCATGTCGGCGCAACCTTCCCCTGTCTAGTCACTCAGAAACACAGACTCAAGGCTTCTCCAAGTCCCATTCATGCATACCTCTAAGGGCCAATTGGCTTTCAAATATCGCATGCCCAAACTATGGAATGACTTGCCTGCAGATATCAGGCACTCCACGAACCCTAGCCATCTCAACCCACTCCTCCATGCACACTTCTCCACCACATGCACATGCTCCCAGCAACCATAAGCACAAGCCCTCATGACCTCTGGTTACCACCACCCAATAGGCTAGAAACAGCTGCTTTACTGTAGGGTCTTCAAGTTAATGATGTTCTGACCTCTAAGCTGTATATCCTGTATACTATGTAAAAACCTAGTGTCTTCAATGTTATTGAAGTTTCAGCCTTCTTATTGTATATTCTGTACAAAATGTAAACCTATACTGTATGTAATATCATCCTATGTTACCCTTCACCCAATTTTCCCCCAGATCACATTTGGAAATGAGTGGTTTCTCCACTCAGTATGCCTGCCTGGTTAAACTCTTAAATAAATTAATAAATAAATTGCTGCTCTTTTTCTGCCTCCTGAGCTCATTAAGAAACCAGAACTTTGTAAGTTTCTTTCCTTGCGGGTCTAACAAAATAGAAGATGATGTCCCAGAACTGGCCTCTTGTTGACAACTCTGCAAAAGAGTTTGTGCTGCATGGCAAGGTTAACCCCCTAAGTTTTTGCAATCACTTCAACAGTATAATCACATACTGTACAGTTTTCAAACTAAGGAGTCCCAGTATCATGTACAGTTTCACACAAAAATTCACATACATTTCCACAAAAGCAAATACACAAGGGGAAAGAAAAGACAGAAACAGCAAGTGAAGGCAGAAAGATAGCAAGAGGCAGAGAAGCTTGAAACTATCGGAGTGATCATTTCCTAGGTCTCACAAGAACATTTGGTTGGCCAACCAGACAAACAAGAGACAGAAAAGGAGAGGACAGAACAGCTCCTTGTCTTTAACTCTTTCTGTATAAAAAAATGGGACATAGTCTTATTCAACCCTGTCACAATATTTCATCAGCATATGATTACTATAGTGACAGTTTTCCACTAGTACATGATTATTGTGCTGAAAGCGTGCCATCAACATTGTACTGAAAATATACTTAATATGTGGTTGTACTGAAAGTATACTGTCAGTATGCTACATACACACACTCACACACATACACCATATGCTATCATCAACTTGTTCTGTTTGTATACGATGCATGGACAACTTTCAGTAATAATAAAATGCCCAAAACATTTTTTAACTTAAAACAACTTTATTTTTTCATTATAAAATAAATAATAATAAACAATTTTATCAGTAAAAAAATAGAATGCCCAGCATTTATGCCCCCCACCTCAGGTGTGTGGCTGTTGAGTTTTGATTAGAACTGGGTGCATGAAGAATTTTTTACTCACTTCCTCAGCTAGAATTATTTTTCTGTCTGATTGGTCTGACATGTCCCACACCTTCATATCAACAAAACCACTCCAGCAGCATCCAAGAACCTCCTGCAGCTAACACCAAAATTGCTGGTCAGTTGTGTTAGAATAAATCATCTACAATAAGTTCTGGCACTATTTAGTTCTTCTAACACACAGATGAAAGCTGCCTTGTAGAACTCCTGTGGTTAAGTACTAGTCCCATAATAACCAAAGTGATATTCAATGTAAATCGGTCTGCAGTTTTGCTACAGATGGTTTTAGAAGGTCCAGTCTTGCATTTATCTGGGCTCACATTTCACTTGCGTACTTCAAAGTTAAGAAATCTGAGAAAGGATAAAAACAAAATATTAAGCTAAGTTTCAGAATCAGATCAAAAAATAGTAATTTGGAATTGTGACTTGATTCATTTATTTCAGAAGGACTATTCAACTTAAATAATTTGGGAGACAACTACAGTATAGCTGCCATGAAGTTAGCACCACTGGTGGTCTCGTTAGCCTATTTAAAATCTTTAGTGGGTAGCATCAAGCTAGTGATGAGTCTTCTGATGCCAATAACAATCCTACCCTTCTCCAATTCAGTGGCCCATAATGCAGGCTTAAATCTATCTTTTCTTCACCTACACCTGGTCACTCTCTGTGCAGAAGCTCACCTTGCGGGCGAATCACAGATGAAGAAGACATAGAAACAGAGCTTGATGGCAGATAAGGACCACTTGACCCACCTAGTCTGCCAATTTCCTTACCTACTGCAGCTCAGCTCTGACAGCAGATGCAGGGGATTCTGGGATTTCTGGTAACAATACTGTAAATGTCAGCTTGCCAGTCAACAGACTCAGCCCGATACTATTTACTGCAGTAACATAGAGTGTAAGTAAAACTTTTTTTTTTGCCCACAAAGAGAAAATTAGGACCAATCCCACAGCTGGGTGTGGGGCTTGTAGGGTGGACTGTTAACCTTTAAGGATGGGGGATCAACAGGGCTAGCCATAGTTTGACTTCTACTGCCTCAACACAAATCACAAATCAGGCATGGGGTGCCACTTGTTGCAAAAGTCACTCTGGACTAGGGATTGAGCTAGGGAAGAGGCAATTAAATGGCAGTGTCAGCACCGGGCTCCATGTCAACAGCCAATGAACATTATTCTTATAAAAAAAACACTCAGTGTGGGAATATGGGTTGTGGAGGATGAGAGGTATCTGGGTTGGGGAGAATGAAAGGGGATGGTGTGGGACTAGCCCTGGCCTCCTGGGGAGGAGGTGTAATGTTCTTTTCATGGGGTTTTGTATTCTAAATTTTGGGGATGAATAACAAATAATGAACACCATGTATCCGGGGGTGCTGAGTATAAATGAATCTTTGCCAAGTATTTGAAAAATGCTACTCACAAACCTCTAATTTCTATATGTACCTGAAGGAAAATTTTTTGCATGAATGTGATGCTGCACTGTGCTCATATAGAAGTGCAGCCTTACTGGCAGTACCCTCATGTTATTTGTTTTGTAAAAAGAATTAGGAAATCCTTTATTTCATTTTTGGCATGTCAGTGGCCTCTTGAACTCTTTACATTTCACTTGCATGTTGACGTTGTCTGCCTGGATTAACAGTGCACCGTGTTATTTGTTTGTTTGTTTGTAGTGTATAGTGATGGTTTGTTCTGCACGGATTTCCATGCTAGCTGAAACCTCATTGTACCACAGTTCAAAGGTCATGAATGCAGAAGTACCCATCTGTGATAAAACAAGGTTCCAGCTGATCGGAAATCCTCAAGGCACCTGGTGTTTTTCAGTGCTGCTATGCTCACAGCAGTCAGTTCAAGTTCAGAACTGAAACCACCACTGCTGTTGTGGAGCACTGTGAAAATGTTTTTGTTTAAAAAAATAAATAAACACAAAAACTATACACTATAAAAAATATTAGTTAGGCAACCATATGCCCAGCCAGCTTGTGCTGCCACCTCAGGCTTCAGATTACATTGGACCTCTCAAGCTTCACTCTTGAGGGCTGATGTCATCATAACCTCTCTGTGATGCCACAGACTGGTTGTGTATGGTTGCTCAACCAGTATTCTCTATCCACACCTCCTTATTGTTAGGGTGAGTGCAAGGTTTTTCTTGGAAGCAATGCAGCACTAGTCACCCACACGACTGTTTGTCCCAGTAATGCCCTATTGCCTCCTCCCAGACATTGCACTGCAGTCAGCTGCAATTACTGACCCTTCTCAAATGGCCGCCGTTACATCCATAGTTAAATCCAGTATTTATTACTTGTTTCAACAGTACAACATTTATCTGAAACACAATGATTTTGGTCATGCAAATTGTGTCAGTCTCATAGAGCCATTTCTGTTCTCATGGCCCCTCCTCCAGCTAGCCATCCACTCACTGTCATACAGCAGTTCATTTAAAATGTAAAGAAATGAAATTCATGAATGAAAATAACTGTAAAAGAAACTGTTCTGCTAGTGGTGGCAGTAGTAGGGGCATCGGTAGGAGAGAATGGCTAAGGCAAAAACAAAGAACTGTGTCTCAGAAGACAAGCAAAGCAGCATGGAAGAGTGAACAGAAGGCAGTATATGCTGGTAGCGCCATCTAGTGGGCAAAACAGAAACTACATACTTTTTTTGTAAACATTTTCCTACACACAGCAAAAATTAAAGAAAAACATTGTAAACAGTATTCTGTTTTTGAATCTTTTTATTTTCTTTACTAGCCCATTTTCTAGGTGCAATAATACCCTTCAGGGTGGGTGGTATGGGCAATATCAGACTTTCCAGGTGCAGCATTGAGCCTCATTACACTCCAGGGCAGTCCAGTATTGCCCAATACCACCACCCTGTCGGGTATTATTGCTTGCTTGTGAGCCTCTTCTGTAAATTCCTAAAAACTAAGACCTGCTGTGTTCCTCCAAAACCGAAACTGCATCTGATATTCTGTCTAGATGAAATATCAGAAATCAGTTTAGACATTTTTATGTTAACTGTTTGAAAAGGAAAGTATTTTGTAATGGAGTGCAAGCAGCTCCTGCCCACAGCTATGGTTAATGAATGTTCAAATTTGTTCTGCATGGTCTGAAAAGTTATTCTAAATGTTCTGATGTTTAGAAACAACTTTTCGGAAACACCAGAAAAGAGGATGAGTGTATTATATATAGGATAAAGTATGGGGTGCAGTGTGTTACGAGAATTTAACACACACTCGAGTTGTTGGATGGCACATAAACCCCTCGGGCAAAGCCCGAGGGGTTTATGATAGCCATCCAACAACAAGGGTGTGTGTTAAATTTGAGTTAAACACACTACACCCCATATTTTGTTTTATATAATTCAAGGGGTTTTGCTTTTTCTTCTCATTAAGAGATCTGAATATAAATAAAATGCAGACAGTCGTACCTTGCATCATAGATTTTCTTTATTTGGTAGGCAGAGTACTTTGTAATGAGTAGCAATATTAAATTAACTGTTAGAACTGGAATTTCATTTGCTTTAACTGCAAATAGAAAGAAGAAAAACGTCGCTTGAATCTTCCGCCTGGCTGTTTTTTTTTACACTGCTACGGCTGTTGCTACGTGGTTGCCTGGGCAGGTGAGTCTTTGTGGATCTTCAGAGGGAGGGAGAGAGGTGAAAGATTTGGGAGAAATCTAGGTAGTCAGTGGAAAGAAGAAAATGTGCTTTCGTTTTATAGTGGCTGATGAAGTGAGTGTTTATCGTTAAGTGTATTTTTTGAGAGGCAGAATGTTTTTGAACGTCTCGAGCCGCATTGTACTTTCGATTTCGATTGGAAGCAGGCACGAGAATGCCGTAACACCTACTCAAGTGTTACGGTATTTAATACACGGTTTTGTCAATGTTAAAAAGCGAAACCCATTAATTATAAACAAATTAGAAATCACTTGAGTTACTTAGAGAGGTTTACAGTAGAATACGTTCTACATTTTTTGTTCATGAAAAAACATGAATGTATCATTCTTCTTACACTCCGTTAAAGCAGAATCTTCTACTTGAATCTCCCATATGAGACACTGACTGTACGCAGTGTAAAAAGTCATGTGGTTCTCAACACTGTTTGCCTGACTGGCTAAGTTTGCATATGTGATTTATAAATTGCAGTATGTCATGGCTAAAGGGCTGTCAGTATTTTGTTTGTGAATGTGTTGCATGGCATTGCCTGGCCTCTGGTATACTGGCATCTGTGCACTACCGAATGGGCAAGTCATTGTTTTGACCAGCAGCAGTGCTGACCAAGCTCTAGTCTACATGGCCTTGGCAATGCCTTTACAGTACTGAATGGAGCACGAAGAAGAAGAATCAGCATTTGTATAGTGCTTTTTATACACAGAGTATCCCAAAGTGCTTTGCAAGCAATGCTAGACTAGTAGTGAAGTGACTGAATGTGTAGTGGTGGTGGCCATATCACACATCAACACCACATACAGCTTGGACAATTGCATGAACTGATTTATGGGAAGGGGAATGTTGGCCAGGACACCGGGAATGTCCCCTACTCTTTGAGAAGAGTACCCTGAGTTCTTTTACTTCCACCTGGACACCCACCAGGACAGCACCAGGATGGGTAGAAGGAACCTTGGTTTAACATCTCATCCGAAGGATGGCACACCCCAGCAGTACCAAACCCCCTTAATATTGCACTCGGATACCAGCGTTGGGTGCAAGTCCAATCCCGGTGTAGGCAAGAACCCATGACCTTCTGTCCAGAGGTGGATGCATGTGCTACCAACTGAGCCATGCTGACACCTGACGCATGGCATTCAGTAATAACTAGAGATGCTCAGAACTAACATTCCAATCCGATTTGTGGATTTAGTTATTTCCAGATCCTAATCCAGTTCCAATTTAAATCCTTCAAGGTCCTCAAAATTGGAATTGAATTCAAATTTGAAATCATAAATCCTCAATCCTAAATTCTTATGTGAAAATAGGTTTTGCACTTTGTTTAAGAAGTAGGCAATGAGGCATGATGAAGCTTTGGTTGTTCAAGGTTTACCCCATGGTCGGGGGCATAGTGAGGCATGAGGTGAATCCGAGTGCCTTCAGCCCCCTGACTGTGGGGTAAGCCTAGTACAACCAATCTCCCTGGAGTGACTTATTGCTTATATAAAATGGACTCATGAGTAGCTGTAACCATGCTATCTAAAAAATCTTTCAACTTTAATTAAGTGGTTTATTTTGACATAAAATAGTCCCTCCACCAGCAGGGGATGCTGCAGGGTATTCCTTTGTTTGAGTCTGCCTTGCTTCAATAGGAAGATTAACTTGTAGTTTTCTCCCATGTATTTAATGAGTACTTTTTATTTTATTTTCTCCTGTTTGCTGCAACTTACTTACTTCCTGGAGAAAAACACCAAAAAGCTTTCGGATAACGGACATGGTAAATTAGTCTATGCCATGAGGTGATCGCCCCGATTAACATCTTCTGTGAGTACTGAGGAGATTAAGGTGAAAAATGCATTGTTAAAACCGTGAAAGAAAAAGCCACTTGGTTGAATGCTATGCTGAATTTGGGATCTGTAGCATTACAACAATGGTGGATTGCACAATGAGATGCTGCAGCGGGTGGAACACCATCAGGGAGTCTCACTACTATACCAGTCATGGATTTGGGCAACAACCATGGTAAGATTGCACTATGGCATGAGGTGGGTGTCAGGACTTAAATATTCTTTTGTGTGTTTTGCAGTGGTCATATAAAGTTAGAAACATTACAGAAATACTGGCAATTTTGGCAGTCCACAGTTGTGCAGTACTGGTGTTTGGTAGGATACTGATGATGAAGCAAGCGGAACATCATCGGCCAGTAGCTACTACCACACTGGTTGCAGAATAGGCTCTGGCCTGGCTAACTGTGGTTTGTGTTTGTTTTACAATTTTAACAATGCTAGGGAAACTGACTTTGGAACTCTTTGGAAACACTTAATGGAAACAGATAGGCATGCTTTAATGTAATAGAGAAGTGCAAAACAAATCATAAAGAATTTCAAGTACACAGTAACTTGCATGAGCCACCTTCAGGAAAGTAATGGCAAACCTGAAAAGAGTTTGGGGCTAGACATAAAAGGAGAGTTAGTAATGCTTAATAATGCTAGTACTGTTTTGGTCAGCAAACCATGTGAAGTGTATTCCTAGAAGGTTTATGGTGCAGTGAGGTAATAGGGAAGCGGTGATTGCTTCACCATATATACTACTTCTGGTGACTCCCATCCAGGTTGGTTCCACAACCACACCGGTCACTAAAAAGGCTTTCGCCTGTCATGATGTTCAGGCTTACACAGAGGTCTGGCATCATGAATAGGTGAATCAACAGTACATTCACTGGATTTCCTGCAATGGAAGATACAACATTAGTTTAAAAAACATTATGGCAAATAAATGACAGCCACACAAATTTAAGATTGAATTAAATATTTATAATGTCTTTATTTAATATGTGGATATGCTTGGAAACATGCTTCACAGGCACTAAAGCGGTGGGTAAAACAAAAATTGATTCAACTGTTCTTGAGAAAAAAAAGCTGAAGCAAATTACAGTCACCTCACTGGCTGCAGTTCATGAATTGCACCGGAGCATTAAAAACACAGTTTTTCAGATTGAAAGGGAAATTCGATGTGGTACTGTTCAGTTGGTTTGTGATGCCAGCTTCTGGTGTTCCTTGTGTCACATTATGAGGTTACCTCTGTACTGCATTTTCCTGTTCCTGAGTTGTATTTTGTTGTACAAAGCTGTCACTCTGGCAGGTTGTTTGTGGTGTTGCTGTGAGCTGCTGGCAGTTGAGATTCACCTCTTGGAGTGCTGTGTTCTTCTTCTTTCCATTGAGTCTGCTGCTGCTTTCACTGGATGTCCCTGGCTGATGCGCCCCTGATAGGATTGTGCTCCATGTCTTCCGATCTTCTGACATCGCCGCCCAGTAATTCCAAAGGCTGCTTCTGTTTCGGTGCCCAGTCACTGACATTATTTCTCATGATTCTAATCCAGGCTACGACAATAATTGGACAGCTGTTGCTCTTACTGAATGGTTGGTGTACCATCTGCTTAGCTGTGCCTCCTTGCTCAGACTGGGCATCATGAACGACAAGTAATTTATCCCCATGACTTCATGACTGTACCATGTCTTAAGGCAGTTGAGGTACCATGTCTTAAGGCAGTTGAGGTAATGCTGTGGGTGCCCTACAGGGTGAAGGTACAGTGCAGGGGTGTCACTTGGTATTTTGGATATATACCTCATGAAGGATGCAACTGGACACAAACGATTTCCAGGGAGGGCATACACGAATCCCCTGTACTGCTGTTTGTTCATTTCATGATGGTCTCTGTGATTTTTAGTGTGCTCATTGTAGGTGAGTGTCATGTATTCATGTCCATTTTCATCTGCTTTCATGGCTAGTAAATCTGGCTTCAGGTCTTATAGACCCTCCCGACCATGCCTGGCCATACACAGCTGGATGTCCAGCTACACCTTCCTTACAAGTCCACTGGCTGTGTCGGTGTTCAGGCACTCAGATGTTCTAAGTATCTCCGGATCATTCTGGCTGATTGGAGGATGGAGTTCTGCCACATCTTTTTTGGCTTTCCTGTAAGCTTTAATGATTGCCACAAAAACATAGTTTGCTGGTCTGAACTCAGGTGAACAGAGAAGACTGAAGTTTCTGTTGATTTGAAAACTGTTTATGTGTCTACCTGTTCAAATGCTTGTGAATGAACTTATGGCATACTGTTCACCAGAACTGTTTCCAGCGCATGCATAAAACTCCCTTAGCACTGAATACAGTTCCTCAGTAGTTACTGTTTTAATGTCATAAGTCTTGTTTTTTGATGCCAGCCAGTCTTGAAAAACAGAAACAACCCACAGTGTTTCCATTGTGTTAGCCTCACCTTTGCCTTCATCTATTGCGTTGATATCAGCTTCAGTTAAGGTGAGGTGTCTGGTACTCTCATCTGTGTTTTTCTTTGTTCTTTTAGGCTGAGGCTGTGTTTCCACAGTCTCATCTGTGACTACAGGAATGTCTGGGAGAGGCTCTGTAATGATCTCTTCTTCAGGATTGAAGATTTATTCCATTTCAGACAGCAGGGAGATGTCAAAACTGGAAACAGGTATGTCTGACATGTCTCCTGTGAGGTGCTTTGTGGTCAGTTAACAGTGATTCACTTTGAATTTGCCAGCATTCCAAATGTCTGCCCAAGGATATCTGAGGTGTTGTAGCCACTCAGTCAGGATCTTGTTTTTATCCATTGGTAGTGCTATCAGATACAAATGAATGGAGCTTGATTCTAACCAATAAGGGACTAGGAAATTACAAGCCCATTTTATAATTAGGATTTTCATGCTACAATTCTGAAAATCCTAAATTTAAAAATTGGATAAGAATCTGACCAATCCAATTCCATTCAGCAAGTTCTGCGCAACTGTAGTTATAACAAATTTTGACCTTGAATGGGAACATAAACCTTGCTTTAATTTTTTATATAATTGGAAATGTAGGTATATATCCAGCCTCCTTCATCTCCGTGTTGCACTTTTTCTTTTTTTCTGCTTTTAAACAATGGGATTTTTTCTCCTTTTTTAGGGTATCTGGTTGATGCTGCTTTCTCCCCACCTCATGTCCAGTTTTCATAATTACTAAACTGTTCCATGACCTGGCAACATCAACTGAGTGGAGTCCCCACACTGAAAAGTGTACTATGAGCTTTTACTTAACTGATGCCACCAGATTCTGGAACTGAGCAGGAACAGAACAAGCATCTGTCAATGCTGAATGTTGGCTTGCTGGTATTAACAATGGAAATGCAGGAGTTAGACAGATGTAGAGTACGAATGGCAGTGAAGTATTGAACTTCATGCCAACCCCACCTCCACCCTGCGGAGATGGACAGGCATTGGGGTATGCGTTTGGGTTGTCGCCCATAATGTTCATGCCTTATCACCTCACCTTATCCTGCAGACACTGACAAGTGTTGAGGTGTGCCTTGGGGTGTTCGGCTTTACAGTCACCCCACTCCATGAGGACATATGCTGAAATGGGTGCAATATAGGAGAATGGGGTGAACTCTAGGGCCGAAGAGTCCAAGGCACACCTCGATGCCTGTGACTGGCTGCAGGGTGGGGGTGGAATGGCATGAGCATTACAGTCTGAAATCCAAAGGCACACCCCTGATGCCTGGCAGTCTGTACAGGGTGGGACTTTATGGTTAGAAATCCTAACGTTCCGGGCGTTTGTTGGAATTTGCACTACAAATTTTCAACATGGCCTTTTTTGACCTCCACCTCATGAAAGCATTTGGGACCTCTTCTCATGAACAGTGGCATTGTGATTTTGCCAATGTGTCCGGAACTTTGAGTTTCCACAGCGACTGTGCCATTGTGCACCAGATGTACGAAAACACAGATTGGGCAGGATGTGAAGAATGATAGCTGTACCATTCATAGGGAGGTGTGAAGAGATGGCAATGTTGAAAATCTGTA
Organism: Neoceratodus forsteri; assembly: GCA_016271365.2. NCBI lineage: Eukaryota > Metazoa > Chordata > Ceratodontiformes > Ceratodontidae > Neoceratodus > Neoceratodus forsteri. The sequence continues at coordinate 556,883,421 of CM028137.1, read as the reverse complement.
GTGAAAATACTAAAAATGCTCAAACTTCCTAGCTTACGTGAAAACTGCGCAACACATGCGCGTAACACAGTCATTTAGTGGAATTATTTTACCAAATTTTCAACATAGGCATTTTGTGACTTCTGCTCATGAACACTGTCACTAGGATTTTCTTAATCTGTCCCAAGCATTGATTTCCTACAGCAACTGTGCTATCCTATGCAAGGTGAGTAAACACATATTTACTAACATACCAATTGGCAGCAGATTAGGCCTTACAGTCTATCGAGTCTGCTTGAACCTCAGATCCCTAGTTGGGTACCGAGGCCTTCCCCCCGTTGTGTTCCAGAAACCCCTATCATCCATCCCCACCCACCTGGGCCAGACCACCATCTGATACATCCATTTTCTGTGTCTGTCCCACCCTCTCTTGAAGTCCTCCACTGTGGATCTCTGAACCAACTCGCCAGACAGAGCATTCCAAGGATCCACCACCCTCTCAGTGAAAAACCTCCTCCTCTTTCCCCCCTCACCCTTTCACCTTCCAACTTCAAACTAAGCCCTCTGGTGATACCTCCCTGCTTTAGTCTAAAGATCCCCTCTGAGTTTACCCTATTTATTCCCTTGAGGTACCTGAAGACCTCAATCATGTCCCCCTTGCCCCCCCTTTCCTCCAATGAAAACAGGCAGAGTTCCTCAAGTCTGTCCTCATACGTCAAATTCCCTAGCCCATGTATCATCTTAGTTGCCCTCCTCTGTACCCTCTCCAAGAGCTGTATGTACCTCTTCAAGTGTGGTCTCCAGTACTGTACACAGTACTCAAGCTGTGGTCTAACCAGTCCTTTGTACAGCGGCAAAATCACTTCCCAGCTCCTAGAGGCAATCCCCCTTATGATGCATCACAACACCCTGTTTGCTTTGCTAGCCACTATCCTACACTGCTCAGAGTTATTCATACATGCATCCACTATGACCCCTAGGTCTTTTTCCCCTGTTGAGGCCTCCAGCGCCTCCCCTCCCAGGGTGTACCTGTGTTTAGGGTTCCCCCGCCCAAGATGTAACACCTTGTACTTGGTGATATTGTGATTTAATTTCCATGTGTAAGCCCACCTTTCCAGGGTGTCCAGGTCCCCTTGCAGGGCCAACTTCCCTTCTTCCCCCTCAACTACTGCTCCCATCTTGGAGTCACCAGCAAAGAGACTCATTTCACACCCTATACCCTCCCTGATGTCTGAAATGTATGCATTAAACAGGATTGGACCCAGGTCCGAGCCCTGCGGTACCCCACTACTGACCTCTCTAGGGTTTGAGAGCTCCCCACCAACCACTACTTTCTGAGTGCATCCAGCTAGTCAGTTTTCAATCCATCTGACCATCAAAGGGACTACTCCCAACCCCGTCAGTTTCTGCACCAGATCATTGTGGGGAACAGAGTCAAATGTCTTGCTGAAGTCCAAGAATAATACATCCACAGGCTTTCCCCTGTCCAGTTCTAATGTTACCCATTTGTAGAATTCCACAAGATTGGTTTGACACGATCTACCTGGCACAGACCCATGTTGCCGACTATCCAGACCTCCCACCTCCTCCAAGTACACTCCCAATCATTCCTTTAGTATAGTCTCCATTAGTTTTCCCAACACCAAGGTCAAACTGATGGGTCTATAGTTATCTGGTACTTCTCTCGACCCCCCCTTTACGGATTGACACCACATGTGCCTCTCGCCAATCCCTAGGTACCTTCTCTGTCTCAAGCGACCTGTTGAAGCGCTCCACCAGGGGTGCAGCCAGTATGTCCACCAATTCCCATAGTACTCTGAGATGAATGCCATCCAGCCCAGGAGATTTATCTTTCTTTAGGACCTTAAGGGCTAACTACACCCTTTGGTGGAGATAGAATCACCGCTCCTCCACCTTACTGGCCTTTTTATCCTTATCCTGATGTGACACCCTGGGGTACTCTCCTCCCTCTTGCTCCATTTCTGTTGCCTCCTGATCCCACTCACTACCGCTTTATCCCCATCATGCCTTGCTTTTGTAGATATCCCATCCCTCTCTGCGAACACAGAGGCTAAGTACTCGCTTAATACCTCTGCTTGGTCCTTCGCCTCTTCCACCCACCCTCTTCTGATCTCAATCTGCCAAAATGACCCTTAGTTTTTCTCCACTCCCCAATGTACCGGAAGAACCCCTTCCCCCTCCCCATATCCCCTGTGCCAGCCACTGCTCTGTACTGGACTTTGCCCCCCGCACCATCCGGGTGACTTTTCTAGATGCAAGATGGTACATTTCCTTTTCCCTATACCCTCTCGTTGTTCTATATTTTTTGTAGGAAGCTTTCTTTTCTCTGACCGCTACCTGAACCTCACTGGACCACCAGCATGGTTTATGTGACCTTTCTCCCTTATGCTTCACCTTAGCGCAGGTCCTGACTGCCTCAGAAAGTCCCCATTTTATGACCTCCCATCTTTTTCCCACATTTGTCATTTTTGTAATCCCCTTCAAGTGATCCTTGAGAATATATCTCATGCCCACAAAGTCTGCCCCTGAAGTCCATTGCCAGTCCCTGATCTCCCCCATGCTTATTTCTGAAACGAGACAGTATTGTGGTCGCCTCCCAGTCAGGGATCCTACAACCAGATACCTACCAGATCCCCATCTGCCAGAACCACATCCAGGACATGCCCTCCCTTGTGTGCTCCATCACATGCTGTGTTAAGAACACATCCTGGAAGTCGTTCCAGCAGCTCCACTCATTGGCCACCTTAGAGACATGGTTCCCCAGTTTGTACCTGGCATATTAAGGTCCCTTCAACACCACTCCCTCCCCTTTTGGTCCACACTGGGCAATGACGCTGTCCAGCAAACCATCCTCCTGAACATCACCCATCCCGGGGCTCAATACTACACCCAGCTTGACCATACCTCCTGCAGGGTTCTGAGGGTGACCCATAAGGCCTCCACGCTTCCTCTGCCTCTTCTACCCTAGTAATTTCTATGTCATCTCTAATGAACATAGCCATTTCACCCCCTCTGCCCTCCTTTTCTATCCTTCCCAACCATAGTGTACCCTGCTAATGCCGTCCCAGTCATGGTTTTTGTTGGCTCAATACTTCTGTGACCACCGCCCACATCCACACCCTCCCTCGAACAGCATGGTTTGAACTCTGGCAACTTGTTTCCAAGTTCCTGGCATTTACTAACACCAACCCTCCCCATATCCCTGATCCCCTTTGTCGAACTCCTCACCCAGGTTCCTATGGCATTTCCATCCTCCCTCTGCACCTCCTGGAAACCTCTTCCCAGTCTGTTCTCCCCCTTGGGTTTGAAGGCTACCCTCATCTGGAGGAGACTTCTGGTCAGCCCCTCCTATCCCCCGGTTTTAAACCCCACCTTCTTGAATGTAGTCAGCCACCCCTGTTTAAGGACTTCCTTCCCTAACGGGGCAAGATGATGCCCGACCTTGGCATATAGTCCCTTATCCTCCCAAACTCCTTTCCAGTTCCCTAACATCCCCAAGCCACTTTCTTCACCCCACTTCCTGAGCCAGTCATTAACCTCTGTAATCTTAATTTTTTTCTCCACTGAGGCCTTTGGTACTGGCAATATCTCTGAAAAAGAAATGTTGCATCCATTATCCTGACAGACTTTGGCAAGTTCTCAGAACCTTGCTCGGATTTCCAAAATGCTATTTTCCTGTAGATCGTTAGTTCCCAACACACCAGGAAATCTGGCTCCTCCACAATCCTTTAACCAGTTCGTAGACACTATGAACTTTGCTCTCAGTAACTGGCCAGCCCAGAGATACTCACTACCTTCACCTGGCTATGGCATCCACCCCCCTGTCCCTCCCAGTGGACACACCTAATCATTGAGTCTCCCAATAACAGAACCTTAACCCCTCCATCATCCTTATGGTTACCTCCACTATGCGCTCTCAACCCCCCATTCCACCTTTATTCATGATCTCAATTCCATGGGAGTCTTCCCGCCTTATTAGACACCCCCTTGTCACCCTCCCCTTTCTGCTTCCCTTGTTATTTTGCCCACTTAACTCAGACTCCCTCCCCGAATAGGTGTCCCCTTTAACCCTCTCTTATCCAAACCATTTATCCTGGCCCTGATGGTTTCTCCCTTCCCCCACACCACTATCCTCCCTCCTTGTAATAGTATCCCTACCTCCAGAGGCCCTCTGTGGGTCCCCTTTACCTAGGGCCCCATCCTTGGTACAGACCCCCCCCTCCTGAAGGGGGCCCCTCCCCCGCCTCCTTGTCTCCCAGTTTCTTTCCAATCGTGATCCCCTCCATCATGTCTGCAATATGTTGCATCTCCCCCATCTGCTTAACATTTACGTTTCCCCTTCTCCGTCTGGGATTATTTCTATTCTTTTCATTGCTGGTCTGTGATGCCCTATGGGTATCTGACTCTCTCCCCCCAGTCTCTGTATCAGTTTCTTCATTTCCACCAACCCCTTCCTCCCCCTCTTGGTTGTTTAGTAGCTCAAATTTATTGTAACACTCTAGTGCCAGCCTCCAGTCATACTGAGTTTCCGCACTGCCCTCTCTAAACTGCCCCCCTCTTCCTCCCTCTTGCCCTGTTCTCCTTAGAGCTCCCTTCCCACAGTCTGCTCTTTTAGGCTTCCCACAACAGCCCCTCCTGACTCTTCCTCCACTCTCTTTATATATTCAGAATGTCACCCCATAGTTTTCCCTTAGTGTCATCATCCCTGTCTATGGGATCCTGTCCCTTGGTATTCCCTCCCTGCTTTCTGCATCATAACGCCATGTACTTTCTGAGCATTGCTCCAGCCTCCCTCAGCTCCACCCTTCTGCCGCCCATATCCACACCTCTTTATCCTTGGACACACACCTCAACTCTCCCAGCTTACCCTTAACCAATATATTCACTCTGAGTAGGCGTATAGTTGCTCCAGAGTAGGTAGCCTCTCTCCAGGTCCAAATGAGAATTATTAGCATCCCATAGTCTGTGCAGCCTACAACCCTTCCAGATTCTCGCTATGGTGGAAGGTTGGCACCCTGTTTGTCCCTCTCTGTTCATAATGGCACACATCCCTTTCTCAGTCCCTTCCCCTGGAATACAGTCTTTCTCATACTGACTGCAGTTAATACAAACCCAATTTCAACCCCACCAATAATGTTCTCAAGTCCTCACAAATGCATATGTTCTGTGTGTGTCCAGTCCCGCTAACAGTGTGTGTGTGTAGGATTGTCAGGTACCGCATGATGTCAGAGGGTCTGTTCCTGTTGTCAAATTTCAGCTCATAAACAGAAATGCACAGCCCTTTAATCCTGAATACCTCAGTGAAGCTTTCCAGTATTTAAGAAAGCCTATGAAATAGGGCTGGTGGGAGGGTTTCAACACCACCAGGCAAACATCACATTTACCTCTCACCGTAATTATCATCAGCAAACAAGTGTTCCTATTAACCATCACATAAGTCGCGAACAGTTATTATGTATCACAGCCCAAAGTAACAGTTCTAACTCAGTAGTCATTTTAACACACAGATCTAATTTCAAGTACAAAACTATTCAAATATTTGTGTTAAAACAGAAGACAAACCAAACTCTCTTTCCTGACAACCTCTCCTACACTTCCTGTTTCCCCAGGTGGACAATGAAAGACAAGATGATTCTTGTAATTGCCCCTCCCCAACAACTGGGCATCACATTTAAATGTCACTGTAATGTTATTTCACTCAAGCCAAACAATCATTCCCACAAATTAGCATTAATAAGTCTCCAATAGTTACAATATCACGAACCATAATAGTTCTATCTCAAATAGTAATTTTAACACACAGAACTAATTTCAAGTACAAAACTATTCAAATATTTCAGTTAAAACAGAAGATAAATCAAATCTCTTTCCTGAACAACCTCCTACTTCTGTTCTCAGGCAGGATGTGAAAAATGACTGACAGCTGTACTGTTCATAAAAAGGTCTGGAAAATGCCAATGTTGAAAATCTGAGTTAACTACTACATGGGTTATGAGGGTGGTGAAACTGCACAATGCACACTTTAAAAGTAATTTTATGGACATTTGTCACCAAATTCTTCAACTTAGTATTTTAGGACCCTGCTCATAATTAGAGTCACTGTGATTTTACATATGGACATACATATGAACATATGAACATGCAATTTCCAGCAGAACACACCAATTGGTCTATGTAAGTCTGCCCGAGTGTGCAGCTAGCACCCTAGATTGCAGCTGCCCCAACTTTCTCCCCTCAGTTCCTCCCTGCATGTCCCGGCCCCTGCCCCCCTGACTCTTTCTCTTGCTTTATCGCACTTCTTCTTAAAGCTATTGACTGTCCTACATGTTACCACCTACTCTGGCAGTGCATTCCAACTAGACACCACCCTCTCAGTGAAGTAGAAGCCTCATTTCCCTCTTGCATCCCCTTCCAACCTTAGTCGGCGCCTGTCTCTCTTCTCGACCTCAGTTTAAACACCTCTCAGTACAAGGTTTATTTATACCTCAGGTATTTAAACACTTCAATCATATCCACCCTATCCCTCCTCTCCTCCAGTGTACATGTTCAGTTCTTCAGCTTCCAATCTCATATTCTCCTTTCCTTCCATCCCCTAACAGTTTTGTTGTCTCCTTTGCACCCCTCCAGTAACTTTATATCTCTCCTCAGGTATGCCTCATATTGCACTCAGTACTAGGTGTGGTCTAACCCAACAATCTGTAGAGAGGTAGGATCACATCCCTGTGACTGGATGAGAACCCCCCCCTTGCGATGCACCCCAGCATCCTGTTTGCCTTCGCTGCTGGTCTCCTGCACTGGTCCAAATTGTTCATACTCCCAGTTACCAATACCAACATCCTTCTCCTCCTCTGTGATTCCCAACCAATCATCCCTCTTCTGGTTCTTAGCCCTGAAGTGCATTACCTAACACTTCTTTGAGTTGAATCCTAGCTGCCACTCCACCAACCATGTCTCTAGTTTGGTTAGGTCCCTCTGCAGTTTTTCCCATCTGTCCTCTTCGTCCACCACCACCCCCACTTTGGTATAATCTGCAAACAGACTAACCTTGCTCCCCACTCTGTGTGCTATATCAGAGATAAAGAGCCCAAATAGTACTGGGCCCAGCACTGACCCCTGCAGCATCCCGCTTGACACTGCTGTAGGTGCCGAGAGCTCCACCACCACCACCACTACCCTCTGCACCCTGCCCTGTAACCAGTTCTTTATCCATTTAGTCAGCTTTTTTCCCATCCCACTGCCGTCAGCTTCTTCCTCAGTCTCCCATGAGGCACTGTGTCAAAGGGCTTACTGAAGTCCAAGTACAGGACATGTACCACATGGCCCCTGTCCAACTCCCTTGTCACTCAGTCATAATGCTGTATTAAGTTGGTTTGACAAGACCTCACTGAGATGAACCCATGTTTCCGCCCATCTTGGAGGCCATTACTCTCTAGGAATGCCACCATCCTCTCCTTCAGTATCACCTCCATAAGCTTACCCACTATGGACGTCAGACTTACCGGCCGATAATTTTCTGGCTCCTCCCTAGACCTACTCTTGCGTATGGGCACCACATGGGCCATCATCCAGTCCTGGGGCACACACCCCGTTTCCAGGGAGGTGTTCAACAGATCTGCCAGTGGCTCAGCCAACAGCTCTGCCATCTCCCGCAGCACCCTGGAGTGGATGCCATCAGGACTTGGTGTCTTGTCCACCCTTACTGCTCTCAGCCTCTCTAGCACCCTACTCACTGTGATCAATTTGTCCGTCACCTCCTCCCCCCCTTGCCCTGCCTCCCTAGCCCATTCAGATAGTGGACCATCCCTCTCATTAGTGAAAATGGAGCAGAAGTACTCATTTAGAATTTCCACTTGCTCCTCCCCCTTTTCCACCCAATCCCCTTCCCACTTTATCCTCACAATATGTTCCTTGCACTTCCTCTTTTCCCTGACATACCTAAAAAAGTCCTTTTCCCCTCCCTTTATGCCCTGTGCAGACCTTAATTCCCTACAGGCTTTAGCTTTTTTTACCCTCCTGGCCACCTCTTGACCAACTCCCATAAGCATCTGTATCCTTTCCCTTCCCTGTTCTCCTCTACTTCCGGTATGCAGACCTATTTGCTCTCACTCCTTGCAGCACTTCCTTGTTTAGCCAACATGGTTTCTTGGCTCAGCTCTTCTGACTCCTGGCCCTGGTGCAGGCTACTGTGGCCTCTGTTAGCCCAGTCTTTATGACTCCCCACTTTTGTTCTGCATCCATCCCCAGCCTTATATTCTGGAGTCTCCCTTGCAGTATTGCTCCCATCCCCCCAAAGTCCACCCTAGTAAATTCCACCACCTCAGTGCCTGTGCCTCCTGTCTCCCTGCCCAGCACTAGAATGAACCACACTGTTTGGTAGTCGCTACCTGCTAGTGGGTCCTCCACCTTTACCTCCCTCACCACCTCCCCATTTGCCAGTACTAGGTCCAGAGTGCTACCAAGCCTTGTAGACCCACTTACCAATTGCATCAGAAGGCCATTCTGGAATGCATCAATGAGCACCTGCTCCCTGATACTGCTAGTGGTCGGGGTGCTCCAGTCAACCTGTGGTAGGTTAAAATCCCCCACTATCACCACACTCCCCCTTCTACACACCCTCCTTATCTGCTCTGCCAACTCGCCATCCAGTTCCCTGGATTAGGCTGGTGGTCTGTACACCACTCCCAGCCTCAGTTTTCTGCCCTTGGAGTCCAGGAGCTGCATCCAAGGCACCTCTGTCCTATCCTCTCCTCTTCTCCCTTGTCCCTTATGCATTTAATCCCATCCCTCACATAGAGTGCAACCCCCCCTTTCCAACCCCCCATGGTCCCTCCTGTATATCTTGTATCCAAGGATTGCGAAGTCCCTATCATGGTAGTCTGTGGCCCAAGTCTCTGTCACTGCTGCTATGTCCACATTGCCCTCTGAAAGGAGTGCCTGAAGCTCTGCAGTTTTGTTCCCCAGGCTTCTTGCATTGAGAGAGACCACCTTCCACCCATACCCCTCTCTCTCCTCATTCTTCTCCTCCTTGGCATGTGGCCCTTTTCCCAGTAGTCTGCACAATTTCTACACCTTATTCTTACCAGGTGGTGGTGCCTTCTGTATTACACTCAGACTACTCTGCCAACCCCCCTCCCTGGGTTACTATGCCTCTGCCTTTACCTATATCTAGGGGGGTGAACTCATTAGGCTCCCATGTCCAGACCTTTCTACCAACCTCAGTTTTCTGGCCACTCCCCCCACTAGTTTAAATCCACCTTAGAAGAGATATACCCCTCTAATCCTGTCTTTAATACTCCCCTCCCCTTCCTGTTCAGGTGTAGTCTGTCCTCCACACACAAGTCACTATTCCCCAGACCCTACCCCAGTTAGTCACTAACCCATAATTTTGGGTGTGGCACCATTCCCTCGGCCACTCACTGAACTCCTCAATCCTACCCTTCCTCCCCATGCTTGCACATGGTACCAGAAGTACCTGTGAGAATGCCACTGACTCCCCCTCACACTGCCTGCCCAACTACTCGAATTTCCCCCTCACTACTTTCACAGTCTCCCCAGCCAAGTTGTTTGTACCCATATGCAATACTGAATGAGGTTTCTTCCTCCCACTCACTGCACACTTGAGCAGTGCCTACCCTGCCCCTCCTGCAGTCAACCTGGGGATAGCTTCAACCCAAATATGGCTGTGCCTTCCCCCTTTCAGCCCCATCTCACCCCTTTCAGTATAGAATCTCCCAGGACGAGTACCCCCATCCCTTCCCCCTTTCCCTTCTAATGCCCCTTCCACCACCCTAGTGTTCATTCTTCCCTGCCCTTTACCCCCACCAGCTGCACCCTCTGTGACTTCTGTATCTGTACTCCTATTTCCACCTCATCCCTTTTCTCTGCCTAATTCCTACTGGGCATCCCATGTCGACCTCCCCTCTTCCCCAGCTGATTTCCAACCCCTCTCATATCTCTGTTGTCATCAATTTAGAACCCCCATTCCCTTCTACCCTGATAGTGATGCCCCTGCCTTCCTTCCTGTAGCCTTCTCTCCTCCAGTCACTACCCCTTCCTGCCTTACTAGCCCCCTTCTAACCTTCTGTCCTCACTATCTCTTCCCCTACCTGTTGCCATCCCTCCCATGCCCCACTTGTCCTTCCCCCCTCTCACTCCCATAGCAGAGGCTCGAATCTATTCCTAGTTGATACCCCTCCTACATCTCTTCCCCCTATTAGTTTCCCCCTCCTACTTGTTTCCCTCCGTGCCACCCATGGTCCCACCCATGGTCCCTCCCTACCCGCAGTCATCTGCTCTATCCCCTGGGACTCCTCACGGTCTCTTACTTCCCCATGAGGAGGCCCCCCTCACCCCAGGCACCCCTTCCCTTCTCCTATCTTTTCTGCTAGTGCCTCTGATACTGGGGTCAGTTTCAGTCCCGAGTTGTTCTTTCTCCATCACCCTTTGCATCCCCTATTCCACCCCCCAAGCCAGGATGCCTACCACACTCATTTGCCCTGCCAATTAGACTCCTTCCTAACCTCAACAGTTCCTCCCTCAAACTAGCCAGTTGTCTACAGACCATACAGACCCCCATCCTCAAAGCCCAGTCCAGGATCATGGCAGACACACACCCTGTACACCCCACCACCCTTCCAAAGATGCCTTCCCTATTGACATGTGGCACCTGCCTCATTTTGGCCCTCATCTTATATTTTACGGCTCTTACTCCTGGTTTTTTTACCGTACTACAACTGTTAGGCCCCTATTTACTCAAGTTCCTATCCCACTCCCACACTAGTCCCCCATTGCCCCCTTACTGACCGGGTTAATTCAGTCTTAAATCTCATCCATTAGATGCTGTATTACTGTAGCAATCCTAAAGCCTCCTTGTCCATTTTTCACCCCTCAGCTACCATACTTTTTGTTCTCAGCTTTCATATAGGTTCACTTAGCCCAGTTAGAATTCCTATTGCACTCTGTGTTACTCAGCTCAGCTAGAGAAAGAAACAGAACAAATAAAGATGTATTATTACAACAATCCTAACAGTATAGCTCAGTACTTAGCTCAGTTAGAGAAATAAACAGAACAACTAAATCTGTATTATTACAACAATCTAAAAGCATCCAATCATTGCTTTGTCTCCACCCCAGAGACCCTGTTGTAATATAGGATCACACAGGACCATGGGCGGGAGGGTGGGCAATTCTAAAGTCCCAGCAGAGTTCATGAGCTCGCTCACTTCCCCTCTCTCACTCACTCATTCTATTTCTCCCGGAGCTGCAGGCTGCCCTTTTGTAGTGGGCTCCTGCCTGTGTTGAAGCCTTTTTCTGCCCACAAAGAAATCCGCAGCAGTTCTGACAGAGCTCCATTGAGCTTGCTCACTCCCCCTCTCTCACACGCTCATTCTGTTTCTCCCAGTGCTGCAAGCTGCCCTTTTGTACTGGGCTCCTGACTGCACTAGCACCTTTTTCTGCCAACAAAGAAGTTTGCAGCTGTCCTGACAGAGCTCCGTTGAGCTCGCTCACTCCATCTCTCTCAGTCGCTCATTCTGTTTCTCCCAGCACTGCAGGCTGCCCTTTTGTACTGGGCTCCTGTCTGTATTGGTGCCTTTTTCTGACCACAAAGAAATCTGTAGCAGTCCCAACAGAGCTCCGTTGAGCTCATTATCTACCCCTCTCTCACTCACTCATTCTGTTTCCCCCAGCACTGCAGGCTGCCCTTTTGTGCTGGGCTCCTGCCTGCATTGGCACCTTTTTCTGTCCACAAAGAAATCTGCAGTAGTCCCGACAGAGCTCTGTTGAGCTTGCTCGCTCCCCCTCTGTCACTCGCTCATTCTGTTTTTCCCGGTACTGCAGGCTGCCCTTTTGTACTGGGCCCCTGCCTGTGTTAGCACCTTTTTCTGCCCACAAAGAAATCTGCAGCTATCCTGACAGAGCTCCATTGAGCTCACTCACTCCCTCCTCCTCTCTCACTCGCTCGTTCTGTTTCTTCTGGAGCTGCAGGCTGCCCTTTTGTACTGAGCTCCTGCCTGCGTTGGTGCCTTTTTCTGCCCACAAATAAATCCATAGCAGTCCTGACAGAGCTCCGTTGAGCTTGCTCACTTCCCTTCTCTCACTCTCTTGATCTTAATCTGTCCCAAACACTGATTTCCCACAGTGACCACGATATTCTGTGCGGAAGTGCGAAAACACATTTTAGCCAGGATATGAAAAATGACAGCTGTACTGTTCATATGAGATGTGAAAAAATGCCAGTGTTGAAAATCTGGCATGAAAATATTACAAATGTGCAAGTTGCAAGGTGCGTGGAACTGCACAACGACACTTGTAACAGAGTCATTTTTACGGACTTTTGTCACCAAATTTTCAATATAGGCATTTTAGGACCTCTGCTCATGAACAGTGTCACTGTGATTTTTTAATCTGTCCCAAAAACTGATTTCCCACAGCTACTACACTATTCTGCGCTTGAACTACGAAACACATTTCGCCAGGATGTGTAAAATGACAGCTGTACTGTTCATAGAGGTGCAGAAAATGCCAATGTTGAAAATCTGGAGTGAAAATATTTCAAATTTGCGGAGTTACAAGCATGTGTAGCAACTGTGCAATGCATGTTTGTAAAAAATTCATTTTTGGGATTTTTTTTTCACAAATTTGCAACATAGGCTTTTTGAGAGCACACCTCATGAACAGTGGCACTGTTGTTTTGTTAATCGGTCCTGAAAGATGATTCCGTGCAGTGACCGCAAAATCACCTTTTGGGACCGAATGACGCCATAACAATGACTGAATTAATGAGGAGGGGTCCCAATAACCCCATGTTGAAAATTTGGTGCCAGAATTCCCAAAAATGCCCGAAATATACATCAAATTGAAAAAACCCTATTTATGCCATTATGCAGCTTACGGCATTTCTTCAGTTCACTGTTGGCTTTGAAGAGTGCAGACGTGTTCCCGGTCCACCAAAGATCATTGTGCTTGGTTCCCGGAGGTATGGGTGGGGAGGTAGAGTACAAAGAGGGTGGACGAGGGTTGGGGGCACGAGACTTTGAGGGACCATTTTCTTGTTTTGTGGGAAAAAAGAAAACAGACAATGTGGGTCAGTTTCTTTTTTTTTGGGTGTGTTTGGCACACTGAGGGCTTCGTGCTGCCACTGGGTTGTGGGGAGGGGACCACAGCGATGGGGTACCTGATGCCAAGGGGGATTGAGCACCCCCTCGACATAGTCAAAACATGACTGTGGGGCCATTCTGCTGATGGGGACTGGGCCCCATGCCAGCAAGGAAAGACTGTTTTTGGGGGCATGATGCCGAGGGGGATTGGGCACCCCCTCAGCACACAACAAATGGGGGAGCATTATGCCAATGGGGAGTGGGCTCCCCGTCAGCAAATGTACTGGGTCTGGGACATGCCAATAGGGGAATTAGCCACCCCCGTTGGCTTTCATGGGGCTGTGAGGTGGCAGCAAGTGCCACCATGTTTACAGAAAATGTTACACTAGGCAAAGTACCACCCTGCAATGACGGGTCACTCCCTCATTGCAGCAGAATGGTTGATGCTGCAGTGACGAAGCAGCCCGTCATTGCAGCGGTGAAATCATTTCAAGTTGGTGGTACTTTTGGAAACCAAGCCCCCAAATGCAGTGCCGCTGTTGGCTGCCACAGTACCGCACCTCCACAACCTGCTTCTCTCCTAAGCTGCCACATAATGTTTCTTGCGCATGTGCAAGCAAACATAAAAAATGACTATCAGGTAGGAAAAAGGCAGCATCAACAAGGGGCCATCAAACTGAGAAAATATATGATTACAGTATTTGAAAATGAACAAAAAGGGCATAGTGTTGGAAATTAAGGATGTTTACACACCTGCCCACTTTTTTATTACAGTAAAAAAAGGTAAAAAGTGATTTACAGTGGTAGTTACACAAAAGATGACTGGTGGTGTGGTATAGTGTGGTATCTGCAGTATCACAATGCATGTTATTCAATTGTTACGGCATGCCACACCATCCGCTGTACTGTGCTAATGATCAACCTTTGCACCACCACCACTGTATGTCAATGATTTGCTTCTGTGCTGGTAATCAGAATTCAGGAGTCAGCCTGAGGAGGTGAATTGGTGCAGCACTGGGCTGGATTGTGTAGCTGAGCAAAGTGCAAGCCAGCCTGAGAATGAAGTGCCCGACATCCAGCACTGCAGCAGCCCCTTGCAGAGGGCAGAAGAGATTGTTCCTCCACGAGTAGTGGTGCACACTCAGAGTTCGCTGTGGCATATGAGGCCAACAGTGTCTTTGTCAGCACCATGCCAAGGTGGGAGGCTCATGAGAACAGTGCTCAAGTCACCTTCCCCTGTGGCTGAAGGAAGACTGCAGCTGCATCAACATGGACTATTAAGGTGGGAAAACCGAGGGAACAAAATCAAGTAAAGGGGGGGATAATCAGAACACATATAAAATAATTATCTTCTGAAACTAAATAACCAAATCCAAACGTTCCCAAGTGTTAGACTCTGAGCACTCTCTGGCAGATTGTATTCCATGGGAGCAATTTTCCATACTCCAAATTGGTAGCAAGCAGTGGCGTAACAATGCATACTTATTGCATGCCCGTGCGTACAGAAAAAATAAATTTTTTTTATCTTTTTTTCCATACTGGTCCCGATTGCGAACCCTGGTCCTCCAGGACTAGGTGCCAGAAGGGGGCATAGTCCCATCCTGGCCATCGGCCAATTCTGATTCCTCTCCTCAGACATCCTGGCACCCATCAATTGGACAGTTTTTGTCCACATGAGTCTTCTCTCTGCCAACCACTAGCTGTATTTTTTTTTTCCTGCTGCTAGTGTGACTGCAACTGTGCAACTGCTGTGGCCCAGTTGAGCAAACCAGGCAGGCTTGGTCATCACTGGACAGATGGGAGTCACTGCTCGCAGGCCCAGGACTTGTGGTCGATTGACTCAACTGAGTCAGAGGGGGACACCAGAAGTAGACGTTGGTGGTGACTTGACTTGGCAGCCCCAGAATCATATCATTCTTCTTTGTTAATCTGCGATCCATTCATCCTCGTCTTGTCTGTTCCTTGGTGACAGTGTCGCGGCATGGTGAACCAGCAAAGAGCAAGTAGAACATGCAGAAGCAGGTGAGAAGGTGAAGCAGAAGCTTAAAAAAGCTGCCTATTGCCTACTACTATGGGTGGCATGGGCTGGCTAAGGTAAGGTAGGTCACCTCCTTGCCCCATGCTCCCCTCATATCCTGCCCGCTGGTTTGTGTCTCCCTTCCCGGCTCCATCTTTAGCTGACTCAGTAGGGGGGCTGGGGGAGCTGGAGCTCAGCTGAATATGGAGCTGGTACTGACTGCAGTGCACAACAATAACTGGGAAAGACCTGGGTCTGCCTCTATCCATACTGCCCCTCTGCCTAGGATTTCATAGCATTAAATAAAGCAAACAGTATGAAACTCTGCTTTAAATGCTCAGTGTACTATGGGGGCAGCTCAACTGCCAGGTAGTACACGGTACATAGCAGAGGATCTGCCCTGATTTATTACTGATAAAATGAAAGGAGACATTCCATAATGATAATATGTAGAACGGTTTAGATTGGATGTGTGACTCCTGCTGACTCCAGGTACTGTAGCATCCAGGGTTAAAAACTGAGAGAAAAGTTCAGGTACTAGAAGCTGTTATCATGGAGAGCAGGGGCATCCCTCAAGGGCTGTGTTAGTCCAGGCCTTCCATTCTCAGGAAGCAGCCTTTGGCTCTCTAACCAAGGGTGTAGGCAGGCATACTCACTGTACACATTTGTGTACAGTTTTGTTGAGTGCCTGTTACAAACCATATGCCTTTCTGTTAACATTATCATCTTAACTGAGTTAGTGTAGGCCACTGAGGAGTGCCTCTGTTTAAACTTCTGTTGTTTAGGAGACAGATATATGTATAACCTCTTTAGAGAGTAGAGGAATCATCTGACAACAATCTGATTTGTTTGGAAGGGGGTAGCAGCTGGAGAGTATATGTAAATTTTTTAATGGGGGGGGGAGTAGCTGTTGAAGGTTGTCTGTACAAAACCAAGCTTTCTGGCTACCCCCCATCTGAGCATCCCTCCTCCAACCACCAGACAGAGATATGTATATAAATCAGAATACATAAGTCTAAAATATAATTCTGGCCATCTGAAGACTGAAACTGAGTAGGGTAATGGTATTGGGCCAGGAGTTGGGACAATCAACAATGTTCCTCATCCTAAAATGCTAAATCTAAAATAAACTTTTCTACTGCTGCTAGTGCTACAGGTAAATACACTGGTTTCTACACTGTTCTTCAAGACTTCTATCTCCCTCAATGCCAGTCTGTCTCCCTGACTGCCCTTAATTTTCTGTGTTTAAAAATGTCAACATCCCTCAGTCATTACCCATGATTTTGTATTGGCATTGGCAGGATATAGACTGAGGTAGGGAAGACAACATTGTTTAACCAGGAGTACAGTAGTAGTCACAGACATGGCAAGATATTTCTCGAAATTTCTGAAGAGTCTCTTTCTGCTGCCCCTACTGTGTAAATGGAGAAAGCAGGAGATTTCTCTAGAAATATCACAGAAATTTCAGGAAATATCTGGCCATGTCTCTGGCTGGGACTGTAGCACAATGAGCAGAAGTTTGTTTCCAGATGCAACCTGGAAGCACAAGGAAGTTAAGTGACTTGCTCAGGATCACACAGTATGCACCTGTGGGAATCAAACCCAGGTCTGCAGCTCAGAGCCTTAACCCACTGTGCTATACTGCCTCCTAAGGTAGTTAATAGATCTGTCTGTGTGGTGTACAGATTTATATACCAGGCCGAGCCGGCCCAAAACAGGAACCAAAACAAAAAAAGCAAAAGGGAAATCCAAAAAACTTCTGATCATAGGAGACTCCATGATTCTGGGAGTTGATACCTGTCTCCAGCCAGGGGTAATGGTCAGATGTCTCCCAGGTACATCAGCATGGAGAGACACTGACCACATTGCTAAAATTGTACAGGAAGCAGGAGAAAACATTGACATCCTGATACACATAGGGACCAACGATCTCGCCAGCCAGTCAGTTGAGAAGACCAAGGAACACATGACCAAGCTGGGTGACAAACTATCTTCCATTTCATCTGGCATCTCCTTCTCTGAGATCCTGCCAATCTCGGAGAGGGGGACAGATGGACAGAAAGTCAAAGAAGGGGAGATAGGGGAGCTAAACATGTGGCTCAAGGGCTCGAGCCAGGAAAAAGGACAGAAATTTGTAGGTAACTGGCAACAGTTTTGGGAGTGAAAGTTCTTTAAATTCGGTGGACTGCATCTGACTAAGGAGGGAGTCAGTGCATTGGGGCAGAAGTTCAATATCTTTGCAGAATATTTAAAATAGCATATGGGGAGAGGGGTGCAGCACCCGATACGTCGAATAGGAAGAACACCCTTCCCCCCTCAGCTAGTGGTCAAACAGGAGTTCAGCATGTTTGTAGTTCATTTGCATCACCAGGTAAGGAAAAAGGTCTGGTTCTGCAGATGACGCACAGGGGAAATGCCGGACCTCACCCAACAACTAACACACAGAAATATGGCCAATGGAAAATCATGTACACAAATGCTAGCAGTCTGGGAAACAAGATCCCAGACCTGCAGGCAATATTGACAGAGGCTAAACTGGATATAGTAGCCATTAGCGAGACATGGTTCACCAGTAACCACACTTGGGAGACTTCAGTTCCCGGCTATGTACTGTTCAGAAGAGACTGAGGTGCAAAAAGGGAAGTGGGAGTGGAGTGGCCCTTTATGTCAATGAAAATATCAAAGCTACAGAAATTCAAACAACACATAAGAAGCCACAAGAACTGTGGGTCACCCTGGAAAAAGGAAATGGGACAGCCATACAAACTGGGGTTGTCTACAGGCCTCCAGACCAGGGGGAGGATACAGACACATTACTGTTAGAAGATATACAAAGCATGACAGCTAAAGGGGAGGTTCTGATAATGGGAGACTTCAACATGACAGATACAGAGTGGTCAATATCAGTAGGAACATCTGCCAGAACTAGACACATAGTGGATTCCCTGCAGGGGGAGGGCCTCAAACAACTGGTACAACAACCCACAAGAGACAGGCCTATCCTAGATCTAGTTCTGACTAGTAGGGAAAGGATCACAGATCTCCAGGTAGAAGGTCACCTGGGGGCCAGTGACCATCACATGGTATGGTTCAATTTGGCCAATAGAACTAAATCATTCCATTCCAAGGCAAAAATATGGGACTTCAGAAGAGCTGACTTTGATAAGATGGCCAACAGAGTTAAGCTAACCCTTGCAAAAAGAAATACAGGTGAGGGGATACAGGCAAAGTGGGCAAGCATTAAGGATGCAATATTTGAAGCAGCATCTCATTGTGTTAGAGAGAAAAGGAAGTGCAAAAGAAGAAGGAAACCACTTTGGTTCTCAAAAACAGTAGCAGAAAAGGTCAGAGCTAAAAGGCTGGCCTTCAGGAAATATAAGGAAACGCAGCGGGATGAAGATAGGGTAGGATACCAAAGTTCCCTAAGGGAAGCAGGGAAGGCAGTAAGGCAGGCAAATGCTCAAACTGAGGAAACACTAGCACGAACAGTAAAAGAAGGTGATAAGACTTTCTATAGATAGATAAGTAAAAGGAGAAAGTCCAGAGGGGGTATTGCTAAGATCGAAGGGGATAAGGGGGCATGTGAGGAGGAGGACCATGTAAAAGCATCTATCCTAAATAGATACTTCTGCTCAGTATTTACTGAAAAGAAGGTAGGGCAGGGCCAACAGCTCAGCACCATGGACACGGTGGGGGGGGGGAAGGGAGGTATGCACTAGTCCCTTCACAAAAGAAAGGGTCCTACAAGAGCTTGATAAGCTCAGGGTGGAAAAGGCAATGGGACCCGATGGCATACATCCCAGGGTACTAAAGGAGCTAAGGGTGGAACTAGCAGAGCCATTATCAGAACTGTTTAGGGAGTCTCTGAGCACAGGAGAGGTCCCAGATGACTGGAGAAGGGCTCATGTGATCCCACTCCACAAGAGTGGTAGCAGGGAGGAGGCAGAGAACTACAGACCAGTCAGTCTTACCTCAGTAGTAGGCACGATTATGGAGGCACTCTTTAAGGAAAGGATAGCGTAGCACCTGGAATCCATAGGAGCACAGAAGCCAAGACCACATGGATTTACAACAGGAAGGTCCTGTCAAACTAATCTCATAGATTTCTTTGACTGGGTAACCAGAGTGGTGGACCAAGGAGAAATAGTTGATATCGCCTACCTTGACTTCAGCAAAGCTTTCGATAATGTTCCACATAGAAGATTGATTAATAAGCTGGGTAGGCTTGGGGTGGGTCAGAAGTTGGTCAGCTGGGTGGCAAACTGGTTGACAGGCAGAAAACAAAGATTGGTGGTTAACGGTATACAGTCAGAAGAGATGCAAGTCACAAGTGGGGTACCTCAGGGATCAGTTCTTGGGCCAGTCCTCTTCAATATCTTCATCAGTGACATTGCAGATGGACTAGATGGTAAGGTTTGTCCGTTTGCAGATGACACCAAGATCTGCAACAGAGTAGATGATCCAGAGGGGGTAGGCAGAATGAGAAGAGATCTGGATAAACTGGCAAAATGGTCGGAAGAGTGGCAACTGGGGTTTAACGCAAAGAAGTGCAAGATCATGCACGTAGGGAAGAGAAACCCTGAAGCCACCTATAGGCTGGGAGGGGAGTTGCTGGCAGTCACAAGGGAAGAAAGAGACTCGGGCATTATCTTCACCGATGACCTGAAATCATCCAAGCAGACCACTAAAGCAGTAGGTAAGGCTAGGGGGATGTTGGGGTGTATTAGTAGGGGTATCACAAGTTGTAAGAGGGAGGTAATACTCCCTCTTTACAAGACACTGGTCATGCTCCATCTGGAATACTGCATGCAGTACTGGAGGCTGCACCTTCACAAGGACATTAACCAAATTGAGTCAGTCCAGAGAAGGGCAACCAAAATGGTGCAAGGACTGCATCAGAAAACATATGAGGACAGATTAACGGAGCTCAGTATGTATACCCTAGAGCAAAGGAGGGAGAGAGGTGATATGATTGAAACATTCAAACACCTTAAGGACATTAACAAGGTGAAAGAGTCTAACATGTTTCAATATAAAAAAAATAGCAGGACAAGAGGACACAGCATGAGATTAGAGGGAGACCATTAATGGGTAATGTGAGGAAGTTCTTTTTTACAGAAAGGGTGGTGGATGCATGGAATGGTCTACCTCAGGAAGTGGTGAATATGAATACAGTGCAGGGCTTCAAACAAGCATGGGACAGGCATAAGTGAGCAATACAGATGAGTATGAATAGATAGGCCATTGACAGAGCAAAGGCAGATGGCACATTCATAAGGTAGAAAAAGAAATGGGCAGACTGGATGAACCTTGCGGTCCTTATCTGCTATCAACTTCTATGTTTCTACGTTTCAATACAAGAACTATTGAGGCAACAGAAGCAGTAGCTGCAAAGGGAAATGTGGCAGCACTCCTTCAATTTTTGTTTAAACCAACCTTACTGTTGACTTCGGGCTGCGTGCCTGGTATTAATTTGTTTGGGTCTGGACTGCCAGAAAGTGATAAAACAGCTGTGGAGGTGGTAGAGCCACTTCAGTGTCACATGATCACAAACAAAAACAGAGCTGTCTGTGGCAATTGGTGAATTCAATTGTGGCAGGATCTGGTCTTTTCCCAAACCTGTGAATACTAGTAGCAAACTAGCATTAGGGAATAATTATGTGCCACTAGTAAATATCAGATGGGCCACTAATATCACCAGTTGGCATTGTTGCAAAGCTTTTTCCTCTGTTAAGAGGACAGGAGGGTACTAATTAAGCATTCAAGTGACTAATAGGAAGCAGTATAGCCTAATGGTTAAGAGCAGAGTTGCAAACCTGGAGACCTGGGCTTGAATTCCATCAGCCTCCACTTGCATACTGTGTGATCCTGAGCAAGTCACTTAACTTGCTTGTGCTTGCAACTGCAAACAAGCTTGTCTTAGTGTACTTTTCCTGTTTAAAGAATTTTCCACTTTTCCCTCTCTCCCCTTCAGTGATACCCATAATATTTTACTGTAGCGTCTGTATTGCACATCCTCAATAATATTTGCTATCCAGACTAGGGTGCATCTTTGTCTCCCTCAACAATCCAGACTGCCTTGTGAAGAGAGAGGGATGGCCAGTGAGGCCATACATTAGCTGTTGTTGAATGTGATATTATTTTTAGTGAATGAATCTATATTTCTATACAGTATATGGTTGTAGTGCTTCTAGGTCCAGGACACACACACTAATAGTGTCAGAGCATTGAACATTACACTGCTAGGCTAGCAGTGTAATGGTTAATGTTCTGACACTATTAGTGTGTGTTCTGGACCTGGAGGCAATGCTAATATTGGTATTAATCTCCACTGATTTGAATGTAACTAGTGGAACATCAGATGGTGCAGTAAGTGACGGAATCTTGCCTGTTGTATAGGCATAGCATGGCTCAGGGTGTTGGGCAATTTGACACTGTGCATTTTCGGGTGAGTTGCTACAGTGCCTCCTACTTGCACTTGTATTGGTTGGAGCATGTCATGTACTGCCCTTTTACTTTGCTGAAATGTAATGCTCTTTCTCACAGTTGTCTTTTGCTTTGGTGATGGTGATACAGTGTTAGTTTACTGATAAATCACCTTATGCTGTGCTTCAACAAGATTTTTCAGAGCAATTGTTTTGCTTTCTCTTTTGCCTGGCTATTTTTTCCAGTTTGATTTTATTGACTGTTTCTAGTGCTGGGGTCCCTGTTTTTGCTGAGTTCAGAGTTCATGGCTGACCTGGCTGGGCTGCATGCGGAGTATTTCAGTGCAGGTACCTCTTACCCTTCCACCATTTGTAACCCAGCCAGGTGAGGCAGTGGACCAAGAACAGGAACAGCACTGCAAAACAAGCTCATACGTAATTGTGTGTGTGTGTGTGTGTGTGTGTGTAACTGTTTATTATATGAAAAAATATTACATGTTCCATCTAGTTCTGATTATTGCAAATGGTCTTGGGGAGACTGCAACTTCCTTCTATCTCATTAATGCATTTAATTATCCTGACCTAAATCCTGTGTATGTTGCACTTGCATGTGACTGATGGTGAGGTGATGTAAGGCTATTTTGCTGTGAAGAAGTCAAATAGATGCCATTGAAAAATTTTTAATGGTTTTTTTTTTGTGGCAGACTATTCCATGTCTCCACCACCATCTCAATGAAGAATTTCTTCACATTTCCTCTAAATCCACACACCCTTCCCACAATTTCATATCATGCCCCCTCATTCTTGAACCCATTCTGCACTGGAAGATGTCCACCCAGCACCCTCCCATACACCTTATTTATGGCCTTGAGGTACTTTAAAGTTTCTGTAATGTTCCCCACTATCTCCTTTCTCCAATGAGTATGTATTGAGGTAATTTAGTCTCTCCTCATATGTTTTGTGTTGCAAGCCATGTACCATCTTGGTCACCCTTCTCTGGAATGCCTCCACCCTGTCAATGCCCTTGTGCCGGTGTTGCCTTTAAAATCAGAACTGCACTCAGTACTCTCTAGGTGAGGCCTCAATACTGACTGTTCTATACAATGGCATCACCACCTCCAGCCTCCTGCTACTGATACCACTGCCTTTGCACCCCAGCATGCTACTGGCCTTCCCTGAAGAATTTGTGCTCTGCTTTGACACCTTTATGTCATCGGAAATGATAACCCCTTGGTCTCTTTCTGCACTGCTGATTGTCTGCCCCCATGCCATTCTATAGCTCTCCCCAGGTGCATTGCTTTGCACTTCTTTGCATTTGCCTTGTACCTCAGTTGCCACCTATGAAAATTTTTCAAGCTTCACCACCCAGATAACCAGATTCCTTCTTACTTTCTCCAGCCTTCATTTGCCATACCTCAAGCCATCTTTCAAGATTTTCCTGGTCCCTCCTCATCCTCTCCACTCTGTCTGGAGTATCCACTCTGTTGCAGATCCTGATGTCATCTGCCAATAGGCAAACCTTTCCTTGCAGCCCTTCTGCAATGTCACTAATGAATACATTGAACAGGACTGGTCCCAATTCTGCTACCCAGCTGTGGTTCCTGACCCTCCACCTCCTTACTGAATACTGAACGGAAGTATTTATTCAGTATCTCTGTCTTGCACTGTAAAACTCCCATAATTGGCCCCAAAATGAGTCAGAATGCAACAAAAATGCAAACATTTTTGGGGGGCCTAGTTGGCCCCCAGGCCCCCGGCTTATTCCACTCCTATTATATATTTCTTAAACAGTTTAAACAGCCTTCAGTGCTTAGTTACTAAAAACTTATTTCATAAGTGCTTAGTACTCATCATTTTCATAAGTGCTTAGTACCTAACTGTATGCCTGCACTGCAAGGATGGCATCAGCAGTGGGTGTCAAGATGAAACTATGTAGCCACCAGGGGCCAGAACAATGGGACTGGTATGTAAAAAGACTGTGGTAGAAGGGTACTGTATATTCCCACAATTGGCCCCAAAATGCACCATAAAGCATCAAAAATGCCAACATTTTCTAGGGGCCTAGGCAGCCTCCAGACCCCCGCCCATTGGTTGGAGTCATTGACTTATGTATACACTTTTTAAAAGGCTGGTTACTCCACTGGTAGTAAGAAAAAAAAGTGCTGCAAAGAAATCTAGACAGTGATACTTAGCACAGTTTGGAGGGTAACCAAACTTATTCAGGGACAACATCAATGGTTTAGTTGGAAAATAACATTTTTAAGCCAGAATCATTTGGTGCCTCTTTGCTGCCCTCCCCCCAATCATAGACATGTCCAGCAGAGCCAGCCACAATGCAACAAAGTAACTTGAGGTAAGTGATATGTCTCAAAATATTGCAGTATAAAAGGGTTTAAATGCCGCTGAATTACTCTGTTCCTGCAGTATACTGCAGCATTTTTTGATGTACTGCAGCATTACTGCATTACATAATGGCTCGCGCTGCTGTATGTGTTTCTTACCCAGACCTCTTTTACACCCCACATTGTACATCAGGAACTGCATTACAAGAGCACAAAACAAAGACGTAATTAGTTTTCTGCACTTATCTTTATGCTGAGTTCAAAGCATAATTAAACAGAACCCCATAGTCACATTATAACATCAGCAGAGGTGGTTATCAGGCAATAGGTGTAGGCAAAATCATTGGCAATAAGGCCCAGAATGCCAGCCCCTCTTCAATCAACTAGCACACTCTAGCTTACATGGCACTGCTACACCCATGAAAAGGACAAAACTTAAATGGAGAAGTTGAAAAATCTCACATGTACACACTGGAGGCAAGAAGGAAGAGGGAGACATAATCAAAACATACAAATACCTCCACGGGATAAAGTAGACAGGAAGGAGTTGTTTGTACTAACTGAGATCACAAGCATCAGTGTTATCTCAATGAAGCTGGTGGGTGGGAGATTTAAGAGGGACACTGGAAAGTGTTTCTTCATGGAAAGAGTGGAGGGGGTGGAACGAGGAAGGTGGCCAGTGTGGAATCTAGTGTGGGGGGTTCAAACATGAGTGGAACAGATGCATGGGGCCGGTAAGGGTATTGCGCAAGGGGAGAAAGGGAAAGGAGGAGTGAAGGGCCACTGGGGCCCTCTCAATCAGTAAAAGGTAGGGCTGGTCAGACTTAATGGGTGAATGCACCTTTTTCTGCCAACAACTTCTATGTCTCAGTGTTTCTTTCCTTTTTGAACAAATATTCTTGACTGACATGTCTTATCAGATGTGTTACACTCATTGACACCTTGTGGTTTAACACAGTTTCCATTTCCTGCATGGCCAGCCGAGAGAAAGAAACAGAAACCCTTTGCCCCTGCTTGAATCACACCATCAGAGTCCAACTCCTCTGCTACGCCCGTGTCTCCTCTATTTTTGCATTATTTCCCAATCTTCTTCTGCATTCCAGTTTATTTCAATAAGGACCATGGGAAATGTTAGAAAAAAGATAATGGGCCCCTCATGTTCAGCTCCTGACATTCAGGCAGCTGCAAGATTCATTACTGTAAGAAACAGTTGTAGCCTTTCTTTAAACAGAAGCAGTACTGGTGACTTCATTGGGATTTGGCATTAAGGAGAGGGAACTGACAGTGAAAGAAACCTCTGGGAATCTCAGATCATGTGATTTGTCTATTTTGTTCCGTCATACCAATTCAGCTATGAGATGTGTCCTCACCTTTCACCAGTAAATGAAATACTGCACCATGTCACAATATGTATTTGTTTTCTGTTGAGTGGGAAAAGAAGGCTAGGAAATATTGTTCTGTTTTCAGCCTTGTTTTTGGCTAGGTCACAAACATGAAGTACTGATTAACTATGTACTAGGTTAAAGAAAAGCTGACACCTTTGGAAAAATTTTGGAAAACATAATAGACAAACTTCAGTTTGCATTTCATAAATCTTCTATAGATTTCTCTTTCTCATTATTTATTACTGAAGACATTCCCACAAAAACATGATCTTTACACACTGGAGTTCATCTGCCTGTATAACTTTATCTTTACTTGAAATCGTAATGCTCTGGTGTGACATCACACTCTGTTGCTAGAGGAATAACTGTGATGTCACGAGCAGCGTATTTATTTTATTTATTTATTTGATTACCAGGTAAGTACACTGATCCAAGGAACCATTTTCATGCATGACCTGGGCCGTCTGGATGACACATAGAACACAGGTTTACAGCATCATACAGGAATAGGAACAGACTGGCAGTACCGGTAGTTACAAGTAAATCACAACAGCGTTAAAACAAG
Source organism: Neoceratodus forsteri (assembly GCA_016271365.2). Classification (NCBI taxonomy): domain Eukaryota; kingdom Metazoa; phylum Chordata; order Ceratodontiformes; family Ceratodontidae; genus Neoceratodus; species Neoceratodus forsteri. The sequence goes on along the minus strand of CM028137.1, from coordinate 556,857,590 downwards.
TTAGCCAGCAAGTAATGCAGCAGTTTTATGCAAGTACTTCAGAGACATGCATGATACAGATAACTCTTGTCAATAGACTGAGGTCTGTGAGTTTTAGAAGATACTTAAAGTAACAGACCTAATGGTATCAGGGCCCACAGTTATAGTAAGTCTTAGATGAAAGTACCTTCAAGAAGTGAGTATTATGACATCAGGATGGGAAGAAGCAATAAGAGCCAATGAACACTCAGGGAACATCTGTCCTGATTCCATGCTTATGACCTCGATAACAAATAACAATGACAAGAAATACCTAGCTAATGAGACGCATATGCTGCTTTGTGCTAGGTTTCTTAAAGTTCTTCTCAAGGCGTCAGTGGCTCTTTAAGCTGTTGATGTTTTCTTAGGCCCTGTCCAGATCACTTTTTAGGCCATCCCCATTCTGTACCATTTAAACTGTTTTAACAGAGTTAATATGGTTTAAAAAGTTTGTGTCCAGATTGTAGTGCAATAAAAAGCATGCTATTACCTGTTTTCTATAATTGTGCTTCAGCCCTGCTTGGAAGTAGGCTAGAGCACCGTTTCAGACCAAAACAACTTCCTTAATCTGAGTTGGAAGCACAGACCTGCATCATGTTCTAACTCAGCTTAAAGAAATGGATTGTGTCTATAAAGTTAAAGAAATTGGCTTAAGCAGCCATGAAAAATTGCAAAAATTGCAAAGGCACACTTGCTGGAACAAGCTAAAGATTTATCCTGTCATCTTAACTGCTGTCTTCATTCACACCCCTGATCATGAGTATTCCACTATGCAGTGCAGCTTCCACAGTTCCTTGTGCTGGTGCTGTAATGATTCTTTGGAACTCAGTGAGGACAGCACAAATGTCGGAGCACTGTTAGGATACCCCAGCATACTGTGCTAAAAATCTGTTGATAAAACGTTCTAAGGAATGTTTTTGTGGTGTGTGCAGATCCTTAAACCAGATTATCAAAGTTAACCTAGTTTAAAGGTGTCTAGCTCAGTTATTGACCAGACTGTGATGCTTGTAGAACTGTTTTTGACAACCATTCTCTAGCCCATTGATGGAGGTAGGCTAGAGAACACTGCTACATTAAACCAGTTTAGCTAAATTGGTTCTATAGTTGCCTGGCATGGTTTTGTAAACTTCCTGAGAATGTTTCCCCCAACCCTTACAGAAACATGCAGTAAGTGTGCTGCGTAAATGCACAGTGCATGCCACATGCTTAATTGTGCAATGGTTGCATGTGGTTAGCATACACAAAGTGAACCTAAGCGAACCAGATCTAAAAAGCACATCAGGTTCACATGCTGCAAGCTTGACATGTGTGCAGCTGGTAAGTGGGTGCAAACATCTTCAAAAAATCACATCAGGTTCACATGTTGTACACTTCCCATGCATGCGGCAGCTTAGCTGGTGCAAATCTCATCTAAAGAAATCAAATCAATTTCTATTTTTCATACTACTGCTAGCACTTAGAGCCATTAAAATACCATTTCCATTGATTTTTCATTAAAATTAGGCAAACTCATTAATTCTGACCATTACATAATTTTCCAAATTGTTTAATGGCTTTTGATTTTTCTCATTAAATTGGCATTAATTTGTAAAGTATTGTCTGCTTACTGCATTAAATGCCTATGATATAGTCAGCCAAACCCCCCCCCCATTCCAGATGTGTTAAGAGAGCCTCTGTGGTGTGAAGCTTGACCTTTTTGTTTTGGCTATACAAATCCCCTTATACATATTTAGTGTTACATACGTGTTTCTCCATGACTGTTTTTCTGCTCGCTTACTTTCTCTTTTGTCATTCCTTATGCAGCATATACTCTATGGCCATTATCAGCACTCTTTGTGCTGAGTAGGGCCTTGAAAGCATGCACCATATCTCACTTTTGGTCACTGAAATGAGGGACATGGACAGTCAGAATGAAGGACAATGAGGGACACTAACCCTCACAATGATCGAGATGCATCCTGAAACATGGAGATACAGTACCTCAGAACACATTGGAAACCATTTTTATTTACGAGTACAGATATTAGCATCTGAGAATTAATTTCTGCCATAAAACAGGGGTACCATTTAGGTAGGGCAGAGGGGGGAAGTTATCCCCCCACCCGCATTTGTGCCTAGGTTGTTCTAATGGTGTGGTAATAATGGTATTAAATTTGGATTTAATCTTTTGCACAATAAGTTCCCTCCTAGCCTGTGTTTGCTCACGCAGCAGGTGCAATCCTGACTTGACTGTGTCTGTATTGTGCTGTCCACTCTCTCCTCCTATCAGTGGCAGCACCATTACACGTGATGTGGAGGAGCTCCAACCAAGCAAGAGTGTGTGAGTCGCGCGAGTGCGACACTGTCTTTCTCATGACAGAGTAGACAGGCTACACACTACAGCTTGGAGGCATCAGTGAGCACTGAGCTCTCGATAGCAGTGTTGCGGTGGCATATTTTTGTTGGTCTGCTCTTAGTGAGTCTCCATCTCTCTTGGTGGCTGAAGAGGCAGGGGGTGAACTAGAAGCTATCTCGATGACTAGGCTACCTACGTACACTACAAGGCTTGCCTCACAATAAAAACAGTGTGGGGCCCCTGTGGCAGCAAGATAAGCCTAGCAGCAGCAGCAGCAGCAACAGCAGTGTGGGTGGCCTTCACAGGTCTTGATCACTGTGGTGCTGTACCAGCCATGGTAGCAGCCAAGCAAGAAGCAAGAAACACAGGTTGGGTGGGTTCAGTCGGTGAGGTGGCTTAGTTGCAGACCATGGTGGGGACCTGGAATGGTCGGTTCTAGCAACCAGCTTCTGGCAGAAGGACAAAGAAGGGGCAGACTGAAAACTGGGCTGGTGGCACACTGGGCCTGATTGCAACTTCCAGCCAGATGGCTAGGTAAGTAAAAGTAAATAATTTTTTTATAGGGAGATTGGGAAAGGAGGAAGGACTGCAATATTGGTGTGCTTTTCATGTTTCTGTGCCTTTTGGCAGCTTCATGACCCATATGGGATGGGTATTGAATGGAATGGAGTCAGGGAGAGAGATTGGAGCAAAGTTTTTTTTTTTGGGGGGGGGGTTCAAACCTTCAGCCAGGAAAAAATGGTTAGTAACTGGGTGGGTTTAACTCTGATTGCCCAGCAATAACTCTTTTTGTCAGCAAATCTAGTTGAAAGATGAGCTTGTGGTCTAGTCTCCTGGAGGTACACTCCACTACGTAAGGGGAGTGTACCAGGGCAGGATACATTTCTTGGACACTCACCAGAACACTCTGCTATGTGAGGGGAGTGCATCACGTTTAGAGCTAGTGGCTTACCCAGCTCTGTCTCTAGTACCTACGTCCTGCAGATGCTGAATCAGGGACTGCAAGTGTGAATGGACGAACCAGGGGAGGTGCCAAATTCAAACAACATCTGAACTGCAATACTGAATCAAAACACCATAGTAGACTGGCTATTGAAGTCCCGTTTATCTGAGGTATAGACCGATGCCAATTAGACACAGAGTCCTGTTACAGTAAACTAATACAACACAATTTCTTATTCTTTGCTGCACTTCTGCGAGGAAGCTGCCAAAGGGCCATATTAACATTGCATTAGATAGAGTAATCCTACTCATATTGTTTACTTAAGGCTATACTGTCTGTGCAATATAAATGTATACATTGTCTTTGGTAACTGTGGCAGTAGAGCTTGGCGAGGTGCAGCAGCCTGATCAGATGCACACATTGAAACTAAGGATTATGGGATGCAGAGGGGGCTTGGGGGGTCAATCGAAATTCGATCTTAAGGTTACATGTGCATCAAGCAGCCTATCAGGCATACGTAACCCTAAGGTAAGAAGTGGGAGTGCCATGGATATACAGGCAACACAATTACACATTGTATAGTGGGCCATTAGTACTGCGACCCCACCCCTTTCCCCCTAACAATGACAGTGCAACCCCAATTAGCACAGGCACATTTGTGACCATTTATGTCCGTGATAGAGACTGGAAGGCCTATTCAATGTGTTTTATCCCATTCTTCTATTTTAAACAGCTGTAAGAATGGGTGGGAATGAACAGAACTCAGTACTAAAGTAAAACTAGACATCCAACTGACCTTTGGCAAAAAAAAAAACACAAATGAGGAGAGATTGCTGCTGAGTTTACTGCATGATAAAAACGAAAGAGAAAAACATTATTACCATAGTATTAGTGAAAATGTACCCATAAACTATAAAAATGTTCACAGTATAAAGAGCAAAAATGCAGACTCTTGGTGGCATGGGGGCATGCTCCAAGCAGACACTGCACTAGAAATCTGATTTCTTACACTAAAGGTGCTGCAGTAGACCCCCAGTGCTTTGTTCCTCCATTACTGTTTTTAAGTAATTGAAAGACCTTTTTCTGAACTGCCTTCCTTATTGTATATCCCACAGACTAGCTTTTAATAAAGACAGTATTTCTGTTTTTGGTACTTGCATTATCAATATGTTCCTTGCTAGTGTGATAGTGCCGTGATGCTGGGCAATGATTGCAATAGAAATAGAAGCATAGAAATTAATGGCAGAAGGGGACCGCAAAATCTATCTAGTCTGTCCGATATGGATAACTAACCCCCCCCCCCCATCCTTTCGGTGAAATGATACCTTTGTGCATGTCCCAGGCATTTTTGAACCCATTTTCCATTTTGACCTCCACCACTTCCCGAAGCAGGCAATTCCATGGGTCGACCACCCTCTCAGTGAAGAACTTCCTAACATTGCTCCTGAATTGCCTACCCTTGAGTCTCACATTGTGTCCTCTAGTTCTGTCGCTTTTCATCTCCTAAAGGAGCTCCTGTACCTCTATCTTATTTATACCCTTGATATACTTGAATGTCTTAATCATATCCCCCACTTCTTCTGCTCCAGGTAGTACATGTTGAGCTCCCTCAACCTATCCTCATATGCAATTTGATGCAGACCTTGAATCATTTTTGTGGTTTCCTCAGCATCATCTCAATCCTATCAATGTCTTTCCTAAGGCGTGGCCTCCAGAATGGTATGCAGTACTCCATGTGGGAACGCACTAGCACTCTGTAAAGTGGCAGCACCACCTCCCTACTACAACTCATAATTTCCCCTCCTATGCAGTCCTGCATATTACTGGCCTTTAGCTCTGCCTTTTTGCACTGCTTTCCCACCTTTAATCATCTGATATAATGACTCCTAGGTCTCGCTCCTGGTTGGTACATGCCAGCTGCTCCCTTCCCAGGTAGTATCCCACCTTGGGGTTTTCCTTGCCTAAGTGCATGACCTGCAGTTTTTAGCATTGAACTTCAACTGCCTGGTGTCTGACCGCTCCTCAAGTTTCCTTGATCCGGATTTGTGTTCAGCTACAAAGAAAAGAACAAGCCTCTCATTGGATGAGAACCTCTTCCTTCTCCTCCTCCTCCTCCTCCTTTTCTAGGGAGGGAGGATAGTAACTTCTGTTACAAGACCCAGAATGCTGCAGTGCATCTGAAGAGTGCTTGCACCTGAGGAAGATGCAAACCGGGAGCCTCTGCACCCTTGTGGACAGAATTACCAACAAAGTAAACCAGAACAAAAGGGTCCACTTGACAATACTTCTCAGATTTTTGTCACTAAAATGTGGGACACTGACACTCAAAATGCTGGATAATGTTGGATACTGGCCTCATAATGTGGGACACATCATCAAACATGGAAATACTACCTCAGATTGCTGTGGAAATAGTGCCTTTATTTGTGCCGTGTTTCATTTTGCTTTTGTATCAGAATAGTATGAATCTTTTCTTCAGTGCCTGAGTAAACAGAATCTTGTGTGTGAGGGTTGGGCATGGGCACCACATTTTTCATGTGGGATGGAGAAGTTCTGAGAAGTAAAATGAAGGACATCTCTCATACTCTGAGACAGTCGAGAGGTATTCTCCCAACAGATGGTACCACTATGCCACTGACTGCCTAGTTGGAGTGATCATACTATGGGCCTCTCCGTCTCCCCTTTCCTCATCGTCTTCCTCCTGCAGGGTATAGGCCAAACAGCAGGAAAGATCGGTCCAGGAGGTGGCCCTTTATTTATGGACTGGAGATCCTGCCTTGCTTTTGGCACTCCCAATGATCATAAAGGGGTGAAGATGAAACTAAGGAGAACTAGAAGTAACCTTTGAGATGCAGTGGGTTCAAAGACACTGCTGACTAGCTGACTGCAGTCTCAGAAAAGTCCAAGTTAGGTGATACATCAAGGATTTTTGTAGGCACACCCACTGTACACCTTTGTGTAGCATGTTTTAAGCTTCTGTCCCAAATCATTTGCCTTTTTTTAATCATTATCATTCCAATCTAAGTATTTGAACTGGCTAGGTGAGTGGATGGATTTAGTTTAAATACGCCTTTCTTAAACAAAGGTGCAGCAAACAAAAATAGTCAACCCAATTACAAAGCAGATCAGACTAAAAAACATAACAAATGACAATAAACATAAGATACAACAACTCTAATGGGTATAAACAGGGCCCTACCAGGAACACAATGCTGGATTTCAGCTGGGCTATTCTAAGGAAATAAATAGAAAAAACAACAAGCAAAGGACTGCAAGATATAGCAGTCTGTGGCCCAGACTACAGTGTCTCTATAGAGGAATGTGCTCTTTATTTAAAATGAACTACAATGTAGTGTCCATGCACTCTTCCTTCACTGACCTCTTTGCCAGTGATGATATCTGGGGGCAGATGTGTGGGCACTGATCCCCCCCACTCATTCTGTTGCAAGCAAAAAAGTTGTGAGTGGGAGTGCTCCTGGCATCACCTACTTAGCGCCACAGTGCTAAAGCCAGACATAACTGGCTCCTTTGGTAACATGAGAGAACTTGCATTTTTTCTTTAAATATGTGAACATTTGTGGGATGTTCTTAAAGTTCTTACTGGAATACATCAATGGTGTAATGCATTTTCTAGATTTAGAGCGCAGGAGCCTGACATTCAAAACATTGCCTGGTGGGCAACAGCTTGTGCCCCGCTTGCCTTGGGTTTGTGTGGAAGGGCAATATTCAAAAGGGGCAGTTGTGCATGCTAACAAGGTTAACTCGCATGCAAACAATAATGTACTCGATGCAGGTAAGCAAAGGGAGAGGCGAGGACAGGAATACTCACACAACCCAATATTCAGCTCATTTGCGCTATGCAAAAGAGATTAGCATGGTAGTAGTAGTAGTAGTAATGATTTTATTCATATATAATGAACAAGGTAAAACAATCCCATTGAGTACATAAACACACTCATTTTCAAGGGACACCTTATAAAATGCATACCTGGATACAATATAGGAAAGAATACAATCAAGTTAAACATACACAAAAAAAAAACAACCATAATACAATAAATATACACCATATAACAAAACAATCATAAATACATAAATATTCACCCATTTTCTAAATTCTCACAGCAATCATGCAATTTCTCACTTTGCCCATGATACCAGGATTTGATTTTTATCCAACTTACTTTACTACAATAACTTCTCAGTTCAGGAGGCAAACTATTCCAAATTTTTGGACCCAAATAAAATAATGTTGCACATCCATTTTTTGTTCTAAACTTTGGAACTATAAATTCTCTATATTGGGCTGATCTTAGACCCTTCTTTGAATATTTAATTTTTAAATCTTTCGCTATGTATTCAGGCAATTTATTTTCAAAAAACCTACATACCACCTTAATTATATGCTGATTTCTCCTAATATATAAGTGATCCCAACCTATATTTCTATACAGCTCACAATGATGTGTACGTCTATGTAGACCTGTAATATACCTAGCCATTTTATTATATACCATATCTAATTTTTTCAAATCAACCTTATTTGCCCCCCATAAATTACATCTGCATAATCAATCACTGGCACTAACATTGTATTAATCACATGAAGCCTTATATCCCTAGAGAAGTTACTTCTTATTCTATACAGCATTCCTAATTTTTGCCCTAATCTTTTAACTAAATTGTTTATATGAACAGACCATTTGCAATGCGCGTCCAACCATAACCCTAAATATTTATACTCATCAACTGTCTGTAAAATAGAACCATCTCTCACTTTTATATCCAATGAATTTAACTGTAACTTTTCACTTTTTGTCTAAATAACATTGTTTTAGTTTTAATTGTGTTCAATACTAATTTATTTTTAATATAATACTCCTGTATCATCAAAAGTTGTTTGCAATGTACACTGCATATTATAAACATTCTTATCTGAAACATATATAATAACATCATCTGCATATTGGTGGTATTCCAAATTATTTTGCTAAAATCCAAATCACTAGTATATAAATTAAATAATAATGGCCCCAAAATTGTTCCTGAGGTACACCCTGCCTTATCTGCCTAAAATCTGATACATATGAGCTCAGAAACACTTTTTGTTTTCTACCATTCAAATAACTGGAAAACCAAGCTACCACATTATCTGAAAAACCTATACTAATCAGTTTCTTAATTAATATTTCATGATTTATTGAATCAAAAGCTTTTGACAAATCGATCATAATTGCCCCTGTCAGTAATCCATTATCCATGGCTATCTGAATATCTCCTATTACTTTTATTAATGCTGTTTGGGTACTATAACCCTCTCTAAAACCAGACTGATTTCTATGTAAGATATTCTGTTTATTTATATATTTATTAACCTGTCTAGCTACAATCTTTTCACAAATCTTTGCTACTACTGGTATCAAGGATATTGGACGATAATTACTAATCTCATGTTTTGATCCAGACTTAAAAATTGGAATTACTTTTGCACATTTCCATTCTTCTGGTACTTCCGCTATAAACAAAGACAATTTAAAAATTTGAGTCAAAGGATAAGTAATCACTGGGGCCGCATATGTTAACAATTTACTACTAATCTCATCTAGACCGGTTGCCTTTCTTTCATTAATGTGCAGTAATTCCATAAAACCTCATTCACTTCAATATGATCAAAATCAAATGTGCTATCCATTACCCTTCTTATATTACCAAACCTATAATTATCATCGATAACAACATCTAAATCCTCCTTGACGCCCAAATTAACAAAAATTCATTAAAGTGATCAGCCGTCTCTATACATTGCTCCAATTCTCTTCCTTTAATACAGAAAGTTTGTGGATAATCGTTTTTTCCTGGATTTTGTAATTTATTAATTAACTTCCAAAATTTACCTGGATGTGAAAATTGGGTATCCTTTAACAAATATTTATAATAATCTGATTTTGCCTTCCTAATATCCCTTAAATATTTATTTCTTAAGGCTCTATAGCCATCCCAATCCTTCTGTTTCTTTGAGTTCTTAGCCTTTTGCCATTGTTTATTTCTTTTTTACGTAAATTATGCAAATTTCCATTATACCAAATTGCATTTTTAATCCCGATAAACCTTTCTTACTCATGCATGATTACAAACCTTTTCAAACTCTTCCCGAAAAACTTCCATGCCTCATTAATAGTGGGAATTAAAACAATTCTTTCCCATTTTACACTGCTCCAGATCCTGTATAAAAGCAATATAATAAAATTTTTAAATGTCCTTTTAAGTCCCAATGTCCAGTTTTAATACTTTTTCTTTCGCTCTCACATACCACCCCTTATGATCACTAAAAGTATCCAACAGGACACTACTAATTTTATATTTTTCTACTCTTGTAGTGAAAATTAGATCCAATGTAGAGGAACATTCACTATCTTTATTATTAATTCTAGTTACTCCATCAATTAACTGCATTAATCCAAGTCTAGTTGTTAAATCAATAAGTTCATGTTCACTTGTAATTTGTTTCCAATTCACATTAAAATCACCAATCAGCAATATTTCGTGTGAGGCACGAAAATTATACAAATAATCATACAGAACCCCAAATTTTGATGAATGCACTCTAGGGGGTTTATACACCCCCATTATCACCATAGGTAAAGAAAAAGGAAGTCTCAATTCCACTATTAGAACTTCTATCCCCTGAAAATCCAAATCATTTTGTAAAACTTTGATGTCCAATTGCTGCTTATATATATCGCAGCCCCCTTTTTTTGCATGATCCTGCCTAAACAGCAAGTAGCCATCAATTTGAAAAGATTAGATGGAGTCTTTATACTTAACCACGCCTCAGTTAAGATAATTAAATCAGCTTGATGTTCCAATACCCATTCTCTAAAAACATCTATTTTATTACTCAAACTACCCATATTAAAATGTACAATTGAGAAATCATTACCCTTTATTGTATCCATAGAAATTTGTTCTTTTTGCAATGGGCCAGGATTTAAATGTATATTTCCACCAAGAATCAGCAATGCAGTAACAAAAATGAGTTTAACCCATTTTTTCTTCTGTTTAAAATTTCCGCTTATTAATTTTTTAACTAGTCTATTATAAATATTGACCAAAGAAACAGAAGCCTGTGCATGTTTAATCTCTGTACAAATACAACTCACTTTAAACAACATTCCATATATCTCCATTGTCATCATTTGGGAAGAAACTAACCAATTTACATCCTTACCACTGATATTCACAACACTATTAACATTCCCTACCAAATTACCTTTCTCATAGGCTGTTGTTATATGCATGATAGCTAATAAAAATAACAAACTAAACAGCCTAACTACAGTATAAGTACCCATATTTAAAACAAAAAGGAAATCTACCACTACTATATTTAATTAAAACTTCAAATTATACCCAGGTTTACCCTAACAAGGGAAAATAAAAACTAATTTTTTTGATGCCGAGTGGCGCCCGGTCAAATTGCATAGTACAAATACTACCAATCAAAACACCAACTTACTCTGGGAGACGCTAGTGGCCACTGGAGCAACTGCAGCTAACAGCCACATTGGCGGTGGGGGAGCACACCTGCTCCCTGGTGGACAGTGGCACCCCGCCGAACCCTGGCCCTGTTAAAACAACAACTTCCCATGTGTCCCATTGTACCCCCCAACCCTCCAATCCTTGGTCTTGGTATTTCAATATAAGTCATGTTGCCTAGTGGTCACCTCCTACTTGCCAACAAAACAATTTAAAAGAAATTCCCTGGTGCCTAGCTGTCCTGCTCCACCCACTGATCGCCAGCCTAACAGTCAAAATGACATTCCTTGGTGCCCAGAGGTCGCCCCTCCCTCCAAACACTAGTCCACTCTTGCAATAATGTATCCCTGGTGCCCGTTGGCCCCCCTCCCTCAGATCATTGACCCGTTCTTGCAATAATGCCTGGTGTCCAGTGGTTCCCCCACCCTCTGAGCCCTGGCCCTATAAAAAAGTAATATAATCCCTGGTGGTTAGTGATCCCCCATCCTCTGTGCCCTTCACCAGTGAAGTGAGATACATCCCTGGTGCCTAGTGGTCCCTCCCACTCTCCGATCACCAGTCCTGGAGTGATGCACCCATAACTACAATGGCATGCTTCTTGTACGCTGTGTTGTGAAAGTGCAATAAAGTATATTAAGTTGTGAAAAAAATCAAAAAGAACCTCCCTGGCTTCAACTGACACCCCCACCCACTGATCCCCGTACAAACGTACCCTGTTCCTGGCATCTGGTGCCCCCCTGCACCGAGGGCACCAACCACCCACCCTGCCAATTCCCAATCCTGAATCGCCAGTGCCATGACTCAGATATAGCAACCTGCACAGCCTTCTTTTCACCTCCTCAGCTGGCCAAAGTATGAATAGAAAGGGAGCACACATACTAGAGGATGAGTACCCTGTACTATACATAGGATGCACACTCTCTGTCTATTCATATTGCAACTGGCTGAAGAGGTGAGAGGAGGGCCATGCCAGTTGCCATATCTGAGCTACAGCACCAGCAATTCAAGTGAGGGGGTGGGAGGTGGAGGTCAGTGTTCACAAGGCGGGCACTAGACACCAATAATGGGGTACATTTGTTGGGGGGTGTCAGCAGATGCCAAGGATGTCCTTTTTTTATATTTTTCACAACTTAATATACTTTATTGCACTTTCACAACACAGTGTACAAGAAGCATACATTATGGTTATGGGTGGATCAGTCCAGGGCTGGTGATTGAAAGGTGGGAGGACCACTAGACAACAGGAATGTATCCAATTTCACTGGTGACAGGGCATGGAGGCAGGGGACCACTATCCACCAGGGATTATATTACTTTTTATGATGCTGAGTATCAGAGTGTTGGGGGGGGGGGAGACTGCTGGATGCCAGAGATACATTATTGCAAGAACGGGTGGACAATCACAAGGAGGTGTTTGGCCAGCAATTGTAGGATGGAGGGACCACTAGGCATCAGGAAATGTCATTTTAACTGTTGGGCTATTTATTGGGGGGGGGGGGGACCACTATGTAGCAGGACATTTTCTTTTCAAATGTGAGGACAGAAATCAGACGGTGGGGAAGCACTAGATACCAGGGCATTTTTTTTATATGTCAGGATGGCAGTCAGAGAGTTGGTGAGGGAACCACTGGAAACCAGGTAATTCTTTGCTTGTCCAGGATCAGGCAATCAGGGTGGGGGTAGCTCTGCACAAACCTGCTGCCACTTTCCATGCAAATCAGCACATAATGGGCATGCAAATGGCCCCTTCACACTTTGCATGCCCAGTGGCCTCATCTGCATGCAGCCGTCGAGACTACTGGTGCTATGAGGTCTGTTGGCACTATTCCATGCATTGTAGGGATCCATGTTGAGGCAGCATTATGAGATTTAGAGCTGCGTGGACATACCCCTATATTCAGTTGGATAGTTCCAGTGTGCACTATTTGGCTGATTATAGCTTTCTCTGAATTCTTGGAAATGGCAAAGCACAGCACAAAGCGTTCTGCTCCACTTTGCCCATTTTTAAATATTGGGACCCAGAAGAGATACAATGGTCTTATACTGTAGACTTCTATTTATCGGAAAAAAACAGATAAGCATGAATTATTTTGAACAGGTAATCATCCTCATTCTCATCTAATTGAAAATATCCTGAAACAGACATCGAGACTGAAACATAACTGTAATACAGAAGATGATTTTAGATGGATGTTTTAAATACTGTATGATGAAGAGATTCATCGATATGGGTTATGAAATAACAACTGAAAGATACAGTAATGGCAAATGTGATACCATGGTAGAATTTAACTACAAAATCTAGAATAGAATGGGATAGAAGAGTGAACTTCACTGTAACGCAGGGTTATAGGCAGCATACGGTGTCTGTACAAATAACATTAAAGGCATTATAATATAAATAAACACTAGGACATGTTGCAAAAAAGATCTCGTATAATAATAGGTTCCTCGGTAAATCATATTCCAAGATTTGTACATAGAAGTGGCAGAAGTATCTGCAATGTACTTGTTAGTGTTATACAAAAGCACATACAGTAAATCAAACTAAGTTCTCCCTTCTGGAGTTTTTGGGGATATTATTCAGGGGTGTTTGAAATGTGGCCTTTCTAGTCATTATAATTACTATTGACCCCCTTATAAACCTAACTATTACAGCGATCAAATGCCATAACAACCTTGTATGATGTCACACCCAGTTTAATCAGACAGCACAAGTCACTACAGTGAACAGGTCATTTGAAACCCAGGTTTCTTTGATCTTCTGTCTGCTTTGAAGAGGGGATTCTGTAAATAATCAGAAGACCTGCTGAACCTTACCCACAAGCTTCACAATTTTCACATTGGCTGTGCTTGAGCACCCAACGTTTTGTTGCAATGATAGGGATTTGGGGGGGGGGGTCACTGCCTAGCCCATTGCAGTTCACAAAAGCAGGGGTTCGGCAGTTTACACCATGGAGTTCTATAGTTGTAGAGAGGCTAGAGTTCGAACTGATGCTGGCTCCTTGAAGCCACGCGTCTGTCATATTACGGGAGGCTTGATAGCAGGAACCCTTCTTGAAACTTAGGTAAAGGTACCAGCACAATAATCAACCAGCAATCCAAGTAACACACTGCTGATCCATTTTGGTAATAAGCACCATTGAAAGCATGGAAATGATGAAACAGATGCACATTGTGGTGACAAAAACAAGGTATGCTCATTTTTCCTTTGCTTGTATGAGCAGCACCTTACTTGGATTGCTGGTTGCCTGATATGCTGGTGCTGCTATCTAAGTTTCAAGAAGGGTTCCTGCTATTAATCCTTTGGTAATATGGTGGACATGTGATTTCAAGGAGCCAGTGTCAGTCCACACTCTAGCCTCTCTCCAACCATAGAATTCTATGGTCTACACCAATGACCATGGGTTGTGGTCATGACATCACTGTCTACTTGGTGGGCTGAAATTTTGTGTATTTCAAAGGACTGAAGCCACTCCAATCAGAGAGGGCTTTGGTCCTTTCATTTGCATGAAGCCATCAGTTGGGAAACTGTCAGTCTTTAGTGTTAAGATCTAGGTTTTGACGACAATTTGTACGGTATCATTTTTTCTAAATGAGGGCTTGCTGTCAGTCCCCAAAAAAGTGAAAAGAACAGTTTAAACTATTTGTCATTTTAAAAAATTCCTCTGGTTCTGTTGACCCACTCACTGTCACTTCTGATGCTCAAACATACTGCAGCTGTTAACGTCTGAGCCGACCATGCTCTCCCGCAGGTTGCAGTATCTCATTTCATAACAATCGAGGGAGTAAAAGAAAAGTTTAAACTATTTGTCATTTTAAAAAATTCCTCTAGTTCTCTCGACACACTCACTGTCACTTCCAATACTTAAACATATTGTAGCTTCTAACTCCTGAGCCAACTGTGCTTTCCCGCAGGTTGCAGTGTCTAATTTCACAAGAATCATAGGGGTAGCAAAGATCACCCACCCACCAACTTGTATATGCTCAAACCATAGGGAAGTCTGATTTTAGGAGGTCATAGGGGTTGCAAGTGACTGACATCATAGGGGTCACACACATAGAAGTTTGAACTACCACCCATGAATGACGCCCCTGCATCCCTCCTCCTGCTCCGTTATGGCTGCAGGTTCCAGTGACCCTGACTGCCTTACTTCAGCGGCAGCCCTAGTGACAGAGCATCGGTGTCCCACCTCCCCACTTCTGATAATCAATTGCCAGTCTTTTCAACAGTGACCGAGAAATAAACCACAGTTGTCGATCCCGAACAAGATGCTTCATCAGTTTTCAAAAGCTGTGCTGGCAGCTATAAAGTACATGCAGTTTTTGCCCACACTTCGTGTTCATGCAACACATCAGTGTGCTGCTCTCTTTGTCTGTGTTATAATCCTTATGTCTTGGAGGAGGTAAATCTTTCTGGGTTGCTGAGACAGGAAACTGTAACTAGTGGCACCACTACAGTGTCTTGTCAGACAGAAAAGGGACCCATGCTATAGGTGTTGCACACATAGGGGTTTGAACTGCAACCCCTAAATAAAGCCCCTGCCCCTCCCCCCTGCTCCCTATGGCTGCAGATTCCTGTGTCCCATATTACTTTACTCCAGCAGCAGCCCAGCACTGACATTGAGGGTGCCCAATCCCCCAGTGTCATCACCTGAATTATAGAAAACCGTCCCTCATTGATTTGTTGTAGTGTTTTAACCCTGTAAAACATTAAACCGCCCATTGATGTCTGTTGCACCATTAGTCCCCCACCCTACCCTCCCACTCAGCACCCACCACCCACACACACACCCAAAACATTACTTAGTGGGGTCTGACACGTGATCTTTAGACCACAGAGACATCTTCACTCTTCAGCGCCAGATCGTGAACTGAGGAAATCAAGTGTGCGTTTCAATGTATTTCAATGGGGTTTTGAACTAAGTAGCATAACTTGAGCACTTTTCAATATTTTTTCCCCAAATTTTCAACATACCTTTTTTGGGACAACACCTCATGAACAATGCAAGTGACGTTTTATAAATCTGTCCGGAAAGGTGATTTTGCAGTCACTGCACAAAATCACCATTTGATAAGGAGTTGAAAATTTTCTCCACCATTGATCATGAGGTGGGGCCATAAGAAGGCTCTGTTGAACATTTGGCATAAAAATATTAAAAAACAACAAAGTTATGAGCCTACATTAAAGTTTGCGAACACAGGCTCAGAACTTTTAATTTTGCAATATTTTGACACCAACTTTTCAACATAGCCATTTTATCACATATGACAGCTGTCATTTTTCAAATCTTGGACAAATTGTTTTCGCATCCCAAAAGATGATTTTGCAGCCGCTGTGTGAAATCATCTTTTGAGCAGGAGTTGACAGTTTTCTCCACAATTGTTTGGCTTGTGGGGTGGGCATCACCACATAGTCTGCCCTATTAATTCCTATCTAGTGTGAGTCCCCATGCCCAAACTGAACTCTGGAGCCCCCCCCATGCCTCCAGGATACCCATTTGTCTATCCCACTCCATCTTAAAATCTGTGACCATTTTAGCCCCTACCACCCCCTGTGGTAGGCTATTCCGGGTGTCTGCCACCCTCTCCATGAACAAATGTTTTCTCATGTCTCCTCTGAGCCCCCCCCGCTTCATTTTTGTGCCCCCTTGACTTGTAGCATCTCCTACTTTGGAAGATGCTTACTTCCTGTACTCTGTTTATGCCCATGATGTATTTGTATGTCTCAGTGATGTCCCTTCCCCTTCTTTCCTCCAGGGAATACATATGTAGCTCTTTCTTTCCTCACATGTCTTATCCCAGAGGCCCTGCACCATTTTAGTTGCTCTGCACTGTACCGACTCCACCCTGTCTATGTCCTTTCTCAGATGGGACCTCCAGAACTGGACGCAATATTCCAGGTGCAGTCTCTCATGAATGTGTTACAGAGGGGCAAGATGACCTCCTACATTCTACTTATGATACCCCTCCCTATGCATCCAAGCATCTGGCTAGCCTTCCCAGACACCTTATTGCACTGCCTAGTTTCTCTTAGGTCCTCTGAGATGACAACTCCCAGGTCCCTTTCCTACTTTGTGACTGTCAGTACCTCCCCACCTAGTTCATACTTTGCCCCTGGGTTCTTGTGCCCTAATGGCATGATCCTGCACTTCTTTGCATTGAATCCCAGCTGCCATTCATCAGATGATTTCTCCAGGTTTTTGAAGATCTTCCCTCATTCTTTCAACAACCTCTGATGTGCCCACCTTATTGCATACCTTTGTATTTTCTGGGAAGAGGCATATCTTCCCCTCCAGTCCCTCTGCAATGTCCACAATAAAGACACTGTAGATGACTGGCCCCAACATCAACCCCTGCAGCATCCTGCTCATCACCTCTCCCTCTCCAGAGTACTTCCTGTTTACCACAACCCTCTGACTGCTGCCCATCAGCCAGTTCTCCACCCACAGAACTATTTTAAGATCCTCCCCTAGTTTGTGCAGTTTGTTAATCAGTCTTCCATGGGAACTGTGTTGAAGACCTTTATGATGACCAGATTGGCCACATCCACCGCACCTTCCCTGTCCATTACCTTAGTTACCCAGTCATGCCATAGATTAGTACAACGAGTAGCACAAAACACAGTGCTTATCCTAACTACAGTAAAAGGTAGGGTTAGATGTAAACAAATACCATATAAGGCCATGTAAATGTGTTAGTGTGTGTGTGGCAATGCTCTGTGTGTGTAGACAGTGCACGTCTATGCTATACTGGAATATATATGCATAGACAATATGTGTATGTGTATGTGTATATGTATATGTATATGTATTAGTCAGTGTATGTGTATCACAACAATTAAAAAGTGCAGTTGCGAGGCTCAGTGGTTAGTGCAAAAATTGATAGTCTACATTCCTCCACTGTCTACATCAGTTTCAGCTTTATGCATGTCACTGCTGATTTAAATGAGGTATCCGATGGCAACCCCCCCCACACCCTCTGATGTCCACCAGAGCCTAAAAAAAAGAAAACGGTCCCTTGTTGTCTTTTTTTAGACTGTAAAAATGTGTGCAGACAATGCACTACTATGTTATACAGGAATATATATATATATATATATATATATATATATATATATATATATGTAATAGATGAACCAGTCTGAGGTGTGTGGTTGCACTCTGATATATTCACGCCTTTGGTGCGTTGTTACGCACTGAGTGCATCAACCACCCAAGGCATGCATATATCAGAGTGCAACTGCACACCTCAGAGTGGTTTAGCTATCTTATAAAATGTCAAAATTATTTTAGAGGGGGGGTAAAAGTGCAGGTGTGCGGTCACGCTATGATATAGGCATGGTCATGTGATGCTGTTCAGCCAATAATATTGCTGCAATCTCCCTACCCATTTTATGAATATATATATATATATATATATATATATGCATATATGTGTATATGTATTAGTCTGTGTGTGTATCACAACAATTTGAAAGTGCAGTTCGGTGGCTCAGTGGTTAGTGCAAAAATTGCTAGTTTACGCATTTCTCACTGCCCACAATTCCATTATTTTACAGCTGTACAGGCTCTTCCTAGAACTTCTTTTTATCAAGTTTTTTCTCCACAGTCTGTCCAGGTGGAGGAGAGCCATCATCTCCCCACTTGGCAACCCATGTCCAGTTGTTGGGCCTGGCCAGGTAGAAGTGCAGAGCAGATGGTTGGCAGGTGGGATGTCATGGATCCTGGGCAGATCATTATCCATCTTCTTTCTTGTTCCTTGACCCACAGTGGCATGGAGGACACATGTGTGTGGAGGCACACATGCATTCCAGATCCATAGTTCCATCTACCCCCTCTTGACCTAAGACTGCTTCCCTAAGCTTAGCTATACCACCAAGCCTCCACCTGGTGGCAGCCAAAAGCTGGGATAACACACCTCCCCAGTCTGGGTGAGAAGAGTTGCCAAGTCACTGCTCGATCCTCTCCAGGCCCTACCCCATGCTGATCCCAGGCGGCCTGAGCTCATTCCCAACTCAGATCACCAAGATGATGAGAGGTAAGGCAGTAAGGCAGTGTCAGTGACTCAGTAGGTAGAACACTCTCCTCTGAGGCCAGGAGATCAGAGGACTGTGGGTTCAGTTTCCACATCTGGCACTTGGGTTAATATCCTAGTACTAACACTGTAGTGCAGCATGAGAGGGGTGCTACACTTCTGAGGTGCCATCTTTCAGATGAGACATTAAACTGAGGTCCCATCTGCCTGGATTGGTGGTAGATCAGGTGGATGTTAAAGATCCCATGGCACTTATTGAAAAGAGTAGGGGAATTTTATTGAGAAAAAGTTGGACTTCATTATAAAGAAATAATATCCTATACATCAAACATCTAAATCAAAAACCAACAATCACATAGATGTACAAATTAAATACAGAGATAAATAAACTAAAGAACATCACTTAATCAGCTGTAAAGAGATCACAATTGCACCATAAATGAAAAAACTGAGGCACTGCAAGAAGTTTGAAATCCTGCAATTTAACAACATGAATAGCAGTTCTAACATTCTCTGTTACTTCTGGTACCATAATCATTTTTTGATGCAAAACCAGCATACATCTGGCCTGCCATAAATAGTGACGAATCAAGGCAAAAACAATAAATAAAGTATCTTCATGATATTTTCGGCACAAAGCACCCTGTACACAAAACATAAGTTGTTCATAAGATAAATGTACCAGCAAAGGTTCTGACCACAAGCCAGCTAACATAGTCCAAAAAGTAAGAGCAAAAGGACACTCCAAAAAAAGATGTTGTTGGGTTTCAATAAAAACCGAACAACCTTCCCTAGGGCAGAATCGAGCGTCTAAAGCTTTGTGTTTATGATTCCCTTTAACACTCAGACGCCCGTAGTTACCCAACCAAACTATATCCCACACATAGGGGGGCAAACAGGGATTGCTGAGTTGCTGAAGGATCCAATCAACACAAATTGGAGGACAAAAAGGGAAAACCACCTTATCCTGCACCTCCCTCCTCCAAACTTTTTCATAAAGCATTAACCTAGATAATACACAAAAATCCTATGGATGAAAATCCCAGGACAGAGCCACCTGAAGTGCTTCTTTCCCATATAATGGAATATCCGCAAAATGAAAAATCCACCCTTTTTTCCCCAATTTCCAACTTGGAAGGCAAAGTAACAACCATTTCAACAAAAAGGGTTTCCATACCACCAGCCCAGGTTTTAGCGCTTTTCCAAAATTATAATTGAAAAATAAACTACAAAAAAAAGCCACAGGGTGGATCATCCCAACCCCACCCTCCTTATATGGTCTATACGTTATACTCCTCTTTACTGGATTCAAACGAGACCCCCAAAACCCTTGAAAAAAAATCCCATGTAATCTGGAAAAACAATCCATAGGCAGAGGAAATACGTAACAAAGATATAAAAAAATGGGAATCACCAAAGTCTTAAGCAACACAACCCTTTTTTTCTTTCCAATATGATACTGTTTCCATCCGGCAACCAAACCCTCCGCCCTCCCTAAGGCTAATTGCCAATTATAACAGCGCACGTCCCCTGTCCAAAAGAAAATACCCAAGTACTTAAAAGGACTTGTATCAATAGGTATCACTGCATACACTTTTTCTAAAATTAACACTGAATCCCGAAACGGAGGAATACGAATCGAGAACCTGTATTAATGCTGCTTCCTCAGTACTGACATCCACAGTCAAAACCAAATCATCCGCATAAGCTAAGATTTTGATGGAATGCAATAAAGGGGCCTCCCAACTCCCAAATATGAGGACAAAGTGAAATTGCTTGAATCAATGTATCTATACAACAATTGTAAAGGAGAGGGCTTAAGGGGCATCCTTGTCTGACCCGCCTGACCATAGTTACTGGTTTACCCAACCAACCATTCACATTAGGAATGATGGTAGCCTCATCATAGAGAGCCTTAATCCACAAGAGAAACTGACCAGGAATCCCAAAAGCTTGCAACACCGCAAAGAGGAAATCCTGAGAGACCCTGTTGAAGGCCTTCTCTTGGTCCAACCCCACTACCCAACCGGAAACCATCCCTTTGTCACCCAGGGCAAATAATTCTCGTAACAAAATTAAATTGTCATGTTGATTTCTACCTGAATACTACAAGTCTGGGCCTGACTGAGTCGATCCACAATTTTTATTGTTCGGCCAACAAAATTTTGCCAAAATTTTGTAATCTACATTTAATAAATTCAGTGGCCTCCAATTCTGCAAATCAGCCCAATCCCCCTTTTTAAAAATTAGGACCAAAATGGCTTCCTTCATGGACTTCGTCAAGGAGGCTATGGTCAAATTGTCATTGAATAACAAAGTCAGACCAGGGACCAAGTCCTCCTTAAAAGATTTAAAAAACTGAGCAGTAAGGCCATCTGATCCTGGAGCGGAATTAGTATTTAAACTATCAATGGCCTGAGTCACTTCGGAGGCTAAAATATCTCTTGATAACATGCCTTGCTCAGCTAAAGAAAGCGAGGGGAGGTTCAGAGAGTCTAAAAAGGTATCTGCAGATTCACAAATTGGAAAATTACCCAACATGGAGAGAACATGTTGTTCCACAACCTGAACCAGTGCCTCTGGTTCCGTAACCAAGACACCTAGGGGGGACCATAGTGCCTGAATAAACTTGGAGTCCACCCGTCTTTTACAGGCTTTAAATGAGTCTAACCCTCCTTTGGTCATCTGAGTACCAAATCTTGCCTCCTGCCCCAAAAAACTAGCCCTATCATATTGCAGGGTTTTCATTTGGGTACAAACCGCCGCAATCTGAGCACTATAATCATGAACAGTAGTATCTGATAAAGAAATCAGATGATGTAATTGTTGCCGTAATGCTAAATATGTTAAGTATTGTGCTGTGTGCTTTGCTACTGCTGTCCCCTGAAAAATCTGCCTCCATCTGGTTTTAGAGTCTTCCCACCACTCACAAGGGTCCTCATAGATATCCGCCACCGAAAGCCAGGCTGCCCATTCCCTCCTCCACAATTTTTGAAGGCGAGGGTCCTCCAACAGGGAATCATTAAGCTTCCACCTATTTTTTTTACTCCTTGGAGTATTACGCCATGAGCAGGTTACCCTTATAGCTGCATGATCAGAAAACTCCACACCCAGAGTCACACAAGAAAGAATCCATAACACTTTAGATAAAAAAATGAAATCAATACGAGTCCTTAAGGGTCCCTTAAAAAAAGTAAATCCCCCTGACTCATGGCAAAACCTATATGCATCTACAAGCTGCACATTGGTAATAACATCCTTTAAGGCAACAGAATCACAGATTAATTTGGGGGTCTGTAACCCTCTATCCCTCTGGTGTAAACCACAATTAAAATCACCGACCCACAAAATTAACCTAGAGGTATACAGAAAAGGCCTAATTAAATGAAAAAGAGACACCCATTGTGCTTTTGTCTGAGTGGCATAAACACAAATAATCCTGAATCTGTCACCAGAATATGTGAAATCCAACAACAAAGCTCTACCCAGCTGAATATCCACCAACCGAGATACACAGAAACCAGAGTTAGAGAATAAAATCCCAATACCGTCACATTTATCAGTACCGGAAGACCAAAAAGACGGACCAAGGGTCCAAGCCCGGGACGCTTGTTGAAGTTCCTGGTTGGATTTCAATCTAGTATCCATGAGACATACTGTATCACAGTTAAAGTCTTGTAAAGTTAAGAACACCCCCCCCAAGCTTTCTAGGGCCTTTAATGCTATTAACATTTAAAGTACACACCGATAGAGAATCCATCTTAAGTGCCTATGGGTGACTTACTTCTACGACTTTGTCTAGTTCGCTTCGCCATAGGGTCCAGATCCCCACTGCCCTCTGTATCCGTATATGATCGGATAGAGGAACTATCTGTATCTTCATCTCCAGACTCTTTGTCTGAGACGTCAGTGGCTAGAACTGCAAACTTGTTGCCAGACCACCACTTACCACCTCTCACATCCTTACCCCAACCTATCACCACCAAACCTTTCCTAGTTTGTTTATGTGGAATTTGAACAAACCCTGCAACCTCTGCACCAGAAGCCAAGTGTAATGGGGGCATGGTAATATCAACCACCACTGATCCCTCTGTAACAACAGAAACCTCAGTGACAGAAGTCGCCTTACCTACTACAGTCTGATCTAATGCCAAAGGTGGAGGAGTGACACTGTCTTCCTGAATACTAACATCCTCAGACCCTTTAGCTAACTCCCCTGATCCAGAGGTAAGCGTTCTCTGTTTCGTGTCCCAGGCTGCACGAAGTTTGACCTGAGCCTGCTGAGCCATGGAAATTAATCCTTCATGTGAAGGACAATCGTCCCTGTTATGGGATGCCCAAGGGCAGCACCCATATGCATGCCCTGTACGTTCACAAAGATTACATTTAAAAAGATTAAGACAGGCACTGGAGGCATGGCCAAAATCAAAACAATGACTACACTTTACTGTATCACAAGCTGAACTAAAATGAACTCGAGAGCTGCATTTAAAACAAGATTTAGGCTGACCAGCATAGAAAATAAGACATCTGTCTTTCCCCAGACAAAAAAAAACTACATAAATGACTAGGCCCAGCATTAGTTGAATACAATTTGCTCTAACTCTCTATCCTCCGTCCCAGATTTGTTCACTGTCCAATGTGGGGGTAGGTTTGTTGAGTACCTCACTCCTTTGTGGCAACCAAAATAAAATGTCCTCCACATTTACGCCTTCGTTTTTAAACATTACAGTAATGTTCCTGACTGCAGGCTTCATTAAAGGAATTGCTTGAAAGGGAGACCAAGTGGGAGAGGCCTGACAAGCTGCATATTGTGCCCAAAATCTATCTAAACTGGAAACCTGTTTAAAGTTAATATCGAAATTTTGGTTCCCCAAACTAATAAGGGCAAAAATCTCTGAAGAAATAAATTTCATGGAACCTTTAAGTAATGTTTTCACCACATAGATCCGATTTGGGGGATCCACCAACCCACCTTTATATAATAAACGAACCGCATTCCTACGGGGTGCTGGTTCTCCCTTGGAAGAAAACAAATCGGCCAGTTTAAAACCTACAGGCCAGACAGGATCGCCATCCTGAGAATCTAACACCTGAGGGGCAAGTCCCATCTGAGAGGACCCTCTGTTTCTACGGGTACAGAAGAAACAATAACAGGGGAACAAAACACATTGTGATCTACATTTAAAGCAGTAGATATATTATCAACCTGAGCTTGCAAAACTGTAGACAATACATTCTCAACAATACCAGCTCTTTTTTTTAACACATTCAGTAATAACCCCCCTAGAATTGTTGGAGCTCATAACAGTGTTGGTGGCCACAGAATCCACAGCCTTTCAGAGCATTTTCAAATATATAGGATCCTGAGAGTCAGGAGTCCAGGCACCACCCTCTCCCTGTTCCCAACCAGCCGCCTTCAACACTTTTTCAGGCAACCAAGGTGCCCCCTGACCACAATCCGAAGATGTAGTGTCCTGATGTGCCATAGATAAAAGCCCTCCCGAACGTACAGCACTGCGACTTTTACTCCACCCTGGCCTTTGCGAATGGGGAAAGAAAAATACCTCAGGCTTCAAATTCCCCTTCGAAACCACCTCTCGCCTAGTTCTGGGTAGCACACCATGATCAGTTGTGGAGTTCAAACAGTTCTCACTTGATTGTTGCACTGCTGAATCCATCAAAACACGCTGGGGCTGTAGGCACTCCGAGGAACCACTCGCTAAACTGCCAGCCCCAGCACCTCCTTCCTGAACCAGAGAGTCGCTTGAAAATGACACAGAACCATCTGTGTCATGATGGGCTTACCAGACTGCATGAGACCATCCTTAGGAAGCCCAGTAACTGGTGTGGGAGTGCTGCAAGCTCCAAATCCACCACTGAAAGTTCTTTCAGCAAAGCCAACCGCTTTGCCTTCAATGATGCTTGCAAGGTACGTTTTCTCTCAGAAGCAACCTCCATTCGTGAAACAGGCTGAACCACAGCCATACACTCCTCAGATTCAATAATAGTCACCATCGCGATCTCAGCCACAGTACACTCTTCCTCCACGGCCCCTGAAAGTTGAAGTACAGGGGAGGAGGTCCGCTCCCTGCACTCCTGACATCTGACACCGACTTCTGCATACTGACAGCAGCCAATAGGGGAATTTCCTTGGTGTCCTGGCCAAATTTCCCTCATTCATTATAAATACCTCCAGCAGCTTAATCTGGTTCAAAGTCAGTTGGCATCCATCTGTATCCCCCTCCCCCGGGTCATGCCTGAAAATAGGCAGGATTTGTCTAGTGCACTTACCCGGTCAACAAAAACTAAATAAATAAATAAATAAAAATAAATAAGGTGCTACAACTCCTCAACCCTTCACACCACCAGGATGACCTGTTATCTAATGTTAATGGTTGTGGGCAGAGCCTACAGCCTTCTTGCTGTTTGTAGCTGAAAAAATGGAATACCGTGGAACACATTTTTGGAGTTTTCAATGTATCCTTTCACACCCACAGATCACTATGCAACTTGAATACTCCCGTCTTTCTGTTTAGAATAATGGAGACAGAACTCCAAGCTGCTTATCAGATGGCCATTAGGAAACTGAAACAGCTTGTCAAATACTGGTTGCCCGTTAAACTGGAGATTTGTTTACCCTCATTGAAATGCAACAACTTGCATATTTAAATACTTAGCATTTAAACGTTTTCTCGCTACTAGCTTCAGTTGGGTAGGTACTGTCTTTCAAGAAAAATTCATACTTCATAAATGTCACCCTTTCCCAGCAATGAAAGATTTACACTGCTTTTTAACCTCTTAAGACACTATCGGATATGCACTGTCTCAGACATATGCCAGATCTTCTGTGAACTATCCAGGCAAATATATAGCAATCAGCAGGCTTTTTTACTATGCTTTTTAGGAAAAAAATATATTGAGCTAAAGCAAACACACAGACAGACACACACACACACACACACACACACACACACACACACACACACACACATATGCACACATATGCCATCCTCATGGCCACAACATTCAAAATAAATACTGCAATCCAGTATGTTATAAAACAATAAATTAACTGTTTGTTTATGTCAGTGAACACAATGACATTCAGTTTAGAGTAGATTTCCTTTAAATATTTATTATCCTATATTTTGTATCCTGAATAGCACAGGGGAGATGCTTCATCTCATTGTCATAGGAATCTTCATTTTACCCATTTTTGCACTGTATTTAGTCAGAATGTTCCAGATTAGATGCAATATCTTGTTTTTAGTGGGGTCATGATTTTAACACTTTTATAATATATTTATTCAGGGTAGCCTAGTCCAGATGTAAAATATTGTTTTCATTGTGTTCTGATTTTACACAATGTAGCATAATATTGTGTAGATGTAGTACCCCACTGAAAATAAGATGCCATGTCTTCTGTGAACTATACAGGCTATATATATATAAATCAGCAGGCATCTTCTAGCAAAACACATTTTAAAAATGAGTAAAACGAAGACCACATTGAAACTGCCTCTCAGCAGATCTGCAGTGTGCAAATTCATTAGAAATAATGGGTAAAAGCATCCCAAAAGCTCTCCACAGCCATATCAGCTCTGACCAGAGTTTGTTTTAAAGTGCTACCTCAATACAATTTAAGTAGCAATAACCAAGAGGAGTTTAAAGGAAAGAACTGCTGGGACAAAAATGACCATTAGAGTGGGTAATATATATTGTCCCATGGTGAGAAATATTATACTGGTCAAATATTACGGCCACTTTCATTTTGTATTTTACTATGTATAATTTATTTACCCAGGACTATATACCTAAGATGCAACAGCTTGTCTCCAGTGGGGTCTTGCATCTATCTATTTCAGCAGCTGGGAGGACAGGAGCACTGGGAACATAAGTGACTTGCCCATGGCCACACAGTGAGTACAGGTACTGTAGCTGCTCTACCTATTTAATGGTAGCTGCTCGATCCTGTAATGCACTTTACTTCGGGGTCTTGGGAGGTGCACTCCAACGGCTGCAGGTGGTATAGAATGCATGTGACAGGTTGCTGAAAGGCCTTTTGAGGTTCTGCCATGTAACTCCGGTGCTGTGTAAACTGCATTGGCTGCCGGTAAGGTGGAGGGTTAGCTTCTAGGTGGGTATTCACCATTAAGGCCCTACATGGATTAGGCCCTGGCCATTTGTCTGATCTCCAAACACCTGCTACCCCAGTCCACTTAATCCACTCCTCCTTACCCTCCTCTAGGGGCCTCCTGGTGATTCCCAGGATGAGACTGAAAACCGCCAGCAACAGGGCTTTTAGTATCGCCAGCCCCATCCTGTGGAATTCACTTCCTCCAGCCATCAGGGAGGTGCCTTTAGTCAAGGTGTTTAAGGGCTGCTTTAAGACTCATCCCTTTGTATTGGCATTCCCAGACATACTGTAGTCATTTAAATATGAGATAAAGACTGCTGATCTGTAGTAATTATTGCTCTTGTAGCTGTTTTAGTGTGTGTTGTGCTTTATGTGCATTTGTTGTATGTTTTTACTCCCTTTTATAATTTTATGTAAGGCACCCAAAACCTCAGGGAATGGGTGCTGAAGAAAGAAACTTTGCCTTGCCGTGTTTGGCTCCAGCAGGGTCTGGACCTGCTATCTCCTGGCTCCCACATCCATGCTCTAATCAATGACTACGTGGCAGCTTTGGATTTTAATCTCTTTCACCATGGCTTGATCTTTTCTTTCATTTCTTCAGCTGTTTTGTTTATTCTTTTCCTGCTTGAACAACTCAGTTTACCTTACAGCCCTTTTACTTTTTAATATCCCCCCCCCCCAGATTGTAAAGTGCTTTGGGAACAATGTTGGTTTGGGCCACCCACCATATTCCTAATGGCAACAGCATTCTGACCCTGTGTCCTCAAGACTGAAAAGCATTGTGGAATGCAGTGATGTCCCCCCTCCCCAGACTGCCCTGCTTATGGGGTGTCTAGGTGTCTATCATGAAACTGACAAATCTAGTCAAAGTCACTTTGTGCTGGCCTGCCAAAGTGGTCTTTTTGATGCCTGCAGTTAATGATGATACCACCACACAGTTATTGCCTAAGATGGTGTGTTCAAGAAGGATGCAGAGAGACTCCCTGTTGCCCAGAGATGATACATTTACAAGTAAAATTAGGATGCATTTGTATTTCCAAAGGGTGGTGACGCCATGGAACAGCCTACAGTACCTGCTCGCACAGTTGCTATAAAGACAGCTTGTGCCTTGAAGGTAAGCCTGGAGAAATTTCTGATATCCAAGGAAATTACGGTGTGTCCTATGCAGAAGGATGAATGGTTACTCAGTCCATGTTTGCACAGCTAATTGTTGGTCCTTCTCAATGAGGAAGGAGGAGGGGCTGACCTGATGGATTGAGAGTACCTTCTGATCTTAATTTGCTGTGTTATTATGTATGTATTTATTTAAAAGAGTTTCACCAGAAAAGGCATACTGAGCTACAATAGCTCATTACTAGATGTGTCCTGGGGAAAGGGGAAATAGGAAAGTACAAACACTGAAATAATAAAACAAGGATATAAAAACATACAACAACATACAGTGCTTACAATAAAGATGCACAGATAAATACAGGAGGATTTTGTGCACATGACCGACTCACACAAAATAATTTTTGATATTGGAGAGTAGAAGGACCCGGTAGGACATGGAGAGGAGGAAGATGAAATGTAATGACAGAAGTAGAGTTTAAAGGATTATGGGAGAGTGGGTCAGGTGCAGTTGCAGGTGGGGGAAATAAAGCTATGAAGAAGGGAGGAAAGTGAACAAAGGGATGGTGCAGATCCAATGGCTAAAGGAAGGGAGTTTCAGAGTTTAGAGAAGTGATAAGAGAAGACAGACTGCCCTGAAGCAGAAGTCCTAGCAGGGAGTGCCAGTGTTCAGCAGTCATAGTTAAGGAGGGAGTACAAGGGACTGTTTTAATTACACTAGCTTATGCCGGTGCATCTACAGACTTTAAGGTGTTATCTATCTAGAAGAACTTTGGGCTTTTTAAGCATTGATAGCAAGAATAATGCCACTTTCCAGGATGAAACACTGTGTAATTAGATACAGTAGCACAGTTTCTTGTGTGACAAACTGGAGAAATAACCTTTGGATAAGATTGATTTCTGCACTATCCTGCAAGATATCACTGCCTGAAACAGTAAAGGTATTTGTGTATTAATTAACTTCAAAAGTCTACTAGGAAAGGCGTACTGTGCTGATAACAGTTTGTTTCCAGATGTGTCCTGGGCTGAAGGAGGGGTATGGAAGATAGTACAAGTGAAGGGAAAAAATAAATATTATACAATGGCAAGGAAAATTCCTCTTCTTTGATTGGTCAGTGTGTGTGTCTGGGACAGTGATATTACTGAACAATAACATCGCTGTATGAGGTCCAGGCACACAGGTGACCGCAGAACGCTACAAGAAATCCTTCCCTCGCCATACAAGCCACCACAGAGCTTTTACTGCCATGCCACGTAGAAACCCAAAAAAAGAGTGAACACTGAATTGATCAATGCAGCCCACCCCCCCCCCACACACAGAGTCATTTCAACTCTCACCACTCAGAAGTAATACAAAATTTAATTGTGACTCTCTGTCCCCTGGAAAAGGAAAAAAAAGGCACCTTTTCTAACTTCTGACATCTTTTTCTGTTGCCGGTTAACATGGCAACTGACAGCGCATGCACAGCTTACCACCACGCTGTATAGTCACTGACTAAAATTCGTCCCATTACTTTTCTAATATTAAATTATTTGTTTAGTCTTGCAGGCTGCCAAAATTTACCACATGTAACCCAGCAGATAATAGCTTTTCTCCCCGATCCACTCCAGCTTCCGACTGTACTTTCCTCCACTCCGACTCCTGTAGTCTGACTCTGGATTGCAACAGTACCAGCTTGTAAGAACAACCACAAACTGAAACGCAAAAAGTGTGTGTGGGAGGGGGGACGGCAGCAAAAAGATGTGTGTGTGTGTGTGTGTGTGTGTGTGTGTGTGGGGTGGGTCACAGACACAGAAATACAGAGAAAAACACTGACCTAAAATAGAACACATGCAAACTGTGAAGCAGCTGTACCATCTGCGGGACAACTTATAAAGTAGCCAGGGACTCTTTCTTATTCAAAAATAGGTTATACTTGCCCTAACCAAATAAAAATAATAATAATAAAGTATTTTAAACACACGTTCCCTTTTTCTTTTTTAAAAAAAAATGAGGCATTGTATAATAGCAGTAAGGCACTCCAGGTGTGTATTATTGTGTAATAATGTCACTCCTGGGGTGGTGGAAGCACTCGGCTTCACCTCATGCTTCGACCCACCACAGCAGTGATGTTATTACACAATAACACACACCCTGTCATGCCTTATTGCTTAAGTAATTAGCAACATTACAAAACAAGCATTTTCCAATGCCGAATGTTTGCTTGCTGGCATTAGCATTGGAAGTGCAGGAGTTAGACAGATGCATAATAGGAATGGCAGTGAAGTATTGAGCTGACACCAAACCCACCCCCACCCTGCAGAGATGGACAAGCATTTGGGTATGCCTTTGGGCTTTCGCCTGTAACGTTCATGCTATTTCACTTCACCCTACCCTGCAGACACCGACAAGTGTTCAGGTGTGCCTTGGGGTCTCCGGGCTTTACACTCACCCCATTCCATAAGAAAATATGCTGAAATGAGTGAAGAGTAGGAGAATCGGGTGAGCTTTGAGGCTGAAGGGTTCAAGGCACACCTTGATGCCTGTCACTGGCTGCATGGTGGGGGTGGAGATGGAATTGCATGAGCATTACTGTCGACAATCCCAAGTCACACCCCTGACACCTGTCAGTCCCTACAGGGTAGAGTGTTATGGTCAGAAACCCTTATGCCCTGGGCGTTTCTTGGTATTTTCACACCAAGTTTTCAACATGGGCTTTTTGTGACCCCACTTCATGAACAGTGACGCTATCAGTTCATTAACCGAAAGGTGATTTTGCACAACGACGGTGCCATTTGGCACCACAGGTGCAAAAAACACATTTCAAACAGGATGTGAAAAATGACAGCTGTACTGTTCATGAGGAGATATAAACAAGCATTTGTCAATGCCGAATGTTTGCTTGCTGGCATTGGCAGTGGTAATGTAGAAGTTATAGAGCTGCGTAATAGGAATGGCAGTGAAGTATTGAACTGAAGCCAACCCCACCACTACCCTGCAGAGAGTGACAGGCATTGGTAAAAGTTCTAGTCATTTTTAGGAATTTTTCACCAAATTTTCAACATAGCCACTTTAAGACCTCTGCTCATGAACAGTGTCACTGTGATTTTCTTAATTTGTCCAGTACATTGATTTCACACACCGACTGCGCCATTGTGCGCTACATGGGCAGAAACACATTTTGGGTGAGATGTGAAAAATGACAGCTGTACTACTCTTAAGAGGGTATAGTGAAATGGCAATGTTGACAATCTGGGGTGAAAATGTTGAAAATTCGCGAACTTATGAGCCTGCGTAGGAACTGCGCAATGCACGCTCGTAAAACAGTCATTTTTTGGAATTTTTGCACCAAATTTTCAACATGGGGTTTTTGGGACCCCTTCTCATGATTGATGTCATTGTCATGGCGTTATTCAGACCTGAAGGGTGATTTCACAGCCACTGCACGAAATCACCCTTCGGCCCGAAAACGCCATGACAGTGACATCATTAATGAGAAGGGGTCCCAAAACCCAATGTTGAAAATTTGTCAAAAATTCCAAAAATGCCTGAGATATGCAATAAGTTGAAACCCCTATCTAGCCCATTATACAGCTTACGGCATTTCCTCAGTTCGCGTCGGCTTTGAAGAGTGCAGACGTGTTCCCGGGTCCACCAAAGATCATCGCTACTGAGGTCCAGAGGTAAGTATGGGGTGAGGGGTTGGGGGTGGGGAGGCAGGGAGCGCAGTGGTGGGTGCGGGTCTGGAGGGTGTGCTGGGAGACTACGGGGACCGCTTTTATTTTCCAGGTTGAAAAAAATATTAGACGACGCGGGGCTTGCCACGCTGGGGTGGGCCCCAGCATGGCACAAGGACGGTGGGAAGCGTCCAGCCGACGGGGATTGGGCACCCGCCGGCCATGACAGCGCAGCCACGCTGGGGTGGGCTCAGCTGCACCTTGTACTGGGGGAGAAGCTGGACGCGGATTGGGCACCCCTGCCTGTGACAGCATGGGGGAGGAGACACTGAAGCCGACGGGGATTGGACACCCCATCGGCTATTAGCTGGCATTTTGAGGGGGGAGCGCAGCACAAGCTGACAGGGGATTGGGCACCCCCGTCGGCTATACGTGTGTGCGGGGAAGGGGAGTTTCTGTGTGTGTGTGTAGGGGGAGCTGCAATACTTAAGCAGGCAATATTTTATCGGTGCTCACTCCGAGCTCCCTTTCAACTGTATGCCACTGCATTTTGGATGCGGTCACAGACAGCTCCAGAAATGCATTGGCCATAGGCCGCACCTGCCAGCACACTGACTGAATTGGAGGAGGAGGTGACACACCTCCGAAATCTCAGATGATGGCACTATGTTTCTTGCACATGCGTGCAAGCAAACATAAAAAATGGTAATGTTGAAAATCTGGAGTGAAAATATAAAAAACAAAATTGGTGAAGTCATGAGCGTGCATAGCAACTGCACAACGCACACCTGTAATGCATCCATTTGGGGGATTTGTTACACCAAATTTTCAATATAGGCATTTTGGAACCACTGCTCATGAACAGTGGCACTGTGATTTTGTTACTCTGTCCCAAATGTTGATTTTGCACAGCAGCCACACCTATTGTGCGTCAGATGTGCGAAAACATGTTTCAGGCAGGATATGAAAAATGACAGCTGTACTGTTCGTATGGCAGTGCGCAAAAATGGCAATGTTGAAAATCTGGAGTGAAAATATAAAAAATTGCTGAAGTTACGAGCGTGCATAGAAACTGCACAACACACACTGGTAACACAGTCATTTTGTGGAATTTTGTTCACCAAATTTGCAACATGGGCTTTTTGGGACCTCTCCTTATGAACGCTATTACTGTGATTTTCATAATCTGTCCCAAAGGTTGATTTCCCACAGCAACTGCGCCATTGTACGCCAGATGTGTGAAAACACATTTTGGGCAAGATGTGAAAAATGACAGCTGTACTGCTCATAATAAGGTGTGGAAAAATGGCAATGTTGGAAAATCTGGAGTGAAAATATTAAACATTCTCGAAGTTACGAGCGTGCGCGGAAACTGCGCAATGCACGCATGTAACACAGTCATTTTTTGGAATTTTGTCACCAAAATTTGCGGCATAGGCTTTTTGGGAGCCCACCTCATGAATACTGATATTGTTGTTTCGTTAATCAGTCCCGAAAGGTGATTCCATGCAGTGACCGCAAAATCACCTTTCGGGACCGAATAATTAAATTACAGTGGCTGAGTTCATGAGGTGGGGTCCTAAGAACTCCATGTTGAATATTTGGAGCCAAAAGTCACAAAACATGGCCAAGATAGCCACCTAAGTTGAACTCCCCCCCCACCCACTGATGCCATTCTACAGCTTACCGTGATTTTCTTCAGTTCACGGTCAGATTTTGAAGAGTTCAGACGTTTCCCACTCCATTGAAGATTGTTGAGCTGGGCTCCGGAGGTAAGTATGGGGTGAGGGGGTGCGGGGAGGTGGGGTGCACAGAGGGTGGGTGTGAGTTGGGGTAGGAGGGACATCATGACCATGAGAAAATGTTTTCTGTTTTACAGGGGGGAAAAAACAGAATGTCATGGGAAGGTTTTTTTTTTTTTACAGTTTTGCAAAATACATTTGGGAACACTGGGGTGGGCATCCAGTCTGCCACCTGTGTTTGTTTGGCAGGGGGGGACTGAAGTTAACAGGGACTGGATACCCCGTCGGCAAAGACAGCGTGTCTGTGTTTGGGGGGGCATTATGCCGATGGGGACTGGGCACCCCCATCGGCAAACAAACTGGGGAGGGGGCATGCTGACAGGGGGATTGGGCACCCCAATGTTGGCTTTCTAGACCCTGTGAGAGGCAGATGGTGGGTGCCTCCACCATATTTATTGAAATGTTT
This sequence comes from Neoceratodus forsteri, assembly GCA_016271365.2. Taxonomy (NCBI): domain Eukaryota; kingdom Metazoa; phylum Chordata; order Ceratodontiformes; family Ceratodontidae; genus Neoceratodus; species Neoceratodus forsteri. The sequence goes on along the minus strand of CM028137.1, from coordinate 556,823,606 downwards.
CACCAGGAATGGCACAGAATGGAGGTGTGTCAGATCTGCCACTGCAATGACAAGCCTGTCTCTCATTGCAGTGGTGGATTTCTTTCAGGTTGGTGACGCGCTTCTCAACTGCTGTCATAGACAGCATGCTCATTTACTGGTGCCACAGAGACAATCTCAAAAGAACAGTGGCATTGGCCACAACACTGCCACGCCTCCACAACCTGCTACTCCAGTAAGCTGCCATAAAATGTTTCTTGCACATGCGTGCAAGCAAACATAAAAATAATAGTCTATATGAGTAATACAGTACATCAAAAGGAGCATAATCAAACACTGCAAGACAAAAAAGTTCAGCAAGGTACATTTGGTAGATAAAAAGTGAGCTTGCATAGCTTGGATCTTGGCAGGGGATCATTGTACCAGGCTGGGTGTGTTGTGTTCCTTAATAATCTTGCTGTCTTGGTGGCTGGAAGCACTCAGCTGTGCCTCATGGCTCACAATCTGCTCACAGTGTGGAGTCACCACATAAGTTAGGATATATGGGCAGCATTAGTCCTTCTTACATATCTGACCTCCTGTAGCAACTCTGACCTACAGATATGTTCCACTCTGCAGCTGAGAGTCCTCAGGTTAAACTTTAACTCCCATGTTGTATCCAGTTGGTGAACAAGCTTTTGCTGCACCTGCTCCATGGAAATGAAATTTCTTTTCTATCAAAATTTATCATGCACCCTCAGTTGAAAAAAAAAAGTAAATTCAAATGCTGATTTTATCAAACTTTTCATTCTGTGCTAAGTGTTATTGCAAAGTATTGCATTTGTGCATAGTACTGTATCTATTTTTGATACATATAGCTGTATTTCACTGCACCCTGAGTGGATTCCAAGAAGGGCACCACATAGCCTAGTAAACCCTGAAATTAGAATAGACAGTGGTTTCACAGCTTGCCAGCTGCGATACAGAGACAGAAGTCTAAATACTCAAAAAATGCATTCTCAATCTATTTTTGATTACCATAGGCCACCTGGCAAAGGATGAGTCATAGTTTCACAATTTGTGCCAGACAGCATGGTCACATATTTGTCTACCACCTTATGAGTTCCTATTCTACACATCGACCACAATAACGGAAAAAAAACTGCTTGTCTCCGTAAAAAATTGTAACCACAACATGTGCCTGATAATTGTAGTTAAGACTTACTATACAAATTTGTCTAACTGGAATATGTTAATAAATTATATAGGAGAGAACACTTTTTTTCAAATGATATTTTTTTAGTTTTCTATCAAATACAACATATTCAACCTTCACATTGTAAGACCCTCATATATCTATATATCTATATATATATATATATATATAAAAGACAAAGAACCTCTGTGTGCAAACACTGAGGCAAGGGTTACCCCAAAGGGCATTTGGCTGGGAAGCCAAGTTTCAAGAAAATACAAAATCACACATGCCCCCACAATGCAAAGCATCATGGGCTACATATGCAAATCACCACAGAATGTTATGCTGGTCCAACTTTAAGCAACATAACATTCTGTAGTGATTTCCATATGCAGCCCATGATGCTTTGCATTGTGGGGGCATGTGTGATTTTATATATATTTATGTGTGTGTGTGTGTGGAAGGTTGATGTGGGGTGGGTTGGTGTGATTGGATGAGGGAGCAAGTTAGGGACCCAACCCTAATGTCTCATTTCCCCACTTTTGTCACTTCAACCCTAACTGATGCATTAATGAAGTTTTTTGCAATATATATAGTATATATATATACATATATAAATGTGTGTGTGTCTGTGAGCATGCTCATGTAATTTTTTTTATGACTTAGAATATTGGAGGATATTTTCTTATGCCCAATAACTTTCTTTTGTAATTCACATTTTACTGAGAGAAGTAAAAGCGAGAGCTACATGTGCAATCATATTACAAACTGTTGAGCACAAAGCATCACTAATTACAACAGCACTGTCAAATTATAGTAAGCATTCAGACAGATATTTTTTCACATTACAACAGTTTCATAGTATGGAAGACGGCCATGTGATGACCTGAAACTTCTCTCCTGAGAGAAGAGGTGGAAAAAGTGAAACAAACATGGCCCATTCTCCCATGCTGTCACAAAATAACTATTGACCAGAGAAATAACAGTACTGTCTGACCATATTTCATCATACATGTTGGTAAAGAAAAGTTTAGTATAAATCTGTTTTAAGTACCCACTTCCAGTTCAGGAAGGATTTGAGTATGTATCCAATTTTTCATCATTTTTCAATGTATTTCTCCCTTGTTAACCTCAAATCAGCCATAATACGTGTCATTGTTTCAATTTGCTGTACCCTGTTTCTCTACTCTACAATTGTTCGGTGACATTTGTTAGATAGTGGCATGTAATTGTTTTTGTGGCACCAAACACAGAGTATGAAACAAATCTTTCTAGGCCCAATGTCTGAGGCCCCGGAGTGGTAAGCCAGGAACCTGACCAGTCCCTCAAAGTCAGGAGGAGCCTGTTGTGTTCACATCATACCTTGTTCTACCTGGATTTTGCTGCCAGCAGATCTGCATAAGAGGGCAGTTCCAAAAAATATGATAGTGAGTGTCCCTAGCCTCACAGCCTCTCCAAACTTTCTCAGTTTCCCAGCTTGAAGTGAGATGTGATCAAAGGCATTTGAAAGAACTGAATTAGAATCTTCCACCAATACTCCCTCTGACCAGGATAGGAGATAATCCTCCATCCTTGTCTAAGATTTGCACCCAACATACCTCTGAAGTCAGTTGACCTACTTCCCTCTCCCACCATTGTTTCACTTTACTCAGGGAGTACACCCTAAATTCTTTCAACAGTTTATACAAAATGGCAATATACTGTACTTGCATGAAGTGGCCAAGCATGTGACCCAATATGTACAATCTTCCCATTTTATTATTTCCTTTATGTAGTGCTGTCTGTTCACCCTTCCTATCCCTTCCTATCCCATAATGTTGGATTTTGAGGATTCTAAAATGGTCTCTATTAGGGAAGTTTTATTTCTGCTGGAGGCTGGTAAAGGACTTCCATGTGCCCCCTTCCCCCGCAGAGAGCTGGGCAAATATTGTCAGATATTCCTGGTTCCAGCCATGTAGTCTAGAATCTTCCCTCTCCTACAATGACTCAGCATTACCTATGATGATCGGAAAGGGCCCTGCTCCATCAGGTATAGCTGTTAGTCATCTCAATTTCATGAGTACTTTGAGTCCTTTATTCAGGGATTGCCTCCAAGAGGCCGAGTGGTATCTGACCATTTATGAAAGGAAGCATATACAGCAGTCTCAGGAGGATTACATGCAGCGGAATCATTTAGGGGTCGCCAGGGGTCGGATTCGCAACCCCTATGAAAATGATAACCCCATGACAGGGCTTGCGACCCCTGTCTGCCCAGGCTCCTTGGGACCATGGCATGGTTTAAATGGCGCCGCTTTGCCGCTTATGCATGCTACATGCCCGCGGGTCGCGGTGCTTGTGCTGCTGCGAGAAGGACGCCTGGAGGTTGGTTTCAGGAAGCCTGTCAGTCTGCTGTGCTGGTATAAAATTAGCACAGATGAACTGATCAGGACGGATGACACCAACTGTCTGCAACTTAGTTTGCCCCCGAAAATCATTGCTATTGGGGTTGGCAAAGTGCCACTTGTGCTGGCTGAGTTGGCTGGGAGGGAAGGGCTTAGGTGTGAATCCACGATACATGCATATGTGGGGATTGGCGGGATTTGACCGGGTCCATCGTGGCAGGCAGTAAGGACTAGGCTAAGGTGTAAGGGCAAGGCTAACTTGGCTAAGGAAGGTGTATTAGTAGTGTAAGCCAAGGAAGGAAGCTTCAAACCGAGAGCTGATCCAGACGGCCGCAAGGCGATCTGCAATCCATCAGCAGAGCGGGCACAGCCAGGTAGACAAGACGACAACTGCAGTGCAAGACCCCAGGCCACAGACGGTGCAGACTTGGAGGTGGGAGTCAGGACTAGTTGCAAAGTCGGCAGTGCAGTGTGTCAGCAGGGAGACGAGAGAGAGAGTGTTCATCCAGGTCAGGACTGGGTTAGGAGGGGGAGTCAGCCAGTCGGGAGACCACCAGGCACTCTGGTGCTGCAGGGGTGATGCTGGGGAGAGTTAGACCGAGTGGTGGGCCAGGCAGGTGATGATTTGAGCACTTTGCAGGTGGTGCCACCAGGTGGGGTTGCCGTTAAGGTTGGGTCGGGAAGGAGAAGGAGGTTAGTTTAGGCAGCTAAGGCAGGCTGAGTGAGCCTGAAGCCTACAACAGACTCTCCGGGTCACCGGGTGGCGTGGAGGCTGGTCACTGACTTACTATTGGGGAAGGGGGCTTTCAGAAGTGAGCTGCTCAGTAGCAATTCGGAACTCCTCTTTTACTGTTGAGACCTGACCCAAAGTCCCCATCCTTTGCCCTTGCCCCTGATCACCACACTTGCACACAGCTGGGAAGGGTGCTAAAAGATTTAGGCATCTGATAGCCGCTGGCTCCATCATCTCAATGTAATTGTCACTGTGAAAATGAATGCAGACACAATTACCCTTTTTATTTGTAACTGTACACTGCTTCTACAAAAAAGTCCCATGACTTCATGATGCTTTCAGATGTTAGCAGCCGTGTTTGGACAAGTGAGAGAAGCCCTTTGTTGTACTGAGCACAGCTAATATCCACACTTAAGCACATAGTATGATAGGTTGGCAGCATGTTAACTACTTTCTAGGGCATCACGTGGCACGAGGTACTGCCGAGTGCCACATGCCCCTAAAGAGTGATTAACTGACCATTAACATAACCCCTGGGAGTGCCTTATTGCTGTTATAATAAAAATGTGTTTTTTTAAACAGTGTTAAACCTTATTCAATATATGGGTAAGTTGTACAAGTATGTTAATTATGCAATTTATCCCTCCAGGGTGTGGGTAATGGGTATACTGAAGGATTTACCACGGCTGGTGTGATTCGGTCACAAGGCGCAGCCGAGTGACCAAACCACACCAGTCGTGTTAAGTCCTCTAGTATACTCACACCCTGGAGGGATAAATTTATATTATACAATGGCAAATGTAGTTTTATTGAATTTTTTTAGATATTTTGTAAGTAACTGTACGGTCAGTAAGTAGTCAGTACAGTTGGAAGGAGGATGTAATTTTTTTTTATATTTATCGCAGTGTTTTAGCGAAGCATCGACAGGACAAATGGCTCCAGTTTCGATCAAAATGAAAGCGACTGGTTTGGCACGATATAAGATTGCCTGGTACTTTTTCCAGTGGGTACACTGGAGGATTTACCACACTGGGAAAGGTACCAGCCAACCAATCAGGTTGCAGGATTTGGCTCATTCGATTTATCACATTGTATAATAAAAGATTACTATAAGGCTGTTAGAATGTTTACAGCCAATCAGAAAGCTTAATTTCTCAGACCATTGTTATAATTTTATTTAATAAAACTGACGAATTAACTTAATGGTGCTTCATGTACACTTATCACATTACATGAACTATATTCTGAAAATAAAATTTCTTCAGAGTGATGCTGTAGGCAGCATTGGTGCCCCCACCAAAAAAAAATACCCACTAAAAGAAGAAAAACAAATCTCACTGGTGAAGAGGTTGAGAAACTGATGCACTTTATGACTTACTGGGAGTCAGTGGCCCAGTGGCTAGAGCACAGAACTGTGATCCTGAGACCTGGGTTTGAATCCTGGAACTGACACTTGCTGTGTGACCCTGAGTGAGTAAGTTAACTTCCCTTTGCTTAGTCTCTCTCTGTTTTTTCTGTGTGCTCTCTCAATCTCCCTGTGTGCTTAAAGTGGCAGCAACATTATAACATGAAAGGCACTATTTAAACCCAGTGGGTCCAAACAAACTACAGTTCTGAGCTGCTTTCAAACAAATTGGATGCTGGTAGTCTGTAACCACTCTATGCTGACCATTTATTACTAAGACACTGATTTTGCTAATTTTTTACTGTTTAACAAGTTTTTATTTTAACTTTTAGTGGGTAATATTTGCATTGCAGGTGCTCTTGGTGCCTACAGCTCCATTTTGAAGGCTCTTACCTACTGCCTCAGAGAGCACTACATGTACTCCTTATCTTTTTCTGTCAAACATTTATTTTCTTTACACCAATTCATTTTAGATGGAATACTTTTTTTCTGTTGTCATAGTTCGGTTTGTGTATGTGGATATTCAAAGTAGTTGCAGGGTTTATTTTTTTTTGTGTGTATGTTGCTCTTCTGCGGGTGTGTTGCAATTTTTATGAATGGGTTTTTGGACTTGGTTGTATGTTGTGCTGTAATGGTGATTTGTTCCAATTGGTTGTTGCAGTTGTTTGTATGTGTTGTGTAGAGGGTGGTGGTTGTTTGGTTGGTGTGGGTTAGTGGGTGGGATTTTTTCTTATGGCAGAAGTTCAGAGTAGGTGCTTTTGAAAAGTGAAGATCGCGTGTTGTGTCCGGTGGGTCTGTGCGGCTATTTCTACTTTGGAGTAACTTTGTGCCCACTATTTCACTTTTGTGCCATTTGACTTAGGATATTCACTACTCCGTCTGACTTTCCTTATGTTTCTCAGTGGATCTGGCATGAGGAGAGTGGCTGCTGATGTGCTACAGATGAAATGTGTGCAGGTGGTGTACATTTTACTGATTAGTGTTTGGTAAGTAATTTAGCTTTAAGGTGGGCATTGACCTGTGGAGTGGTTAGAAACAGGTCTGTGACATAATGACCAGGGCTCTAGATAAGATTTTTTGGGATGAGTACCTGTACTCCTCATTTTGGCCCTGTCCACACTATACCTCTGTAACATTACAGAGTGACCAAACCGTTACCGCAATGGTTTGCGTTTACACCTGTAATGTTACAGAAGGCATTTTTGCACCTGTTGTTGGAACCACATATGAGGTGTTTCAATAATGGTTATGAAACCTGTCCCACCTTAGTAACGTTACTGGTGGTAGTGTGGATGGGCGGTAACAGTCCCCTGCAGGGACAGCAGCACAAGCTGCATTGTGGGATTGGGCACTGCGGTAATGGTCTCCCGGTTCCCGAGGTGTGGACTGGCGGTACCGGTCTCATACTGGTCACCGCTGCAGTGTGGACACACTGTACTGCTCCCTGGCTGTAACGGTTTCTGTACATTATGGGGTCTGAGCGGTGTAGTGTGGACGGGGCCTTTGAAAGTGAGGTGAATAAAATGAAATTCAGATGTGTACAAATTTCTTGCTAGAGTGGACTGAGGACTAAATTTATTTAAAAAATGTAGGTTTTTTTTCTAGATAAGAATTTCAGGTGCCAACAATGCTCCAAATAATGTTGGCAGGTAGGAATTTACTCACCAGTTTTAAAACATAGTGAGTAAAACAAAAGTGGGATACATACAAGTGTAAATCTGGCAAAAAATTGTTACTTTTGAATCACCAGTTATGTTATGAAGCACTATTCTTTGGCGTGTGGAGTAGTTACAAATGTTGGATGAGTACAAGTTCTCATTTAAAAAAATTTCTGAAGAGTAGTTCCTAAAAAGAGGTGAGTAAAATAGACTGGTACACACCTTATCAGGAGCCATGGTTATGACTATGTGGGCAAATGCCATCTGTGACATCATGACTGTAGATAAATGTATTTATTCAATGGCTCTGCAGATTTATTACACAGCGGTGAGAATATATGCATTTATCCAATGGTTTTTCCACTCACCCCTATTGTATAAATATAAATAGATATTTTATTTAAAAACACCTGAGGTTCAAGGCATTATACAGTTTACAAATACTCGAAAGTCAAAAACAATCCACACAGGCCAATACCATCTTACATCAACATCTTTAAACATAACCCCTTCTCCACTGATTACAATAAGTACTCCCGAACTGGCCACAATTAAATCTGCAAAGGCCAATTGGAAACAAGGTTTTTAAGAGTCTTGAAGTGGCTTAAAGATGTGGCCAGGGCTCCAGATAAGGTCTGTACCAGCCTATTTTACTCACCTCATTTGAGGAAATACGCTTCAGAAAATTTTCTAATGAGTACCAGTACTCACCCAACATTTGTACATACTCCACACGCCAAAGAATAGTGCTTCATAACATAACTGGTAATTCAAAAATAAAAAATGTTTGCCAGATTTACAGCACTTGTATGCATCCCACTTTTGTTTTATAACAGAAATGTTGTAGTGTGTCCTTGCATTTATAAGATTGCTTTTAAAATTCAGAATTATAATAGACTTTTTTTTTCAGGTTCATAGGTACAGTTAAATGTAAAATTTACACCCATATGTTAATGTTTTTAATTCCCTGATGTCATCACTGTTTGCAGTTTTCGTAACGCACACTGGTGATTTCTTTAGACTGTGTGCACATTTGAATTCATAACTGTTTTCCACGGGTTTCAAAACTGATATCTGATTTGCAAATCACTGGGCATAGCTGCTGGCAGACCAGGCAAATGACTGTAGTCTGTACATTGCTAAATTTCTTCTTTAGTAGCCTTCACTGATTGAAATTTCTTTGAAGTTGGCTGCTAAATAAGTATTACTGAAATGTCTCTGTCTAAGAAGAAGGCATCCAGTGATCCAAAGCAACCATCGGTGCTTCAGTTATTTGCTAAGAACAGAATTACAGCAGATACTGCACATGCTGAACATACAGTGAAGAAATCGAGACCTGAAGATAGTGTTCTGTTAGCTGGTATGCATGAATCTGATAGTAGTAGTATAGTTTCAGAGCTTAGTTATGCTGCTACAGGCCCATTACTTGTTGCTTCACCCTCACCCTCTGATGCATGTGAAAGCACATTCTCCAATGCATGTGAAAGCACATCATTGCCATCTAGTGAAGGCCACTCATTTTCAGTGGGTGAGTGTGTTGATCATGATACTGTGCCAAGTGACACATCTGCTACTCCTTACCAAGCTCCAGTTCAGCCAAAGTGTGTTTTCCCTGTGACAAAATCACGTAAATGTAATGGTGATTACAAAACTCATAAGTGGGTAGAATATTCAATACAGAGAGATGCTGTATAATATTTTGCATGCAGGCATTTTACTAGCACTTGTACTGCACCTGGAAGTGGAGGCCGTGAACGAGAAAACATTCCTTTTGTCGATATTGGTTTCTGTAAATAGGAAAAAATTGGTCATGCCTTAACAAAGCACAGCGAGTCTGAGAAACACAAAGCTTCTGTTGTAGCATGGTGTGAATTTAACCATATGCAGTCTTCATCAGGACATCAGTCAGTTGTGAGATGGCTTGAAAAAAATAGGGACATTGAAACTGAAGAAAATAGATGCCATGTTGAATTACTACTGCATGTAGTTTGTTACCTAGGATGGCAAGGTCTTGCTTTCAGAGGTGGTGATGAGTCAACAAATTCCGATAACAAAGGCAATTTTATTGAGTTACTGGAAACATTATCTGCACATGACTCAAAATTAAAAGAAAAAATGTCTAGGAGATACGGTTATTATACTTCTCCAGAGTAGCAAAATGATTTGATTAACATAGTTGCAACATTAATACGAGAGAAAATTGTAAGTAAAGTTACAAAATATTTCTCTGTTTTAGTCGATGAAACTAAGGATGTATCACACAAATGTAACCCCTCACCCCTGCCTTTTTGCCAAAACGACAGGTGGCATGCTGTTGAAGCTGACAGCAGTACCTGGTGGGGACCTGGGTCCGGGGAGGATGAGGTTACTCAGCACAGGGTGACCTAGGTTTGGCTACTCTGCACAGGGGCACCCAAGTAAATCCAAACACAGGAAGCAATAACTGTAATGTCCAGAACCAGGAATGGGATTCTTCAGTGTGGCTTTTATTCACATACTAACTGAACAAAACAAAGCATAGACGGACCCCCATGGGGCTACATTTCCTGGTAATGCAGATTAGAGATGACAGAACACTTTATCACCATTTCCAGCCCTCAGGCTCTGAACCCACCAGGCACACAGGCCTGACTTGCACGCAGCTTTGGGTACATAGCCCGACTTGTACACACTTGAGTTTTCCCCACTGGCCCGGCTCCCCCGCCGGCCACTTGATCCGCGGTCCATTGGAAGAATTAACCAATTATCCCATTCAAGGTCCATTGGAAGAATGAACCAATTATCCCATTTGTGGTCCATTGGAAGAATGAACCAATTATCCCATTCGCAGTCCATTGGAAGAATGAACCAATTATCCCATTTGCGGTCCATTGGAAGAATGAACCAATTATCCCATTTGCGGTCCATTGGAAGAATGAACCAATTATCCCATTCACAGTCCATTGGAAGAATGAACCAATTATCCCATTCGCAGTCCATTGGAAGAATGAACCAATTATCCTGTCGTGGCTCCCCACACCACACTAGAGTCTACGACTCCTAGAGAGAATTTTCCTTACAATCCCACATCTGGGTACCTCCCCCATCACTGGCCAAGTGCCTGAGGCAAAGTAGAAACCACAGAAGAAATCGGTAGAGGTGGACCTGGTCACTAAAGATGGGGGGCCACCCACCTCCAGCTCCCACAGCCCATACCTGGCCATTTCTCTGGGAAAACTGAGTAATTCCTTTGCTGAACTTCTAAATGTAGTTCAAAGGGTAGAAGTCTGTCACATCTCCTCTACATATTATTTGCATCACACAAAACTCTGCGGTTTGACACTACCTTTACTTGCTTGGCCCATTTCTCTAGGCTTCCCAATATGTAGTTCAATCCCTAGATTTTCACACAAGTCCCAGGGTGAAGAAAACATATGCCCTTTGAGCCAGAGCAGACACTCACTCTTAAGTTGCAGGTGCTCCACAGGCAACTCACAAATCTTCCATCTTCCAAAATAAATCTTGGACTAAACAGGCAGCTTTTCCTCCACTAGCAGGATTAAGGGGATTGCCCCAGGAATCTGCTGGGAATCTTTACATCCCCCCCCGGAGGGAGGGGGCACTGAGACACGAACAGCGGTCTCCACCACTTGAGTACAAACTTCACTCCTTCTCCCCAGCCAAACTGCAGACTCTCACTTTTAAAATTCTCAACGTTCTATCTAACCTTTGCTGCAGATTCCAATGTGGCTTATGCAGCTGCGAAAGTTCTATTGGTGATGTCATCCCTCAGTCTCAGCTGAGACTGAGAACAGAGTGAGACAGTGTGAAACCCATTTAACTGGAGTTTCACAAGCTGCCTTCCCTGCCTACCACTAGGTCTTACTGGGATTCTAGTAACCCCGGGTAACAAGCGGGTTACACAAAGAGCAACTCAGCTTTGTAATCCGTTTTGTTGACGGAGATGGTAATATCTGTGAAAAAACACTTGGCTGCTACCGCGTGGATAAACTGGATGCTGGTAGTTTGGCTGGTGCCATCAATCAGGCAGTATGTCAGGCTGGACTGCAGTGGAAGCACTGTGTGGCACAGTGCTATGATGGAGCCTCTGTCATGAGTGGGTGCTTCAGTGGAGTACAAGCAAGAATAAGAGAGATTGCTCCTCAAGCTGTTTATATTCATTGTCATGCACACAGACTGAATCTTGTCTTGGTGCAAACAATAATATATCAGAAGTGAAAGAATTTTTCAGCATCTTACAGGCTGTTAATGCATTTATTTCTCAGAGTTCACTAAGACATGAGTTGTTTGTTAAAGCTCAGAAAGAAGAAGGTCTACAAGTTCTGGAACTGGAACGACTGTGTGGTACACGGTGGTTTTACTGGTACAACTGTGTCAAGAAATTTCAGTTGCATCTACAGTCCATTATCATAACACTTCATGCTATTCAGTCACAAAACACTGACAAAGAGGCAAGTAGTGAAGCAAAAAGTCATCTGTTTAAAATTCAGAACTTCACCTTTGTAGTAACACTGTACAGCCTAGAAACAATTTTAAGGAAGGTATAATCGGTGTCTGAGGAACTTCAGAGAAAAGATCTGGATTTGCCAAGTGCCTGTAATCTTGTTCAGTCTTCGAAAAGTGAGCTCTTGTCTCTACATAATGATTCACAGTGGCAAAAGATTTACAAGGAGGCACAACAAGCTGCTGATTACTGTGGCATTGATTATGATGTACAAGCCACTTTGCACACAGGAAGGCCACTGAGCAAACATCAGTTGAGCCGAAAACTGACAGAATTTTTTGTTTCATCCACTTTGGGGAAACGGACTGTAAATATAGAAATTCAGGACATTTCTGCAAGATCTAACAGCGACAGGCTTAAACAGGAAATATACCTGGCCTGCACTGACAGGTTTGTTACTGATCGTGATTCATGCTTCACAAGTAATCTGGACCTCTTTAAAGCTGTTGCTGCTCTCAACCCAAAGGATGACAGTTTTCTGAATTACTCTGCTTTAAAGGTCCTAGCAGAATCTTACCCAGGAGCAAATATAGACACAATTGTGTTAGAATCACAACTGGAATCAGCAAAGACATACCTACAGAACAAAAAATGCAAAGTATTCATTGTATCAGACAACAGTTGCAATGCCTTTGTAATGCATTTCCAGAAGTCCTGGAGATTTTGAACCTGGTGCTGGCACTTCCTGTGACCACAGCTTCAAAGGAACTTTTCTTCTCATGCATGAAAAGAGTGAAAACTTACCTAAGAAATAGCTATGGTGACAGATGACTCAGTGACTTAATGATGATGGCATGTGAGCCACTGTTGGTGAAGCAGCTAGACCTATCAGTAGCAATAGACAGATTTCCTCAGATGTGTTCAAGAAGATACCCATTACTGAAGTAACATTACTATCTACAGTCAGCCATCAGTCATGTGTGCTACTAGTGTCTCCAGTCAGCCACCAGTCAGTGTGCGAGTTCTGTCCTAGTCATCTCCACTACCAGTCCAGTTTGCAACTTGTGCCTCCAGTCAGCAACCAGTCCAGTGTGCCAGCAGTGTTGCCAGTCAGCCAACCAGCAGTCCAGTCTGCCAGTAATGTCTCCAGTCAGCCAGAAGTCAGTGTGCCAGTTCTGTCCCAGTCAGCTCAGCAACGAGTCCAGTTTGCAGCTTGTGCCTCCAGTCAGCAACCAGTTCAGTGTGCCAGCAGTGTTACCAGTCAGCCAACCAGCAGTCCAGTCTGCCAGTAGTGTCTCCAGTCAGCCAGCAGTCAGTGTGCCAGTTCTGTCCCAGTCAGCTCAGCAATGAGTCCAGTTTGCAACTTGTGCCTCCAGTCAGCAACCAGTCCAGTGTGCCAGCAGTGTTACCAGTCAGCCAACCAGCAGTCCAGTCTGCCAGTAGTGTCTCCAGTCAGCCAGCAGTCCAGTTTGCAAGTTGTGCCTCCAGTCAGCCAGCAGTCCAGTCTGCCAGTAGTGTCTCCAGTCAGCCAGCAGTCAGTGTGCCAGTTCTGTCCCAGTCAGCTCAGCAACGAGTCCAGTTTGCAACTTGTGCCTCCAGTCAGCAACTAGTCCAGTGTGCCAGCAGTGTTACCAGTCAGCCAACCAGCAGTCCAGTTTGCCAGTAGTGTCTCCAGTCAGATACCAGTCCAGTTTGCAACTTGTGCCTCCAGTCAGCAGCGAGTCCAGACTGCCAGCCTTTTCTCCAGTCAGATACCAGCCCAGTGTGCCAGCAGTGTCTCCAGTCAGCCAGCAGTCTGCCAGCAGTGTCTCAACTCAGATACCAGTCCAGTCAGCCAGCAATTCAGTATGCTAGCAGAGTCCCCAGTCAGATATCAGTGTGCCAGCAGTGTCACCAGTCAGCCAGAAGTCCAGTGTGCCAGCAGCCAGTGTCTCCAGTCAGCTTAACTACCAGTCCAGAGACAGTTTGCCAGTTTTGTCTCCAGTCAGCTACCAGTCCAGTTTGCCAGCAGTGTGCCCGACTAGTCAGCGGTCCAGTGTGCCAGCAGTCACCAGTCAGCTCCCAGCACTTCCAATCATCTACCATCCCAATCTCCAGTGTACCAGCAGTGTCTCCAGCCTCCAGGCAGGTAATAACACTCCTATGTCCTTTGCTTTACCACTTTCATGGGTGTTTGGGAGGGAGTTTATGTTCTTTTAAATTATTGTAAGAGGGAGTAGTAGCCTAGGTGTGGAGAGTTAAAGAGTACTTTCATTTGCTTTGCTGCAGTAATTGGAAGTCTGGAAGACTTTCTTTTGTGTAACCCTGGGACTCAGTTCTTTTTCCTTTTATTACAATTTTTATTTACAGGTTTTTTGGGTTACAATTTTACTAGGATCTTTTCTTTTATTACTTTTTTCTTTACAGGTTTTTGGTCAGTGAGTTTTAATCGGTTCTTTTTCCTTTTATTATTTTTTTCTTTACAGGTTTTTGGTGTGATTTTTTTTTCATCAGTTCATTTTCCTTTTATTACTTCTTTTACAGGTTTCATTGTGTCATTTCTTTTACTAAGCTCTTGTTTTAACAGAGAAGAAGTAAAGTTATCTCCATGGTTCAAGGTTCAGAGTATACTTTCATAACAGTATAATTTTTCTCATGTTTTGATGTGTATTTTTTATGTACTGTAAGGTATTGGTATAGAGACGGTTCTTTATTTTTAGCAGTGTGTGCCTTAGCTTGTATAGTACCAGTCATTTAACATGAACAGTGTGGTAATATTTTTTGGACACAGACAGTGTGGTAATATATAGAGGATAATGCCTGATGTATAGGTGATAACCATGGTATAATCACTTTGAGTGGTGTCTAGGGCATCAGTAAACCTAGAGTGCACAGCTTGAGAGGTTTACAATTGCCCTAGCAACCATGAGAGATGATTACACCCTGGTTATCACCTGTATATCATGCATTGTCATTTATAGTGTACGGGACTCGACATGAGAAGTTACTCCCCCCCTCCCCAAACACAAGTAATTTAGCCTTACCTTATTAATGAATCTGCACTACACCCACACGATTGTTTAGGAAAACAATTTATTAGGATTCATGGATTGAATGACAGTGGGCCAAAATAGCACCAGAGTTAAAATCTCTATAATGTATGTTAGAACGCTGTTAACCTTAGGAAATCATCATTTCCTAAGGTTGTTAACCTATCGATGTGACGTAGATATGTTGTTAACCTATCGATCCTACGTCACATCGATAGGTTAACAACAGCGAGTGGTCTGCGCATGTGCGCACTTTTTTTTCGATGGGTAACCAACTGAAGGGAAACCAATGGGGAAGGACCGAAGGGCCGCGGCAGTGACTTTTTAAAAAATGTAAGCCGTTTAATTTTTGATAGTGGGACCATACATTATAAAATAATGTATGTCCTCTATCGGCAACGGTCAATTTAACGTCTCAAGGTTGCCATGGCGACTATAGCAAACTCTCTCGAGCTTGGGTCTCAAGGTTTACATGGGCGCCCTGGCAACCTCTTGACTGTTAATTGACCGGTTAACGATAGAGGACCATACATTATCCTCTATATCAGACATAGTGATTGCTAGACTCAGTAACAGTAAATGGTGACAATTGGAATGTTATTTGAATACCGTACTGAGACTAACAATCACATTCTGGGTATGCAGAATACTGAATAACACTGGCATTCCATTTTGTAAACTCACTGCTATGACATAGAGAGATAGGTTTATAAGGTTCTGACATCACAACAGTGGGATTACAAGGTTGTAATCTGTTTGATTTCAATGGGTAATAAGGGCTACCCATGCATTATAATATTGTTTAATATTTATACAGTTGAGGAATGGGACTTTCACTATACTGATGATTCCATAATTTGATGAAAACTAGCTATTTAATTTGAAACAACATCTGTAATGACCCATTTCAGATTTATATTCAGACTTTACTATCCAATTCACACCCATTTTTAAATTACTTGGTAACTAGCTCTATGTCACATTGACAAATGCCACCCTCTCTGGCTCCGCCCACACCGTGGCCACACCCACATCATGCCCACCCCATCTTGCTACCCCTATGATTTCGCTGAAATGACACCACTGATTACATGATTCTCTTGAGCGTACCAACATGAATTTACCTGCAGCTTATTAATAATCACTATTTGGGCAGTTTGAGCTGCCAAGTGATGCAGTTTGAAGTCTGGCAGACCCATCCATCCCTTTTCTCTTGGAAGAGTCAAAGTATTTGGACCCACTCTGATGCATTTACCTAGCCACAAGAATTTTAGAGTGAGTTTCCAGAGAAGAAGCCACATGGTTTGGGGAATCATTGTAGGAGGTGCCTGAAAGAAAAACAGCAGGCGGGGAAGGACATTCATCCAGAGAACTGCCACCATTCCCCCTAGTGAGTGTTAGTAAGGTCCATGTGTTCAGATCCTCTGCTATTCCATTCAGTAGATAGGTGATTAAGATGAAAAAGCTTTGCCAGTCTAGATGTGATCTGAAAAATGTAAAATGACACATATCTCCATAATACAAAGCATCATGGGAAGTATATGCAAATTACAATGAGTTTAGACTTGTTCCTCTTTAAGCAAGAGTGTACAGTGCCAAGAGGCCTCTCACACACTATGACAAGGCTGTAGACAGAAGACACAGACACGTATTTTATCCTGCACAGGACACATCAGTGCACCTCATCTGTAATAGTTTTTCAAACCATGACTGGTTCATTCTTCCCATGGGCTGCTATAGACGAGGCACACTGATGAGTCCCATGTAGGTCAAAGCACATGTCTGTGTCTTCTGTTTTCAGCCTTTGCAGAGTGTGTGAGAGGTCACTGGGCACCATACACTCTTTATTTAAACAGAACCTGTTTCAAGACTTTTATGGTAATTTGCATATACTTCTCATAGAAACATGGAAGCATAGAAGTTGATGGCAGGTAAGGACTGTAAGACCCATCCATTCTGCCCAGTTCTTTTTCTGCCTTATAAATGTGCCATTGGCCTTTGCTCTGTCAATGGCCTATCTATTCATACTCATCTGTATTGCTCACTTATGCCTATCCCATGCCTGTTTGAGGCCCTGCACTGCATTCATATCCACCACTTCCTGAGGTAGGCCGTTCCATACATCCACCACCCTTTCTGTGGAAAAGAACTTCTTCACATTTCCCCTTAATCGGTCTCCCTCTAATCTCATGCTGTGTCCTCTTGTCCTGCTATTTTTCTTATATTGAAACATGTTAGACTCTTTCACCTTGTTAATGCTCTTAAGGTGTTTGAATGTTTCAATCATATCACCTCTCTCCCTCCTTTGCTCTAGGGTATACATGTTGAGCTCCGTTAATCTGTCCTCATATGTTTTCTGATTCAGTCCCTGCACTGTTTTGATTGCCCTTCTTTGGACTGCCTCAATTTGGTTTATGTCCTTGTGAAGGTGTGGCCTCCAGTACTGTATGCAGTACTCCAAATGGGGACTAACCAGTATCTTATAAAGAGAGATTATTACCTCCCTCTTCTGACTTGTGATACCCCTACTAATACACCCCAACATCCACCTAGCCTTATCTACTGCTTTAGTGGTCTGCTTGGATGATTTCAGGTCATCTGTGATGATGATGCCCAGGTCTCGTTCTTCCCTTGTGACTGTCAGCAACTCCCCTCCCAGCCCATAGGTGGCTTCAGGATTTCTCTTCCCTATATGCATGATCTTGCACTTCTTTGCATTAAACCCCAGTTGCCACTCTTTTGACCATTTTGCCAGTTTATCCAGATCTCGTCTCATTCTGCCCACCCCATCTGGATCATCTACTCTGTTGCAGATCTTGGTGTCATCTGTAAAAAGACAAACCTTACTATCCAGTCCATCTGCAATGTCACTGATGAAGATATTGAAGAGGACTGGCCCCAGAACTGATCCCCGAGGTACCCCACTTGTGACTTGCATTTCTTCTGACTGTATACCATTTACCACCACTCTATTTTTTCTGCCCATCAACCAGTTTGCAACCCAGTTGACCAACTTCTGACCCACCCCAAGCCTACACAGCTTATTAATCAATCTTCTGTGTGGAACAGTATTGAACGCTTAGCTTTCCCTTGGTCCACCACTCTGGTTACCCAGTCAAAGAAATCTATGAGATTAGTTTGACAGGACCATCCTGTTGTAAACCCATGCTGTTTTTGATACTGTGCTCCTATGGATTCCAGGTATTGCACTATCCTTTCCTTAAGGAGTGCCTCCATAATCTTGCCCTCTACTGAGGTAAGACTGACTGATCTGTTATTCCCTGCCTCTTCACTGCTACCACTCTTATGGAGCGGGATCACATGAGCTCTTCTCCAGTCTTCTGGGACCTCTCCTGTGCTCAGCGACTTACTAAACAGTTCTGATAATGGCTCTACTAGTTCCACCCTTAGCTCCTTTAGTATTCTGGGATGTGTGCCATCAGGTCCCATTGCCTTGTCCACCTTGAGCTTATCAAGCTCTTGTAGGACCCTTTTTTTTGTGAAGGGACTAGCACACACCTCCCTCCCCTCTGTGTCCATGGTGCTGAGCTGTAGGCCCTGCCCTACCTTCTCTTCAGTAAATACTGAGCAGAAGTATCTATTAAGGATAAATGCTTTTAGATGGTCCTCCTCCTCACATGCCCCCTTATCCCCTTTAATCTTACTAATACCCCCTCTGGACTTTCTCCTTTTGCTAATGTATCTATAGAAAGTCTTGTCACCTTCTTTTACTGTTTGTGTTATTGTTTTCTCAGTCGGGGAATTTGTCTGCCTTACTGGCTTCCCTGCTTCCCTTAGGAAAGTTTGGTGTGCCTCCCTATCTTCATCCTGCTGCGTTCGTTTCCTTATATTTCCTGAAGGCCAGCCTCTTGGCTCTGACCTTTTCTGCTACTGATTTTGAGAACCAAAATGGATTCCTTCTTCTTTTGCACTTCCTTTTCTCTCTAACACAATGGGATGTTGCTTCAAGTATTGCATCCTTAATGCTTGCTCACTTCGCATGTACCCCTCACCAGTATTTCTTTTTGCCAGGGTTATCTTTACTCTGTTGGCCATCTTATCAAAATCAGCTCCTCTGAAGTCCCATATTTTTGCCATGGAATGGGATGATTTAGTTCCAGTGTCCAAATTGAACCATACCATGTGATGGTCACTGGCTCCCAGGTGACCTTCCTCCTGAAGATCTATGATCCTTTCCCTGTTAATCAGATGGCTTACATTATGGGGATATGTGAAATTTTACATTTCATTGAAACCTGGCTTTATTGCCAATGCCCTGCCCAGGTAACCATTGCCTTAGTGCTTTTGTGCTGAGGTTCTTTGACTTTCAGGTGTGATATGGACCCCTAGAAATGCATATTTTGAGGAGTTCATTTAAACAGAAAAGTCCCCTTGAAGGTCAGTGGACAGATGCTTGTAACTATGATTGCCTCCAGTTTAATATAATTAATTTTTTAACCAGAAATGAAACCAGAATCATCTAATTCTTTGCAAGGGGCCAGGGTACAATGGCCAGGATATTGCAGAAAAAAAAAGAGAGAGAACCATCCATGTAGAGGGCCAATTTCTGTTCCATCACCCCCACCTGTATCCCCCAATTATCAGGATTCTGCCTCACCACCACTGCTAAGGGTTTTACACATATTGCAACTAGTAAGAGAGATAGGGGCATCCCACCTGGTTTCCCGGTGGACTCAGGAGAGGAAAGTGGGTAGACATTACTCCGTAACCTGGACTGCTGTTGCCAGACTCTGATTAAGTGAATTTATGCATCCTTCGAAGAGCAAATCAAATCCCACATTTCCCAGAGTTTGCTGCAAGAGAGCCCAGTCCATCCAGTCAAAGGCCTATTTTCATCAATAGAGATGGCCAGTTGGAACTGCATATTTGTCTGCTATGATGAAAGGGAATAACAGAGGCACTGGATATCATCATGAATAGGGACAGCGTTTTCTGGATATGAAATTATCCCAGTTCTGGTGGTTAAAAATGACCAGTTTTGGAGAATTACAGATACCCTTCAGAATACACTGTAGAACTGGAAATTTTCACTGTAAAAGTATTTTAGTTTTACAGTGAGACATTTTCATCAAATGTATTCATCATTTCCTGCCTTTACATATCCAAATAGAATACCCACTGGCTGAAATTCTGTGTCCTGCTGTTTGTGCTCTGAATTAAATGTCCTACTTGCAGCTCCCCAGGGTTCTCTCTGAAAAGAAATCCTGACTGGATTGGTTAACTTTTTCAACCTGCCAATTCTTTAATCCTAATTCCATGACTTGCTGCATCAGCACTAACAGCACTGTTTTAGTAATCCTCTACAGTGTATAAGTGTATTCCCTCATTTCACCTGCTGCCTACTGATGCACTGAGCCAAACTCAGTCAGCTCCCCATCCCCCACAAAAAGAAAAACCTGACTGGGGTGGTTTATCCTATAGGACACAGTCTGCAATGTGGTCCCTTACTGTTGAATGATGTGCTCCTGATTTCCACATCTCAGCCTCCCTGACCGTTATACTCACACCATCCCAACCCACCCTCACCAGAACAAATACACCAAAATTTACAGCCAAACTATCACAAATGTATAAGTGTGCCCCTCTGTATTTCTTTTATTTATATTTATTTGTTTTATCGCACTCATTTAGATTGGAGGGAGGGGTTTGCTTTCATACAGGAAATGTTTGGATACTCCACTAAGCTTGCATATGGGATGCAGCTACTGTATTAAACTATCAGTGCAGGATACTCTAGGAGCACAGAAAACAACACGTTTAATGTTCTCAATTGTCCAGTGCTCCCATCTTAAGTAAAACAATGATTTGTGCTTTCCTAATGGCCATTATGCTGATTTTTTTCTCCATGACAACTCTGCAGTGAAGCACAGTTCAGCATTTTTTGAAGACAGGTGAGCAAAAACAGCAACTTTGGATCCAGGCTGCAATTTCAGCAAAAACTGCAGCGATTTCAGTGATCACCAGAATTCACTGGCCCTAATCATGAAGGTTCCACCCCTTAATAAATCCCATTTTATCTGTGTGGGCTAGGCTTCCCACCCTTAACTGCAGTCATCTAACTAAGATTGATGTAAATATTCTCAGACCTACCAGGAGGATCAATACTGGGTAACAGCACTAGCATTTGGTGGAGTCCTTGTCAGGTTTTTAAAGAACAGAAATCTGAGCCATATGCCAAGTAAGAGAAACCACCGTTCCCTCCAATACCCCATGTAAAATCATAACAATTCCAGGCACAGTTCTCCCCACATGGTTTGCAGAATTTGGTGGTGATACCATCTAACCCTGGTGGCTTTCCATTCTTTAAATCTTTCAGCACTGCCTCCACCTCTGCCCCTGTGATAGGCACTTCTTGTTCTTCTGCCAGCCTCTTAAATCAGAATGAGCAGTCTGAGTTTCTGGAATTATGCTTTGATTTGGTCCCCGTGAGAGTGATCTCTCTCTCCTGCCTGTAGAATGATTGGTACTACTCAGTGAGTGTGCTTGCTATCTTTCCTGGGTGTGTAACCATCTGATGTGTATTCCCCATATTTTTAACACTGCCTTGTTAGCTATTTGCCTGTGTAAGTTTTACTTTGAATAGCATAATTACCCTTTCATTTTCTTTTCAGTGTAAGTTTGGAAACAGAGTTTGTACTCTTTAATGCTAGGAATCAAGGCATCATCCATTATTATTTTATGTAAAGCTTCAATATCAGATATCTCATGTTCTAGTTTAAATCCATTAGCCATACTCCTTCCTTTCCCTAGAAGCATATTTAATGATTTCCCCTGTTAACGCCAAATTTCAACCATCCCACCTGTCACTCAAGGAAGTAGTACTTAATATGTTATGGCAGAAGTATTCCTTGATTTGGGATTGTAACATTTCTACAAACTATGATAATTAGCAAGGAACTGTTAAGATGGCTCATTGGAGGCAGGATGTAGCTAGCCATCGGCTGTGCAAGACGCATGCTAAGCTGAATTTAATGTTTTATTTTAAGTAATTTATAATTTGAAGAACTGATACAAATTTACTGTATAGTTCAATCTGCTTATACAACTAGATGAGATGAGATGATGCTTGTGTAACTTGATTTACTTTCGTGGCTTTCTGCCTCTCTATCTGTGGGATATACCACCCTGTAGGGGTATGACATAAGGAACCCTATAGGAGGGTTCCCCCCCTACAGGTGCCATGGGAATGATTGTGTTGGCTAAAGGTAGCTTAGGAAGAAGCCCACGAGTAAGAGAGGTGAGCCACTGGAGGAGGAGGGATGGATGGTGGGCAACAAGAAATGAATCCTAAAGAGCCCCAGGATGAATGGCCTTATAATCCTGATGAGGGAGTGACATAGTTGCTCCGCCCATCGAACCTCGGGCTTAAAGCCCTCCCATTTAATGTGCTTATGCAACTAGATAAGATGGTATGATGCTTGTGTAACTTGATTTACTTTTGCGGCTTTCCTCCTCTCTATCCATGGGATATAACACCCTGTAGGGGTACGATGCAAGGAACCATAGAGGAGGGTCCCCCCTACAGGTGGCATGGGAATGATTGTGTCAGCTAAAGGTAGCATAGGAAGAAGCCCAAAAAGAATATCCAATTGGGTGTTGAGCATTGAAGAGGCAAGGACTATTAATGAATGAATTCTGAGAAGATGATTATGGGCAGACTTCCAAGGGAGAGAGGGGAAAGCCAGTGCCATTATCTGCCTCTGTCCAACAGTGGAACCTAACTAATTAACCTAAGAAAGCACTAACTCTAACTAATATTATGATCATTGGCACCGAGGAGAGTAAAAAAAGGAGGAAACCTCTGGGGATCCAAAACCTAGGTCGCCTTCCCTCCAGGCAGACAACATTTGCTTTAAGGATGTATGTTGTTAAAGAGAAAGATATGAGTAGGGAAGATGACTGGATAGGGAAACCCCCCCAAAAGAAAGCACAGATCGAAGAAGGAACGTGAAGCAGCAGAGAACAGTGAGGGATATGCCAAGGAGTTGATGGGAAGGAGTAGATCCAGGTAGAATTCAGGGGAGCAAGGGGTATCCAGATGCGCTGTTGAGAAGACTGAGGATGATGAAGACTGATTGCGATCACTGCAGGAGTGCAGCAGTCCAATACGAGAAGACATGAAGATGGACGATGACGAAGATGGATGACAATGAGTGCTGCAGAGGCACAGCGGGTTGATGAGGTAGCATAAGACCTCATGAGAGGTATGCTCAATTGATCGATTTGAGTGTGAGGAACAGGAGACAGAAAATGAACTTGAAAGGAAGAGGAGACAGGAAATGAACTTGAAATTGAACTAGGACGACGGTGGTATGCTCGATAGAGCAATGTGACTAAGTAGACTCCTCAATAGGAGGTAGATTCAGAAATAAACTTGAAAAAGAACTTGAACTATGGTGGAGAGCCTCCAGCCAGCCCTTAGCAAAGGGTGATGGACAGGAAGACATGGCGCTTGAGTGGAGATAGAGTCAAATCGAGGTAGCAGGGATAGATGAGGAGTGCAGCCATGAGTGGAGTGATTCCATGATGGCTAGCATGAGAAAAGGCATGATGAGAGATGGAACCATGAGGAGAGATGGAAGCCATGATTGGAGCAAATCCTTGGTGACTGATGATGGATGGATGATCATGGAGTGAAGCCATGATTGGAGTGACCCCTTGATGGCTGGTATGAAATTATTTATTTATTTATTTATTTATTTTATTTAGCTTTTGTTGACCGGGTAAGTGCACTAGACAAATCCTGCCTATTTTCAGGCACGACCCGGGTGAGGGGGATACAGATGAATGCCAACTGACCTTGAACCACATTAAGCTGTTGGTGGTATTTTTAGTGAATGAGGGTAATTTGGCCAGGACACCGGGGAAATTCCCCTACCCTTTTTGATAAGTGCCATGGGATCTTTAACATCCACCTGAACTACCACCAATCCAGGCAGATGGGACCTCGGTTTAACGTCTCATCTGAAAGACGGCACCTCAGAAGTGCAGCACCCCTCTCATGCTGCACTACAGTGTCAGTATTGGGATATTAACCCAAGTGCCAGATGTGGGAACTGAACCCACAGCCGTCTGATCTCCCGGCCTCAGAGGTGAGTGTGCTACCTACTGAGCCACTGACACTGAGTATAATAAGTAATAAGTAAATAATAAGTGGTGAATGATGACCAGAGTCATGAAACTGATACATGCGGCAGGAGGGCTGTGGGTCGATGAGGTGGCATATGATTAATGATAGGTAACCAGATACAGGATAGGGGAAACCAAAAAAGAAGTTACTGGACAAGGAAGGAGGGAGAGCACCCACTAGATGGAGGAATGAATGAAGGAATGAAGGAATGAATGAATGAACTCAGAGTGGCAGATCAAATTAGCCAGCATATGAGTCATCAATCAATCATCTTTATTTCTAAAGCACGTTTTAAAACCAAGGCGCTTTACAGAGAAATCATACAAACATATAAATTTTAAAAACAGACATAAATTAATCAACCATAACTAGGATATGCTAAACTAAATAAATGACTTTTTAGCTCCATTTTAAATCTCTCGGCGGTTGGACACTCTCTTAACCAACGAGGTAGAGAATTCCACAGGGTTGGTGCTGAAAAAGCAAAAGCATGAGATCCTGATGTTTTTAATTGAACCCTTGGAATCTCCAGCAATCCCTCGTTGGCGGAGCGGAGAGGACGGAGGGTGCAATTGGGTACCAACAGATCTTTCAGGTAGCCGGTATATATATATATATATATATATATATATATATATAGGTATGCCCAAAAGAAATACCAATGGCAGGCCAGACGTGCACAGCAAATGGCTGGAATGCGTAGAAACGTAGTACTGAATGAAGAAATAATGCAGACAACTCCCAACCAGTTGAAGTAGTTAAACAAAGAGCTAATGGCTAAGTGTAGCGCCAACAGAATAAAGAATGAAATAATGCAGGAAACATGATCAGAATATTTTCAGTGCTAAAAGAACACAGTGAACCCAACAAGCAGGTTATGTGTGGTACAGAGCTAACTGAAGGGCAACTCAAGGCACTGCACAACCTTCTGACCTGAAACTTTACTTCATAAGTGTAGAGTGTAGAGGGAGAATGTGGCTACACGAGTGGTACCCTCTGTTCTGCAAATGCGAACCTTCAACCCAGCAGATATATGTGAATGAAGTACAATATGATCCATTTTTATCTTACCCCATGTACAACCAAACCAAAAAAAAATTGTAGAATGACCAGATAAAGAAGATCTATAACTTTAGAAGAAATTAAGAATTTGAGAAGACACAACGGTAACCCAGTCACACTAGTAGGTGTTCAGAATGGTTGTTAAGAGAGACCCCGTAACAGCATATAAAGCTAGCAATGTCCCCTATGCATTTTAAGTGCAGTCCTTTACTGCTTTTTGAATGCCTTCCCTGCCAAAACATGGGGTTTTGTATTGGATCCCAAGAATGAAAGATGCCCCAAAACAGATTTCTTGACTCCGTGATTCATAGGGTACGGGAATGGCGGCAAGGAATGAGCAAGGAGCAATGCGGTGTGGCAGCCATGTGAATGGCAGTGCCACCAGAGCTAAACATCAAAATGCTGGCGGAGGTAGTGAGAGGAGGAGACAAAGAGTCAGGAGTGAGAACGAAGCTGACGGAGGAGAGAAACAAGATGGATCCTGAGGCAGTAGCAGCAGGCCCCAGAAGTTGGCTCACCTGATGGCTATAGGAATAGGCAGAGGCACGGGCACAGAGGGGCAATGGAAGCTGAGGGGCTGCAGAGACAAAAGTGCCAGCACAGCAAAGGGATGGCCTCCACCAAGAGAGAAGCAGAAGAAACAGAAGGGTGATGGAGAACAGAGACCCCCGGGAGCCACAGCAATCTGGGAGAGAAAGCGAGAGGGAGTGAAGGGGGGGATGACGAAAGTGGGAGACAGAACTGGCAGCCGCTGGAAGCAGCAGAGGAAATAAACAAAAGAGCTGGGACAGCAGCAGCAGAGGGATGGTGCACAGGGTGAGGAGTATGAGGAAACAAGAGAAAAGGACGGGTGAGCAGCCAGAGGCACAATGAAAAGGGACAATCCCATAGCAAAGGGAGGCAGCACCTCCGGCCACAACAAGAAACAAATCCTGAAGAGCCCCAGGATGAGTGGCCTTATAAGCCTGATGGGGGAGTGATGTATTTACTCCGCCCATCGAACCTCAGGCTTAAAGCCCTCCCATTAAAACTGCTAAGATAGAATAAAATGGGGAAGCCTTGGAACCAACTGCCACCTGATTCCACCACTAAAACTATCTTCAAGCCTAAGCAGATGTCTCATGGCTTGAATACAGCACTGTCACAACCTGGAGAGTGGGCCCAGAACAATGATATCACACATATAAGAACTCACTGCAAGTTGTGAGCCACTTTCTACAAGTGATTGAAAAACACATTGTGGACTTTCTACATGACTTCATGCTGTAGAGCAATCAGTCATTTCCTTCTAGGAGACAGTCAAGGGGGGTGGAGGCACATGCAGAGAAGACCTTGGCCACCACTATAACCATGCTGGGTAAGTCACCCATGCTCCACAAGAGACTGGTATCAGCAGAGCTAGCACTGAGAGACCAGAACATAAGATTGATGGGATTCCCAGAGAACCAAGAGAGAACAGACTTAATCACATTTCTAGAGTCCTGGCTACCAGTTCATCGAAACAATGTGTTAAAATATAATTTGCTTTCATGATCAATCAGCTATGATTCCAGCCTTGCTCTATAGATCGTACAAAACAAAAGAAAATTGGCTCAGGTTTTCCTTTTCAACCTACTGCATAAACAATTATGATAATTATAATGAATTTGCATGGGCAACATTGGATTTGTATATAGAAAAAGATTTTATTATCCCAGTACAACATAAGCAAATAAGAATATATGGCATAAATATATGAAGTCCAGTAAATATTGCACAAAGCAAAATAAACATAAAGAAGTGAAACTTAAACACAATATGTGGTATTAGCAAACTTTTTTAAATAAAAAAACTTATTTTTGCATAAGTATTTGCAAAAGTTCCTTTCCAAAGACATTCTAAACAGTTACTTTGCATGGATGTTCCAAAGAATCTCTTTGCATAGCTTAAAGAATTTCTTTGCATATAAAATGCCTTGAACACTATCAAAAATCTCAACCAGAAACTCGAACTCCTCTATCACATTCGCCCACACCTCACACTTGGCTTATGACAAAAAATCTCCTCTGCATCCCTCCTCCCCCTTCTATCCTAAGCTGCACCCCTCCTCCTCATCACTAACTCTGCCTCCATGTCCCTCCTCTCTCAGGCATACCACCAGGTGGGTCTCTTTGCCTTGGGGGCCCCTGCCCGCTCTCACCATTGTGATATTCTCACCTCACTGGGGTGGTCCTCATACGAAGCAAAACTGAGGTACTCCACCCTGAGCCTCATGTTTAAACTTGTCCACAAATTCACCCCTTCTTGCCTCAGAGAACTTATTCACCTCAAACCAACACCACACACACTTCACTCTGCCTCTCCCCCCTTCTCATTGTTCCCAAATTACGTCTTGCTGTATCCAGACGCTCCTTTTCATATGCTGCTCTAACTGACTGGAACTCCCTCCCTCCCTGTGTTCTCTCCTGCTCCTCCCTCTCACAATTTCAGTCACATTTCTCTGACTTTCTGTCGACCTGGGCTACCTGCTCCTGCTTTCGCTGAAGGGTGCATACCCAGAAACTCCCCCACCTTACACATGGCTGCCTCCTCATGCCTTATCCTTCCTCTCACTCCACTACTGCTCCCCCTAGCATAATATGAGAGTAGTATGTGTAGAATGTCTATCCTAGCCATTCCCATGTTATATTACTATTGTTTAATATGAAGTTTGTACAATAACTGCCCTGTTTATAGCCTACTGTTTAATATGAAGTTTCGTACTAAAACTGCTCTGTATATAGCCTCCTTCTCCGCCTCCTCTATCTAGGCTTGTATCACTCACCAAAAGAAAGTATGTAAATGATTGTTTATGTACTTGCAATATTTTTGTCTCGAAATGTACTCTGCCTAATGCCAACTTTGTAACACGAGAACTGCTTTGCTGATTTCACTTGTAACTTCGTGGTTGTTTCTCAACCCCAGGTTGACCCTGAAAAAAGGGACTGTAATTGTCTCAGTGGACCTACCCGGTTACCAAAACTCAAATAAATAAATAATGTTCAAATGTTTTCTTGCATACCCATACACAATGTAGTTAGGAAAGTCTCTTTCATTGAACCACCCCTTTGCCTAAGCTATACTAAAAATGATAAAAATATTAAAGCAATGCTTAGACATTTGGCATTTTTGAGGGATATGAGGTTTTCTTCCATGATGCAAAGGAATAATGATGAGAATTTTTCTTCCTTCCTGCTGGTAAGTGTATTTTTCTTTGGTACTGCTAGCCCTTGGCTTTGATTCACACACCCTAGAATGGACCAATTCAGAAAAACACAGGAACAGCTCAGTTCTTGGTGGACAGAAACAGGTTTAGCTTTTGGCACAGAGAATTATCAGATAAGAGACACAACCTCAACCAACACAGATCCTTGTAGCATTGAGGTTTAAGCAATTCTGGTGTCTCCCTAGGAGCTGAATGTTTATACAGTTTTCACCATAACATAATCATGACCTTATATTATGCAAATTCACCAACTTTGATTGGATCTTGCAACTGAGGAGGGAATGTTAAGTTTCTGTTCTTTGGGACGACACCTCTTAAAGACTTGCTCACTCTTTACAGAATTAAAATTCAAAGCTGTTTTCCTCCTTGCTTTTGAATGTAACCTGGTATACACCAGGGCCCTGATATTGAAAATTGCACTGGGCAATGGTGCAAGTGGTTGCTCCATGCAACTGAGTTGCGCTGGAGCAAACAACGGATATATTCAAAAGAGATGAGCAATGGTGCATCCCTTCTGAATATATCAAAATATGTGGGTGGCGCAAATACGATGCGCTGGTGCATCCCCTAGACAGGTCTGAATACCTGAAAAGGGAACCGCGCCAGAGCATCCCAGGTACGCTGGGTGCAAATTCCTGATTTTCAAACTGAAATATGCAGATGTATCTATAATGCATGCAATGTCATTGTGGCCCAGTTTGCATGAGTTAAGCAGGGCTGGCCAGAGGAATGTGCTGGGCACCCAGCACAGCATGCATGACATCCCAGTTAGTCTAGTAGTACCCCCCTCCCAGCATGAAACCCCGCTCCCTGTAAAATAAATATCATCATTGTCCCTGATAGTCTAGTGGTCCCCTCCCTGTCTGGTACCCTGATCACCATAAATGTAATATAAGAGCATCCCTGGTAGTCCAGTAGTACCCCCTCCCCATCCTCTACCGTAATCCCTGTACTAAAGAAATATGTATTGCCCTGGGAATCCAGTGGTACCCCCCTCCCCGATCTGTACCCCAGTCACTGTAAATGTAATATTAGAGCATCCCTGGTAGTCCAGTGGTTTCCGCCACCTCCCTGACCCACACAGGACCTCATCCCACCCCGATCCCCTCCCAGGTCTTTGGCAGGCAGCAAAACCCACCTGCACACCTCCTGGCTGCTCACCAAATGACTGTAACAGTAACAGCTGCAACCACATTGACTGACAGTGTCAACCAGTGGACCTGCAGTGTGTACTGTTACAGTCATTCACAACTCTGTTCACCACAGCCCCCGCGCATAAAAAAACATTTATTTTCACCCGCGGTCTTCGCTGGGAGTGTACATCTCCATTTTGGTTTCTCGGTGATGGATACTCGCTATAACAACAATCACTATTTAGCGATCATTGTTTTGACATAGAACCCTTTCTAGCAACCATTGGAACCCTCCTTCTGATGAAGCCTTTAGGTAAAACCGGTCAAGGGGTCCTCTGTCTCTGTGGTGACACTTTTCTGTGGTGAGTTTACCTTGTTACAGCTTTTGCACATTTGATATTTTGCATTCGGGATTTTTCAGTAATTACCTGTTGCATTTAATAAAGCTCCTTTTTGGCCTGATACTAGTGCCAGTCTGTTTATTTGCAGTTTGTTGTTTTTGACCACAGCACAGTGCTTCTATGGAATGGAGCGTTTTTGCTGCCAAATTCAACACAGCTTTTTCTGAGTTGTATCCTTTCAAACTAGGTGTCACACAAGGATCCATCCTTGCCCCATTCTAGTCTTACTTTTTATTAACAATCTCCCTTGGGTGTCTGTCCACTGCAGCACTACCATATATGCTGATGACCTGGTACTCCTAGTCAGTGGCAGAAACACTGAATGCATCAATTCCCTATTTAATGCTTACTGCTTTAGTATCCAATCATGGCTTTTTTTTTATTCTTTTTCCCTCTAGTCACTGGCTGTGGGAACTCCTTCAGGCATCCACCCTCAACTTGGCTCCGTACCACCCTGCCTGAGGCACCCTCAACCAGGAGATCAGGTGCTAGGTCTCGTCCACTCCATGAGCTCTCAGTATACCCCCTCCCCGGCTCTGCACTCCCCATGGTGGGGCCACCTACTGCTTCTGGTGCACTTTCTAGAATCTGGACAACTGAGGCTCAGGAGCGGGGCGAGACCAGGGAGAGCTGGTTGGTTTGAGTCTGGCAGTGGGTGTGTGGGCAAGCCCCTTGTGGCATTGTCATCCTCCCACAGACTGGGGTGTTTCCTTTTTTCAGTCCCTACAGTTACCCTGGGAGTGTGGACATGCAGTGACACCCTGCACATGATGGGCACACTCCCATACCAATGCATAAGGCATCTGCCCGACCCCAACCTCAGAAGAGCATGCCACAAGTTGCACCACCCCCAGCCACTACCAGGAGCCTCGCGTACTGCCACAAGCACCCCCACCCACCTCCAGGAGAGGAGAGCAGTCCTCCAGATGCTCAATCCTATCCTGCCCCTGCCGACCCATGATGTCCTGAGTTCACTCCCAAACCCAGGTCACCAGCGTGGCATGAGATGTGGTGTCCAGTGCCTCAAACCTCTATGCCACTGGGCCAGCACTAATCATGAATTGTTGATAACAGACTTGTTCTTAATGTGAAAAAGACACAGGCCATGCTGTTTGGGTCCTCAGCTAAGATGAAAACCTGTCCTGAACCCTGCAGTTGTAATCTGTGACAATGGCCTTTCCCTCTCTATTGTCCAATCCTTCAAATACCATTGGATCACTTTGAACCCCCTACTAGACTTCTCCCTGCATATTCTCAATGAGCTCTATTCACAAATTTGCAGAGTGGGTACACACCATGTAACTCTGGCGCGCAGCCCAATCTGCACCTGCCACACCCACTGTGCCCCATCCGCAGCAGTCTCAACACACTTACGCCCCACCCTATGCACCCGATCCCCCAGCCAATCACGGTGCTCTGCATGTGGGCAGTCCAGGGGCTGTGCAGTGGGTGTGCTGGCACTCCACCTGATGTACAACTGAGTGGAGTGCCGTGTGCGGGGGGCTGGTGGCTACACCAAATCCAAGCAGACGTAGCCCCAGTACACGCCTCCCCCCGAGGCACAGCCACTGGGTGTGGTGGTGACAGTGTGGATCCGTGGATCCTCAGTAGGGATGCCCCTGATGTTGGAGCAAACCTCTGTGGGCAGTGAATGGGGCACAGACCCCCTCTGGTGTAGTCGGTGCACTGCACACTGGCTACAAACACGGTGCCTCACAGGCACAAGTGATCCACTGTGGAGACACTGGAGGCCAACTGATTGGCCACATTCCCAGGTCCTCTGCTCTGTACCTGGCTGCCCCAGGGTTCCTGCATGCCTGGGGGGGTGGAGACACAGAAGGGGGCTGCGAGGAGGCTGGCATTGGTGAGTACAGACTACATGTGGAACCCCCAACGGTGCAAAGCTCTGCGCCTGGAGAATGCGTAACTTGCATGTTTTTTGTGAATAGGGCCTAATGTATGTGTAAACAATGAACTTGGCATTCTCACTCCAGCTGTTCGGCTTGCCCTAGCCAGAGGAATACTTCTCCCTAGTCTCAACCATGGGCTTATGCCATTCACATTTGCTGGAAAACTATTTTGGCTAAATGGAATATTAGACAAGAGCACAAAACCCACACTCCACTAAAAGGGACCACGCTTGCCTAAAATACAATGACAAAAACAAGAAAGAAAACAGCACCTGACCTCCAGCTTCGATGACGGTCACCTTTTTTAACTATAGAGTGCTCTGTGCATCAATGCAAACAAAAAATACAAGGAATAGTTCAAGGCAAACAAACATGCTGGCAAGCAAAACTCTGCTCTTTTCACTGGAGGACAAACGTCATCAAGAGCACCTATATGCAGGGGGTCACAGGTCATTTATGCTGCAAACCATAAAAGGGCAGTGTTGTAATTAGTGCAAAATCCATGCAAATCTATAAAAACAGTCACCCTGGCTCCATAAAATGCAACCATTTGCAACTATGATGGTGGTTATACATACACCTTAAATATTCATAAAGGAATTAGGTTTAGCATTAAATTCAGTAGACCTGTCCACTTATTAATTCATTGTGTGGACTTCAAACTTTTACTGTCCCATGCCTTCTTCTGAAATATTATATCTGGCAATTATTTTCCACATTACAATTAGTGTGTAATGACCTCATAAACCTCTTGAGCTTTGTTCTTGAGGTTTATGGGTCATCACACACCTTGGGTGTGTTAACAAATGTCCATAACACACATAGAAACATAGACAATGATGGCAGAAGAAGACCACTGGACTTCCGGTTCCACCTCCGAATGTAAGGCCACATAGAAGACTAGCTCTATTCGAACCCCAAACATTTCCACCTCCAATAAATGCTGCTTCCATGCAAAAAAACTTCAAAACATGAATAGGAGGGGAAATAAAGGGACTGACCCCTCGGGGGCATTAAATCTGCTTAAAGACTCATGAAAGAAGAATGAACTGACTCAGATGGCACTGACACGGAAGGCACGCTTTCCCACCCAGCTGCGGCCTACCTCAAGTCTACTAGCACTACCCCAAGGACACCTGAGGCGAAGAAATGGATCAAGTTGGACACCATTTACAATGGACTTTGTGCATTCCATACAGATATCAAGCAGCTTTATGGGGAAATGCGCAGAGATATTCCTCAGTTGGAGCAACGGGCTGATGCCACGGAGAGGCAGGTGACTGCAAATGAAAACCACGTGGACGATCTAGAAAACCTAGTCCAACAACTTCAGGAACAGCAAGATTCACTGGCGGCCCAGCAAGAAGATGCTCAGAACTGGGCTCACTGGAAAAATATTTTCATATACTGTATAGCTGAAGGGGCAGAAGGAACAAATATAAAAGAATTTGTTACCACCTAGCTACAACTTCCCTAGACTTACCAAAAGATATGGCACTTAATTTTGAATGGGTCCATCAGGCCTTGGCACCCAGACCCAACTCCCCTGCAGTGAGCCCTCGGTCTATTATAGCCCGATTTGGAAGCTATGCACTTAAAGAACAAGTGCTCCTGATGGCTTGGTGTAAGGGGCAGATTTTTTTATGGACAACACTGCTTATATCTCGATCACGACTATGCGCCCAAAACAATGAAGCTTAGCAGAGCATACCTCCCTCTCTTGCCGACTTTGAAGGCTCAGGGATTGAAGTTTACTACACCATACCCTGCCAAACTGATTGTGCAATTACCTTCAGGGAAACAAGAATTTGCTACAGCAGAGGAGGCACTTGAAGCTTTGGTTAAGCATGGCCTAGTCTTCCTGGAGAGCACAGCCCAACCTACAGCCCAGACAGATCAGCCCATGAGGTGGCAGACATGGGAGGGAAAGCAAAGCAGGTGAGCAGAACGCATCAGTACTATTCAGGACCCAAAGCAACGTTTAGCTGAGTTCCGTAGAATGGAGCGCACCTACCAAAATACATGAAACATGGATTATACTCCCCATGATGCTCTATATTGAAGGTACTGTCTGGGGGGGTAATGGAGGGCGGAGATGAAGGGATAAGAGCTATGTACCTGCCTGGATTCTGCTGGTGAGCCTGACTCTAGGCCATACATACATACCTACTTAACCTCTCTATAACTGGGTTATTTCAATGCCATTTGTCGTGGTAAAGCCACAGAGTCATCTCCCCTCCGAGTCCTCTTTCCCCATTCTACCCCTCATACACTGAGGAGGCCTCTGCCCCTCTACACTCAGGACTTTCTAGATAAACCATCATGTGCCAAACAGAACACCCTGACTTCCCTGCATTGGATTGACAACATTGACTGGCAGAAGATCGATTCATAGGGAGGGCAGTTATAGAAGAACCCACCTCTTCCCTTTAAAAGAAGATTGTGTAATATCTAAGGGAACTAATTAAAAATAATTTGAGACATTTTATTTGAACTGTACAAGACATGCCATCTCGCTGTATGGACTCTGAGCAATTCTATCAAATGGGACTTTTCTTTTTCTTTTTCCTATTTTCACTTAGATTCATAATACCCAGGGGTTTCACCTGGGATGGCAGTTCAGGAGGGCAGTACCTTCGTACTGGGGGGGGGAGACGAGTATCTATGGCTAAACCAATAGGTGTACTTTCAGAGTTAATCCTCTGGGTTATCCTTTCCCACCCTTCCCTTTTATGCTTTCTACCCTGGTGCTATTCCTCATTTGCTGTGGA
The DNA here is from genome assembly GCA_016271365.2 of Neoceratodus forsteri. Taxonomy (NCBI): domain Eukaryota; kingdom Metazoa; phylum Chordata; order Ceratodontiformes; family Ceratodontidae; genus Neoceratodus; species Neoceratodus forsteri. The sequence continues at coordinate 556,789,128 of CM028137.1, read as the reverse complement.
TCTATGTCATCCATGGGGGGCTCTAGCCAGGTGAGCTCTGGGTCTACCCACCTTTCTTGTATGAACCGCAACTACATCTATAGGTTTCCAGAAACAATAGGGAATTTGGTTAACATTTCCCCTACCTTGGAAGTGCGAATTGAATATGTTACTATACAATGTGAATAGTTGGTTTTCTACAATGTTATCTAATGTTACTGATTGTCAGTTTGCCCAGTTAACAACCGATTATGTTATTTACTAGCAACAAAGCAAAATGTAAAAAACAAGGATATTGGGATTATTATCAGATGATGGAAAATGACAGAACAATTTCAAATGGAGTTCCGAGGACAGCCTCAGAGAGGGGTGGATGTGGGGGGGGGGAGCTGGTAATTCCAGAATAGAATACATAGGCAGCTGCAGGGAAACCCTTTACTATATTGACTAAACCAGCTTTAATATTATCTTTCAATGTAAATGGTATTCACAGCCCAATTAAAAGAAGGCTACTCAACTTATTCAAACAAGAGAAACCAGATTCTATCCTTCTGCAAGAAACCCATCTCCCCCAAAGTGAACACTCTAAGTTTCGCTCCTGGGGGGTTCAGGTTGTTGTGGCTTCTTCATATGCCTCAGGGAGGCAGAGGGGCACTGTGGTACTGGTACCCCAGGGAGTTCAATTTCAACTCCAGAAGGAGATTATTGATGGGGAGGGGTATTGCGCCATTGTGGTAGGTAAACTCTATGCCACACAAGTCACTCTGGCCTCTGTTTACCTCCCGCCAAGCTCTGAGGTCCCTGTGGTAAATAAATTTTTGGATGACCTTTTAGTCCACACACAAGGTGTGTGTATTATTGGTGGCGATTTAAATGTTACATTAAACCCTAAATTAGATACCACTTTTCCCTCTCAGCATAGGTCTACGTCGCTACAGAAATATCTTAAGGTGGCTCTCCCTAAGTTGGGCATGGTAGACGTCTGGCTTCATTTTTTCCCCTCCACCAGATTGTATACTTATTATTCCCTTAAAATCCATACATTCTCCAGACTGGATTATTTTTATACCTCCATTGAACACCTGGACCTAATAAGAGATCTCAGAGTAGGTGCCTCCATTTTGTCAGATCATTCCCCCCTTGCACCTCAAATTTGATATCGCACAGTCAAAACCTTCCTCCTTCTGGCACCTGAATCTCATGCATTTACAGGACCCAGAATTTATTAAAATGGTTAAAGATGCCATACCATGAATTCTAACAGACAATAATTCCATGGAGACTGCACCTAGTATAAGATGGGATACCCTTAAAACTGGGCTGCGGGCGGAGATCATTAGATACTCCACCCATAAGAAAAAAGTCCAGGAGACATTACAAAGAGAACTACAGAAACTACTGTCATATTTAAAAATGAAACAATTTCAGGGGGATCACACAGTTAAGACACAGTGAACTAAAGTTAAGCAACAACTACAAAGAATATTGGGTCAACAGATAAAGAACAGCTGCTTTACCTGAAATTACAACATCAAGAGGGAGGACCCCGAGGGGCTAGGAACTTGGCTAGACGGTTACGAGGTGCAAAGGCACATGTTGTGGTTATAAAACTAAAGGACCCTATCTCGGGCCGTCTACTACTACACCCCAGCGAGATTAGGCAGACGATGGCTCATTTTTACCAGACGTTATATACTGAAGAGACCCACCCTACCCTCCAACAATTGAATATATATCTACAACACTCCCCACTACCCCAACTATCACAAACTCAGGCAGGCACGCCCTATTACTAACACTGAAATATGGGACACTCTCAAACTAATTAAATATCTGAAAGCCCCGGGCCAGATGGTTATCCAGCAGAGTTTTATCGCATGTTCCGCAGATTGCTGACACCGCCTTTTGCAGCAACCTATACTGATACCCAAGGGGGACAACCCCCGGCCCTCATGGAGATATACTGAGATGGTAGCTATTCCCAAGCCTTGGAAGGATCCCTCCATAGTGGCCTCCTATTGACCCATCTCGAAACTTAACTGTGATTATAAACTATTTATGTCAATACTGGCTAACAGGGTGGCAACTCTGCTCCCTACTTTAATTGATGGTGACCAAGTGGGCCTCATCATGAAGTGTCAGTCACAAGACGCAGTCAGATGAGCATTGCTGCTCACTGAGTATGCAACCCACAGACAGATGCCACTAGTCCGTCTTAGTCTTGATGCCAAGAAGGCATTTGACAGGGTGCCATGGCCCTATCTCTGGGCTACTTTGAAACACTTTGAATTTCCTGAAAAAATTTATTTCCCAAATTCATGCCATATACCCCACACACCTAGCCTATCTTAAACTAGATGGGACACTTTCTTCACCTTTTACCCCATCTAGAGGCACCCAAAAAAGATGCCTGTTATCCCTGTTGCCATTCACTCTTTATTTGGAGCCCTTGGTGGCTAATATTAGGGTACACCCCCAGGTAGAGGGTATGCCAGTGGGGGGAAGATCCCATAAACTAACACTTTTCGCAGATGATATTCTGCTGACTCTTACTTCCCTTGAGACCTCTGTTTCGGCAATCTGGGCAGAATTAAATACTTTCTGTAGACTAGCAGGTTACAAAAGTAATAGCACCAAGATGGAGGTTTTAACACACTGTATTTCTTCCAACCCACCAAGACTTTAAAGGCAGATTACAAATACCATATAAAATGATACATTCGGATTTGATGAATTACGAGCCTATCACTCAACAAATAGCTTCTGATTTGTCTAAATGTCCATTACTTCCTATGGGAAATTTATCCAGAGTCGAAACGATACAACAGAATATCCTCCCATGCCTCTTATTTGTTTTGCAAACTCTTCCGGTGCTCCCTTCAAATGTTTATTTTCAAACATGGGATAAGTTAACTTTCAGATCCGTGTGTGGTGGGACAACTCCTCAAGTGAAATATTCCATGTTACAGTTCCCTAGGGTACAAGGGGGACTGAACCTCCCAAATATAAAAAGATATACACAGGCAGCCCAAATCCGTTTATCCCTGCTGCATGCAGCTACCCATTACACCGCGTACTGGAAGGATATTGAGGTCACACTTAATGGTCTGGAAACCTTCACACCCATTTTTGTTGGGGATACACCAAGGTGTTTACCACTCACACGGTTCTTGAAATTTACCTCAGAGCTTTTTAGAAGCTGGCTGCAAATGTGGAATTGCTTATTATCCCCATTAGAGCGACGATACCTCTTTGTTCTACCAATTCAACAGTGGGAGAGTTTAGAACTTCGCTATACCTTTCAGATAGTGGGCCCAATGGGTATCTACTCTTTCTCCGATTTACAAACAAACAGAATACAGACTCCCTAATGACCAATATAAACCATACTTGGCTCTAAAACATAAATTTATTTTTATTTGTTTTTGTTAACCAGGTAAGCACACTAGACAACAAGTGCCTATTTTCAGGTGCGACCTGGAAGATTACAGTACAGAAGAAACATAGTACATTGTCAGGGTAACATACAAGCCCACATACAAGTGGTACCAGAGTACAAGAGAAACATGATACAGAGTCAGGGTAACCATACAGGCCCAAGTACAAGTGGGTGGGACAGCACACAGTACACATTGTGTTCTACGGTAAAGAAGGCAGTACATCCACAGGGTACATTAGCAGCCTGGAGAGGTAGAAAATCAACAGGTAACAACAAGGCAGAGTGTAGGTAGTACATCAGCAAGATACATAACTAGTATTGAGAGGCAGAGAACAGCAGGAGGACAACCATGGCGGAGTCAACTTCCATGAAGGAAGAGTACAGACATACAGTTGCATGCCCTGAGGGCAGAGCATGAGAAAGTGGGGTCATCAAAGTGCCACTAGGAAGGGAGATAATATGTAAGGGAGCACCTCTCCAGAGGACGGACAGGAAGTACTTAAAGCAGGAGTATCAACAGAGAGTGGCAGAGGCCATTTTCACAGGGAGGAGAGGGGTCGGGGGTGAGGGATAGACTCCCCTGGATCTATACGGCACAAAGACAAATGGAAGCCGCTTTGAGGAAATTCCATAGGGATGGGAGATCACGTGATGGTCTGGGCTTGCTAGCTGCTGCTTCTCTCGGCTCCCACCCCCCACACCTGTAAATCTGTTATAATCTGGTGTTTTCTGGCTAATACCACTGGAGATTGTCTCAACAATATTGTTCCTGTATACCTAACGGAGCTTTTTGGCCATTTTCTGGTGTTTGCTACTACTTTAAATCTCTGTGATGGTGGCCGAAATGAAGACGGCCTTGCCCAGACACACGCCCCCCGGCCTCGCCCGATAAACAGGCGAAGAAAGCAAAACCTCTCCAGCAATCTGCTGCCAAACAACTGGGTGCGCTGTCAGCTTCTGTACCGCTCTCAGAAGAGCGTTTTTTGCAAGAACTCCAACCTTTCAAGGAGATCCTTCAGGATATTGCTACCGATCTCAAAAACATCCGTTCTGAGATGGAGGACCTTAGAACTCGAACGGCAGATACTGAGGCATGTACCTATTCCCTAGAGGCCTGGAGAGACAGGACTGACCCAGAGATTACCAAACTCAGGCAACAAATTACTAAATTACAACTTAAGACCGAAGACTTAGAGGGACGCAGTAGGAGGAACAACATCCTGATCTTTGGGCTTCCAGAAGGGGTAGAGGGCCCCTCTGCAATTCCGTTTATGCAGAAATTTCTCTCCAAGATCATGGGTCCTTCCCCACATAACCCTACCTACTTAATTGAAAGGGCGCACAGGTCCTTACACCCGAAGTCAGAGGAGTCTGCCTCCTCTCATCTGATGATTATTCGCTTCCTCAACTATTTGGAAAAGCAACACATTCTGGTTAAAGTCAGAGAATTACAAGCAATACACTGGGAGGGCAAGCGGCTAAAGATAACTCAGGACCTGCCCCTTGAAACCAGGCAGAAGAGAGCTTCTTTTCACTCAACAGTCAGCAAGCTGATAGCTGCCAGCATTAAGTTTCGTATGGCATATCCAGCTCGCTTGCAGGTCTTGGTGGACGGAATATGGCTTTCCTTTGACTCTGCTGACCAGGCCCAGGCTGATCTGTGCAAGAAAATGCCCTCTTTATTTAAATTGTTGGGCTATGGTCCTGTTTTATAACTACCAAGGAACATCGCTGTTTTTGACTGTCTAAATCTCTTCTCTGCTGTCTTACCATTGGAGTGTCCGGTCCAAGGGATGTCTTTGTGTGGGGAGCTTTCCCGGTGTGGTGAAGATGCCAACGGACTGAGAAGGAGGTGAGTGGTGTCCTGTAGGCCTCAGTGAACCCATGCTGCACCGAGGAACCATTTTCCCATGGACTTTCTTTGTGCAACTAGCCATTTCCAGTGGGGATTGTTTTCATGGGCGGCTTGGCCCGATACCAATCTGGTTCCCCCTGGGAACAGTCGCATTTTCAAGGAACTGCTCGATTCTTTTACTCCTCCTTGCGTTATCTTTATCTGGCATTATGCTAATAAGTCTAGAAATACCTTCTCATATCTCCCTCTCTGTTCACTACTAATTCTTTTTCCTCTGGCTGCTTCTCAACTACAATTCATCCCTGGTTTTGCTATATTTAAAGTGATGGCTATATCTAACCTCAAATGCAAAGTGTCTCGCTTCTCTCAATACTTCCCTATTAGACTCTTGTCCTTCTTTCCATGTTTGTTGTGCATGTCATTTTTACTCTATCACTGTTCTCTCTCGTATCCCTATCTCAGCGCTTGCAACTAACTCTCTCAGCAGTCCTGTTTTGTTCTGCATCTACCTCTTGCTCTGTGTTACCTTTTTTAGTGTGTCTGGTGCTGTTTTTGCTTCTCTCTTGTTATCCCGACAGGAATACAACTTTGTTCATGAGGGGTGCCGGTTTTCAATGCTTATATGGGGCATCCCTGTTTTTTGGATTTAAACTACTTTCAGTATCTTTTTTTCAAGGTTTGTGGGGGGCGAGGGGGAGAAGACATTGGCTTGGGAGTAATCCACCACACGTCCTGGAGTATGGGGGGATGTACCCTAACTACTCTTGGTCTTTGTTTTATATCATGTGGCATTCTGGGGATCATTTTTGGTGACTTATGTCAGTTCACAGTAATGCCTAAATTAGTGTCATCGGTTTGCTTGAGGCATAAGCCTATTAACTTCAGGTCTGTACGTCTAGATAGAAACATAGAGAGTAGTTTTAATAGGGTACTTATGGGTTCTCTACCATTCAGGGGCAATGAGGCCTTTCAGTCGATTGGGTAGCGGGATAGTTTTTTTTTTTTTTTAGTTGTTTAACCAGGTATAGCACACTAAGCTGAAAGCTTTTTTACAGGAGCGACCTGGGAGCACAAGGAGGTTAAGTGACTTGCTCAGGGTCACACAGTATGCAAGTGGAAGCTGTGGGATTCAAACCCAGGTCTGGTCTGCTGGATGTCACCAAATTTGCAGCTCAGAGCCTTAGACCACTGCGCTATACTGCCTCCAATGCTTACAACAAATAGTTGTAAATAGGTATAAGGGGGTGGGGGTTATGGGGGGGTGACAATCTTGGTATTCCGCTGTTCTCCACTATTAACGATGGGGTTTCCCTTTACTTTATAATTGACTTAATGGGTGGATTAATGTTCAAAGTTTATAATTTTTCTGGGTCTCGTGGGAACACCAGTTTCATAGTTTACTTGCTGCAATGGTGGGGGGGATATTGGTGCACTTCCTTACTACAATAGTCTGGTTATATATGGGACTTTATAGACTCCAATGGCTAATGGACTGAAAAAGTTTGTAACCTGGAACGTAAGAGGGGCTCGTGATCTGAGCAAAAGAATCCAGATCTTAAAACACTTATCATACCTGCATGCCCATATTTCCTTCATTCAAGAAACTCACCTCCTCTCTAGGGAAGTGGTGGGCTTGCGTAGATTAGAGATTGGGCAAGTTTTTGCTTCTGGTACTTCATCCTCCAGTGGTGGCACTGCCATCCTAATTCACAAGTCGATCGCCTTTCAACCCAAAATAATAATTGCTGATGCTCAAGGGAGATATATATTAGTTTAAGGATTATTGGATTGTACTGAGTTAGTCCTGGGGAGTGTGTATGGGCCTGTGGGGGGAAATTCTGAATTTTTTCAGGATCTACTGAAGGAACTACAAAAATTTTCCACACTTCCCTTAATTCTCGGGGGGGGAGGGACTGGAACCACCACCCACGCAGGATTTAGATAGATCTAACTCCTCGCCAAGTCCCGCTCCAATGTCCAGAGGGCTCTCGCTGAATTTCTCGATTCCGCTAGACTGTGCGACCCGTGGCGCCTGCTAAATCCAAAGACCCGCGCCTTCTCATTTCACTCTATGGTACATTCCACCTGGTCCTGGCTTGTCTATATTTTACTCAGCTGTACTCTTATTCACGGACTTAATGACTCTGCCATAGAACCGATTGTTATATCGGACCACGCGGTGGCCTGGGTCACTGTTATGTTAAACCAAAATCTCCAAAGGGATTCAGTATGGCATTTAAATATGCAGCTCTTAAAGGAGGACTATGTTATTACTAGGATCTCTGATTTGATTCAACTTTTTATTGCAAATAATCGGGGTTTGGTTACAAGAATGGATCATGAATGGTGCGCCTTGAAATGCTTCTTGCATGGCAAATTTATCAGGCTCTCCTCCACCCATAAACGAAAGAGAAAGGCTACCATCACTTCACTTTTGGATCAGATCCGTACACTCGAGCAGTCTCTCACCTCTTCTTCCTCCCCTGTTTTGCTAAAATCATTGTTGAATTTAAGGAACCAGTATTCTCGTCTAGTATAGGAAAAAGCAGAATTTCTCATATTAAGAACTAAAGCAAAATATATAGAGCAAGGTGAGAAGGCGAGTCATCTTCTAGCCTTGCGTCTGAGGAAATTAGAGGCTTCTAGATTCATCTCCTACATCAATGATCCTGATGGAGTTACAAAAACACATCCAAGAGACATAACTGCTGTTTTCAGACAGTTCTATTCCTCTCTCTATAGTCAACGTCCCGCATCTCCGTCACAAGATGATTTATTAGAATATCTCTCCGCCTCATCTATACCTACTCTCTCTCTTACGCAGCAATCCCATTTATCTGCTCCAATATCCCTCCAAGAGGTGTTATCGGCTATACATAATTTCGCGTTGGACAAGGCTCCCGGTCCAGATGGTTTCCCTTCAAACTTTTATAAGGTTTTCGCTAAAGATCTCGCTCCCTGTCTGTTACGTTTGTATCAATATATGCTCTCAGGGTAAACCCAAGATTCTTCCCTGCTGGAAGCCTCCATTATCCTTCTCCTTAAACCTGACAAGCCACCCCAATCACCTACGAGTTACCGTCCTATCTCTCTGTTAAATTGTGATATTAAAATTTTAGCCAAGATACTCGCTAGTAGAATCGAACAAGTCTAGACTCAGCTTCTCAGCCCAGAGCAAATCGGATTTGTGTCAGGTAAAACCCCTGCTGATCATCTTCATAAACTGTCGTATCTGGTTTAGGTGGCCAAAACTTCCCTTTCCCCCATGGCTTTGATATCCCTTGATGCAGAAAAAGCATTTAACAGGGTGGATTGGAATTTCTTGTGGGCTACGTTACAGGCAATGGGTTTCCCTAACAACTTTATTAAATGGATTCAGGCTCTATATTCCTCTCCTCAGGCTAGAATACATTGTATTGGGGTACTCTCCGAGGTTTTCCCTCTCTTTTCAGGTACGCAACAAGGCTGTCTGCTCTCTCCTTTTCTCTTCAATACATATCTCGAACCCCTACTTAGACGGCTGAAATCTTCCCCTTTAATCTCCAGTATTCCAATAGGCGATAGGGTCCCCGTGCTTTCAGTTTATGTGGATGACATATTGCTTCATCTCTCAGACCCGGTTTCTTCTTTAACAGAAGCATTGCATATTATTGATACTTTTGGGAAATTCTCGAACTATAAACTTAATATTAGCAAAACAGAAATCTTTCCCATCAATTGTTTAACATATAGCTCAGCTTTCAGGGAGTTAGGTATGAAATGGACCCCCAGGTCTAGCAAGTACCTGGGTATCCATATTACCTCGGACCTACCTTTACTCTGCAAATTAAACCTAGAGGATTTGTGGCTTAATATTCAGCAAGATTTATCAAGATGGAAAAAGCTTCCTCTTTCGTTATGGGGCAGAATCATTACCGTCAAAATGAACTTTCTACCCAGATTGTTTTATCCACTAAACATGCTGGACATTTGGTTACCCTTGTCTTTCTTTCAGAGCATCCATTCTGATGTTAACTCCTTTATCTGGCAGGATAGAGCTATTAGAAGATCTTATCTCAAGCTCTCCCTACCTAAGGAGTCGGGTGGCTTGCGTCTCCCTAACTTCTTATTTTATTACTGGGCTTGTCACCTCTATAAGTGTGGGAAGTGGCTTTCCTTATCGGAATTCCTTACTCACCACGAGTATGCCCCAATCTGGTTGCATATTGAGTTGGATATTCTTGCGGCACATAATTTAGCTCCTTCCTCACTTTTTTACATGCCCTTCAAAAATTTACCAAAAGCTCTGCAGTCTTTCCCGATTGGTATCTCATTAAGAGTTCTCTCCCAAATGTTCAATTTTTATAAGGTAGTCCTGAGTGCTGATTTCTCTCAGCCGATCTATGCCAACTTGAATCTCAAAATAGGTGGAGCTCCTCTATCTCGGTGTTGGTTATCTCTCCCTCCTGTGGCTGACTTTTACTCACAGGATGTTATGTTATCCACTGAGGAGATTCTCACTAAATTTGAAGAAACGTCACGGGCTGCCTTTCAAATTTTTCAGCTTAAACACTTACTTGCTAAGGTGTTTGGGAAAGATTTCAACCCCTTACATATTGGAGCCTTTCTCCAGCAAATTAAGACTTTTGCTTGCAAATCCCATGGCATTTATACCATATATAAATTGGTTCTCGCATTTCCACAACCTCCTTCGATTGTCAGTTCTCAGATGTGGCAGGCATTTTTTCCTGACAAAGTTATTAACTGGCATTCAGTATGGACAGGCCTATACACATACCTTACCCAGGACCGATACAGGCTTACACAATACTGTATTTTAAACAACATGTATTGTACTCCTATCAAATTGGCTCAAATGAAGAAGCTTCCCTCCAACACATGCTCTAAGTGCAATAAGGAGGAAGGTTCACTCTTTCATATACTGTGGTCGTGTGAGAAAATATCTCCCTTGTGGAAACAAATTAAATCCGCTCTGGACCCATTGCTGGGACTACAGGGCCTCTTCTCCCCCCTCATATGTGTTCTGGGTGATTACTCTGGAATTTTGGTGAAGGAGAGAAGATTTCATATGCCTTAATTTCAATGGCGGTCAAAAAGCTAGTGCTTAGACACTGGAAGGATCAAGTCACCATTTCTTATGCGGAATGGTTGCATGAAATATCATTTGCACTCCGTCTCGAATATCTAATTGCGAGTATTCATCATCGCCATTCATCTTTTAATAAAAAATGGGGGAAATTATATGCCCTCTATTTGTCTTGATAGGATGTCTTGGCGGGATCACGAGCCTCTCTTCCTTCTAAAATTTCGAATTTTCACTTCAACGGATATCATTTTTCTCTTTCTTTTAGTTCTGAGGTAATATGCTATAGGAAGGTGCACCTGGGACGGGGGGGTAGGGCTGGTTTCTTTTCTTTTGTTTTTAATTTTCAAGGTTGTGTTGTTATTATTTGCTCCGTAAGCTCATTCCTCTCTGTTTCTCAATATACTTATAGCCCATTATGTAGCAGGTGTTGTTACTAATGTATGTATTTTTGTACGTTTTTGTGTTGGGTTATACTTAATAAAGTACGTCAAATTAACAAAAAAAAAAAAAATTCCATAGGGATGATTTGAAGCAGGTGGGAGGGGCAGCGCTAACTGGGGGAAGGGTGTTCCATGGTCTCGGCGCGTAGACATAGAAGGCCCGGTCACCAGTGAGGGAGCGGGTCCTCGGGACCAGGCAGACCTGGGCAGAGCTAGACCTTAAGCAGTAGACAGGGGTTCCATGTTTGAGGGGAAGGGCAAGAGCAGAGGGGGAAGCCATTCAGACTATATTATCTATGAAGTTGCTGAGGACAAAGGCTCTGTGTTTTTCAGGGAGAAGCCACTCCAGTCGAGAATAGAGCTCACATTGATGCGTAAGGCGAGGTGCAGAGAGTGTGAAGTGACATATGTTGTTGTAAGCCGCATCCCATTTTGCTAGACTGGAGTTCGGGACAGGGGCAAAGGCTACAAGCCCATAGCAGAGCATGGGAAGGAGAATCCCCCTGGCTATGGCGAGCCAAGCAGCCAGAGTGAGGCAATCCTTGGCTCTGTAGGCAAGCCCGAGCTTGCTGTTCGAGGCTTTACAAATGTTCCGGAGATGCTCAGTAAGATCAAGTTGAGGATCAAGGGTCACACCTAGGTACCTGATGGAGTCAATGACCGGCAGGAAGGAGCCGTTTCCCCCATGTATAGCAAGGGGAGTAGGGCAGGAGGTGGTTTTGGCCACGGATCCGAATAACATGGCATGTGTCTTGCCTAGGTTTATGGTGAGCTTGTGTCCCATGAGCCAGTTTTGGATACGACCGAAGTCTGTGTTAAGTTGGGAGTTTATGGTTGCAATGTCCTGGGAACTAGACAATACTATGAGATCATCTGCATAAAGTGTAGTGAGCCCATAGGTTGCAACGGAGGGCAGTTTGTTTATGTAAAGGGAGAACAGAATGGGACCAAGGACAGACCCCTGGGGAACCCCACAGCTAACTGGGGAAAGGGCCGAGAGGGTATGGTTGAAACAGGTGTATTGCTGTGTTCCCCCAAGGTAGCTGGAGAACCATGCAAGGGCTCGGGGGGAGAAACCGAGCGAGTGTAGAGTGGAGTGAAGGAGATTGTGGTCAACCCGATTGAAAGCCTTTGAGAGGTCAATGAAGATGGCTCCAGTCAGTTTACCTCGGTCCATCGCGGATCTGACCTCAGAGGTGACCACGGCAATTGCAGTCGCCGTACTGTGCCCCTTCCTGAAACCATGCTGAGCGGGGGAGAGAACTGTGTACTCCTAAAGGTAATGGGAGATTTGTGCAGCCACAGCCTTTTTAAGGAGCTTACTGGTAGCAGAGAGTATGGCAATAGGGCGATAGTTATTCATCTCCTTGGGGTCACCATGTTTGTAAACTGGGACAACCTTGGCCACTTTCCAAACGTCAGGTATAATTCCCAAGGTGAGGAAAGAGTTGAATATGTGAGTAATGGCCGGGTGACGAGGGGCGCCCCCAAACTAAGCAACTTAGGCTCGAGGTTATTATGTATAGTCTGGGGGTTATTGCAGTTTGCCCCCCCAACATTCATGTCAGCGAGCGTTTTCTTGGCGGAACTTCTGACCAGGTTTTTAATGTTTTGCCAAATGTGCCGGGGGTTGTAGGCCGAGGTAAGCAGGGCAGATTTACAGAACTCACTCTTGACGGCGCGTGTGGCGGACTTGCAGGAGTCTCTGAGCTGCCGATATTCTAAGAGGTCATTGATGTTGCAGGAGATTTTGTGATTCATCCAGCATTTGTCTCTCTGCTTCATTAGGGATAATAGGCCTCCATGGAGCCACTTCGTGACAGTGCCCCTCACCCTCCTTTTTGTAAGGAGTGCATGCCTGTTTTGCAGTGGAATGAATACCGCAAGGAAGTGGTTCAGGGTGTCAGCAGGGTCATTGGTGCTATGAACCCTAGTCCAGTCGGCACATCTTAGATCCTCAAGGAAGTCATTGAGGATGAGCTTGGAGAAGTCCCTCATCTGGATCACTCTGCTGGGAATTTTGGGTGATGTGGAGCCCCAAATGCAGTAGGTAGGAGAGTGATCAGAGATGGCATCTGGGAGTGTACCAGACTGGAGGATTTTTTCCAGTCTGCTGCTCAGTATCCAGTCAATTAGTGAGCCCTTGTCCCCCCGGGAGGAGATCCTGGTAGGTTCCATGATGGTCTGACTGAGGGCGAGGCCTGAGAGTAGTGGCTCGTATTGCTTGGTGTTTGGCCCCAGCCAGCTGAGGTTGAAGTCCCCCAGGATTAGCAACTCATTTGAGCCTACCCTAGCTTTAAGGTGGTTAAGTAGAGAGGAGAGTCCTAGAACGCCTCCCTTAGGAGGATTGTAGGCACAGACCAGATGCACCTTTTTAGTGTTTCCGAGCAGGAGGAGGGAGTGAATTAATTCACAGCCTGTGGTATCGGGGGGTGACCGAGAAACAGTAGATACATTTAGGTGCCCCCTATAGTATAGGAGCACACCCCCCCATGTTTACTACCTGCTCTATCCTGCCTGATGAGGCTGTAGCCCAGAATGACACATGCGGGGTCAGGAATGCAAGGCTTCAGCCAGGTTTCCGTGATACCCATGATGTCCAGCTCATAGAGGGCCGCCCAGGCCGTCAGTTCCGCTAGGTTATGTAGAATGCTGCGGATAGTGAGATACGCTATTTTTAGGCCTTTTTCGGATAGCCAGGCCAAGGGGGGCTTGAGAGGGTAGGGGGTAGCCGAGGGACCTTGACAGCAGGTAAAGTTTCCAGGCTGCACAAGAGGAGCCATGGTCTGGCCTTAAGGGGGCAGCGAGGGAGTGTAAGGTACCCAGGGAAGAATGGGTCCCTCCAGACAGCTGGCAGGAGTATGCACAGTGCGGGAGATGTTGACCGTGCACTGTGTAGCAGGAGGACGATGCTGTGCTCCTTCGAACAGGGGTGGAGAGATCAAAGCCTACTTGAATGAGCACCCTGGAGAGAAGGGGTCTGGTGGCGCAGTGACCTATGTTCCAGGTTATAAGTCAGTAATAGCAGAGCCCAGGGGACAAGAGCTAGCTTTTGGGGGTGCTTGGAGGTGCTAAGGGTGGGGGTGCACTGTGGCAGAGTTAAGGCTTGGGGAAAGATCCAGGGACGGCTTTTTTTTTTTTTCCCCTTTTTAAATGCTGTAAGCTGTCAGGCTAGTACACTAAGCAGGTGAATATGGGGAGTCCTCTAGCGGTGAGAAAATATAGCCTGCAAATGGTAAAGTGGGCTGATTGGTTGTTTCAGCCCACGTGGGGAGAGCTATAAAGCTCAGTGATGACCATGGGTGGTGGTGGGGGCAGTGGGGCAGCCAGCACAGCCAGCAGGGCCAGTCCTACACACAAGCAGCAGCAGTAGTAGCAGCGGGGCTCCACTGCATGGCCCTGAGCACGCCCGAGGAAGTCGGAGACACCCAGAGAGGCGATCACTTGCTCCACAGTAAAACAACACCCCGGTAAGCAGAAATAGTCTTTTCAGTGAACCGCAAAGCACCGGTGGCTGGCGCAGGTACAGGCAGCAATAGTTAAATTACCTTCAATGGCGGGCTTGCTCTAGGAGGTAGAGGAGGGCAGGTAGAGGCAGCCCTCATGACCATCCAGTCTGGACCCTCGCAGGATCCAGTCGGCTTCCCTGTGGAGAGAGAGAGAGAGCAGCGGTGAGCCTTTTAACCAGGGGCAAGGGGGAGGAGGGAGGGAACAACAAGAGTGTGAGTGGGGAAGGAAATCCTAAGGGAAACAGAGAGGGGGCAGGGAAGGCTGGGGCAAGGCAGAGTCAAACTGAGACAAACTGTAAGACTGTGGCACAGGCACTGTTGATTCAAGGCAAATTCAGACTATAATGACTGCAGAGGCTAAGTAAACATGCAAAAAATCCTAACTTGTACGGCGGGCAAATCACTACACTGAAACTAATCTCCTATCACTGAGGTAACCCAGTGGATACAGTACTACTACAGGTGAGACACTAGCAAAAGCAACAATTCCTTATTTAAAGTAACTCTGGGTTCAGCGGTAAAACAATAGTTACTATAGGTGCCAGAGTCTTAAGGTAACTCAGAGGATTCAGGTTAAATTGCAGGCGAGGCGCAGGAATTTTGGAGCTTTAAAAACCTACCTGCACACCTACGCCACCCTTAAATTAAAGGGAAGATGGCGCCAAGGTTCAAAATTCCAGTCCTATGCACAAGCAGCAGCAGAAGTAGCAGCGGGGCTCCACCGCGTGGCCGCGAACAAGCCCGAGAAAGTCAGAAACACCCAGAGAGGCGATCACTTGCTCCACAGTAAAACAACACTCCGGTAAGCAGAAATAGTATTTTTAGCAAACCTTCTCTGGATAGCCTCAACCTTGTCTGTGTCCTTATGCATGTGTGACCTCCAGTACTGCACGCAGTATTCCAAGTGAGGCCTTACCAGTGTTTTATACAATGGCACCAACACCTCCTGTCTCCTGCTAGTAATGCCTCTGCCTATGCAACAAAGCATGCCACTGGCCCTCCCTGCAGCCTTTGTGCACTGCTTTGATACCTTAAGGTCATCAGATATGATAACCCCCAGGTCCCTTTCCTCTTTGGTGATAGTCAGCACCCCTCCCCCATTCTGTAACTCTCCCTAGGGTTCTCCCTACCCAGATGCATTATCTTGCACTTTTTTGAACTGAACCTCAGTTGCCACACCTCTGACCATCTTTCAAGCTTCTCCAGGTCCCTCTTCATTTTCTGCACCCATTCTGAAGTATCCACTCTGTTGCAGATCTTGGTGTCATCTGCAAATAGGCAGATCTTTCCTTCTAGCGCCTCTGCAATGTCACTAATGAGTACATTGAACATGACTGGTCCCAATACCAATCCCTGTGGTACTCCGCTGGTCACCTCCCTCTCCCTGGATTGGATCCCATTTACCACCACCCTCTGTCTTCTGTCCATCAGCCAGTTTCTAACCCAATGTATCACCTTATGCCCCATGTCCAGACTATTCCTCTTGCTAACCAGCCTTCTGTGTGGGACAGTATCAAAGGCTTTGCTGAAATCTAGGTAGGCGATGTATACCGCCCCTCTCTGGTTCACTTCACTAGTCACCAAATCAAAAAAATCTATTAGATTTGTTTGACAAGAACTTCATGCTACGAATCCGTGTTGCCTCAGATCCTGGGCACCATTAGATTCCAAGTGTGCCACTATCCTTTCTTTCAGCAGTGTCTCCATGATCTTCCCCGCCACTGAGGTGAAGCTGACTGGCCTGTAGTTCCCCACTTCTTCACTACTGTCACTTTTGTGCAGTGCAACTACATGCGCCCTCCTCCAGTCCTCTGGAACCATGCCTGTGTTGAGTGACTCTGTGAACAGGGTGGCCAGAGGTGCCGCTAGTTCCCTCTTCAGCTCCCTTAACATCCTCAGGTGCATGTGGTCTGGCCCCATGTCTTTATCCACCTTCAGGTTTGTGAGTTCCTCCAAAACTCTCTCCACTGTGAATGGACTGGTGTCCACTCCCTCCCCCCGCCATTGCCTCTTCTCCTCAATGGCGGTCCTTGACTCTATTCCTCTTTGGTGAATACTGAACAGAAGTATTTGTTCGGTATTTCTGCTTTGTCTGGATCCCCTCTTTACACTCTCCTTCCTCCCCTTTGAGCCTCGCAATCCCACCTCCTGTTTTTTCTTCTATCACTGATACGTAGATACATAGACACTGTCAGCAGATAAGGGCCTACAGCCCACCCAGTCTGCCCATTTGAGCTTGTAAGTTCACTTTATGTCTTCTTAGAAGTCTGTTGCCCTCTACGCCCAACCTCCAGAATTCCCTTATGTCTATCCCATGCATTCTTAAATCCTGTGATTGTTTCAGCCCCCACTACTTCCTCTGGCAGGGTGTTCCACTTGTCCACCATCCATTCTACGAAGAAAGTCTTCCTCACATTTCCTCTGAATCGCACTCCCTCCAGCTTCATCCCATGCCCTCTAGTCCTGGAACATCTTTTTCATTGAAAAATAGTGTATTCCTGCACCCTGTTCCTCCCTGTAAGATACTTGTATGTCTCTAGCATATCCCCTCTTTCCCTTCTGTCCTCCACGGAGTACATATTCAAGTCCTTTGACCTGCCCTCATAGGACTTGTGATGCAATCCATGTACTGTCGTTGTTGCCCTCCTCTGAACCTTCTCTATCCTGTCTATGTCCTTAGATAGGTAAGATCTCCAGAATGCTACTCTGTACTCCAGGTGGGGCCTCATCAGTGTCTTGTATAGTGGAATTATGACCTCCCTTTTCCTGCTGGTGATGTCCTTGCCTATGCATCCCAGCATCCAATTTGCTTTACCTGCTGCCTTGTCTCACTATTTCCCTACCTTGAGGTCATCAGAGATTATAACCCCCCAGATCCCTTTCCTGTTTGGTGCATGCTATATCCTCACCCTCCAACTGATACAGTGGCGTGAAAAAGTATTTGCCCCCTTCCTGATTTTCTCTATTATTGCATATTTGTCACACTGGATGTTTTCAGGTCTTTAGACAAAATATAATATTAGATAAAGGGAACCTGAGTAAACAAATAACACTTTTTTTTTTTACTTATTTCATTTATTTAATGAAAAAAGTTAACCAACACCAACTGGCACTGTGTGAAAAAGTAATTGCCCCCTAGTTAAATCAACCCAATTAAATGGATAATTAGAGTCAGCTGATTGAACACAGCCAGGCTTGATTACAGCCAGCCCTGCTCAATATAAACCTCACTTATTTTGGCCCTTACCATCAGAGTCACGTTGCAGCACAAAGATTCAACAAGCACATTATGCCATGATCAAAGGAAGTTCCTGAAAAGATCAGAAAAAATTTGTTGCCCTCTATCAGTCTGGAAAGGGTTACAAAGCTATTTCTAAGGCTCTGGGACCCATCGAACCACAGTGAGAGCCATAATCTCCAAATGGAGAACACTTTGAACAGTAGTGAACCTTCCCAGGAGTGGGCGGCCTGCAAAAATTACTCCAAGGGCAGTGTAAAATCATCCAAGAAGTCTCAAAGGATCCTAAAACAACATCCAAAGAACTGCAGGCTTTCTTGCCTCAGCTAAGGTCAGCGTTCATGACTCCACAATCAGAAAGAGACTGGGCAAAATGGCTTCATGTGAGAGTAGCATGAAACCACTGCTAACCAAGAAGAACATAAATGCTCGCTCTCATTTGCCAAGAAGCACCTGGATGATCCACAAGCCTTTTGGGAAAATGTTCTATGGACAGATGAGTCCAAAGTGGAACTTTTGGACAACATGGATCCCATAATGTTCGCTGAAGCAAACACAGCATTCCACAGTAAGAACACCATACCAACAGTCAAACATGGTGGTGGTAGTGTGATGGTGTGGGGATGCTTGCTGCCTAAGGACCTGGATGACTTGCCATAATTAAAGGAACCATGAATTCTGCTCTGTACCAGAAAATTCTTAAGGAGAATGTCCAGTCATCCTTCCGTCAGCTGAAGCTGAAGCGTAGTTGGGTCATGCAGCAAGACAATGATCCAAAACACAAAAGCAAGTCCACATCAGAATGGCTAAAAGAAGTAAAATTAAAGTTTTGGAGTGGCCTAGTCAAAGTCCAGACTTAAACCCAATAGAGATGCTGTGGCAGGACCTGAAACGAGCAGTTCATGCTCGAAAACCTACCAAATGTTACTGAATTAAAGCAGTTCTGCGAGGAAGAGTGGTTAAAATTCCTCCACAGCAATGTGAAAGACTGATATTGAATTATAGGAAGTGTTTGGTTGCAGTCATTGCAGCTAAATGTGGCATAACCAGTTATTAAGTGTAAGGGGCAATTACTTTTTCACACAGTGCCAGTTGGTGTTGGTTAACTTTTTTTCATTAAATAAGTGAAATTAAAAAAAAAAGCAAGTGTTATTTGTTCACTCAGGTTCCCTTTATCTAATATTACATTTTCTCTAAAGACCTGAAAACATCCAGTGTGACAAATATGCAATAATAGAGGAAATCAGGAAGGGGGCAAATACTTTTTCACGCCACTGTATGTTGTTCCAGGGTTTTTGTGCCCCATATGCATTATCTTGCACTTCTTTGCATTGAATTTCAACTGCCAAACCCCTGACCATTCTTCAAGTTTCTGCAGGTCCCTCCTCATTCTGTCTACACCCTCTGGCATGTCCACTCTGTTACAGAGCTTTGTGTCATCAGTGAACAGGGAAATTCTGCCTTCTAGGTCCTACGCAATGTCACTGATGAAGACATTGAAAAGAACCAGTCCCAGCATTGATCCCTGTGGTACCCCACTGGTCACTCTTCCCTCTGGGGAGTGACACCCATTTAACACCACCCTCTGTGTCTTGCTGCCCAGCCAGTTACCTACCCACCGCACTACTGTCCTGCCCACTCCCATATTCCCCAGCTTATTTAGTAGCCTTCTGTGTGGCACAGTGTCAAAGGCCTTGCTGAAGTCCAGATAGGCCATGTCCACTGACCTCACCTGATCCACTTCCCTTGTCACCGAGTCAAAAAATTAAATGAGGCTGGTCTGATATTGGTCAGCCTAAATCTTGTTTTAAATGTGGGGCTAGCACTCACTTAAGCTCTGCCTGTGACACACCTCATTGCAGCCATTGCCTGGATTACAGTCATGTCTCAGCTAATTGTGTCAATCTTAATAAATGTAATCTTTGTGGTCATGGGTACAGTAAATGTCCATGGGCCTCTCACAACAGAGACGATTGTCCTCCTCAAGATGGTTTGATTAATAGGGCTCAACAGCTTCAGGCCAAGATGTCTGCTTTGGTTGCCCCTTCTCCTTCTTTAGTCCCTCCTCCCCTCCCCAACCCCCTACTGATCCTGTTGATGAAGCTACCCCAATGGAGACTTCTTCTCCAGTCATCTCTGCAGCCCCTGCTCCAGCTGTTACCACTCAGGATGCTCCCCCTTTGGCCCAGGATGTTGACAGTGTTGTTTCAGACATGCCCCCCCATTCCTGTGTTGGAAGCAAGGAAGGCTTCTGCCAAAAAAAGAACTAGCTCTGGTAAAGCCCTTAAGAAGAGTGATACACCTGATCCTGTTTTTAAAAGCACCCCCAGCACTAGTGTCTGGAAAGTGGGCAATAAATTCTCAGCCTTGGCTATGGATTTGACTGATGAGGAATCTGGTGATGTCATCTCCGATTCTTCCTCTAAAGCTTTAGTGGACATCCCCTTTGATCTAGACAATGGTGGGGGATCTCAACCTATTTCCCAATGGACCAGGTGCAGGAGATGTAGTATGACCCCATGATTAGAAGTAAGCTTTTTTTTTTTTTTTTTGGTTTCATGAGCTCCCTTCGGATCTCTACACTTAATGTGAACAGTATCAAGTCTTCAGCGAGAACGCTTACTGTTTTGAGTTCCCTGATGCAACTTCATTCTGACAATATTTGTATCCAAGACACTAGGTTGAAATCTGTGCCTGACTGGCGGCAAGCCTCTACCTTATGGACCAAAGGACCTTCTTTCTGGTCTATTGGCCAGGGCACTTGTGATGGTATTGGAGTTTTATTTACTAAGCCTAGCATTTCCGTCTCTCAGTTACTTGATATTGACCCTGGAAGGGCCTTGCTGCTTGATTTTGTTTATTCCTCTACACGGTTTCATCTTATCTCCACCTATGTGCCTCAATCCAAAGCTCTTTGTACTGCTTTGTTTCGTCACATTCAACCATTTTTACATACCTCCAGGATCGTTCTTTGGGCTGGAGACTTTAATTGTGGCCTAGATCAAGCAGACCGGCGTGCTCGGACAGAGAAACTATTTTGCAATACAGTTGCCCTTAGACAGATTATCTCTAGTGCTAGATTAACAAACTCCTATCGCTGTCTATTTCCCTCTGGTGGTAATACTTATTTTAGAGGCTCCTTATCCAGTAGAATTGACTTTGTTTTTCTTTCCAGTATTTTACATATTGGTTCGGTTTTCTTGAATGCTTGGGAGTTCTCTGATCATCAGTCTATCACTGTGCCCTTTGACTGGCATCTTGCTCTTCAGTGTAGGAAGAATTTATGGTGCCTTAATAATCCTCTTCTGATTGATGAATCCATACAACAGGCCTGGAGACATGACTGCATGCCAGGCTCTCTGTTGGTGAATTATATGATGATGTGGGAACCTGGTGAGAGGATACTAAGTTATCTTGAAAAGCCTTTTTTCCAGTTCTATTCTCGATCTAAGACCTCTACTTCATATACTACTTATTTGAAATTAAGGAATCAATTACAGAACCTGATTTCTTTAACTGAGCTCCATAAAAGACATTATGGATCTCAGATACGAGATTTGAAATTTAGAATGTTTCAACTTCAGTATAATAGGGCACAATCTTTGGAGCAGTAACTCTGCTTTGGGGTTTCTTTATCTCGAGGATCTTTGGGCCCTTTTAAGGAATGCATGCGGAGAGTGGATAATAGGACTTTAACAGGGCTTTTTGACTCTTCTGGTCGACTCCTTACAGCTCCTGAAGATATTTTACAGCAAGTTCATTTACATTTTTTGCAACATGTTTGAAACTGCCTTTATTCCTTTCTCTGATGATTTTTCTTCTGGTCAGTTACCACAGATTTCTGCTTCTGACAAGTTACTGTTGGAAGTTCCTATCTCCACTAATGAAATTAAGTTAGCCATTCAGGGGCTAAAGGTAGACTCTGTTCCTGATATGGATGGGTTGGGTGCTGCCTTTTATAGAACTTTTCAGGATGACCTTGCTCTTGCATTGGCTATAGTATTCAATGGGTTACTTGACGCAGGTGCTCTGTCTGCCTCTATGTATCAGGCATCTTTGAGTCTCCTTTTCAAGAAGGAGGAGAGGGAGGATCTCAAGAATTGACGACCTCTTAGCTTGTTAAATACTGACTTTAGGATCCTTAGTAAAGTGTTGTTAATAAGATTAGTTTCCCTTGCAGACACCATTATCTCCCCATTTCAGTCGTGTGCTATTCCTACGAGACATCAACATGATAATCTAATCTTGCTTCGAGAACTCTTCTTTCAGGCCAAACGTTCTGACTTGTCTGGCTTTGTTATAAGCATTGACCAAGACAAGGCCTTTGATAAAATATCCCATCATTTTTATTCAAAGTTCTCAGAGCCCATGGCATCCCAGAGATTTTGGTTTTTTGGATACAAATAATGTACAGTAAGGTCTCCCTTATCCCCAATATTTAATGGCTGGTTAAATAAGACAATTTTTGTTCGTAGAGGGGTCCGACAAGGCTGACCCCTCAGTCCCTTGCTTTTTGTTTTTTGTATGGATATACTGTTGAGATACATTGATCAGAATCTCCTGATCCAGAGGTTACTATTGCATCCCGTTGCCCCAGTTAAGGCTCTAGCATATGCTGATGATTTGGTTTTGTGTTTACATCACGATACCTCTGAACAGGACCTCCTGGTGATTTTTTCCTCCTACTCCTCTTGGTCTGGATCCTTAATCAATCATTCCAAGAGTCGAGGTGTTGTATTGGGCAATGTTCCACTCCATGATGGTTTATCTTTTGCGGGTATACAGCTGTCTAATGAGTGTATCACTATTTTGGGAGTAAGTTTTGGGGGTGATGATATGGCTTCCCGGAATTGGAATCTAGGCTTACAGAAAGTTAACTGATTAGTGGCTTCTTGGAAGGGTAAACAATTGTTGAAAAAGAAGAGGGCTCTTTTGATTAAGTCCTTGCTGATCCCTGTTTTTTTTATATTTTAACTGTTTTTCCTCCCACCAAGTCTGTTTTAACCCCCTTATATAGTTTTTTTTTCAAGCATTATGGGGCAGCCACCTCAACCCCATTAAAAGGGAGACCACATATAGACCCTTAATGGAAGGTGGTCTCAATATGATACACCCCATTGCTTTTTTTTGTAGTATATTTTACGCTTACAATTTTGGGGGCGCTTTGAAACCAGGAACTTCAGTTTGGAAAGATGCTGTTTTACACTGGCTATCCCCTTGCCTACCTGTTTGGTCTGAGGGACATTTATATGGCCTTCGTTCCCTGAAAACTCTTCCAGATGTTTGGAAGTTCCATTTTAAACAGATGATGAAATGGCAAATTTTGGTTACTTTTCTCCAAGTTAAACATAGGACAGAGATTTATTCTCACATCCTTTTTCAGGAAAGAGCAGACCCTATCTCACTTGCTGATTGTCCCACGGATATCATCAGTTTTAATTTGGACACTTTAAATTCAAAATGGCTGCCGGCCTTTGTCTGGGACACAACCTAGCTAACAGCGCATGGGAAACTCAGTGTTCAAAACAATAATAAGCATAAAAAGTTGGATGATAGATGTTGTCTAAGAGATACTTGTTTCAGGATTTTAGAAACTCAAGAACATCTTTTTTTACAGTGTCCTTTTGCCTCTAATTTTTGGCAGTTTTTGGCTAGTGCATGGGGAGAACCATTATTTGGGTCTTTATCTTATTTATCTCTTGTGTGAGGTCGCTATCATGCTGAAACCCTTTTCATAGTATTGCAATTATTAGATACTATTTATGGCACGCCAGGTGTGTATGGCTTACACAGCAACAGGTGGTTTCCTCCTTGGATATCTTTCGTAATGTCATTATTTCCCTTAATAAAGTTAGGTCATTTGATTGTAAACAATATTCTGCTGCAAAATGTAAAAAGCTGTGGCTTCATTGTGAATCTTGGCTTAAACCCCCTTAGATTACCAATGTTTCTTTTTCATTGTTCTCATTTTTGTATTTTGTCATGCATTTATTTGTTCTTGTTTATATTTCATGTTCATATTGTATTTTTCTGCTTTATTTTCTGTTTGTAGTCCTTTTTCAATAAAAATTCCCCTCCTCTTTTCGATAAGTGCCATGGGATCTTTAACATCTACCTGAACTACCACCTATCCAGGCAGATGGGACCTCGGTTTAACATCTCATCGGAAAGACGGCACCTCAGAAGTTCAGCACCCCCCCTCATGCTGCACTACAGTGTCAGTACTGGAATATTAACCCAAGTGCCAGATGTGGTAACTGAACCCACAGCCCTCTGATCTCGCAGCCTCAGAGGCGAGTGTGCTACCTACTGAGCCACTGACACTGTGAAGTGCCACTGCTTTACTGTTGTCATCCTCCACGCATCCCCCATCCTCCCGCTTTAGTCTCACTATCCCTCCCTTTGCCTTTATTTTTTCACTTATGTACCTGTAATAGGTTTTGTCCCCTCTACCCACAGCTTTTGCAATGCGCTTTTCTTTCTCAGCCTTGGCTTCCCTCACTGACCTCCCTGCCTCCCTTTGCTTCTCCTGGTACTTCTCCTCATCCCCTTCTGCCTGTGTCTTTTTGTATTGCTTGAATGCAATGTTTTTGGCTTTCACTTTCTCTGCTACCTCCTTGGAAAACCACAGTGGGCTCCTCTTCCTTTTCCCATTGCTAACCTGCTAAATGCATAATTCTGATGCTCTTGTAATCATCATTTTAAATATTGCCCACTGTTCCTCAACCCCTGATTCCTGCCCCATTCCCATGAATGCCTCTTTCAAGCATCTCCCCATTTTCCCAAAGTCTGCCCCCCTAAAATTCAGGATACGTGTTTTTGTGTGGTTTGGTTCTGTTCCTTCTGTGATTTCAAACCACAGTGACTGGTGATCACTGTTCCCCAGGCGCTCGCCCACTTTTACCCCATCACACTGTCCCCGTTTGTGAGCACAAGGTCCAATATTGCCTTCTGCAGAGTTGGTTCCATGACCAGTTGCTTGAGGAAGGCACCTTGAAGGAAGTCCAGGATAAATTTGCTCCTGGTTGATGCTGCTGCTGGGAGGCTCCAGTCCACATATGGAATATTGAGGTCTCCAACCAGCACCACCTCACCCTTGTCTGCCATCCTTTGGATGGCTAGCATCAGCTCCCTATCTGTTTCTTCCTCCTGGGCTGGTGGTCTATGGATCACCCCTGTGTGGATGGCTGGCCCCATTTTCTTTTCCAGCTTAACCCACAGTATCTCTCCCCAGTTTTGCTCCTCCTGGATCTCTGTGGCCTTTATGCCATCTTTCACATAAAGTGCTACTCCTTCTCCCTTCCTACCTGCCCTGTCTCTTCTGAATATGTTGTAGCCAGGTATGGCCATCTCCCAGTTCTGGTTATGATTACACCAGGTCTCTGTGATGGCCACAATGTTCAGGTCCGACAGCACCAGTTACCCACCCAACAGTGACAGTTCATCAGCGAGGTCCCCTACAGTGACTACAGTGCCATGCCACTGTGGGGACCTGCTGGAACCTAGTGCTGTCTGTTGAGGTCTGTCCCTCAAATCAGTTCGACTCAGGTTGATAATCCTAGGGTAGGTGTGAGGCACAGCCCGCGTCTACAGGGGCTTCTGAGGCAAAGCCCCAGAAGAAAACACATGCAGCCACTGGAAACCGCAGCTGACTGCAAATGTGGTTAACCTGCCTGTTTCGGGCTGTCGGGCATTCAACAAAAGTTTTCGAACACCCATCGTGGATCCCGACAGCACCATGACAGCCTCTAGATCCTCTATCTTGTTGCTAAGGCTCCTGGCATTGGCACACATGGCTTTCCATGATTTGAACTCCCTGGACTGTTTAGCTGTTCTGATCCAGCCCCTTCCCTGGTTGTCCTTTATCCCTGGTTCTACCTGCTGTCTGCCTTTCTGTTGAATTTTGCCCCCTTTCTGCTTATCCATCTCTTGGGTGCTTATCTCAATCTTTTGCACACTGCTTTGTAGAGATATCCACTATTCAGTGGTTCCACTGCTAGCTGTGGGGGGGTGAGCATTTAGGTACCCTCCTTGCTGGCCTGCCACCCCCCTTGGCTAGTTTAAATGCTTGTCCATGTGGCATTTAAACTTATCATTGAGTGCTTTGATTCTCCTCCAGGATGGATGCAGGCTGTCAGGCTTGAACAAGCCTCCATCCCTCCAGGTGGGTCCCCCAGTCATTAGTGAATCCAAACCCTTCCTCACAGCACCAGTTCTTCAACCATGAGTAAAAGTTCCTGGTGCATGCGCTTCTACACTGTCCTATAGAATGTCTTGTCCCCTTTTTTCACAGTCCCTGCTAAACCCTCCTCTGTCTGTGCCTTGGCTCTCCTAACATCTTTCCCTGCTTCCATTAGACATTCAACGTACACCTCCCTGTCCTCCTCCCTTTGTGTTCCCTTATGCTTCCTGAAACTTGCTTTTTTAGCCCTTACTTTGTCTGCTACCTCTTTAGAGAACAATAGTGGTTTCCTTCTTCTTTCTCTTTGGCCACTATCCTAATGCACTGGTTAGTTACCTCCACTATGGCTCCTTTTAGTTTCTCCCACTGTTCCTCCACTCCCTCCATTACCTCTCCCTTCTCCAGGGCTGCTCTTAAACATCTGCCCATTTCACTGAAATCCGCCTTCCTTTAGTCTAATACTTTTGCCCTTGTGTGGCTTAATTGAGTTACTGTCTCCATGCCAAACCACACCATGTGGTCATCACTGGATCCCAGTTGCCCTTCCACCTGGACTCCTTCGACTCTGTTTCCATTGGTCCATACCAGGTCCAGAATCAATTTGTCTCTGGTTGGCTCATGCACCAGCTGTCTCAGTCCAACCCCCTGCAGGGATTGCAGGATGGCCATGCTTCTGGCTGAAGCAGCTGCCTGGGTGGTCCAGTCTACATCCAGTGTATTAAAATCCCCCATCAGCAGGATTTCACCTTTGGCTGCCATGTCGTGAATTTCCTCCATTAGTACTCTGTCCACTTCCTCCTTCTGTGCCAGAGGTCTGTAGACCACACAAGTATGTATTACTGTGCCATTCCCTGGTTCAAGGGTGGCCCACATTGCCTTGGCCTCCCCCTGTCTTCCCTGTACTTCTGTAGCCTTTATGCCTTCTCTGATGTACAGGGCTACCCCCCTCCCTTTTTACCTTCCCTGTCCCTTCTGAACAGTGTATAGCCTGGTACACTGATGTCCCAGCTGTGATTAGCAGAGTACCATGTCTCTGTTATTGCTGCTATGTTAAGGTCTGCATCCGTCATCAAGGCTTCCAGGTCTGGAACCTTATTTCCCAGACTGCAGGCATTTGTGAACATGACCTTCCATGTTTTATACCCTACCCTCCTACTGTTCTTGTTCTCTCTCCCTTGCCTGTTTCCCCCACCCCAGTTTTCTTGTTCATGTGCTCCCCCGTTATCCCCCTTTTTACACACTTCATCTGCCTGCTTCTCACTGCCCACTTCAATTGTTTCTGTTGTCAACTTGTATTTTTGCATGCTACCATGGGGGGGTTCCTAAGCCATCTGTCCCTCTTGACTCTCCCCCATGGCCAGTTTAAAATGCTCTCTGCTGAAGCATTCCAACTTCTCACCAAGAAGTAAGGTCCACTTCCCGGATAGATGCAGGCCATCCTCCTGATATAAGCTCACATCTGCCCAGGTGGGGCCCCAGTCCCCTACGAAGCCAAATCCTTCCCTTCCACAGCAATCCTTCAACCAGATGTTGAAGGCTTGGATGTGAAGTGCCCTCACCTCCCCTGTGCCTTGGACAAGTAGCACCTCCGAGAATGAGATGGAATGTGCTACCTGTGTCAGATCCCCCCACCCCAGCTTCCTGAAATCCTTCTGGACTCTGGCTAACTCCACCCTTCTCCCCACCAGGTCATTGATCCCCAGGTGGACACTGACATCCAGCTCCTCCCTCCTGGCTATCGCCCTAGCGATCCTATGGATTCACTTATATCTCTCCATGCAGCACTTCCTGGAAGGCACTTGACCTCCCTATCCCCTCTACTAGGTGTCCCTAACTTTACATCCTGGACAATAGAGTCACTCAATAAAAGAAGCTTCTCCCTCCTCCAGGGTCCCCTGTCCCCATTCCCTGGGGCTCCAGCCTGGAGGTCCTGACCATCTTCCCTGGTCCCAGCTACTGGTGCCTGTGTGGGGCATTCCCATTCTTCCAAAACAGTGTAGGAGTTATTCAGCTGGACTGGTTGGGGAAATGTGCTTCTGACTGCCCCCCTCACCCTCCCTGAGTGGTTCAGTCATACTTCTTTCTGGACATCCTATAAGGTTCATGTTGTGGACCCAGTGGTCTCTGGGTGGGGGTGGATGTCGCCTGTAACCTGGCCTAGCTAACTGCTCGCTAACTAGCTAACTGCTGCAGGTGTAAACCAAGCCCAGACCCACAGGTCCCAGTCCAACTGAAACCCCAAAGTCCTGTCACTGGGTACCCAGATTTTAGATTGCAGGTCTGAGGTGCAGCTATTAGCCGACGTTTGCACACTTAAGAAATTTTACTTTAATTGTTTTACAATCTGTTCTCTTGCTTAAACCTTGACTCTGTCTCCATCCCTGGTGTGCATGCTTTAAATATTTACAGTCCCCAGGAGCAGGGCAATTCCTGCTTTTTTACTCATGGTTCTGCAGAATCAGTCCTTGGACGGCACAGTTCGCTGAAGTCATGAGAGTGATGGAGACAACTTGCAGAGCTCGGCTCCATGCTTGAAACAGGGGACACAGAGGCTGCAGCTTGCTCTTTCTTCATCTTGCTTGCAGATCTTGCAGCTTGTCCCCTTCAGCCCATTGCAGAGCATGTTCACAAGGCCTGCCAATTACAGAGGACCCAGGTCTGGGAGTGGCTCCAGAGCCTGGCTCCCTCAGATCAGAACACCCTAGCACTCGGGTACAAGACCCATGATCCTGTGCAGTGGCAAACTCCACTTGATGGGGTTAGCAAGTTCCCCACCTGGCCCTGGGTGTTAGCAGAAACAATCAGCACATTCTCTTCTGTTCTCTTCCCCTCTGTCTTTCCTGCCATGGTGTATAGCCAATGCAGTCTGTTTCTTTTCCCTAAACATCGGGCTCCAGGGAGCTGTTCAGAGTCTGAGAATTCTGGATCTACCACAACAGTCTCTTTTTCTCTCTGTATCTCAGGAGCAGACAACAGGTACCCCAGTGCTCCCAGATCTACAGGGATTCCTGTATTTTAAGGGATTTTTACTACAAAAACAGGATATGGGAGGGAAATCTTTTATTTTTAAAATATCAGGGGAAATGGACAAACACTATGGGAAAATGCCCACTATGAATCTCATGGCTGCCAAGATCCAGACAGAGCCCTCCAATTGGTGCTCAGTTTGCTGACTTTGCTACACTAAGCAATTCTGTTGGTCCATTTGCAGCCTGTGTTTCTCTGGGGTAGTAGTAATATGCTGGCAGTGCATCTTTTGAGGATGAATTCAGATCTTCTGATCAGGAACCAGTGAGCTGCTGCATGATCCAAACAGCTGCCATGTGGCCCTAGTCAAACAGCAAGCATGCTGAGCTGCATCTCTCAAATGTCACTGTTCTGGACTAGTAGAGCCTAAGCCACTGAAGGTAAGAAGCCTCTTGTGGGCAGCCTCAGGTTAATCTATTTTAAACTCATTTTAGTGCAAAATGAGTCAGACAAAAGGCTGACCACTTGATGGTGTTATGATTCGGGGTGGGGGGTGCAAGAAAGAGTGCTTAAGTGTTGCTTGAGGGAAGCAGCACCCTGAACTACCAAGGCAAACAAACCTTCTGTTTTGCAAATTTGTCTATTTTAAACACATGAAGTGCAAAAAGCGAGCCAGACAAAAGAGATTAGATGATGGTGGGCTTTAAAGGGTGATGGGGACACAAAGAGTGCTTAAGTGCTACTTGGCTTGTTTGGTGCACAGAGCAGAGTTGTGTTTTTAAAAAAATCACTAAGGCAGCACTTCTTCTGACCAGCCTAGAAGTTGAGGTTATTTGAAAAAAAATTAGACAATGTTTCTATTTAATTGTGAGCCTAGGAAAGGTATGGGGGTGTCTTTGTCCAGATAAGCAGGAGTTATGAATTATATGTGTGAGATCAGAAGGGACCCATAGATCCTGGTCTGGCCTAAGGTTAGTAAAATAAATGAAAAAAAGGGAATATTTGTTTTTACCTCAGAGTTTGGTGCACAAAGCTGTGTGTGTGCGTGTGTGTGTGTGTGTGTGTGTGTGTGTGTGTGTGAAGGGGGATGCTTAAGCATGCTAATGAAAAACACAACAATACACCAAAACAATGTTTATTAATGGAGAGCTACAGGTACACAGAACTGTAGGCCCAATGCACGACTGGTGTGGAGTGGCTATGCACGCGTATCTGGAGGAGTAGCTACTCCATTCCTTTGTGCCCCTGCATGGCATGCATGAAGGGGGCATATGCAGACCCATTGCACCCGATCCCCCACGTCTGCAGACAGCTCCGTGATGGGAACGTTCCAGGGGCGTGCCAGCACTACATGTATTCACTAACTTGCGTAGTGCTGGCCACATGGGCACAGAGGGTGGTGCAGGGTACACTAGGTAGACCCTGCAATAACCCACAGCATGCCCCCATGAACACAGACATTCAGTCATTGGGGGACCAGGACAGGGCACACTGTGCTGCTCCTGACTGCTGGGCAGTAGGAGGTGGCAGAGCCAGCTGGATGGGCGAGCGCCCAGAAAGTTTATATGAGGCGGCACTGGGACTGGAGGGTGCCGCACTGGTCTGGTTGTGTGCTATAAGCATGCACAGACCCAGACCCATGCCACCCTACGTGTGGGATCCACTATGGGTCCCGGGGGGCATCCCACTGGATGTCTGCCTGGGATGACTCCCCCACCCCAGCCACCCTGCAGAGTCCTGTATGTTGGGGGAGGAGCCGTGGATAGGTGATCGGCATTGGTGAATGCCGGTATGGGCGCAGCTGTCCATGGGCTGCAGGGGCAAGGATGGGATATGTGCATTTTGTGCATCCCTATGCCCCTTTCATGCATTGTAAGCAGAACACAAAATGTATCAGTCTGTGATTAAGGGATACATTTGAAGTTAAGGCATTTCATACAATAAATAGAATACTGTATAAGGGACTGTATTATTACAAAGTTATAATACCTTCAGGAGGTTCTGGAGACATGTGAACCTTGAGAACTGAGCTTTATAGGTGCCAGCATTTCTCCAGAACCTCAAAATGGTATTATATTGTTACATATAAAGTTCTTAAAGTTGTAGAGTAGTTATGTGATACATTGTAGGTGATTTGTTATATTTAATCTAAATAAGAACACATAAAACAGCCTGAACATTTGTCCTAGTGATTTTATTGACTGGCACAATGACACCAATTGCGTACTTACATTGATTTGTGCATACAGGAAAATCTACGGGAATTTCATCCCAGTTTTACAGTGAAAATACAGGGAAAATTAGGGTGCACTACAGGAAAATGCTTTGCCTGATCTGGGAGCACTGGGTTCCCGAACCCCTGAAAGCACCTATCCATCCTTCTGATTTCACAGTCTCTCAGTGTTAAAACAGACACTTTTATGCCCTGGCTTACACTTAATTCCTGCACTCAAAGTCCCTTTCCTCACCACGCAGGTGCATAGCAATTCTCTGAATCGAAGAGGCTCACCATTCCTTTTCTTCGCTAAGCACATTTATTATCTTTCCTCAATATTCCATCTTTTGCTAGGCTTAGATGCAACCTTTGTCATTTTACCAGGCTCAGGACACAACCTTTGTCTTTTTCCAGGAACAAGACACAGCATTTGTCCCTTTTCCATGTTCAGGACACACACAACCTTTCTTTAATCCCACTGATATGGTACATCTTTAAACCAATGCAAATTTCTGTAACCTGCAGCGTTTCCCTTTTCCATTAAAGTTGCCTTTTTCTCACGGCTGTGGTGCATCTTCAGAACAACGTAGACTTTCAGAAACCTGCAGGTTCTCTCTTTCTCAACAAAGATGCTTCTTTAACAAACCTTCTCTTCCTTGCTCTTTCTCCTTCTCTTGATGGGGCAGGCACTACCTGCCCTGGGGGACAGATTGCTGGCATCCCCCAGGCAGGCACATTCCCAGCCTTGCAACCCCATTCTCCTCACAGGGACAAGAGCCCCCCTCCCTCTGGAGGGGCTCCCACAGGTCTGACAGAAAATCCAAAAGTTCTCTCCTTTTGGGAGCTTTTTGGAAACTCCCCTTTAGCATTGTCCCTTCAGAGAAATCAATATGTATGTGGCTCCCTCAATGCCTCATTGGTGCAGAAAATTGGCGCCTAGATTTCCCCCAGTATCCCCCCCCCCAGAGTCTATTCACAAGCCCAGAGTCCTCCTGGCAAGTTCTGGTGTGGTGGTTGGTTTGCTGGAATCACATGGCTGCTACAACATGGTGGCTGAAGTAAACAGTGTCCACACATTTTAACAGCGACCCAGGTTTTAATTGTCCCTGCAGCCAAACCCTTTGTTTTTATATAATTATTGCCCCACACAGTTGTAGCCACCCCGTGCCCTGTTAAGCGACTGCATCAGTTAGTACATTTATTTAACCCTCTGCCAGTCACTGCCACCAATTTACCTTCTCCCTAGGCAGCACACACAGTTCCATTTCCAGCCCAACAGTGTCCCATTATATTTTTCTGCTGCACTCCTCCTAAACCTTTTTATGTATTTAGTTTTCCTTAGAATTGTAGCCACTGTTTTCCTTTGGTGGCCCATTACACATTTTAAATTTTTTATTTATTCTTATTCCTGTCACTAGAGCTGTTTCCTCAAACCCCTAGGTTCTGGACAGACACTCCTGTGGCTTTAAGGGGTTGCCACCTCATTAATATTCATGAGGCAGCTCCCATTCTCTGCTGCATGACTGGCGCACACCAGACCCGCTCCTGCACCTTTCCAGCCACCTCTCCAGTCCTGCCAACAGTCCCGGTCCCTTTCTTGACCTGATCTGAGACTGGGACCACTGAAGAGACAGCCCAGAAGCCACTGAAATGGCCAGAAGAAAAATGTGCTAAAGCACATGCGCGACGCTTGCCGGCACTGAAATGCCATTTCCCAAACCAGCAGTTTCACGATCTTGCTCTCTCTAAGAAACCATGCGGGGGCCAGCAGGAGAGACAGGGGACATGGGACAGCACCAGGAACCAGGATCTGGCCCCCAAAAAAGAATAGGGGGTGGACCAATACCCCAGGGGGAAATTAGCCTTTTTGGGGGCTCACAGGTAAGCCCCTGATGGGGGGGTTACATGTATAATAAACATATACATAAGTATAAAAATTCAAAAATATATAAATCTCAGTTGCCTATGCATTATTCTCTATTGAGCAGTCAGTCAGGACACAATGTTCTGTGATAAGTATGTCACCCTTTCCTACAAGACAAATTTAAATAACTGCCTTTGGATTACATTGTATCCCTACAACATTCTGCAGCTTGTCACTGTCAGAAATTGATAAGAACATAGCACCCAGGCTGACTGCATTTCTAACAACCCTTCCTGACAGCAGGAGTCGGGGGTTGGTCAGTAGAATGCTAGGCCTAGGGAACACCAGTTGGTACTGTCTTTGACTAGGGAGCCCAGTGGGAGAAGCTTAGAATATCAAAATCGGTTCTCACTCAATTTTGATGTCTGTAGTATTATGGAACAATATGATCCAAGACCTCAAAATAGAAAATTTAGAGAATGTCAATTGCAGCAATAACCTGAGGATAGTCAGCTTGCCTTTATTAGACAACCCTGAGAGAATAACTTGGGACATTGTTTTTGATTTTTTTTTTTTTACTGCAGCCCTGGGATTTACCTCAGAGAATATGGCACCTCTGACTAAGGTATTTCAACTGCCTAACCATTTAAAATACCTTCAAAAAAATGCTTTGGTTAACCCAGTTGCACCAGCAGTGGGCACATCACTGTCAATTTCACCTAATGCAAAACCAGCTACAGTACTTTTTCAGTTCACCCTGGCAAGTGACAGGGATTATGTCATTAAGAAGTCAGAAGAAGCCAGAAGGGGAAGGAAACATATTCAAGTCAGTGCTTTACAGTAACTGGTAATTGCTATTTTTCTTTTAAACTTAGACTGTGGGCTTTTAGTGGCACTGTACTTTCTTTGTTGTCTTTACTTAGAATTGTTTTTGGGCTGTTGAAAATTTAAAACGTAGTGGTGGTATATTTCTTTGTTGTCTTTAATTGCTGCAAATTTAGTCTTGGCTTGTCTGACTTGCCCTGTAGTTTGGGTGAGGGGTGTTAATTGTCTGGCCTCTGACCTCAGCTACATGATAACTGGAGGTGGGGCTTAGTCAGAGTTGAGGTAGCAAGTGAGTTTTATTTTCTCAGAAGAAGCCAGAAGGGGAAGGAACCATATTCAATTCAGTGCTTTACAGTAACTGGTAATTGCTATTTCTATTTTAAACTTAGATTGTGGGCTTTTAGTGGCACTGTACTTTCTTTGTTGTCTTTACTTAGAATTGTTTTTGGGCTGTTGAAAATTTAAAATATAGTGGTGGTGTATTTCTTTGCTGTCTTTAATTGCTGAAAATTTAGTCTTCCCCAACTCTTAATTATATGCCCTGTTAAATCTGATTGACAGGAGCTAAACACAGACTATAGGAAGGGGTGTGGAGCGGGAGGGGCATAAGGCTGAAGAAGTTCACCCTCAACACAACAAGTGTTTTGATTCATTTATTTATTTTTTGGTTTATTTTCTTTTTCTAAAAAGAAAAGTATCTGAGGATCAGTGGCAGGATTTTTAGGACAGTAAATTGATAAAAAGGGAACTAGGAGAGCTTCAGTAGCAGACAAGTAGTGGAATAGCAGTATAATTGCAGTATAATGTGAGGAGTGGTGCAATGCAGTGGCTGTGGGGCAGCTATTCCAGGCAGACCTTCTGGACACTGAGGTGCACCCTATCTGCACACATCTCTCTGGACTGTGGGATGAGGTAGCCAGACTCCAGAGTGGAAGTAAACTGGGTCAGGAGTAAGATCACCCCTATCCAGAGACCACCCAGTCAATGCAACTGCCTCAAAGGATGCCGAGAACGAGGAGCACTTGGATGACAGTGGGCTCAGGGAGGGTTAGAGCGGTCAGGCAAAGGCACGTCCCAGATCCTATTCCACTCAAGAACTCATATGCCACACTGGCAAATGGGGACAACCAAATAGAGGTACCCAGAGAAGTGGAAGGAAAGGATGTGGAGGTTAGCCAAGAAGATGACCTCAGCGGGGAAAGCAGTGGATCCCAGAGGAGGAGGAAGTGAATCCTGGTGGGGGGCTCCATCATAAGAGGGATCCAGCTAGGAACACAGGAGGGGAAGGACAGGGAGGTGAGGTGCCTACCAGGTGCCACGGCATGGAGGGATGGAAGGAAGATCCTGGGGATCACTGGGAAGGCAAGACGAGAGGGTGAGCTGGATGTCATTATCCACCTAGGTACTAATGACCTTGCAAATGGGGACCCAAAGGAAGTTCAGGAAGAGTTTAGGAAATTGGGGAGGGGTCTCAAGCAAGTAGCTACTTCTGTCACTTTCTCAGAAGTACTACCTATGAGAGGCAAGGGAGAGCATGGGGTGCATGCACCAGGAACTTTAACTCATGGCTGAAGAACTGGTGCTGTGAGGAATGGTTTGGATTCATTGGTGACTAGGGACCCACCTGGAGGGATGGAGGTTTGTTCAAGCCTGACGGCCTGCATCCATCCTGGAGGGGAATCCAAGCACTCAATGATAAGTTTAAATGCTACATTGACAAGCATTTAAACTAGCAAAGGGGGGTGGCGGGCCAGCAAGGAGGGTACCTACTTGCTCACCCCCCACAGCTAGCAGTGGAACCAGTGAACCAGAGGAGTGGCTATCTCTACAAAGCAGTGTGCAAAAGATGGAGATTAGCGCCCAAGAGGTGGATAGGCAGAAAAGGGGCAAAATTCCACAGAAGGGCAGACAGCAAGGAGAACCAGGGATAAAGGACAACCAAGGACGGGGCTGGAGTAGAACAGCGAAACAGTCTAGGGAGGTCAAATCATGGAAAGCCATGTGTGCAAATGCCAGGAGCCTCAGCAACAAGATGGAAGATCTAGAGGCTGTCATGGTGCAGTCAGACCTGGACATTGTGGCCATCACTGAAACCTGGTGTAATGATAACCACGACTGGGAGATGGCCATACCTGGCTACAACATATTCAGAAGAGACAGGGCAGGCAGGAAGGGAGGAGGAGTGGCACTGTATGTGAAAAATGACATAAGGGCCACAGAGATCCAGGAGGAACAAAATGGGGGAGAGATTCTGTGGGTTAAGCTGGAAAGGAAAATGGGGCCAACCATCCGCACAGGTGTGGTCTATAGACCACCAGCCCAGGAGGAAGAAACAGACAGGGAGCTGATGCTAGCCATCCAAATGATGGCAGACAAGGGTGAGGTGGTGCTGGTTGGAGACCTCAATATTCCATATGTGGACTGGAGCCTCCCAGCAGCAGCCTCAACCAGGAGCAGATTTATCCTGGACTTCCTTCAAGGTGCCTTCCTCAAGCAACTGGTCATGGAACCAACTCGGCAGAAGGCAACACTGGACCTTGTGCTCACAAACAGGGACAGTGTGATGGGGATAACAGTGGGGGAGCACCTGGGGAACAGTGACCACCAGTCATTGTGGTTTGAAATCACAGAAAGAGCAGAACCAAACCACACAAAAACATGTATCCTGGATTTTAGGGGGGCAGACTTTGGTAAAATGGGGAGATAATTGAAAGAGGCATTAAGGGGATTGGAGCAGGAATCAGGGGTTGAGGAACAGGGGGCAGTATTTAAAATGGGGATTATAAGAGCAACAGAATTATGCATTAAGCAGGTTAGCAAGAGGAAAAGGAAGAGGAGACCATTATGGACGGTTTTCCAAAGTGATAGCAAATAAAGTGAAAGCCAAAAAGATTGCATTCAGGCAATATGAAAAGACACAGGCAGAAGGGGATAGGGAAAAGTACCAGGAGAAGCAAAGGGAGGCAGGGAGGTCAGTAAGGGAAGCCAAAGCTCAGACAGAAGAACACATTGCAAAATCAGTGGGTAGAGGGGACAAAACCTTTTACAGGTACATAAGTGAAAAAAGAAAGGCAAAGGGAGGGATAGTGAGACTGAAAGGGAGGGAAGGAAGGGGGCCGCGTGGAGGATGACAACAGTAAAGCTGACATATTGAACAGATATTTCTGCTCAGTCTTTACTGAGGAAGAGGAGGGTAATGGGTCTGAAGGGAGTACAAGGGGTGAGAATGGTGCAGAAATGGACTCAAGTCCCTTTACATGAGAAAGGGTCCTGAAGGAACTGGAAGTAATAAGAGTTGATAAAGCAATGGGGCCAGATGGGGTGCACCCCAGGGTCCTTAAAGAACTAAGAGAGGTGGTGGCTGAACCTCTGGCTATCCTGTTTAGCTGATCACTGGAAACAGGGGAGGTACCCACAGACTGGAAGATAGCAGATGTAGTCCCCTTATACAAAAGTGGGAACAAAGAGGAAGCAGCGAACTACAGACCAGTCAGCCTCACCTCGGTAGTGGGGAAGATCATAGAAGCACTACTGAAGGAGAGATTGGTAGAACATCTGGTTGTCAATGGACTTCAGGACCCAAGGCAGCATGGTTTCACAAGGGGGAGGTCATGTCAGACCAACCTCATTGAATTTTTTGACTGAGTGACTAGGGAGGTGGATCAGGGGAGGGCAGTGGACATGGCCTATCTGGACTTCAGCAAGGCCTTTGACACTGTGCCACATAGAAGACTATTACACAAACTGGGGAATATGGGTGGGAATGACAGTAGTGTGGTGGGTAGGTAACTGGCTGGGCGGCAGGACACAGAGGGTGGTGGTAAATGGCTGTCACTCCACAGAGGGAAGAGTGACCAGTGGGTACCACAGGATCAGTGCTGGGACCAGTCCTATTCAACATCTTCATCCATGACATTCATGGGACCTAGAAGGCAGACTTTCACTGTTCGCTGATGACACAAAGCTCTGTAACAGAGTAGACACACCAGAGGGTGTAGACAGAATGAGAAGGGACCTGCAGAAACTTGAAGAATGGTCAGGGGTTTGGCAGTTGAAATTCAATGCAAAGAAGTGCAAGATAATGCATATGGGGCACAAAACCCTGGCACAATATATCAGTTGGGGGTGAGGATATAGCATGCACCAAGCAGGAAAGGGATCTTGGGGCTATCATCTCTGATGATCTCAAGGTAGGGAAACAGTGTGACAAGGCAGCAGGTAAAGCAAATAGGATGCTGGGATGCATAGGCAGGGGCATCACCAGCAGGAAAAGGGAGGTCATAATTCCACTATACAAGACACTAGTGAGGCCCCACCTGGAGTACAGTGTACAGTTCTGGAGACCTTACCTATGTAAGGACATAGACAAGGTAGAGAAGGTTCAGAGGAGGGCAACAAAGATGGTGCATGAATTGCATCACAAGTCCTATGAGGACAGGTTGAAGGAACTGGACATGTACTCCCTGGAGGAGAGGAGGGAGAGAGGGGATATGATAGAGACATACAAGTATCTTACAGGAAGGAACAGCATGCAGGAATACACTATATTTAAGCGAAAAAGATGTTCCAGGACTAGAGGGCATGGGATGAAGTTGGAGGAGGACGATTCAGAGGAAACGTGAGGAAGAACTTCTTCACAGAACGGGTGGTGGACAAGTGGAACACCCTGCCAGAGGAAGTGGTGGGGGCTGAAACAATCATGGGATTTAAGAATGCATGGGATAGACATAAAGGAACTCTGGAGGTCAGGGTTAAGGGGCAACAGACTTCTAGGAAAACATAAACTGAACTTACAGGCTCAAATGGGCAGACTGGGTGGGCCATGGGCCCTTATCTGCTGACACTGTCTATGTATCTATGTATCTGTGTAAGTAGGCTAAACTGAAAGGGGCACTTGACTATCAAAACATGCGGATGTATTTATATCCAGACGTCAGCCCCCAGACACAAGCTAAGCGACAGATTTGTTTTTTGACCCTGACCACCTATCAGAGTTCTTGAAATCCAAAACTGCTGTGAAGCTTCCGAAAGAGGCTGAGGATTCCTCTACCACTGGAGATGAACTTGAGTTGGACATTGGTTCACCTTCAGCCTCAGTTGCGATAATTGCAGGCGGTAGTGAAGCACCACCGGGTGAATAACAGTTTGGCTCTGTGAGTAAAAACTATCTGTGGTGGAAGTAATGCTGAATGTTAAACTTTCACATTACATAAAGTTGCGGGGACACAGACTGTTCTGCTACAATGAACTTATTTATAGCTTTTTATTGAATACCATAAAATGGAGTTGGCTTTTCTTCTGCAAATAGAGTTTTTTTTTCTAAGTTATGTGTCATCAAAAGTTGATAAAACATTTCTTGTTATTGGTATTGCTCAATAACATTGCCTTTTCATGGTTACACTGTGATGTTCATTTTGTTATGTTTGTATTCCTGACATTCAGATGAATTGTGTTTCAACTATTGTGCTATTCATTTGTTTTAAAAGGCTACAATTATCTACTTAATTACTGTCATCTGATGGCTTTATGTCAGTGGTTATCTAGCGATAATTGTATATAGATTTCATTAGTCAACATTACCTGTCAAAGCTTATTGTAGTCAACAGGTTTTAATGGTAAAAATTATTTTCTCGAATAAATGGAGGCATCTTTCATTACTTTATTATTATGGAAATATATTTTTTATTCTCAGTTTGGGTCAGTTGAGGAATTAATTATTTTTATATTTACTGACCAGTAGAATTTCTTTTCTTTTTCTGCCACTGGTTTTTTAAAAGCTTGTTTTCCATATGAGCGTATTCTACCTTAATTAGGCATAAATAGGGTAACGGAGGGTAGCATCTTTCAGATAAGGAGATGTTCTGAAATGAGGGGGCATGACATGAGGTTGGAAGGGGGTAAACTAAGGGGTAATGTGAGGAAGTATCTCTTCACAGAAATGGTGGTTGATGAATGGAATAGACTCCCAGTGCAGGTGGTTGGGGCAAACACAGTGGGGGAGTTAAAATATGCATGGGACAGGCATAGGGGAACCCTAACAATAAGGACGAGAAGGTAAAGATGGAGATCAGGTAGGGTCTCCGGCTTTTGCAGTAGTTGGGTAAATGGGCAGACTGGATGGGCCTAGCGGTTCTTATCTGCTATCAATTACTACATTTCTATATTAGGTATAGGTATGATTTTTGCTATGTTAAAGTTTCTCTCCACAGACACTATTAGGAACAAGACTGGACTGCAAAGTATTACTTGTATTTTTAGATGTATTTAGGGATGTCTAGTTATATGTAAATAACTTTAAATATAAGGAAATATTGTTATTTGAACAGTTCAGATGGCATTTTAGTCATTCAATAATGTATGTTGAAAAATTTCATAAATAAAAAGTTTTAAAAAAAGAATGCCAAAGTAAGAAAAGGGTGACAGTTGTGCCTTCAGGGCACCTTGCCTCACATCACTTGCCAGACTGCTGAGGGGGCAAAGGCCTCACACACAGCAGCTGTTATTGGATCCAGCTTTTTGTGACTAAGTCATCTCATTGCACCATCTCCTGGTAGCCTCCAGGGACAGGTGCAAGACAGCAGTGGAGATTCCAGGGCTATGGAGTTTGAAGACATCTAGTGCAAATTGCTGTTAATTCATGAGAGTCTGCAAGACGGCAACTAGAGGTGCTGGAGTTCCTAGCATCCTTGTAACATAGGGAAGGTCCCACAGAAGAGGGGGGTGTTCACCTTTTTTGTGTGGCATTTGTGGTCTTGAGTCCAAGAGATGCTGCCTGGCCTGCTGAACTGATGGTGGAGAAAGACCAGGTGAGAGAGACTGAGCTATGGGCTAAGGTAGGAGACATGCCTACACTGTGTTCAGGATAACACCAGAAATACTGCCCATAGCAGAGGGGTTGGGGAGATTACCAAACATTGCCAGACCACATGCTGTAGCAGGTAATCCTGTGCCGTACTCAGCACACTGACTGGTGAGCGGTTTCATGTTGAGAAGAGGTTCTCAGCACAGAGATGGCCTCCAGGCTCCAGCAGAGGAAACTGGCCATGACAAAGATATGGCTCTTGCAGGACCATGGCAACCCAAGGACATCATCAGCCAGAAAAGTTTGAAGGTGAAGTCCCTACTGTGATGAGGCATCCTATATCACTAGCTGACAAGACTAAAGGGCAATCGGTCTTGCATCAGTTGTCGGTAAACTCCTGAAAATGATGGTTGAAGAAATGGTGGAGGAGTACCTAGAGAACCGAGGGTTGCAGGACAGAAAGCAGCACAGGTTCATGGCAGGAAGATCATGCCAGAACCACCTTTTGGTGTTCTTTGATTGGATAACATGGGCAGTGGATAAGAGACAGGTAATCAACATACTCTATCTCGAATTATGCAAGGTCTTTCATCCAGTTCCATACAGAAAGAAACTAAAATAGATGGAGGACCTGGGGTTGAGAAAGGACACATCAGGTAGATCAATAGTTAGTTATGGAGAAGAATTCAAAGAGTGGTGGTTAACGGTCAAATTAGTAGACAGGGAGGTTACAAATGCAGT
Organism: Neoceratodus forsteri; assembly: GCA_016271365.2. Lineage (NCBI taxonomy): Eukaryota > Metazoa > Chordata > Ceratodontiformes > Ceratodontidae > Neoceratodus > Neoceratodus forsteri. The sequence continues at coordinate 556,747,986 of CM028137.1, read as the reverse complement.
GACACAGGGGATGGTTCTGGGTATCTTGAGCACAGCATGTCTCTTTACAAATAACAAAAAGTCCTGGGGCAGGGTGGACAGTGAGAATAATGTCAGGGATCTGAGGTTGACCTAGAGACAATGGAAAGGTTGTCTAAAGTCTGGCAGTTCAAGATCAATGCCAAGAAGTGTAAGGTATTGCATGCTGCCAAAAAGAACCTAGACACAGGTTACTGGATGGGAAGGGTCTATATAGCCATGATGATGGAAGAAAGGGACTTGGGGCTCATCATCTCCTAACCTCAAGTCATTGCAACAAAGTGCACAGCAAGGCAACATGGATGCAGGGCTGCATGGGGGGGAGGAGTCAACACCCAGAGAAGAGAGGTGATATTGCCCCGGTACAGGTCCCTGGCAAGGCTCCACCTAAAGTACTGTGCCCAGTTTTGGAGTCTGCATCTGTGGAAGGATAGAGACAGGCTAGAGGCAATACAATGGAGGGTCACCAAAATGATCCAGAAGCTGACTGGAAGCTCCTATCAGGAAAGGCTCCTACATCCAAACATTTACAGTACACTGTGACGCATAGGAGGGAGAGGGGGGATATGACCAAACCTACAAATTCCTGAGAGGAATAAACAAATTAGACATACGTATCTCTCATCAGTTATGATAGCACTAAGAGTAGAGATCATAAGCAGAGGCTGATAGGAGGGACATTTAAATGGGTGATCAGAAAATTCTTCTTTACCAAGATGGTGGGATACAAGGGGTTGGAGAGAATGCCTAGGAACCTTGGGAAACTTGGAGACTGGTGAAGGGCATGGCTACTCCCCCCCCCCACACACACTTTTCTACTAAGATTCATTTAGAAACATAGAAGTTGACGGCAGATAAGGACCTCAAGGCCCATCCAGTCTGCCCATTTCTTTTTCTACCTTATAAATGTGCCATCGGCCTTTGCTCTGTCAGTGGCCTATCTATTCATAGTCATTTGTATTGCTCCCTTATGCCTATCCCATGCCTGTTTGAAGCCCTGCACTGTATTCATAGCCACCACTTCTTGTGGTAAGCCATTCCATGCATCCACCACCCTTTCTGTGAAAAAGAATTTCCTCACATTCCCCCTTAATTGGCCTCCCTCTAATCTCATGCTGTGTCCATTTGTGCCTGTCCCATGCATGCTTGAAGCCCACCACTGTTTTTTCTCCCACCACCTCTGGCATATTGTTCCAGGACTCTACCACTCTTTCAACGAAAGGGAAGTACTTCCTCACATCCCTCTTAAACTTCCCCTTTCCAACTTCATTGCATGCCCTCTTGTCTTGGTACACCTTCTCCTCTGATGAATACTTCCCTACTGTACCTTGTTACATTGAAACCTAGACAATGATGGCAGAAAACAGCCATCAGTCTGTCCAGTCTGCCCTATTATTCCCTATTGTACCCATGGCCAGTTGTCTTAATGGAATTTTTGCCCTTGTCTCCCCCATCTCCTGTCTTACTTCTGCCCTCCTGGGTAAGTATTAAGCCCTTATTCTGTCTCATCCATGTGTAACAAGCCTCTCTCTTCACTCATCTCAAAGATGGTTACTAAAGGGCTCCCAAAGGGTTACATTTGATCCTGACAGTTGTCCTCTAGAGGGGCTCCTTGTTTGCTTGGAGTAGAGACAAGATGACAGGATATTTGTGGTACAGTGTTCTGACTCAACCAGAAGTAGGAATCGTTATCATGAATATTCATGGTTCTGCCCTCCCCTGACTGTCTATAAGAGAGGAGGCAAGCAGCAAGGTGTGGGGGTTCTTGGTTCTTGGAGAGTAGAGAGAACAGAAATAGGGATTGTAGCCTCTGGCTGTGACTCAGGCAGGGGCCTACAGATCAGGGATGGTGGCAGGGTCCCTAGGTCTTAGTAGCCCTGGTCTCTGTCTTGGTTTATGGAACAATATAAGTTGGTGCTAGGAGAATAAGTCTCCTAGGAAGGCCATGAGTACCCCAGAAAGAATAAGGATCACATGGCATGTCAGGTGGAGTGGAGGGCAGCCCCTTAAGAGTGGTCACCGAGATCCTTGTGGATCCACTCCCACCAGAAGGGATTCACAGAGCTCAGTGTGAATGAAGCACCAATTCATGAAGGGCAAGCTTTTCAATAGAAATGCCCATGGAAATCTAAAAAATCCTGGGTACTGTAGTATGCTCCCCTTGGCAGTATAGCTGAATGAATGATCATCAGGTGGAAAGGGCCTCATAAAAGTTGTGGTCAATAAGTCGCCATGTGAGGGGGGCAGACATGGGATTCAGTTTCTTTGGGCCATTAATGCCATCAATATTCTGTCAGACGGAGGCAGGTATGGCTGGATCAACTAATCAATGTAGCACTGTTATGATGCTTACATGCTGTTTAAAGTCAAGTTGTCCTGCAAGGGCAAGGAAAAACACTTGCAGGTATAGCTTTACCCCAGGGACAGTGTTTGCTATACCTGGGAGGGTGACATTTCACAAACCACCTTGGGAGTGTCAGGGCACCAGGGACTACAAAAGGGAGGATTGGGATGTAAATACAGTGTAGAAACATAGAAACAACATCATAGAAACATGGAGCCTAACTGATCTCCAATGACCCTCCTTCCTCCATGCCTAATAACTAATATTCTCCCATGTCTGCCCAATGCATCCTTGAAGTCCTATACATTTTTTTGTCTTCACCACTTCTTCTGGGTGTCCACCACACTTTAAGTGAAGTAGTACTTCCTTATATCCCTCTTAAGCTTCCTCCTTCCAGCTTCACTGCATGCCCTCAGGTCCTGGTGCTGTTTCTCATTTGAAGGAAACTCCCCTCCTACACCTTGTTCACCCCCATGAAATACTTCTAGGTCTTTATCCTGTCCCGTCTCACGCTCCTCTCTTCTTCACTTTACATGCTGATATCCCATACCTCTATTTATAGGGCTTCTGATGCAACCGCTGCACCATTTTAGTTGTCCTCCTCTGGACTGCTTCCACCCTCTCTATATCCTGAGGTTTGACCTCCACAACTGGATACAATACTCCAAGTGGGGTCTCACCAGCAAGTAATACAGTGTTAATACCACCTCCCTTCTCCTACTGGTGATATCTCTCCCTAGGCATCCCAGCATCCCACAGATCTTACCCACTACTTTTTCATACTACCCTGCCACTCTGAGGTCACCAGATATGACAACACCAAAGTCCATTTCCTGCTTAGTGACTGTCAGTACTTCCCCCCATCCTATATTCAGCTCTGAGGTCCCTATGCCGAGACAAACCAAACAATGACAAGGGTCCTGGACTTCAGGGTGGTGGATTTAAAAACAAAATAGGTGAATGCCTCAGAGACTGCCTAGCAGGAGAGATTGCCAGTGTGGGGTGGAGGAACAGTGGAGCAAATCAAACAAAAGGGCAGCTCACACAGGCATCATGGTGCAGGAGGTAACCACAGTCCAAGGATCAGCAAACAACTGTGCACAGTTCACTCACACCACTGGTGTTCAAAGATATATCCAGGCTCCTGAAAAATACTGCTGTGCAAATGGTGATTTTATTTATGAGAAAACAGCATGCTGACAAAAGTCAACAGGTACAGCAGCTACTCCAATGTTTCGCACAGGTGTGCTTTTTCAAGAAATTGCCATTGCAGTAACAATCTCCATTTTTATAGTACAATTTCTTAAAGAGATAGTAACATGGCAAATTACATGAAACACGCTCGTCAGTTCTTAAGTTACCAGATATGAGAAGATAAAATAAGCACCCACACAGCATGAGTAACACACAAAAACGCTGTTAAATTAGAATCATAGCATTTTATATACCAAACGTGCAAGGAATACAAAGGTGGCTAAAGCAAATAAATTAATGTTTTACCTGATACTCTGCCAGGCTTCATCTGATGAAGCCTAAACAGCATTTTTGTGTGTTACTCGTGCTGTGTGGGTGCTTATTTTATCTTCTCGTATCTGGTGAATTGCCTTGAATATTAGCACTACACGTTTCCTGGTGCTCCTGTTTCTTCAGTTTTCAGTTCTTAAGTGCAGCGGGAGCATAAAAATTCAAGTGCTGTGATAGTGTGAATAAAATAAAGATTACATTTAAAAACTGCTATTACAATAACTAACTAAACTAAAAATCACTATACTCCATATAATGCTACTCAGAGTAAAATGCACAGGTCTTGCTACTGTGTTGCAATTTGATTCAGTTGTATTCTGTGCTTGTGATACTGCAGGGGCATTGAAACTTGTTTAGGATCATGAGAACTTGTAAATAATTTGAGAAGAGAACAGATAAGAAAACAATGCTGACTAACTTCACAACTTCAATAGTCAAAAATACTTTTGAAAAAACATAATCCTAGTATTCACAATGGTATTAACACGTGTTGTAAAGGGGAGCAGTAGCTTCACAAAAAGGGAACACTTTCCACCCTGTTATTCAGTCCAGGTGGTATTATTGCCCTTAACTTGAAAATCCAGAAGGATTATCTTTGGGCTACAGGGGCACCAGTGCCCCCCCAGCCCCCCATGGGTACTTTCTCAATGCCTGTAAATGACAATTTGTGTTCATTGTTCCCTGGGTGGTGTATGTTGGCAGCAGTTGCATAGTCTAGATTTTGAGTAGCAATTGCGTGCATATAATTACCCACCTGCTCCTTCAATTTCCATTTGGTTCATCCAATGCAGTATGAACCACAAGTGCACATTCCTAGGTAAATTATATAGGTAGAATCACAATTTATAAACTTCCTGATTTGTAACTCATCACCATTGCTGGGGTACAACCAAGTCGTAGTGTTGTTGATAACATTAAAATATTTACATCTGTGACACCTGTGGCATCCAGCTGGCAGGGAAAGGAGCCATGTTCATTGCTTGACAGTTGGTTGTAGATAATGTGTTACCCTGTTTCCTATGTTGTTAGGATGGCAATATCCCTGGGAATTTCAGAGACAAACTCCTGTAGTTTTGGCTCTGTCTGCAAAAAGGGCCAGTTTTTTTCTGATGGTAAATCTCCACTTTGCTGTCTTCAGTATTATACTTTGTAAAAAAATGGTGTCTATTGGGGTTATACTATCTTGGGGGCCTTTGTTCTAGAAGTGAACCAGTATTGGTATTTTCCACCCTAGTGCGAGCTCTGTCAATGTCTATATTTCTGTACCCCTCTCCTGGAACCCAGATCAGTGGCATTTCAAATGCAGCCTGTATGCTGCAATTACATCTTACTCTGATGAGTGGGTATGTTTTTAATGGTGTGGTGGGATGTCAGGAACTAGACAGAAGAACAGTGTCCTATCGGTAGGTTTTTCGATAAAGATCTGTTTCTGTGTCATGTGAGGAGTTTTCAATAATCAGGACATCTAGAAATGAGATGGAAGTAAAGTTGCTGGTTATTGAAAAATGTAGAATTATGTTAGTAGTTTCCAGATACTAAACAAAGTCAGCAAGCTCTTCAAGCGACCCCTGCCACATCATTAGAACATCATCAATGTTCCTACTTCAAAGCTAAATTTTGTCCAGCAACATGCTGGTATCAGCATTATAAAGAAATAGCTCTTCCCATAACCCCATATATTTGCAAAATTAGGTGCAATTGTTGCCCCCACTGCTGTTCCATTTGTCTGAAGATAAAATTCCCCCTAAAAAACTTAAGGCATTAAATTGGAGAACAAATTTCAACAGTTGCAAAAGAAAGTCTGTCGGGACCATGCTACCTGTAGATCTGCAATCCAGAAAATGCTGCAATGCCTGCAGTCCCCCATCATAGAGAATGTTTGTACATAGCCCCCTGCCCTGCTGTCTAGGGGTATGCTGATGGAATGTCCATGGGGAGCAGGAACCACACAGAAACATGTTTGCTGACTTACCTTTTGTTCCACTGGTCTGGGGCACAGATCTTCTTCCTCAGGGTGCTGGACTAGGGGGAAAAACTTGGTTAGCAGACAACAATTGAACATTGAAGGCATTAACTAGTCCAACCTATGATTAACAACAGCAACAGAACTCTTGATTAACTAGATTTGTCCATGGACAGCTTGAAGTAGACATTGCACAATGGCTCCACTGGGGAAAAGTAAGTCTCTGACTTCTGACAGTCCTGTTCAACCACTCACTGGAGAAGGAGTGGTCCCAGAGGACAGGAGGAGAGCAGATGTAGTCCCACTTCACAAAAGTGGTAGGAGGGAGGAAGCTGTAAATTACAAACCAGTGAACCTGACCTCAGTGGTGGTGAAATTAATGGAATCACTGCTGAATGAAAAGGATTGTGGAATATCTTGATACCAGCAACTTACAGGATCCGAGGCAGCATGGATTCATTGGGGGGGGGTCATGTCAAACAAACCTGATACATTTTTTTGACTGGGTGACCAGTGAAGTAGATCAGGGTGAAGCAATGGATATGGCCTACCTAGATTCGAATAAGGCCTTCAACACATTCCACATGGGAGACTACTAAATGAGCTGGTCAGGCTGGCAATGGAGCCATAAGTGGTAAATTGAGTAAGGAATTGGTTGGGGGATAGGTGTCAGAGGGTGGTGGCAAATGGAGTTCACTCCAAGGAAGGGAGGGTGACCAGTGGGGTGCCACAAGGATCAGTACTGGGACCGGTCTTCTATAATAAATTTGTTAGTGACATTGCAGGGAGACAAGAAGGGAAAATGTGCCTTTTTGCAGATGACACTAAAATCTGCAATAGGACAGACACTTCGGGGGGGAGTGAAAAATGAATAGGGATCTAGGAAAGCTTGAGGAGTTGTTAAGAATGTGGCAACTAAGTTTCAATGCAAAGAATTGCAAACTCATGCACTTAGGGCATAGAAACCCAGGGGCAGAGTACAAGATGGGGGAAATGATACTGGTGACCACCAAACAGGAAAGAGACCCGGGGTAATCATATCTGATGACTTAAAGATGGCCAAACAGTGTGCCAAGGCTGTGGGGAGAGCCAGTAGGATGCTAGGGTGCATAGGAAGGGGTATTACCAGCAGAAAGAGGGAGGTGGTGATACCATTATAAAAATCTTTGGTGAGACCACCTCACCTAGAGTACTGTGTCCAGTTCTGGAGACATCTCCAGTAGGACATAGACAGAGACAGAGTAGAAGCAGTCTAAAGGAGGGCAACAAAAATGGTGCAGGGTCTGCTCAAGGAATATCTGGGAAGACTGTATGGGTCAAGCAGCCCCTTTCAGCTGACAAAGTCTATGTTTCTATAATGTCCAGAGACTGCTGAACATGGTTCATGGGGTAGGATTACTCGACTCGAGTCCCTCTTTATTATTCATGGATTCTGTAAAAGCATTTGAAAGAGTTTGGATTTCAGTAGGGATTTATTCAGCATGTCAGACTACTTTATGTCACACCAGCAGCAGCAATCTCAACAAATTGGGGGGTTTGGGGATTGTTTTGACTACAAAGAGGTACTAGGGTGGAGTGTCCCCCTCTCCACTGCTTTTCATCTTGGCCATTAAGCTACTGCCTGCTATTCTGGCACATCTTTGAATGCATGGACTCAGATCTAAGGAAGGAATACCCCATAAGATATCTTTATATTCAGATGACATCCTGCTATACTATATCAGCCTTAAGGAGTCACTGCTAGAAATTAAAAATGTCATTGATTAATATTCATCTTTTCAAGTTTTCAGGTTATAAAATGAGCTTCTTTAATTCTGGGTGTTGGCAAGGGTCAGGTCCCAGAAGTAACAAAGAATTGGCCCTATCAGCTGGCACAGCAGTCTGGGAACTCTCCTCAACCAAATATCACCTGAGGTTTAAGACCTGTCATCTTTGACAGCAGAAGCTTGTCACTATCTGAGCTCAGTCTACAAACTAGATTTCCTATCACTCAAGTGAGCCATAGTGGACCTTTTTCATGATTACATTTATGGAGTCCACATCACTGTAAAACCTGACAATAATCTGCCACCCTATTTACTGATAGTGGCAAAACTGGATGATGCTGGACACCAATGGCTATTGACACAGTCTATGTACAATTACTCTGTGGAATACTGCCTTGGGGAGAATCATACCAATAAGGACGCTTTATCCTGGTGTCCGACTGACAGCAATACAGCTGGCATCTAATTGATTAAGATTACAGAGACTATTGACAAAGTGTTTTGCAAAATATTTGATACAGTTGATCAACCCTGCCCAACAAATGTGCATAGTTTTGGATAGCCTGGAAGTCTCCAGTACTTTCTGCCCCTCACTTAATGCAGTTTTGTGGCTCATCACAAAAGATCTCTGCCACACCTGAGCCAGTTTAAGCTACAAAGCAAATAAATACAAGACCATGAATTTAAATACTTTCTGCATGCCCTCCAATGTGGAGGGGGGATGCCACCAAGAATGTGACAAGAAACAGGGACCCAACCCTGGTCCTTGTTCTTGCTCAGTTCTACTGGCTATGAATAGGGAGAGTGATGGAGGAGTATTGCAACTGATACAGTTGCTGTGTGCAGTCTAAGACATTACCTAAGAGGGCTGCCCCTCTTTTCAACACTGAAAAAAGTCTGGTCTGTATTGATTTACTTAGTTTCGCACTCGATTCCAAGAACAGTGCAAATATATTTTTGTCAGTGTCAGTGGCCCAGCAGGTAGCACACTCACCACTGAGGCCGGGAGATCAGAAGGCTGTGGTTTCTATCCCAACACCAGGCACTTGGGTTAATATCCCAATACTGACACTATAGTGCAGCATTAGGGGGGTGCTGCACTTCTTAGGTGCCGTCTTTCAGATGAGACGTTAAACCGAGGTCCCATCTGCCTGTTCTGGTGGTTGTTCAGGTGGACGTTAAAGATACCATGGCACTTCTCAAAAAGAGTAGGGTAGGGGAATTTTTTATTGAAAAACAAACAATGGAAAAATCAACAGTATATTACATGTATCAGGAGTATAAGCAAACAAATTATAAATCAAAAAAAAAAAAGAAAGACCTGGCATGATCCATCCTTAAATTACAATACAGTCGTATAAGAAACTTCAAGCACATAGGTACTGTGCTACCCAGAAAAGACTCAAGAAAAAAAAAACAGAGTACATCTCAATTTGAGGGGAACCAACAAACCTGTGTGTGTCAAAAAACCCCAAAGGGGGGATACATCCTCTCATTCTGCTAATGTTGGGCCAACTTAGTAGTTTTTTAGGGAGAGGGTCAAATTACATCAGTCCCTCAAAATCCAATCACAAGAAGCCCAAAGTTTATCATGCTGAGGTTGTGAGATAGACTTCTGTTCTAGTGAGTAAATGGCCCTCAAATCTAATATGATCTGATTCACCACTTGGGTTCCAGTATAGGTTTTCTGCTGCAACAACTGAGCACATCTGGCTTGCCACAAAAAATATCTACAGACAGCAACAATAAGTCTCAGTGTGCTAGCATGGTAATGAAACATATTCTGGGGAAAGATTCAATAAATGAGCATTTCATATGTGAAATTTGTAAGACCTACATCTTTCCATTTGTGCAGTAACAAAATCCAAGCTTGTACACTAAATGGGCATGCTAAAAAGAAATGCTGCATTGTCTCCACCTGTGCAGGACAAGTATCCATGAAACACAACTTTTCTTCTATGGATTTATGCTTTAGATTGCCTCTTACCCCAAGTTTCCCGTGGCATGATAGCCATGTGACATCCCATAGCTTTTGGGGTAGTCTGGGGTCAGTGAGTTGTCTGAATATTAATAAGGTATCTAAGTCCATATTTTGGGTGTCCAGCAATCTAGGTAGTTCTGAGAATTGAGCAGCAAGAATATTAGCATATAGCTGCTTATGGGTAGCTGCCTGAACCGTGGAGCAAGCCAGTTTCTATTGTTTGATCTAAAGGAAGGTGGGAAACAAAAAGGAGGGGATCCCAGATTTCCTAAAATTCCTGGGTATTTCCATGGTGGTATTATTCCAAACTTTACATTAAGGGGTAACATCAGTAATAAAAGTGAAGCCCAAAAAGAGGGGGACTGGGAAAATAGAGGTAGAAATATTAAATTCATAAATAAACTATGGAAGAACACAAGTGGATTTAGCATTCGCACGCCCCCAAAACAAAAATCTGGGTATGTATACATCTGCTGTATTGGATTTAGGTGACTGCCACAAAAGCCTTGAAAACAAATATTGTATGTAATATTTATGATAGTATAATATTTATATTTAATATTTATGATAGTATAATATTTTCTTCTGTGTATTTATGCTTTAGATTGCCTCTTACCCCAAGTTTCCCATGGCATGGTAGCCATGTGACATCCCATAGCTTTTGGGGTAGTCTGGGGTCAGTGAGTTGTCTGAATATTAATAAGGTATCTAATTCCATATTTTGGGTGTCCAGCAATCTAGGTAGTTCTGAGAATTGAGCAGCAAGAATATTAGAGTATAGCTGCTTATGGGTAGCTGTCTGAACCGTGGAGCAAGCCAGTTTCTATTGTTTGATCTTAAGGAAGCTGGGAAACAAAAAGGAGGGGATCCCAGATTTCCTAAAATTCCTGGGTATTTCCATGGTGGTATTATTCCAAACTTCACATTAAGGGGTAACCATCAGTAATAAAAGTGAAGCCCAAAAAGAGGGGGACTGGGATAATAGAGGTAGAAATATAAAATTCATAAATAAACTATGGAAGAACACAAGTGGATTTAGCATTCACACTCCCCCAAAACAAAAATCTGGGTATGTATACATCTGCTGTATTGGATTTAGGTGACTGCCACAAAAGCCTTGAAAAAAAATATTGTAGGTCCTAGCTTCTAAATAAAATGGCATGGGGTAGATTGTGGCAGTATGTAGAAATAAGGGCAGTACCAAAGTTTTTAATAACAGCACCCTCTTCTTCTTAGCTACAGTGTATCCCTTCCAAGATGATACTAGCCTATCAGCCTTATCTAAAACAAGACTCCAGCTGAGGACCGAGCCATCTGGACTGCCGAAGAATATCCCCAAAATCTTAATTGGGTCTTGGGTGACAGGGATGTTAGCCACTCGGTCTGTGGGGGGGGAGGGTTTGGGATGAATTTATCTACACTTTTATGATAATTTAATTTAGACCCAGAAACTTCCTCGAACCCAGAGATTAAAGAAATTACATCTGAAGGGTTCAACTGGGGGGTAGTACAAATACATGGGTCATCTGCATAAGCACTAATCACTGGATCCGAAAATCTGTTTGGAAGGATTAATTTTGGGATGGAGGGGTGAAGCAGGATTTTCCTTACAAAGGGGTCTATTTGGAAAGCATACAGTAAAGGGCTTAAGGGGCAGCCCTGTTGTACCCCTTTCTTCCCTCAAAAAGCACTACCTGGGAGTTATTAACATGTGGGGTGATCCAAGCAGTACTGTAAAGGAGTTCTAGCCAGGATACAGACTGTATGGGAATATGGTAGTGTGCCAGTACATTAAATAGGAACTTATGGTTGACCCGATCAAAGGCCTTCTCTTGGTCTAAAGAAAGAAACAGTGCAGGGGCTTTCTCAGAGTATGAATATACAATGTCTCTAAGTAAAGATAGAGAATGGAGCATAGATCTGTTTGGAAGGGCACAGGACTGTTCCTTGGAGATGGCCTGCACCGCAATTGCTAGTAACTTATTCAGTAATAGTGTGGCTAGTATTTTATAGTCCACATTAAGGAGGCTGAGCAGTCTCCAATTTCCAAGCTCAGTTTTCTCACCTTTTTTAAAAAGTAGTAGCATGATGGAATCCAAAAATTTAGAGGGGATGGAGTGTGTTTCTAAAATACGATTAAACAGTACAGTCAGGGAAGGGGCAAAAATGGTAATAAAGGCATGGTACAATTCGGCTGTCAAACCGTCTGGCCCTGGGGAGGTGCATTTTTTTGCTTCTTGATTGCACTGATAGTTTCTTCCACAGATATAGGGGCTACCAAAGTTTGCAGTTGATCCATAGGGACCTCTGGGAACATCTATGTCACTAAGAAAGGATGAGGCATCAAATAAATCCGATTCAGAATTAAACATACATTCCAAATGGGACTGGACAACTTGCTTTACAGCAGGGATAGTGGAAGTAAGTGGAAGTAAGTGGGTCAGCAAGGTGCTCAATGAAAGTAGAAGAAAGTCTATCTGCACAGCTTTTGTATATATCTAGTGAAGATTTAGTGTTTTGGGTGCCACATTGGGCCTCCAACTCAAGGAGATTGCCCTATTATGTTGGAAAGTCACTGTATCAGTTTTAAGGGCCCTAATTTGTTGAGACAAGTCTACTTTGGTCTCATAAGCCATAGATATAGAGGAGGCAGTATAGCGCAGTGGTCTAAGGCTCTGAGCTGCAAATCTGGTGATATCCAGCAAACCAGACCTGGTTTGAATCCCACAGCTTCCACTTGCATACTGTGTGACCCTGAGCACGTCACTTAACCTCCTTGTGCTCCCAGGTCGCTCCTGTAAAAAAGCTTTCAGCTTAGTGTGCTATACCTGGTTAAACAACAACTAAAAAAAAAAAAAAGATATGGTGTCTAACAGTTGTTTACGCAACTGGGAATATTTAAAATAGCTTGACATTAATCTATATTTAGCCCTTCTTATAAAAAAAATTATAAGTCGGATTTGGTGTCTTCCCACCAGGCTATATAGGATTGGTATGCATCTATCACAGATACTCTGGCCTGCAATAGATTCAGGCAGTTTTAAAAGATGGTGTTATCCAGAAGTAAGGTGCTATTTAAGTTCCACCTTGATTTAGGGCAAATGGGGAAGGGGCCTCCTGCTGGGAAGCATGACAGTGATACTGCTAAATGGGCTGAAGTCTCGCAGGGGATTACAGTAGCCTGATGTACTTTAATGTTCTTGGAGACAAAGATGTAATCTATGCGGGTGGCCAAAACCCCTCTGTGATATGTTTTGGCACCCACAGTGAGAATGGTCCTGTACCCATCCATCAACTGTGCCATCTGTAAAATTTTTAGTAGAGTGGCTGTGTCACTGAAGGTTTTATGGGCATTGCTTCCTCCATCCATGGGGGAGAGGCCACAGTTGAAACCTCCCCCAAAGTAAACCTGACAGGAGGTAAATAGATACTGCATGGCTGCACTTTAAGGAACAGAGAAGATCTAGCAGCTATGCTCTGGAGGGGGGTCATATATGTTAACAAGTCAAAACCTAATACTACCATGTGTTCCGTCAACCAAAAGTACTCTCAAAGGGGAGACATCTAGTACCTTCGAGATATGAAAATGGTAACCTGAGAATAAAATGCCCACCCTGTCACACATGTCTTCCCCGTGGGATCAGTATGAAGGGCCCACTGTCCACCTGTTCTTGACCTGAGCAAGTTCAAACCTAGATTTTAACCTGGTGTCTTGTAGGAAGTAAAAATCATGTGGTAAAGTGCTTAGCAAGCACAGGGTGGAGAGTTGTTTCCTGAGAGATTTAATACTGCACACATTCAGGGTGCAGCAACGCATTTGAGTGGGGCTATGCATCAAAAAGTTAAGGGGAAAAAGACAACTAGGAGGAAAAGCCCATTAGAGAGGGAAATTTGAGAGGGCCCCCAAAAATTGAGATCACCAATGTGGAAACTGGGCTCTCTGATTCTGGCTTACTCATGACGTTTCTTTCCCTGATTCTGAGGAGAAGTCCATTTTGGAGGAGGATGCCCTTGAAGAGTCTGAGTCGACATCTTCTCCCTCGGTATCCCCCCCATTGTCTCCTCTTTACTAGGGATTGAAACTTGTTTCTAGTCGGAATTGTCTTTGTGTGTCTGTGAGAGTCAGATTTTCATTTTCCTTTGCCCCTTCTAGATGCGGGGGCTGAGATTAAGCATTCCTCAACTCGGGGGGCATCACCTCATGCTGAACAGCTGCCGAAGTTCGGGGAGAAACTTCCTGAACCCAGGAACCTCCTGGAGTGATATCTTGCTCTAGTTGAGAGGCAATTGTGGGAGAGGTAGGTGCAATGGTGTCTATGTCTACTGTATCCTGGGGGTCTGTAGGGACAGAAGCTTCAGCAGGGGCTGCGTGGAGGGAGGCCTCCTCACATCTTTGGAGTGCTTGGGCCTGAGATTCAGAAATCAAAGTAGTGTGATCCTGAGGGACCCGGTCTACCCTATTATGCTCAGCCCATGGGCAATGGGGTAAGTGTGACCTTGTTCATCACACAGGTTGCAGAGACTGTGGTTAGGGCAACCAAGGCTCACATGCCCATAGGACAAACATAAATTACATCTGAGCTGATCGCATGTATAACTAGGATGGGTTCCGGATCCACATTTGTGGCAGATGTGAGGCTGCCCTGGTTAAAAACAGATGCCTCTATCACTCCCAATGTGGAAGCTACCAGGGAGATGTACAATTCCCTATTCAGTTTGCCTTAGCCGGACCTTAATTTTCCACCCTCGCATCCAGACTAAATCTTCATCCAGAATAGGGCATAGGGTGTCATTATTGTATATCAATGATCTTAACCCCCTCACTCCTGAAAAGCAAAGTAATAATTTTTACCAATGGTTTTGTAAGAGGAATCAACATGAAAGGAGCCCACAGAGCTGAGCTTTTAACCTGCTCATACTGAAGCCAGAACTTTTCAAGAGTGCTCACATTTTTAAAACTAACATCATACGTTAACTCTCCCTTGATATGAATAAATGCAAATAGTTCAGAGGGACTAATTCCCAATGTGTCTTTCAACATGTTATGAAGCACAGTCTCATGAGAAGGAGCAGTGGAAGCTTCACAGATATATCTCAGACGGAATGCATTCTGCCATTGTGCTGGCTCCCCTACAGATTTAAAGAAATCACTCATTTTAAAGTTAGCATTGTTTTTATCCTGCCTAGAGGAGTGAGGTTGTGGTTAGGAAAAGTCTTGTTGGGGTGCATAGTTTCAGTAGAACATTCAGACTGTTCATTGCTGACCTCGCTAGCAGCTGGTGGAGCTCATGGTGTGGGTTGAGGTTCAATGCTTGGTGCAGGATCCTGGTTGTAAGGCAGTGAACTGTTCATGGTATCTCAAGCAGCAGTGTCCATAATTTCAGCAGCTGAGATCAGTCCTGGAGAGGACCGAGGCATTCCATTTGCCTATTGCTGCCAGCCGGCAGTGAGTAGAACAGCTTCAGAGGACCAAGCCCCGTCCATTTCAGTAGAAGTCCTAATCAGGTGGGTTGCAGATGGAGCTGAGACCTCGCTGGGTTAACCTGAGAGGTATGGGTGATAGGGATATCAGCAGGCAGCTCCTCATGAGCAATATGATCATCAGAAAAATCAGCCTCTGGTATCTCGTCTTGAGATGCAGTGTCATCCTGAATTTAAAATAAATTGCTTGTGCTGTAAGAACATTTGTCATGTTTGGGGTTCAGAAATTGCTTCCTGGCCTGTATCAGGTTGTGAGCCAGTAACTGAATTAATGTCCAAACCTGGTGCAAAGCCTGTAGGAGTGCCTTGGTCAGTCTCAGGATGTTGTAAGCCTTCTTAGGTCTTTTGTTGCCTTGTAGAGTTGGTTGTAGAAAAATTCTCTGTCTTAGAACATGGGAATCCAGAATCAGTAGGTGGAGCAGCATCTCCACATCCTCTTCCTGCATCTTGGAAGTCAGCCATCTTGGTCATCGGGACAAGAGTTCCCCCTGCTGACCGAGTAGGGGAATTTTTTATTTATTATCACAACAATAAACCAAAAAGAAATATGAACAGTGTTAAGTCACACAATAACAAATCATATAAAAAACAAAAATAAGTACAACAATCATACAATATCAGAGCATTATAAAGGAAATACTGTGAAAACATCTTCCCCCCACTAAAAGAGTAGGGAACATTTTCAAGAATTTATAACAAAATATACGTAGTCATACAAAAAACATTTAAAATAAATCAAAAACATAATGATGTATTACAGCATACATAAACTCAAAAATGATCCCTATTTACAAAAAACTCTCATTCTGTCCCTACAAAGGAATAGGAGGGCATTTTTCTTCAAAACTTAAGATAAATTATACAAAAACTGTATTACACCAAGATATTTCATAAAAACAGTGCATGAATTCTTAACAAAATTAAATACACATATATGCATTTATGAATAACAAAAAAAGTGCAATCTCATATAAATAAGGAGATCCATAAGATATATTATAGCTCAAAAAATCTACTAAGTAAGCATGTTTTATAAGAAATGTTATCCAGTATCCAACCATGACATAGCTTTCCATTGTTTCCCAAAACTGTGGGATGACAATGTACGAGAATCTTGTTTCCAGATTCCTAACAACCATTCATGTATTCACCAAAATAATTGTTCTGGAGAGATAAACAGTGATCTCAATGACCAGATACAATGTACTTGCCAAATATGATATTTTATACCTCCCAAAACTAATCATATAGCATCCAAATTGAATCCATCCCAGCAATGAGGCAAAATACCTAAAAACAAGGCCTGTGCATCTATAGTTGGAAAGTGAGCCATAGCCCATTTTATATATAGTATAGACCCAAACTGTACAATATAAGGACATTCAAAAAAGAGATGTGTCATTGTTTCAGTACAATTTACACATGTCATGCTTCTAGGACAGAATCTATCTTCTTTGCCCTTATGTTTTAAATTACCCTTAACATTTAACTTACCATGGGCTGTAAGCCAAATAATATCCCACATATATTCTGGAGTTTTTTGAGAGGTAAGCATGGCTTTAATTTGTATTAAGTCTTTTTCTGATTGATTGCCAAAAACAGGATATTCCAAAAATACTGTACTTGAAGAATAATATAAACTTTCTTTCTGGGATTTTGAGTAATTAATGAATATGGAATTTTACAAAACTTTAATTTACTAAAAGAAGAATGAAAATATAAAGGTAAACCATTGATAGGTTTTTGTTTAGGGATAACTCCTTCCATGTTCCAATAAACCAACCAAGGTGAAATATGATCCGACACCTATGGTGTCCATATTTTAGAGTTCCCCATCAATATTGGAGAAATATTTGCATAAAGAAAAATCAAAAAAAAACTGGGTTAGTCATATGAATCCCTCCTTGCTCTACTGGCTGATATAACGTACCCCGTTTTATGGGGTTCAGCCTACTGCCCCATACCGCCTGAAAAAAAACCACTAAGTAATGTCATTTCCCTAGAGAGAAGTAATGCGTAAACTGAACTTAAATGTAAGAAAAGTCCTATAAGAAATGTTTGAATCATATATACCCTCTTTTTCTTAGACATTTTCCATCTATTCCAAGCTGTTACTTTAGATTTTGCAATCTGAATAAGTTTATCCCAATTATAGGTTGCTGTACCTATTCCACAAAAGAAATATATACCCAAAATTTTACAAACCTGAGATGTAACTGGAATACCCATAATAGTAGAATGTGCAGATTTATGGTAACCAAGAAAACAACACTTACTTTTAGTTAGGTTAAACGTGGCTCCAGTTCCCCTCGTATAAGCTACAGTCAAAGCTTCTGTAGCAGCACAAGATGGAACATCTGCTAGAAAAAGACATAAATCATCAGCGTACACTACTAATTTAATTTCAGTATCATCATAGCCAAGAGAAAGACCTCTGATATTATCAGATTGATAAATTGCCGACAGTAAAGGTTCTAAAGAAAGAATATATAAAATAGGGCTCAACGGAAATCCCTGTCACACACCCCTGGCATATTTCTGTTTGCTTCCTAACCACCCATTCACATATTGCATCACTTCTGCATGTAAGTAATAGTGTTTTAACCAACAAATAAAAGGGGGAGGAAAACCCAGTTTCCTCATACAACTCCAAAGATAAAGATGAGATACACTATCTAAAGCTTTAGCCTGATCCAAATTAATACAGATACCAGCAAGTTCTTCTCCAGAACCTCTTTCCACTATCTCATGAATAAGTAATAATGCATCTGTAATATGATGGCCAGGTACCGAACAAAATTGAGTGGAATGAATAATATCATCTGAAAAACAAGAAATCCGAAAACTAAGAATCTTAGTGAGAATTTTACAATCAGAATTTAAGAGTGTAATCAGGCACCAGTTGCGAAGATTTTCCCTATCTCTGTTTTTATAAAGAAAAATAAGAAGACCCAAATTCATACTGTCAGGAAAACAGCCTTGTGTTAAACAACTATTTAACACAGAAACTATTTCAATATCCAATACTTTACAAATAAACCCATAAATCTCATTTGGTAACCCATCCCTCCCTGGGGTCTTCCCTTTCTGGAGTTGAGAAACCACAGTATGTAATTCAAACAATGAAACAGGGGCCAATAAGGACATCATAAATTGATCTGGTATTTTTGGTAACATACTACACGTTAACCACTCATCCACCGTAGCCTGTGTAATGTGCTCATCTATCTGAAACAAAGAGGAAACGTGCATCCAATATTTTCAAAATGTCGTGCCTAATATTTACTTTATAACCTGCAGAATTTTTAAGACTAATAACCTCCTTCTTTTCCTTGAGCTGCACTATTTTCAAATGGATTAGTGTAAACTGATTTCCCTTGTGTACCATATTTTTGTTCTCTTTCCAATTGTTGCCTTTTAGTGTATTGTACATGTGCAAATTGTTCCTTAACTTTTGTTAATTCCTGGACATCTACTGCTATTCCCATATTTATTTGAGAATAAAAGGACTTTAAAGTATTTTGAAGATAATATTTATCACGTTTCCATGACCTTCCCAATAAACATCCTATATGTGTAAAATAATCCTAATTATAAGAAGGGTCTGAGAAATGGAGCTTTCTGATTGGCTGCAAACATTCTAACAGCCTTATGTTAATCTTCTATTAACATACATGTAGAGTTTAGCACTGCTTGAAAACATTTTTTATTATAATAGCAATAAGGCACTCCCAGGTATTATGTTAATGGTCAGTTAATCACCTTCAAGTGGCATGTGGCACTCGGTTACACCTCGTGTCACAGTACACCCCTAGAAGGTGATTTACAGACCATTAACATAACCCTTGGTCATGCCTTATTGCTTAAATATCTTTTTTAGAATCTTCCCACCAAATTTTGTGACTACTATATAGGAAGAAAACAGATTTACGAACTTCTAACACATCCATAAAGCCCACCATTACTTCTGGAATATCTAGTAAAGATAAAATTCAATCTCCAATACCCTGGACCCTTTGAAGTACTACCATAATTTGAAATTGCCAGACTTAATACCCCATGATCGGATGACGCTTCCAACTCAACTTCAGGTGAAGAAAATTGAAGGGTAGGGGAAATAAACCAATAAATCTATACGGAATTTCCAAATCCCTTGTAAAAAAGTAAAAGAAGGAATATTTTCAAAAACATCTCGTAATCCAGTAACTTTTAGTATTTCATTTAAACAATGAATATCACAGTAAGTTTTAGGAGTAACCAATTTAACGGTTCAAGGGATAGTAAAATCTCTTCCAAATAAAATATTTTTACTAGTAAACAGGTACAGCTGAACCAATTGTAATAACTGAATCCTTGTCCACTTACTTTGAGGGGCATAAAGGTTAATTAAACAAAATGAAATAGAATCTATAATAATGTCTAACAATAACGCCCTTCCTGGAACAATATCAATAATATCAATAACTTTTATGTTCTGGGAAGTAAAACAAATTCCTATTCCTGTGCATAATTCATCTCCCCCAGACCAGTAACACTGACCCCAATCACATGAATTAGTGGCAATTTCAAAATCTTGTGATGTATGTAATCGGGTATCCCGAAAAAAAATAATAGCACATTTTAAGTCTGAAAATATTTCAAAAATAGCTTGTCTCTTATATGCTGATCTAATACTGTTTGTATTTAGACTAGCAAATGAGATGTTATAACCTTTAGTATTATGAGTAATTTAGGTATCCGGAGTCAGTTTCCTATTACTTTTTCGTAAACCTGCTCTACGTCCTACTCTTTTAGCTGTAACTTTACTCCCCACCCTAGGATCTGTAACTATCTCCTGATCTGAAACTTCATCAACATGAGGAGGGGTTTGAGACATTGTATCAAAATCCAGTTCATCTACACCTAGAGGAGCTAAAACCCCAAATTTGTTGGAAACAGGTAAAGGTTCCGGAGACTGAGCCCAATCTATTGATGGATTTTGTGAGATTACCTTTTTTACAGGAAGAAAAATATCAGTCTCAGTGAGGTTTGTACAACCAGAAGATTGTACCTAAGACAAGTCAGTAATATTTAAAGGGACAGTAACAGTTTTAGGGAACGAGGAAGTCTGAGCCCGATTTTCAACAGGAATAGTGACTTGGGGAGGGTGAGAACAGATCTCAAGTATTTTTGAGGCCAGGGCTGCAGAGTATAATCTGTGACCTGATGGAGGGTCTGGTCTAAGACCATCCAATGCACTCCTAGCAGCTTTAAAAATAAATAAATCTTGCATGGCATAATCTGATTCTTCTGTATTGTGAGCTGCCCAAGGACAGTCAGTGAGTGAATGAATGTCCCATTTCATCACAGAAATTGCATTTCACTGAATTTTCACATTGATAACCAGAGTGACCTAATTCTCCACACTGAAAGCACTGAATTTTCTCACAAGTTGTGCTAATGTGTCTTGGAGATCCACAGTTATAGCACCTCCGTGGTTGACCTAGATAAAACAAAAACCCTTTTTCTCTCCCAATAAAAAAGCAATTAGATAAGTGGACATATTCATTTGTGAACTATGAAGCTTGGTTTTTATCCTACAGCCTCCATTCCAAAATTCCTCCCCATCTAGAATTGGTTCAGGAGTACCCTGAACCTCACAGTGTTTGTCCAGCCAGTAAAGAATGTCAGCCACATTTACACTTTGTTCCTAAATAATGCTGTAATAACCCTGAAAGGTTGTTTTGCTAATGGGATCACCTGAACATGAGTCCACAAAGGATTAGTTTTGAAAGAAGTATATTTGGACCAAAAAGATTCTAGGATGGCAGGAGTTCTAAAGCTGATATCGAATGAATGTTCTCCTGGAGCATGTATAAGTGCATAAATATCAGCAGGTATGAAGCCCAAAGATTGTTTAATTAGAACTCTGTGAACATAGAATCTATTTGGGAGTTCCTCCATCCCTCCCAGATATCTCAGTCGAATGGCGTTCCTGTGTTTAGCTTGCTCCAACGGTTTTGCAACTAAGTCAGCATGCTTAGATTTGGGCAAATCATTGGAACCACCTATTGGTACATCTGATGCCCCCAAGTCCAAATTATTTTCTTTATCCAAGGCAGGTTTACCAGAATTATCTAAAGAGATATCAGCATGTAGAACAGTACCTGCATTGATGTTTGCATCGATATCAGAAACATCATGAATCCAAGGAAGAGGGTTTGTAAGCATTTTAACTTTATCCATTGCTTCAGAAAAAGTTGAATGGGCTAAAATATTCTCCAGTTTAGATGGAGCCACAACCCAGGTTCCATTTTCAACCCTTTTCCATCCTGCTGTAGAAAGAGCCCTTTCAGGAGACCATGAATCCTCCGTTGATAGTACTGGTGTCTCGCGACCTTGGGGCAATTCCGTCGCAGCTAATGTTGTGGCATCACTAGCACCAGGACCATGTTTGCAAACTTTTTGGGTAGCACTAGGTGATAAACCCAAAAGACGTTTCCTTTTTTTTTTTCAACAGTTCGGCTTGTGCTGAGGTAAGAGACATTTCTGTTTTTAATAGCTGTGCTTTCAACAGTTCACGTTGTTTAGCCATCTCAGCAACTGTACCTTCATCTATTACTTCCATCAATTGCTCCGATACTTCCGAACTTTCTGCAACTTGTATTGCTGAAACAGACTGAAGATTTAAATTATGTGCGGTAGCTATTTCCGCTGCAGTGGCTTGCAGTAAGCGCCCGTTCTCCTCCACTACCGGCAGCATACTGTCCTCCTACATCGTGACAGCATTCAGGATAGTGCCCCCTCACAGAGTAGGGGAATTTTCCCAGTGTCCTGGCCAAATTCCCTTCATTCACTAGAAATACTACCAACAGCCTAATCTGGTTCAGTTTCAGTTGGTTACCATCTGTATCCCCACCCCCGGGTTGCCCCTGAAAAAGGGACTTCTAGTCTCAAGTGGGCTCACCCGGTCAACAAAATTCAATAAATAAATAAAATATTGGTGGCCACAGACCATTTTTCAAGGTAGGTGCAAGCTTACCCAGCAATGGATCAAAAGGACACCACTGTTGCTTGGACACTTCTAGACAAGTTCATTGTCCAATACAGTGCTCTTAAACAGATCCACTCAGTCCAAGGCTGTGATACCGAAAGTTATGTAGTCAAGCAACTGCTGTCATTGTGGGGATTCTGAAGTTATGCACGACCCTGTGCCACCCTCAAGGTGATCTGCAGCCCGAGCACTTCAATCGTATCTTGCTCAATATGTTGGGCACCCAGAATCCTAAGGGCATAGCAAAATGGATCCAACAGGTCAGTGCTCTTGTACACACATACACTTGTACTAAAAATGATGCCACTGGAGTTTCACCCTATTTACTGTTTGGCAGAGGCTAAGTTGCCTGTTCAGTTGTGCTTTTAGATCTCTGCAGATGGAGCCAACCCAGAAAACATATTTGTAGTATGTGCACCAGCTCATAGATCAATTTAGTATTTCAGTTCATTTATTTGTTCAATCTTTAATGCCCAATCCCTTTATGGGACAGAAATTTCTGGACTTAATCCCATAGATCACTTAGAAAAACCTGCCACTAAATTGTCGCGGAATGTAATGGGTTACCAAAAATTAACCCGTCTTTTTTGTAAGAGCAGAACTGGGCATTCCCAAATTACAGGCTTTGGCTGACTCTAGGATAATTAATTACTGGATAAGAGTGCTAAGATTATCCGATGAAAGATGGGTAAAAAATGTGCTTATTAGAGAAAGAGCTCTGGGCGTCTAGAAATTCTAAACAATCATCCTGGCTTAAACACTTGTACAGACTCCTGGATAAATATTCGCTCTCTTTTCTTGTGTCATACAGACAACAAAATGTGGTCATCAGTGAATAATATAGACCTTTCATGAAGAAAAAAATATTACAGTATTATAGAGACTTGGATATGGCTTGCATTGCCGCATCTAATTATTCTAAATGATATACAAATAGTGTAGCTACACATGCCTATAGATTTTATCTTGACACTCTGGAAGATATTCGTAAGATGCACACAAGATTTAGGTTAGAATTGTTTAAATCAAATGTAAAAAATGCCCTATATAAGAAATCCAGTGATCCTAAGGACACCTTTTGTTGTTGTGAACAAAGAGAAAGAGAGGATCTGGCTGATGTCTTTTTGAGGTGTACTAAAATTAGGAACAAGTGGCTTTTTCCACTGATATCTGGTATTTCTACGACTAGTGAAACAGAGCTAATTCAGGTGTTCCTCTCCACTGAGGATCCCCTTATAATACATACTGTGGGGTAATTTGTTTACCTTACTAGAAAAATAAGGAGAAAGCAGCCAGTCTCTAGGCCTTATTTTGCATGGACCTGCGGTACCTTAGTATCCATTGCGATGTCATACTGTCATTTTTGCAGTTATTGTAGGTAATTTTTTTTTTCTTGTGCTAGGTTTTATTTTTGCACTGGCCTGTGGCACTTTAGCATTTACTGCAATGTCATATTCTTTTTGTCATTTTTTTATACAAGTATTGTATGTAAACCTTTGTTCTTGTTGTCTTTAATGCTTTCCTGTTATTTTCATGTATGTTTGTATTTTGTGATAATCATTTTTAAAGATAGACCAATTTGATGCTGTCTATACTCTGACCTCTGAAACAGCCAGTAAGAGGAATCTGGCCAACAAGGCAGTAAGACCAGAAAGTGTGATCATACCCTACTTTCAGGTACTGGGCATCAACCACACTTCCTACAGCCCATATTACTCATTTTTCCTCTAGAACTACAAGGCTCTCACCCCAAATGCACTCCTAATTCTCAATAACTCATCTACCTTGGGCCTTTTTCTCATGGGCTTAGTTCCAATGTTGTCCCATTGGTCTTTGCCCCACAATGACTTGCTCTAACATTCTACCTATGGGCTTTGTTCTCAGAGTAGAGTATCTAGGGTCCACAATGCCATTGCTCCCCATCCCACCCTCGCCACCCCCACCGGGGACCGGGGCAGCCCCTTTCCATTCTCTAGCCCTCTAAAAATCTGCCCAAATGACCATGACCTATCAATGAAGGAGCGCATGCTTGCTTGTACAAGCACGCACTCATTTATTAGAGCTGTTGGGCTGCCAGCCATGGAGACCAGTGGAGGGCTATGCCGGTGGCCAACTTAGGGTGGACTGGGTGGAGCAGGGTGGTGTGGCAGTGGTCTGGATAGGGTAGGGTGAGTGGGGGGTCCACTAGACACCAGGGAATGGTGAATTATTAATATTTTTACATGTGGCCACTGGCCAACTGGCTGATGATCGATGTGTGTGTGTGGGGGTGGGAGGGTGAATTATTAATATTTTTACATGTGGCCAATTGGCTAACGATTGATATATGTATGTGGGCGGGGGTGGGAGGGTCATTGTTGTAACTGGTGAAGGGTCCACTAGATGACAGGGCATGGAGACTTATTAATATTTTTACTTGTGGCCGACTGGATGATGATCAGTGTGTGTGTGTGTGTGTGTGTGTGTGGCGGGGGATGGGAGGGTGATTGTTGTAACTATGTCTGGTGGGGCACTAGACACCTTGTGGCCAAAGTGTGGAATTTCGGGAGTGAAATTCCACACTTCACAATTAATCTGGCCTCAGTGAATTTGGTGAATTTCACATATTATATTTCATGTATTGAGCACAATACTCAAACTATTCCATGTAGCAAAGTTTTTTGACTTCGCCCACCTCTAATTACGACAAACGGAAGCTGATCAAAATCCTAGAATGACTATTTGGGAAAAAATAAATCAAATCAAAGACTGTGAGTATAGTATTGCTTTTTTTCTTAAATCTCTGCAATATTACAGCTACCCAGAAAAAATGCAATATAAATATCCATTGCCTGTTAGTACAAGGATTGCCTAAAAACATCTGTAAAGTCATCAGTACTACTGTAGGCTACACAAAGCCTGATATTAATGCTGAGCACAAGTCTCAACCCAAGGGAAATGTTGAAAAAAATATTCAGCTCACTATTTTTACTACTGTCGATATTGACTGAAATTTACTTTCCAGACAACCTGCCATGGGAAAATAAACATTAAATCCTTTAAGATGTGGCAAATACATAGACATTTTTTTAAGACCTACTAATGTTTTGCATTTCAGTCTCAGAAGCAGGTACTGTAAATCCCCCACACATATTTCATTAACTGTACTTGAGAACATTTTTAACTCACTGACAACAAATCTGATTTCTAAGAATGTGTAAGTTCTAGAACACAATGACAGCACATCAACATTGCTCTGGAGATCCCAGGCTTAGCGAGAAAAACTGACATGATAAAAAAAATCGCTGCAATCTTGCAATGTCATAATGTCATGTATCTCTCAAACAATGTTGATGTGCTGTCATTGTGTTTAAAAACCTATATGATCTTAGAAATCAGACTTGCCAGTGAGTTGAAAATGTTCTGAAATACAATTATTGAAATGTGCGTGGGTAATTACAGTATATGCTTCTGAAACTTAAATGCAAAACATTGGTAGGTGGACTTAAAAAAATTTACTTGGCACATCTTACTTAAAGGGATTTAATAATTTCCCTTGTCTGAAAAGTAGATTTCAGAGCAAACAGACAAAAAGAGATACTAAACTTTACATTATTTCAGTTGTCTGTGCACATTCTTAGAGCTGTCCCAAGCAACAGCAACACTCTGACACAGACTCCCACGCTCTCATACACTGATGCGAAATAAATCTGAAACAAGGAAAGACAGTGCATGTATCTGACCTAAGGTGGTACACTAGAATAAAGGGTACCATGAGGTCAGAGAGATATATGTACTGGATTGTATAACTGAGTAGGGACACTGAGACTAAAAGTCCCTTTTCCAGAGGTGATCCGGATTTGGTGAACAAGTGAAAAATCTTATACATATCAATGTCATAATACAAAGTAGGAGGGACCCAGCACAAGGAGGTCTTTGTACATCAGAGTTAGTACCTGGTGCTGTACCTTACTGGTAGCCAGTGCAGATTCTGTTGCACAGTGGCAAAATGATATCTGCCTGAGGTGTGAATGAGCCAGAAGACTGACTGCAGAATTCTGCCATAGCTTCTAGTGGTAGGTAGACTTTTAAAGTCAACCCACAAAGAAGATGCGGGCTGTGGATCATACACGAATGTTTAAGCCCCCTCTAGGAGCTTACTACTTAATTTATCGGAGAGCTCTAGTTAGTGCAAAGGAAGTTCTGGTGCCTGTAGGTCTGGAGATGGCAGCCTGCCTGCAAGTGGGGGGGTCCCAGCCCAGATGGTATTAAGGTGGGAAGTTTTTTTTTTGTTGGGGGTAGATTCCGGGAGAGATCTGGGGGAAGAAGAGAAAGCAAATTGGGGTTTTGGCCAGAAAGTTTAGCCGGAGAGCCACGCCGGGGCCGGGATGGGCTGCTTGCCATCCCCAGCCCTTCTACTCCCTTGAAGGCCCGCATATAGAGGTGTGGTGGTTTGTGCCATAAGAGGGCATGGGAGGTGTGAAGCACAAGCCTGGGTCTTATCGGTGCAGCTGGGATCTGGAGCCTATGAGAAGGTGAGAAATGGAGGCCCGCCATGTGAACCCTGGCACCATGGTAGAGTAAACATCAATGGGGGCCCTGTTTTCTGTATAATCTCACCTGTGAACAAGTGCACCCTGTTTGAGAGTAGTGTTTCTGTGGTTAGGCCAGCTCTGGCAGATGGAGCCTGGGACATAGTCCAGAGGTGGCAGCCTGGACGGTTGAGGGTGTAGTGGTGGCAGTCTACCCCTCTTCCCAGGGCCAGTGGCTGCTACAGTGTTTGGGCTCTTAGGGGTGCAGCTTGTGGAGGCAGGAAAGGATCCATTTAGGAAATGGCTGGATGGGACCCTGGCAGGGTGGCAGACCGTCCAGGTGTTCTGTCTGGCACAGTCAACAGTCTCCTGGGTGAAGGCAGACCAGAAATTAAAATCACTGCATGAGCGGATAATGCCTTGGGTCTCTGTAAATCCAGGAATGTGCAGAATTCCTTGGGGAGACCAGCCAGGCACGTGGCATCAGCGATTGAGTATCAGGAAGGCCTTTGGTGGTTCAGTTCTTGCTAAAAAGAATATCATTTGGAATGTGTAAGATCTCCCAGAAAGAAGAGTGCTCCCATATGTTTTATGTAACCCCCGGATTACAACATGGCAAAGTTAAAAATGGGGTTGGGACAGTAGAAGTGTCTCGTGCTTTCACAACTGCTACCTCAGTTTGAGTTTTGCTCAGACTAAGAGAAGGGACAAGTAAGCATGTGCCAAGTGAAAATAGAGTAAAGTAAAGGAATATAAAATTAAACGGCTGCTGAATTTGAAACACCTCTGAATGAGGCCTTTTACGGCCCACCGTTTATGCTGCTGTCAGGAATGTAGCCTTTTCAGCTCGAGGGAATGTCTGCATGCAATAAATCAGTCTGTTGAAAAAAAGAGATTGTTGCAGAAGAAAAGTCAGGGTTTTTTTGCATCTGAAGTGTTCCCACCGTATGTGTTACCCCCACTCTCCATGGAGTGGTTATTAACTGTTCTCGTTTACATTAAATCAGTTTTTGCACTTTTGAATTTGGTGAGGACAATGGACTTAATCATTTTGCCCACTGTGTTTCTGCATGTAACCCCCCTACAAATGGGGGTCACTAAAAAGCCTTCCGATTTAAAATAATTTAGTGAGTGTGCCTAATGCCTCCATGTACTGTCGCTTTAAGAGCTGCCAATCTGCAGTATAATTAATTTGAACTGGGAGAAGCACTTTCAAAAGATGTAATTATCTGCTGGGAATTTGTTAGAGTGATAATGACAGTACAGTTTGTCTAACCTGCCTTTCTTGCAGTTGGGACTCTGTGTGTTTAGCCTCTCCATTTCGGATCTGAACTGCTGAATAGGTCCAATTAATGGGGAGGGGCTCCTTAAAATGAAGCCTGCTGGCAACTCAGCACTTGGACTCTCAAATGGAGCCAGCCACAAGGGGCTTGTATGGAAAGAGCCTCTGGGAAATACAGTTTGGACCATGGTGCCTTTTTTTGCCAATAGAGGGAGCCTGTTGTGACTGTCAAGGAGAATCAGCCAACTGCAACCTTTTGGATTTGGAAGAAATGCCCGGACTGTCTGCTGGGAGAGTCAGTCTGAGCATGGAACTGGAAGAGTGAGCAGCTCATGGGGCTGCTTCCCACGGGGCAGCACGGGAACCGTGCAGGAGGCCTGAAAAAGACCTGTCTTCCATCGGCTCTCCTGAGGGGAGAGAAAAGGACTGTGTTTTCTCAGATCAAGTATCTGAACATGGGTGAAAAAGGAAAGCAGTCATTGTGGCCTACATATTGGGCAACCAAGTGTTCAGACAGAGATTCTGAAGTGGAAACCTTGATTTTCAGACAGAGATTCTGAAGAGAAGCCTTGATTTTCAGACAGAGATTCTGAAGAGAAACCTTGATGCTGAAGTGCCCTGAGGTTTGGGGCAGAAGAGAACTGTGTTTGAAGTTGGAAGCTGAGGGTGAAACTGCCCCGAGTGTTCGAGCAGCCGTTATGAGCAGTAGATTCAAGTGGGAAGCGCGTGTAAGGCCATAAAGTTGGCTTGCATTCATTAGTGAGTAATTATTCAGACAGCGATTCTGAGCTTTCAGAGTGAGAGAAGAAGCAGAAGTCATTTTGGGACCAGACTTAACCCGAAGAAGACCGAAAGTGTGCAGAATTGCCATCGGCCTGTCAGGACTCTGTGGTCAGGTACAGTAAGTGACTTTTACATATAAATGTGTGAGTGCTTGTGGGGACTGAGCGCTGAGTAATTCCCCATGTTGTGAACTGTGTGCTGTGCTGGGAGTGTGATTCCCTAGCAGAGTTCGATCTGAATCCTCGTTTGAGTCAGAGAAGAATGCCTCGGTAGCCAGGCTCAATCTCCTGAGGTAACCAGCTGCTTGCCTGGTAGTGTTTTGTGTACATATAAATTGTGCAGCGAGCTGGAAGTCGCAGCCAGCATCTCTTGGACTGCATCTGCCTGTGACTAAAGTATATGGGATGCTTGATGAAAGTGCTATTGCCAATGTACTCTGGATGGATGCCTTTTGGTATATAAAGTACTGGATGTGACCGTATTTGAATTGCATATAGGATGCTTGACAAAAGTATCACCAGTATTGCTTTGGATGGGACTTTCAAATATTGTGCTGAATGTTCTGGATGCAAGATCCACATAGTTTGTTCAGGAACGTTCAGAAGTCTGTGAGTGCAGGGCAATCCCTGATTTGTCTGTGAGTGCAGGGCAATCCCTGCTTTGTCTGCTAAAGTGCAGGGCAATCCCTGCTGTGGTTGTAAACAGTAATTTGCTGCTTTACACAAATCTGTTTCCAAGTTGCCCCCACTCTCAAATTAGTAGCTGGCCACATTGACCAGCTGCAACTCCATCAGTCCTGCAACATCTTGGACTGTGGTATCTGTTTATCAGTATGGTATGAGATTGCGGGGTTTCTGCTGTATCTGGGACTGGTACCAGTGTGGGTATTATTAATAATTGTGGCTAACATCTGATTTATCAGCAGCTAGATAGCCAGGGCACTGGATGTCTTAAGTTGAATGGTAAAATGTGATTTATGTCTACCTGTTAATATGTAGCCACCCAGCTGGAGGGTTCACAATCAAAATCCAAAATGATCTCTGTACAAGTGTAAATACAGTAAGATAACATCTACTCCTCCTGTTTCCCTTTCCTAGCTCCTTTATTCCCCCAAAATAAATATCTTGTTGTTGTTTGAAATCCTGGGTGAGCATATTATTAGAGAGAGCCTTTAATTCAAAATGTGGAAATGTGGGGAACTGTGTATTGGGGCATGTCTAGGGAAGGTAACTGGTCACCGTGGGTGGTGTAGCAGCTCAGGAGGCTACACCCAGTACCATCTCACCCACGTAAAGCACCCAGAGTGGAGGCACTGCACAAAGGTTTTAAAAAATGTTATAAGTTAGCGAACCCAACCCCCTTAGCCTATGTTCAGGGTGGTAGGCAGGGGTGTAACACTGGGGGGCGGCACCGCCCAGGGGTTACATGCACAAATCAAGTTGCCCCCACAGCTGCTGTACCCCCGGACTGCTATGTGAAGCTGGCACCCCCTGAAGACATCTCATCTGGACCCAGGTAATGAGCTGCATAATTTTCTGAGACTGTGTTTTTGGAAGTATAGTGGCCTTCTCCCCCAAAGTAACATCAGGCATACCCCTAGACATTGGGGAGGGGGTCTTACAAAATGCGGGCCATCTGGGATTTTAGTTGCTCATTTGAGAATGCTAGAATTGCTCCAGGACTATCAATTTGAGGGTACAGCAGTGCAGGAGATTTTGTTGCTGCTAGGTGCCATTTTGGACCCATGAAACTTCGTGCCTCCTGTGCAGCACTATTTTCTGCCAGCGTGGACTGTTTAGCATACCTTTAATGTATGCAGAACTTTAGGGACCATATATCATTGGCTGGAAGTGACTGGGCTGGGGCCAGAGGCCACAGTGTGGGGCATGGGAGGGCCATTTTGTGAAGCCACAGTGAACTGTGCCACAAGTGTTTGTACCTCAAGAAGAATGACTGCTTGCAGTTTACAACTTACCAGCGATGTAGAGTGCTGGGTATTGCTTGTCAGGGGAAGGGTGGTTGGGGGGTACATACAGTGGAGCGTGAATGAGTGGGGCCATCACATTGGGCTGATAAAATCCAGAAGACGCCCTGGGACAAAATGGAACCTGGATCGTGGCTCACCATGTCTGGTTTCTATACCCAAGGGCACTACAGATACCAGTGGCAGGTAGTTTGGGTAGCCCGTGAAGTCCATCCAACTCGAGTGGTGTTATGCAATGACAGGTCCTTTAAAAACAACACTGCAATTATTGCAGATCTTGTTGGGACAGTGGATCTGGCATGCATCACTGAGACCTGAATGGATGAGAACTCTGGCCCTATATTAAAGGCAACAATTCCAGCTGGTTACTCAGTGAGACACCGCTCGAGACTGGATTGCAGGGATGGGAGGGTTGCAGTTTGTTTCAAGACCAAACTGGGCCTCATGGATGTACCAGTTGAGGAAGCTGGGTCATTTGAGTGTACAGTAGTAGCAGGTGTAGGCTGTAGGATCACTCTCATTTACTGTCCACCTCGGAATGAGAAGCATTTCCTTAGGGAAGTGGTGGACTTCATGATTGCTATGGCATTTGAGTCATCCAGGCTGATGGTCCTGGGCGACTTTAAAGCCAGGGTCGATGATGAACTCTCGCAATTTGGACAGCACTTCTTCCAGTTGATGTCATCCTTAGGCCTTACACAGATTGTTACCACTGCTACCCATAAACATGGTCACTCTCTTGACCTAGTTTTTCTCCTGGGGATGAAGCCTTTGACCTGGAGGTGGAACCTGTCAGATGGTCTGATCACTGCACCATAGGGTTCCGTTTTTGCACCCCCCCTTCATTGGCCTACCCCTGTGGAGATGGTCAGATACCACCCTTTACGAGATATAAGCTCTGAAGGCCTGGCAGTGGTGCTTGACTTATTGGTTCTTCCTGTAGCAAACAACGACCCTGAAGTGTTAGTGGTGGCCTATAATAAGGCCATTTCTGTGGTTCTGGATGTCATTGCTCCTGTCCGAGTTCATCCTCTCTCCCTTCGCCCTTGGTCCCCCTGGTTTGATAGGACCTTGAGGGAGATGTGGTGGCTATGACAAAGGTTAGAGCGTTGCTGGTGGAAATCCACCCTGGATGCTAACCACCTTAGATTGATGGATCATTACCAGGTCTATCAATCTGCAATCACCCATAAGAAGGCAGAGTTCCTGTCCAAGGAGATTGCAGCAGCTCAGAACTGACCAGCCCAGCTCTTTCAAACTGTGGACAGACTGTGCAACCCAGCCTGCCTGCAGACTCAAAGAGCTTTTACGCAAGTGGAGTGTGACAAGCTTGTTCAATTCTTTGCAGCTAAGGTGGCTGACATCAGGGCGGTGCTCCAACCAGTGCACTGTATGGGTGTTGCTTTGAATCAGCACCCGGTCACTGTACCTCAGTTTTCCTGGAGTTCCTTTGACTGGCCGGAGTTCACAGAGGTCATGCAGATTGTCCAGGGTATGTGCCCTACATGCTGTAGTTTGGATCTGGAACCAACTACCCTGATTATGGGTTATAGTGATATCATCGGCCCAGTTCTAGCACAGATAGACTGATGCTCTTGGAGACAGGTGAGTTTCCTAGCTCCCTGAAGGAGGCAGTGGTGACACCCCTCCTGAAGAAAGCTTCTTTGAACCCAGACTACTTGGCTAACTACAGACCAATCTCTAACCTTCCCTTTATTGGGAAGGTGATTGATAATAGCCTTTGTGTGAAGCAAATAAACAAATAAAAATGAAAGAAAAAACCACTATGGTTCTCAAAAGAAGTAGCAGGGCAGGTTAGGGAGAAAAAGATAACATTCAGGAAGTATAAGGAAACACAGAAGGAGCAGGACAGAGAACTGTACCAGTTAAAGCAGAAGGAAACAGGGATGGCAGTCACAATAGCAAAGGCCCAAACCATGGAAAAGATAGCCAACTCGATTAAGAAGGGGGATAAAACCTTTTATAGGTACATTAGGGAGCGAAGAAAGACTAAGGCAGGGATACTGAGGCTAAATAAAGAGGAGGGGGGTTGGGCAGAGACGGACAGTGAAAAAGCAGGGATACTGAAAGAAATACTTCTGCTCAGTATTCACAAAGGAAGAGGAGGGGGAGGTACCTAATCCAGTCAATAGAAGCACTCTGGATGGGGGGTTAATATCAGTCCTTTCACAGAAGAAAAGGTTCTGAAAGAACTCCTAAAACTGAAGGTGGACAAAGCAATGGGCCTGATGGGATTCACCCCAAAATTCTAAAAGAACTAAGAGGAGAACTAGTAACACCACTGACTACCCTTTTTAACAAATCATGGGAGGATGGTGTGGTACCTGAGGACTGGAGAAGGGCAGGTGTGATTTTCTTTCACAAAAGTGGGAGCAAGACAGAGGCAGGGAACTACAGACCAGTCAGTTTGACCTCAGTGGTAGGGAAAATGATGGACTCACTTCTGAAGGAAGGAAGGAACTATTGAGTACCTAGAGGTCAGTGGGGTACAGGACCCAAGGCAGCATGGATTCACAGCAGGAAGGTCATGTCAGACAAATCTAATTGATTTATTTGACTGGGTGACCAAAGTAGTAGACCTGGGAGGGGCTGTGGACATGGCCTACCTAGACTTTAGCAAGGCATTTGACACAGTCCCTCACAAAAGATTAATAAACAAATTAGCCAGCCTGGAAGTAGGTCCCAGGGTGGTAGCCTGGATAAAACATTGGCTAGACAACAGGAACACAGAGGGTAATAGTAAATAGAGTCCACAGTGAAGAAGGGGGGGGTTACTATTGGGGTACCGCAGGGTTCAGTACTGGGTCTGGTACTTTTTAATGTCTTTATAAGTGACATTGCAGGGACACTGGAAGGAAAAGTATGTTTCTTTGCAGATGACACAAAGATCTGCAACAAGGTTGATACACAAGGTGCAGTAGGAAGGATGAGAAGGGACTTGGAAAGGTTGGAGGACTGGTCAAATGTATGGCGGCTTAGATTCAGTGCAAAGAAGTGCAAAGTAATGCACCTGGGAAACAAAAACCCAGGGGAAGAGTACACAATGGGGGGTGAAATACTGATAACAACAAAAATGAAAAGGTACCTGGGTGTAGTTATATCAGATGACCTAAAGGTGGGCAAGCAATGTGAGAAGGCAGTAAGGAGGGCTGGGGGGATACTGGGATGCATAGGGAGAGGCATCACCAGTAGAAAACAGAAAGTTGTTATCCCTTTGTACAGACAGTTGGTGAGACCCCATCCGGAGTACTGCATGCAGTTCTGGAGACCCCATCTCTAAGACATAGACAGGGATGGAGGCTATCCAGAGAAGGTCAATCAAAATGGTGCAGGGTCTGCACCAGAAGACATATGAATAAAGACTAAAGGAGCTTAATATGTATAGCCTCTCAGGGAAAGGAGGGAGAGGGGGGACATGATAGAAACTTTCAAGTACCTCAAGGAAATCAACAAGGTCCAAGAGGGTTGCATATTTCAGAAAAAGAGATGTGCAAGAACAAGGGGGCACAATTTGAAGATAGAGGGGGGAAGGCTCAGAGATAATGTGAGGAAGTATTTTTTTATGGAGAGGCTTGTAGAGGCATGGAAAAGCCTTCCTGAGGAAGTCGTGGAGTCAAAAACAGTGGGGAACTTCAAGAATGCATGGGATAGACATAAGGTAATTCTAGTGGGGCATAGGTGGAAGTAGGCTGTTGGTTAACTATGATCTGCAGCTTGTCCATTAGGTAGGGAAATGGTAGACTAGGTGGACCAAGCGGTCCTTATCTGCCATCATATTCTATGTTTCTACAGTATGTAGCCCTACAACTGGAGAACCACTTGACCATCAATGACGTCTATGAACCTCTCCAATTTGGTTTTCGTAAGAGGCATAGTATTTAGATAGCGCTGGTTTGGGTGCTCAATGATCTCCTGATGGCAAGGAATCAGAAAAAATGTTCCATCCTGGCTCTTCTAGATCTTTCACCAGCATTTGACACTGTGGACCATGGGGTGCTTCTCAGTAGCCTGAGGTTCATCTGTGGTCTGTCAGGTACAGTCCTCAGGTGGTTTACATCTTTCCTCACTGGCAAAACTCAGAGGATGGTGTCAGGGATTTATTCCTCTGACCCAGTCTCTCTGTCATGTGGGGTTCCTCAGGGTTCGGTGTTTTCCCCCATGTTGTTCGCAGTGTACATACTAACCCCCAGAGACATTGTAAGAACGTGTGGGCTGAGGTTTCACTGCTATGCTGATGATACCGAGCTCTACCTTTCTTTCGTACCCAACCAGGATAGAGCTTTCTTGGCATTTAACAATCGCCTACTTGAAATCCAGGATTGGATAAATTCGAGCTGGCTGAGGTTGAACTCGGAAAAGACTGAGGTAATGGTTATGGACCCAGGGCACCGGATAGAGGGGTTGGGAGTAGGTTCACCTTCGAGCCTTTATCTTGGGGGTGTGCCATTCCTTACCTCTGAATGGGTGCAAAACCTGGGGATGATTTTTGACGAAGGGCTGACACTGCAATCGTAGGTGTCGGCAGTTGTCAAATCCTCTTTTTATCACCTGAGGAATATCTCCAGGGTTAAACACCTTGTTCCATCCTATGTTGCTTCATGCCTTCGTGTCCTCATGCCTGGATTATTGCAATTCCCTTTACCTAGGGCTACCAGGGATTGATATTTTCCACCTGCAGCTAGTGCAGAATACTGCAGCCCAGTTACTGACTGGGATTTCTCAGTCATGTCATATTTCCCCAGTGCTGCACGAACTGCACTGGCTGCCATTGCAATGGCACATCACCTTTAAAGTCAGACTTCTGACTTATAAAGCCCTACACGGACAGGGCCCAGACTGCCTGAAAGAGCTTCTGGCTCCTTACTGCCCAGGGCGATCACTTTGCTCAGCTGATGAGGGGTTGCTAGAGATCCCAAGGATTTTCCTAAAATCTTCTGGGGCCCGTACATTTACGTACGCGGCCCCAGTCTTTTGGAATTCTCTACCCCTTCAGCTACGGGAGTGCATGGCCATGGAAGGATTTAAATGGGGTTTTAACACATATTTATGAAACCAAGCCTACTCTGTATGATTTTGCCCTGTCTTATCTGATCTTACAATGTCTTTAAGCATGTTTGTATTTATTGTTTTAAGTGTTGTTTTAATTCATTGTTATGCATCTTGGTTGTTGACAGGTGCACTATAAATAAAATTATTATTATTATTATTTGCTGGGACGCTCTATATTTTGAGCAGCAGCTGAAAGAATCTCAAGGATTACAACAATGGCAGAAGCATCTGGTGATGGGGACAGGATGGTCCCTTTTCCCGCATCACTCCCATCCAGGTTATGGGAGATGGTGAAAAAGGGTGACATGCAGGAGGGAAGTGTGGGCTGCCACCAAACAGGAGGATATGTGAAAATGCTACCAGTTTGTTTGAACTGTGCCAGCAATGGAGTGCCTCCTCCAGCCCAGCCTGCCTTGCCTTATCAGCCTGCCTGGAGTTGGACCACCACCTCGGCTCTATAAACACGGACACTTCCAGTTTAGAAGGTTGGGATGAAGGGGAAACTGCTGGATATGATGTAGTTCCTGGGGAGAAGGGCACTAGCCATCTGCCCAACCATTCTCCCACATCAGTGCCTGACCTGCTCCGTGGCAGAGGGAGAGGCCATGGGGTGGCAGGGAAGCTTAAGCCAACAGAGTCCCCTGCTCAGGGTACCCACCTATCAGCAGCAGACACCAAGAAGACCACCCAAGGATCTCCCTCCCACCACTGCAGGTGCTGCAATAGCTAAGCAACCAGATGTTGAGGTGGAGGAGGTCATCTCCAGGCAAGATTCAAGCACCGTGGAAGGCACAGAAGGACTGGGGCAGGTGACTTTGCTTCGGGAATGTACTGATGTTCTTCTATCCTTTTAGTCCCCACAGGCCCGGAAGAACTGCGCTGACTGCGTGTGGAGCGGAGGGGAGTGGAAGCCACAGCCAGGCGGGCCGAGGACCAGCAACGGCCACCTGACTGGCCCGATGTGGGTGAGTGCCAGACATCCATGATTAATATTGGAAGCTGTATGACAAGGTGGGCAGCGGGGCATGGCCACCATTCATTGACATCACTGCCATGCACGTCACTTGTTACAGTCAACACTGTCCAGTGGCAATGCATGTCTGGGTGTGCGTCACTGGTGGTCCATGCATGCACCAGGTGCATGGCTGTGCCACTGCCTTTGCACCACATAGCCATGTCACTAGACGGCTACGGTGGTGCTGTGCGTGACTTGGCCAGTGGGTGTGTGCAGCATTCTGCATGGCTGTATGCGCCTGGGTGGGCAGGTCCTGTGGACGTGATCACTGTGGCTGGTCACACACCATCACAGTGGTATGTCCCATGGCCATATGCCATGCACAGTGGGCGGGCTGTATGGGGTTGTGCATTCACACCTGTTGACTGTGCTTCCTTGTCCTAGGTGCAAGACATCTGCGGGAGATCAGGGACACCCTGCGGGAGCTCCTTATTCTGGCCCGTGAGACCATGACAATTCTTCGAAGGATTGATGAGTCGGGGGTTCTTCGAAGACACACAGCCAGGGGGCGCTAGAGCCAGTACTGGTGGAGCAACCAGTAGTCCCTTGGTCCCTGACTTCCCCTCCCCGGACCCACCCTCACACCCTCCTATCCCATCCCATTTGTCCACCTCTTCCCCTGCCCACCCCACCTTTTGTGTCCCCACCACAAACCTGTATATAGTTGTTATTTATGTACTGTACATAGTTGATTTTTATATTTTTATAATACATTTGACTTTTATATGAATACTGTGGTGGTCTCTGATTTGCAGTGGACTATAGGTGCTCAGCTGCAGTGGTGTGCATGGCATCAGGGGTGGTGCAGTCATGGGTATGTGTGTGTGTCCGTGTGGAGGTGTCTATGGTGTTGGGGTAGATATCAGTCAGTGTCTGTGTTGTGTGTGTTGTTCCTGTGCACTGGATGACTGTGTGCAGTGGTCCATGGCACGTGCTCTGTGTCCATGGTGCACCCATCGCCCCGTCCATGGCCTGTGCTGCCGACACACATGCCTGTCTGTGACCTGCATGGTCTGCTGGCATGTCAGTGATGGCATTCCCTGCACGGTAGACACTGTACCCGTCACTTTGCTGGGTTGCCCATGTCACTGGTGTGGTGCATGCCTGGCTCAGGTGGCACTGTGGGCAACACGGTCATTGTTCCACCTCCATGCTGTGGCTTGTGTGTGTTGCAGGGGATGTGCCCCACTGTCTGTGGCTTGTGCTCCAGGTGACTACTGGTGGTGTATTGGTCCATGGTGCCTGCGCAGGGTGGTTGCCACTCCAGTGCCATGGTGGACTGCAGGTTGTGTGTACATGGCTTACATGGGCCCACAATGGGGGCTTGGTTGCCCCACCACTGCATCCCTGTGTTGTTGTGCCCTTGGGTATGGGTAGGTATCTGTCCAGACCCTGTGTGGCATCTGGTGTGCTGCATGCATCCACGCACCACTGTGGGTGTCTGTGCTGGCTGTTGTGGCCAGTGGTGGGCCGGGGTGTGTCACTGAAATACTGTGCAGAGTGCTGTACCACTGGTGGAGGTGTCAAGGACATGA
The DNA here is from genome assembly GCA_016271365.2 of Neoceratodus forsteri. Lineage (NCBI taxonomy): Eukaryota > Metazoa > Chordata > Ceratodontiformes > Ceratodontidae > Neoceratodus > Neoceratodus forsteri. Next base: position 556,709,696 of record CM028137.1, on the reverse strand, counting down.
CCGTCCCATATGGGGTAACTCTTGTGCCAACGCATGGTCGGTCTCTCAGCAGTACCTTGGGGAACTGTGCATGGTGGCACTTTGTCTGCCGTTGTTGCATTGCCGTGTGCTGCAACCTGCTGATGGGTGCTTATGGTGGGGCTGGCTTGCATGGTTCTGTGGTGCACAGGGTTGTATTGACACTGTGAGGGTGGTGGCATGCATGGGGTTTCCTGCTGTGGTGGGCACTGCTCATGGGGGGTGTCTGGGGGTCACGGTGCAGGGTGTGCTGTGCACTGGGGGGGATGGTGTGGCACAGGGTGGTCTGCCCTCCTTGTGTGCCAGTCACAGCTTGCCTGTAGGTGTGATGGGGCACCATGGCCAGGATGTGGGTTGGTTGCTTGTCTCCATGGACCAGTGGTTATTCCAGCCCTCCCCTGGTTGTGCTGTGCTTGGGGTGTGGGGGGACAATGTCTGTTCTGCTGTGTGTTCCTGTGCCCATCTGTGGCATGGGTGGTGGGCCCCTACCTCCCTGATTGTGCAGTTACATTGCTCTGCAGCTGGGGGGCATCCCTGGCTGCACTATGGTGCCTCTGGACTGCTCAGCTTCCCCTCCCTAGTTGTGCTATGGCGCAGGTAGTGCGATATTCAGTCGTTGGCTGTAGGCGCAGTTTTGCCTGCTTCTTTTTTGAATATCACATCTGTTGCACATGGGCGCAATAGACTTGCGCTTGCTCCTGCTATTGCGCACTTTTTGGGTGCAGTTTGAATATCTGGGCCCTGATGTTCATGTGTGCCATCTTCATCCCCTTGGCCTTGTTCCATTGAGGAGTGATGGATGGGTTCATACCCAGATTAGGTCCAGGGTTACTTTCTACATTGCCTGACCTTACAAGTCTAAGTAAGTGTAGCCATAACTCAAGCACTTCATACTTTAGCCAGTACCTGTGTCTCTTAATTCTATGGAACGATCGGAAGCATAGGTAGTACCCTAGCCACGCAGTCCTTAAAAACTTCCAAAACCAAAGTCCAGGGGTGATTCACTCAGAGCTAAGCAGGAGGTTGGAGAATTTGAAGGCTGTCCCATCATAGAGCCAGCCTATCCTCCCATCTAGGCTTCTCCAGTGAAATGTTTGCAGCAAGGACTAGCACCAATAGCAGACCCACCCCTGCAGAAAAGCCCCTTAAAGTACAGACATTCATTTTCTGTAAAAAAACATGAGACAGCCTCTTCAATTCTTGATATAAAATCCCCTTGTGTGTCAGACAGTGAACTGACACACACCGTCTAATGTGCATCAGGTTATAGCCAAAGCCCCAATTTTTCTGTGGCATTTTGGAGCAAAGTTCTGCTGCAGGGTTCCCATTTGCCACTGAACTTCTGCAGTGGTGGACGGTTATTTCTGCAGCAATTCTTCGGCATAACATTGTCACAACATTAAACTATTTTTTATAATTTTTTTTTGTTTCTCTCCATATTTACCATTTTCTTTGTAGAGTCAAGTGTTTATATTGTTATATTCATGCTTTATCAGTTTAAGAAAGACAGAACAAACCTCTGCCTACTCAGGGTGGACTGGTACTGATAATGACCAAAAGGGAAAGGAACTTGGGGATGATCAGATTGGATGACCTAAAGTTATCCAGGCAGTGTGACAGGGCAGCAGAGAGGGCTAGTGGGATGTTGGGGTGCACAGGAAGGGGTATCACCAGCAGAAAGGGGAAGTGGAATTGCCCTTATATAGATCTCTAGTAAGGCCACATCCCAAAGGACGTAGACAGGGTATGGGCAATGCAGAAGAGGGCTACCATAATGGTGCAGGGTGTACATCAAAAGCCTTGCAAGGGAGGCTAAAGAAGCTCAATATGCACATGTGGTGGGGATGAAGGACAGGGTTGATAGGATAGAGACCTTTATATATGTATTTTGTCCTGTTGAGCTTAAGCTGCTAATAATTTCTTCTCAAAACTGAGTGTCTTCTTTGTTTTATTGGTACTGTGAAATTAAAGATATCACATTCACTGCACACCACCTTCACATATCTTCATGAGTGTTATGATTGCTCATGCATGCCACATAATATCAATACTGCATTGCCTGGAACACCAGACAAACCTTACACACCAATAGCATGCTTTTTGCTTGAATTTGGCATACATGCACACACCCAGGAAATAAGCCTTTTCAAATGTTTCATGTATTTATTTTTACATCACAGTGTTTGCTCAGTTGGTGCATTTAGCAGGGCTAAACATCAGGATAGATGGACAGATAACTGGATAGATAGATAGATAGATAGATAGATAGATAGATAGATAGATAGATAGAATTTTGATCACATTATCCATATACACAGCAACACCATAGAAAGGACACCCAGCCACAACATGGAATATTTCTAGCTGGAATTACACACACATGCTCATGCATGCATGCACACACACATACACCCCATAAATAGTTTATTCAGTTACACACATATTTTTATTTACATACATACATTTTATTTTATTTTATTTTACACTGGTACCTGGAAGAACCTTCACAATACCTACATCTGGACTGGAATATTTTAATGTTTGTCAACACAGCAACTGGATCTTGCCCTAAAGATGAAGGGGCTTCAGGTAAGTAAAAGGTAAAGGGGGGAGGAGCTGCTTACTCTGGCTGGGTGCCAGCCATTAATTTATATGGTGAGACAAGGACACATGTCCTCATGCAGTTTTCTGCCACTATGAGCTCTGTTACGAATTTCTGGAAAGTTGTCATTACTTTCATTTAGTTTTTTATCCAGGAGTAGCACACTAAGCTGAAAGCTTTTTACAGATGCAACCTGGGAGGACAAGGAAGTTAAGTGACTTGCTCAGGATCACACAGTATGCAAGTGGAAGCTGTGGGATTCATACCCAGGTCTATTCTGCTGGACGTCACCAGATTTGCAGCTCAGAGCCTTAAACCACTTCGCTATACTGCCTCCCTTACTGAATTAATGTTGCAAGTGCAGCATGCATATTCGGTGTGTCCCGGTTTTGCCCTATCCTGTCCTGACTCATACCTGAGACCCGCAAGAAGCAAAATTACTGACTTAGTGTAAACCCCTTCATGGCTCTCTGGGGCTTGGTCCTGCTATCGTTGAGACACAAAAACGATTTTCATTTTGTTGGTGCTGTAAGGTCCTTAGTCGTCTCTTGGGAAAAATTCGGGAGCAACTTTATCTTTTGCTACCTATTGGCTGAATATGACGTAGCAACACTTCATACTCCAACAATATTTATGCATCAGTTTAATTATATCTTTCATTTTTTTATGTTGCTTGCACGCATGTGCAAGAAACATAGTGCCATCATCGGAGATTTCGGAGGTGTGTCACCTCCTCCTCCAATTCAGTCAGTGAGCTGGCAGGCGCGGCCCCTGTAAGCCAATGCATTTTGGAGCTGTCTGTAACACGCTCCAAATGCAGTAACCTCTGATTGAAAAGGGAGCTACAGCTTCAGTGAGCAGAGATAAAAAGCCCACTGAGCATAGCTCCCCCACACGCATGGCGTGCGCTTCCCGCACCTACTGCGTAGCCGACGGGTGCCCAATGCCCGTCGGCTGAGCCGCGTCTCTCCCCCAGTTGTAGGTGCCACACTGGGGCCCACCCCAGCATGGCAATGAGTCCTTTGGCTGGCCAGGGGTGCCTAATCCCCGTCAGGAGCACCTCCCAGCGTCCTTGTGCCAGCTGGGAGCCCACCCCAGTGTGGCAAAGCGATCCGATGTCTTTTTTTTTTTTTAACCTGAAAAAGTGAAAACAGTCCCGTGGCGTCTCCTGACCCCCACAACCGCACCCACTCACTCGCGCTCAGCCTCCCCACGCCCCCCTCACCCCATACTTACCTCCGGACTCTGGCGCGACGATCTTCGGTGGACCGGGAACACGTCTGCACTCTTCAAAGCCGACCGCGAACTGAGGAAATGCCGGTGAGCTGTATAATGGCCTAGATAGGGGGGTTTCAACTTTGTTGCATATCTCAGGCATTTTTGGGAATTTGTGCACCAAATTTTCAACATGGGGTTTTTGGGACCCCTTCTCATGAATGATGTCACTGTCATGGCATTATTCAGGCCCGAAGGGTGATTTCCCGCAGTGACTGTGCAGTGACTGCAAAATCACCCTTTGGGCCTGAATACTGCCATGACGGTGACATCATTCATGAAAGGGTCCCAAAACCCCATGTTGAGGTTTGGTGCAAAATTCCAAAAATGACTGTTTCTGGCGTGCATTGTACAGCAGATTCCTCATGAGCTCGTAAGTTCGTGAAATTTCAATATTTTCCTCCAGATTTTCAACATTGCCATTTACCACACCTTCTTATGAGTAGTACAGCTGTCATTTTTCATCTCACCCAAAATGTGTTTCCGCCCATGTAGCACAGAATGGCGCAGTCAGTGTCGTGAAATCAATGTCTGGGACAAATTAAGAAAATCACAGTGACACTGTTCATGAGCAGAGGTCTTAAAATGGCTATGTTGAAAGATTGATGAAAAAATTCTAAAATGACTATTTCTGGCGTCGTTACTTTGAGTTCCTATGCAGGCTCGTAAGTTCGCAAATTTTAAATATTTTCACTCCAGATTTTCAACATTGCCATTTTACCACACCTCCTTATGAGCAGTATAGCTGTCATTTTTCACATCCTGCCCAAAATGTGTTTCCGCCCATGTAGCGCACAATGGCACAGTCGGTGTGCAAACTTAATGTATGGGACACAATAACAAAATCACAGTGACACTGTTCATGAGCAGAGGTCTTAAAATGGCTATGTTGAAAATTTGGTGAAAAAATTCCTAAAAATGACTGTTTTACGAGCGTGCATTGCGCAGTTCCTACGCACACTCGTAAGTTCTCAAATTTTCAATATTTGCACTCCAATGACTTCCAAATACCTAAACAGCACATAGAAGCAAGCAACATTCAGCATTGACAAATGCTTGCTTTCATGTGAAGCAGTAAGCTGTAGGCTGTGATGCAGCATTTCATTTCAAGTAGTGTCAAGATCAAATGTAATGTTTAATAGAAAATTATACTGCTTGTGTCTTACAGTACTGTCAAACAGCACTGTTTTACTATTTATTAATATTTATTTATTATATTGTATGTGTACTGAAGCAGGGTTGTCAGAATTAATTTTGCCCTGGAAAAACCTGCACAGTACATACATCTGGAGAGGACCTGCTGAGGACAGGAGAATATTTTCTTTTGTTTTTTTTTTTTGCCAACCAACAACTGGATCTAGCCCCTGAGAGCTACAGAGGGCTACAGTTAATCTTGTAGGGGGTCTCTGGCCAGGTGGGCTTTAATATTGAATGAGTCTCAACACTGGGCGGCACTGGTAATTTTAAAATCCTTGTTCTAAGTCTGGATCTGCATGCCAACAGAAAATATAACTGCAGGCTCACAGGGTGTATTAAATCACCATGTGAATTTATTAAACCAACTGCTGATGCAGCACTGATGACATCATAATGATGCGCTGGTTAAAAGTCATAAGACAGTAAATAAATCAAAAGTGAAATGCAAACAATCAATGAGAAACAAAGAAATATCAGTTTCAGTAAATGCAAGAAAAATATTCAATTGTTAATACATTTTGTAGGTAAAAAAATAAGCAAGCACCAATCCAGTCACTAGCTCATTTTAACAGTAATATGTAGATTCTGTAGTTAATCTAGATTCTGTAGTTAATCAAGGTTTGGTATTTCTAAATGTGACACTGTTACCAAGAAATAGAAAGTTCCAACAATTGCCAAAAAATAAAAAGTGATAATGTCCCACCAACAACTAAGTCCTGTGATCACCTGTTTATTTTTTTAGCTACTGCTAACTGTATTAACAACTGAATATTTTTTCTTGTTGAATTCCACACTACAGTGTTTTGTTTTTGTCTCTTTTTTTTTGCTTTTGCATTTACTGTAATTGATCAATTCAACTGTAAATTCACATGGTGATTCAGTACAACTTGTGAGCCTGCAATTATTTCTCCTTTGGAGTGCCAACAGCATCTGACTCTGTTGCATAGTGGCCACTGACTGGTTAGTACAGGCGAATGAGGCTGGTGGGGTGGTGGATGGGGGGCAGTTCGTGTGGGTAGAGGCTGGCATTAAAAGACATCGATGGACAGCCTTCTTCTTTACAGGTTTAAAGGGTATATGAATGTTTTTGTATGGCAGTTTGAATTAAATAACGGCTAGATGTGCCCTCCAAAGATACAACACTGCACCCTTAGTAAATGGCGAGGAGGACTGCAGCTAGAAAATACAGTGAAAACTGTGATTTATTAGCCTGCCTGTGGGTTAGAGAAATGCCGGCCACTGAAGTTACATCAAGAGACAGTCAGGACAAGTGGCAAGTGATGACAGTTGCGACTTGCAAACAGTGAGGAGGTCAAACAGTCTATGGCAGTGGACACACTATTCCTGCTCCTCAGTGCCACCTGACAACATGGTTGCCTCATGGGCTGAATTTTTTTTTTTAAAAGGACGGTGTTCCAATGGGCAGAGACCTGCTACTTGCAGCAGTCATTAACTCTGTGGATCTCTGGGGCTTGGTTCCGCTATTGGAGGCAACAAACATTTTAACAGGTACTGCCTTTTACAACTGTCTGGTCAGAGTCACAGGAATTGTGTGAGACATTCAATAGACATATGTCCACAATTTCTATAAAGTCAGTACCTGCAATTAAAAAAATATATGTTTGAATTCTAACTACGATCAAGGAGGCACATCTCACTATGTACAATGCACCTTGCAAGCAGCTACTCCACTGATGAGATTGCTAACTTTCCAAAGGTGTCAAAAATGGCGACTTGCAGAAAATAAAATTGTAACATCTGCATCCAGGAATTGTAAATGTGAATCGGAAAAGAAACAGGGTGCGGTGAGTTAACTGGACAGTTAGCAATCTCATTGGAGCTATAGCAACTTGCATTATGCGTTGCGACTATGAGCAGGGCAGGCTGGCAATTTCACTATGTTACAGCATTAGTGTCTAATTTAAAAGGAAAAAGAAAAAACATCAGTTGTTAAAGTAGTATTAGTAGGTATCAATATCACTAATCTGCTGTGCCCCTGCCTCATTTCACTTATCTTTGGTAAACTAAACTTTGCAGAGAGAAGAGGGCTCAGAGCTGTATAGGCTGTCAGCTAAAGGAGCTGTGATCTCTGCATTGTCCAAGTCAAGCAGTCTGCAGCTTCTTGAATGCAATGTGGCTGGCTTTAGGACCTGGATGAGGCAATCCTCCTTTGCTCCCAATGGGCTCCGACAGACTGGGATCTCCATGACTCAGGACCGATAAATCCCCCGCACCCTGAAACCAAACAATAAGTATCCACACCAGAAAGCTGAGGAGGGGCTCTAGTGTTGAATTAAGCTTTGCCTGTAGGCTGTAGCCATGCTCACTAGGACAGCAGTATTTTATTTCTTGACATTTTTTTTCAGTTGCATTTAAAGAATTCCCCCAGGCACACAGGGGTAGAGAGGTGCGGGGAGATCACCAGAAGGGATGGTGAGTTCCGCAGTCAGTTGTAACTTGCGTGGTCTGCTGCTGGAAATTCTGCGATTGGCCATGAATTCTGTGGGCAGCCACAAATTCCATGGGTGGCCACAAATTCCATGGTTAATTCTGAAGTCGGCCACGGAATCTCAGAAAGCTTGGGGCCTTGGCTATAGCCTGGTAGTGAACAGGGGAGTTTTGTTATGCTTTGGATGGTTTCCAAAAAGTAGATTTAAAATGAAAGTGCTGATACCTGGTGGTGATGTTTTGCAGAAATTCCTGAAGGTGATGATCTGTGGCCTGGACTTATGCAGGATCTGGAAAGCTTTTATCTGTGCCTTTCCACATTGACACCCTCCACCCAACTGACCCCCGCTTCTCTCAGTACATCTTGGGGAGTTGGCTGCTAGAGGGTACTGCCCCAAAAACCAGTGTGAGGAGCATACCTGACTAGTTCCAGGCCAAGTGCTGGGTAAGAAGGAGAATCAAAAAGGAGTTCCCAGGAGAGAACTATCCATACTTGTGCGAGAGGATCAGGGACATCATCGAGGAAAGAAGAGAGGACTGGGTCTTCTAAGGAGCTCTGGACAAGATCAAGCAGAGAACAAGAGGGAGTGCCCTGGATCTGGGAGACCACGAGCAGCAAGCAGTCAGGAAAGCACAACAGATGTGAACCTCAATGATGTGGACTGGCGTGACTTTGTTTAAAACTTTTACAGTGGTCCAGGATGGAGAGGGACGGAGGACCAAGTATTACATTATTGAACATACGAACATATGAACATATGAAATTTGCCAGCAGATAAAGGCCTAGAGGTCTATCAAGTCTACTCGAATGTGCAGCTAGCACCCCTTATTCTGCAGCTGCTCCTCCCACCATTCCCCTCCACTGACACTCCCCCTTGTCCTGTCCCATCCCCTTTTGGAGCAGTCCACTGTTCTACTGGATACCGCTTCTGCAGGTAACGCATTCCACCCAGCTACCATCCTCTCTGTAAAAAAGTGTCTCCTCATCTCCCTCCTGAACTTTCTTCCCTCCAGTCTGATATCATGGCCCCTGGTGTCCCTCCCCTCCCTTACTTTAAACAGCCCTTCTGTACCTGTCTTGTTTATTCCTTTCATGTATTTAAAGGTTTAAATCATGTTCCCCCCGTCCCTCCTCTCCTCCAGTGAGTACATGTTCAACTCTCTCAGCCTCCTCTCATATGTTAAATCCCCCAGCCCCTTGGTCATCTTTGTCACCCTGCACTGCACCCCCCTCCAGTAACTTAATGTCCCTCCTCAGATACGGGTGTAGTACTGTACGCAGTACTCCAGGTGCGGTCTAACTAATGATCTATACAGTGGCAGAATCACCTCCTCCCTCCTCGAGGATATACCCCTTGCAATGCAACCCAGCATTTTGTTGGCCTTTGCAGCTGCCTTCCTACATTGTGCCAAGTTGTTCATTGACTCTGTATTGAGCACCCCCAGATCCTTCTCCTCCTCCTCTGTCTGGTCTAGCTGCACTCCCCCCTGCTGGTAACTCCTCCTTGGGTTCTTCATCCCAAAATGCAGCACCTTGCACTTTTTGGCATTATACCCCAGTTGCCAGGTGTCTGACCAGGTTTCAAGCTTTGCCAGATCATCCTGCAACACCTGCCACCCCCCAGACTGATGCATTGAAATACCCAGTGATTTTACCCCACAGAGGATTTGATACCACAGCCTCTGATTAACAAGGAAGTGTCTTTATCCACTTGGCCAGAAGAACAGTGTGAGGATGCTTTTGGTAAGTGATCCACCAAGTCTGATCCAAAACTATATTATGCCTGAGAACCCCAGAAATAAAGCTGCTTCTTTTACAGACTGCTCTAAGACTGCCCTAAAAAGATTTGTGTCTGGACTGATCTCCCCCCAATGCAGGCCTTGGCATCAGGTGCCTTGGCAGGACTGAAAACAATATGGATGCCCACCGCTGGATGCTGGGTGAGATCAACCCTTTTATTGTTATTTGGTGTTTAAAATGTTTAAATGTTTTATGGGGTTGACTCCCCAGTAAGTTAAAATGTGAGTTCTGTTTGTAACCCCCCCTACAAATGGGGGTTCCCGAAAAGTCTTCCTCAAGCTTGCCTAAATGCTCACTGCCAGGCTGGTGTCCTGCATTTTAGCAGTTGAAATGTGATTGCCAGAGAGTACCTGTTTAGCCTCTGTGTACTGTCTCTTTAAGAGCTGCCTGGATTGCTGTCATAAGTAATCTGAGAGGGAGCTCTGTTGAAAGATGTAACTATTTGCTGAAAATCATTCAGAGTGATAATGATAATGTAGTTTGTCTAACCTGCCTTCTTTGCAGCAAGGACTGTTTTGTTTATCTCCACTATCTTGGTCCTGGACTGCGACTTGGACCAATCAGTTCTGGTGGGACCTAAAATGGAGCCAGACTACAGAAGCTGTCTGGAGTCAAAATCCATAGGAATTGTAGTTTTGGGCTTTTGGCATCTTTTTGCACCTGAAGGGAGAGTCTTTGTTGTGACTGACAGACAGATCAGTCAACCAAACCTTTTGGATTCTGGGGAAAGTCCCATGCTTGCTGACAGTTGAGTCAGATCTTGGTTGGAAGCTGAAGGAGCAAGAGCTTGAGACGGTCAAGCCGCCATCTGAGTAGTTTTGCTTGGGAGAACTGTGGAAAGGCCTGAGTTGTGGCCTGCATATCTGCCTGCTGCCCCTAAGAGGGCGAGAAGAGAATTATTGCAGACTAAATCCAAGTTTGTGAGAATGAAGTAAGCCACTGATTTTTTTACCAGGCTCATACCTGAAGAAGACCATAGATTTTGCTGAATGCAATCGGCCTGTCAGGATTTCCAGTTGCTTTTGAATCCCCGGTTTGTGCAGAGACTTTGCGATTGTGACCGGAGAGTGGTTTGCCTGGTACAGTAGAATTTCCTTACATGTAAATGTGCTGTGTATTGAAAGTGGGTCGTGATTTGGTTCCCCACTGTGTAAACTGTGTTCTGTTTGCTGGAAGCTTTATCCAGCCTGATCAGAAGGAATCCATATTCATCTCCATTCGGCCTGGGCCATGCTACACTGGCCCTGCCAGACTACCCCACTGCACAGAGAAAGCCAGCAACGAGAGACCTGCCTGGGGATCAGCCCCCTGCTCCACACTTGAACAGGAACGACGCCTCGGTGAATCATGTGTGCCCTGCTTCTCCTGGCACTCCAGATTAACCACCTGCTGTCTCAATTTTCATCCAGCATGTGTCTAGTCTTGGGTATTGTTGAGTAATCATCAGGGTAGCTCCCTGCAACAACAGCCTAATCTAAAAGTGTGTCATCTGATTGTCTTGTTGTTTTCTTTTCATGAACTGAGCCCTCCGGCTTCGGATTTCAAATAGTGTGGGTTGTGCATGTTGTTTTCTTCCATCACAGGGCCCCAACCAGCTGCAACGTTCCAGGCTAGTCCACCATTCTCTATCTGGGTACCCAGAGTGTGTGACTATTTATGGACCCTGAAGTGCATGCATAACTGTTTGATTGATAGAGCCTTTAAGCAAATTAACCTGATTACGCCCCTCCCTTGTTCAAGTCCCTTAAATAAATCAGATCTAACTCTTTTTTGCATTTACCCTGACTGTGATTCCAGTTTGTGCAAGAGTACTATACTGCTGTTAAATGCTGTGTATAATCTTGTTTTACAGGGGGTCCCCAGGGCCGAGCCAGAGGAAAGCCCTTGTGGTAAGTGCAAACAGTGTGGGTACTTACGTGGTGTATCAGGGGTATTGTGAAAGTGATTATTGTGTATCGTTCCAGCCACTAGAAAGGAAAGAGGGGGGCTACTGTGTCCTGGAGGGCTGTGCCCAGGTTAGCTTGACCACTACCAACCCAGACCTCTGTATGGAGGCACCCGTTTCCGAACTCAGGCCCCTTAACCTGATACTAGCCAAGCAGGCAGGGGTAGTAGCCCTTGGGATAGCGCCACCTAGGGGTTACATATTGTTGAAAAAAAGTTCTATTTAGTTAAAAATTTAGCAAGAGGTGGCTGGACTGGAATATGCCCCTCTGGGTCTAATAGTTAAGTGCTAATGCTGTGAGTGGATATGTACGAGCTAGTGTGAGTGGGTGTGAGTGAAATACTGTGTAAAGTTTGCATGTGTGTGATGTATGAGCCTCAGGTGAGAATATTAGCTGATATGAACAAATAAATGTTGAAATGTTTAAGTATTTTATGCATTTAAAGTAGTAGAATGTTATGCCTTTAAAATAGTAGTGTGTTTTGCTTGCTTAAAATAACTGTGTTGCTTATCTGTGTAACTTAAATGCTGGTACCTTTGCAATATTACCATGGGGGTATGCTTTATGACCTTCCTGGCAGCAGCAACCCTAAGGTTTCTAGATAGTTTGGGAGATTGATAGTGGGACACCACTGCGGCAGTACCTGGCAATCCGTCCAAGGGAACCAGTGGGTGGGTCACCATGAGACTCTGTAGGTTGGTAAAGTAATAGCTGTATGTTAATGTAGGAAAAGTACCCTTAACTTTGGGAGGTATTGGGTTTCACTGTAGTGGCTGTGTTCCAGTGGTACTCTCCTGGCTTCCACGGGGGGGGGGGGGGATGCACATGTCTCCCCTCTGGGAAATCACCAGAAGGTGAACTTTTTATGTGGGGGAAAAGTATAAGCCCCCTCTGGGAGCTTACTAGTTAATTTATTTAAGAGCTCTAGTTAGTTCAAAGGAAGTTTTGGTGCCTGTAGGTTTGGAACTGGCAGGCCCCCAGCCCAGATGGTGTTAAGGTGGAAGTTTTTTTTTTTTTTTTATAGGGGGAGATTTCAGGACAGATCCCAGGAAAGAAGAGACAGTGAGTTGGGGTTTTGGCCTGCAAGTTCATCCAGAGAGCCACGGCGGGGCCAGGGTGGGCCTCTTACCACCTGACCCTCCTCCCTCAAAGACCTGCATATGAAGGTGTGGTGGTTCATGCCACAAGAGGGCATGGAAGGCATGGAGCACAAACCTGGGTCATATTGGTACAGTTGTGAGGCAGAGCTCATGAGAAACTGAAGAATGGTGGCCCACCATGTTAACTCTGGCACCACAGTAGGGTAAGCACCAATGGGGCCCTGTTTTCTGTATAATCTTGCCCATGGGTGAGTGCACCCTGTGAGCCAGTAGTGTTTCTGTGGTCAGGCCTGCTCGGGCAGATGGAGCCTTGGGTGTGGTCCAGAGGTGGCAGGCTGGACTGTTGAGGTTGTAGTGGTGGCAGTCTACCCCTTTTCCCTGGGCCAGTGGCCACTACAGTGTTTGGGCTCTCAGGAGGTGCAGCCTGTGGAGGCAGGAAAGGATCCATTTGCAGAATGATTGAATGGGACCCTGGTGGGGTGGCAGACCATCTGGGTGCTCTGTGTGGCATAGTAAACGGTCACCTGGGTAAAGGCAGTCCAGAAATTGAAATCGCTGCATAAGCGGATAGTGCCTTGGGTCTCTGTAGGTCCAGGAATATGCAGAATTCCTTAGGGAGACCAGCCAGGCGTGTGGCATCAGTGATTGGGTATTGGGAAGGTCTTTGTTGGTTCAGTTCTTGCTAAGAAGAACACCAGTAGGAATGTGTTAAGATCCGTTTTTAAGTAATCCCCTGTTTGTAACGTGGCAAAGTAAGAAATAGGATACAGCAGTAAAAATTTCTCATGCTGTCACAATTGCTACCTCAGTTTGTGTTTTGCTGAGACTAAAAGAAGGCAAGAGTAAGCATGTGCCTGGTGAAAACAGAGTAAAGTAAAGGGATATGAATTGAAAATGCTGCTGAATTTGAAACACCTCCAAATGAGGCCTGTTTTGGCCCACCGTATATGCTGCTGTCAGGAATGTAGCCTTTCCAGCTCAAGGGAATGTCTGCATGCAATAAATCAGTCTGTTGGAAAAAGAGATTGTTGCAGCAGAAAAGTCAGAGTTTGTTGCTTGTGAAGTGTTCCCTTTGTATGTGTTACCCTCACACCCCATGGAGTGGTTATTAACTGTTCTCGTTTATATTAAATTAGTTTTTGCACTTTTGAGTTTGGAGTGGACAGTGGACTTAATCATTTTGCTCATTGTGTTGCTGCACTAATCAAGTTGCCCCCACAACTGCTATACCTCCAGGCTGCAAAGTGAGACCAACAGGCCCGAAGACATCTCATCTGGACCTAGGTAACGAGTTGCTTTGTAACATGGCAATAAAGAAATGTAAAAATATGAGGTAATCATTGGTCAAAACGCAGCATGTGATGGTAAACTAGCTCAGCAATACTTAGAAACATAGAATCATTGAAACATAGAATTTGACGGCAGATAAGGACCGCTTGGCCCACCTAGTCTGCCCATTTCCTTACCTAACGGATAAGCTGCAGATCCTAGTTAACCAACAGCCTACTTCCTCCTACCTCCCACTAGAATTGCTTTATGTCTGTCCCACGCATTCTTGAATTCCCCTACTGTTTTTGACTCTACGGCCTCCTCAGGAAGGCTGTTCCATGTATCCACAACCCTCTCTGTGAAGAAATACTTCCTCACATTACCTCTGAGCCGTCCCCCTTCTATCTTCAAATTGTGCCCCCTTGTTTTTGCACATCTCTTTTTCTGAAAGATGCTACCCTCTTGGACTTTGATTCCTTTGAGGTATTTGAAAGTTTCTATCATGTCCCCCCTCTCCCTCCTTTCCTCGAGGGTATAAATAATTGACTTATAAATCTCCAAGTAATACACACAAAATAAAGTCACCTAACAGGGAGACAGAGTTGAAATAAATATGATTGTTAAGCATCCGACATTTAAAAACAGATGCACGTGTTGGATAGTAGAGCACATGCTCGTGAGGGCTAGCATAGATGACATCACCACCTCATACATCCAAGCATGCTTACTACCCTGAAACAGTGTATTAAAACTCTTGAACCTATAAGACAACAAACAGCATACTCCAGAGAATCTAAACGTAACAACAGAAAGTGAAGTCCTATATACCAATCCCAAGATTTAATTCTGGCAACAGAGGATTTTCTAACCTATAAGCACTTACTTTTTTGAACAAAGTCAGGTAGAATCATAGTATTTGCCCCATTTGCTTAAAAAAAACTCTTTAGTAATTTCAGTATTAAGGAAGTCATGCTATACTTCCCTTGTGCATTTATAATCAGAATCTTGCTCAACAGGAAAAATAATTGCTTTATAAAAAAACAGTAAGACCCTAACGTCTGCTCTACCTACAATATTACTTCACCACAGGCTCTGTCTCAGAAGACTGTAAAAAAGAAATAAAATATATAAAGGGAGGTTTTCTCAGGCTTGACAGACACAGTCACACTGTAAGATTTTCAATATTTTATCATCATGTTTTTTAACATATTTATCATTATAATTGTGTGAGTAATGTTTACAAAGTTGTTCCACTGTATTTTAAAACACTATTTACCTTATCATGTCTCATATAAAGAGAAGTTTGTGATAAAGAAATGAGAATGAGAGAAGAATTATTTGTTATTATAAAATGGGTAAGAAAACCTCTGCCATCTGATTGGCTGGCACTGCCACATACCCATACATTTACCTCAGCCTAATGCCCATTTGTGAAAAATGTTTTAATGGGATTTGGCATTTGGGCAAATGACTTGCAGAATTCATGACCTAGTTTACTCATCCCTGATTGCAATCACAAATGTGGCTGTCATGTTTACTCTTACTGAACCCCTTCAAGGCCCAAAAAGTAAAACTCCCTTAAATTTCAAAAATTAATACATACACACATAAACAAATTTTATAAAATGAAATACTATTCATAGATTTAATTACAGGTGCTTCTTTGGTGACCATGAAAATTCCCCCTCCTATCCTTACAAGGTTGCCAGGGCAATCTGCTCTTTATTGTGCCCCAGACAAAACAGAGAGCTTGGCTCTATACAAGGACTTCTGACACATGTGAGAAGATGAACATTCTGCCAATGGAATTCTGCAGAAGGTTGAATTCCTGTATTCCATAACAAACAAACATTCCATCAATTGAATGTGTAGAAAGATAGATAATTGACAGATCGGGAGGAACAATGTTTTACTAGGTTTTTTAAAAAAAAAGAAGATACCAGTTTTTGGCTTTTAAAAGTTGGCTTTTTTATATACATTTTATCTCCATTTTCATATTTTATAAGCACAATAAGATACTATAGGGTGAGGGTTAGGCTGAGATACCTGTAGACCAGGTGTTGATGGAGGTGGGGTGTCACCTGAGAGCTAAATAAATGCTGATGGTTGTTTAATATAGCAGATATTAATTGGAGGCAGTATAGTGCAGGGGTTTAAGGCTCTGATCTACAGATCTGGAGACATCCAGCAGACCAGACCTGGGTTTGAATCTTACAGCTTCCACTTGCATACTGTGTTAACCTGAACAAGTCACTTAACTTCCCTGTGCTCCCAGGTCACACCTGTAAAAAAGCTTTCAGGTTAGTATGCTACTCCTGGTTAAACAACTAAAAAAAAAAAAAAGATATACCCAATATTCATGACGTGTCTGACTGCATGAATGCTGGGCAAAATGGTAGTTTACATCAATTTTGTACTGACACCTTAAAAAATGTTGTGATTTTCAGCTCCACATACTTAATGCAGATTACTGGGCCATTACTTCAAAAGTAAGTGAAATATACATTCAGGTGTGGTTTCAATGACTATACGGGTAGTGGAGCTTTAAAATGTATACCCATATGTTACCTCAAAAGATTAATGTTAAAAGTTATAGGGTTAAATACCAAACACCACCCCTTAATTTCTTGTGAAATGTCAAAATATTCTTATTTTTAATCGTCAGACAGGATTTATTGCACTGTATAATATAATTTTATGTTGTCTAAAACAGTAAGGATTCTGGTTTGAAATGCATATGTGGCTTTGACGTCTTAAGGTAACATTAGAGGATAAACTGATAAAAGTGAAACCACCATTGATAGAAGAAATTTTAGCAAGTTTATACCTTGTCAAATTTTCTGATTTTCAGCTATGCGCACTTAGTGCAGATTCTTGCGCCATTACTTTGAGACTAATTTAAATTATTTATTTATTTTTTTAATTTAGTTTTTGTTGACCTGGTAAGTACACTAGATAAATCCTGCCTATTTTCAGGCACGACCTGGGGGGGAGGGGGATACAGATGAATGCCAACTGTCCTTGAACCAGATTAAGCTGTTGGTGGTATTTTTAGCGAATGAGGAAAATTTGGGCAGGACACCGGGGAAATTCCCCTACTGCTTTGCTGGCGGTAGGGGGCACTGTTTGCAGTCTGTCTGGGTTTGCTCAGTGTGCTTCACGACGGTGATGGAGGAGGTTGCTGTTCTGTGCTCGTCTGAGCACAGTATGGACTATCGGGATGCCGAAGAGATTCTCGTTCCAGAGAGCGTGCTTGATCAACAGAGTACTACGATTCGTCAGACTGAGTGTCAGTCTGCAACGGAGAGTACTGGTATGAAGCCAGGGTTGGAGAATGCTGTCATTGTTTCTGTAAAACCGAATGCTTCTTTGGAGCCGTTGTCACATCAGTCGGTTGCGGGAAGAGAGGATACGAGAAGCACACCTGTGAACTGTGCTGGGGGAGAGGAGAGACGTGAACTTCCAGGTTTACGACCAAGTGAAATACAGGATGGAGCGGCTTTGGATGTTCCGGTGGCTGAGAGTGCTACACAGATGGTGTGACGGCAGTTTGGGTTACCACAGTCTTGAACCACTTTTCCCACTACTGACTGGTCAGCGGAGGATGCTCTTTGTGAATCCAGATGTCTGCGCACTGCATCGGGATGATGGATTCCTGATCCAGAGTGGAAAGACTTCTCAACGGAGACTCCTGTTTCTACAAAGCATGCCAACACTGTTTCTAACCTGAGCTCAGGTATGGACTTACATGAGAGTTTTGGGGGAAATGAAATGGCTGCGCAGCATTTAGATGGGCGTTCCTCGGCCTTGTCTAGGCAGAGTACGTCCTCAAAGAAAGATGGTGATTTTTATTTTCAGCAGGCAGGTGTTCATCAAGATAAATCTGATACTGGGGCAAGTCAGCACAAACCTAGGGTGCCAATGTCTGATTTATTTAAAAATAAGTTAGAACAAGCCCCGAGAAGGAATGCGGTTAGATTACGTTATAGAGGTGGGTTAAAAGAACACCCAGACAGATATTATATTGCTAATAGCTTATTGAAGGGTTCTATGAATTTTCTACCAGCAGATATTTTTGCGTTGATTCATATCTCTGGAAAAGATTCTTTTGATGTAAGCTTTAAAACGTTGTGTAGTCTGGAGAAGTTTTGGGATAGATACTCAACCTTAAAATCTACTCCCCTTTCTATGCCCTTCCCCTTACTAAACCCCAGATTCGATATATTACCATTATGTTCAGGAATGAAGGGGTGAGTGTTAGTAACATCTATCATTGGTTGCAAAACAGATGTGATATTTTAGGTCCCCCTGAAGCTATTTTAGATTTAGAAGGCATCTGGACAGGAAGTTGGAGGTTTAAGGTGAAATTATTCCAGGTAAACAGTGATGTTATACATCTTCCGAACAGTTTATTTTTTTAGGAAAAGACAGAGGGTTCTGTTTTTATGGGGGCCAACCTCGAGCATGTTATAAGTGCAGGGCAAAAACACATATAAGTAGTTCTTGTGATTTATTGAAATGCTCCCTATGTGGGGGGTATGGGCATTCAGTGGATAGATGTGAGAATATATTTCAATGTAACCTGTGTGACGAAAAAGGACATGCCTTTCACCAATGCCCTTGGGCTAAACATAATAGGACAGGAGGTTGGGATCAAGAGGACCTTGTAAATAAAGCTCAGGAAAAAAGAAGGGATTTTACTCTGTCTGTGCCCACTCATGCTTCTGATATGGGAATGGTACAGGAAGGGAAGGGAGGACTTAACCCCATTGAAGAAGATGCGTTGTCTTCGGTTACTGACTCTGTGCCTCCTGTTCAGCAAGTTTCGGATTCCCCTGTTATTAAGGATGCAGTTCTGGCTCCAGGGCCGGCTATCTCTTCGATGCCTCCTCTGTTTGAAACTGTTAAAACCAGACGGTTGACCAGGACTTCACTTAAACAACCAGTAGTTAACCCTATTTCTGTAGAGAATTTTTTTTCCCCCTTACAGAGTGAAGGGAGAGACTCAGATTTGGAGTCTGATACCTCACATCACTCTGATTTGATTTCGGAGGATGAGGAAAGTAGGGCTACTGAACTTGCCAAAGAAAAAAAGAGAAGAAAGGAAAAAAAAGGAAAGGCCAGTTTTAGCCAAAAGGGTGGGTCTTGACATTAACTTCTCCTATCATGGCCACATTAAAAATAGTTTCCTACAACGTGTGTAGTATAAAAAATTTCAAGAAAAGGCTTTCTCTCTTTTCCTTTCTTAGCACTCTACAGGTTGATATTATTCTCCTTCAGGAAACTAGATTATCTTCTCTTGCCGAAATTGATCAAGCAAAGAAAAGATGGGTCTGGGGGCCTTCCTTTTGGACATTTGGCCCTGATTTGGCTGATGGGATTGGGATTTTGTTTACCTCCACCTTATTTAGAATATCTAAACTAGTAGATATTAGTCCTGGTCGTGCTTTACTTTTGGATTTTTGTCATCAAGATTTAGATTTTCGTCTTATTAACATTTATGCTCCACAAATTAAGACTGCTCAGATAAAGTTATTTGAGGACATTAAACCTTTTCTTAATACTAGACGGCATATCATTTGGGGGGGGGATTTTAATTGTGACATTGATTCAAAATTTATAGGCGAAATTCAAAAGAAAATGTACTGTGATTCACTGGCTTTAAAACAGATGGTTAGAGATGCTGGCCTTTCTGATGCTTATAGGGCTTTGCATACTAAAGGGGGGTGCTACTTATTATAGGCATATTTTTTCTACTCGTATAGATTTAATTTTTGTTTCTAAATATTTGTTGCCTTTTTTGGGTATAGTCAGACCAACAGAATTTTCAGATCATCAGATTTTGATTTATCATTTGAGTTTAGCTGGAGTTCCTCCTAAGGTATTTTCATCCTGTCCCAGATGGTGACTGAATGTGTCCTTTTTAGAAGCTGGTGATTGTGTAGAGGGTTTAGAAGTAATATTTGCAGCCTGATATTCTACGATCTGCTTTTATGAGAATTTATATGAATGGTGGAAGGATACTAAATCTGAGATTCAGTCCTTTCTGCTTACTAAGGGGAGACAGAAAGCTAATTCTCAATATTTAAACTACTTACAACATCGGAATCAGTTGTATAAGTTAATGTCCTTTCCTCCTAGAGATAAAATACTATTTCAATCACAAATTTCTGAAATTAAAAAACAAATGTCCCTTTATCAATATGACAGAGCAAAATCTTTGGATATGGAGTTTAGATATGGGTTACAGTCACAGCCTGCTTTTGATCCTTACAAGGCCTGTAAACAGCGCCTGGATAAAACACTGATGACTGGGTTATTGTCCACCATGGGTAAAGTTGTATCCACTGATTTAGAGATGTTAACAGTGGTACAGAGTTTTGTCTCTGATCTTTTTAGTGAGGATTCCAGGCCTATTGAAGCTTTGCCAGCTGAATTTTCGGCCCTCCTCCCTGTTGTAGATGACACACTTTGAAAACTTTTAGTGATGCCTATTTCTTCTCAGGAAGTGGAAGGAGTAATAAAGGCCTTAAATACTAAAACTTCGCTAGGTTTGGATGGTATACCAAATGAGTTTTATAAAAAATTCCTTCCCTTTATGAGTTTTTTTTGCCACTAGTGTTTAACTTTATGTTAACTTTAGATTCAGGATTTTCAGATTTTAGCATCTCATTATTGAAATTCATTCATAAAAAAGGTGATCCCTCTTTATTGCCGAATTGAAGACCTATTAGTCTACTTAATAGTGATTATAAAATTCTTTCTAAAATTATCACAAACAGATTGTTACTGGTTTCAGATTTTCTTATTCATCCAGCACAAACTTGTGCTATTCCTAAACGCAAGATACAGCATAATCTTTATCTTTTAAGAGAATTATTTGAGCATAGTAATATTGGGAAGGGCTCTGGCTTTGTAGTTGCACTGGGTCAGGTCAAAGCCTTTGACAGAGTTAGACATCATTATTTGTTTCATTTATTACTTCATTATGGTATTCCAAGTCCATTTGTGAAATTGATTGCTATGCTATACTCTGATTCTAAAGTGTTCCCGCTGGTGAATGGTTTATTGGGGTCTGAGATTCAGTTTGCTAAAGAGGTAAGACAGGGATGTCCATTAAGCCCTTTATTATATACATATGTTTTAGATCCAGTCATTTGATATATTCATGGGAATGACTGTATTTTAGGGATTGCCCCAGATCTTTCTCTACCATCAGAGAAAATCACTGCATATGCGGATGATGTTACCCTATTAATAAAAGATAAGAATTCCCTTCGAAATGCTTTACACTGTTTTACCACATGGGGCCGATACTCTGAAGCACAGATAAATATGGCTAAGAGTTTCATTTTCTCTTTACATCCTGATCAGGTGATTCAATCAGATGTTATGGGTATCCCTTTTGTCTCTACACCTTGGAAAATTTTGGGGTATGGTTTGGCTGGTATGGTATGGTGACTTGGCTACTTTTAATTGGGAACAACAGTTGAAAATAGGTGAAGGTAAAGTTAACCTATGGAAGCAATGGAAATTTGGAAAGAGAAAATGTATTTTTATTATTAAAAAATTTCTGTTACCTGTTTTTTTATATTTAAGTTATCTTTATCCACCTCAGTTAATTTAGAAACACAGCTATATAGTGTTTTCTTTCAAATGGTATGGGGCAATAGACTGAATCCAGTAAGAAGAGAGATTACTTATTTGCCTGTGAAATTGGGTGGCTTAGCCATGATTAAAGCAATTGTATTCTATCATTCCATTTTTTTGTTTAATTCCTTTAGTTATTTATGGGGGACAATTACTTTATCATGGCAAGTTTGGTCACAATTTGTTTGGGCTTGTTTTTTTTCAGAAATGGAAAGTCTTGCCCCCTAAGATTTTGCTTCAGGATCATTTACCAGTTTATGGGATTTCCACTTTGAAAAAATGTCATCAATGGAAATTGTCATTTCACAATTTAATTTTACACTCTAGAAAGTCCTTTTATACATATATAGTTTCTGAAGTGCAGGGTATTGTGTTGCTTTTACCAGAATGTGTTCCAACTAGAATGTCTTTGCCCTTCGCAAATTAACTGACTTTAGACTTCCTGCCTTTGTATGGGATATAGTGTGGATATCAGCTCAGGGCCGGTTAGGGATGTGAGGAAACCTTAAATATAAACCCTTAACAGATGGATTTTGCCCGAGGCTTTTATGTATTAATGAGGTGGAGAGTTAATCACATTTTTTCATTACTTGCTCTTTCATTAAATGTTTTTGGAATGAGGCTGCTATTCATTGGGCTATGCCTTTACTCTCAAGTATTACTTATAATACCTTAATTTTAGGGGGTTACTCTGGGGCTTGGAATATTTATCATCCTAGTACTTTGAATGTTTTTTTTTTTGCTTTTCTTCAGTTTTATTTATGGCAAGCTTGTTGTCAATTTATATTTCAACAACAACTTGTACTGCATTCAACTATAATGTCCCAGGTTGAAGATGGATTGCTGAATGTTAAATGTAAAGATAGGCAGAGATTTTCACATATTAAGTTTTGTTCCCTTTGGAATCACTTCTTTTTGTAAATATTTAATTATGTGATACCCATTGTTTGTTATTCTTCTGAATGTAAGAAGCTTTGTTATTAATATTATGTTTGTATGATATATGTTCTGATTTATGGTGATGTTATGTTTTTTTGTTCAATAAACTTCCCCTACTCTTTTTGATAAGTGCCATGGGATCTTTAACACCCACTTGAACTACTACCAATCCAGGCAGATGGGACCTCGGTTTAACATCTCATCTGAAAGACAGCACCTCAGAAGTGCAGCACCCCTCTCATGCTGCACTACAGTGTCAGTACTGGGATATTAACCCAAGTGCCAGATGTGGGAACTGAACCCACAGCCCTCTGATCTCCCGGCCTCAGTGGTGAGTGTGCTACCTAATAAGCCACTGACACTGTGTTAATATGCACTCAAGTGTGATCTCAGTGAATAGGCAGGAGTTAGCGCTTTAAAATGCATACCCATAAGTTGCCTCAAAGGTTAATTGTAAAAGTTTTTATAAAGAATGGAATTTAGCGAAAAAAAACACCTCTGTTTACACAAAACATTTTTGTTTCAAAGAAAGTAAAATTTAAAATATGATTTTGGTAAAGTAGTGGAACATAATCTTGTCCATCTAGCAAAAATCTTCATCATCATCAGATATGCCAATATAATTTTTGTAATCACACACATCTTGGTCCTCATCTGTGTCCTCATCATTTGCATTATAGAGCAAAGACATATCATCATATGGAAATGGTGTGACTGTTTACTTTACATTGAGATCATCAGTCCAACCGTGCAAAACTGCATCTGGGGCATTGATAACTGCAACAGAAGGAAGCCTCCATAATCGGCAGATGTAGTTGGCTCATAGAATATGTAACTTCAGGGTTTCCTGGCAGGGTGGTAGCAGAGGCAGATCAGTTATTCTGTCGTCTTTGTTATATTTCTCTCAGAAGATCTGCTGCCTCACTATATTTACACAAGTTACTTGTTTCTTCCCATATAGTTTACAGACATACTCCTCCAGAGCTACAACACCCTTATCCACTTGCCAATCACTCCCAAGTTTCTGAAAGGCATCCAGGAACTTGGGGTATTTTTGAAGGATGTTCTAGTGAATCTTCTTACCCTTTTTGAAGAACGCAGAAACATAGTCATTGCCTGTGAATGCATGGAAACCTACAAAGGCTTTATTTGTTGCAGTGGTCATTTCACACTTGATAATGTTGAAGATTTTCCTACTGTTACTATGGCCATTGTCCAGGTATATACTTTGCTTGCATTCTGAAAATAGTGACAGTAAAATTACTGGTATATCGATATTCCCAGATGGTGAATGCATGATGACAGGGCCTGGACGTATTGTAATGGAATATTGCACATTAAGGGCAATTTTGTGTCTGCTTCTTCCTGGTCAAAATAGAGCTCATCCACAACTACAAGTCCCTTCTTTGGCGATCATGTAGCATTTATCTCGCTTCAAAAATGCATCACTTGGCCCTCTGGCAAACTCGTGCAATTTTCTCCCCAGACCTGCATGATCAAATCAATCAGGCACTCCTTGTTAGATCCATTGGAAAGGAAGTAACAGAAATTCTTTGGCACTTCGGTGTTGGCACCTTTGATAATATGCTTCTCACTAAATCCTCATTGAAATCTCTCGGCCTCTTTGATTGACTGTTCTCTGTATGTATCTGCAGCAACATCCACTCTTGCAAATCCTTTTGGAAGACTATTTAGGTGTTTCATTGCCAGATTACCAAAGGTTTTAGGGATCCTGTGATAACCCGCACTGTTGCCATTAGATCAACTATGTATGCTGAGACATTTTTCCTGAGGGGAAGCTCCAAAGTGTCTAACACTGGAAAGTATTCTGCTAACACCTCAAGTAACTTGCTCTTTGGTGTTGTCCGTCTAGTTCCATCTGCATTGGCTAGACTCAGTGGGACTGGGCCCAGGTAATATATGTTAATAACTTGTTTATATCTACAGGGAAGTTGTACTTGTTTGAAAGGGACAAAAGTTTTTCCCAATGTATCTCTTTCAAGTTTAAGTTCTGTAACTTTTCCTTTGGTAGTTACTTGCACTTTTTTGTTTGCATCATTGAAGGTTTTCACTGAGGATTTTGGAATTGGATCATACTATTTCATTTTACCACTTTCCAGTCTTTCTTTAACAAACTGTTCATACATTTCTGTACCTTGTTCAATGATACTGGTGAGGGTCTCTTCATTGTCAGGTGCAACAGGTGCTCCGAGGACACATTGTACAATCTTTCAGCATCTAAAGTAGCACTGGATGGGTTGATAAATTCTTGATCGAGAAGAGTCAATATGGCTTTGATGCATTGTTTTGACTAGATGATTTCAGATAGCCTGCATGCCTTTTGCATATTACTAGCTGAACTGTGAAGGCCAGTCAACTCCATAAGTGCCTCTCTGAATTTCGCTAGATGTGGCTGATTTAAAGTCCATTTATCATAGGCCATTTGATTTGCAGCAAAAGGGTTCGATTCCTCCTGGAATGTTGGCATCTCGATTGTATGTCTGCTCACCAACTTGGTCAACTGATTCCCTAGAAGCTTCGTGATGGCTCCTTTGAACTGAAAGCCCCTGCTTTTCAATTAATGCCCTGGACCCAGGATGAGAAGCTTCAAGAGTTTCAAGTGTGTGCACATAGTAAGCCCCATATCGAGCATATTTTTGCTTGTTGAAGGCAAAGAACAGGGACAGTGAATATTTCCAACACGGTAGTCTAAGATAAAATTTGTTTTCTTTTGTTGCTGTGTGGAGCAAATGCTGATGATCCACTACATCCAGAAATGTCATCCAGAGCTGTGAGGGTTTTCCCCGCTCACCGCAGCCTCATACTTATTCTGGAAAGTGACAATCTCATCTTTCTGAAGCAGTTTATGGAAGTCTATGGGTTGAGGTGATGATCTGATCAGGTCAAGCAATACTGCAGGGGTGGCATTCAATTCTGTTAAATACTCTAGAAATCTGACTTGAAGCAATCACTCTAAGGCATCTGCAAACTGCTCACATACAGCCCATGACCGATTGTAATGCTTCCCACACAAAACTCTCCTTATGCAGCCAGAGGCACAAAGACCAGCATGAAATACTATGTCCTCAAAGCCACTGCCACCAACTAACTGTACTATAATGCCAAAGGTTTCCAGGAATAGATGGAAATCTCCCAAATGAATTATGACATTGAGGAAATAATCAGGGAAAATCCACACAACATAATATGCCATTGTTGCTGCTCAACATCAAGTCTCAGGTGAACATAGGGCATATTTACTTCCCGAGCTATTTCTTGTATTTGTGTGAGGTATTCAACTAAATTGGCATAATCAGTGATGGGTTTGTGGATGGGTGGGCAATATGTGATAACTGTCTTCTTTGGGGAACTTGAATGATTGTTACAAACTAGTGTCAGCCAACCAGTAAATCTTGGAACAAGCTGATCCTCCTTGTGTGCTTCCCAACTGAATTTCCATACCATTAGCTTTGCCTTGCCAATATTTACCATTAATATTGGCACAATAGACTTGGGCATACTGCCAAATATGGCTGGTTCCTTCTTTGAAGTCACCTGTCAATGTTCTAATTCCTTTTTGTTATATACAATTGTCCTTCTTTCTGAATTAGGAATTTCAATAGAATCTTCTTAGAGAATAGAGCCTTCAGAGTCTTCTTAGTATGCAACTCCATGTGTATTGTATGCTGTTTCATGTCCAGCTACTGTTTAATGTTCTAATCAAAGTTATCCATCCAGAAAACTGTTAAGACAACAGAAGACTCTGACTTTGGTTGAAGTGGTAGTAATAGACCTTGCTCTTGAAAATGCTGAGAAAGTTTCACTAAACCAGTTTCAAATTCATATACTTGGTTATTACTGCAACTATTTCCTCAATGAAACAGGGTGTTTATGGACATTTTCTGTCCAGTCATATTGTGCAGCACAACTCCAACAAGTGCATATTTTGTACTGAGAAACTTGCTGCATTTGACACCATGAATTAGGCCTTCCGAGTAGGACTTTGACAACTGGGAGACTTGTTCACTGTCTATATATTTGGAGGATTTTAGTACACACAAGAAAAATGACCGAACTTTCTCTGGGGGCCATCATTCTTTACTCAGGGGAGCATCCACTGTTGGTGGCCATGGTAGTGAAAGTGCTGTCTCTACAAATCTTAAGATACGTTCACACAACAAGGAAGCAGCATGCTTGATGACTTGATTGTCATCTGTTCTCAAAAGCTCTGTGACTGATGCAACACCGGTTAATGATTCAGCACTGATCACAACTAGTGGTTTTTGAGGATCAACTGCTAAAAATAAAAGTGAATTCTCATATTTCTTTTTCAGCTGGTTTCTATGTTTATAATGGTATCGTCCATCTCCTACTCCAACACCCGAGATTTCACTAAGTGCCTTCATTGAAACAGCTTGGTTCTTTGAAGCACATTGTCTTGAATTACACAAAAAATGGCCTCAAACCCAGTTTCATCCGACTGCTCATTGTCATCCTCATCATCACGTCTATTCTGATCATCTGGGGTCCTGCCCCTCATGATTACTGTATAATTTAGGTAGCACTTATCATGTTTACAAAACTCCTTTGCAACAAGGTCCTCTGTCTTAATTTTTGTGAGCATGTCTTGGTCATCACATAGCTCTGTCCCCCTTTTCATAGTGGCTTCAGCTGTTTTTGTAACCATAGCAGTTGGATATTGCTTCTTCCCCTTTACTTTGATTACATATTTGTTACAGATTCCACATGTATTAGGAAATAACACTCTATATGTTGAGGCACAAGGAACACCATCCCTGAAATGATGCTTTGAGCTATGTTCACCAGCATCTACATGTTCTCTAGATTTTCTGATACTCTTGGCTTTTCTGAACTTTTGATAGCATTGTCTATGGTAGCCATGCTTGGCACAGTCATAGTTAGGCATTGGAATTGATGCACATTGCTCATCATGACAATTTTCACCACCTGTTTTCAAACATCTTTGCTCTCTATAAGTGTCCAGCAATTTATGTCACTCAGAGGAGTTACTTTAGAGTCCCTTGCTTTCAGGGCAGGGCAATGCACTACACACTGCAGGGTCCTAGGATTTTCTTCTCCATGTTTCCACTTGACAGAAAAGTTTAGAGACATCCTCAAAGAGTCTGAAATAAAAAGAAATGTGTTAGTATATACACCCCACCCTCCCAAACTAGGTAGGACAGCAGGTGTGGGGTGTGCCTTGGACTTCTCAAGCCTAACGATCACCCCATTCCATTTGTAAATTAGGTGTGATGTGTAGATTTTATAAGAATGGGGTGAGCATTAGACCTGAGAAGCCCAAGGCACATCCCACACCTGCTCTCTTGCCTGGCTTTGGAGGGTGGGGTGTTAGGGAAACCCTAACACCTCATTTCTCAACTTTTGTTGCTTTGACTCTATCTGGAACATTAACAAAGTTTTTTACCATTTATTTCTTTTCCTTACTTTTTTGAGATAGTATAATGGTATCCTTATTTCACTGTGGGAGTGCAGGGTCCTTCGGCCATCCGTAGATACATATATATGCAGAACGTAGCTGTGTTGGGCCCTGTCCTTCTATTTATAGTACAACAGTGACCAAACTGTCAGCATAGCCTTCTTATAACCCCACCTCATGTACCAATTACAGAACATTTTTGAATCTCTGCCAAAACTTAATTTTGCACAACTACAACACCATTCCAAGCCAGTGGTGTGAAAAAACATTTTGGTCAGGATTTGAAAAATTACAGCTGTGACACACATGAAGTTGGGTAATAAGAAGGCTATGCTGAAAATTTCAGGTTACAATATTTAAAATTTCAAAACTTACAAGTGGGCATAGCAAAATTTCAATGAATGGTCATAACGTTGACATTTTGTTTTCAGATTTTGACCCAAAATCTTGAACATAGTCATTTTGTGATGCCACTTATAAACCCCACAAGTTAACATTTTCAAATCCATGCCAAAATGCCATTCTGCACCACAGGTGTGAAAACATGTATTGGACAGGATGTGAAAAATGACAGCTGTACTGTTCATGAGGTGGTGTGAAAAAAATGGCTATGTTGAAAATTTGGACTCAGAATATTGAAAATTAGCAAAGTTATGCATGTGTGTAAAAAAATTTCAGCAAACACACGTAAGTCACCCATTTTTAGGAACCAAATTTTCAACAAGGCCTTTTTGAACTCTGATGGTGAACTTTCATTATTCGGTCCCAAAAGCAACTGCAAAAACACCTCCCAGGCCTGATTAATGAAATGGCAGTTGCAGTTTTCATGAGGTGCATTCCCAAAAAGGCCATGTTGAAAATTTTGTGAAAAGATTCAAAAAAATGGCTAAGTTTTGAACATAAGTTCAAAACACCACATAAATACATTATACAGCACTTACCTTTATTCCTCAGTTTGCGGTTCAACTTTGAAGAGTACAGACATGTCCTGGTCTACAGAAGATGACAGCCTATGACCTCTGGTGGTAAGTATAGGGTAAGGTGGGGTGTGGAGTGGTGAGTGCTCAGTGGGAGGGTCGGGATGGGGAAGGGGGATGGTGGGGACAACAAGGGACTATTTTCTTTTTTTCAGGTTTTAAAACAAAAAAGATATCGGGGGACTGTTTTCTTTCTACAGGTTTACTTAAAATAAATATTTTGAGACACTGGGGTGGGCTTCCTAGTGTTCCATAGTGCTGGGGGCAGAGGGGCTTGTGTCTGGTCCTGTCATGTTGTAGGGGAGTCCCCAGGCTGTGGCAAGCACCATTTGGGCTCTTCAGCAGCATTCTCCATTGCCACTGATGTGCAGCCATATCCACTTCTGTGATGGTGCAGGAGATGCTAAAGAATCTTGCCCTCCTTTCCATGCTGGCAGCCTTCCTCCAGTCTCCCACCACAAAGATAGCATTTTCAGGAACAGGAGAGGGCAAAGGGATGGGACTACAGTTCAGCTGGGCATTTCTGAGTCAAAGGTAAGCCCTATTCTTTTGGGTGGATGGGGGTGTCACTACTGTAACCATAGTTGGAAGAATGGAGAGTCCAGAGATTGGGACTGGCAGTATCAGGTATCCAAGTATGTTCAACATCACCCCCATACCTATTAACTGTCCCTCATTTTCTCACCTCAGAATTACACTGTCCCACATGGGGAAGGTGCTGCCCACACAGTGGTGCTGTAAACTCAGACTTTTAAGTAGAAATTCATAGTATTTTAATTTTCTTATGCAAAATTAACCTTTGAAAAAATGAAGGTACTTGTTTCCAGTGTTCTGGGCTGGTAATGTCTCCAGGTCTGATGATGTGCTCCTCATTATAAGCACCAGTGCCCATAATGTCCTATATTTTAGAATGTCAATGTCCCACAGTCCAGTGGCAAATGTTTGAGAGGTACGTTACTACAACAACCACCACCCTGAAAAAAATACTGCAGACCATTCCTACAGTCAGACTAGAAATTGCAAAGTAAAAATAAGATACAGTCACATAACGTCAAAACGATGACAGCATCATCACAGTTGTAGGAGAGAACAGCTGCATCCCCACTGAGCTTTAGTTAATAAATATATACACGCTATTTCTAGATTTTTATTTTTTACGTGCCTGGGTTATGAGTGAAGGGGACTGCTTATAATGCGGATCTGTCAAAGACCAAAACAATACTGCTTCTTGCACTCTCAAAGCCCAAAATAACATCACTTCACTCCATTTAAAACCGAGAAAATGGCTGCCAGATATTGGTGTGACCTTCCTTCATTTCGCTGTACAGCAGAACAGATAATAATCCATTCACAGAGAAATAAAATGGTGAGGAGAGCAGTCTTAGCATTAAGCAACCTTATGAATAGTCTGCTTCCCAGGCAAAAGAAATGCACAGAAACAGCAGCAGCTTTCAGCACACACCCGCTATCTGTTTGTTAACGGCAGGTAAATAATCATGTCTCCTACAACTAACTTGGCAGCAATAAGAGCTATTTAAAGTTTCTTTCCTACTAATAAAGCAGTTGTGGAAATAAAACACACTTCATAGCCCTCTCAAATGGAAATCCTAGGTGTTGTCCAGATGACTTCCTTACAGAACCATAACAGTCTATATTTCCTTAAGTCGGGTGGCGGGGGTTGCCACTAGACACCACGGAAAGATATGGGAGTGGGAGGTACTAGGGATATGGGACACTGATTGGTTGGTGAGGGATGCCACTAGCCACCCGTTAAATGGTGACTCACTCCTCTCACTGCAGCATGCAGCACAAGTTCAGCTGCAGCTGCAGAAGTGAAAAAATTCCCACTGTTCTCATACAGAGAACACAGCAGAAGGATCCTCTCACTAAACTGAGCACCCAGGATTTTGAGTGCCCAGAAAAAGTATTTCTGGGGCGAATTCTGAAAAAAATAAACACTAGAATCTAGCTAAACAGGCATGTTTAGCTATGTTGTGGTGTTTGTTTTGTAAAAGGACAACATTTGTATGTTTTTTTCATGCTTTTTAGTTCATGGGGGAAAAAAAACAAGATGGCGATTCGCGAAAAAAATGTCCCTTTATGAAAAAGGAATTGATCTTGTGAGAATGATTCCTTTTTCGCAAGGTCAATCCTTGGTCGAAATTTATCCCTATAATTTCAACAGGAGAATTCCCATTCAAAATAATGGAAAACTTAAAAAAATAATAACTTTGCAACAGATTAATATTTTTCACCAAACTAAGCATGTCAGTTTTATTACCCTAGCTGGTTGTACCATGAAATAATCACACCACAATTCCACATGGTGTGGATGCCATGCAATGAGAAAAAAATGGCAAAAAAGGTGACTTTTAAGGTTTTATCACT
This sequence comes from Neoceratodus forsteri, assembly GCA_016271365.2. Lineage (NCBI taxonomy): Eukaryota > Metazoa > Chordata > Ceratodontiformes > Ceratodontidae > Neoceratodus > Neoceratodus forsteri. The sequence goes on along the minus strand of CM028137.1, from coordinate 556,678,628 downwards.
ACACGGATCTCTGAATCTGTACATCTGACCAGAAAAAAACTTGTCACATCAAGAGCCTTTCCCAACAGGACAGTACATACCAAGTTTTGTGTAAATCTGTTAATTGGTTGCAAAGTTATTAAAGTGCAAATTTGAGGTTTAATATTAAAGAGGCTACTCAATCTTACCTATTTACAGTATATATAAATTGCAAAAGCCAGTGTTAATGCATCAGTTAGGGTTAAAGTGACAAAAGTAGGGAAATATAGCATTAAGGTTTCCAATCCTAACTCCCCACCCTGCACAGACCAAGAGGTGTCGGGGGGGGCGGCATTGGGTTTGTCAGCCCTAATGCTCACCCTATTCCATTAGAAAATAAGCTGGGTGGGTAGAGCATAGGAGAATGGGGTGAGTGTTATGGCTGACAAACCCAATGCCACCCACCAATGCCTCTTGGTCTGTGCAGGGTGGAAATGAGGGCGTTAGGGGTTGGAAACCCTAACACCATATTTTCCTACTTTTAACTCCTAACTAATGCAGCAATTCAGGATTTTGCAATTTATTTCCTTACTTTTTAAAATAATATAATAGTATCCTTATTTTACTGTGAGAGTGCGGGGTCCCCATCCCTCTGTAGATGCATATACATGCTCTTCCATGTATAGGACAACATTGACCAAATTGTCAGCGTAGCCTTCTTATTACCCCACCTCATGTACCCATTACAGAAAATGTTCAAATCCTCACCAAAACGTAACTCTGCACAACTGCAATGCCATTCCAAATCACAGGTGAGAAAACACATTTTGAGCAGGATTTGAACATTGACAGCTATGACATACATGTAGTGGGGTAATATGAAGGCTATGTTAAAATGCAGAGGTCAAAATATTTTAAATTTCAGAAGGTTCTGACCGGGCATAGCAAAATTGCAATGAATGGTCATAACTTTGGCATTTTTTGATATTTTGACCCCAAATTTTCAACATAGTCTTCTTATGACCCTACTTCATAACTCCCATAGGTGAAAATATTTAAATCCATGCTGAAACACCATTTGGTGCCACAGGTGCGGAAACATATTTCAGACAGGTTGTGAAAAATAACAGCTATACTGTTCATGAGATGGTCTAAAAAATGGCTATGTTAAAAGTAGGACTCAAAATATTGAAAATTACCAAAGTTATGCATATGCATAGAAAGATTCCAATGAATGCCCATAACTCAAGCATTTTCAGGAATTTTTTTCACCAGATTTTCAACATGGCATTTTTGGGACCCTTCCTCATGAACACTGGAGGTGAACTTTCATTATTCAGGTCAGAAAGTGATTTAGCACAGCAACCACAGAATCACCTTACAGGCCTGATTAATGAATGAAACAACAGTTGCAGTGTTTATGAGGTGGGGTCCCAAAAAGGCTGTGTTGAAAATTTGGTGAAATAATTTGAAAAAATGCCAAAGTTATTAACCTATGTTCAAAATGCCATTGAAATACATCATACAGCACTTGCATTGATTTCTCAGTTCACGGTTCAGCTTTGAAGTATGCAGATGTGTCTCAGTCCACAGAAGGTGACAGACTATGACCTCCAGTGGTAAGTCTGGGATAAAGGGGATATGTGGGGTGGTGCATGCTCAATGGGACGGTAGGAATGAGGAAGTGGGACAGGTGAGATGACAAGAGACTATTTCCATTTTTTCAGGATTAAAAAAAATACATCAGGGGACTGTTTTCTTTTTTGCAGGTCTAAATAAATTAAATATATCAGCA